>OY998121.1:9371334-10795251 GCA_963921985.1 Agrilus biguttatus
CACTTTCGACACCAGTATCGTCCATGTGCGAGTGTGTGTATCTCTCTCTCTCTCTTCTCTCTCTCTCTCTCTCTCTGTGGGTGTGTGTAAGTGTCCGTGCCGTTGTAGTAAACGTACACATTTGTTCTGTATTATTATACGAGAAGCTTCTATCGTAAACAGTCACTGACTTCAATGGGGCAGTAAACCGTCCAAACTTAGGTCAGATTGAAAGGGAAGTGCGATAACATCGGGGGAAAGTTTCACGTGAACAACAGGACTACAAGCCCTTCGTGATGCCCTTTTCACTTTACTTATGTACCTATATATACATTATATGGTGTGGACGTGGTCGTGGTCGTGGTTAAATACACTGAAGCTCGCCCTTGTACATATGTACGTTTGCAAGTGTGTCATCAGGGGATGAAATGAATTTAAAATAATCTATCATCTCATGCAGGTAAAAATACAGTGAAAACTATCAACAGCGAAACTGATTATTAAATTATATATCGGTGCACTCGGATTCGTCCCCAAGAAGTAATTAGCGCTTATCAGCAACACGAATTAGTCCCCGTTCGAAAAGCAGTCCTTTCTTAATTATACACGAATTGGCTTCCATGGTTTACGCGCTATTACCCAGAAAACAATGGCAGCGTTGATATATCTGAATTTAATTTTATTCGGCCAATAAACTGCATCTACTTAAAAATGTTGTTAGAAGTATGACAAAAATAAAGTTATTCATACATTTGTTGTTGTTGCTCTACTTAAGATGGGGTAAAATAAATAACAACATTTTAGTGGATAATTATAATAGTCGATTATTGATATGCCCTATCGGCAACAGGAAGGGGTTTACTGTAAAAAATACGGTGTCAATAGTTGTAAATCATTTTAAATTCAATTTTCATAAGAAGTTAGCAGATGAAAGTTCGCGGTGGAAATGTTGGCAGCATAATTGTAAAGCATTTTTAAAAAACTAAGGACGAACTTGACGGAGTTCCTTTAATATGGGATTGTGTTCTGATACATAATCATGAAGAGGACACGAATAGAAGAAACTTACCTACTTAAAACTGTAAGGCTTGGTAAGGCTTAATTGTGGCTGTATGCTGTGATTTCTGACATTTATTTAATATTGTTGTTACCTCATTTTTACATTTTGACAAAATAAAATTCATATGAGATATTTACCACTGACTTTTATTCCAACTTACAAAAGTATTATAAGAAGAAATATACTTCAATGATATATGGCAACCATGTACGTTATTCTGATTTTTTTTGTGCATTTCTGGGAATTTCCAATAAAACTGTCGCGGGTACGAATTCGTGTAGTTACTTTTCATAATTACCAACCGTTCCCAGCAGTACCTACTTTGTGGGGACGAATTCGAGTGCAGCCCTATATATGTAGGTATATCTCTCTCTGTAACGAAACGACTGTACGCCATTTCATATCACAAAATCGCAAAAAAATGTACATGAGAATTTAGTGCTCCAATTAAAATTTTAGTGCTCCATTCTTTATATGAAAGTAAGTGGTGGTTTTGAGCGACCGTCAAGGTTGTAAATACCCACGTCAAAACTTTTTTTTATAAATTATTGTGTTTCCAAAAGTAAGCACGGCGTAATTTAGTGCATTTTAAGTTTTTCGAAGAACTACTGCTAACGTTAATGGTACATTTTGTACAGTTGTGAGATAAAACAATCACAATTAACTAAGGATGTAAGTACGCATTTATGGGAGCTGCTATCGGCGACAAAAGGTAGTTTTCTGTACCTACTGATAAACAATTTGGGGCAACCAGAAAATTACAGTGAGTTTAATAGTTTTGTATACAATGGCAAAAATTCTTATTGTACCAGCAATATTTTTCAGACCTATTGATTTATTTTAAGCATTAATCGTTATGGGTGTGTCCGCTTGATATGTCTACCAACTTAGCCCCGCTATGTTTATTTTATTAATTAATAACATTTAGCCCCGATATTTTTGGAAATATAAAAAGAGGAGTTGTTATGAAATAAGAAATTTTGACGCGGATGTGCTACCTTGACGATCACTCACAACTATCGCTAATTTTCCGGGCTGGTTTTTGGGTCGTGGTCTATAGCAACAGCTGTCGCAACGACCATACCAAAAAAGCTTCTGAAGATGTCAACCGCAGACGCTGACGAAACGTCATGCAACAAAAAATCCTATAGACCACGACCTAAAGGCCCGGTAAGTTATCATAGTTCTATTGACGCCGGTCGTGAAAGCCTTCATACTACTATTGTGTATTACTGTTTTATATTTTAATGTATGTTTATTTTGTTAATTAATAACATTCGTTAACGTAAAAAAATAATTATGTGAACAGCTCTTGTTTTCTCCGCTTTGTGGTTTTCCTGTACTTACATTCGTTGTTATTTCGCGAACAAATTCTCAGATAGGTAGGTAGGTAGTGTTTGCGTTTTCCGTTTATCGGCAATCCGTCGAAACGACCGCGGTCCGCCCCAGTCCGACCGATGGATTGTGCCTGGTGTGTGCGGTGTAAGCAGCACGGTGTCAAGTGCCTGAGTTAGCCGCCGTTGTTAACTCGCTGCACATTTGAGTAACGCGGCGTGGAGTCGTAAGTTAATGCGAACAGTCGTAAACTACGTATACAGACGATTTACGGTAATTAACTATTTGTTGTTTACACTCTTCCAAGCGGTGCGCACTCGCGCCGGAAAAGAAACGGGTGAAGAGGCGACCAGAGAGGCGAGCTAGCCGACTTAGAAGCGATCTTCGATGTCGTACAACACTAACTAAGAAACCATCAGGTAGTTGTCATCAGGAGAGCCGTTATTACGAGACTAGTGCGAAAATAAAACTTTTGTAACTACGTTTCCCATGCATTCTCTTCTGCTTCTAACAAACCCTCGAAATATATTCTCTTAAACTCTTTTAAACGAATTTCAGATCCCTATGCAATGCTCAAAGATAAAAACGTAATAAATGATAGCTCTCTGTCTAAATATTTTTCGAAAAGAAACAGTCGAAAAAAAGGGTTCAAAGATAAAAACAGAATAACACCTAAAAAAAGAAGAAGCAGTTTTTTATACTGTTTTTCGTATTTACAAATTGAAAAAAATACGTGTAATTGTATAAAAACCATAAAAATTGCTGACATTCCAAAAAGATGACTAACTCGACATTGTGACTGTCAATAACTATGCCATCTACTCACGGCGTTGGCCACAATAATAAACCACAATATTGCCAAAAAAATATTACCGTACCATTAAGTTTTTCTTTCTTCGCATAATTTATCCTAGCATTTTCTTTTCATTTTAATAGAAATTTACCGATTGGCATGTAACTCACGATGACTCGTCTTAAGAACATGTCACGAGGCGCTAAAAGAATTGAAAATGAACAGCTGTTTGCTATTTTTGAAATTATACTCAGTTTTTTGAATTATATTTCTATATGAATATAAATTTTAGTTTGAAATTTTGCTGTATGAATTTATCGTGGCTAGATCAAGAATGGGATTAGAACTGGTCTGTCTGGTCTCGGTAGTCGCCACTGTCCGTTGCTTGGGGAGAGTTTGCACTCAGGCCATGTAGGGACACCACTACAGTGTGACATTATTTAAATACGTAGGTAATCGAAATATCTATATACCGACTAAATAAATATGTAAATATATATATAGCCTCTAACGCGTGCACATAAGTATATATAAACCATATTTTTTGTTAATTATAAATGCACCTGACGCTTGTCATGCATGCTTCGTGTAAGTAATTAGTTAATTATTTCCGAATGCTTTTTGGGGTGAATATGAGAGCGACGGGGTGTATCGGAAACCTGGCAGTTTCTCAAACAATTACAACGACTAATTACTCGATCAAAAGCAATTATCAGACGGTTAAATTACAACTTCAAACATCCTATTCGCCCTCTTTTAATTACCGTTAATTACACTAAATTGGTTCGGCCCTGGCATCTTGAACAACCAAATTAACGGTAATAATCACCTTGCAATAAAAAGAGAACATGCTGAGTCTACTTATTAAGGCACAAATGACGTATCAAAAAACGATAAATAAAACTTTCTGTTATAACAAACAAAAATAGTTTAATAGGAAATAATATTTAAAAGAACACACACTTAACAACAATTGTTTCGTTAACACCGTAGCTTCTTCAGGTTAAATGGAATAACTATCGAATAGTGGATTTAATGCTGTTACAGAATTAACAAATTCAACAATATTATGTACAGTAACAAAAACAGTAATATGTAATACTAAGTTAAAATTTTAAATTAATTAATGGATAAAAATTTAGGTCTACTTGATCATTTAACAATAAAGATGAATTGATTTATATATAGGTAGTGTTTATAAAGGTATTTTATGTTCATTTGGATAAAATTTGACGGTTTCATTATACGTTTCTACTCATGATCATCAACGAATCACTGAGAAGGAAGATAATCAGGGAGACAATATGTTTAGTACTAAAAACCTCAGAGAAGGTATATTAAAACCATGTCCATTTGTACAAAAGTAAATAAAAGAACGTAGAATGTTTCACCGATTTAATATATATACTAACTAGTTTCGGTCACACGACCATTATCAAAGGAAACTCTCCACTCATTTTAGGCAATTAGGATTAAGTATATATATATTGTCGCAATATCTTTTAAAATTTAGATTTTACTCTAATCCTTTGATAATGGTCGTGTGACCGAAACTGGTTAGGATATATATTAAATCGGTAAAACATTCTACGTTGTATTATTTACTTTTGTATATTAAACATGTTTCACAATAGTTGCACCATTTCAGTAGAAAGAGCAGTCAGCAGAATCAAAAACAGACACATGGACAATTAGAAGCTATTTAAATGCCTTTAAGTGAAATTAAAAAATTAAAGGAATAAGTGAACAGAGTATGAGAGAAAAATTGTTTAAACAATGAAAATAGCCTTTATTATCAAACAGTACCTAAAGACTTTCTACATAGTCCATAGTGAATTAAATGATCTTATTATTTTACGAGTAAATAAACGATTTTACGACTTAGACAAATTGGCATGAAAAGGATCAAAAACATATTTGAACAAGAAAAAACACTGTTTTAGTCATATACTAATGAAAGGTTAATTAAATGCCATTATGAGATATTAATTTCTCCGAGAATTATTTCAAAAATTACTGGTTTAAGTTTGAGTGACCAGGTCATAGGCAAAAACTCTTTATACAATAAAAGTATCTTTTTTGGTCACACAATAATTAAAAGCTAATTTAAGGGTTTTGAATTGGTCCAGTATTCTTTAAATTAAAAGCTGGATGAATTTTAAAATACTGTACATCAGTGAAAAATAAAAAAGCTGTATTCTTTTCTAATTCCTCAATTATATCAGAAATTGTATACATATTTGCAACTAGAGCTTTTGAAAACTATAAAACCTAGAACATTAACTTGCCAACTTTCTGTTTAAGTTACGAATTTGTTCATTTAGGTATTTAATTGACAACTTAATTATTTTGAAACCCTTTAATTAACGTATGAGCATAAAAGATATTTTTATTGTTTAAACAATTTCTTCGCCCACGCACTACTCGTTTAATTTTAAGCTAGCAGAACAGCAATTTTTAAAAAGATTCTAAAACATTTAATTTCCCATAAGGGCACTTAATTAGCCTTTAATTGTCCATGTACCTGTTTTTGATTCTTCTGACTTTGCAATTTGCTCTTACTCCTACTTAATGGATGTTACATTTGTTTTCAAGCTGAAAAAAAAGTTAAAAACTAATAATGAAATATTTGAAGAATTTTTAGTGGGGGTAATTTTTTTAAGTACAACAGTAATTAAAGTAAATCATCAATTTGAGGTAATCTGCAGTGGGTACAAATTAATTCAATAATTAATATCATATTGATGTATTAAAAAAAATCTGAAAGGTCGGAGATTATAAAGAGACACATTTATATTAGTTATTTATCTGTATGATTTATGATGAATGTTGGTTGAACAATTCTTTTAAATAAGGTCGATTGCCTCTCTTTTTATTAAATCGACCCCCTGTATGTAGTTTTTTTTGTACTTAGCAACGAGTAAATAGCGCAACAATTAAACTATACACGTTTGCTAACAATTATTCGTAGTTTACGAACCATGGCGATGTGTAACGAACGCGTTACGAAACATTGTGGCGAACAATGTGTTCTCGTTATATCACGTATCGACTATTTAAAAAAAAAACACATATCCCTACGCAATTTATCGCGCTTTTAATAATATAAAACGTAATCTTCGTTATATGCGAATTGTAACAGACAAAGGAGTTGTGGTGCTAATAGAAAATTAACTAGGCGATTCAATTTATTAGGTATAGTTACAAAGTCGATAGATTTCTTGTTGTACACAAAATAGCTGATACGAATTTTGATGTTAAACTATAATAATTTGAACTAAACGCATGAAAAACTTTTAAACTATTAACTGTTTTATAATACATGTGCAAGGTGCGGCAACAAATAAGGAAAACAACATAAATTTTTGTAGGTATTTTTACATCCGTGATAAGAAAATCGAACAAACATCAACAAGTTTTAAATTTAAGAACAAAGGCATTCACGGCCGGAATCCTTAGTGAGGCCGTGGTCTAAGTGAAATATTAAGTCCAGACGTTTCGTCAGCTACTGCGATTGACATCCTCAGTGGTATTGCAGCGTTGACAACGTGACAATATTCTCGACAGTGACGAGACTTCGAGATACAACCTACGTTCACGTTGTCAACGCAGCACTACCACTCAGGATGTCAGCTGCAGTAGCCAACGAAACGTCTGGACTTAATAGTTCACTTAGACCACAGCCCTATAGCCCGAATCTTTATTCTATTACTAAGTTTTAAATTAACTTTTAAATATAGTAGTAGTAGGTACATAGTTCTAAGAAAACTAAAACAGATGTCGTCTTCTGCGCAGTTTATGTGCAATTTCTTGCAATATAATTTTATTCAGCTACTAGTTGAACTCGTTCAAATTTGGACGCATGGATACGATACCGTTATAGATAGATGGTGTATAATACTAACGAGATCCGCCGACAACCACAACCACTTCTATCATATCTATGATCCTAAAACGACCGAATATTGATATTTAAACACGCCCAACACGTCATAAAGTTAGTGATTTTTAATCAATCCTGGATATCGACAGTAGCCGAGTTTGTTGGTTTCATTTTTTAATTTATTAAACGTTTAATTGCAGAATATTGTATGTTCGGGCGTTATAGCTCACCGATTTGCTTTACGTCTATGTACGCCAGCACCATGATGGCTATGAATATTTATTATTTACCTAAAGCAAAAAATTGATTCCTTTCCTCAATTCGTTTTAATGATTAATAGTTCTATTTACGTTTATTGTTTCACTTCATATATGTCTACTTCGGACTCAAACAATGTGTTTATGTTGAAGATTTATACAAATAAAAACCAGAAAATCTGTGTCAAATCACGCTATGTTATAGATAAATATACTAAAGACATTGAACTTGTAAAAATGTATAAGTCAAACATTTGATAGGAATTGACTTGTAAAATATACCTATTGATACATGAGTTGATTAGATATCATAACAATGTAGACAATTCGGTGAAAAATAGAAAACGCCGAGCATTTCGAAAAATAAATAACAATTTAAATTGATTAATTAATAAACTGCTATCCTAGAACACAAAGGAACAAAATATATTGTATCAATTACAGTATCTACATACACAACGACTATACTTATATTTACAGTGTAAACTCTCTATATCGAATTTAAGTGAGGAGGCATTTTCTTTCATTACAGGTTAGGTTAGGTTAAGTTAATTAGTTAGTACGATAATGCTTGTTCAAATAGATTCTTGGTTCTTTTTTCATCAAAACCTGTGCTTTTATAATAGAGTACAGAAACTTTTTGGTCGCTTTGTATTCATACTAATTATTGTTTCAACAATAATTTAATGTACTCCACAATATTGTTTCGACCCACATGTGGTCATTATCAAGAGTAATTGTTTACATTAAATTATTGTTGAAACATCTAATAACTTGTGTTTTATTTATTACATATAATTATGTTCAAAACAAAGTAGCACTTATTGTGAAAGATAACACGTAGACGGAAATCAGATATTTACATTATTATTGAACCAACATCATGAAGTTCGAAAATCCAAAAATAACTGCATCGTGTTTTATTGATATCAATCATTTGAAGGTATATTTTGTGGTTGCGTCAAGTTTTTTGATATATTGTTTACTGACTATCTACACTAAAGATTTTATCTTTTTATTTATTTCTAAAATATTGATAATACACATATCACAAAATTTTTATTACTATAATTAAGTTTGTCGAAGATCAGGTACAAACTCATGGAGAAATTTATTTTTGCATTACTTTCTCACCTACTCGAATTTAACGCTGCAACAGATGCGCAATAATTATCATTTGGGAATCATCGATTGAGAGGATGTGATCTCACATAATATTATGACAAGATAAAAACAACTTATAAATACTTGTTAAATTACAACGTAGATAATCTGTTAATTTAATTCATCAATTAATAACATGAACATTGATGTGGTTAATGTATTTGTTCCTAGTGTTTTCCTCTGACTTCATACAGGACTTTAAATGGGATATCTACAAGAGACAATACCAAGACGAACAAGTTGAGACTCATATACAATCCATAAAATAGAAAATACAAATTGAATCAAAGTATCAAAACTGTTAGTTTAAATTTAGAGTGTCACGGGCGGCTGATATGTTTCAGCTTAAGCTTCAAAATTGCCCTTTTTTTTATATATTTATGTATTTTTGCGACTTAATTACTAAAATTTATTAATATACTAATTTAGTGTGATGACGTGTTTGTTTAAAATTGCTCTTTGACAGCCCATAATTATTTGGGCTAGCAAACGTGTTCTGTGCACCACTAGAACTGTGCCCGTTCCTCTCATGACGTATATTTACTAGCATAAAGTAGCGAATTTAGGCGGATAATTGAACTGCAATCGATGCAGACTTTGCAGACAAAAATGATATGCTCTGCCTCTGCACGAGATAAACGTAATATTTTCGATGGCAATACGCAGTTTATTTACATTGTTAATGCATGTGAGATGTAATCTTTTACGTGTGTATTAATGAGTATTACGAACTCTCGATAAAGATATAGTTAAAGGAATGTGGATGCCTTTATTTCAACACCGGTCTATGTAGAATATGGAGAGTGAAAGCTGGTAGGGTAGGTTTGGATGTTGCATGTATTGGTGTCTGCTGTCATACCCTGTCTAAGGGTGTGACTAGTCAAAGTAAAGAAGTGCGTAATAGGGGATGTGTATGAATGTGCGAATGGGGTAGTGCATATGCTAGAACTACATAAATATAAATAGTAAGTTCAATCTTAAGAAATTTGTTGCAACTTAGTATGTAGTTGTTGTGATGTTTTGATTGTGTTCCTGTTCGGTTTAATACAAAAGTTATAATCTGACAATGGATTTAGTTTATAGTTTGCATTATGTGTAGAGATTTTTCAGTACTGTTTGAAGAAACAATTGATTTTAAAAATAAAAGTCAGTTATTGCCCAATGTTATTATTGAGACTGCACAGTCCAACTATAATTGGATTTGTGGATGCAACCAAAAAAATACAATATTTGCTTTTTGGCGACAATTAGGCATGGATAGAGGTAAGGGTGACACACAGAAGGAAAATCGTATCGTAGGATTAAATTAATCTTCAAAAAATAGATGAGTAAACAATTGCTTAATTTCAACACTAGCCGTCACTGAAGAGTGCTTTTCTAAAAATTCTATTCAAATTATTAGTTTTTACGTAAAGCTTACATAAACAAACAGACATCTTTTATACCTCGCAAGCTTTGTAAAGTTTACTGTTTTATTATTTGCATCTACATTCTGAATCATAAATGAAGTAATGTATGTAAGTAAATACATAATATATCTAGATAATATACATAGTTCATTAAACGCAAGCAAATGCAGGAAAATGTCATCATAGAATTAAAACTATCATAGCGTGCAACGACAGTAGCTACACCCACATACCGTTTTTATTTAAAGTCAAACGCCATACACATAAATCATTACATAATTATAAAAATATGCTTTTAATGTAATAACACCTGAATGCGACATACTTTATAAATACATACATATATACGTATAAATATATATGATTAAGTAACATTTTAAAAGGGTACAATAACAATGACGTAACTATGAAAACTGGCAATCCAGACAATTTTTCCAGTGGGGGGTCATAACCTGAAATTTTTGAATTTAAACTAATTCCACCAAGTTTTTTCTATACAAGAAACTACTAATAAATCAAAGTCATCAAGAACATAAATACATACTCAATTATCAGCACATCATTGCATGATAATATTGAAAAATATTTTCATTTCATCATTTGTTACATTTCATTACACGAATGAATTATGAGAATAGATTAAGAACAAAAATTAATGTCTGTTTTGAGAAAATTGTTTATCTTGAAATTGTAGAGCCCACCATAAAATACGCTGGTGGAGGCTGGTAATAAAAAGACGGGGATACCTGTATGTAAGTATATAAATATGCATCGATAAAAACTAAGTGTACCAATACTAATAATTGATACCGTTTTAGAAAATCCACATATAGGTACTTATGCGGAATTTTCTTTTGTAAGCTCCTCGCATTTGACGGACCTTAATACTTCTAATACTTCTATGTAAAGCAATACCTTATAAACAACATTCTAATATCTAAAATGCACTTTTGATAAAGAGGCTAGCGGTTTTTATATATACATATATATTCTAATAAGTTGGCATCAGTAATGATAATTAATTAACCAATGAAATGCCTGCAGGTATCAAACAAAGCTTTTTCGACAATGTTGGCCAAATTCTTCCACGACGAGATACGTATCTTTGTATGTGTATATTATAGATGACGTAAGTGAGCCATAAATCAGCCGCCATTATGAGGCAATTAAAAAACTGTAAATTACTTAAATAAATATCTACCGTAATCAATTAATTAACAAGAAAACGCCAATTAAATGGTATTGTAATGGGCTCAATAAAATGTATTGTTGGTTTTATTGTACGAACGAAGCATCATTATCTCTCATTAGCAAAAATTGAAGGACAATTTGATATGTTTTATATCGTTAAATAACAACTGATTATAAATTTATTCATTTAATAATTGGCTTTTTAAAAACAAATGACTATACCACGATCGAGGATATATAAGTAAAAATAAATGAATATCGGGAATTTTTCAAAAACTATAAAACCTAATACGATAATTATCATTTTATTCAGGACTTTCAAAAATAAGGAACAAGGAAATTGATTTGAAAGGCTGCTATTAAGATAATCTGACCTCCCAAAAATGTTAACATATCGGTTCTTAAATAATTTTGTGAGCTATTGGAAATAATTCAAACTTCTAACTTCATAAAACTAACAAAATAAAAGTATTATGTCTTTTTGTATAATTTGTTTCGATTTGGTATTGTGAGGACTTACATATACAAATCTACATGATTCCTTGACGATTTCTGAAATATTTATCTTGTCTCTAATAATTGTGGTAACATTGCTGTCACACCATATTGGTTGAAAAGGTCATAATTTTAAAATTCATATGATCGAAGTAAAAGGGGACATTTAGTATTTAGTTAGGTTCCTTTTAAATGCAATTTTTCGTTTCGCTTTTGTTATTGTCCCACCGATTTACACCGCGTCTAAATATACGGATATAAGTGTATAAAAGGTCAACATTAAACGTCATTTAACGGAGGGTTGTTTCAAGCCGTTTCCATTTGTTTAGCTCGGTCTAAAACTTCGTCCGACCTGTTATAGTTTACCGTATCGGTTACAAAATAAAGTCAAACCCGACCGGGTCATATTTAACACTCGTCAAAACAAAAGCCACCTAATTTTATATGGGCAATAAAGACCACCTCACGGGCAGCTTCCATTACATACTACCACCGCTACCTTTAGACCGCTACAACGAATACAGCGCGGGCTGTTATGGCCATCAACTCAATAATTAACGTCACACTCATTTATGAAGGTCACCTTCTTTGTGGCAGCCCAAATTTGGCTTAATTGTTCTAGATGTTGAACCGTCTCCTTCATTCGTTGGATCATGCTAGTTCTTTCAACTAACTGCCTGCTTTTTTGGAAGCCATGGGCTTCAGACTCTATCTCCATATTAATGGGCGAAAAGGTAAAATACAAACAAAAGAAAATATAAAACAAAATGCCTATTTATGCTCCACGAATTTTAGTGTGAGTGCAAAATTACAAAATTGTTTATTAATGTTTCTCAGAAATTAAATTTATTATTAGGGACTCGCATATTTTATGATGTAGTTGAAGAACTAAAGTAGTAGGTAGATAAATTTTATTTTCAACTAGGACAAACTTAAATAACATTCGTAATTGTTTTTGTTATTACATTCTAGGGACATTTGTTATAAATTTATCTAGTTAATGCGTTAATGGTAATAATAACGAATGACCAAAAGCGTAAGAGCTTGCGATAATTGTTTATATTTTCATGAGTACAGTAAAGTAACAAAATGGTTCAAGGATAATAACGTACACGAAAACATTGAAAATTCTAGTCTCGAATCCATCCAATCCTTTTTTCATGACCAGAATTTATTCTGAGACCGTATGAAAAAGCGTGACGTGTTTCTTGAATACGAAAATAACAACAAACTGTTAAGGTAATTATGTATTAAGCACGACGGCTTCTTACGTTTTAATTCGAAATGGCTTTATGGTTGCAATTAGCGTTTCTAAGAAAGTGGCCACACAAAATTTACTGACTCAGTTCCCGGGTATAGGTGCGAACTTAAACACAGACCGAAGAATAGATGTCTATGAATCCAAAATAATAAATTATTAGGAATGAAGAAATATCGCAGAAAGATAAATGAACGCTAGCATACTCAAATAGAAATACATATACTTCTTTCGACTTGAAATGAGAAGCTCGAGGACATCTATAAAAAATAAGTTTAATTTATAATGTAGTACTGCTACTACTCTAGGGCGTCGTGTTCCTAACGCCGCAACCTATTTCTGTGGACCCAGCGCTGCAAGAAAGGCAGATAAAATTGTAGCGTGTTTTACTATGTAATTTATACGAGGCATGTTTTTTAAGTAAGTACCGTTTTGAAATTAATAAAAAACGTGCAAAGATATCTTAATAATTTTATTTTTACATGAAAGCCTGTACCTTAATCTACTTATCTACATAATTTCCTTCAATATTGAGGCACTTGTCATAACGTTTGACCAGTGACCAGTTTTCGAATACCCTTCTCATAGAACTCTGTCGCTTGACTTGTCAACTGCATCACAAGTGCCCAGATGTTTCCTTAAGTGCAGGAACAAATGGTAGTCACTGGGCGCCAGATCAGGGCTGTACGGAGGATGATCTAGAGTTTCCCAGTGAAAAAATGTGATGAGATCTTTGGTCCTATTAGCCACATGAGGACGGGCATTGTTATGCAGCAAAACAATTCCCTTGCTCAACTTGCCACGTCTTTTGTTCTGGATTGATTGCATGGCGCAGATTCCTTACCACTCGATCACTCATAATGTTTTGTCCGTAAACTGCACAGATCTCGATGAATATCAATCGGTTTTGGTCCTTTAGGGACTCACGATTATCGGATGCATCTTAAACATTCAGTAAACAACGTAAACAAGGGTGAGTCAGACCGTAATGACGTCAGTGCGTAGATGAAAGATGTAGGTACTCAGTGCGCATACGCGTAACGCAGCGCTGCGGTGGCAGAATTTCAAAATGATACTTACTTAAAAAACATGCCTTGTATTTAAACCTATATACAGTTACTATTTAAAACTTTATATTACAATTTTATGAGTTCTGTTTTTGTATGATGTTTTAAACATAAACATAGAAGAGGGTGGTTCATATTCTATTCTTATTCCTATAACAATGTTACTTCGTAAAGGATGTTTTCTCCGAGTTTTCCCATACATTACCTCCACCTAACCTAACCTAACCTAACCTAAATTGATCTACAAAAATCGAAATCTAACCCATTTTATTCGAACTCGCCTATTTCTATTGATATTAACAGCTCTAATCCTACATAAAATTAAAGGTTTCGCTACATAAACTCAAATATTTTACCGAAGGATATAAAACACATACATACATGTTACAGGTAAAAACTAGATCATACCTGTAGGTAACAAACTAGGTAGGTAGGTACTTGTGCCTATAAGTTGCATTATTATTACACATCGTTTTATAATAATAAACAGCCATTAAATGAGTATTAGCATTCACATATAGGTGCCTTAGTTAGTTAAAGTTCAAATTTACATTAAATTCTAATATACTGTTCACGTCATAATTTAAAATATCAATAATACTTGATACTCACATATTAAAATTACTGCAAAATGAAGTAATAATGGTGTAAAAACGAGTCCTTTTAAACAACAATTAAAACACAGAAAACAGTACGTGATAAATACAATATAGTTCATCGGTGTAAGCATTGTATGTAAGACTATCACTCATTACATACATTAACTAACTAGAAACTTTATCTCAAATCAATCCTTTTAATGTATGATCAGAACGTAATTAATTAATTGCCGATAACAGAGAATTACCTAATTAAACATTGATAACAATCAAAATGTTTTAACGATAACTTTTATCGATGTCCAACTATAGTAAACAATAAAATGAAAAATGACATTAAAAAATATTGATTTAATATGTATTTTAAAAAATACGTTATAGAAAAAATTCTCGGAACTGCAGATTGTAGTAAACTAGTAGGTACTTCGCAATAAATCTACTTTTGATATGATTAATACGAAAAACGTAAATTCCGCCCCGTATCAATATTTCACTGTAAATTCCGTCCGGACGATTTTTATTACCATACGTAAATCCCAGCACTTAAGGGGGGCGGTAAATGTAATGTGGCGGTTTGAAAATTTTACAAACCCCATAAAGCAGAAATTCGTAAACAAGTAATATTGCAGAAACGCTTTTTACAAAGGGATTACTATATATATATATATTACGATCATTCGTACGTATGTCTGTGTTAATTAAAAAAATAAACATTTTTTGTTTTGGTAATCTTAACAATAATTTAGGTAAGGTTAGGGTACACCTTTAAGATGATATTCATATTTAAGCGTAATTTCAAAACCAGCAAGTCAAGTAAACCAAATTACATATTTCGGGTAGTTTACGTATGGCAATAAAATTTTTCCGGGCGGAATTTACACCAATTCGACCAATATACCATATATCACAGTTATCTCAGATAAATTAGTACCATAAAAAAAAGGGAAAAACAAGAAAAACCGTAAAAGCATTAATTTAATGATTTTTAGGCATTCATGATACAACTTCTAAAAACTCTAAATTATTGTATTGTTAAACGGTTAGTATTACTACTGTTTAATGAAATACGACAAATTGTGTTTACGGCTTAAAAGAGTTCTCAGGTCTATTCTTTTATACGATACCTGCAACAAATTATAGTTCACTAAAATAGGATTTGTCACATTTCCATAAAATCCTACATATTCAATGATGTAACCCATACGGGAACATCGTCCTTGTGCATCTGGGTTACTTCGTTCAAAATGGTCAAATTTCAATCTATGTTGAGTTTAAACTACCACTTTCTTGAAATAAACAATAGCTTTAAAACATTTTTTACATTATTTTTATGTGATGTCCTTAACAAAATTATTAAGAAACTGCCTGTGAATCTATTATTCAACGATATACGTTACATCAGGTACTGTTTCTATCTTTCGTATTGCTTTATATTACTGTATAATAAATAAAACAACTTGTTCAACTTCCACACTTTTTATTGTCTTAACAATTGTTTCGCCACTTTGTGGCTTCATCAGAAGATTTACAAGTTCTTAAACTAACAGAAGACTAACATTACTTATATATGCAAGTAGGTACATAACTAAGGTGGGGGTGTAGGGTGTAGATTAAGTAAAGGGGAATTATTTAAATCTAATTGATCATTGAGAAGCACATTTTTATGCTTATGTTTATTAATTTCCATGCTTTCAAGGAAATTAAGTTTATAGCCTTTACTTTCAGTATGTAGGATAGCAAAATTGTTGTTAAAATTATGTTTTTCCATAATTAAATGTGTTGCGTAATGGGAATCATTTTTAAGCTGTTTAAATGACCTAAAATGTTCGTTAATTCTTTTTCCAAAAGCTCTCCCTGTTTGCCCAATATAAAACTTATGACATGACCCACATTCTAATTTGTATACTCCAGATCTACTATTTTTAGATGATTTATCTTTATTGTTTTTAATATTTCTGGCTAACGTATTATTAGTTTTAAATGCAACGTTTATATTGTTATTTTTCAAAAAAATTTTAATATTTAATGAGGGTTTACCAAGATATGTAATTATTTCAAATTTATTATTTTCTTTTATATTTTCCGGGAAAATGTTGTTAATGCTATTTTTGTATAATATTTTATTTAAAAGTTTATCAATTAAATCTGGATCATAGTTATTCCTTCTCGCAAAATGTTTAATAATATTAAGTTCTTTAGTGTAATTATAATTGTTCATTGGTATTCGAATTAATCTATATAACATGAAATATTATAATTATTATAAATATATTACAACGGCCGAATAAGATGAAACATTATGTTATGCAGAATCCAAAGTTAGTTACGACTTATGTTCATCCTATTTGACAGACTGTATAGATGACGTAAACGCAATATAATTTATTGTAACATTTCGTTTGAATTAGCTTTCATTCTTAAAAACCAAACTTGCAAAATAGTTTGTGTTTGAATAAACGTTTAAGAAATACGCGATGCTGTCCCTCACGCACAATTAAGCAAAATGCTCTAGATTCATTCTGGATACAGTCAGTAAACTGTCCGATAGGAAGACAGTGTAAATACAGGTGACAACTGCTTGACAAGACCAGATGATTTCATATGCAATCGACGAGATTTATACGCCAGCTCGTTAGCAATACAAATAAACAAAACGCTTCTTGTCGGTACCAAATAATGGCAATCTTTTAAATATCGTAGAATATAAATTGTAACTAAGAACTTCTCATAAAGCGTCAGTCAATGCTAGAAATATTTGATAATGTAAATAAATTCTATCCCACATTGTCAAGTAACGGAAAAGGAGATTTTACATTATAAAAATTGAAATTTGCCAGCGACATTGTTCGCGTATCCAAACCAAATATTATTGAAAAAGGATAATAAAGCCTACTTGATTATTCTCCAAAATGTTTGGCATGTGCTTTGGTGAAACACTAATTAAAATTTGTTCATCCATGTTAACGTGAATCATGTCCAAACAGACAGTTTCAGATGTAGGGACTAGGGCACCAACAAAAGTACAGACAATACATGTAACAAAAATATATACATATAAATACACATATACACAATAAAAAGAATCAGTGTACAAATATATTATATATGTGCATATAAATGAAACATTAAGATGTATTACCGGAAAAACCCCAACGAGTGTCTATAAGTAAATTGTTCTTGAAATCAGACTGAAAGTTGGAAATGTTATCATGTTTACAAAGAGCTTTCTTAATTTCCATTTCTTCTAATAAATTTAGACGTTTCTCCTTCTTTTCTGTATTAATTAATTTATGTTTATTGTCAAGACAATGTATTCTGATACCTGTCGATTTTTTACCTTCACAGATGTCTTTTTCATGTTCTTTTAATCTTACTGACAATTTCCTTCCAGTTTGACCTATATAATATGCATTACAGAGATCTTTTCCTAAAAAATGATGCCACTAGTGTTTCTTATGACAAATGACATGTGCCTTGGTCAGTTTGGTCTGCCACAATGGCTACAAATTACACTTATTTCTTCTTTATTCTATCGACTCACTGTCAGTACATGTTGAGACCATCAGACTTTTATTCCTATTGAGTCATTAAATATCAAACAGTTTACTTTTTATGAATATTTTTGATGCCAAAAGTTTCTTTTTAGCGACTTTTCGCGGCCTACGTTTTGTGCGAATGTTCTTCGAAAGAAAAAACAACTTGCGAGATATGCACTTTTAGCTTTATAACAATATTATGAATATACTGAAATTTATTTAATTGCTCTAAATATTTACTGATCCGTAGCCGTTAATAAAAAAATCAACATCACGTCAAAAAATTACAAAATGTAATTATTACTTATACAGAGAGGCATGGGTGTGAGTGTACTTTTAATTCAACACGATACATTTACTGTTTACCATACAGTGCTAGGAATATGTTTGCATAACGCTCTCCGATCAGCTGCCCACACCCACTGCAACATAATAATATCATTTATAATTGAATCGATTAATATGCGCTTATTGTAACGGTAATTATTTAATTAAACTGCAATTTTCTTCAAACGGAGCGCAAACATAAACTATTAATTAACCAAAATGTTGCGCCAGAATTATTATTAATTACAATAAGAACAATAATTATTGTATGTGATCGTTTTGTTCTCCTCTAGAACTTTGCCATATTCATTACCATTTTAATTGGATATTGGAAAATATGTTTTTTTCAATGTATAATTAACATTTGAATCGTACATATACTGCAATTAACATTTAAAATATTACATTAATTATTCACGAGTAATTAATCACAGAAATGTGACGCAAATTAGAGGAATCTGAGAAAATTATATATTATAAACTACAGAAATGACGAAACAAAGTCAACTACAGAAACTTCGGCAGAATTTCTATAAATGTACAAGTAATAGTAATATTTACTTTTCAGAAGGGTTATAAATTTCCTTTAGTTAAACTATTGCGATTCATGGAGAATTATTTATTGTATAATAATAGAAATTTTATTTTATAACAATTTCACTTAATGTTGCACTTACTAGTAAAAATTAATTATTAGGTAGAAATTCCTAGCCGTGCATTTGACGTCCGTAATTAGGCCGAATTTTTATATGTGTTTGTACCTCGGTTAGGACAGGTTAGCGGCCTAAATACGTCCCTAAAAATAACGTGAAATACAAACGGTTGTTTTCACCTAATTATTATTACGTCAAGATCAATATTACATCAATTGTATGCATTCACTAAAAATTATCGAACTCATGCTTACATATTAAATTATACAAAAATTATCAACTCTTTTAAAACTGATTACGACCAGTCTACAAGAAGAAGGCATCTTTAAATGTTTTTTTATTGTTAACAGTCTCTTCTTTATAGGAAACTGTCTGGTTGCAGTTATTTATTGCTATTTTCAATAACAATAATTATACCTATACGGTATTCAGTTTCATTGTCTAATTCGAATGTATAATTATTAACTGTAAGCCACACACGTTGAAAATTAAATGAAACCTTAGATTTCTTTACATTCGCTAACGGGCACGGAAATGGAATCTAATACTACCTACGTTAAATCACACGAAATCACAATGAAATGGTAAAACTGGAATTTGCTCTTCACCCACGATGTTTTATCCAAAACACTTATCAATAATATAATTAGAAATACAGTCAAAGCAGAATCATAAATTAAAACCCGTTTAAATGTAATTAATTATACCAACGCTGTGTCAGTTGAGTATAACCGAAAAAACAATTTCCAATTTTACTTATATTCTACATAATTTAATCGTGAAATTATTAATATTAGGGGATTAAAATAAGTACTACCTAACTAAATTAGTGAAGTGTGTAGATACCTACATAGAAATGAAATTGTGGTCAAAAGTTTTGAAGATGTAGAAGTGTAATCAGATAATTAATTAAAGAAGGATTTCATGGTTGATTGATATGTCTATTTTATAATAAGAATGAATTCGTAAACATGGAATTGACACTAACTTCAATCATGCATAAATTAATTTAGAAAAGCCTCTTGAAATTTCTTTTTTAATTAATAAAGTTATTTCGCGGCCATCGTTAATGTTGTCGTGGTTGTCGTCTTTCAAGATTTATCCTCGACGTTTCGTCGTCACGCACGAACGACATCTTCAGGAGATATTACTGCTGCTGTAGTCAGTAGAGATATGACCTGATAAGGTAGAGATCTGATCTGATCTCTACTGACTACAGCAGCAGTAATATCTCCTGAAGATGTCGTCCGTGGGTGGCGACGAAACATCGAGGATAAACCTTGAAAGACGACGGCTAGATAGCCCGAACAACCACGACAATAATGTTAATTATGTTTAGATGGACATTCAAAAAGCTATTGAAATCAATTTGGATTAAATTTATCAGTATTTCAAATATATTTTGAGGGTACAGGGACTTCTAGCTACCGCTGACAAAAGGTCATTTCACCAATAAAGATCGATGATAAAAATCGATAGTTTGAACAACAAAAATGTCTACTTCAAGGAAGACTAAATTGAAAAAAAAAAAAACATTAAAGCAGTGAGAAGAAAAATACGTAGAAAATATCCGATGAGATCGAGCCTACAAATTATCTGCTCCAGTTAATTTAGGTGACAGAACGCGTGTAGGCTGATCGCTTTGCATTACAAGAAATAAAACGAACACGAATTGTGGCCACCTTTAGCTAAAGATCGATTAAACTTTTAACTTTATTTCTCGATTATCAACGGCAAAGTTAATTGCGGCCGTAAATGAAGCACGAGATGGCACAAAATGAGACATAAAAAGCATTTCAACCAGATTATTCCAGCATTCCGATGTGGACGATTTTATTGGGAAAAAGCAATAGTTGCCATATTAATGGGACATCAATTTAGCACCGTTACATATATAAACACGTAGGTACATAAATGACATCGTTATACTATTTACTGTAGGACCAAGTAGTAATAACTACAACAGAAAAAGACGGAACGTTGGAAATAAAGATAGAGACACAGAGACAGAGAGAGAGAGCAAGGCGACTATAAGAAATTTTCGAATAAAACATTGGAACTCGCCTTGTTCGAATTGATTTATCGACCAATAAATATCACTGTTTATAAGGTCTCCAAATATTATCAAATAATTCACGCCCTAAAAACAATTTAAATTATTAATGGCAGACGGTGCGGCGTTTATCTTGGACCAGTCGAATAATACACGGCATACTAATTTGAATACGTGTATACGTGTGTCTATGTTTATTAATAGCAATTCATAGAATGCTAAACCGACAACTTAATATCTGTTAAAAAGAAATCCTACATAAGTTACAAAAAAATATATTGAATATAAATATAAATATGAAATCAACGGAAACAACTACTCCGAGGGCTAATATCCCTACCAGGGATTCCGAACGATTCTTAGACGAAGATATAACATATCCAAAAAAGAAGGCATTAATATCCTTTTTCGTCTAAATTTTAAGGATCACAGATCCCACATTTCGAACGCGTCCTGCACAGTAGACACAGCGCAACGAAAGCCATATCCCACGACCGGTTTCGACCTATCGAGTCTCATCAGCCAGTGCCTGGCAGAAAGGCCTTTACTGGCTATATGATAAATATAAGTATGGAATCAACAAACACAACCACTCCGAGGGCTAATACCCCTATTTATTATATAGCCTATAAAGGCCTTTCTGCCAGCGCCCACTTGATGAGACCGTATAGGTCGAAACCGGTCGTGGGATATGGCTTTCCATGCGCTTTGCCTACTATGTAGGACGCGTTCGAAATGTAGAATCTGTGATCCTTAAAATTTAGACGAAAAAGGATTTTAATGCCTTCTTTTTTTGAAAAAATATATTGTTAAAAATTTCTTTTTATGAATCTCGATTTAATACTGTTTCAAAACATATTATTATTTACGAATGAACTAAACTGTCATAAGTACTTATCCAGCTATGGTACCCATCTCCTTGGTACTTAGTTATAGTTGATGATTAGTTAAATTCCTCAAACATTTATGACCTACCTACGTGTGTAACATATTTATCAGTAAATATTCCTGAAAACCAGTCTGTTGTATGGTGAACTATTTCCGAGGGCGTTCCAAATACGTGATCCAGAGAACCGATGGCATTGTTCCTTTGATCTAGTAAAATATAGGATCTAGCAAGAAAGTATGACGTGAACACTCACAGCCTATCTAGACAGAACCGACTCTCTACAGACCAAATTAAGACCATAGAATAGCGTGGTGCTTAGAATTCCTTCGGCACTTAGAACGACGAAGTTAATTATCAAATATGACAACCTCTTTGAGGCCACATAAGCAGAGGATTTATAACAACATTATTATGAAATTAGCAGGAAGCAAGTCTAATGGAAACAAGCAATTTGCAACGAAGATTCTCTGATTTAACGTTAAATGAAGGAATACAATTTAAAAAAGTCTAGAATAGTTAGAATACAAAATTTATAGAATTTCAGTGAATATATTTCGAATGATACTGTGTTACTATTTTACTAATCATTCGTTAAATAAACGATTAAATTCGACGTATTAATTCAGGCGTGAAAAATATTTTAAGGAGCTGTAAATACGGAGACAGAAAGAACTGGCAAGTCAACTATTATATACTACTACTATATTTACTATTAGATATGTGTAGTGTATTTACCGTCAGTTACTCGTGAGACTGTTAATCATCGAAAATTCCTCGGGATTTTCACACGGGCGGATTAAGAAGCAGTAATGCCCAATTTAATGGTTATTAATTAATGCATTTACGCTTTCTAACTAACGTCGAATGATAGTGTCATTAAGTACGTTATTATACATGAAGACACATTTTTCGTCGGCACAACATCCAATATAACTGGCATATAACACCTGCGGGCCACTTTCTGCATAATTAGCACTTAAAAAATTTAACTGCGGCCCATAAAAAATCAACTAAGAAATATTAGGATCTAATGATTTAGAACAAAGTGCGGGAGAGGTGAAAATATTCGTGCTAAAACGTACCTATACATATATACATATCTATATATACATGTGAGTGTAATTTTCACTGTTTTAAGTACTTGTTTTAGCACCTAAAGGCACATAAAATTAAATTTATATAAGACCACCATAAAGATATTTATCAAATGATACTTAAAGGATACAGTGTATATGTAATTATAATATTTCAATATGGGAATAGATAATTTGTTACATTTGAAGCAAAAAATTTGTCATTTTGCAACATAAACAACCATTAAGTTAAATTACTAAGATCCGGAAAGTAAACAATTCGACTTCGTCGTTCTATAATATATCACCCCCACTACTCCCAAAGCTCTGCCGCTATCTGCTTCCGCCAATCACATTCACCTCCTCCTGCTAAACTAGATATCACGCCTGCGCCGTCTTCACCAAATAGACGAGTTGATCCCCATTCCCTTACAGTACTGAACGAAACAAGTGACAATGACAGAATTCTTTGAGCCATTGATAACACCAACCCCATTACAACAAAAACACTATCCCACAATCCCCGCAAAATAACCACCAAACCCAAAAACATACTCCCTTTCCCACCCGCCAAATTATTGGCAACCACTCCCGACCTCCCTGTTTCCTCGACTACCTAGAAAACCTACCCAACTCCCCACACACACCATAATATAAAAAAAAACATTATAATAAAAAAACACTTGCAACATAACACGGCTGAAGAGGACCTGAACGAATAGGTCCTATAACGGCCTGAAGGGGAGGGGTTTTAGTCGGTAGGCATCCGACACTACCCAGTCGCAAGGGCGGCTGGATGCCTATGAAGGTTCCCCTCCTGTCCAAAAACAAAAAATTAAAAAACAGGATTGATTCATTATGCTTCTCATTATGCAAGAAACTCGAACTATTACTGTTATCAAGTATCAACTGCATTAGTAATAGAAATAGGGTTATTTTATAGATTTTAATCACCCGTATGGGCTTAATTCTTCAAAAATGTCCTATGGAAAAAAATAAGAACGTATGTTATATAATTAATTTAAACTTTTATTGATTGTATGTAAGGCCGATATTGTTTGTCCAATGCATTGTTTCCAGTGTGCATGTTTCTTTTGTTGCGTTTGTTCATTGATTGATTCGGCGTCATTACAGAGCGGTGGTAAAGTAAGCAAGAGTTGTGCAAGGACAGAAAATAGCAATTAGTAATTTATAACGTTATTTTTGTACGGGTTTATATTAATTTGCTACTGAATTGCGCGCCATTGTTGCAGTTATTTCGTGCTAATTATCGGCAGCCACGAACTGACCCAAGCATCGGCTGTTTAATTAAAAGAAATATCAGGAGCTATTATTTCTTTCTTTATTTCAGGTCTGCTCATTCTTAACGTTTTTATTCGCGAGGGTTAATTATTTATTAATAACTCTGCAATAAATCACAGGACGAATTATATCACAACAAACTAACCTACTTTAATAAAATGATAATTGACAACAAATTAAAATAATTGTATTTTTTATCGATATTTCCGCAACAATACTTGTTTGAATGTACAAATGTATGTGTGGCTACAGTTGCATTTTTTATGTATAACTTGCCAGGAGGACGATTTTACTTATACGTGACGCTATGGGTTGCTACACCGTTTTAATACAAGTAATGACAATTCCAAATGATTATCGACATAATTACGGAAGAACACGCTAACCAGACACGCACATAGCCGCAGAACAAAACTTGAATTAAAACCACCCTTTGTTCTTTGCCATTCGATTGAGAAAGGTAACACAAAACATTATCGCCGTTCCTTTTTTTTAACTTGTTTCAATTCGTCTCTTTAATTAAACCGAAATATATTTTTAAAAACAATTGTAGGAACATTTCGTATTTAAAATTCCATAAGGATTACATTACACATTTAAGGGAAATAACGGCTTAGTAATTTTTCATCTTAGTACAATTGAAAATAAAAAGACTAAAAAATTGGTTAGTTATCTATTTGAGAAAGTATTTTAACACTTGGTTTGTTATACTGTTTTATTTTGATTTACTTTTTACTGCACCTATTTGTTATTTCATAAGTAAATACAGGGTGAATCATGAAAAAATTATGGTAAAAATTCACAAATGTACTACTGTAACATAGGTACAAGAATCTTATTTTTTAATACATAATTGGAAGAAGACGTATTTCTTTGCTAAGTTTCATCAAAATTTCATCAACCGTTGAAATGCTTCAGGATAGGAAGGAGTAGAAACAGGGCCGTAGCCAGCGGGGCTGAGGGACTTTTTGGGTGGGCACAATTAAAATAATTAATAAAATAATAATCGCTAAAGGCTTGTAGACGTCCTAAAATGCAGTTCGTGGGTTATAAATTTCAACGAACATGTCGTCAGGGTTGTACTTTGAGCAATAACATTTATTTCGCATGGTGATGGTACCTGGATTTCTAATTTCTTCAGAATTCCTATTTCATCGATGTTCAGTTTCTCGGCATTTGTAATGGTTGTGCAAAGATCTTTATTATGAGAAAATCTCAAGTGTAATTTCGCAAGCATCAAATCCAAATTTTCCATGTGTAAAGCTTTCAAAATTTGCGAAGGATCGTCATCGGTTTCAGATCTTTGACCTATTTTATCCTAATTAATACTAAGAACTGTTGTGACTTTATGAAAGATGTCATCGAAGGATGTATCATTCCTCATTCCTTCGAATGTTTGAATGACTGCTGTTAACTGAGGGGGGCTAAGATCCTTCTAGGGAGGGCTCAGCCCCCTTGGAGCCCCCCCCCCCGTGGCTACGACCCTGAGTAGAAATGCGTGGTCCAAGCAGTTTTCGGACTGATGAACTTGTGATATTGATAATGGATTATGGGCATGTTGAGAATCACAAAAGTACCTTTTGGTATGTGGTATATGCGAAAATAGAGTATCGCCCGAAATTACTGGACCCAAAATTTAAAAAACATGGAAAATAACGCCTTACAGGAAAACCATAAGAAAAAATTTATTCCACAAACTTATTTGATATTTACCACGCGAAATTATTTTTAATGGGATGAATTAACGAAATGGTACCTTTTCGAAAAAGATTTTACTAATAATGTAGGCATGTGGCATGGCAACGAACCCTTGAAATGCAAGTCAAACTCGCACTTGACTGATTATTGTTATCAATTCGTATCAGTGATAGGTGTTGCAGGTTGAAAAATGAACGGGTTCAACTAGTGTATATTTATGAATATCATAGCAACACGTCCGTATTTTTAGCACGTGCCTACATAAATTATAATTAACCGGCGGCCCTGTATGTATCGATGTTATGAACACAATCCCGAACACCTCTAAACACGATAAAAATCTATTCGCCAATAAATTATTTTCCCTACGGTGTCGCGTCATGTTGTGCGCTCGCATGACATTACGCCGTACGTAAATTTATCTCTGTGTATGTTTGTATCGCACATGCATGCGCCATACAATCATTTAAATATTATGTTGAAATTTTGACTTGTATTATTCCTCAAATAACACACGGGTCATTAAGCAAACAACACGAAAGATGTAAAAGTAGGCGTAGAAATAACTAGCCAATAATGATTAAGTGGTGCGCCAGTTGATCAGTGACATTATGTTTTACTGATAACGATCTAACAATGAAAACGAAAACGATCGCTTATATACAATCCCAAAATAGGTACAGAACAAAACGGACACGTATTATAAATAAGTACATTCATTAGAACGTAATTAAAGAACTAGCCGAACCCGTCCAAATTTGAACTGATCTCGATGGTGCGTTGTACTTTCGAATATTGACATTATTTGTTTTAGGAAATTCAGGAAATTCCGTAATTATGTATCACGAGAGGAGATAGCTCCAATAAATTGCATTATTACTTACACGCCAGCAACATGATACGTAGAACATAAGTATAAGGTGATGGTGATGATAAACAAGAAATCAGCCCTTAATGTTAGTTGGGAGTCTATTAAACAAAAGACAAAATTAAACTAGCAATAGATAAAGTAAGAGTTACCATAAATCGAACACGATCCTAGTCTATTTACTGTTTTAAAATATACTAAATACATTTAATCATAAGGTTGCAAAAATAAATTATTAACTAATTAATTATTAGAATTAAATAAGCAGCAGCCATCTCAACTTTTAACAAAAATTATTCCACAAACCCATTGATATTTTACTAAATTTGGGAAAAAATGTTTTAATTTTATAACAGTACATATGCAATGAAGGCATAGATACAGTTTACAGATATAATTGGAGTTGATAATTGTATAGAACCAGTGTTTCTGTAGTACCTTAGATTTTCATAGTTTTTTAAAAAAGTTTATAATGGAACAGTACGTATGAATTCCGATAGAATTATACAAGTTGGTATCGTATATGGTCGACATTCGATCAATTTATTTTACCTATCAGCCAGGGAATCAACCAGGGTAAGCATTAATTTTCAATGTTTAATTCCCCAATTTTTATAATAACTATTACTAATTACAATTAAAAACTGGCCTGAAAAGACCTGCAGGTGTTGATATTTTATCTAATTCGTACATTAAATGGATTGTTGCTATGTTAATAGTGCACTGTATAATTTTTAACTTGATAGATATTTTCAAGATACAGTATGTATCTATTGAAACGTATTAACGTCAATTTTTTTATGCATCACAAAAATTTATTTACTTTGAGAATATTCTTATGTTAAAAACATCCCAAAATTTTGCTTCTAGCAGTCCCATAAAATGGTGAATGAAATTTCACATTTTTTATGACAATTACTGTTAGTTCTAGTTTGTTTACTGTTAACTTCTTGTCTGATTCGTAACGATAAAACACTAGCAATTGGAGAAGTCAGTATCGGTTATAAGAGAAAGGCATTTGCCAAGTTAGAAAAACTCATTTCTAAGCAGAACAAAATGAGATAAACTTTATGATTGCTCGAGCCATCAAACCCTCTCCAACTACACCTAAACTTCGGCTAGAACAGCAAAACGCGATTTGCTACTGTTTAATATCCGTAATTTCACGAAATTGTCTTGGCCCGAAAAACGAAACTGAGGGAACCTTCATATCTATGTAAATGACAATGTTCAGTCACAACTTTATTGCAAAGGATAAAACACTTTCCTAAATGTACATACAAGGAAGTTTTCATGTCTCCTTAAGGCAAACAGCTTATAATGGTTCTATACAACATCCCCGTACCTTAGCATTATACTTTCTTTTAGGTCTTACAATTAGACATTTTACCACCAAACGATTTTTGATTGTTTTATTTAGACTACTAACAACTATTACTGTAAAACGAAAACTATCAAAAAAAAAATTAATTAATTTCACTTTATAATACCTATTGTTTCTTTCCAAAATTCATTATGAAAAAATTATCTTTCAAAAAGAAACACTATCTATTTAGAACTTAATTGTAAATGCTATAAAAAAAATTGTATTAGTTTTATTAATTGTATGCCTTTGTTAAAATAAGAGATATATGATATTTATGTTATTATTATTAATTAATATAATTGAAGCTTCTTTTTTTTACAAAAAATAATTTCAGTTAACTAAAACTTGATACCTACCTAATGGCGAATTGCGACCGAAAAAATTGTCACTAATTAATTTAGTTTAAAAGAATCGTTATTTATTATTATAAAAGATCCTCTACTCCGGGATCAAATAATTATAAGCATATAGATACGTATTTATATTTATGTCATTTTAAATGGGTATTTTCAGAATCCACGGTCATTTAAATCTGGTATCAACCTCATACAAAAACACCGTCCATGGGTCATTTGAATTAATTACATGTGCCGAGACAGGAGTGAAACTTATTTATACAGTTGTTGTACGGGGTTCGAGAAGAGATTTTGGGAAAAAGAATTCCATGCCGATGCCGGTACATAACTGGTCACACTGATGACGGGCGAGGGCGAAACAAATGGTCCGGTCGCTGAAGAATTAATCCCCGGTTCTTACACGTGTTCCAGAGATAAATTTTTAGTCTCAAGTCGAAAACAGCGATACCAAATTTTATAATTATCGCGTCGGAATCTAGAAGAACTGGTTGCGGTGCGATGAGGGTGCTATGTGCTGGACGTGCCATTTGTTTCTCGCTGGATGGGTAAGGGCACACCATAACTGCAGCAGCGATTCAAACTAGAATTTATTCACTTTCAGAAAAGTGACGAAACGTTAAAAAGTAAGGCGACGTTAAGATAAGATCCATACCTTCGTCAGCAAAATATTAACCTTTGAAATGTTTAGAAAGAAAGATCAGAAGGGAATGTTTTAATAAAGATGCTATTGTGACTTTTAAATCTAAATATTTATAAAAAAAAAAACATTTTACTTAAGGAAAAAGTAAAATCGTACGTTAATATACATTACTCACACTTTCTTATCAATTTCATATAAGTACTCTTTTATTTCTTTGCATACCAACATGATGGTATTTTACATTATTTTCGCAACTTTTTGCATAATTGACCGTTTCATATTTACTAGTTATCACATATGGCAGAAATTGAATCAACTTGCTTTCTAATGAAATAGTATACATTTATATAACCTCAACTTTTACGATTGATACTTGAAACAATCACAAACATTATAATCGTAGATAATAGAAGTGAAATTTTTATAGTTGGATCAATTCTAATCGGATGTGTTCGGGTCTGCCCTAGGCAGCTTCGGACAGAAACTCGTACTTGAAACAATCGCAACTGATTTTTATGTTTTGCACATCTACGGCATTCTATATCACTCCTTTTATAATAAATATCGAAAAAGTGTACCAGAAGTTTCGACGTTCACTTGTTTTTGGAACAGTTAGATTTGTGCATTTGATATGTTACTAAGAACAGAATCTATATGTATAACTATACTTTATACATATAGCGGTGTTGCCGCTAACAAAACAATATTAGTGAATTACGGTAGCGACAGTGGGACGATCCGGGCGGACAGAAGTATTCGAGACGAGGGTGAATGAGGACAAAACTGGGCAGATCTACTGCGGTCGGCCGCTGCAAATTAGATTATAAATTAAACACGGTCAGCGTTACAAATGCCCTGTTGATGTTGCCTTCCACCGACCCGTCATAGGAGGCTGAAAGGCAATTTCAACAGGTGTGCCCTGAATAAAAAAAAAACTCCGAATTGGACTGGACCGGACCGGACGTTGAAAGAACTACAACAAAGACAAAATCTTCCCACAAAATTCGTCAAAATTGACATAATCGTTGCCCAGACTTGGAATCAACCATACAAAAATAACAGTAAAATCCTGAATAGTCCATGTGGTACGTTTACAAAATAGTTTTGAAGCAATTTTTGAAAAAATAATCGTTTAGCTATATTGACCTTTTTAGATTCTCTAGCCGAAAATAAGTAGTACAACCATTCATTAGATATAAATAATTTCAAATCGCTACATAGATAAAGTAAAGGAAAAAGATTAGATTTACTAGAAATACTAGAAATTATAAGAGCAAGCAATAATAACAAAACTTTATTGAACGATCAAATAGATTTCGAGGTTTCCCCATTATTAAAAGTTGTTACAAGTAGAAGAGATTCAGACTAATAATACTTAATATCAATTTCATCTAGGCAGTGCGTTCTATTTAAAGAAGAAATGTTACCCATTTAATCTAGTTACAGTATAACTCTTTGATAATGGCATAATAGCCGAAACATGTTAGAGTATTTAAAAAATAAAAATAGTGAAACAAAACCTAGTGTTAGTTATTTCATGAATTATTTCGAAAATAAGTATCAAAATTCTCGTAACCAATTTCATACTTATAAGTGTATAATATAAAAACTTGTTAATAAAGTCTTATAACACAAAATAGGCAAACTAATTATATTCAAATGAATCGTATATAATTATAATTAAAAAAATAAAATTCTCTTACAAATTTTTGGATAAATACATAGATTATAATTTGTGTATTGATTGATACTCACACTTTTGGAACTATTATGTACCTATTATCTGCCTATTTTAAGTGTTTTATAGAAAAGCAGTCTATAAATTAATTTCTACTTTCTCGATTATTTGTCTAATTAATGTATTTCAGCGAGATTTTTTAAGTATTTTTTAGGGTTCTATATTTCAAAATGAAAAATCGGAACACTTTGTTGTCCATATGTGGACTGTAACTCACTGAAGATCCCTATAACCCTTAGGGTAGTTGTTTACACGAATGGATATCTTAAAGCACATATAAAAGGATGAAAATAATTAATTTCGACAACAAATTTGAACGGCTAATATTTAAATCCGTGCTGTTATAGTATCAATTCTTTTTTGTTGGATATATTGTAAGTCAAGTGTTAAGAAAACGGTAAGAATAAAATTATTTACTTGTTAGGTTAGGTTAGGTTGTTAGACCACTTGGATTTAAATACTGACTATGTAATTTTAAATACCGATCATATTTCTATTTACATTCTGACCCTTCATATTTACATACTGACCATATGGATTTAATTACTGACAACAGGAGATAAAGAAATAAAATACCGGCCGTTAAATTCTAATTTTATTCGTGACAAATTTAGTTCCTTTCAGTTTCGTTATTCAGCAAATATGGTGCAATTTAATAGACAATTATAAAATAACTAATTGCTAAGATTTACGATAATATGATGATACGGTGCCCTCAGGAGGCTAATCCTATTCGCATTTGACCGTATTTTTTTTTCATGAGTTAGAGTTTAAGTACAGTCGTTATTATTTTCAAAGATATGAATGCATTTATACCTGTCTATAAATAGACGTTGGTATCAATCTTACAAAACGCTAATTAAGCATAACGAAGAATTCTTAAATTACTTGATACTTATAAATAAATTGTAACGATTGTGCGGTTGGATATTTATGAAACATTTTGAATCAAATATAATAAATTAAGTAAGCTTTTTAATGTTTCAACCAGTTTATTAAACTCTACAATTGTTTCGTCTTGAAAAAGGCTGTAATAAGCCGAAACAATTGTAGAGTTTAATAAACTGATTGAAACATTAAAAAGCTTACCTAATTTAATATATTTACTTGATACTTGCTAAACTCGAACACTTGAACTCTTACCCGTCTCAAACGATTGAACAACAGCTACACTAATCCTTCTTTTCGTATTTTGTCGATGCTAATGTAACATTAAACCATCAAAATTCATATTATATATATATATTATATATACCCGTAGGATCAAGTGATATAAAGCAAGGAAGGTGTTGAAAAAAACATAATAAAAGAGCATACGTATCCCAATAATTAAAACAATAATAATACCGGCCATGCACAACCCAATCTTAACATTATTTCTTCAAAATGTATCTAGCAAATATAGTGTATCCGATAATAATTTCAATTGAACACAATCGTCAAAACAAAATTCTTTTTAACTTTTTAGATAACAGAAAAGCGGTAAGAAAAACGTATTAAAAAATATAGTTCTTAAGAGCATTCTAAAAATGTAATTCATGTTAAAAAAGTTTATCCACACTTCATTAAAATGACAAAGACCTAAAAAGAAACAAATAAAATGGTAAATATGAAACGAAGCCTGAAGTATGTACGTGTAAAATTTCATGGGTATGAATCTAAAACTGCAGAATCCACTACATAATATTTGGCTACGGAATCTTGAATAAATCTACGTACAATGGTTAACTGTTTAAGGATTAAGCAAATTTAGTGTCCAAACTGTTTAATTTTTTCTTTTCACGAAATCTTTGTCCGTATTTAGTATGTAATTTATTTCATTTAAATAATAAAAAAATTAAAGTAGCTAACAGCTTGCTTACTTAAAATTAAAAACTTCTTTCTGAGTTTTTAAACTTTTTAAACAATTTATAATTTTAAAACATATTTTTAAAAATATAATTTACAATTATTGTTTTGACAATGTTATGAGGATCTAGGTGTTGATATTGTCTTGGTTTTCATGACAAGACAACAAAAGATCGATATATTCTTTGACGCACAGATATATGAATACACAACACAAAGTTTTTGTTCGTTAAAACAGATCAAAATTTATTCAAAAAAGAAGGAATTAAACTCCTTATTCGTCTAAATTTTAAGATCAAAGGATTTTAATTCCTTCTTTTTTGAATATAATATATTTTCGTCAAGAAGTCCATCGGAATCAACAGTGTAATTCAATGCCGGTAGGGATATTAGCCCTCGGAGTAGTTGTTTCAGTTGATTCCATATTTATATTTATATTTACATTAAAATTTATTTATAGTGTGTTATATGTTAATAAAAAACTAAACCTTCCTCAACATCATTCAGTCAATTCCATTTTATTTTACGTCACCAAACTTCTTAGTCATCATTATTTCAATGTCGATACATCTATAGCCTTTTAAATTTTTAAGGAATATATCATGATTAAATAATTAAATGTTAAATTATTAACAATTTAGTTAAAATATATGTCATAAACTTCTTCACATTGAATATGCAAATTAAGTTTATATAGAAAGATACCAAATGTTGATGGTTTTTTACCATTTTTCTTTAACATGAACTCTACTGTTACATTTTACGTTAAGGATTAGTTAATATTGCTATTCTGAGTATTGCATCAAATATTTTCATAAACAAACAAACTAAATAAGTGTATGCTTCTAAATTAATTATAAACTTTTTATAATTGAATGTAAATGTCTTCTCTTTTGGCAGGTAATTGAAAAAAGTTCGCTATATTTAAAAAAAGTCATAAAATTCATTTAATACCAAGAGGCCAATGAATTATTTTTGAAATAACAAAAAACTATAAACTAAAAATACCTTAATTCAATGTAAATAATTAAATCGAATTATATTTGAAACCGACATCTCATTGCAGTGTTTTTTGCTTCTACGGATCTGCCACAAGAAATAAAAAACTCTCAAGCATTATGGTATTTAGATCGGACAAAGTACAAGGGATCTTTTGAGAATTGTAAACTGCAGCAAATGTCAGTGTTAATGGCGCCTATCTCTTAGTAAAGTTTGAACAATAAATCTTGTAATACACCCATGTGACCCTCAAATTATAACACTTTACTGGGTATACATATACAATTATCTTGTTAAATAACAGAAAGAAATTAAAATCTTAAACCAAACTATTAATTTACTGTTATACACTACAGGGAAATTTTTAATCGACCATAGGGAGATTCTATTACATGCATTTCAAATGGTAGGATTTATGACGATCATGACGTACGACAGGCGGGGCTTTTACGCCCCTACAGCTACCGACACAGATGATGCGTATCGCACGCGGTAGGAGGCACGTACGTTCCAACGAAACTACGCATCGTGATGGGTAATACTGCTACATTTTACATGGTCGTTTACATATTTTCCCTACCACTATATTAGTATCCAACAATTTTTCAATTTTCCGTTTGTGTAAATTTTTTGACAGCAACACTGTAAGTTGTTAACTATGTATTATTCGATTGAGAGGATTAACTTATTGCTGCAGTTGACATAGTTTTATAGTGTCCTACAATAGTAGTTGCGAGAATCAGTTTCGCACTGGGGAGGTCGTCGATTCACGGTTGGTTGCACTAAACCGACTTTTTGTCAATTCCTTGTTGGATCGTCTCATTAGACAGAAGTGAAGACAGTTATTATATTAAACAACTAAATTTTTTCTTTCATGTTCACAAAAAACATTTGAATTTAAAATTCTAAATGCTATTTCGCACGATCTAATGTTATAATGACGCAAATTCAAGTCGTTTATTGTTTGTAATTTATACTTCTGTAGAATTAAAGACAAACAATGACGAGGGATTTTTATTCCCAGAAAAAAGTATTCATTTAGTTTTTACTCTATTTACGGAATTTAATTAAGACCCGTACTCTAAAAACCTATTATTCTGCCGTGCTTCAGTTCATACGATAAAACTTAGTAAGCGCCATCTAACGAGCTCGGTTTTACACGCATAGATGAAGTTCTTTGAAGTTCGAATAGATGACACTATGTAAGGGCGTCATATAACCACACACTCAATAAGATTCACATCAATAATACCAACCAATAATAATTAAAAACAAAAACATCAAATTACACCTAAATGATATCCACAGGGTAAAGTACCAAAAGAAAAACCTTTAAAGATTAACAAATTCATTGTCGGTTCAATATGACTGTCATTTGAAGTAATTTTCTTCAATGGCATGTGCAACAAGTTTGTGATACTTTCGATTTCCACGTTTAGTTACCATTAAACTACTAAATGCTGCGTTATCACCTTAGGGTGTTTTATGGTACTGCTATTGTGGCACATCAGTTATGGGTAAACCGAGTTAACCTAGGTTTACCCAAGACTCTTGGGTAAAGTCCAAAATATATTTGGAATTGTACACGTTTCGGGATTTAGCCGGGTAAATCGCATTTTATCCGCTTTCGCTTGGTTAAAGTTGGATGTACCATAAATGACATGGCCTTTAATGTTTGAAAAACATATTTAATTCAAAAAACACATTTTACAAATAAAAATTAGAATTCTAAAATAGTATTCACTTAAAGGTAATCTACTCACGAGTACTTATTTGCTCAAACAAGACAAGCTGCTGTGACATTTCGAGTTGCAAAGATTTCCAATAGCATTACCTAACTTAACCTAACCTAACCTAACCACAAGTCCTTTTTTGACACCCTTCACACAAGCGCAGATATAGCTTAATAACATCTTGAGTTATATGAGTCATGTGGACTTAGGTAAACTTAGGTTAACTCGCCTATCTAACTTTACCCGTAACATATATAATATGTTATATAGGTATACTTATAAAAGAATATGCAAACTTGATAGAGCCAAACAATAGTGAGAAATGTCTTTCTTTAAACTTATGTACAATAACTCACCATACACGCAATGACGCATGAACCACTTCTATTATCTACTTGCTCCATTTGGTTATATACTTTAGCACCGCGTGGTTATTTGCAATAGATTTTATCCATGTTGCTATTTTAATTTATGGACAGACAATCGACCCAACGAAAATAAAGCATCGCATTTTCATTTTTCGAACCAATAAAAGCATGAGTTACAATATAAATGTATGTATATATTATATACATGTCTATGTATAAAAGAAAATTGAAAGAGTAGTGTGGTATACATAGACAGAATAAAACAAATAGGTACCCAAAATCCACAAAACGTTTAGAAACATAATAAGTACACATTTTAACACCCCTCAGTCTCTAACTGAAGATGACACCTTGAGTGTCGAAACGCGTTTTAGGTTTCTAAACGTTTTGTGGATTTTGGGTGTTTGTTTGTTTTATTCTATCTATGTATTCCAAATATTTAAAAAATATCAACGTTTATAAACAAAAAATATTTAAAATAGCAAACTCTAAAATATCGACCTAAACTTTTATAGTTTAATATGTAGTCATATTATATAAATACATGTATTTATTTTTAAGATAATTTTCATCATTTGATCAACGATTTCTAACGCAACACCAAAAAATTGTTTTCTAAAATGAGCTTATTGATTATGGTTATGACTAGTTTTGAACTTTAAACTACAATGAACACAAATATGAAACTTGAAATGTAGGCCAGTCACGAAAATAAAAAACAAAAAACATTTGGGTTTGTGCAAATGCTATAGCTTCATAGCTTCAACTAAAAAGAATAATAAATTAGTGAGGTTAGATGATACTCGGACGATAAAAAAACTGTACAATTTGTAAGATTAATATTGAATTAGATTGCACAATTTCATTACATTTGCATAATTCGTTTGAGTAAGCTCGTTAAACGCAATTTTGTAATAATAATTAGTATTTAATTAGCATAAAAGTGTTTAGAATTATTATGACAGAATTAACAGCACAATTCATCTTAAAAAAAAACATCTTTTGATGAAGGACTCGACTTATCATCAAAACTTCATTTATCTGAACATTTTATAATCGCTTTAATTTCCAACTAATCGACCAAAAACTGTTTATAAAGCGTTATTAAAAACAATTTTCAATGATTTTCGAATTTGTAAACAATAATAATTTTATGCGCCTACGTAAGCTAATGAATAGTGCATAATTGAATTAATAAATGATCCTTTATGTGCCTTATTTAGCTGTCTATTATTTATCGTTACATGATTATTTATATACACATGTAGGGTACATACCTAATGCTTCTACTCAACCTTAAAACAATTATTTATTTAATTCATTACAATGATAGCTACACAATGGCGTTTATAAAGATATTTAGCTTTGGACCTTTAAATGTGATAAACAATGTTATTTCAAATTAAACATTGCAAGCTTACAAAAATATAACGAAACATGTTTTGACTATTTCATTTCCACTAGTACTAATACTGGTGGGTGGGACATACACTGTGGTACAAAGCCGTAGGTTAGGTAGAAAGACCCCCTTAAGTATCCTTTTAGGAATTGCGGAAATGGGTTATGGAGAGACAGATGAAATTAACACAGAAGTGAAGAGAAAACATAATTTGTTGATTGAACAAAGGTAAGCAATAGCGTAATAAATCGCTCGATATAGACTTAATAATAACTAATTAAGAAACAGTAATAAATATCTAACAACGTGAAATTACGATCTACTAGTAAACAACCGCGTTGTGTAAATAATCGCCAATCTAGTGGCGAGCAGTTTTATGCCTTCTTTTAACATACATAATCATATTGCACTATACTTGCAAAAAGAAACGGGTGATGATAGATATTTTAATGTAAATTCTATAGAATTATTCAAGGAACAACAGTAGGAATGGAATCTGATTATATTTGAATCTCTTTTCGTTCAAATACAAAAAAAAACTCAGCAAAATGTAACAGCTTTGAAACGGCTTAGAGAAACGAGATTTTTATTTAAAAATATCGAAAAATCAACGTATACCTGGCAACATTGCGTTGATTCGAGGAGGCGGCAAAGCGCTGTCTTCACCTCGCACTAGCGCCTACTAAGTAGCCAGCTATCAGACGCGATGCATCATCGTATTTGTTAGCCTCCATCGCGTCGTCTTATTTCGCTTCATTTGTTAAGTTCACCGGAGTATTTACCGGCCTGTGTTGAAATTAATGGACTCCGTCCGACCCGCGCTACGCTATATCGGGTTGCCATATACGGACACCGAAGTATACCAACTTCGCAAACACGCACTCATATACACATTGGTACACACAAACATACGTACACATACATACAATCATCGCGAAAACCTCCCCGCGCAATCTGCGAAGAATTAATCAGGTACGCGGCGGCATGGGGAAAAAGAAAAGGTAAAATAAGTACCATTATACAATTATGGAACGTCATAGCTCCCTCTGCTTAAACGGAAAAGGAAACAGATGGGCAATAATGTTTCATACTTAACATGCTTACATATTTACATGCATCAAATAAACTTGGTGAATTTGTTCACTATTTTTTAAGTACTTATAAGACCAGATTTATCGTGTAAAAAGTAGAGAAGGAACTGAGCTTCTTAAATTTTGGATAGTGAATTGAGGAAATCTGGGCAATAATTAAGAGAATGTAATCGTCTAGAACAGGGTTTCTTAAAGTGGGGTATGTGAATCGCTAGGGGGTTCGCGACAAGATTTATGTTAGAGCCGCTAACCAGTGGATATCGAAACAAAATCGCAATTGTTAATCTTTCTCAGCTCTCTGATTAACTGAAGAGTACTTTCAAGATATCGATAATACTGAAGACTGGATTCGAAACCTATAAATTGCCAGATCAGACTCTTCAAGTTGATGATTTTAAAAAGACACCTTTAATTGATTTTTGAGTAGCAAAGACAGGAAGAATATCTGGAACTCCCAAGCAAAGTAGTGATTTCTTTTAGCCGTTGCTTATGCGACAGTAGGTTTTACCCCAAGTCATGATAAAAACAAACTACGTAAATCGACTTATTGCTTAATGAGAATTGAGATTAAAATTGTAAAGAAGCCAATGCATCACATCAATTAATAGTACAGTACAAAAATATCAAGCTACGTACAGAATTTCCGAACAAATTTTGACTCCACCCGCACAGTTTAACAATATTAATGAAAAATATATTATCGACAGGAAATAGTGAATTTCAGTATTTGGAACCTTTCGAAAAAAAAATCCCGCTGGGCGCTTGGAACCTCCAACAAATATTTAGCGTTTATCCAAATTGCTTCCAATTTCAACACTGGTATCTATAAACGTTACCAGGATTGAACTAAACAGTAAATGCTAAAAACTATATTTGAACACCTTCGTTTATTACACCAAACACGTAAACAACCGGAGTTCGACAATGATTGATTTAATTTTTAGATTCTTCGTTCAAGGCAGTTTTCTTTACCAATGCGTTTCTTTTCCTATTTATCCTTTCGTCAGTATTTAACCTTTATTACAATAGAAAACAGAAGCTAAATACAGATATAAATTATTTTCAATGATTTGTCTACGCGAAACAATTAAACAATTACATCAAAATTATTGTGACCACTGGGTTCCAAGTAGAGATATGATTCAATTGAAATACTTTTATTTAAATGTGAAATATCTATTTGTATTATCTGCTTTAAATGCCTTTTTCTAAATATCAACTTCCATTTGAATTCGGATTCTTATGACAATGATTCGGTTGTTATGATTCTTTTTCCGAATACTTTAACTGCTGTGGCTGCATATATATTACTCAATAAAAAGGGAATGACCTTCCAATTAGTTCCCATAACATAACTAATATATATTACCTATACCTATTATTCTGTATGAATATTGTAACGCTAGAAATCTACTTTTACCTACATAAAAGCTCTATAGTAAACTATAGATCTGCTTTCCATTTTGTATTTCAAATGCATTCTTTATAACAATTTAAACAACATGTAGTATTTGAACCATGGAATCGATTCCTATTTCGCCGCTTCTGGTTCAATAAATATACATGAAAATAACTATTTTCACATCTCTGATTTTAAGATATTTAAAGAATAGAATTGTACATATTTTGCAATACAGCAAAACGTTTCATTGATAGTCTATCTAGCCAAGAATCATGTCTTTGTCCATGCCTTTATTATGGGATCTTTTTAAGAAACAGTTTGAAACATTGTAATTTCCTTTTACCGATAATCGCAATTACAATGAAATTGCAATTTTAACGGATGTTCCCTTAAATGAACTTAATTTAAAAAAGAAATCAATTTCTTAAAAATTATAGCAAAAAATAATGGTTACAACAAAAATATAATAAATTTACTTTTATACAAAAAACAAAAGAAATTGTATAAAAAACTCTCTATGCCTCTCCAAATGCAAAGTATGAACAGAAATATACATTGTAGCTAATAAGTTAAATTTAAGTTCAATCCTAGTAAATAACAAAGAAAAGGTCAACATATTATAGAAAAATGGTGTCTATCAAATAAATTGTAAAAAATTGTGAGGCCATTTACATCGGCCAGACTGGTAGAGCTCTAAAGTGTAGGCTAAAAGAACATGAAAGGTCAATTTTACACAAAAATAATTGCACAGGAATTTCTGACCATTGTACATAAAATAACCACCATTTAAATATTGATAATCCCAAAATATTGCATAATGTTAATAAAGATAAAAAACTAAACCTTCTCGAAATATTCGAAATAACAAAAGCAAAATATAATAATCTTATGGTCACTAATGACCAAATTGAATTCACTTTGTCTCGCTTCTTAAAATCTACCTTCTGATTACCTATTTAAGCACAAATTCTGCAATATACTTTTAGTATCTATTGTACTCCTATATTTTGACAATGGCGTAATTGCCGAAACGGTATCGTTAAGTTTGAACAATAAATTGTGAAACAAAATAACCGAGTGTGTTTTATTCGACTTATTATTTAAAAATATTTCACCATGAGATAAGCAACCATTCAACATCACTTACAATAGTATATGTATAGAAAGATAATGAATTTGATCTCCTCAATATCCAGGAACGAGTAAAATATTTTAAGCACAGATCAATATATTCTGATCTATTTTTCTCAGTACGACATCTTGAATTCCAGCAGGTATTAGATTTAATTCATTTTAGAAGGTTCCTTTAAATAAAAGAGCTAGACGTTATATTTATTGTAAAACAATTTTATATGAATGCAAGTGTTGTACCACCGCAGATGGTGGCGGTATTTGCCGCATTGAAAGACACATTCTCAATTCCGCATTCTCGTTCACTATAGTCAAGCATCATGTACCTATCGTACATAACGTAGTTGAAGGAGATCGATGTGTGTAACCAATCGAGCGTGATGCAAACATTATTGGTCGCAGACTTATACGTTTCTCCAATTAGTTAGTTAGTTATAATACTCTAAAGGTGTCTTATCCGATTTTGAAAAGGTACGAGAAAATTTAAAAGCAATTTAGGTACAAAGTGGAACCCTTCCTCAAAAGGACCGAGAAAACTACACTGAACCTAAGTAATAAGTTACCAATAAAGAAATTACACTACAAATAAAGTATCATGAAATAAAATCTGTTCATAATCAAAGGGAAATGTGTTCCCGGACTATTCAGTCGTGTTCTATGGGATTTTCCCTCCTAAATTAAATTAAATAATAGAACTAACTAATGCGCCTACTGTCGATATCCAGGATGTTGTCGTTTAATCGGAAATTTTTATTAAAAATCATGAATTTTTGACGTCTCGGTTGCGTTTTAAATGTTAATATTCTGTCATAGACAGGCTGTGGCAAAAAGAGCGCCGCCGGAATCTCGCCATAATGAGAATGTACCTAAGTGCTATGAATTTTTTTGTTTAGACGGATTCAATTAGTTAATGCAATATTTTGAGATAATCTTGATGAAAAATATTACTATTTGTAATTGAGAAACTGCTTAAATTATCAAGGCAGCATATCAATTGTATTGAGTGAAAATAACACTCGACTATTAATGTTTTTAACAGCATTTAAATTGTATGAATGAAAAATATTTTAGACAGTTTTGCTGGATTTCACACGTCCTAACGATTATTCGGGGAACCAAATTTTACCAGGTAGAAAGGCAATTAAGAAGGATGACTATCTGTGACCGAATTGGGAACCGAACCTTAGATACGAAGTACATGAGTTTCTAAGAAAAACTTGCATTACGACTATGAAGGAAGAACCTTAATCTTAACAATGAATCAAGACTTATTAAAAATCTCATTAATTACAAACAGGAATTTATCAAAAACAAAAATTTACAGTACAAGAGCAATAGGTAACATTAGTAGATATGATTTTGTAAGATGTAGGTATAAGTTACCTATATGTTCGGTAAAATATATTTTTTTATAACAAAATATAAAATATAAATAATAATAATTAGCACATGTAAACATATTTAGTGTTTTATTTTCTGTAGTTTACCCCCCTATGAGATTTGGTCCACAATTCGGCCCTTCATTAAAAACGATCCGCAGTTCGGTACTATCTGATAATTCTATACTGAATTAAATAATAATCGAATTATGCATTGTAAGTATAACATATTAAAAAACTCATAACGTGATACATAACAGGATGCGGTTTTGTAATCAGGTACTCTAATTCAGTCCTTGACCTAAACTAAGTAAAATTTAACAATAATAACTATTTAATTTAAAATGCAAACTATCTTTCTTTAAGATTGTAATATTACAGTTGAATCATAACATTTACCGAAAATGCACCTCTTGATTCAGAAATGTTTAAAACATGATTTGTTTCACAAAACATTTTTAAACATAGAGTACGTTCTACTAATAACAAGAACCACCCTTTAAATCTAAACAATTTCAAACTACTTTCTTCCTTAAACAACAATGAAGAGTTAAGTTATGGAAATATTAGGAATAATGGGAAGCAAAATCGGTATGTAATAATAAATTTTCATTTAAAAATTAAATACCTTGCACTGGTAAAAGCTGCCAGAAACTATAAAAAATAAAACTATAAAGTATTACAGAATTGCTTCTATAATAGTCTCTTTTTCGAAAACAACTTATAGTCCAAAAAATTGTCAGAAAAAAACTTTAAATGAAATTGTGAAACAAATAAACTATTTTTATATTTATTAAATTAAGAAAAAAAAATAATAATCGTGACAAAGTTGAATGAATCGTTTTTTTTTTAATAGGCTACTATTATTTGTATTATGTTATCATATCTATGTATCTATTTATTTCCTAAATTTCATGTGTAGTAGTGTTTCTGGATAGAACCAGATTTATTCAACGGGTATATTTTCCCATGAACTTATCCCGAATTAATTTACGAAACTCACAACGAAATAATTGTTTTTCCGTTTAAACGTTAAACATCAGACCATATTTTACAGTTGTTAACGTCAAGTAATATCTCAATTTCTTAATGAAACGATATAATATGTAACGATAACATCAAATCAATGCTATACCATCAGCGAAAGCGTTAAAATTTATTTTTAAACACGAACACCAAAACGACGATACGGTGTTTATAAGGCGCGATGGCATTTTTTAGGTATTACGGTCAAAACAACGTGTCTACAACCACATTCGGTCTTTCCTACAAATTACTCGTAATTAATGAACATCCCTAACGAGTCCATTTCCATAATTAAACAGCTCGTTTAAAAGAATTATCGACACAAAAAAGAAATTGAATTACCAAACACCATCGGACCGTCCCGATATAGATCTTGATGCTGTTTTCGACTATTACGAATAGGAATGTCGTCGAGACTCGTTTATATTATCGAAGATCAAGCTGGACCACGCGTACAACATCTGACTCATTGGCTATTTAACTAACTACCCCATATTATCAATAAATAATTTTACTGGTTCACCCTCAACGCATATTGCTATTAAAGGCCTCATACACGTTTACACCTAATGTGGTCAATATTACAATAATTCAAGCAGATACATTTAACAACAATTGAATAGTTTGTTCATGAATTGGATTGATTCTTTCAGGTAATTAATGTAACAGTGTATTGATCAATTAATCGTTTTTCTTACAATAAAAATTAATACTTTGTAGTAACTTATTAAATGAAAACAACAATTTCTCATACCATACCATATTTTGTCATAAAAATGAAACATAAAGTGCCCGAAGCATAACGAAATACCTTCCCTCATAAATCGCCAGAAAATATGTTAATAATCGTTTAGGGTTCAAAATGAGACGACCATACTTTTGAAGAAAATTGAGAATTAGTAATTGGCCAGTTTGGGTTCTTTATCTCGTCTGATACATAAGTATTATTTTCAATGAATTGGTATGTATTATTTAATGTAATAAAATTTGTTGGTAGGACGAGTTAAGACATACCGGTTTTGATATAATCGACATTAACTTTTGCCGGAGCCTGGCTAACACGCCATTAAGGTGTCTTCTTATAGCTAGACATCGGATAAAAAATAGTGGACGACAATATCTTCGCGAGAATCGATGGAATTCCGCGGAAGAATATCTTTCGATCTTAAACAACAAATACACGAAAATAAAAACGATCCAGAGGTTACACCTAAGCGACCGTTGATTTGTTGGCGTTATAAGACAGATAAGTGGAAAGTGACATTGAACCCGTTTGTTTTGAACGCTTTGTTTTGCTTGTTTCTGTCTCGCTAATTAAGATTTTGAAACTTCGAACGGTACTTTAAATTAATATAAAGTCGAGGTCTGACAAGCTACAAGCAGCTTCCCCTTTTAAAGCTCGACAGAATTTAGGACAAAAACATGAGCAAGAAAAAAACTAAATTCTTCTAATCCCTTGTAGCAAAAACAAATTCATCAGAAAATCGCGGCACGAATAAACAATATTTTCATAGAATTAGGTATTACAAATGAAACTGTAACACTCAATCTGAGAACTACGCGCGGTAATGATTAAGTACGTATCTACACCTATATAGTCAGAAATTACATCAATTTTATCCTTACCTCTCGCTTAAATATTGTTTTTGAAACAAATTTCAATAAATCTTCTTCCAAATCATTTTCCGAAATTGAGGACAATTTAGACTAAATAAAATGAAATTTAACTGCAATCGGATCAATATAGGTATTTTTATGTTTACAACAACGGCAGTCCACCAAAATTTTGTCTCCATTTTACATTCACTGTTACTGACATAACTAGTATCTAGAAGCGTTTTCAACTTTTTAATAACATGAAAATGCTAACCGAATTTACTATTTAAGAAGTGGACGGTAAGCAATACTTCTGAAGGAAGAACTTGTTTCAACTCTCATCGATGATGGTGTTTCATTTATTTTAAATTTTAATTAATCCTCTAGATAAAACGAACGATAGTGTAGCTAATACTTGTAACTTGTAGATACAACATTGCTTGCGGTTACATTTGGAAGAGATCAATTTTAAGCAATCAAAATCGCGTCTCAACTTGAGTCAGCTAATTAGCGAGATGATGTGTAAGATCGGCAATTCGGTTTCATAATCAAAATTTTCGCAAAGATCCGAGAACCATATGTCGTTTGGAACGGATTTGTTTGTAGGAATACATTAACGGAATACCTTGCATATTACATGCAGTGATCCGTAGCGTATGACAAATCATATGCAAATTTATTGCCTAAGGGCAACCGATAATACTCTCGTCTGTAAAAATTCAACGGCCACGTGTATTAGAATAAAAGAATACAAAAAACGCGCACGGCACACGACGCGGTTTTGTCGCAAAAGCCTTCGCACATTTGCATACTCAAAACATCAACAATATCACGTTTAAGTACCTTTATATATCTACCTAGGGTAGCTATTTACTATTTACCTGTGAGCATTCCTATAGAATATCCTTTTCACACATTAGGAGGCACCGACATTTGTTTGGTTGATGATGATTGTTGAAAGACAGGCCGCGGATGTTACTTAGGTACGTACAAACAACAAACACTCCACTGAACTCTTTTATTTTAATTTATTTCTCCAAATATTATCCGCGAAACACAGACAGGAAATGATGCACCTTCGGTAGTAATCGGAACACGTTTATTAAGACAGAAAATGAAACAGTCGTGTGAGTAAAACAATGCAGGTGTTAAAAAAAACAACGTGCCATCAGGTGACAAAAACTACATTACCGATCGGTGTTTAAGCTTCGACTGTATTGTGCTTAGACTTGATAGCCAATGAGGGGCGGGCTAAGGAGGGGATAACACCCCCACCAGAGACACCTGGAGAGTGGGGGTCGCGGTGGGGATGTGCCGGCCACGGTTGAATGCACGCGAAATAAGTTTAGAGCCGATTTGCAACAATTTCAGTTTTTACTCTTCGGCGAGAAATTCCTTGCATGGAATGGTTTCATTAGAGCTTCGCTGCTGCTGCTGTTGATGTTCCCTCTTCTCCAGCGACGCGATGCGACGGTCGTTGTGTCGCCACCCGTTTTGATCGGTGGGTGCATTCTTTCGGTACGTAAAACGAAAACATTTTAACAAATGGCTATTTTTTTAAGATGTCACTGCGATTTTTCACCCATGTTCCACTACATTTCTTCGTGTTCAGTGAAAATAAATAATTTGAAAGGAGCTGCAAATTTTGAACGAATTCACAAATTAAACCAACAAAAATTTTATTCGAATTATATTATCAACGTTGTTCGCAACTACAAATTATAATAATTTTATTAGGAAATATATGTAAATATTTTAACGAAGATGACATCGAGCAGCGATTATTCAAACATCAAATACCTACCTACGTTAGTAATTTATGACGGTTTAATGGGGCACTCTACAAAGAGGTAGAAATAAAAATTATATTTCAAATGGCAGTTTTGGTATCTTTATAAGGAAAATCATAAATTCTTCAGATATCAATTTCATCTAAGGTTATGTGCTCAGTAAAACGGCCATAAGAGGGTTAACCCAAGACGGACACTTAAGGTAGTTACTTCTAACTTGAAAGGGTGAGAGTGATGCACTTACATAAAACGTGAATGTAAAATGTAAAATAGGTGTTTAAGAATGATATCCGTCAAAACGGTTTGTTTCTATAGTTTCGAAGAAGTTGCTACTAAAATAATCGATTTTATAATATAATTTTGAATATAAAAGTAAAAAATATTTTGTAACGTTACATATCTTCAAGATAATGAGTCTCTAAGTTTAGAGAAAGAAAGACCAGTAAAACTTGTAGTTTTCAATCCATATCTACTTATTATCAATACAATACCGATATGGATTAAATAAAGTAAAACAAGAGTAAACGGTTACAAAACTTTTTTATTGTAAATCTACAATAATTATTTCGCCACACTATGGCTTCTTCAGGTGGAAGAAATATAAACTTAAACTTAACAGCAATTGTCTTATATACTATATTGTGTAAAAAGAAGAAGGTGAGGGGTTTTTATCTATCAATGTACAATACTAATATACAACTAATAATACATTAAGTTTATTTTAGCAAATGTGAAAAGAATGAAAAAATGAAAAATATTTTTTATTATTTTTTAGTTTTAAAGTTACAGAGTGATGTATTAAAATAAAATTAGATTTACAATATAAAAGAAGAAATTCTGTTTAAACAAATGTTTTAAAAAATATTTAATAGAGGTGAATTGTTTAATTTTAATTGATCATTTAAAATCAAACCTTTTTTATTGAGTTTATTTATCTCGAGGCTCTCTAATAAGTTTTGTTTTTTACTTTAATTTGCAAAGTATAGGATTTTAAAATCGTTAAAATTATGTTTATTTTCAATAAGATGTTCGGCATATGTAGAGGTGATTTTAATTGTTTTCGAAACTTTTCTTTAATTCTTTCTGTAAAGAATCTACCTGTCTGTCCAATGTAAGCCATTTCGCAACTTCCACATTTCAATTGGTATTCTCCCGATTTATTTAATTTATTAGTGCTATCCTTATTATTTTTATTCTACAATATAGTATATAAGATAATTGATGCTAAATTTAAGTTTATATTTATTCCACCTGAAGAAACCACATTGGGGCGAAATAATTATTGTAGATTTACAATAAAAAAGTTTTGTAACCGTTTACTCTTGTTTTACTTTATTTACAAAAAGTGAAAGCTTCATCTATATTATCTATATGGATTGTTGGAGTAGACCAGTTTAGGTTAATAATAATTTCCTGTGTTTGTAATTAAAATTACAATTTATTTATATTAACAATTGAAAAAGTTGACTAATTTATATCAATTTTTATTTTCCATTTATTGTCACAAATAAATACTTTCTGAAGTTTGTTGTAACATACCGTAGGTAGGATTGCGCGTAATGGAAACATTTATTATATGTTCATCTAAATTATTGTCATTAGCAACAAAATTCCGTTGTGAGTGTTATAAACCGGAAAGAGGTGGTTATATTCGTTTAAGAAAAGTGTCAGATGTTTCTATGCCTATTAGTCAATTTGCTGTCTTTAAATTATTCTCTTTGTATATGCGAAGAGATTATTAGGATGATTATTTTTTAGCGTGTATGGAATGTAGCGGAAAATCTACTGAGGAAATTTTTCAGGATACCACTCAGCCAGATTAACTTTTTAACATTATTACTTTAAAAACTAACACTTACTTATATGACCGTCAGTTAAAAAAATTGCGGTAATATTTATATTTTGTTCGTAGTTAATATCTACTTACTAAAAATAAAACAACGGCACCATGGAAGTACACAACTGTTATTCGAAAAGAAATAAATGAAACGCACTTCCAATTATCATAAGTAACTTTTGAAAAACGGATAGATGTTTCGTCCACATTCAAAGTGTTAAAGAAAGCATTTCTTTGTAAAATCGGGTTGTGTTTTTATACCTATTCTATAAGTAGGTACATAAAGAAAACATTTAATAACAAAAGAAAATAATGTTGTCGTGATTGTTCGGGCTATCTGGCCGTCGTCTTTCAAGGTTTATCCTCGACGTTTCGTCGCCGCGCACAACTACGACAACATTAACGATGGTCGCGAATGCTTGAACCAAAAGAAAATAAGTTTTATAATGGTGGGTTTATGTTATAGAAAGATTCATGGAATGGGGTACATTGATATCTATACACCACAGGTAAAAGTTTAACCGACCATAGGAATAATCTACTACATGTATCTCAAATGGATGGAATATTGGTAGGGTTCTTGACGAATTATGACGCGTATAACAGGTGGGGCTTGTACTCCCCTACAATGATTGAGCGATATGACGGACGGCGGCCAAGAACAAAAATTCAGTACTCCCTGTATTGCATGTAGAATGTACCTACTGTTAGTTTTAAGTCCGCTAATTGAGTTATTGTTTTTTTGGCGCTAGAAGCTAGTCCCTAGTAAATAGAATAAATAATTTAAAAAAATTAGAAAAAGAAATACGTTAATAAATGACTCCTTAAAAATTACAATATTAGGAGCTCAAATAGTCTAGTCTAATACACCGTGTCAAACAAAATTATAGTCTCTTAACAACATTATAACTGCAATATTGTTCGTTGCTTCGGTAATTTTTACACGATAATCATCCAAGTTGCGCTCCTGCGCATTGTGATACCGAAAAATTTGTTATTATTTCTATATTCTCAGCATTCTAGGTACACAGTCAGTTAAAGTCGATTTTTTCATCATGTCCAATTATTGTAATTTCGGAAATAAGGACGATATATTTGTTGCATGTTTTCTGCATTTTGTGAAGAATGGTTTCTAGTTAGCAGAAGCAACAGAACATTGTTAAATAGTTGAGGTACGAACCTTAAAGACGACAAAATTAAAAAAAAAAAAGAAAAATGGAAAATACCGCCCATCGTCTTCGTTCAAACGATCAAAAGTGAACCAATCGGTGGTCGCAATGTCCTGGGACAACAAGACCATTACTAACGGTCACCGATAGGAATATATATATGTATATGTAGTTGGTCAAATAATAGTTATGCGCCATAAAAAGAGTAACACACACACTTCGGACTAGATCGAGTCATCCCACACGCCATTAACTTATTTATAGCTGTACGTTGTTCGACTCGTACCACCACCAGTGCCGATAAATCAAGCCGGCTTTGACAATTGAAGTGCATAAAAATTTCATTCTCTTTCACTAGCGCAATGTCACTGCTGTAGTGTGTTGTTGTTGCTGCTGCACATGAACTGATGCACAAACGTTTCTGTCTTAGGAACAGACAGACAGACAGACACCTAGTACTTACCTAAATATAATAAAAAGTGTCAAGTTCAGATCAAACATGTTTTTTTTTTATTACATAAAGTTTCTGGTACAATTTCCATGCGTACGTATGGTTTTGGATTATAATATTCTCAAAATTAGGATTTATTAATATTCTAAATTTAAATTCAAGGTTATGATGAGCTGGATTAACTAAACAATTGCACAATTTCGTAGTCTAAATAGGTACTCCTACTTACTAACAAAACGAAATAGTTGCATCGCTGTCTGTCTGTCCGTCAGTTAACGGGTTCTACTTTTTAAATAAAATAAATTTAAGCGTGATGTGTACCATAATAACCTCGAAAGGAAAATCATGTTTGAAAGTATTTATAGTTTTGGTTTGATTCTTATTGAGAAATTTACTCATATTTAGGTAAGTAGACTGAGAGAACGCCAACCGAGCTTTTTGTTAATATGCTATTTATGTTTTTGTTCGCTTAATCTAAGCGAGCCTTTATATAGTCTGTAGTATATTATTTTTTTTATAAATAAGGCATTGTACTTGTGACAGGGAAATAATAGACAAAGTTTGTCATTCATTCGAATGTCTGTAAGTTTATGTGGTTTCAGGTTTTAATTAAAATTCTGACTCACCTCAGGTGCTTTACTGAATAAAATATGTAAACAAACAATATATCTATTGGATTTCTATTACGCTTTTTTTCTGTTGATTCCATATTTATATTTATATTTATATTTATATTTATATTTATATTTATATTTATATTTATATTTATATTTATATTTATATTTATATTTATATTTATATTTATATTTATATTTATATTTATATTTATATTTATATTTATATTTATATTTATATTTATATTTATATTTATATTTATATTTATATTTATATTTATATTTATATTTATATTTATAATATAGCCTGTAAAGGCCTTTCTGCCAGCGCCCACCTGATGAGACCCGATAGGTCGAAACCGGTCGTGGGGTATGGCTTTCGGTTCGTTGTGCCTACTTGGTAGGACGCGTTCCAAATGTGAGATATTTGATCTTAATATTTAGACGAGTAAGGAATTTAATTCCTTCTTTTTTGAATATAAGAGATAAATTTTACTGTATCAAGCAAGAACCGTGTTTCGCCTTTATTTTATAAATATACATCATCAGGAAGGTTTGCACAATAAAACCGCCCATTTTGATTTTGGGTTTTAAAATAATTAGCAGTGCAATAAATAAAAAATAAACTTTAATCTATAAACATCAAACCTCCCTTGTAAAAAAACGACCATTCAGCCATTTCCTTCGCACCATGTCCTATTCGGATATAGATAATAATTCATTCGCGGCACACAAAACGTTTTCCTGTTTTTTTCTTCTCTTTTTTATTGTAGGTACTTATAGCAGTACATAATCTACGGACATTTTTACTCAAGCGGGGAATAAGAATAAGCAACGTTTTGTAGAAATGATACATTTCCGTAATTAAGCGTTACCGACATGGTGTATTGTAGCGTTGTGGCGGTGGTTATTACACAAGTACTCGAAAGAAACGTGTTAGAGTGCTAAGAGCATATATCACTGTATTAAGTCGCGGCGAGAATCCATAAGACGCGGCATTTTTTTCACAACAGGGTTCCGTCTGCGACCATGTCCGACGAAGGGCCATCGGGTGGAATTTGTCTGCTAATTAAATGGTTCATAACTTATCTATTGCCTGGGCAATGTTTGCCCGCGTCGACTTAAAATCACCGAGAATAAATAACAAAACGACAAAAGAGAAAAAAGAGTATCTCTTCTTCATTGGAACCAGCCAGATGTTAATGTTAGTAATTTCTTCTCCTGTATTAAGAGATATTAAAAATGCCGGAACACGCATTTATTCACCAAATTCTTACTTATGTAGGTATGTAACATGTACTAGACGGAAAAAGCTTTTGTCATAAGTATTATGTGTTTTAGACCGAAAGCTATATTTTATTATCTAAATAAATAAATATTTTCCGAATAATATAATACATGCTAAGCTTTCGCGGCTTATGTCATTGCTTACTGCTAGCTCAATAAAACCCGGGAAGATTTTCAACTACCTAGAAGGCTAATCTTAATCTATTTTCATTTCTTTTAAGCAATACATTCAATAACTAGTTGAACCCGTTCAAATTTTGAAGGTAGGGCACCATTATCGGTGGTACATAGTACTTACATTTTAATTATGGCAAAATTCAACTGTATTGATATTTAAATAGGCTCGACACGTCAAAAATTCACAATTTTCAATCAAAAATTCCATTTAAACTACATATGGAACTTACCAAATATGCGAGATAGCTACACAGATTTCCTTTACAAACCTACTTACGCTACCACCATCGATATTACAATTTAAACTTCCAATGGTGTAGTATTTATGAAACATTTTGATTAACAAAAAGAGTGAGTTTCATTAAATTTAATGAGTAATCTCTTAACATATGTTTGTAAACAAAAACTAAAAAATTAAACAAATGCGGTATGTGCCTACTTTACCGTAAAGACTGCGACGCTATATACATATATATATATATGTCAATGTGGGAGGGCCATAAAACATAGAATTGCAGAACATAAAATACATATAAATAAAAAGCAAATTACAACTAGTTGTACAAATCATTGTATCTTTGAAAAGCACAAGTTGGATGAAGATAATATTAAGGTTTTACATATCTCCGAAAAAGTTAAAAAGCTCACCTTACTTAAGAGTCTGGAAATTACAAAAACAATGATCAAAAAGCTAAATTTAATATGCGACAAACGAGAAATATTCTTTTTAAATACACCCTTAATAATATCTTTATTGTAACAGATGATGATACTTTTACCCACAGTCTACAGACAAGTTTTGTGCCTAATAGATAAGTCGCAGAACTTACCCTTTGGTCGAAACATATGTTAGAGATTACTCATTAACTCAAACAGGTGTTTTTTATTTTTACTTTATCATTTTATTCATTATATAGTGATTGTTATTTTATTTAAATGTTCAGGTAAATTGGAACGGTTAGCAACAGAAACGGTTATATATTTATTTATTAGGCAATTCAAATAATTACATTATAGTTAATAAAGTAATAAATAATAACACCAATTTGGAAAAACTTTTACACAGGATTGAAATTAGACACGAAAAACAATGTAAAAAACAAGTCTGTACCATTCAAACGAAGTATTTTCGCTATCTCGATCGATTATCGTCTTCATTCGTTTGCAACCTATTCTGAAGTGAGATTCTCAATTGTTTCTCCAAATCAATAGGTATATATCCCAGCAAGTTAATACGTATGCAACGCGCAAACATCAACGTCGGGTTAAACGATGTTACGTGAGTGGTAGACGTGGTGCACGGAGAGTATATATCCCTCAACATATGTGTGTCAAAAAGCGCCGCAAATAAGAACTAGCGTACACGTAGAAAGAGCATGCAAGTGCAGTAGATTGGTCGATCCGTCGTGAACTCTTCCCTTTATAACGAAAAAGAACAGTTTCGTTTAAAGAAAATATTTGCAGATACGCAGCAAGGATATACGAATTATTAAAATAATTGTCATAAATTAGAAGATTATACTGCGCTTTAATTTAACTAATAAATACATACATGTAGGTATATATAAACTGACGAAAACCTACATTTTCAACATTATTGAAAACTATCCAATTAACACGTTAAATTTTTTTTTTAAGTAACTCCTGACTTCAGTTATTACAACATCTAAGTAAGTGAATTAACAAAACACGCCTTCGCCATCCGTTTTAATTAACAGGTCCTAGAACGTCATTCATTTATTTAACAGTTCTAATTGAATTTGTCGTCCTTATTTCTAAATGTTTCGGTGACATGCGAAATTGGAATTAAGTCATAACCAGCTATTATCACAAACGTTTCCTGTGATTAAAACCCATACATACATATATGCGGCGAGAAACATTTCGCAAAACATCATCAAAATAACTCATTGCAAGTATCTGCCACAAAACATTTGAAAAAAGTTTCAGTAGTGAACGAATGTTTCAATTCTAGGTGTACTGGGCACTATGTCAATTTTATTAAAATTATTTAAACATACATTATTTCAATGTAGTAATATAGCAATAGCTTTGACCTTTATTTTATAAAAATGTATCATCGGATACACTTGGTAATTTTCACAAAATTAATATTTATTGTATAAAAAACATAATAATTGTTTGGACTAAAACTTTGTACTAACTATCTATGGTGCAATAATGATGAAACATTTTTAAATATTATAATAAAACACAAATAAAGTTTCAACAATAAGGTTTATTAAACTCTTATAATTGTTTCGGCCAACGGGCCATATTCAAACAGTACAGATTTGTTACTAAAATTAAAGAAATGCAGCCGATCAATATAAAGGGATGAGGGTAGTACGGAAATTCCTAGATGCAGGTAGCTACTCTGGTAAAACCAGTTACAATTTGTATAAAAGTATAGGTGAATTGCTGGTCTTTAATTCACTGTTTTTTAATTTCCAAATTTTCGAGAAGGCTCAGTTTCTTACTTTTTACACAATTGTGTAGCAGTTTTACATTTTTATCATCTAGACAGTGATTATTGGTTATGCAGTGCTCCAAAAAACCAGTCGACATTATATTATATTTAATTGATCTTTTATGTTCGTCTAACCTGTTTTTTAGGGCCCGGCCAGTCTGCCCTATATAAATAGCATCGCAACTATTACATTTTAATTCGTATATGCCATTTTTTAAAAGTTCATTTGTTTTTTGCTTGTTGTTAAGTAGAAGGGACTTAAGGTTCTTTTTATTTACTTCGATGACTTTTAAGTTGTATTTGTTCAGACGATTTTTAATTTTGCAGCTAGTGCTTTTTATATAATTTATTTATCCCTTTATATTGATGGGCTGCATTTCTTTAATTTCAGTAACAAATCTGTACTCTTAAAAATGGCGCGTTGGTCGAAACAATTGTAAGAATTTAATAAACCTTATTGTTGTTTTATTAAAATATTTAACCCTACTTAGCCTGTGTTCAATACATAAGTACCGATTAGGAAACACCTTTAAGCAATAATAAACAATAATGAACGTTATAATATGAATGTACGGTTATTAATATCGAGTAACTTAGATCCGCCATTAAAAACAAAGTTTTGGTGCATTGTGTGCTAGTGATGTGGTTTAAAATGGTGTTTCGCAGAATACGATGTCAGCAGATGAAACTGGCGCATTAATCTAGTTAAATTCGAAAATGTTATATTTGGGGTTAGGTTAGGTTAGGTTAGGTTAAGAAAAAGTTAAATATGAAGTTTATTCACCAGACATTAATTATTATTACTAAGAAACTCACTTCAGAACGCAGTGGAAAAATATTAACGAACAAATTAACACAAAACTCTTGCTAAAAAAAAAGATGGCGATAATACAATTCTTGGAATTTCAATGTTTTTGAGACAAAAACCGGAATTAATATTTTGATGCTTCCTTACCACAATTTTTGCGATTTTACTTTTCAGTTTCAATTTGACAAAATTTAAATTCCATTTACTCCGAACATGTGGTAACTTTAACTTCATTGAGGATCTCATTATAATTGTTTGTAATAATAATGTTTAAGTACCTTAATTGGTTAAGTAACTACTTTAATGACTAATTTTTACAATGAAAAATCAAAAATGCTGGAAATTTTGGGGGACTTGTAGAACAAACTGGATAGCTTAAATCCCAACGCCAGAACAAGACACAAAATGTCCGAAGCACTTTTCGGTAACAATGTTACCTTCTTCAGGGACTGAAGAGAACTAAAAACTAAGGGCAATATAGATATTATATATACTAACTAATTATATGGTCCAGTGAACAAAATTCGGTCAAACTGCCGCAATATTCAGTGGACCTTACAAAAACAATAACAAAAGAATTAGATTAAACTAAAAAGCGGAGATTAAGTTTGAAGTGGGCGAAACAAGTGTCCGCTCAATAAAATTGTGTTAGTGGTAATTGGGGTGAGTCTCCTGTTTTATTTATTTATTGAGGCTCATCGCAAAATTATTTTAAAAATCGTATAAATAATTGTTGCTATTACTTTAAACATTTCATATTTCAATTTACCCCTTTAATATCTCCCTTAAATAAAACACCTTCTTAGTTGTTCTACACGTATAAATTGTCGATAAATTACACGATCTCGTTATTTATCGTCATGTATATTTCAGTTTTCAGTCATTTTGTTGCATTTGTCGGAATTGTTGATCCGCACCTGTAAATTTCCTTGCCTTCCAGTTGTAGCACAGGCAAAATTAGCGAAATCAGTCTGTATTTAAGTTACCAATTAAGAGAAACATGATTACTAGTCGGTGTACAACGGCATATGTAATTTAATTAGTGTTTTCGCCAACATCCACAAACACGTAATATTAGGAAGTCCATATTAATTATAGTTACATGGTTCGGACGAATAGATGGATAGAGAAGTAATTTATCGAAATTAATAGTTTCATGTAGCACGAATTGAAACTTAGTGACGTTACATAATGCATATGTCTACTATGTGACGAATAAGTAAGAAGAAAAGTATCTACTGCTTATATTCAATGAACGCATAAAACACCCTAAGAAGAACACAGTAAGAATGCTTCATCATTATTAGAAAATAAATTTTTGCAATTTAAATTGTTAAATATAAATATAAATATGGAATCAACAGAAACAACTACTCCGAGGGCTAATACCCCTACCGGCATTGAATTACACTGTTGATTCCGATGGATTCTTAGACGAAGATATAACATATTCAAAAAAAAAGGAAGTAAAATCCTTATTCGTCTAAATATTAAGATCAAAGATCTCACATTTGGAACGCGTCCTACCAAGTAGGCACAACGAACCGAAAGCCACATCCCACGACCGGTTTAGACCTATCGGGTCTCATCAGGTGGGCGCTGGCAGAAAGGCCTTTACAAGCTATATGATAAATATAAATATAAATATGGAATCAACAGAAACAACTACTCCGAGGGTTAATACCCCTACCGGCATTGAATTACACTGTTGATTCCGATGGATTCTTAGACGAAGATATAACATATTCAAAAAAGAAGGAATTAAAATCCTTATTCGTCTAAATATTAAAATCAAAGATCTCACATTTGGAACGCGTCCTACCGGTCGTGGGATATGGCTTTCGGTTCGTTGTGCCTACTTGGTAGGACGCGTTCCAAATGTGAGATCTTTGATCTTAATATTTAGACGAATAAGGATTTTAATTCCTTCTTTTTTGAATATTTAAATTCTTTATTTTAATGGGAAGTTTTCAAATATTTCTAAATTACATTTTCTACTGTATAATAAACTATATTTAGTGTTTGTTGTACAGGGTGTAAATGATAGTGCAGATATACGGTTTGCAACTTTTTAAGTTTCTATCTTGGAGATAATAGTTTTGCATAACTAACTGATATAGGTATGAGATCCCTCAACCGCAACCTTGAATAAGCATTTTTGACAAGATTGGTTTCTCAATTTGTTCATCTTGACATTGTTTTGTATCTCAAATGAGCATCTTGTCGTTATATTGTCTAGGTTTTCAATACAAGATTCTAGAGTATTGCGGCAGCTCTAGAGTGTAGTATTTTATTGAATAAAATAATGATATATTGTTTCTACACTCAGTTGATGGAAACTCATTTCAATATTTAGATAAAATAATAAAAACACAAAATTGGTATATTTCAACACTTCACAATTGTTTCGCCTAAGTTAGGCTTCTTCAGAATGATAATACGTAATAAGTATTATTAACTATAATACACCAGCGTAGGGCTGCCTGTTATCAAAATATTCGGAACATCATATTTGAGAACTAGGTTTTACAGTACAGGTTATTGAGTTAATTCGCTCCCAGGAGCGGGGTGGGATTGTGTTCCTTTTCCTCTTTGGTATAAACTGACCAGGGCTCGGGTTAATTAATCCCCTAATGGTGCCCCCTTTAAATAAGGTTTTTCATAACTGTAAAGACAATTTTCGTTTCTGGGCGAGGAATTTACATATTTATATGTGATTTAAATTCAATTTAGAAGTTACAAGTCAGCGTTGCTGCTAACAATAGGATTGCGTTGATTTTTCAATTGGTTCCCGCACGGTATTTTTGCTCGTTCGGTCACATATTTCCAGCGCCCTCGGCAATAATCGTACTTCAAGCAAGAAATCGGGAAAAAACATTTAAATTTTCATGTCTTCTTCAGTTGGTACTGGGCCTTCACGAGTCACCCTTGATATAAAATGCCATTTCAATATAATTTACTGTGGCTATAATTATTAAAAAAAACAATTCTTCATAAAGTTTTATTTAAAAAGATGCAGGACTTAATTAGATGAATTCAACACAATAGTAATAATCAGTGACAAAGAAGGGGTATTTATGAGAATTTAACACTATCTACTAATGGAGGCATATTAAGGATAGGCTTTAAACATAATTACAGGATTCAACTGAACTGCTAACGAAATACTTTACTGAAGCCCTAGTAAAAATTATCCTAAGAGATTTTAATTATAGTTTCCAAGGATAATCTAATGAAACCTTTAGGTTATTTTACAAGGTGGAGGATTTACACGAATAATGACTAAATAGCTCGAAGCAATCGGATAATTAAGTTACACATTGTAAGCAAAAATGGTTAGAACATTCAACCTTGATAAAAACCAAAAAGTTTTGAAAAGGAAATAAGCCAAAATTTAAATTTATTTAACGATATTCGGGTCGATTTAGAATTTCTAACTTGGCATCTTCACAAAGTTCCGGTTTGAATGAAATAATACTTTCCACAGAAACATTGCCACAAAGGACTACATATATATATTTATACACAAATAATTTCAAAAGTTCCTCATAAATAAACTAAAATACTAAATAAAAAATTTTGAGTTTATGTCAATACAAAAATCACATAAATGAATGAATATTAGCAAAACAATTTAAGTAAATCTTAAAACTGGATTGAGACTATCAGCTTTAAATGGTGGATTTTTAGAAAACAAAAAATACCATTATAGAAATAGGAAACAATTTTTTGTTTCTAATTCGCGCTATTTATAAGTACAAATAGATTGAAATTGAAATAATATAATTAAATTTAAACTATAGAGGGTACATTTTTTGTAAAACATGGTCTGAATATATTTAGCCAAAAAAACATACTATGGTAAGTTTCACCAACTTTATTATTGTTCTCGACAGTATTGTTTCGAGTTATGTGCTCATTATTAAGAGTAACGTTATACTGACAATACGAATCTTATATGCTCATTTATAGATAGCTTAAGACAAGAGGGGATGAAAAACTGCCTAGTTGTAACTGATTATTTACAACATTTAGTGATTTCCTTAAGGCTTTATCTATTTTCAAATATTCATACAGAGATAATTTTCTACTTTTAGATGTGTTTACATGTAGGTATTTGGTATTTTCTAACTTTAAAGGATAGTTTAAGCTAATACAGTATTTACTAATTCCTGATTTAACATATTTTTTAAAAATCGATTTTACATACTCACTTATCTGTCCTATAACAGACTGGTCGAGCTTTTGAAACTAGGATAAGTGAATATGTAAAATCTATTTCTAAAAAATATGTTAAATCAGGAATTAGTGAACATTGTATTAGCTTAATCATCATTTAAATTTAGAAAATGCCAAACACCAAATACCTACATTTAAACACATCTAAAAGTAGAAAATTAGTTCTGTTTGAATATTTGGAAATAGATAAAGCCTTAAGAAAATCAGAAAATGTAAATAATCAGGTAGAATTAGGTAGTTTTTCATCCCCCCTTATCTTAAGCTATCTATAAATGAGCATGTAAGATGCATATTGTCAGTATAACGTTATTCTTGATAATGAGCACATAGCTCGAAACAATATTGTCGAGAACAATAATAAAGTTGGTGAAACTTACCATAGTGTGTTTTATTTGACGAAATAATATAATATTAAGAAAGATCACTTTATTTTTTTCTAATCTCTGACAACTTTGAAGAACCCTTAACTTGTGTGAGTATAATTTTTAACAGATTTTGCTTTTATTTGGCGAGCATGTTTACAAGTAGGATATCACACATGTTTCACCTCATCGACTTCCTTGTAGTGAAGAAAAGAACATGCGGAATTTCCTTCAAGGAAGTGCCGCCACGTAGCTACGGAGCGATGAACTACTCACGACGCCTTTTTTCTGCTTTAGACATCTAGCGTCTAGTAGAAAACTCCGTATATAGAGGAAAATTGCTTTCCCGGGTGTCGCGTTCTTACAACTTTATATTATCGCTTTCTTTCTATTCGCGTCTACTTTGACCGGCAGCAATGCCAGACCGGCTCATACGCTCCCTGTACGAATTAACTCTAACTTTCACTGGTAAAATATTTTCAACTTACAAGAAGTATAGTTAAAACAAAAAGTTCCTTCAAAAGCCTTTCGTTCAGACTTTCTACAATTCATTCACAAATTTCGATCAAATAAGAAAAAGTGAATTCTTTCTTGGAAATTATCAATTAAAGTAATCCTTTAGAAGTTTGTTTTTAAATTACATATCAGACATTCATATTGACATTGTAGTCAATACAAAATGGCTAGTTTTAATTTTCTCTTAAATAATGATAGGTATCACAAAGAACTCTGTACTATTAAAAATATTGCTAAAGACAATGGTTATAACCACAATATTATTGATAAATTAGTTAATAGGATTAAATTTAAGAACCTAATATCTACATCCTCAACTTTTCAAAAAGATCTTAGCAAAACAAAGTTTATTACTATGCCATACGATCCAATATTTACTCGAGGACTCGGAGGTATTTTTCATAAATTTGCTTATCAAATAGCATACAGTTCTAATTCTAATACTCTTCAAGCTCTTCTGGTAATCCTAAGGACAAAATTCCTTTTCTAGAAAATTCGGGGATATATGAAATTGATTGTAAAGATTGCAATAAGAAATATGTTGGTCAGACTCGACGCTCTCTTCTGGTTAGGTTTAAAGAGCATTTAGCTCACGCTAAATTTGGTAGACCTGAAAAATCTAGTATTTCTCGAGATACTCTTACTGAAAATCATAAGATCAATATTGACAAACTTAAATTAGTTAAGGAAATTGAATATAATTACTTACTTAATAATTTTGAAAGCATGTTTTTTATAAAAATAGATTAAGGGTCCTATACCTGGCTCTTCACTTTTTAGTTTAATTTAATTCTTTTGTTATTGTTTTTGTAAGGTCCACTGAATATTGCGACAGTTTGACCGAATCTTGTTCACTAAACCATATAATTAGCTAGTATATATAATATCTATATTGCCCTTAGGTTATAGTTCTCTTCAGTCCCTGAAGAAGGTAACTTTGTTACCGAAAAGTGCTTCGGACATTTTGTGTCTTGTTTTGGCGTTGGGGTTTGAGCTATCCAGTTTGTTCTACAACTCCGCCAAACTTTCCAGCATTTTGATTGATAGCAGAATTATATTTATTTGTCGAGAGGAATAAATATCGACACTACTCCAGATATAACTGAAGAAGCTCTTCAACTACTTCACTTTATTGAATGTCGTGGTCGTTCGGTTTCGGAGGAAAAGTAGACTACGCTTAAATTCTAAAATTAAATTGTACCCTAAAAGTTTAACTAAACAATATCATTTTTCTGGACACCCAATAAACGTCTGACAAATGAACACTCAGATACACCTACAGAGTTGCCACGACAACGCGATAATTTACATAGGAAGCACTTCACATTGAAATTCTCGTCTGACCAACACAAGATTTCTTTCCTTCACGAAGAGTCAGAGATATCAAAATTTATTTTTTAGATCGTGGCTGGGAATAAGTAAGTTTTAGATTCCCGCTCAATTTTAGGTTGATGACTTTATTCAACTCAATGAAATTCGATTATTACAGACGAACGAATGGAAGGATCAGAAAGGGAGATCTTACAGAAATAACATTTTTTCCCTTTTTTGAGATAGCCAACCTCTAAAAATATTGACACAAAACTTGACAAATTTATTTCTTAGCGAATGTGATGGAAACACTTTACTGTGTTTTATAGTTTTATCGAATACACGCACACACCAATATTCCAAATGCCAACCAAGTCACTTCTAATTTCAACATGGATATCTTCTGGGCGTTGTACCTGTGTGCGTTTATGTATTTGCGTTGTATTTTTTTTTTTCAAGAAAATCAGGTTAGTAACTTTTTATAGATAAGCACTAAAATTGACCCTAGTGACCAGTTCGAGCGCGGGATCAGATCTAGTATCTCTGGTCTTGGCGGTCGCCGCTATTCGCACCCCGATTAGTAGGTGTAGTACTGCAGGTTGATGTTGTTTAAATAGATATTTGAAAACATTATTTATTAGATAAGTACATAATTATTAGTATGTAACAGGCGGCCTGAAAAGTTCGTAGGCTAGCATATAAAATAATTTTTTTTTTTATAGAATTTGATTTTATTATTCAATATAGTTCCCTTCGAGGGCGATACAACGATTATAGCGGTCATGCAATTTTTCAATATCATTTTTATAATACGATTTGTCTTTAGCCTCAAAATAGGCTTCAGTTTCAGTGAGCATCCTCTTGAGGTCTGAGAACAGAAGAAAGTCGCTCGAGGCCAGATCTGGAGAGTACGGTGGATGCGGAAGCAATTTGAAGCCCAATTCATGGCATTTTTCCATCGATTTCGTTGATTTGTGACACGGTGCATTGTGTTGATGAAACAGCACTTTCTTTTTCTTCAAATGAGGCAGTTTTTCCGCGATTTCGTCTTTTAAACGCTCCAATAACACTACGTAATTGTTGTTGTTTATGGTTTTCCCCTTTTTAAGATAGTCAATGAATATTATACCATGAGCATCCCAGAATACTGATGCCTGATGCCATAACCTTGCCAGCCGACTTTTGCGTCTTTCCACGCTTTAGAGTCGGTGTGAAATGATGGAGCGATGTTTCATCCATCGTCACAAATCGACGCAAAAATTCGGATTTATTACGATTGATCAGTTCCCAGCTCCAAACAGTACTTAGAATCATCGATCCGTTGTTGTTTTTGGTCGAAATTCCTTTTTATCCATTTCTTTCAAAGTAACAAAAGTTCTTTCACTAAAAATGCTATAACTCAGATACTAATAGTGCAACAGCTGTCAATTTTATACACGCGTCTTTTGAAGGTTAGGCCTAACTAAAAACAATATGGATTTGATACTAGTAGCGACCTATTTATGGGCCAGCATACGAATTTTTCAGCCCGCCTGTTATATACCTTCTAGAGAAATAAATATGCAAATAGAAATACAACTTCTAATGCAGTATTGATACTCTCATACACCATCTGGTTTTGTTTGTAATAATGTGTTAGTAACGATAACAAGTTAAAATAAGTAAGTTCGGGATGCTCTGTAAGATGTATCTAACATACCTAAAAGTATTTACGGTATCGTCGAAGGCGACAATGTTGTTATAATTTCGATTAGATATTGTACAAACATAAGAATGCAACTAACCAAAACATGTTTTCATATGTATGTGTGTGTGTATATGTCGTTCGGATGGTGTGTGTGATGCGGGGGTGTTTAGGTTACGTAGTCTACCTGGAAACCCGTCTTAGATCCGATTTCTTCGGAAGTGTCAACTACGCTTTCAAAGTAGAATATTCAAAATCAATAAGTATTTCATTTCTACCGACAAATATATATATATATGCATATATGTATGTGTATAGGGGTGATCACTTACGCTCACACCCTACTCGTGCCCTCTCCGAATGCTTCGTTGATAGAATTTTCCTTTTCTCGTAATAAAAAATAAAGGAAACGCAACATTAGTTTCACGTTCATATGTATTTTTTACCATATAACATATGTACCCATTTGTATGGTGTGGTTAAATAAGGAAAGGAATACGGCTTATGTACAAAAGATACGAGTTTAATAGATTTAAATATACGGTGTTAAAAATTGAAAATACATAGTTCATATTGCACACTACATAATTTTATATTAATTAACAGTCTTATTTGGGAAATAAGAATATTATTCCATTCCATTCAGAGACAAAAAATAAAACTAGTGACTCTTAATGGGAAGAAATCTCAAGGCATTGATTTCTATAAAATATACCATTTATTGCAAAAAATGACGAAAAAATAATACAAAATTTAAGTTTCAAAAATTATTTTTTTTTCACCACACTGTGGCTTCTTAAGGTGAAGACTACAATAACATGAACAATAAAGATAACCCTATATATTTACAACTAAAGAGGGGAGGGAAATTTTTTAATTTTAAATTTAGCAACGGAGAATTATTTGTTTCTAATTGATCGTTTTACGTTTTTATTAAAATATCTATTCATTTCTAGGGACTCTAAAGGATTTAGTTTGTGTCCTTTGTCTTCTATACGCAAAAGTTTATAATCATTATTAAAATTATGGTTACAATTAATTAGGTGCTCGGCATAAGTCGAGGTACACTTTTTTAACTTAAAACTATTAAAATGTTCTTTAATCCTATCAGAAAACTTTCTGCCCGTCTGGCCTACGTAAATCTTTCCACAATCTCCACACGTTAACAAATATACTCCTGAATTACACTTGTTGTCTGTTTTGTCCTTACAATTTTTAATAATTTTGCCTGATGAGTTATTAGTTTTAAAAGAAACTATTAGATCTAAATTACTTAAGTTTTTCTGAGATATACCCCATATATGTTAAACTTACATATTTAAAAGATTTTTCTTTTACTGGTTAGATTGAAAACAATAATTCTTTTTTAGTTTTACTTTTAAGAAGATTATCGATTATTGTTCTAGGATAACCATTATTTTTTGCTATGCAATATATTCTATCTAGTTCTAGCTTGTAATTTATTTTGTTTAAAGGGGTTTTTATTAACCTATGTATCATAGCATGAAAAGCTGAAAGTTTTTGTGTTATTAGATGGAAGGAGTGTGCATTGATTACTGTGTCGGGATGTGATGGCTTATGGTAAATAGCGATATCATGTTTCGAGTTATTATTTTTTATGTTTAGGTCTAAGAAATTTATTGAATTATTTGTTTCCGTTTCTAGAGTAAATTTGATATTTTTATGTAAAGTATTTAAATAATTATGAAATTTATTTAGTAATCTATCTGAGCCTTTAAAACATACTAAAATGTCGTCTACGTATCGATACCAATATAAAACGTGATTTTTGAAAATATTATTTTGTGAAATAGCTTTTTGTAAATTTTTTTCTAAATTTATTTATTGCACTTTCTAAAACCAACCAATGAGAAAGACTCTGTCATCTCTAACTGAAGGTGTCACCTTGGGTGTCGAAATAAGTATTAAGGTTTTGAACGTTTCGTTTTATTTAGTTCAGTACCACAGAACTCCGTTTTATTCTTCTACAGTAATAATTAAGTTAGTTATCATGAAAATAAAATTTATAAACGTAAAATTTGAAAACAAATTCCGACAGGATTTCTATTGTTAACCGCAAAAAATTTCCTTACCTGAAATTTTAACTGCGTGCTTTGCTACTAATGGTAGTGTAGGTACATTTTATAATGGAAATCGGTGCAGCTGTCTCCTCTAATTATGCGACATTCTGGACTATTAAAACATTTAATTAACAGATTAAAATGTATGTTAGGTTTACTTTCGATATCCAGGATGTTGTCGTTCAATCGCAATTTTTAATTAAAAAATGAGAATATCATGTGACTTGTAAGGCGTGTTTAAACGTTAATATTTGGTCATAGGCTAAAAATCTGCCGAAAATGCAATAAAATTGATTAAAATAGATATGTTTGTAATAATATGGATAATTGGTGGTACAATTATTAAAATATTTGCTGTACTTGTATGTTTCTCTGATTTTTATGTGTAAACTGCACCATCAACAACGGGACCCATCCGTTCAAATTTGAACGGGATCGACTAGCATTGTTATTTCGTTTTTAAAACAATTTTAATTCAAACATTTATTCTAAAAAAATTTTCACTCAAACTTTTTGACGTTTCCCTTGAAATTTAACTAAGTTAATCTATAAATGGTGGCCATAATTAAAATGACAAAATAAGATATATTATATAATGGGAAATTGACAAAACACTTTATTCCAACATCTTCAACTAAATTATGTTTACAGCAATGTGATCACGTAATAGTAAAACATGTATCAAATATTAAATCGGATATACCACATAAACCGAAATCCGAAACAGTAAAATTTCATTTATTTTTAATTTAATTAATTTTGGAATTTTCAACAATTTCTGACATGCTTTGTCCATATATCACCAACTTGTTTTTACAGTTCTACTGTATTTTCAGCCCACGAAAATTACTGACTTATGACTATGTTATAATACAATAAGTATTAGTATATCCTTAAAAGTCCTTCATATTGTATCCTTAAAAGCCATTCAGGTATTTTCTTGGTGAATAAATAATGCGAGTACATATTCAGATCTGATTGACAATGGTTACAACTCAATTCAAAAATAGTTGGTTTGTTTATGTAAATTGAAACAAAGATTTTTTAATATATCGATAAAGTGCCACGCAATGCTCAAAATGTATAATAATTCGGTTCGGTGTTCATAACCTTTTGAGTGGTATTGTATAGACAGATACTCTACAACTACATATATATATATACTCGCATACACACATAAAACTGCTCTCAGATATGTACACTTCACTTAAGGACCTGTGATATCTTAATGCTGATTTGTGGGAAAACTAACAGTCCTAGTCGAGTATAAAATAAACATTTAGCTGTCCGCTATTTGCATTTATGCAAAAGATATCCTTGTTATACAATATATGGATAATACGTACATAATGTGTAGCTATGTAATAGAACTTTTCTGAAATTAGATAACATTCACTGTACACATAAATTAGTATATATCGAAGGGCATAATTAAACTTTATATTTGTCAACAATCACATTTAACTTGTTGATCGTTTTGTTTTACAATTTTTGATTGAAGTGATAGTGCCTTTCATCTACGACCGTAAAATATCTGAACATTTAAATAATATAATATATATAATAAATATCCACCATTTATTCAGACAACAAGTTAATACATAACTGAAAAATCAGGATGGTAGTAATGGAAAGTTGTTCAGCTTTAATAAGGCGTTTCACCCAAATATAAGGGTGAGATGTTCAGTCACCTATCATTAGAAGTTGATTACATATATATTATATATATATATATATATATATATATACACGTGTTTCGCCCACTTTAAATGTGAGAAATTCGAAATCCAAGAGTTTCGAAGAAGGAATATTAGGAAATGGTATTAATATAAGGAAGTAAATAAATTACTCCATTTGATTTTGTTGTAATATAAAGAAATAAAACGAAACTAAATATTAAGAACAGTATAATTTGGTTTACGAGCCTATCACGAATAAGCTGTGTCGTCGATTCAGTTGTGCAAGTAGATACCTTAATAAGGTCTCCGGTTTAATATATGATATAATTCAGATAGTAGCAAATGCGGATATGCTACCATAAGTAGATATTATATATATATATATATATATATATATATTTTAAATTTAATATAATAGTTTATATAGTTTGTCTCTATATAATATCTACTTATGGTAGCATATCCGCATTTGCTACTATCTGAATTATATCATATATTAAACCGGAGACCTTATTAAGGTATCTACTTGCACAACTGAATCGACGACACAGCTTATTCGTGATAGGCTCGTAAACCAAATTATACTGTTCTTAATATTTAGTTTCGTTTTATTTCTTTATATTACAACAAAATCAAATGGAGTAATTTATTTACTTCCTTATATTAATACCATTTCCTAATATTCCTTCTTCGAAACTCTTGGATTTCGAATTTCTCACATTTAAAGTGGGCGAAACACGTGTCCGTTTCTCATAATTGTTTGTGGTATTAGGGGTAAGTGTATTCACTTTTATTATTATTTGCCACAATCTACTATAATATTTTTATTTATCCCCAGTATAAGACGAAATAAAACAGTTGCAAAAGTTGCAAATTCCCTACTTCCAAAAGATAAAACGTATTGTCTTTTTTTATTCCTGAATTTATATTTACTTAAGTTTATTAGGGAAATTTAAAATAGGGCAGTCTTCTCAACCATAAGTTAACCTCCATAGACTGCGTATTAGCCGGCTATAACGGGAAATAGTCAACTTCGCCTTTTAGTTCTAACATTTGTCAAGAAATGTACTGCTTTCATTAATTATACCACATGTTTCAATAGTTTCCTGTGACTATCTGATTCAACGTTATTTAATTTATAATTTTTCCGAAGGATAATTTTTGATTAAGACCTTAAAGTGCAGAAGCAGTCGACCAACTTAAATAATAAATGCGATGGCTCTCAGAGAAAAAGCTGTTGGCATTGTTGATGTGAAACGAAAGTGTTGAGACTTTTTAAAAGTTAATTTTTAAATGACTTAAACAAGTTTCCGTCGGTAATGTTTAATTACGTTCGTCAGATTCGCCCCTTAATTACAGAGCTCGGTGCTTCGAGACTCGGTTTAAGATAAAAAAATCTCGCCTTCCTCAATTTGAAAAATTACAGGCTTCCGAGGTGCCGAAATGGGGAAGAGTACGAGAAACGCCGTCCCGTCTGTCAGTCCATCCACAGTCTCGTTCTAAAGAACGCGACCGCGTTATATATTTACGGGGCGTGACGGGGGCCCCCTTTTTAATTAATTAAACAATGCAATCGTCAAGTCGTCGACAACGGACAAGGTAAACCATTCCGCTGTGAAATTATGACAAAACTTCCCCATTATCGTCGTCATCATCGCGCAATTAAAATACGGACTTCTTTATTTTGTAACACGGATCTGCCGTATCTGATCCGGGCCTGCATCAGACCGTGTCACACTTTGCAACTTGTCCGATGTTCTTCATACTGTGAAATGAAACGATTTACTAACCAGCAAAAAAAACAGTCGAAATTTTAACATCATTAATCCAGTTGTTAAATTCTTACTGAAAATATTATATATCGTTTATAATAATACTATAAAGCGGAACCATTTGTTTCATTAACTAGTCTACTAATAATAGTAGGTAGTTGTTAAATGGAATAAATTTGATATTAAATAATACACATCAAAAGTTTGATAAATATTTTTGATGAACTTACAGATAAAAAAATGTGTGTAGCTCATAAATCCTTTAAAATATTCCATACATTTTATTAAAATAACCCTTCTTCTATCAAATTATTTGGCCTACATAAAATTACATTTTAGGAAGCTGTTTTATGTTATATATATTTAAATTTGAATAAAACATAAGTCACAAAGTTCAGATAACAACTGTCTACGCAATCCTTTAGTAGTCTCGAGAATACTAAAGGAAATATGTCATTGAAGTACGGATCAAGGAGGGAAGCATTTGAACCGGGTCAGATTATCTATTTTACTATTTAGACATCTGATTGGCATTTATCTTCTAACTTCTATTGGTCAGTGATTTATTAGAAGCACCTGGTAGCTTCGGTAAACAACTGAATAAAAACGTAAATGTTCTTTATATAAATTATTATATACGAAAATATTAACAAGTTTTGCAAATCCCTGTTTAAAAGCCAACAGAATATGTTTCTAGAAATTAAGCAAAACTAATGTAAGATGGTTGCTTTGGGGATGATACAATTATATCAATCATTTAACACTTAAACAATCAACCATTGTAACATGTTCAGCTTGTTTTTGTTGAGTGACTTATATAACTTTTAAATTCAAATTTCCACACAATATATAACGTAACTCTTTTATTTTTTGAGGGGGTGGGTAACATGATCCCTGTAACAATATTCATCCCTTCATGACTGGTATTAATAAAAGCCTAATGTAAGACTCCCTAACCTAACCTAACCTAATCCAAAAAATCTGAAGATAAGTCTCCTAATTCAAATCGGATAAAAACATTTTTGCTCTTCTTGTCTCTCTCTTATTTCATGATAAGCGGAATATCAAAGGAAATATTCAATATTATGGTTAATTCAACGAAATTTATTGTAACCTATATACAATTCAACTGAAACTAACTAATAGAATAGGTAAACAATTTCCCTATTTCTTACTAACAATCGCCTCTTCTAAAAAAAATTTAATTGCACAACTAGAAAACCTACACATAAATGTCTACTGTATTTTCCCTATAATCATCTCGATATATTTCTGTTAAATTTTTCTGTCAGCAGCAATACATTTACCAATATCTTAAAATTGAAATAATTGTCATATGCAATGCATTGCAAATAATGAAGAACAAATCTGTTATTGAGTTTAGTTCAAGATAAACACATTGTTTTAAAATGCACATTACGTGTCTAATAAATATTTCTGTTTGTGTTTGCTTTTCTTGGAAAATGGTTTTTGCATCAAAAAAATTGTACTTACTAAACCGATGGCGTAGAAGCGTATTCACCATGAGGTTACACTACAGTTGTTCTACTGAACGTCTACGACTGGGAATTAGTTCATACCTGAAAAGATAAGAAAATAAAATTATTATAAACGAATACCTTTGTATAAATAAAATACGAGGATGGATCAAATATAAACGAGCCTTTGTTCATAAAACATTTATTTTGAAATTTTTCACAAAAACACAAATTTCTCTATTTTCCCACATATCCCCCTTGTTTGTCTATACATTTTTCCCAACGCATTGGTAGTTTTTTCATCCCGTATTCATAAAAAAAGCAGGGCGGGTGTCTATTCAGTTGCGCACAAACGCCTCCCTCCATCTGATCATCGGTTTGAAATCGCTTGCCTCCTAGTGATTCTAATAGAACAGTAAAAATTACAAAATATTGACGTCGTTTGTGATAACAGAGGTCTATAGAGATCAATGGACCGTGTCCCGACGCTTGTGGAACACCAGACGCAGAATTTTCCTGAAATCGTCCCATTAAGTCTTCCGGATGCATTATTTATGATTTTTTCGTCATAAATTCGAATTCGATCACGTCACCATCGCGGTAAAATTTATCCGCGAAAGAAATTTTTCGTGTAGACGACCGACCACTCGTTTGCCATTTTACTGAATAATGAACAAGTGCTGAAAAAGGGCCAATTCGTTCTGTAATCATTTTATTTCTTCGCTGAGACGTATTATGATGTTAACGATAAATAATACATCATGTCCGGTGCAGATTGACCAACCATGACACTGCACGAGTGACAAGTTTTTATAGCGAAACTTGTTCCCTTCGGATGCAACTCGTCGCTTCAAATTTCGAATTCAACCATGGCGGACATTCGCAGTAACCACTTCATGGGATTATAATCGCTCCATGTAACGGATATCATCTTTTTATCACGAATCAGTTCGAGATGTTGAAAGAAATCAGTTTCGATGACATTCACTGCTTTTAATCAGCAAAATAATTTGTTTCATTCGATAACTAATTTCCTGGATGTATCAAATAAGGTGGTATCCATTAAACAAGAAGTGTAGGTACAAATTTGCAAAAAAATTCGTGTTAAACTGTGAAAATTTAACTGCTTAAATCATCTATATTAGAGTTAAGTGTCATTTTTCGGTGAATATTCTTTCTTCACCAAGGGAACTACCGGAATTAAAAATAAAAGCATGTCGGTAAAGGTATGTCTTCTCAGGTCAGGTCAGTCAGATCAAAAGTATAATAACTTAAGTTTATAATGTCATAAGATTTTATTGCCAGGTCCGAATAAGTATAGACCAACGGAGAGTGTTCAAAACGTTAAAAATAGTCACTAATATCAGATTTTCCTGATTGGAATCACGTTAGAAGTAAAATGGTATACTCCGACCATTAAAAGTATAAACGACAAGTAATAATAAGCTTTCCTGTTTGGCACTATATTAGAGGATCAGAGGGGTATACCCTAAAAACACGAAATTGAAAGATTGATATTTTATGTAACGTTAAACATTCGGAAGAATCTTCCATTGGGATGATTATGAAGTTTTTTTTTTAATTATGGACCAGAACGTCTATCTTAACATTTTAAAAGAAAATTTCAACGAAAGTGCGTAAAAATTGGGTTTCTGAAAGATTAATATTTCCAGCGGGATAACGATTTGAAGCATACTACCAACACTGTTTAACGATTGATATTACGAGTGTTAGCATCCCTCATATGCCTCAAATGCCATCTCAAAGTCTTCCTTTAAACCTCATAGGGCACCTATGGGACGAGTTCGAGAGACAACTTTTGTGTTTCTTTCCCACCAGCTACTCGTGCTGGTGAGCGGGCAGTCCCTCCGAGCTACACTGTAGTGCAAAGCCGGAGGGTAGAGCGTAAGGCCCTTTTCAGCCTCCTTGCAAGAATCATGGCAATGGGTGGGTGGTGTCGTTAGGAAGAGAAAGATGAGACGGACGAAATGAAGACAGAAGAGAAGTGAAAGATTATCTATGGAATATTACTGCTCCAGGATTTGCTTAAATGATCGAAGGAAATCACAGAAAACTTGGACCAGAGCAGCCGCACCTGGGTTCGAACCGGTGACCTCCCGAATGCGAAGCAATGATCTAGAGCACTAGACCACGCCGCTTGGTCTAACACACCATTAAAATAGCAATACAGACTTGAAAAAAATTTTAGTTGAAGAGTGGAATACCATTCCTGCCAATTGTTACTCAGAACTAGTGTTGTGAATGTTCCATATATTATATAAAGTTGTTCTACTAAAGGAATTGCTTATAGGATTCTATATTTTTCTATAACATGTTCTTCAAGCACTCTTGAATTCTTCGATTCTTAATGCTATCTCTAAACACTTTCAGTACAAGGTAAGTGTTTAGAGATTTTTGTTTTCTATTAAACTGCTTTACCGTGTCTTCCTGTTGCACCGTGCGGTACCTACCATGATTTTGCTAGAAAGTGTAACCATATCCAATTATAATTTCAAGAAAATTCTGAAATGGTCCTAGTTACTTGTTACTTTGATAGTTATTTATTTTTGGGAGTAAATCCCTTTTTCAGATTATCGTCAATAGCGCTCTTCTTATTAACTTATCAATATGTGATAGGATAACCAAAAAAATATTAAAGGTGATGCATGAGAAATAGAAAAAATTAAAATTTATCGAATACATGAAACTATTGGCTCGTAATGTAATGCTTTACAATTTAAGGAGGTATCTAAAGGAATAAAAAAATATTCTTCAAGTTGCATGAAAATTTTGGATTGATTACTTTTCGTTATCTACGATTTTGGTTATTTAGAGTATTTAGAAAAAAATGAAGTTATTGTACAACAAAACAGATTTCAAAGATAACTAACACTTCCAAATTGATACATTTATTTGTTCATTATTTTTAGTCAAAACCAACAGTATCATAACGTTTAAAGACTGCTAAAGTGTAATTACCTGGTAGCATTATTTGATGTTTGTTTTCAGTATCGCTTTTCCTACATACCGCATATCCTTACAAAAAGCAAATTGTAGTAATTGTTTTTATAAATCAAACCGCAAAAATGTACGCTTTCGTTTTAATAATTTCACTGATACAAAACACACAACTATTAGGTATTTCTAGCAATTGTTTTTGTTTTCATTTTACATAACATTAGCTTTAACAAATGTTGAATTATATCGGCATCTACTTGATGGAACTTCATCATAATGAATATTTTGTCACAAATAAAACAAATACAGTTCGACTTTAAATCACTTTTATTCTTTACAATTGTTTCACTTAAACATAAGCATCTTAAGAAGAACTATTAATTGTAACTTAGTCTAGGTTGGTTTTCTATATTTATATCCGCATTTACCGGTGGGGGAAGAAGTTGACAAATTTTGTTATTAGGGGAGATGAATGTATATTTTCTATTTCGTTCAAGACTGGGTTGTTTTCGTTTTTTATATGTCTTTTTATTTCAGTTGTTTCTAATATGTCTAGTCTTTTTCCTTTTTCTTTTATATATAATATTTCTAAATTGTCTTCTATGTTCAATTTGAGCTTATTGTCTGTTATATGGTTCATAAATGTTAACATCCTATTATAATTCTTCATATGCTCATTAACCCTTTATTTAAACGTTCTACCAGTCTGACCGATGTGTAAAGCTGTGCACGTCCCGCATTTTGGTTTATAAACCTCACGTTTTATCTTTTTTGGTATTTTATCCTTTTTCTTATTAATATATTTAAGGAAATTATGATTTGTTTTAAAGGCTACATTGATTTGTTTTTCATTCAACTTTGAGACTATTTTGTTTGATACATGTTTTAAATATGTTATTGATTTAAAATTACATCGTTTTTCTTTTGTTTTTTTTTATCGAAATTGTATTTAAGCTGATCGCTTGGTGAAACGTTTTGAATAATTTGAATAAAAGAAACACTTGGTTGTTACGTTTCAGAAGTTTATTTAGATTTCCCTAACATGTTTCGGCTATCATGCCATTTTCAAGGAGTATATACTACTGTGAAACGTAACAACCAAGTGTTTCCTTTACTCATTTTTTTTAGCTTTAATGTACTGTCCTAATAATGTCTCTTAATTAGCAAATAAATATTTTATCCTTCGTATTAGATTTATAATAAAATTCAGTTTTACAAAACAAGGATTTATTAAATGAGTTTAGTTGACATAATTCCTTTCTCCTCGAACCTCTAGTAGTATCAAGAGTTCTGTTACTCGTTATAAAATTCACTTAAAGCTTATATATTATATATTAAAAAAATCTTTAAAGGGTCTTAATAGTTTTCTTAGATGAAGGTAATTGTTTGCTGAAGACAAAAAAAGTTTGACAATATAATTAATTGATTCAACTCTTACTTGATGGAAGTTCATTTTAATGTATAATAAATAAAACAACTTGTTCAACTTCCACACTTTTTATTGTCTTAACAATTGTTTCGCCACTTTGTGGCTTCATCAGAAGATTTACAAGTTCTTAAACTAACAGAAGACTAACATTACTTATATATGAAAGTAGGTACATAACTAAGGTGGGAGTGTAGGGTGTAGATTAAGTAAAGGGGAATTATTTAAATCTAATTGATCATTGAGAAGCACATTTTTATGCTTATGTTTATTAATTTCCATGCTTTCAAGGAAATTAAGTTTATAGCCTTTACTTTCAGTATGTAGGATAGCAAAATTGTTGTTAAAATTATGTTTTTCCATAATTAAATGTGTTGCGTAATGGGAATCATTTTTAAGCTGTTTAAATGACCTAAAATGTTCGTTAATTCTTTTTCCAAAAGCTCTCCCTGTTTGCCCAATATAAAACTTATGACATGACCCACATTCTAATTGTATACTCCAGATCTACTATTTTTAGATGATTTATCTTTATTGTTTACAGCAAAACTATTTTCAGTTTAATAATGAAATTTTCAGAAATGATAATGGCCTAATTATGGGTAACCCATTAAGTCCGTTACTTGCAGAAATCTTTATGTTCAATTTGGAAAACACTATACAGAAATTACCGTTATTTAAACATTGCTTATATTGGTATAGATATGTGGATGATGTTCTTGTTTGTTACACAGGTACAAATAGACAGTTACACCAATTTTTACAACAAATAAACAATATACACTCAAATATTAAATTTACTATAGAAATGGAACAAAATAAAAGCATCAATTTTCTAGATCTAACAATTTCAAGAATAGATAACAAACACACATTTGCCATTTACCATAAACCCACACACACTGACATTATTATAAACAATAATTCTTTTCATCCACAACAGCATAAACATTCAGCCTTTTATTTCATGTTATATAGATTAATTCGAATACCAATGAACAATTATAATTACACTAAAGAACTTAATATTATTAAACATTTTGCGAGAAGGAATAACTATGATCCAGATTTAATTGATAAACTTTTAAATAAAATATTATACAAAAATAGCATTAACAACATTTTCCCGGAAAATATAAAAGAAAATAATAAATTTGAAATAATTACATATCTTGGCAAACCCTCATTAAATATTAAAATTTTTTTGAAAAATAACAATATAAACGTTGCATTTAAAACTAATAATACGTTAGCCAGAAATATTAAAAACAATAAAGATAAATCATCTAAAAATAGTAGATCTGGAGTATACAAATTAGAATGTGGGTCATGTCATAAGTTTTATATTGGGCAAACAGGGAGAGCTTTTGGAAAAAGAATTAACGAACATTTTAGGTCATTTAAACAGCTTAAAAATGATTCCCATTACGCAACACATTTAATTATGGAAAAACATAATTTTAACAACAATTTTGCTATCCTACATACTGAAAGTAAAGGCTATAAACTTAATTTCCTTGAAAGCATGGAAATTAATAAACATAAGCATAAAAATGTGCTTCTCAATGATCAATTAGATTTAAATAATTCCCCTTTACTTAATCTACACCCTACACCCCCACCTTAGTTATGTACCTACTTTCATATATAAGTAATGTTAGTCTTCTGTTAGTTTAAGAACTTGTAAATCTTCTGATGAAGCCACAAAGTGGCGAAACAATTGTTAAGACAATAAAAAGTGTGGAAGTTGAACAAGTTGTTTTATTTATTATACATTAAAGTTTGACAATATTAGCAATATCTTTTACCACAAAAGTCTTAGAGTTATCAGTATAAGTATTCAATGGGTATTATAGTTACTGTCTATGGTCACCAAAAGAGCTTGTCGAATGTATGTATTTAACCTTTCATTAGGTAAAAATGAATATTGTCCATATGCGGTTGTTAAGCGTCCCGTTTGTGATATTTCCTAGCAAGGAGAGCGGCATTCCATTTAAAACCACGTCTCTATTGTATAAGGGTCACAGGGCTATTTTAGAACAATGTAACAGCGCGTGCCACAACCTGTCTTTTATCCATGTTAACATAGTTATGTATAAATTCATATGTCGTTATATTATTATTATTCCATCCGACACGCCATAATATTACCATGGGTCGGCGGTTCGATGTCTATTCGATAATGGCATACAACATGGGTAGCTCGGAGACATGAGACTGATTGTGCTGCCACAAAACCCATACGCTACGGCCGACGAGAAGATGCCTAGCACGCCAAGAATGCATCGAAGGTGATGGCACCGACGTTTCGAAAAATTTTAAGCACTCAACCAGATCTACCATATCCAGACGTGATGACTTCCATGTAATGAGTTAACTTCATTACACGTCTAGATGATGAACAGCATTGTCCAGCGCCTATCGTTGAATAAATAATTTCGAATGAGTTTAATAAATTGCGTCGGTTTACTAGAAAGATGTTAGAAAAAATATGAAGTAAAATATGATGGGTCCATATGAGGAGATTTACTTGGATAAAATCTAAAAATAACCGGTGTTGTACCGGAAATACTTTTGGAATGTCATAAATAATTTTAACAAAACTTAATATTTTGTATTGAACTAAAAACTGTGATGTACTTCGTAAGTTAGTAAACTAATTTGATGGCAGGGTAGTTAGCAAGAGGGAGGGGAGGATAAGAAAGAATGTAGGTCATCTTAAGGAGCCCCGCGCCATAAAAGCAACAATTTCGATTTTCAAATTTCCGAACATTTATGTTGCTCTTTAACTGTATTGTTTTATTATACTACCCGACTAAAAAAAATTATATGATAATGTTTTCGTGATCAGGATTTTCTGATCAAACATCTGGAACTTATGAGGTTTTTCAGATTAGGAGTACCTAATATAGAACTTACGAAGCATGTTTTTTTAAGTAAGTACCGTTTTGAAATTTGAAAATCACAGCGCTGCGGTCAGCGTTCCGCGCATGCACACTGAGTACCTACATCTCTTACCTACGCATTGATGCAATGATAGTCTGATTCGCCATTGTTTGTGGTGTTTACTGAGTGTTTAAGATGCTTCCGATAATCGTGAGTCCCGCCGACTGTGAAGTCCGGGCTGTTATATGATTCCTTAGTACTAAAGGACTAAAACCGATTGATATTCATCGTGGGATCTGTGCAGTTTACGGACAAAACATTATGAGTGATGGAATGGTAAGGAAGTGGGTGAGGGTATTTAAAATATGCATGTGGCTAATCGGACCAAAGATCTCATTACATCTTTTCACTGGAAAACTCTAGATCATCCTCCATACAGCCCTGATCTGGCGTCCAGTGACTACCGTTTGTTCCTCAACTTAAAGAAACATCTGGGCGGTCAGCGTCTTCAAGACGATGACGAAGTCAAAACAGTTGTGATGCAGTGGTTAACAGTTAACAAGTCAGGCGGCAGAGTTCTATGAGAAAGGTATTCAAAAACTGATCACTGGTCAAACGTTATGACAAGTGCCTCAATATTGAAGGAAATTATGTAGAAAAGTAGATTAAGATACAGGCTTTCATGTAAAAATAAAATTATTAAGATATCTTTGTACGTTTTTTATTAATTTCAAAACGGTACTTACTTAAAAAACATGCCTCGTACATATATGACCGCAAGAGATCATAATTCCAATTAGTCGTAATTATCATGGAAAACATGCAACTTATTTAAAAACATACCTCGTACTTGAAACGTAAATACCTAGCGTATTAAAATACAGCCCTTCGTTCTGATCTAATTGAAAGAATTGGTATATTTATGTAAAATATGAAATTTATATTTCATATTATGAAAAATTGACAGTACTCCATGTTTAGATAAACCTCAGGGAACAAATAACATACATGGAAGTAGCATTTAATACTATAGAAATAAGGAATAATTCTGTGCTTTCTTTCTCTCGCTCCAACGCGGCCTGATTGCTAAATGAAGATATGGCTACGGAAGAAACAGCCAATAGGGCTACATTAGACAGGAAAATGAGTACCAGAATTATTTGTCATTACAATAAGGCTGTTATAGTATTAAATGCTGTCATCAAGTATTTATGCTCTAAGAGCTAAAAAAACTATTACAAATGGCATAATTATTGTAAAATCAGGATTTACGTAAATACTTTCACCCTAATGCACAAACTCATACAGATTTGTATAAACAATTGTAGAGTTAAATCTAATACAAAGTGGACATTTAAAGGTAACTTGGTTTTGTTTTATTAATAACATCGGAATCTTTAAATCTTCTTAAGAATTCATTTATGTAGATTCACTTCAATTAAGCAATTTTTATATATTTTTAATCGGAAATATTTAAATATATATGCTATGCTAAAAAAGGGAAATCTCTTACTCTGTTTGTTTAATATATACTTTTTCATTTGGAGTTTAATTTATCCGTTTCTTTTCGATCTTAAGGAAGTGTTTCAATTTGTACGCCGCAAGAAACGCTTTAAATTTTTCTTTGTTACATTAATTGGTAAAGTCGTTCAAGTGCCATCATTCGAATAATGAATTCCCTGCTTTATCCTCAATTTTTTTTCTCTTTCGCTACCCCAATGCTGAACTGGCAAACTCGTCAAACGACCGGTCTTAGAATTAAACTCCGGAAAAAAAGCTGTAACAGCTTAATTCCGTGGATTTGTAATTATCATTCGTTTCACTTTGGGGTAATTATCGGAAAACAAGGGTGAGACTTTTAAACTGGGGTGAATCTGAGTCGCGAACGACGTCGTTGCGGTGTCATTAAGAAACTTAGGGGACGGATTGTTTCAAGCGACTGAAAGTAAGATTTGCATGTAAATTCTCCTCTTAAGATGCAAACAAGGTAATTAAACGCCTTAGAAACACCTGGATCTTCTTTAAATTAATAAAAGAATGAACTGTGGTAAACAAAAATTGATTTAACCTCAAAAGTTAGATGGTGTTGCGAGCGAAATTTGAGTGGCGGCGTCATAGTGGAGAACTGTGTCATTGTTTCTAGAAACAAGCACTCAGTTCTCCAATATTCTCACATTTTCTTCATTCTGAATTTCTTCTTATTGGTCATATACCAAACGTTCGCAAAAATAGAATAAATTATTCTGATTTGAGTGGTTATAATAAAGTTCCCAGATGTGCACAATTTTTCGATTATATTTCAATAAAAAGTATTATCTTTCATTTGTTTTAAAATTTACAATGGTTGATTCGTATATAAACATTTTTGACTAACATAAAACAATGAAATTCCACATTCATTGCTGTCAGTATACGGGATGATACTACCAGTGTTAACGAAAAATAGAGAAACTATTAACAAAAAAATATAAGAAACTGCTAACCAACTCGACAGAAACAGTAGCGAGCTGAGATCAACCTAGAAACCTGAAATTTCTAGCAAATTTAACCAACAGGACAAAGGCTGTATTATTTTCTACTTTTTATGTTTTAGTTGAATCCTAGTCAAGCATAACGAAGTAGTATGTGATGGAACAAACAATCGAGTATTGAATTGATGTTCTCCGGATTGGTAGAGTAGGCCGTGGTCCATGGTAGAATTGTAATCTGTCAGACGTTTCGTCCCATCTTCAATGAACCGCGTGACACAAATGTCACATTGTTTCTCTTGTGCCCCTATGATTGCGTTCTTTATTCCTCTAGTCGAGTTTCATCTTTCCACCAAATCCTGAGGTAGAGCAAATCCCCATCCATTCTCCGAGGGGAAACAACGAATAATTTCAAAGCGGGAGAGGGGAGCACTGTTCTAATATTAAACCCATAAATTTCCCATATGTTATATATTTTGAGACGTCATGTCATTCAAATCGGACTTTCCAATTCTCTCTCGCCATACATGCCAATAACAAAAGAGCAAGTGGATACTACGTCAATTAGTCGGATTTTAAAACAATGCCAAATTCCAGCTCGTTAATATCGAAATAGCAACGGGCAATTAAAAATAAACTTAAATAAAAGTACTAATTCTTGCCATATAATAGGTCGCGTTGCGTCATACGCTCCGTTTTATGGTCTTAATTAATTTTATGTCCCAATTATGCATACGATCGTCTAATAAAAAATTAACAAAACTTGAAACAATGTTGTGCACTCTAACTTTAACAATCGAAATAATCTTATATTTAATTGCGAATTAAATTAAAAGAAAAATAGCTTGGATAACCAATTGCCTACCGAAACATTGTTAATGCGATAAATTATCGGACTCAAATGTTTATAATAAGTTTTCTTTCTTTGTTTTGCCGGACTGTTTATCGAACTATTATTCCTTATGAACCACATTGGTAAACCTAATAGGTAATTCATTAAAATTATTTCTTACCAGACTTACATACATAATTGTAGATAATTGAAATTTTTGCCTCTTATATACAAAAGAAGAGTTTGGGCACCAATGTGGGTACATATTTTTATTTTTAACATTCCATTGCTATTTATAGTTTCTGAACTACCTTATTTCCACTATGTTATGTACAGCAGCTCCCACTTCCACACATGCGCACCGCGTCGCTTACCGCCGTCAAGGTCATCCTTGTTGTTTACGTGTATGGAAATTTCAATTATTTTAATTAATAAGTTGATATTGAAGAAGAAGACCAAAACAATTGTCACACCCATACAAAGGTATCAACAGAACAGATGATATTATCATATCAACAGTGCAATAATTATTAGAAGTTTTATTTATTCGATAAAAATGCTTTCCATAAAGTAATGGCGGAGACAATTAATTATTTAAACAAATACTGAAATATAATAATAGTTTTAACATTCAATTGGTTAATGTAACTTTCTATTTATAGTTTCTGAACTACCTGATTTCCACTATGTAATGTACAGCAGCTCCCACTTCCACTCATGCGCACCGCGTCGATTACCGCCGTCAAGGTTATCGTTGTTGTTTACGTGTATGGAAATTTCAATAATTTTAATTAATAAGTTGATATTGAAGAAGAAGACCAAAACAATTGTTACACCCATACAAAGGTATCAACAGAACAGATGATATTATCATATCAACAGTGCAATAATTATTAGAAGTTTTATTTATTCGATAAAAATGCTTTCCATAAAGTAATGGCGGAGACAATGAATTATTTAAACAAATACTGAAATATAATAAAAAGACTTGTTACGACTTATTAGTAGAATGTGAGTCTTTGAGTGCAGTTCGTCCACATCGTTCTTATGTGAAAACAAAACAGTATTTAAAACGGTATAATCGTGAATTATAATGTACATGTACATATGTATCGACAATGTACATACAAACGTCTAGTGAAACGATTTTAAGTACTGGTGTTTAGTTTAATTCCTAGACACCCACACACGGGCGAGAATAACGTAAAAAAAGGCAGTTAAGATTTTGGCCGGTTAAACTGTCTAATAATTTTCCTTCTAAGCACTTAAAGTCATTATTTAAGGTCAACAAACAAGAAAGGAACGATCAAATTATGCAGATGACCACGAAATGTGTCTCTTATCGAATTAAAGCAATTTGGACGTTTATAATAAAGGCATTAATAGTCGCTTCCCCAAGTAAATTGTAGAAATTATATATTTTCCTATTTGCATAAGTCACTAACTTTATAATTTCCAACATAGCCATTCCCCATCGATAGAATTGATTGTTAATATTGACGCTAATATATTACTATAATAAAAACTTGTTGGTAAAAAGTGAGAAATGGACTGATTAAAATACCGTAAATCTTTTGCGAATGTTTGTTTTTTATAAGGAAAATCGTTGTGGGACGAAGACCACCAAAAAAGATTTGTTTTCCATCAGATGAATTCCTGTCCAAACATTTACACGGTTCCGTTAAACGAGTGAAACATAGTAACGAATACAGGGAATGCTGAAAAAAAATATGAATATGATAACGGATAAAATACAAAATGTCAAAATAGTCGAGATTTTCTATTATTAAACTGTATATATTTTTACTCAGAATATAATTATTATAGACAGTATCTACATTAGGGTGTTTTGTTTTTCGATCCTATTAGCCAACAAATCGTATCTTAATAATATTCTCCTTAAATTTTAGCTTTGCATGTGAACGACATAAACAGAGTTTGTTTTCCTTTTATATGGTAAGTAACGTTTTCAATCAAACGGTGAATATCTCGTAAAAAACTGTGGAGATTTTCATTCTAAATAGCACAAAACAATTGTGCACTTTTTGTGAAGCATTTCAAATCAAAGAGAAAAGAAGAAAAACAAAGAAGTTCCACGAAATTTTTTTATTGTCTGGACAATATTCTTTCGGTCGAGTTGACCGTTATCTAGAGAATACAAAAGATTACTAAATATGTAAAATGTGTTTAAACAATTTATACTATTAAATTACAAGAAACGTGGTATTTGTTCAAAATGTGAGTCATATATTCAAATACAAACTAGAGAATTCTTTTAATTGTAAAATCATAGAAAATAATCCCGTTAATTTAAAATCTATATTATGTAAAAATAAAACCGTTGATTCCTTGAAAAAAAAAGTGGTGTTTATCGTTTAGGTTGTAATTCGTTCAATGCTATTTATATTAGACAGAGTGACAGGTCTATTGAAAAACGCGTTTCCGAACATAATAACGCCATTAACAAAAAAGATAGCAAATGTGGTTTTGCTGAACATTACTTTGCATTACTAATAATCATCATCTAGACTTGGATAAGATAAAAATTTTATACTATAACTTCCCAAAAAGCAAGAAAATTTAGAAATCAGAAAAGCTGTTCATAATAAATGTAATCTTGTAAATAACCAACAAGAATTAGTATCCAATAATTCCCCTTTGATTTTGTATAAATTATAACTTATCCTCCCCACCACGTTTCTTTTAATTTAATAGTATAAATTGTTTGAACACATTTTACACATTTAGTAATCTTTTGTATTTTCTAGATAATGGTCGAATCGACCGAAACAATATTGTTAAGACAATAAAAAATTTTCGTGAAACTTCTTTGTTTTCTTCTTTTCTCTTTGTTATTTTTAATTATAAAAAGGAGCAGAAATACGACAGTACCGCAGCTGATGACTTAGAATTATTATTGTTTAACTTTACAATAGAACAATTTATTGTTTAAACACTTCTCCCGAGGTTTTCTGTATGAAATTTTATTTACTAACAGTTCTAACCATTTTCCTCCCACCTAGCTTAGTTTTCCGTGGGAAATTTTCTCTAATGTTTAGCTTTTATGTAATTGTATTAAGGATTCAAATTCGGCCTTCTGCAAGTGTTAGTTTCACAATTCACCAGACATACCCTATACATATCCTGTTGCCCTATTAGGGTTTAAAAGGGAAAATCTGATTAGGACCAGATCAGGTTTGCAAAGCCTGAAATCCTCCGATTTGGATCCGACCACCTTACATGGTTCTGACCAGGATACCTGTGTGGTTCTGATCAGGTTAACCTACATGAGTAGAAAGGAACCACCTGTGACATTTTCGCGCTTCGAGAGAATTGAAAGAACTAACAGAATATAGTTTAAATTAATATATACTTCAAACACGTGTCAGTTAAAATTTCATATTTTTGTTCCAATAAAGGTACCTATATTCATACAAAATAATTAAAATAGACCAATAAAAAAAATCTTTATAAGCAGATTATTTTGAAGATTTGAAGAGGGACTTCAAAAAGACAAGTATCAGCATAGAATATCAAATAATAACAAGAATCTCTAGAACAATTAAAAAACAATAATAATATCAGATTTAGCTGGGAAATCTCAGAGATTTTATGAAAGGATTAAAATAAATAATAATTTCAGTATCCGACTGGTATAGATAAGAAGTTCCTTAATAGGGTTATGATAAGGTAATCAAATCAGAAACGGATTAAGATACATCATGGGTTACTTTTTGGGTTAAAATACGGATTCGACTTAGACATTTTAAGAGGTTCCCTCAAAGGGAAATCAAATCAAGGCTGGAATGGGATATGTAAGGGATTTTTTACGATGGAATTCCCTTTTGGTACCTGATACCGACCACATATAAATCCCGTATTACGGCATTTCCTGTAAAGGGCTGATCTGGTTTGGATCATATTAGGGCATGCCCTATTTCATTTCTACTCGTATGGGTGGGAAAGGATGCAATCAAAACATTAACGATTAAATGACATAAAATGGTTGTGTCAGTCTTACTTAAATTGAAAACAACGGAAATCACCTTATGAAAACTTTACCTCACAGTTCAATTCCTTTTTCTTTTCGTTGTAAGCAAAACGAACACATTTACATATTATGTAGTTTAATCCTAAACAGCTAGTTCACTTAATCTAATTACTCCAATTACGCGGACTGCGCTTAATGAATTTTATAGTGATTCTAATCTCTTTAACAAAACGAAGTGCATCTCTACCATGTGAAACGTAACTAACAGCTACTAACAAAGGTGGTAGGTCACTGGAGCTATTAAAAAAAATATATCACATACATATATACTAAACCATTGCCAAAACTACTAAATAATTACTTTAATTAGTTGGTTATTATAATTTATGCAACCATTAGTTGAATGCTAGTAAATAGTGTAGTGAATTATTCATATCTAGATAGGTAGTATGCAGTCAAATAAAAAATTGTTGTAGGTGTGTTAGGTGTATGACTACTGTCCAGTAGTAATAAAGGTCATCCAGGGAATGTGTCAATTTCTAATGTAAGTTTATAGAATTTAATTGTGTCCACCGCAAGGCAAACATGCACTTTGCATGGTCAATGAATAAAGTATGACCAACCAATGAGAGCAACCTAACTGTGTTCGGGAGAAATATTCTTATGTAGAAATTGATTAGGGATTATCAGTTTTCAAAATCTGTTATTACAAGGAAAGTATGCACGGCTTTAAATAAGTTTTAGTACACAAGTACCAAAAATATTAATTTAATATTAATAAATATTAATGAAAGCATATTTGAATTTTTGTCGGATAGATTAAAACATTTGAAAACTGAAATTAGTTACAAGTTATTACATGCTATAAAGACATAGATTGAAGAAGGAAAAGATACGAAATTGGTAACACTTCTTTTGGACAAAATATTCTAGTAATTTTTTTAATTAGTTACAAAAATTGATATTATTAAATTCGGACAAAACTATTATCCTACAAAAGATGACTGCGATGTTAAAAACAGTGAGGAATAATATCTACCTGAAGAAGTGACCTTCTGTAGACCTCAACCATTAAAAGAGGAGTCTTAAACAAGAACAAAAAATATATATTTATTATTTAATGCAAAGACAATTAGACAAATAAGTCTAGTGGAGTAGCAAGTAAGCGAACACATCTATTTTTGGTGATTTTGTGTGCACAATAAGACACAATTAAGCAATAAATTAATTTACAATTATGGAATCAACAGAAACAACTACTACGAGGGCTAATACCCCTACCGACATTGAATTACACTGTTGAGATTCGGGAAGATTCTAAGACGAAGATACGAAAGCTATCCAAAAAAGAAGGAATAAATTCATTGACTTTCTTAGCTTTTTGAAGTCATATTTTAGTTAACAATGAAAGAACTAAAATAATAACTCAAAACCCTGGGTTACGTTTCACGAAAAAAATTCTTTTATTCTTCTCTACAATATTGTTTCAACCCTTACGGGTCATTCGCAAGAGCTATGGTGTTACTCAGTGTTTGTTTGTTACTCAAAATACCCAAATTCAATTTTATTTAAAATGTTTCACAAAGAATGCGATACGCAATCTATCAACTGTAACTTAAAACCCGTTTATTTGTGTAATGTCTTAACAAAAAGACACATTCAAAATCCTAAATTACTTTCAAAATCATTACGAACTGATGGGGCTCCTTAAATACATCAATTCATAATCGTGTAGTTTTATTGCAATATTTTAGTTCCACCTGTTTAACGAGAACCCTTAAAAGATTATAAAACCACTAAAATGGGATTAAAAGTTCATTACAATTCATAATTTTCGCGTAAAATATTTAAAAGGTTACGCTGTCGAACCCCATTCAATTAATCGCCTTTTAAATTCACGGGAAAATAAAGAACCACCCGGAACCGGGAAGCGTCCAAAGTCTCGGATTATCATCCGGGCGCGGGACTTTTAAATCTTTCATTAACACCCCTTTTCGTAATAAACGTCAATTAGAAGTTAAGTAATTATATATTTAGCGACGTTGTTCGAGGAGACGGCCGTAACGGGGGGCATGGCACGGAGACGCCTCGAGGAGGGTCGACGAGATGGAAGCGTCGATGTCGTCGCTTTGCATAATGGACCAGACCAGAAGCAGCGAAAGGGGTAATTAAAGGGGATGTTGGCTATTAATTAAAAACAACCTGTTGCACCCGATCTGCCTACGGCCTTGGGATGTTTAAAATGTGTCGAAGCCGCCACGAACGATATCTATTCGCTCGCCACTCCTACAGCTCAATTATACAGGTATTTTAACGGAGAAACATCAATTGCGCCCCAACGCAAATATTCTCTGTAATTATGAATGAAATTATGTAAATAATTCCAGATCATTTAAAAATTTTAACTAGATGAGCAACTGAATTCGCTGGTATTTCTTAACTTAAACGAAACTCTGACGTTTTGCCCTCGACTTGACAGGATATTCTTAGGCTTTGCGCCCACTTCCAATTTTTAGTTTGACAATCGTTTAGTTGCAGATGTGACGGGCATCTTTCACTTCTCTTCTGTCTTCATTTCGTCCGTCTCATCTTTCTCTCCCTAACCACACCACCCATCCATTCCCAGGATTCCTGAAAGGAGGCTGAAGAGGGCCTTTCGCCCTACCCTCCGGCTTTGCACTAGAGTGTAGGTCAGAGAGGCTGCCCGCCCACCAGCACGAGTAGCTGGTGGGAATGAAACACAAAAAAGTCTTTTTTACCGAATACGTATCTGATCCTAGTTCTTAAATCATTATAACAGGAAATTGAATGATTGGTTATTAGTTATTGAAGTAAGCTAGAAAACTGTTTATTTATTTAGACATACATACATACATTCATAAACAATACAGTAAAGATCTTAAATGGTGAAATCAATTTTAAAAAACGGTTATCTATTTTATTCGTTATATATAGATGATGCTTCAAGGACGGAAAAGTTCATTGATTTAAATTGAGCTAGAGCTGCTATTTACTATAAAAGTCTACCTGAACATTATTGTAATAGAAATAGTAGATGACTAAATCCTACCATTCTTGAAAAAGTAAAAAAAGGAAAAATTGTGTGAATTGTGCTACTTAGTGTTGTGATTTAATATGCTATTTCGCAAAATTCTTTAACAAATATTAATGACAAAAAGAGGTAGAGTAAGAGAGCAGATTAATCTTCTTGAACAATTGTAGTTTATAGTTTTTACAGTATTCAGATTTCATGATTGAAATCGAATGGCAAATTAAAATTATTTGTCTTAAGAACAAGTAACTTTTGACTTTTAAAATTACTTTTTCTCAAGGAAAAACAATTGAAGTTGTCTATAGCTTCCTTAAGTTTTATTAATACCAAAGATGATCTTACAATTTTGATATCCATAATATTCGTTCTGGTAAATAAAAATATTCCCTGACTTTTTTGGGAGTTATAAGAATCCTTAACAGCACAAACTGTGATGTTTTACAAAATGAAAAATTTGTATTAGTTTTTTTTACACAAATACATACTTATTATGTTTGTAAGTGACAACATCAATTGTCGGTCCCCATGTAATGATCGTCTATACTAAGCGCACATTTAACGAGTGTTTCTTATCACCGAGTTAAATAGATAGATATATGACATATCTACGTATATTTTAATTACATTTAGCGCCATAAATCCCGTTAATTGACAAACGCAAAGTTCAACGCAAGAGTTTGGCCGGTGCAATTCATTATTGTTTACTGTATATGGGTTACAATTAAATGAAATTATGGTTTAATTACATTATTTACATCTCCTGGAAGGCATGCTTGTCATTTAAATCGTATACGGTACATGTAGTAAAACATATAGGTACGTGGATATTTATGTGTGTATTTGTGTTCGTGATTGTGTATATTGCGAGAACAGTGACGGTTCTTAATTATTTTTACGTAATCATTGCCTTGACTGGAAAAACCGAGAGTGTTAATTATAACTATGAGAATTGCGAAATATTAAGTGACTGCTCCGCTTCAAAAATCGCAAATGCTCCTTAATTACACACTACATACGGCATTATACAGTCAGTCATATGTCGACTACAAAGCGAGCTAATTGATACGAGGCATGTTTTTTAAGTAAATACCGTTTCGATATCATGCCCCCGTAGCACTGCTGTCAGCGTTCCGCGCATGCGCACTGAGTACCTACATCTCTCACCTACGGACTGATGTCATTGTAGTTTGATTCGCCATTGTTTACGTTGTTTACTGAGTCCCACCGACTGTGAAGTCCGGAGTATGGACTGTTATACGATTCCTTAGTGCTAAAGGACTAAAACCGATTGATATTCATCGTGAGATCGTGAGAGGACATTTTTTTGCTGCATGACAATGCCCGTCCGCATGTGGCTAATCGAACCAAAGATCTCATTACATCTTTTCAGTGGAAAACTCTAGATCATCCTCCCTACAGCAATGATCTGGCGCCCAGTGACTACCATTTATTCCTGCACTTGAAGAAACATCTGGGCGGTCAGCGTCTTCAAGACGATGACGAAGTCAAAACAGTTGTGATGCAGTGGTTAACAGTTAACAAGTCAGGCGGCAGAGTTCTATGAGAAAGGTATTCAAAAACTGATCACTGGTCAAACGTTATGACAAGTGCCTCTATATTGAAGGAAATTATGTAGAAAAGTAGATTAAGATACAGGCTTTCATGTAAAAATAATATTATTAAGATATCTTTGCACGTTTTTTATTAATTTCAAAACGGTACTTACTTAAAAAACATGCCTCGTACATATATGACCACAAGAGATCATAATTCCAATTAGTCGTAATTATCATGGAAAACATGCAACATCTACGAGTTCGAATGGATCGTGTAAAACAAAAGATAAAACACTAGCAACTTTAGAAAACAATAATTACCTGTATACTAAACGAACAATCTACAACGGTCAAATTGTATATACTGAAGGATCTATTGACTGGAAATTTATATTTATTTAATTGGGTTAATATACGGCTTCCATTAACAAAGAGGATAACACTGTAACGTATTATCGTTTAATTAGGAAAATGAAGTAAGCCAATTACTTACAAGTTGCATAAAATTAAATTACAAAAGTATTAAGAAACTAGATATCAAATAAAATACAATCTCCTCCTTAGTTTTTTATTTTATTTACTATTTTACTACTTTTACTATTTATTATTATTAGTTACTGGCAATCTGACATAGTTCCAATGAAAAGTAAAAACTGACGATATTAAACAAACGGCAGTGATAATGTCTTCTTCTTATAAAGAATTGAAATTTAAACAAATCTCATTCTCTATCTATAATTAAAAATGATCCCATGGAAAATATCCTTACATAATAGATCAAGTAAAATACAATCTCCTCCTTAGTCTTCTAGTGGCATAAAAGTCTTGACTGAGAGTTCCAAAACAAGTGATTAAAATTAAATAAGTTTAGTTCTCATTTTCTTATTTCTTTTCAGATTCAGAACACAAGTAACATCATCATCATCATATATAATAACTAGCTGTGCCCGCGTGGAAATTAACAAGAAAGTTATTTTAAAAATTTTAAACGAAGTCGTTGAGACACAACCGTCAGCAATAGCCCGCTCGCACATTCTGAGGCCGCGCGACAGACAGCCTTTGTGATATTAAGAATTGGCGGGAGGCGCTGTTACAATTTTTATCTGTCTATCTGTTTGTCTTGGCTAATCTCTGAAACGGCTGGACCGATTTTAACGGGACTTTTACTGGCACATAGGTAATGTAATAGGGAGTAACTTAGGCTACTTTTATTTTAGAAGTTAACAACTATTTATTAATAATAATAATTAATTTATAAAAGAAAGATAGCCTAAGTTACTCCTTATTATATTAGCTATCTGTTAGTGAAAGTCCCGTTAAGATCGGTCCAGCCGTTTCAGAGATTAGCCAGAACAAACAGACAGACAGACAAAATGCGAATGTAAGTATGTTTGTAATGGAAATCGCTATAGCAGTCTGGAATTAGCTGACTAATTAATTAAAACGTCTTCCTTTAATATCCAGGACGTTCTCGTTTAATTAGAATTTTTAATTGAAAATCACGAAAATTTTCACGTGTTGGGCGTGTTTAAATGTCAATATTCGGTGATGGATTTAGAATAAATAGGCTGTGGCTAAATTACCTATTGTAAGAATTAATATTAAAGTTCGTCGATATTTTCATCGTAACGAAAAGCAATAAAACTGATTTACTGATGTCGATTAAAAATGTTAGGTTGGTACCAAATAATATGTTTAATTTGTGGCATAATAATTATAGTAGAAAATGTTGGCTGTATCCATTTTATTTTCTGATTGGTATATTTGAAGTGCTATGCAGCAAGGATAAAATCCTATGCAGTAAGGGTTTACGGTAGATTATGTTGCGAATTTTTTTTTGTAATTGCCACCTATAAATTTTTTTGCACCATGAGATTAGATTAGGTTATTGAATGGGGTTCTTTCGTAAATGTAACCATGTACAGTTTCTGGAAAATTTATATTATTTAAAAGATTCAATTTATATACAATCGAATTGCTGCTGACGTATATTGCTATAAAAAGAATAATATGATTTGAAGACACCCCTGTATAATATACATGGGTAGTTTCTTCAAATCTAGACATCACTTAATTACTCGAGGGGCCCATTAAGGGTAGCTAAATCAACGAAACCAATATACGGAGAAGAGCGAGCATTAAAAGGCCCATACATTACGTTCCATAATCAAAATTAATCACGTTATCAATCCGAACGTTCCGTGGCACAATCCGGTCTGCACGAGCGTTTCCATCTAGGAGATTAGCAAGACAGATTCATTAATTAAGGCCAGAATCATTCATTACGCTGATTGTTAGTCCACACCGCCATTATTCCGAGCGGGAGCTTTTGTTTTTCGAGGAGAGGCGCCCACGACTAAACGGCGGCAGCGACGCTGACCGTCGGCTATTGCGGTTGCAAAGAAGCGCCGCGACGCTACGGCCAACCTGGCGCGGCGTCGGACTTGCCCCTTTGGACGGATACCAAATGGACACGGAAGGGAAAGACTGTTACGACGAATTATCGAACGCCAAATTGAATTGTCGTAGAATTCAATCGAAATATCGGCAAATCCCAGAATCGAAAATATGTAATTATTATAATCCGATATCATTGTTTGTTTTTACGGATATAACGCGATAAAGAGAAACTGTGAGCTTGATACTGATCTGATGGAACTCAAAAGGTACTAAGATTATTTTGGAAACTTTTTACTTTAAGAAAGTAGACCAATCAATGTAGGTATAAAATTTAATTTAGAAAAAATGAGGAAATTGAAAGTAAGTAAGAAAAAATTGGCTTTTTTACGAAAAATAACAAAATATTGTAGTGACTGCAGATATCCGTAATATTCGTTTTGATGGTTTAAAAATTATCGAAAAATACCATCATCAGTAACTAGCATCTACATATCCTTACATAAGTAGAAAATGGGCTTTACTTTGAGTGGATTATTATAAACAAAACAACCGAAATTATAAGTAGGTTCGACGGGGTAGGTAGTAGTGATGCGTTGGGGGAAATGGCAATGGTTGTTAAATACCATATGATGCTAGCAAAACCATGTGAACCGGCGCAAAATACAAAGGTTTTGATTCATACGCTAAATATTTTTTTATTGGTAGTGCAATTTGTTTTTTTATAAACAGTTGGTAGAACATTCATACGGTTTATTCTGGATATTTTGAAGTTAGAAAACTAAATTTTTAATATATTCTATTTCATATAGACTCTCTGTTCTGTTTCGGAAAACAAAACACCGAAGGAATCATTGGAGGACAGTAAAGATTAAAATTACCGATTTAAAATGAACACTATTTTAAAAAATAAAAGGTGTCTGCCGTTAGCTCTTGGTGAACCACGTTGAAATAATAAATAAATAAATAAAAAGAATTTTTATTTATTTATTTATTACATTATTTTACCTACAATTGGGAACAGCATTTTCTATTTTGGAGAGTAATTCTATAGAAATTCAAAACCTTAGACCCTAGTTGAAGTAGCCTTTATCTCGTTAATAACCCCTTGTTCACTTCAAATACTCAAGAAAAGCGATGATAATTTTCTGTATTTGCACGTTTCTTGAATTTGTTGTTGACTGTTTGTCAATCTGCTAATATGATAAAGATTCGGCCAGTATTACCACATCATCCATACTTAAAAGCAACTCGTTTTTATTCGTCATCTTTACAAGAAATGATAACAGTTGTATGAATTAGAAAAAACAAAAATAAAGATTTTCACACACATTATTTACTATTCGTAAAATATGTTTCGACAAACTTTGGCTTCCTCAGACGTGAATGTTTACTACTAAATAAACATTGCAACCTGGGTGATTAAATATGTACCTATACAATAAGGGTGGTGGTAATATTTAAAAAAAATTCAAAAGTGGGAAGTTGTTGCCTTTGGTCTAGTCATTGAGCAGGGTTCCTAATTTTTTATATTTATTAATTTCTAGGTTTTCTAATAATGTTAAATTATAGCTCTTATTTTCTAAATGAATCATTTCAATACAGTTGTTGAACATATGATATTCCTTTGCGACATGGTTTGCATAGGTGGAGTCTGTATTACTCTTTATATAGCTGTTTTTGTGTTCGGATAGACGTTTATTGAAATTCCTACCAGTCTGTCCGATATATACTTTAAGGCATGACCACAGGTCAACTTATACACTCCAGAACACTTAAATTTTTCAGTTTTGTCTTTGTCATTTTTTATTAATCTTCCTATGGAAGAGTTAGTTTTGTGGGCCATATTATTTTCACATTATTGTAAATAAGAGATGGATTTTCATCAAGTAAAGGTCGAAACTATCAATACAGTTGTATGATTTCAGTAATTTAAAGCCAAATATGAATTTAGGAAAAAAAACGAAAACTAAAAATTTTTACTTTCTTTGCAAAACCTTTTTTCTAAAATATACACCCTCAGAATTCCAAACTAGACATCACCACTGCATTTGAAAGACGTATAGATATATTTAGATATGTCGCTTCTAGGATAACACCCTGTGGATTAAACTATTATTCTCTGGAACTTCCCGCTAGTTATGTCTAAGAAGAGCTTATTATACTTATTATACTTTATTGCGGCTTGGTGGCGCAAGTCTATAAAATTTTCCACTTAGTTTTTACCTGTGTCAGTTTTTGTAATTTTGTTCCAGCTCCTTCAGTAAATTTGCCCTGATCATTACCGATCAATCAATAAATAAATGCAGCGTATCAGTTTTGTGCAAAAGACAGACAACGAAGAAGATGTTTCGGAAAACGGTCTAGTTCAGAATCTGTCACGGACTTGCTGATAACTCATCAGTGAGCCATTGGTTTCTTCCATCTCGGAGTTTCACGGTTCGTCGCTTGAGACACGGATGAATAGCTGAATAATTACATCGGATGAGGGTTCTTGATGAATATGGGAGTAGTTAATGACATTACCGACAGACATGAGATCTGCCTTCCTTCCCGTGACCATATCGTCCGTTCAACAATAGAACACTTGGAGCAAAAACAACAACGCAACGTCTCGTTTATATTCTACGCTTCGAATCTTTCGTATCACAACAAGATTCCACGTAATCACTTCTACTATGTTTATGTGCTCATTATGGCCGGCCAGTTGCAGCAAATTTCGTAGGTGGGCGTATAAAAATATCATTTCCTTTTTCAGTAAATGCTTTAATACATAAATACATAAACAAATAGGCATATTTCGAATATGTACCTATCTGTAGGTACTATTCGATTCGATGTAAAATAATTAAACAAATCTATTTTTCATATACTTACACGCATGGCGAAAAATAGACAATAAAAATACTTGTTAATAAAAATACGATTATTTTCGTAAGAAGCGTCCACTGCTACTTGCAGCTGAATCGAAGATATCGCGAGACAATTTTCCGCCTTCGATACATGTAGCCACCTTCTACAACATTTATTTGGTATTTGCGCATAACATCAAAAGGTAAAAATATTACTGTTCTGTAAAATTATCGACATATTTCATTTGCATCATCGACGTAAAGTGTACAAATCGGATCGTAGTCATTTTTGTGTGTTTCGTTCCCACCAGCTACTCGTTCTGGTGGGAACGAAACACACAAAAACATAACATAACATAACATTTGCATAACATAAAATTCGATATAAGCTACGTTCAATTAAGTGGAATTGTGTATTTTTTATTTCTGTATTTTTACGACCTAATTACTAACATTTATTAATACAATAATTTATTGTATCTGTATCTCATCCGACGATTATGTGCATGTACAAAATCGCCTTTTGCCTATGAGGAATAGTACACCAAATGAATTTTCTAAGTCTCTAGTCGAGCGCATCGCTGTGTAATTAACTGCGCCAGCAGACTGGTTCTGTGCACTATTGAAACCTTGCTCGCGGGTAATCGAGCTGCAACCATTGCACAGTCTGCAGTAAAGCATAAGAATATGTGAATAAAATTTTTCAATACTTATATGAAAAACAAAATTGACTTAAAAAATAAAGGTGCGCTGTTTCCCAATATTATTATGGAGACTACAGGTTTTAACCATGGAAAGTCATATAAGCGCCAATTTAATAGAAATAATTATTCTAGAAACAATTAGATTCGTTGTTTTGTTTTCTTGACATACGTTTTGATGAAGGTAGGGGTGACAGATTTTTGCTTCTGGGATTGTAAGTTTGAATTAAGATTCAAAAAGTAGATGAATAAACATTTGCAGAACATCTGCCCTATTTCATCACGTTACGCCACTATAAATAACGTCCCAGATGTCCCAATTTATCGAGACTGCTTATGGCACGCTGATGAGCTGCTAGCAAAAGCGAAATCGCGATCCGTATCTGGTAGATAAATTTCTGACCAAAAACATAATAATTGTTATTATTAAGCTTTACGTAAATTCACGTATCACGTATGGAGGCTGCGTTGTTGATTCAACTGGACAAGTTTAAATACCTCAGTGAGGCCTTGTCCAGTTTAATATCTTCTGTAGCAGCTAAAATTCACTAGATGGCAACAATTGCCTCTATGTTGTTATTATATTTTATTATTTTTTATTTAGCAACGATTCTGTATAAAAATAATATATTCTCAAGAATTTTTTAAATTTTACGGCTTAGAAATTTTTGGGTAGTTCGTGTAATTTCTCGAAATAGTGCTTTGCTATTATAGCCCTGAGTCCAACAATAATGAACGATGATACTTACTTAGGTACATCAGCGACCACCAAGGAACGTTTACGTATAACGACTTAGTAATGCGAACAAACATTCTTGATGAGACAGAGTTATCCTCTAACATTTGTGAAAAGGTCCTTTTCTAAATTGTTAAGCTAGGTTATTAGAATTTATAGTGGGATAGCATTAAAACTTCTCAACATTTACGTGAAACTACCGAGTCATCTTTCTAGTAATTACTAATCAAACGTCTATTATAAAAACGGTCTAACGGTGCTTTTCTTCAAATATACTTTAAAATTTGAGACATTTCAGTAGAAGTATAAAAAATCACTAAAAGCTTTCGTTACAGCCAATAAAGAAACAATTTCCTTTCAATTTTTTGCGCTTTCGTAAATCACCCCGTCTCCTGTTTTATCAGTTTTTTTTATAGACCAACGCATATCATAAATTTTAGCTTAATTTCTTCCGTTCTTTGTTTACTCATTCCAAGTCTTTGTGTAATGGAAACCAATCAAACGTTAAGCGTTCGTTGTTTGTCTCGGTCGAAGCCGTCGAACGTTTGATGCGATAGTCGGTTTTTGTAAACGCGCATGCGATCTATTTTTATTTCACCGAGGGGTAAAAAACTTCAATCAATACCTTAATGATTAGACTGGCATACATAATGAGTAGTGACGTCATCCGTAAATTACCGAAGACTTCCTGAGGAATTAGCCCTCCGCCGCCGCCGTCAACGTTGGCGGCGTCCGTCGCCGATCGCGGTGGCAGCGACGTTGACGACGGCGGTGGTGGTGGTGGGATCGAAGGCCCACGACGCACCGCGACGCCGTCAGCGTCCCATACACAATGCACGACGACCTCGTAATGAATGACGTAATAAAGATTTAATTTTCTTAATTGTAGAAATGTATTTCTACAACGTCTATTGTAGTTCCTGACGATTAAAAAAGAGCCATAATCGGTGGATAATTATTTTCTATTCGGTCGCATAAATTAAATTAGGGCAAGTCTTTTCATCGTAGTTGCAGAAAAATATACATTGTTAATTAAAAGACTGTTGTTGATTACAATTTGGTGTCGTAATTGAAGTAAATGTTTACCCTGTAGGCACTGGAACCTTCTTTCTTTTACCTATGAAACCCCAAATTAGTCTAATATTAAACTATACCCACTATACCCAAAGCATTTCGCCCTTGGTAAAATGTAAAATTCGATATTTCTTAATCGTAACCAACACAATTGTCTGTTGCATAACTTTCCACTTTGATCGTAACGAATATAGCTGCTACTTTTCCAAACTAACGGTAACGAATTTTTTTGCGCATGCGTATTAACACTTAGATATAGATAAATTATCACAGACCCCGTGTTTGCTATCCTAGCCTAAAGCAATGCACACATGATGTGTAATAACCCACATTCCTTCTCGAGATGCGCATACTATTTTGTCAACGAATTGGAGTCGGTACGTCTTAAATTTAGTCTGACAATTCTGTGTTTCTAGAATATACTGTTCGGTGAGTAGAATGAGAGAGAACACAGAGGACTCATTGGCTCATTAGTTGTGATGTCACGGAGGCAGTAGCTGACCGATTCGGCTATATATGTTGCTGGTTAAAGTATATATAAGGAGCTAGTGTCTAGTGAAATTCGGGAGGTCACCGGTTCGAACCCGGGTCCGACTGCTCTGATCCAAGTTTTCTGTAGTTTCCTTGGATCATTTAGGCAAATGATGGAGCAGTAATATTTCTGTCTTCTGTCATCATTTCGTCCATCTCATCTTTCTCTCCCTAACCACACTACCCACCCATTCCCACGATTCCTGCAAGGAGACTGAAGAGGGCCTTACGCCCTACCCTCCGGCTCTGCACTCCAGTGTAGGTCGGAGGGACTGCCCGCCCACCAGCACGAGTAGCTGGTGGGAATGAAACACAAAAAAGTTTTAAGTTTTTGTGGTTTAGGTCATAGCTTATCATTCGGTAGGTCACTGATTCGATTCCGCGTCCGGTTGCTCTTGTCCAAATCTTCTGTGGTTTGCTTGGACTACTTAGGCAAATGCTAGGGCAGTAATATTCCACAGACAATCTTTCACTTCTCTTCTGTTTTCATTTCGTCCGTCTAGTCCAGTTCTCCATAACCACCACACCCACCCATCCCCACGATTCCTAAAAGGAAGCTGAAGAGGGTCTTCCGCCCTATCCACCGGAACTACAGTGTAAGTCGAAGGGACTGCCCGCCCACTAGCATTCGTAGCTGGGAAACCCCATATGCAGATTTACAAATTTCCATTCGTGATTCCCAGAAGACTATTCTTAAGACTGTTAGGTGTCATATGGAAACAAATCTACAATTTATTAGTTTACTGGTTTTCCTAATAAATCATCTAAGAGAACATTCAGTAAATTAATAATTCTTAATATTATGATAAAGAGCATTCTATTACCAGGCTATTGTTCACAGTATTTCGAGATTAAACTTTTCTAATTCCCAAGTGAAATAATCCACGGGTTAGACGAGTACATATTATTTGAGCCGCGGTTATTAAGTTGAGTATATATACTTTCTAAAGTCACCGGGCTTCTTCGAACCAACTTTGTCGATAACAATGTGCAATAAATTAACTAAAAAGCCATAGTATGTAACAAGGTATATCCATACGGATCGGGCTCTTCCAGCGCCATTATTCAATGAAAGGGCATTTTTATTGCCCATATTCCAAGTCCACAATGTTTATTCAACCGTTTAACTGAAGTAATTGTGTTGTCATTCATTATAACTGCAGCATAGCTTAGCTACGTATGCATCTGTGTTATACGTAAATGATCAGGGCACCTAATGAATAAACCTTTTATGGTCTGCATTAAACTTTGTCCAGCATAACATGTTGTGCAATTTCCGCATATTGTAGGGAATTATAAATATGACTCCCCTTTCATATCTTCGGAATAACTCAGATTTGGCTGCGTTCGGGGTAACAACGCTGCATTCCATCGTGAGTAGCGCGTTGGACGCATGCTCATTCTATTGAACATAACCTGAAAATGTCTGCACGAAAGTTTTACTAATTTGTTTCTAAACATTTTATTGTATCACTTTAAATTATTGCAATACCAACAAATTAATAGTTAAATTACACGAACACTGCAAGGTTATGTTGATAGTAGAGTTTGAGTTACAAAGGTTTTAACTGAAGGAGGTATTAAAGCCCCCCCCCATTAGTAAAAATCTTTCGTTTACAAGTTGTTTCATGAATATTCAAATCGATAATAGCGTTAATTGTGGACGAACTAGCCGGTATCAACTAGGACAATAAATGTACATGTACAGTCAAAACTAAACCGGAAATCAAATGTTTCCAATACAACTCAATTTAGATTTTCGCATTTTAAGTAAAACGGACTTTAAGGACTGAAGAGAAGGGAAGAGTAACTATGATTCAGGGGATTTCGTTAGAAATTGTGGAGACATTTAACCTTTTAGATATGCAAAATACTGCAATGTACCTGTAATGTAATACAAAATATCGAATTAAGATGATTTTCCGGGCTTATGGGCCGTGGTCTATAGTCTATGGTTGTCTGACGTTTCGTCAGTTGGTGGTTTGCTCGTTGTAGCAGCTTTCGATCTCGCAATATGTATGTGTATCACAATGACCAAACCACCAACGCTTCTGAATATGTCAGCCGCAGCCGCTGATGAAACGTCAGGCAACCAAAAAGCCTATAGACCACGGCCTACAAGCCCGGAAAATCATCTTAATTCGATTGACGCCGGCCGTAAAAGACTACATATTACAATTAATACAAAACAGATCAGGTATCGATATTGTATCAACTTGCATCAAAAAGTTAAAAAGAAAAGAAGTTGGTTGCGCGATATTGATATCCTTAGTGTGAAAAGTACCTTGTCAAATATTGATGAATCCCACAATTATTGGCAAATTTTTATAGATGATAGTTATTAAATTTCTTAGGGAAATCTTGTATGTATGTTCAAATAGCCGTACGAGATCCAAACCTTTCTGCGCGTGCATAAAAGAAAACGTCGTCCGGCGTCGCATACTGATTCTACGTTTGAGTGGGGTTTATCCTTATTTCACACCGAGCGCCATGGTCTAGTGCTCTAGATCATTGCTTAGCTTTCGGGAGGACACCGGTTCGAACCCGGGCCTGGCTGCTCTTCTGTCTTCATTTCGTCCGTCTCATCTCTCTCTCCCTAATCACACCACCCACCCATTCCCACTATTCCTGCAAGGAGACTGAAGAGGGCCTTACGCCCTACTCTCCGGCTTTGCACTGCAGTGTAGGTCGGAGGGACTGTCCGTCCATCAGCACGAGTAGCTGGTGGGAATAAAACATAAAAAAGTTTTGAAGTTCCTTATTTCACACCAAAAGGGAAGGTCTTGTAGTCAATTGTGTTGCCGATTGCAATAAACGATTAAAAAATAGACAAAAATGCACTTTCTGTATTCAACTAATGTTGCGTGTTGGTGTTTATTTTAAATTATAGAGATTTTACGTTATCGAGGTCCAATACTATTCTGTGTTTCTGGTTAAGATATGCACATAAAAAGAGCGTGTAGAGAACAGCATTTAAACACTTCGTGTATTGGTTGTATCTGTAGATTACTTTTGTATTTAATTCTATCTCTTAAAACAACATCGTTAAATTTTAATGTATACGTAATAACTTTCTCAATCTTGACACCTGCCAGTTTAAAAGTAATTATTTCAATGTTTAGGTCCGTTGAATAATGCAAAAAGATTTGAATTAAATAGCCAGAACGAGACGAGTAACATTTTATGCCAACATTAATAGTTCTAGCGACAAAAGAATGCCAATCGCGACAAAAAAGGGGTGGAATGCATAAATGGATGTTGTACCTACATAAACACATACATACATGCAACGTTATGTAGGATATTGTTTGTCTACACGCACCTAATAACGAACGAGCACAATTTATACTAAATAGAAAGTAAACTGATTTGAGAAAGTCAAATCGATTGTTTACGGGGGTACTTATGTTATATGTACAATATTGCCCATTGAATCTTAGTTATCTACTATCGTTGGCAGGCTGTCAAAATAAACAAAAGCCTAATTACGGATATCAAAAATCAGCAATTATGAAGACAAGCCAGAGAATAGCAAGGAAAAGGGCAATAGCTACTTAAAAATTGATTGTAAACTAGCAAGATAACCGATGTAGCTCGAGCAGCAGTCAAGTGGCTTATGTATGTTATAATAGCCATGAGACCCCGGTTCAAGTTTTTTACAACCTATAACATATAGGTATACTGTCACACTCTCTGTAAAGAAATTACTATTCATTGTAATGAAAAAATATGCCACGTTTGATCAGTGAACATGGCTGAAACACTACTGACAAACTCAAACTACTGATTTATCTAACAAACAATTATGCACGTTATTTGTATTATATTGTATCTCGCCATTAAATATTTATATTACGCGTCCAGAAATCAACTGTCCGTCTGACCCAGAGACGAGGATATTTATTTACCGAAAGAAATTACTAAAAAACACGCGAATATATTTCGACCGCTTTCCAAAGAAAACAACCTGCTATGACAACTAAAAGTTTTAACTGGAACTTTATAGTAAATCTTACAATAATAATTTTAGTGTAATTTTCAATAGGCCACGCCGGATTTGTAATATTCTAAAAATAAATATCATAGAAAACATATTCTGAAGATTCAAAAGATGTAGAAGAGACTATAATTTTATTTAAACCTAAAATTTGTATAAATTGTCGCCGTGATGAGACTTCTTGAAATATAAGCAACTAATTAAGTATTTAAGCTATTTTCTTATCCGTCGCCTCTACAACAAATTATGACCTAGCATTTAGAAAACAGCTAATATCGACGGCTACGTAATACATCTTACAGTTCCTGCCGAACAGAGGAATCCCTAAATTCATGTTTCATCTAACATAACACTATGAAATGACAATGTTCTACAATAATTAGAAGCAATATTCTGAAATAAATTGTCCATGTATTTATTTATTTGCATCATTTGACAGTAATTTAATTTTAATAATAGAAAACTAAATTCCTAAAGCAGGGTGTAAAAGATCGACGTTGTAGTTGAATTACTTTAAAAAAAATAAATACTGTTCAAAGTTTGTTAATTCTTCTAGAAGCACAACGCATAATAAACCAGCGGCATTGACATTATCAGTATCAGTTAGCTAGCCTACGTACGTACAAGACATCTCCACGATAAATATAGCACATAAAAACAGCACACACGTAAAAAGTTGCGAATGTGAAATGGATGCGATTAATTGGGAGTACGAATTGACGCCAGCAACGGCTGGAACAATTAAAATTGGCTGATGAATTTAAATTAAATCTGCGAGCATTAGTTGGAAAGGAGGGAACAATAGAGAGAGCCCAGTGGCCTTCTCGTGCGTTAGTTAAGACGCCAGGCGCCTGAGCAACTTTGAAGATTAGTAAATATTAGCAAAGTCTTCCAAACACAGAGGCGGTGCGGTGACGTCACGGTGAAAGTAAATAAAAGGACAACTTGACTGCATCGAGCAACCGTAACCTTCGGTATTATCTTTAAAACAACATCGTAATCCTATTAGAGTTAGACAAAAGGAACGGAAGGAGACGAAAAGAATTTTTAGAAGATCAGACTAACATACACAGTAATTGTAATGCCTGCCGACATATTTTTCAAAAGTTGTAGTCAGAATATTAACCGAATCAGATTGTGAGAATAATGCCTGCAATTTGTAATTTCACTAAAACTTTATTAAACACTCGATGCGCATTTTGCTTTACAAGGGCATCTTCAGGAGTAACAAGATTATACTAAGTAACAAAACACTAAATACATTAATTTATAGTACTTACTAAGAAGGTGGGGGTTGAACAAAGTTTGGATTCAATAAGGGATTGTTACCAAATTCTATTTTACCGTTGGTAATATTTTGGTTTTATTTTTTAGCTTTTTTGATTTCTATGATGTCGTACCTATCAATGCAGTGCGTAGATTTATTTCGAAATAATGACCTGTACATTTTAATCGTTTTGATCGTCTATTTTGTTAAAATTTAAATTTTGTACTAAACAATCAACATTAAATTGAACACATATATCTCTCTTGTACACCTGAAAATATTCTAACATGTAGAGAGACCCAAAATCAAAAGTATTTTCACAAGGGGTTGTCTTTACTTAACATTAATCCACAAATTCTGTATTTTGAGCAGTGAAACGGGGCTCATATAGTATTGAACGTGGGGTAGAAGAACCTTCAATGACCTTTTCAATAATTTCTAAATAAGTTAGAAAGAATCAGTTCTAAAATGTAGTCATTAGATCAGAAAATATATTTTTTGTATTTCATTCCCACCAGCTACTCGTGCTGGTGGGCGTGCTGTCCCTCCGACCTACACTATATTGTAAATCCGGAGGGTAGGGCGTAAGGCCCTTTTTAGCCTCCCTGCAGGAATTGTGTGAATGGGTGGATGGTGTGGTTAGGGAGAGAAAGATGAGACGGACGAAATGAAGACAGAAGAGAAGTGAAAGATCATCTATGGAACATTACTGCCCCAGCATTTGCTGAAATGATCCAAGAAAACCACAAAAAACTTGGACCAGAGCAGCCCGACCCAGTTTCGAACCGGTGACCTCCCGAATACTAAGCAATGATCTAGAGCACTAGACCACGCCGCTCGGTAGAAGATAAATGGCAAGTATACAAAAATAGCGTAAGAAGAAGGAAAAAAATCACTAGAGATAGCTAAATATAAGTTACTTTTTATTTATTAATATCGAAATTAATTGTTGCAATAAAGGAAATTGCAAGGTGCTAAACTGTTATTTAAAAAACGAACACCAAAAATTAACGGCGAAAGTTATCATTACTGTTTGCACGCCTGCATAGGTAGCGTAAAAGTAAGTGATGACAACGACGCCCGACGTCGCGACGGCAGTCAGTCGATTGTGCATCCTTACGACGCGATACCTCCGAGCATGCACTTACTGATCCTTCGTTCACAAATGCATACATGTACACATACGGGGTGGGTTATAAAAAATTCTAGATGACGTAAGAACTGGTTTTCAAATTCAAACCAACTCAAAATTACTCAGTTTATAACAATCTAGTAGCATTTGTTTCAAGGTTGTAGACACGTTTGTGTTAAGAATACACGTAAATTGTCGAACATTCATGTCTTTATTGTTGATAATTACTAATTCTCGACAATAAAAACATGGAAGTTCGACAATCTACGTGTATTTTTAATCTAGTGGCATGTTTTAAGTGAGACTATGGTTTATAGCACTTTCTGATACTTTAAAAGTTTGTTAAACAACTAACAAATTTGTTAAATTCACTTGAAATACAGAAGCTGCAATTAATAAAGAAGTTAAAGAATTTTTAGCAGGGGTAAATTTTGAATACATTAATGCGATATTAATTAACTGATATAATAAAATACACAAAACTTTTCAAATTTTTTTATTGTAATTACGACTACGATCACTACACTGTAGCTTTTTCAAGTGATTTAAGTGAAAAAGCTACAGTGTAGTGAAACTATAGTCGTGATAACAATAAAAATTTGTGAAAAGTTTTATGTATTTCATTATATCAGTTAATATGTACAATTTTCACCAAGTAACAGCCAATTCAATTAATTATGCGATATTAATTATTAATTGGTGGGTATAAATTAATTCAATACATTAATCCTATTAATGTATTGAAGCTAAAATTGTAAGTTAGATCGTTTTAAGTGCAGTAAAGTATGATGAACATGTCATAACCTAACCTAACCTCACGTAACCTAACCAAAAAAAAAACTTTTTTGTGTTTCATATCCACCAGCTACTCGTGCTGGTGGGCGGGCAGTCCCTCCGACCTACACTGTAGTGCAAAGCCGGATGGTAGGGCGTAAGGCCCTCTTCAGCCTCCTTTCAGGATTAGTGGGTATGTGGTTGGTGTGGTTTGTGGAGAGAAAGATGAGACGGACGAAATGAAGACAGAAGAGAAGTGAAAGATGATCTGTGGAATATTAGGAGTGTTACTAAGTAAATATAGAAAGAGTACCATTATTTTTCATCTCACATAACACCCCTACTTACAGGACCGTATAGGACTTTCCTAGTCTATTATATTACATACGTGATCCAAACAAACTTCCCATCATCACATCATCACTGCATCAATGTTTTTATACTCTACGGTCATAACAACTTGTATGCTGCATAATAGACGTTCCAGATAATTTTCCCGTTGTACGAACCATAGAATACACGCCGTATGTCCTTGAATTATTAACTCATACCATTCATTCTATCAATAATGTTACTACAGGTAATAATGTTCGCATTATCAGCACTAGCGGATACAGACAAGGGGAATGAAGCAGCTCAAGTTTTCGTGACATGGACATCACATTACTCACTAAAATTGAAAGAGTTTTAAGATTATTAAGGCAATATTAAAGTGATTTGGTAACTTCTTTTAATGATAAAAATTGTAATAAAATATACATTAGGACTACTAGCTGAACTTCTACCCCGGAAGTCATTTTCATTTAGTGATACGCTTGCTATATCTTATGAATTGCGCCACCCTGTATTTGCACAGTGCATTTCGGACTGTTCCTTGCTACGCGGCTTAGTTTTAATTGCGGTTTTGCTAAGATGGCGTGCATGGCACACTAGCACTTAATACGGACGCCGCAGCGACGACGTTCGCTTTTTTCTTTCGGTACGGTGGTTGGGGAGGACAGGGAGTGGTGAAGGGGGTTTGAGGCGACGGGGTTGGGGAATGTAAGAAGGTGGCGATCGATAGGCGACGTTCTCGTGTTTTAAAAACATAAATGCACCAGGTCCGCAGAATTTGAGCGTAATTAACACTCCGTGGCTGAATGCGACGCGTTGTTGTCCGGAGCCGTGGGACGGGGGAGAACGGCGGCGTGGCACTAACATACTTAACGGTGCACAGTGGTTGAAAATAAGAAAAGATCATATTCTTTTTATTCCTTGTCTAACAATAATAAGTTGAAAGGACAATTGCAAACTGTTATAGTGTTGTTTGTTCGTAAAATCAATAAAAGTAGGGTATTTTGTTTATTTTTTGTAAATACCTACAATAATTCAGACATTATGATTTAAATTCAAATTAACATTGTAATTAATGGACTTGTTGAACCCGTCCAAGCGTGAACGGATAGATAGCGTTGTTGACGGAATGTAGTGATCTTCTATATCGTAATCTGATGGTTTTGTCGTTGGGCGATTAGCCACAGTCACTACCAACCAAGTGGCGTGGTCTAGTGGTCTAGATTATTGCTTAGCATTCGGAAGGTCACCGGTTCGAACCCGGGTGCGGCTGCTCTGGATCATTTAGGTAAATGCTGGGGCAGTAATATTCCACAGATAATCTTTCACTTCTCTTCTGTCTTCATTTCGTCCGTCTCATCTTTCTCTCCCTAACCCCACCACCCACCCATTCCCACGATTCCTGCAAAGAGGCTGAAGAGGGCCTTACGCCCTACCCTCCGGCTTTGCCCTTCAGTGTAAGTCGAAGGAACTGCCCGCCCACCAGCACGAGTAGCGGGTGGGAATTAAACACAAAAAAAAAAGTCACTACCATATTATATATGTTACGGGTAAAGTTAGATAAGCGAGTAAACCTAGGCTTACTCGGGTAAACTGCGTTCTACCCAAGACTCTTGGGTAAAGTCCAAAATATATTTGGAATTGTACACGTTTCGGGCTTTACCCGGCTAAACCGCGTTTTATCCGCTTTCGCTTGGTTAAAGTTGGATGTACCATAAATGACAAGGCCATTAATGTTTGAAAAACATATTTAATTCAAAAAACACATTTTACAAATAAAAATTAGAATTCTAAAACTGTATTTTCTTAAAGGTAATCTACTCACGAGTACCTTCTTATTTGTTCAAACAAGATAAGCTGCTGTGACATTTCGAGTTGCAATGATTTCCAATAGCTGTACCGAACCTAACCTAACCACAAGTCCTTTTTTGACAGATTTCAGTTTTTTTTGACACCCTTCACACAAGCGCAGATATAGCTTAACAACATCTTAAGTTATATGAGTCATTCCAACTTTAACCAAACGAAAGCGGATAAAACGCGGTTTACCCGGTTAAAGCCCGAAACGTGTACAATTCCAAATATATTTTGGACTTTACCCAAGAGTGTTGGGTATTACGCAGTTTACCCGGGTAAACCTGGGTTTACTCGCTTATCTAACTTTACTCGTGACATATATATATGACCCTACACGTCAAAAGAATAGTGATTTTGAATTAAAAATTCCGATTAAACGAGAACAACCTGGATATGGAAAGCAGGTGCTTTGGTTAGTTCTATTCTTTGATAAGACGTTTTTACGATATCGTCATAAGAGGAGATAGCTCCACAAAATTACCTTAGAAACCTTCCTATACGCTAGCACCGTAGATATGTAGAATATTTTTATAAAGTTTTGCCTGTGCATTTTCACTGTGTCATTTCCTAAAGGGCTCAATTAAACTCGAGCAAGTAATGAAAATATTGATTTCTGTTTAACACCGAACTTGTAATATGAGAGCGAATGGGGTCTCTTTATATGTGAAAAACACTTAAATGCCACAATCTGCAGTGAAGGTAGTTTTTGCATGATTAAAATTTCAAAATTAAAATTTGTTGAAGAGTACAATAGAAACTATTTTAATTATTTTTACATATTAGATGTCACGTTTGTGTGTTTCTCTTACGGCTATCTTAATTATTGTCTAATTAAAAATAGCTGTAAAAGCGTAATCAAAAATGGGAATGTGCTAGAATTAGTATTTATTACCCAACTGTATTATGCTTAAAGGTTAAAGGTTAGGTTGGATTAATTTACGTAATGGTAGGTTAGGTTAGGGCAGGGGGTATGAAACATTTTAGGAAAGGTCCTATGATTTCTGAATACAAATTATTTCTTTATTATGGTACGTGCAGACATAAGGTACCGTGACATGTTCAGTCACGAAAACACAACTAAACGAACGAAAACAACGAAATTTATTTATTATTAAAATTAAATTAACTACAGTTCTGTGTAACACAAGTCTACACAATTTTTCACACTAGTGAATCTATTTCGCCCGTCGCCGTATTCTTCCCCACTTAAGTAGTGGGATTCAACTGCCGCCACTCTATGACTATAGCCTGTCTATCGCTCCTGTCACTTGTCAACGCACGATGTAAACAAACTGACTCAGTCCGCCCAGTGCACTCGCTTTTATAGTTTCAGCATTTCCTCCAGAACGTTCTACAACCTTCCCGCGTTATGATTGTCTCTTTATTGATAGACGTATCTAAGAAGGTCGAGAATATCCATTATCTATTCCAGGAAGGTGATGTTAATTAGGACTGAACCGACACAAACCGCAAGTACAGTTCGTGACAGTACATTTGTAATTGTTATAGTAGTGATAATGTTAAACAGAATTGATTGTTGCAATACTATTTAATAAAATTTCGCTATTAAGTTATATAAGAAAGCAAGTAATGGTAACATTATGTACCTATAGCTTTCTTGTTCTTCAAAAATTAGTATTTATATGAAAAGTGTTTAAATTGTAAATGGATATTATAATACGTAGTATGGCATTTACATTTAACATTCTTCTTACTATAACAATAATTTAAATTTGAATGCCCATACTTATTTAAGATTTCCTGTTTATTCAAAGTGCCTATTAAATTTCATCGGCATTAATAGATAATATTTTGAAGTGAGTCTTCTTTAAATAAATAATTAATTCTTGTCGACAACAATCGAACAAAAAGATTTAAAAAAAACGCGCGATACATCGGTCATAATATTCAGGCAACGACCTCTCTTTTTCTTCTCTATCTCTCTTTAGTTTTCTGGCTCTCTCGACAAATAACTGCATTTATTACATTTTAATAATGCCATATACTGACAGCTTACCTCATTCGGGACGGTTCGATTGTGGTGTCAATGAAATGTACACTAACCTTCTGAAACAAAAAAAAAAGGCGAACATTAGCAAACGTACCAACATTGATGGTATAAAACAGACATATACATATAGATATACACATACCTAACGGTAACAACATTCAGGATATACCAAGGTAAGTACTAATAATAGCTAATAATATTAAAAAGCACCGAAGCTATTTTGAATACACTCAAATTGATTTATGTTAAAACATTCTAAATTCTATCGAATTAACGTACGTGAAAACATCTGATGTGCTGAGCGTAATGAAAAGGCAAATGGCGCGTTTAAAAACAGATTTAACGATAACGATAAAGAAAATTTACATTTTATTTAATTTACAGAGTTGTTGTTTCACAATTTCTCACAGCGGTTCTCCTATTGTTAGCGCTTGTGCTCATTCAGTCCTTAATGCAGAGTGGACTATATAAGTATGTACCAGGATTATTTTAGAAAGGCGACATCTGTAATAAAATATGGAACTGAACGAAATTGCCATTTTTAATTAGTTTATTGCGACAATGTTGTTGATATGTTGAGAATGGTTGTTTTATATTGCAAAATATAATCAAAATAAAAACACTTGTTTAGAATTACAACAATTTAATAATAAAACTCTTACAATATCGTTTTGGCTTATCACGCCATTATCAACGAGTTAAATTGCAATTTTTGAAGTGTGGCGAGAAAAATAGGATTTTTGTGCCCTTTATACTGTTCATTGGTAACATTTTTATTCTGAAAGAACGCCTTTTGAATTTCAAATTTTTCTAATAAATTTAATCTTCTGCTTTTATTAATACAATGTAAAAATTTTATATTATTTTCGTTAAAATTATGTTTATTAGCAATACAGTGTTGGGAAAATCCTTTTCTATCAATTATAGACTTTTTATGTTCGTTACATCTAATCTTAAAGGACGGACCTGTCTGTCCTATGTAAATAGCACTACAATCCTCACAATTAAGTGATAAAACTCCAGATTTACAAAGTTTATCCTTGTTTAATATTTTATTATTAACTAACAGTTTGCTTAAATTATTCTTATAAGAACATATAGCTATTACTAATGCCAACATTAGAGAGTCTTTTACAAATGGCTGAGTTAATATTATCATAAAAATTAATGAAGGTCCAATTATTATTTTAGCTTCTAAACTTTTACCAAGATATATTTGACTGAAAGTTCGTTTTTTGAGCTTTCTCTTTAAAATATTATCAATTACTCAGATTTATATCAATTATTAATTGCCAAAGTTTCAAGTAAATTAACCTCTTTAATATAGTTTTCCTCATTGAGGGGAATTGAAATAAGCCTATGTATTGGACTATTAAAAGCTGAAATTTTAATTTTATAATTTTTATTAGAACTAGCCAGAATAATAACATCCGAGAATGTGTTTTTCCTATAAATGTTGAAATCTAGAGTGCAATTATTATCATTACGTGTTATTGATAAGTCTAAGAAATTTATGGTACAGCATGATTCTATTTCAAGAGTAAATTGGATCTTTCTATTGAAGGAATTTAAATATAGTAAGAAATTTTGTAATTGTCTTCTTGTGCCTATCTAAACACAAAACACGTCATCAACATATCAGATCCATTTGAAAATATTATTAATTAGTGATTAATTAAACAGCTTATCTTCGAAATGGTTCAAGTAGATTTATAGAAAATATGTTAAGCCAGGTAGACCTAGTAAAAGAAGAAGTTCATCTCCATTTCAATAAGTTATTGGATATTTTGCTTTCCAAAATTGACTAATTTACTTACGGGTTGTGCATAAATTTAATAACGGGTGTCAAAATTGATACGGTTGCAGATATGGCTGCGAATATTCCTAACATTCTCAGCTATGATTTTAAGATTCTTAAGATTTTAAATTCGATTGATTCCTCTTTTTTTGTTAGTTAATAATGTTATACTTTATTAACCTTGTAATCGCTTTTAATATTACAAACTGTATATATTCTTGAATAAACGAATAAATTTCGGTTATAGTTTTAAAGAAAAGAGTTTCTGTAAAACAAAACCATGTAAAAAATGACACAGAAAACGGAAGAAAAAGTCTTCTTTATTGGGCTAATGAACCTTGTCATACTCATTACAGTCTACAATAATTCACGATCGAGTCCAGGTGCCGACGTCGACGACACTGCCACACAGAAAAAATAAAACGAAGATGAAAACGCAAACGGCAAAGAAACACAACAGAATTTAAGTAAGAGAGCACGGTGTCTGTCAGGTAATCTCATTCGCAACGGAAGATTTAGAAAATACAGATGATACAATCCGGCCACCGTACCGCATTGGTAACAATTTACGATTAAAAGCGAGACCGTATTCTGCACCTTTTCATTTTCAACCGCTCTCAATAATGTACAGAAATCTGAGACGATGCTACGAAAGATCTCATAATATCGTATAATGCAGATGTGCAGCGAATTAATTACCATCTACCTTCTATCATGCTCTGCTTGTGAGTTCCTTGAATAGATTCAACTACACACGTCAACAAAATCTAAAGATAATAGGTGAAATAAATAAAAACACAAAATTGGTATATGGATAATCTTAGATTATCATTATTAGAAACATTAGGGATTAATAAATAAAAAAATAAAAATACACTGTTAAACGACCAAATTACCTCAAGGATTCGCCGTTACTAAATCTTTTTACTCACCCCCCCCGCCCTAATCCACTAGTATATAAGACAAATGTTAAGACAAGTTTATTGTATTATTACTTCTGAAGAAGCCTACGTTAGGCGTAACAATTGTAAAGTGTGAATATACCAATTTTGTGGAAACTTTGTGTTTTTATTTATTTCACCTATTATTTCAAATGAGTTTCCATCAAGTGAACGTCAAATGAATAGATCAAATCTAAATATATATGGAAATGCGATAAATTTTTATTTTTCATACAATACAAATTATGTAAACATACACACAGTTATAAACTGTCTTAATTTATTTAAAAAAAGATTTGGTTAGATACAAACAATAATCTTAAAAGCTACTCACTTTCTTAATTAATATAAGCGATAAAATTAAACGTGAAGCATTAGCTAGGAAGTAAAAATGGAACTTTTATTACAAAGTTGCACCTCCCCTTGCAGTTAAAGCTGCTCTGCACCTTCTAAGGATCGACAAAATAAGGTTCTCTATCACAAGTAAAACAAAAGAAAACTTTCACAGGAATTTATTATATCAACAATTGTTTCACTAACACAGTTGCTTCTTCAGGATAAGTGTGGTACACGTAAATAGTAAAGTTCTATATATACAAAACAGCAGTGGGGGAAGAATAACAGTAAGAAAATTACTTATATAATACATACATGAACATAAATCTAAAATACTAAAATATTATACATTACAAGTTTAAATTAATTAAAGGTGAAAAATTAACATCAAGCTGATTATTTAACAATAAAAGAGATAATTTATTTTATTGTTAAATGATCAGCTTGATGTTAATTTTTCACCTTTAATTTATATTATTTATGCTCAAATGCATATTTATGCTAGCATTTAAGTTTATAAGAATTGTGGTAGGATTCAACTCCTACAAATACCATCTTAAATTATATTATACATTCAATTTGTTAATGGCAAAACAAAATTGTCAGTATTCAATAAAAATTATGGAACATATACCAAGTGATCAATTGTTTCAGCCTTTACTATATGGAAATTGGGATTCATAATGAATGAATCAAATATGGAATAATAACGAAATAAAATTTCCACTAAAACATTTATTCTCTTAACAGTTGTTTACAAGAGCATCTTCAGAAGTGATTTTACAATTTCATACCAGACTATCTAATTTAGTTCCATTATTATAGATAAACTAGTTCAAATATCCCCATCCCTAGTTCAAGCTTGAGTTTTGTATAAATATTAGATAATCTGGTATAAATCCGAGCGGCGTGGTATAGTGCTCTAGACCATTGCTTACCATTCGGGAGGTCACCGACTGTTCTGGTTTTCTGTGTTTTTTTTTGTATCATTTAGACAAATGCTGGAGCAGTAATATTTCACAGATAATGTTTCACTTATCTTTTGTCTTCATTTCGCCTGTCTCATCTTTCTCTGCCTAACCACACCACCCACCCATTCCTACGATTCCTGCAAGGAGGCTGAAGAGGGCCTTACGCCCTACCCTCCGGCTTTGTACTTCAATGTAGGCCGGAGGGACTGCCCATCCACCACGAGTAGCTGGTGGGAATGAAACACAAAAAAGTTTTAAGTTTTTTAAGTTATATGAAATTGTAAAATCACTTCTTCTGAAGATGCCCTTGTAAACAACTGTTAAGAGAATAAATGTTTTAGTGGAAATTTTGTTTCGTTATTATTCAATAAGTATTTAATTCATTCATTATATACCAAGTGAAAAACATTAATGATTTGTGAAAGCAATGATTTGTTTAAACGATCGTTTAAATTTGTTACATTTTTGAGTTATATGTTCACTCTTGATTTATTAATTTTGTCGATCACCTTCCCGAAAGTAATTTTGGAGACACTGTGGGACATACTATATAAGTTGCTGGTAATAAGATTGCAATATTGATTGTATTCTGACAGGTATGGTATGCACCTTTTTTTTATTTTCGCGTAATTTTGCGAAGCCATTAATGAAATCAGTGAGTCGGCAAATAAAACAGTTTTTCTTGTCTTTAAAGAACTAAACGCTGTGGACGTTGCTGAGTGAGATCCCAAGTCCACATTGCATTGATTTCAAGTCCCGTAACCGCAAACAGCATTTTCAAGGCATCCGTGCGCAGCAACGGACCATCGACTGCACTCTTGTTCTGCACCCCCATTACCATCTCTCGTGCGATAACCGGATATCATCTGCCGCTTCTAATTACAATTATCTTCCTACCAGCAGCCGGTGCCCTAATACTTGTAGTCCCGTAGTTAGTTGGTTCACCACTTGACCTAACCACTTTCGCAATCGTATTTTATCTTTGGAAAACCACTAAAATGATCAACTCGTGCTTTAAGATCCCCAATGAGCTTTATCACCAATTTTATCTTTACTTCTCTTCGATATTCCATTTTCAATATAATTAACTAACGATCCTATTTTAACGAATTACAATTAAATTAATTTAACTCCTAAGCATTAATAACAGTTAAAACGTTATTTTTTATGAATAAAACAAACACCAAAAATCCACAAAACGTTTAATATAATTAACTAACGATCCTATTTTAACGAATTACAATTAAATTAATTTAACTCCTAAGCAATAATAACAGTTAAAACGTTATTTTTTATGAATAAAACAAACACCAAAAATCCACAAAACGTTTAAAAACCTAAATCGGTTTCGACACCCAAGGTATCATCCTCAGTTAGAGACTGAGGGGTGACGTTTTTGGTTTCTAAATATTTTGGGTGTTTGTTTATTTTATTCAGTTAATATTCCACAGTACTCCTTTGATTGTCTTGTATTATTTTTTATGGTTATTTTTTTCATAAAGCTCTACAAAATAGTATAAGAAAAGAATTTAAAGATTCCTCATCCAAAGTGATTTACTAAAATTACCCTGTACACTCATTATCTCTTTGTACAACGCTTCTAGCTTCTGAACGAAATAATTAAGTTACCTACATTAATTTACGATACTTGAGATTATGCGGTTGTTTATCCCTTGGTGAAACATTTAACAATGTAGAATTTAGGCTTTTACGGCCGGCGTCAACTATTGAAGTAGTATTTTTCAGGCTGGTTGGCCGTGGTCGATTATTCTTGAAAATTCTAGACGTTTCGTCTATCATATGATTTCAACGTATCTTACTGAAGATGTCTCCCGCAGTTGGAGACGAAACGTCTAGAATTTTCAAGAATAATCGACCACAGCCAACCAGCCCGGAAAATACCACTACAATAATTTTAGTAATAAGTTGAACGAGAAAGAAACCGCACTTGATGTTGTTTCACAAAATGTATTTAGTTTTCTTAACTGTATTGTAGAGTATCAACTATACTCCTGTCTTTTGATAATGGCGTAAAAGCCGAAACGGTACTGTTAAGAAAAATAAATACATTTTGTGAAACAAAACTAAGTGCGGAATGTAGGCTTTCACGGCCGGTGTTTATAATTGGAAAAATCTCCGGGCTGAGTTGCCGTGGTCCATTTTGGCTTGAACTACCAAACGTTTCGTCTTCTACTGTGGAAGACATCTTCAGTGGTGGCGTGGTCGAAGTCTTCTAGATACATTGATTCCGACGTTCTGTGACTTATTGTTAGTAAGTACGTTCGTCGTTGTTACTACTATCACCTCTCGTAGCTTAGTGGCAAAAGCATAGTATGAGGTAATCTATAGTGTGTACAAATTAACTCAACAATTAATATCGCATTGATGTATTTAAAGTTTACCCCTACTATAAACTCTTCAAATATTTCATTATTAATGTTAGAAAATAGTTAGAGATATGGGATATAGTGGTCAGGAGGAAATGCAAAGATTCATTCAGGATAGGAAGGGATGGAGCAGTGCATGTCCAACCAGTCGTAAGACTAACGATCTTGTGAAAAAAACTTCAGGATAAACAGGAGTGGGTTGGGATAGCTTAGGTTACATTAGGTTGTGTTAGGTTAGTTACTTCGGTATTAACTAAGCTTTTACAGAATATTTGAAAGCTATCTAGGAGCTTTGACAGAATAATTAACATTTAACATAATAGGTATATGAATTTACTTAGAATGTCTTTCGTAACTTTTACAAAGGCGTTGTTACGTTAAAGAATATATATTTTGATTTTCCAATTTTGTTTGATAAAAACTACTACGTACTTATAAATAGTACAATCCCATCATTGTTATAAAATATTTAAGTTTAAATTAGCGAAAAAACGCGATAAGATTTGAATGCTTGACTTGATCCAACAAAGCTTATTTCATTTCTGAAGAATATATATAGTGAAAACATCGTCGATTCCGTTAAATTAGAGATATGAAACGTTTTTCCGTTATTTGTTCAAATAATTCTTTCCAACTTGAAGAATTCGGATATGTCAAACTAGATAAATAAAATCAGACAAAGGTGCGTTGGTTTTAACGACCTTGTTGGTATGGTTGTATGGGTTCGAGCGGGGAAATGTTCTCTATCTTAATTTTTATTTATTCAAATATCGTAAATAAGAGGCAGCTGTCAAATCCCACGACTCCTTACGGAAATTAGTACCAATATTGATTTAGGACAGATGAATTTAACGTTAATACGATACATGTTGTATGACCGAAATATTTACACATCGATAAGGCGATATTAAATAATTCTTTAACAGAATCATAGCTTTCTGATAAAAAGAACATTATTGTCAAACCTTAGAACGCAAGGTAACGATTACGGTGCTAACGACGAAAACGTGATAATTAAAAATTCAATACCAGAAACATGACATATTCATTAGTTACATTTTCTTTACTTATCTCATCACTAAGCACAACCTATAAACAATGAAAATTCTAAACTCCTTATAATAAATTAAAATATTTCGGTCATTTATGATCATTTTGTTTTAAATATTCCACTGATGCGGCAGTTATTTGTCGAAACTCAAACATAATTTAAAATTTTAATTTAATAAAACAAAAAGGTTTCGAAGAAATTATTTATTGTACACTACAATTTTGTTTCACCACATTGTGGCTTCATCAGGTGTATATAGATTCTACAAACTTACAGTTACATAAATACTAAGTTAGGTGGTAAATTTAGATTAAGGAGAGGGGAAATGTTTCCCTCTAATTGGTCATTCAATATAGTGCTCGTTTTTAGATATCTATTTATTTCTAATTGTTCTAACAAATTAAGTTTCCTGCTTTTATTATCAGTATGAAGAATTTTAAAATTTTCGTCAAAGTTATGTTCTAAATTAATTAAGTGGTCTGAATAGGCTCAGGTTTTTTGTTTTTTTAAAAAAAAAAATTATGTTCTTTTATTCTATCATAAAAAGGTCTGCCTGTCTGCCCAATATACACTTTATCACAGTCTTTACATACTGCTAAATAAACACCTGTTTTTTAGTATTGTCTTTATAATTTTTTTAAAAAAGAAGCTATAGAGTTATTGGTTTTGAAAGACACTGAAATATCATTATTGTATTTTGTAATTTTGCTAGTTTTTGTGGAAATATCTACTAAATAAGATAAAGAGACAAGTTTCGTATTTTTATTGGAAACAAGGAGGTAACTTGAGTTTGTAATTTGGTTTTTAATTGTTTTTAAAAAGAATATTATAAACAACCTTGGGAGAATATTCATTGAAAAGGGGTGAAAAGAATGGGCATGAATTTTGTTTTAAACTAATTTATTTGATTAGAAAATTAAAGTTAATTGGAAACAGGTTTGAAAACAATGTAGTTTAACTGACAACAATTATCAATAATTCCTTTAATAAAAGCTAAAACAACAAGAAAATTGAAACTTTTAAAGATACATCCAAAAGGGATTTACTTTTTTTTGACCAAAAGCATAGGTACTCATAAAATGCGACTTTCTAAATTATCTCTTTTCGCTTTCGTATGCATTGGATTCTCATCAATATTTATTTAATATACCTACCTATGCTTAGCACACAAACTTAGTTTATGGCTGTTCGCCTCTGTTATTCAATTCGACTGTGTTTTAATTGGTTTAATGTTGAGTGATAATTTTATTAAAATTTATTGAACCATATGGCTACGTTGCATTAAAATTGTGGTATCGCCATAAGGAATAATATTATTTTTAGGAAACGAAATCGATCATACCATCATCGATTACGTCTGATTTACTTAAATTATGTACATGTGCAAACAAGGAATCAGACCTTGAAAAATTACCGTTAAAGATAACGTAAGTATTAAATTAAAAAACACAACGTTATAAAAGAGTTACTTGAAAGAGGAACATTTGGTCTTTTAATAACCATAAAGTTGCCAAAATAAAGTGAAAATGCTATTATTTTTAACGCGTACTTTTCCAATACATTTCAAGATAACACAAGCATCCTTTAAGGTACTTACTTGTGATCAATCCCTTTTTAATATAAGTATAATCAATTCGCGTTTCATGTACTTAATTTTTCAGGCGAATTGGATAACCCAATTCAAAATAAATATTTTACGATGTTACTAAACAACAGCAGCATTTCATCTATAAATAATAACATATTAATTATTAACCTTTATTAGTTTAAATTTAAATTATTTCCTAACAAAAAAAAAAACGAAATTTTTGCACCCATTGACTTGTTTGCAATAACCATTAATTTTTATTATGTGAGAATACAGAATCAGAAAAGTACCTTTCAAGACCAAATATCATGGGGTTTCTTCCCTATCCGCCCATATCCGACATTAAAAATGTATAATCTGTTTATTACAACAGCTTGGGCACCAAAAGTTATTACTTTTGTAAGGGGTATTTTACAATTTGACTATATGTATCGAACAAAGTTTATGTGCATTATGCGTCGAACCCTATGATTCTGTCATTAGATGAAGGGAAGCCGTTCAATGCTACAGCGGTCAAAATAATCGATCGATATTCCACAATCCGATATATATATGAAACTCAACTGGCCTACTGTGAAAAATGCATTTTACAAACTAACTGACAACGTATCGAATTCTCAATCGATCGATGGGGTTGTTTTAATCGGTTTCCCATTCGTTCAGGGGCGACAAAATCGTTCCCTTGTAATACCTAATGTCGTTAAGGGGTTAGCGGGACGCCCACCACGACAATACCATTCAATGACATCTTGCGAAGTAAATATATGACCTGTACAACATTATGTCGACGTAAAATTAACCGCAAAATGTTTTTTAGACATCCCTTAAAAAAACATAAGTTGCTAGTTGTGTTGCAAATTAAGTACGTAATGATAGGATTAATAGTACGTATTAGATACTTATAAATATAAATATAAACATGGAATCAACAGAAACAACTACTCCGAGGGCTAATACCTCTACCGGCATTGAATTACACTTTTAATTCCGATGGACTTCTAGACGAAAATATAACATATTGAAAAAAGAAGGAATTAAAATCCCTATTCGTCTAAATTTTAAGATCAAAGATAATATAGCCTGTAAAGGCCTTTCTGCCAGCGCTTACCTGATGAGACCCGATAGGTCGAAACCGGTCGTGGGATATGGCTTTCGGTTCGTTGTGCCTACTTGGTAAGACGCGTTCAATATGTAAGATCTTTGATCTTAAAATTTAGACGAATAAGGATTTTAATTCTTTCTTTTTTGAATATATTAGATATTTAAATTATTAGATGGATTTTATAGACAGAATTTTACTGATACTAACCAATTGAATTTTAAATGCAGTAAAGTTGTTATCCCTTAAAAGCGGTTCACCCCTCTAGGCACCAACAATTTCGTGCAATTTTAGCTGGCCTCTATTGAGGTGCTTTACTGCAATTATTAGAAATAATGCTTCAGCTAAATCTTTGTTAAAGTTTATTTACCTACCCAAAAGTGCATCATTAAGTACATCGTTCATGCAGGTGTCGGGCAATAAATACCATACAACAGATCGATAAGCACAATTTATTCCTTAGTCATCTTCCTGTACGTTATGATGAATGTAAAGTAGCTTATTTGCAGTGATGTATGCTTCTAGCTGATGTACGAATATGATACATGTTAACACGTTCGAAAGCAAATTAGGTTATTTAAAGAAAATTGGTGAACGTTTTGACCATAAATTATTATTGATAACCGGAATTGCTGCAAGGTACATGAAATATTAATAATTCAAATTTATACAACTAGGTTAATTGAAATGTCAACATATGTATACATATTTACAATAGGCGTTTAATTGTGTCATTATTAAGGATCACAGTATGAAAAATTTCAATAAATTTTATTTAAAATCGTATTGTAACGTTGAAAGTAAAATATTATATTCGACACTATGAAGTTAGTAGTTAGAACTAATGTCTCTGGTCTCGGCGGTGGCCTCTGTTTATTGATTGGGGCGGGTTCACACTCGGATGGTAGGAAAAAAAATCTTTTTTGTGTTTCATTCCCACCAGCTACTCGTGCTGGTGGGCGGATAGTCCCTCCTACCTACACTGTAGTGCAAAGCCGAAGGGTAGGGCGTAAGGCCCTCTTCAGCCTTCTTGCAGGAATCGTGGCAATGGGTGGATGGTATGGTTAGGGAGAGAAAGATGAGACAGAGGAAATGAGGACAGAAGAGAAGTGAAACGTTATCTGTGGAATATGATAAGAACAGCATTAGACGGTTATATATATATATATATAGCTTGTATTACTCCAGATATAGTGTAGCTTACTATTAGTCAAGAAATAGATTTAGAATCGGTTTAGTAGTTCCATAGGTTATCCCTTGTATATAAATAAACCAGTTTTACCTCTTCATATAAAAGGGTAGATTGGAATTCCTATTAAAAACTAATAGAAGAAATAGTGTTTAATAGTGTCGTCTTTTCTAATTTCTGCTGAATATATCTTCCAATATCATGGGCTGCAATGTAAAAAACTTTTTGGTGTTTCATTCCCACCAGCTACTCACACTGGTATGCTGGCAGTCCCTCTGACCTACGCTGTTGTGCAAAGCAGGAGGGTAGGGCGTACGGCTCTCTTCAGCCTCCTTTCAGGAATTGTGGGTTTGGTTGGGTGGTGTGGTTAGGGAAAAAGAGATGAAGTGGACGAAATGAAGACAGAAGAGAAGTGAAAGATTATCTGTGGAGAATGAGAATATTACTACCCCAGCATTTGCCTAAATGATCCTAGGAAGCTACAGAAAAACTTTGACCAAAGCAGCCGAACCCGGGTTCGAACCGGTAATCTCCCGAATGCTAAGCTAAGACATAAACCACCACTGAAGAAATGTATACATATATATGTTTTTTCTATTATCTTGAAGATCACAAAAAAATGTTAATTACACTAAAATTGTTTAATATGAATTATTGACACTATGCGAAAATATACATAATACTAAAAGTAATTAAAGCAAACAAAAAGAAGACGATCTATATTAAGGCTGATTGTCTCGTATTATATGACTATACACTTTTCAAATTTTTGTTTTCTTTGTTATACATGTAAAAGGATTATATTGAATATTTCGGAAATTAAATTGAACAATGATCTCATTATCATTTCTTTCAATTGTAAAATTTCCGACAAGTGGCAATAAGGTCGCTTAACTTGCAACACTCACATAAAAAATAGAAATAGAAAAAAGTTGTAGAGGCTTGACTGTATAAATACATTGTAACACAAGCTATTTGAACTTGGCCTTCAAAGAGCTCGGGCAATGGACATTTATGTTATTGTTCCCTTGTTGAATCAGTTGAGATTGACATCACGAAATACGGAAGTACCGACAAACTATCGAGCACGATAGCGTATCTATGAGAAGTGCATCGCGGGTAGCATTTGATAGCGTGATTTAATGATAAATGCAACATTATAACCTCGATAATTCAAACCTGGACAACGCATAGAAACATATACACTTTAATAGAAGTTACTGTTGCCCTCCTTTCAGTCCCTGAAACATTTCCATTATTTATAATACGAAATTGATAATCGGCTAGCTGAATTCATAGTAGTTATTGGTAGTGTAACGGTTTAATTAATTTTTTATATTTGTTTTTCGTGTTTTTATAAATATTATTTTTTATTTTGTAAATACTCATCATTATTTTCTAAATCTATTTGTAGACTTACTACTTCTTATCTTGTGCATGCCTTTGTTTCCTTTCTACCTAAATTCTATTGTTCGACTATCACTAACTTAGCCTTTACTTAAAATTTCATCTTCACCTATACCTGCATGCACCCCTTACCAATAGCTGGACTTACTATTCCTAAAATTATTCTATAAACTCGTATCTTCAACTTTACTGTCAGTATGTTTTCTTCTTGTATATCTCTTTTTACTAACAATTCAGCTGTATAAATACCCCAATATTTTCATCCTAAAATTACCGAGCGGCGTGGTCTAATCCTCTAGATCATTGCTTAGCATTCGGGAGGTCACCGGTACGAATCTGGGTCTGGCTGCTCTGGTCCAAGTTTTCTGTGGTTTCCTTGGATCATTTAGGCAAATGCTGGGGCAGTAACATTCCATAGATAATCCTTCACTTCTCATCTGTCTCATTTCGTCCGTCTCATCTTTCTGTCCCTAACCACATCACCCCCCATTCCCACGATTCCTGAAAGGAGGCTGAAGAGGGCCTAACGCCCTACCCTCTGTCTTTGCACTACAGTGTAGGTCTGAGGGACTGCCCGCCCACCAGCACGAGTATCTGGTGGGAATGAAATACAAAAAAGTAAAAACCAAAGTTTTTAAACACAAAAAGGTTTTTTTTATTCTAAAATTAATTCTCCAGCCAACTTTCTCATGTAATTCAACATTATTCTCTTTGTTTAAATTGTTTTATTATTTTTGTTGTGTTTGTACATATTTTGTGTCTTGTTGTGTTTTTGCATTATTTCGTTTTTTTGTATAGGTATATTTTTTCTTATTGTCTGTTATTTGTGCTGACCTTGTTTTTTAAAGTTGTTAATTACGAAATAATAATGTTTTTTTTTCTAATGGTATTTTAATAATACTCTACCTAAAGCGCTAAAGTAGCAACAATGGACATTTTATTATTTACAATAAACATTTTATTAATCTAAGTATTCATAAAAAATACAAGAAGTAGGTATATAGAAAGTTCTAGTTTTCGGGAAATGAGAAGATTGGCCCAGGATAGGAAACAGTAGAAGTATGTGTCTTATCAGTTTTCGGACTGACAACCCTATGGTAATGATAGCCATGTTATGAAGTCGAAACCTCAAACTTTTTAATGTTTTTCGTGAACTGTATCTTATCATGGTTATACTGAAACAGGATCATGTTATATTGTCCATCTATTGGTGTACTTGAAACTTCTGTTTTAGTTTCTTTTCCAGGTGATTCTTATTACAATGACCCATACACTATTTCGGAATTCAAAATTATGTTACGTATAAAAAAGTTAGCTGTTCCATCTCGATTTTCCTTGACGTTAGAGTTGGAAAAATCTGATGAGAAAGTAGGTGGATGTCCTGATCATGTGGACGATTTGGTGAATGTGTGCTGTTGAGAAAAAGCAAAAAGCTGCCGCCGATGCGACGTGCGGTTTGTGCACTTCACCGCATTACATACGTACATAGTGTTGTGAGTGTGTGTAATCGATATATCGACTGGGACAGTGGTCTACTTGTTGAACGCACCCCCGCCAGCCAGCCAGCCAGCCAGCCAGCCAGCCATCCTGCCACCCCATTTTCTTCAACTTGGACGTCGTCGACGGACGGAATCGTTCTCTGGCTATGTTACGGCTGGACACGCGGACGATACGGCGACGTTTCATTCACACGTGCACGTGCTGCCCAAACAAGTTTACGCTACCGGACGGGGGTTGTTACACCCTCACCCGCCACACCACGTCAGACGTCACGCCGTGCTCGTCGACCAGCTATTTCACCTCGACGACGAAAGCTTTTCCGGAAAAGTGGCTTTCGTTACAACCGCAAACAAAACGTTTCATTTCGTTTTACTTTTCTTAATAACTGGACACGTATCCTTATTGAAACAGAAACTACAAAAAATTATTATAATAAAAATATACGTGTTTGTAAAATTATTGTTGTCAGTCTATGTTGTGTTCAGAATACCCTTTGAAACTTTTTAGAATATCTTAAGGGCTATTCTACAATGGAAGACAGCTCAATAACTAAAAGCGGGGAGTACTTTAACTCTTTCAAATCTGTTGATTAATGTGGTACTAAAATATGAATCCTTTAAATGGTTTAAACCATTTTAATTCACTGAAATACAGATATGTACAAATAATTTACAAACACTAACCTGCCATTGAACTAAACAACAAGTAAAATAAAACTAAATGAACAAGTAAAATATAAAGAAGGACTAACTGATTGTGTGAGAAAATTCGAGTATTTTGCGATTGTTACTATAACTGTTTCAATATTCCAACCAGCTTCTATTAATCCTGGCCTTTCGACTCATCCTTTAGGGCAAAGCCGGAGGGTAGGGCGTAAGGCCCTCTTCAGTTTTCTTTCAAGAATCGTGGGAATGGGTGGGTGGTGTGGTTAAGCAGAGAAAGATGAGACGGACAAAATGAAGACAGAAGAGAATTGAAAGATTATAAATTTATGGAATATTACTACTCCAGCATAAATGTCTGAATAATCCAACAGAACAATTTGAACCATGGCAAACCAACTGGTGACCTCTCGAATACAAGCTTTGAAACTATAATCTCGACCACACTGCTCGGTTAAAAAATTGAGAAATATGTATATACTTGTAACAATACTTATACTAAATACCGAGCGGTGTAGTCTAGTGCTCTAGATCATTGCTTAGCATTCGGAAGGTCACCGGTTCAAACTCGGGTCCATGTTTTCTGTGGTTTCCTTGGATCATTTAGGAAAATACTGGGGCAGTAATATTCCACAGATAATCTTTCACTTCTCTTCTGTTTTCATTTCGTCCGTCTCATCTTTCTTTCCCTAACCACACCACCCATCCATTCCCACGATTCCTACAAGGAGGCTGAAGAGGGCTTTACGCCCTACCCTCCGGATTTGCACTACAGTGTACGTCGGAGGGACTGCCCGCTCACCAGCACGAGTAGCTGGTGGGAATGAAACACAAAAAAGTTTATTTTTTTTGTACTAAATCATTACACTAATACCGGTAACAAAACTGCCTGAAATTTGGAGAGGTCAGATGAGGGTGATAAAACTGGTAACCCTGTAAACTCACTCGAGTGATCGAACATGAACAAGAATAAATTAAACATAAATTGCACTAAAACTATAAAAGCATAAAAGTATACAAATCATTGTCTTTAAAAATAATTAGCAGCTTTTGTATGTGTACCATGGTATTATAGTGATATTATATATATATATATATACGAATGTGCAAATAGATATGAGACAGGTGGACATTAATTTTTAAACACTTCAAAGAATCGTGCCCTTAAATTGTGTGTTTCAATACCCTTGTTACCCACACAACGTTCATTCTTACTTATATATGTAATGCTTCGTAGATATTAGATATTCAGCTTGATTCCTCCTTCCCTTCCACACATGTCCCGCTGGTCAAATATGAATGACAATTTTTATATATTAAAATTTTTTATGTATGTAAAATTTTCATTCCACTTAATGGTTCGCATTAAATAATTAATCAATAAATTGAAAAATAAATTAGGTGCTAAACATCAGAATAACTACAACCCTTGTAAAGCGTTGTAAGCTTTGAAGGTCACCCCCTTCCGCCCATTGAAATGTGTACAATCTCTTAGGAAACATTAACACGAAATAAGTGTTCCATTGTTGAATCTGGCCGTTAGAGAGTACGACACTTTCCGTTATTTCAAGAAATTTATCGTTATTGTTACGTATACACAGTGGTCCTATCATTTCAGTAAATGTAAAAATATAACAAGATTTTTGGTTAGTCTGTGATTTATTGTTAACATTACATAATCCGGTTAGAGTCTCGTGATCATTCGTTTGTCCAGACCATCTTTTATTTCCAAGTAAAGTATACGAGTAAACGTAACGATAATAAAGCGAAAGTAAGTTTTCGTCACATGTATGTATAGAGTTGCTAGCTAGTTCAAGTGAACAATAAAATGCTGCTCCATTTGATTCGCGTTTTCACGACCAGTGGAAAGTGACATAGGTCGATGAGGTTTATGGCAAATTGCCTAACAGTATCTACTAACGCCAAAATAACTTCGCATTTATGACTAGCACAGTTATCGCATAAATAATTTAGATGGTTCCAACACGCAGACTGTTTTATAACGTTAACATTCATGCATCCGAAAATTATTCACAACGATTTACGTGATATGCTATATTATATATTCGTATAAAGCTGTTTGTCTGTAATCTATAAAAATGACCGAAAACTTGTAGTCGTTTTAATATGTTCTGTTAATATTTCTAAAGCAATTGTCTTTCTTTTATTATTGTTTTATGAACACGAAATATATTTAGAGTATGGTAAATTTTAATTGTAGAATTTATGACACAGGGTAATTACTGCTGGCAATTTTCACACAATATTAAATCTACTAGTTGAAATCGTCTAGATTTTGACGATTGGATATATCTGTCGATCATAGATGTCACTTTTAAACCATACCGCACCCTACTTTAACCTTATAAAACTCCGTTTTTTAGACATTGTCACATTTTGTGTTTTTTCGTATTATTTCAACTTTTGACGTAAATGAACTGACAATAATTAAACAAATAGCTAGCAACAATATTTGTTGCTATATTAGCTATATATGTTGCTATATATTGTGTTGAGACATATTTTTGAAACATGGAGCGGAATATATCAAATAATTAAACTCTTAATAGAAAAAAGCATTGAATGGGCAGTTTTTCATTAATTAGCTTGGTTTGAGCATTAATTACAGTTACATGAAAATTTTCAAAAATCGTAAAATTAACTTCTTTCTCTTCTTTGATTAGGATCATATTTTTCCTCATATAAAATAAAAGGCCTTGATGACAATGTTCCACAGCCAACTCGTTTTATGCTAGGGACAATCACTATAAAAAAAACACGAAAATTGAACAGTTTTTATAAAAAAATACCAAAAAATATTACAAGTCGTTCCAAATACAATCAACTCCTAAAGTGTGGACATATAATTAATGAGTACCTTGTAGAAAAAAATAAATATGCTAATGAAGTTTTTAAAATGAAAACGGCTTCTGAAACCCAACTTGACAACTTATTGTGTCTCTTCTCTGGTTTTAATGCCATAATTTTGAAATGGTAATGTGTTTATTTCAAACTACTCTTCTTTGGTGTTTATTTTCGATATAACACTACCATCGTTAAGTAAACAATAAGGACAATATTTGCCGATAAACGTATCCAAAAATTATCAACAAATTTATGAATGTAATTAAAAGAAGTGCCTACTGAAATATCTAACAATTGTTACACGATCTTGTTCGTTATTAGATGTTAAGAAGGTCCAATAGCCATTAATGAAATATTTATACGGGAAACCGTAGGAGGAGACAGAGCGTTTAAAAAAATCAACAAAATACCTACTGTGACAGGGGTCGCTATAATAAAACGAAACAGAAACAAACTGTGACTAAGAGAGAGAGAGAGACAGACAGAAGACATCTAGCATAGTTCTTTCCTAAATTATCTATACACAATGCTGTCACGGTAGCTGGTTTGAAAGAAGATTTTAAAATTAGCCAGGTGCAAGGTATAAGAAGAGAACGAATGAACCAACGTATGAATGTGTTGTATGTACCTATAGACGACATGTGTATACCTTTTATATACATGTAAAACTTAAACTCTGGTGGGCGTAAGGAAAACCGTCCGTCGGTCGCTCGGTCGGTAGGATCGTTAGGGTGAAATACAAAGTTTTGTTCTTAAAACTCTCCGTCCAGGTAGGTTAAAACGGACCGCTTAAGGAATTACATACTTTACTTCCACACTTCAAGGCAAAAGAGTACACAAAAGCGATGGTAATATAAATCGCCAATTTTAGACAATAGCTGCCCAAGAAAATGGGTACCTGAATACCTTCTCCTGCACGTTGCTTTAATGAAACAAAAGCGTTTTAATTTTAAAGCTTAACAATCCGAAACGTGGCTTTAATGAACTAAATTACTAAACTGAGCATTTCACGTTTCTCTTATTATTAAAAAATGGTTAATTGCCTACCTTTCTTAATGTGTAAATAGCAACAAATATTTTCTAAAGATACTTAAATTTAAAAACAGAGCTGACCATCTCACAATATGTCAGCGCAAGTAGTACTTATCTATTTATTAATCGGTTTCAAGGGCGAAGGTTTAAAATCTATATATCTACCTCTACTTGTTTGATAATAAGTCGTAAGATGTCCTTCTACATCTATTATGGTATATTTGAAACACCTTGAATCGTCAAACATTTTTTACAATATGAAACTATAGAATAGAAAAACAATTTATTTATCATGTCGATTATATATTCCTTGATAATCATTATTATTTCTATCGGAGAACACAAACTAAATAACTCAAACTCCAACGCCAAAATACTTCAGTAAATGTGTGAAGTACTTTTCGGTGTTTCGGTAACATCGTGTCGTGTTTTGGACTTTTTTTTCTTTTTTGTGTTTCATTCCCACCAGCTATTTGTGCTGGTGGGCGGGCAGTCCCTCCGATCTACACTGTAGTGCAAAGCCGGAAGGTAGAGCCTCCTTGCAGGAATCGTGGGAATGGGTGGGTGGTGTGGTTAGGCAGGGAAAGGTGAGACAGGCGAAATGAAGACAGTAGAAAAGTGAAAGATTATCTGTGGAATATTACTGCCCCAGCCTTTACCTAAATGATCTAAGGAAACCACAGAAAACCTCCAGAGTGCTAAGCAATGATCTAGAGAATTAGACCACGCCGCTCGATGTGTTTTGGAAACACCACCAAAGCCTCCAGATTATTACTTCTGTTTTTATTTTACTGCTATAATTTTCAAATCTTCCTTACTTAACTATTATCTATTAATCTCAAAGGTTAAGTAGTAGTAAGTAATCTAAAAGTATGAGAAAACAATTGTAATGTTTTAACAAATATTTTGAGAAAAATTTCATCTTCATTCCAGGTATAAGAAACCATATCGACGTTTTTTGTTTTGAAATTGTTAGATTCTTGTGCTTTTTTTGATCTTGCGAATCAATAAGTAAACTGTATAACGAATTATATCAGTTATAGTTGATACAAACTATAAACACATCAGATTATTTTACAATTAGGAATAATATTAGGAAACAATTTAAAAATGTAGTAAATTTTGTATACCTACGATAGGTGTGTACAACTTACAAGTAGATATTTTAGTCAAATCAGTAAGAAGTAAAAATTTAAAACGTTTTTATCGTTCCAAGTCACACAATTCCCAATTCTTCTTTTGCTCGTTTATCTTTGATTAGTTTTCGGTGAATTGCTCACAAAACACATAATTCTACCCGAAAGCCTGCTTTGATCAGTGAGTGTAGGTAGTTACATATATACATACGTATTAAATTATATGGCAGCTCGCGCTACGACAAAGGGCATTTGCACTTCATATTGCATGACCTTATTTTAACCCTTAGACAGTTACAACCATAAAAAAGGTATTAAATTACGTCCCCTGTAAAATAAAATCTCATAACTAAGCTCTGCTGTCGCTTCGTACCAATACCAGAATTCAGAACGCGTCAAACTTCGATCCCTCGGTCCCCATACACACATACATATACGTGGGTACCTGAAGAAACGCCACATGAGAAAATATCATCAGAATAAGTTTTAAATTAAGGGTTGTCATTGTACCCGTCCAAATAAAGTACCCACTGAGACATGTGACCTATTTCAGGCTCGTCCGTCCTGCTACCGTGCAATGCATAATTGGAATTTCTCTAACGAATATTGATTGTTAACTAAATCTCGTCGGTAAATTGAGCCAATCTTTTCATGCGGGACACCGTGGCCTCCTGTGACATCGAGCTCTAATAATAACAAACGAAATCAGCGGAGATCGACGAGGGCTTTTGTTGTTCTTAATGTATATGTGTATACAGGTTGTGCATGTGTGTTTAATGTGAACTGTTTGGTTTTGTAGTTCCTAAAATTTGAAAAGAGGTCTCTAATGGCACCCCACAAACTGTTTAAGGGGTAGAGACAAAGAACGGCGGCAATCATTAGTGATTGAAACTGTGTTTTCTAACAATAAACGACGGCCAACGATTACATCATCAAGTTATTGTTACGTATTTTAGGGAGTGCTCAATGAAAAAATTAACTGCAATGTATTGAGGGATATATATAGAAATTATAAACGGTGGTGCACTTCTCTACAACGTTCTATAAATCTTCTGATCATTTATTAGTAACCAAAACATGAGGAAAGTTTAAAATCTACATGTCGGTGTACAGGAACAGATGTCGATTTCTTAAACTGTCTGGTCGGCGAGACCTGCTTGGAGGTATAAAGACCAAAGTATGAAATTTAAATTTGGGTGAAGTTGTTGACTGAAACTATATCTATAGACTAATTTATAATGGTTGAGTCCAAAAATTAACAAAAAACCAAGCATTCGTAGAAATTGTACCATGCGAGTTACGCGATTTTAATTTTTGCCATGTTTGGAAGGCTATACATCGGTAGAAACGATAGGTATCTTATTACCAATTTTTCTGCAGTTATCTACATCTGTTGTTAATCTTGCGTCCAAACAGCGTTATGGTAGATACGTTTGGTTTTCAGTTATTATTTTTTAATCATACCTTTGTAAAGTCCCCTTTGTCATATTCTGACTCTACAGGTTCAAGCTAGATCAAAAAACAGGATTCTGCCAAATCCATGGCCCAAAGCAAATTTCGATTTCTTAAACTGCCTAGTCGGCGAGACCTGCTTGAAACTATAAATACCAAAGTATGAAATTTAGTTTAGAGTGAAGTTGTTGACTGAAACTATATCTATAGACTAATTTATAATCGAAGAGTCCAAAAATTAAGAAAAGACCAAGAATTCCTAGTCCGAAGCACTTTTCACTAACAAAGTTACCATCTTCAAGGACTGAAGAGAATTGTTCTCTTTGTGTCGTGTTTTGGCGTTGGGATTTTGAACTATCCAGTTTGTTCTACAACTCTCCCAAAGTTTCCAGCATTTTTGATTAGAAAATTATTGAAGAATTTATTCTTCATGAGAAGGAAATATTCAATTTAGTCTTATGATGAAATAGAAGATCATTATGAATGTAAAAGCTTTATATCTTTATGATCTAGAAGAACGTATTGTCAAACTGCTATATTAAAGCTAAAAAATATTTAACATATAGAAGCAATGCCAATTTCCTGAACTAAACTCAGAAATATTTGTACATGAAACATGTGGAGTTTGATATTTCGCAAGTATTTAAAAGTTTCATGATGTAGTATTTTGTCGAGTGTCAAGGTGGATTTGTTTTAGACATCTAGAGATACCATGGAAACTATCGCAACTAGGCTAGTACTCTTGATAATGACCGTTCGAGAAAATATATATATATGTTGAAACAATTTTTATTTTATTTCTTCTATATTAATATGTTTCATTTACCGATCACCACCAATAACATTGATAAAGATATTAGCCCCAAAATGTTGATTTAACATCAACCTTCCAAATGAGATCATCTGATATCTATTATGTATCTATATATTCCTTCAAACAGCCACATCCTTTGTATCTATCCCTCACTGTCATGAAACTGTTCATCGAGAACCATTCCAAATATTATGCAAACAAATACAAGTTTTAGCGCGTGCTACATTCGAAATAAGTTGTATCTTCTACTTTTCTCTAGTAGCAGCAATAAAAATATTATACGGAGTCTCTTTTTCTATTGCTCTCTCTCTTTCTCTTCAAAAATAATATTATAAAATCAGTGGGTACATATTTACATTACGAAACGTTTAAAATGTGCGCGCGTGCTTATGCATCAATCCGTCACAATTCCAAAGGTCCAATAATGCAGACAACCCTTTCAACCTAACCTACAACAACCAGAAACGCATTCGTCCACCTCGCCACATCATTTGAATACGACCAAATATCAATCGTACCTGACAATTAGCATAAGTTTTGCATATGACAAAAAAGCGCGCTGGTCCTCGTCGCTGCGCTGGGGTGCGAGCGACCGCTGCCGTGCTGGTATATTAGAATAAAAATAGAGAATGAATGGTAATGTGGGCGCGTGGTCATTGATATTTTAAGTGCATGTCAAAGGGGTGGCATCGCGTGACGAAAACGCGACCCGGAATAATAGATATAAAAAAATAAATAAATATGTGTAGGTACCTACCAGCGGGCCGGAATAGTGTGCTGAGGAAAATATTGTCGTGGATGCAAATGGCCCAAACACGTGGAATGCACGTGGACGAAGCTCCCACTTTATAAACATTATTATAATCGTCCTGGCCTTGAGACATCTTCCTGAGATTAGGGTGTGATTTGAAACGCAAATCATGATAGGTACAATGACGATTGTATACATATCTTTTTTAAATAAAGGACACTACTATATTAGGTACTGATCCATTTCTATCTACCAGTATTATGTAATAATTAGAGACCGGATTGTATGCAACATAAGAAGCTTCAATATTAAATAATAAAAAAATTGGTAATTTTTAAATATAAATATAAATATGGAATCGACAGAAACAACCACTCTGAGAGCTAATACCCTACCTACCTAGACGAAAATATAACACATTCAAAAAAGAACGAAATAAAATCCTTATTCGTCTAAATATTAAGATCAAAGATCTCTCATTTGGAACGCGTCCTACCAAGTAGGCACAACGAACCGAAAGCTATATCTCACGACCGGTTTCGACCTGGATCTCATCAGGTGGGCGCTGGCAGAAAGGCCTTTACAGGCTATATTATAAATATAAGTATAAATATGGAATCAACAAACAATTACTTGGTAGGACACGTTCCAAATGTGAGATATTTGATCTTAATATTTAGACGAATAAGGATTTTTATATCCTTCTTTTTTGAATATGGTAATTTTTATTTTCTTTTAACTATAATCTATTGTTTCGGCCTTTACTTTATCGAAAAAAATGTTAAAGGAAACACTAAATAAAACTTAATTTTATTTTTCCACTGTTTATTTTCAATCTTCAGAATTGTTTCACCCTACAAGGGCATCTTCAGAAGACAACTGGTTACGTTAGATAACTATTTTAAATTTATACTAATCTTAGGGTTAGAATGTAGCCCCTCCAATTAACCCTAAGACTAGTATAAATTTAGAATAGTTATCTAACGTAACCAGTTGTCTTCTGAAGATTCCTTTATCGGGTGAAACAATTGTTAAGATTGAAAATAAACTGTGGAAAAATCAAATTGAGTTTTATTTAGTGTTTCCTTCCTTAACTATGTAATTAATAAATGACAGACAATAGTTAACAATTACTTAATATTTTGTTACTCTTCTAATCGTAAACAATCTCGATCACATAAAATATTTATTAAATTCAATAGTGTGTTTTGTGCAGTTATTGTGAAACAATACTAAAAAGTATAGTTTGTAGATACTATTTGATAATGACCTATGGTCGAAACATATATGTCAGAGTGATATTAAATTAGTGAAACTTACATCAAGTATTTTATATATTTAATTAATTAAAATATTTATACTATAAAGTGAGGTAGCTGGACAGTATTTGAATTTGGGTGCTATGTTATCACTTCTTGTTTCTGGTAAAAGTTCACTCGCCCTATTAATAAAACTATCAGTTTGACACAAAGATTCAAAGTCTGGTTTATTGTTCAAAACGTTTTCAAACCGACCCAATATTGTAGTGAAGGAGGAGGGCACGACGAAAGACCTTCTAGTTTTGTGTTCTACAAACGTTTTTTTAATTTTCTGCCTATTTGTCCTTCGTAGATGTTATAAATATCTCTTTTTATGATATTTTAGCTTCCGATCTTTTTTGTTCATTTCTCCATGACAAAAAGACTTCCTCTGTTAGCGGGACCATACTTATTGTTTATAATCGAGATACTGCGGTTGTTGGCCACTTGATGAAACAATTTCAAAATAAAATAGTAAGGTAAAGAAAACACTCGGTAGTTTCACAATATTTATTCAAATTGAGTCCTTGACGACAGTCGTTTCGGTTTTTACACCATTCTCAAAAGAGTACCAATGTATACTCACTATTAATTACAACACCTAGGTATTTAAATACTAGGGTTTATGCTCGCTCTTAAAAGTGGGCATAAATGGAATTCTGTTTGGTCATTTGTTGCTAATTTGTTATTAAACAGTGCTTTATTAATTAATAAGGGTGATGGGCTTTTTGTATTTCTAATATTTCCAGGTAATTTTTTTAATTTTAAATTTAAAATTAATGTTTTACCAAGTACCCTGCGAAACATCATTATCGATTATCAACTATTATTATCGCTATCACTATATAATAATGTTCCACTTATCTGAGGTGCTAACGTATAGGTAAGTTTGTAATGTAATTTTGTGGAGCTATCTTGTCTCATAATACAAAATTATAAAATGACTTAGTTAGGCTACCCATCCGTCCAAACTTTTACGGGTAGAACTATTGAGGACATATTTATCTACAAGTATTTTGTTTCTGCCACAGGTACTTTAAAAATTTGATTAAATCATGAAAACTAAAACGTTTTTGTATTTCATTCCCACCAGCTACTCCTGCAGTGCAAAGCCGGAGGGAAGGGTGTAAGGCCCTCTTCGGCCTCCTTGCAGGAATCGTGGGAATGGGTGGGTGGTATGGTTAGGGAGTAAAAGATGAGACGGACGACATGAAGACAGAAGAGAAGTGAATGATTATTTGTGGAATATTACTGTCCCAGCATTTGCCTAAGTGATCCAAGGAAACCACAGAAAACTTGGACCAGAGCAGCCGGACCCAGGTTCGAACCGGTGACCTCCCGAATGCTAAGCAATGATCTAGAGCACTAGACCACGCCGGTTGGTATTAAATCATGGAAATATACATATAAACAGGAGAAACAGAAGCAAAAACCAGTAATTTGGATACTATTGAATAATAAATAAATAAATTTTTAAAATCCAAATTGAAGGTATAGAAAACAGCTAATGCCTTCAATTATTTTAGTCCGGTAACTCGACATTAGTAGTAACATAAAATAACGTAGTAACTGATTAGAACCTGCATGGAATTATATGTGATTTTTATCATTACATGCATGCTTTTGTTGTCCAAAATAGAACCTGTTACTAACAATATGACGCAATAGGAAAAAAAACTATTTTAATTATAAGCATATTTCAATTGAATGGTCTTACTAACTCCGAACTATGTGTTATAAGAATGTTTACTTAGAGGGTCAAACACATTCCCCTCCACCCCCTGCATTCCAACTCATAAAGAGTTCCCATAGAATTGGTTGGGCGATAGGGCGATATAAACAGCCCTGGACTCTTTATAATCCGCTATACATAGTTCTGTGAAACTAGGCACACCTGATGGTATCAGAGCAATTTTGTAATTTATGGGAAACAAAACAAAGCTGATCGATATAGACACGTTGCAGTTAATAGCATTGTGGTGCTGGAAATTACAAGGGAACCTCGTCGTCAAATAACGTGTTGTTTAACAGGAATAAGCGCAAAATAAAATGCACAACAGGGTGATCTGATACACATACATAGGTAGAAGGTGAAGTGATGGTTATACTAGCGCAAGCGGCCCGGCAATATAACAAAGAACGCGTTACATTGAACGGATTCTAACACGGTATTATGATTGTATAGTACGTAGTTTAGTTGCTTTCGATAGACGTGCTGTAGACTACACATTATTTCTAAGTAGATTATTGATTGTGTCCGATACATAATTATGTCGTGCGAGAGGAAGGGGGTGATTAACGCGGCCACCCCTGATTGGTTGTTGCAGGGTTGAAAAAAAAATGACTCACGCAGGGTGAAAAGTATTGACTAAACAATTAGTGGCTGCCCTTAACTAACTTTTTAGAGGGTGATTACCGTAGTAGTAGGTGCCAACGGGCTTTGTTTTCTAAATTTTTATTTCTCGGCAGAATTAGGCATACGCTAATATTTTATTCATGTCGTGTCTCGTTTTCCATGTCTAACTAACTAACTGGACAATTTCCATAGAAAATACGTGTTATAATTTAAAAGTAATATAAGAAACGGTTGATCGGACGGTTTTTCAACAATATTACGGTTTTTTTATTGGATTTCAGATGCGGATTGGACCTCCTTAAGGAGTACCCAAATGAAGGAGTTTCAAAACTAAAAACCACATAGTACCTACATATTTTATATGTTATGTGTCATACATACATTAGTCAATTCTAAATCATTTCGCTGTTTATAAGTAGATTTACAAGATTAGATAATTTTGAAATTAATTAAAGTTTAAATTGTTTAAAGGCAACAGGTAGTGTAAAATGAGCAAACTTAATTGTTTACACATCTAGTGTTATTTCTGACACTAGAGTAGTTCAAATTGAGGCGAGTCAAAATGCCTTTCACTTTTAATTATTTAATAACAACTACTACAGTGATAATTACAATAAATGCGATGCTACTGCTGAGATAAGATAGTTTCATTAGGGTCTGCGAATATGAATATTATTAAATGTTTACTGAAAATGATTGATTATTTGTTCCTGAAAAGTATATTGAAATGATTTTTGTACGAATTATGAATGATGAATAACTTTTGTTTTTACTTTTTTGTGTTTCATTCCCATCAGCTACTCGTGCTGGTGGACGGGCAGTCCCTCCGACCTACACTGTAATGCAAAGCCGGAGAATAAGGCGTAATAAGGTCCTTTCAGCCACCTTGCAGGAATCGTGGGAATGGGTGGATGGTGTGGTTAAGGAGAGAAAGATGAGACGGACGAAATGAAGACAGAAGGGAAGTGAAAGATTTATCTGTGAAATATTACAGCCCCAAGCATTTGCCTAAGTGATCGAAGAAAACCACAGAAAAACTTGGATCAGAGCAGTCGGACCCGGGTTCGAACCGATGACTAAGCGACGATCTAGAGCACTAGACCACGCCGCTCGGTTTTTGTTTTTAGTGTTTTGAAGGTATAAATACTGACAACACTGAAGATCAGTAGGTGATCCTTAAAATTGATAAACAAAATAATTGAATGTATAAAAATATACAGGGATGAAACGCCCCCTTGCTTCTATGATGGTTGATATCGTGTCTAGGTAAATGACCTAGAAGGTAAAATTATATCTGGTCCTATTTAAATTTATGATTGACGGACATTCCAAAACACTCGAAACGTGCTTTAACAATAGGCTCAGTTTTTATAGAGCATCTTATAAACTTAATGGTAATAAATATAATAATAAGCTTAATATTAGGTTTTTTCAAGTGTTTATGAATATAATATCTATTTATATGTTTGTGAAGTGTGCAGAACAGGTAGGTTGATTGTTGCTCTACGGCGTGCTGATGAGAACCAATAAGTTCGAAATCGGGATACACCTTTGGCAGTTTCGACAGAAATATATGTTATATTTTTTTAATACATATTGTTAAATAGAACTGTGTTTTGTTTTTCTTTTTCAGATTACCTTTCAACGAATTGAGTTGCGAAGTGAATAAAAGACGACGATTTTCGTCGAGTTAGACGTCGCGTAAACTGCAGCAGTCAATAAACTCTTCATAAACAACTGATATCTACATTTATTATGACAAATACCACTCCCTAAATAAAAACAATAACATCATGCATTTCATACCTAATAATTACGATCCAATTTCCAAATTTAACAAATAAAAAATGCTATAAAATTTGAAGCTCAGTTTATGTATGCGAAAAAGTTTCGCCTGCAATTTACAATTGCATTTCGTTTTTTCTATCCCGAAAGGAATTCCGTTTTGAATGAATCGACTGATGAGTGAGTGAAGAAGCAAAGCAGGGATGAACAACGCACAATAAGAACGGATCGCATCGCCCCCTGCAAATTTGAGATGAGAAGGAAGCTAACACAAATTCATTATACGGTGTCTAATATATAAAACAATCAGCCGGTTCTTTTGTTGGCCTACGTGCGCTTTAATTTTATACAAAGTATGACTGGCCCGCTGTAAATAGACGGGAATAAAAATCAATAGGGTCGAGAAAATAATATTTTTGTTTTCCTTTCGAGTGCCATCCGATTTTTCTAAGCAGAAATACTGAAAAAAACGTATAAAGGAAAATCAAACGTGCATCATTGCACCATAAATGTATAATAAAATTCTAATTTTAATATTTGTTCAAAAAAGGAAGGCATTAAAAACAGTAGGCACAGCGTACTGAAATCCATATCCCACGACCGGTTTCGACCTATCGGGTCTCATCAGGTGAGCGCTGGCAGAAAGGCTTTTAAAAGCTGTATGATAAATATAAATATGGAATCAACAGAAACAACTACTCCGAGGGCCTACTGTGTAGGACGCGTTCAAAATGTGGGATTTGTGATCCTTAAAATTTAGACGAAAAAGGATTTTAATGCCTTCCTTTTTTGAGTATGTTATATCTTCGTCTAGGAATCCATTTGAATCAACAGTGCAAATCAATGCCTGTAGGGGTATTAGCCTTCGGAGTAGTTGTTTCTGTTGATTCCGTATTTATATTTATCCAATTTTAATATTTGTTTGCGTTATATGTCCACCTTTTGAAGGCTAAGTTGTAGTTGGGAAGGTTTTCCTTATATTGAAATTTAATTTACACTTTCCAAATCATAAACTAACTATCATCGTTTATTTCGCGTTTGAACCAATTTTTTGACCTAACCTGATGATAATTTCGAGTTCGGCTAGATGTCGAATGTGTTGTGCTGAATTGTGCTACTGTTGTGTTTTCAAAACGGAACTTCCATAAGGTTCTCTTCATGTTTAGTATTTAGGATTTTGTTCCATGCACAATTTTTTTGCAAATTTCGTAAAAATTGTTAAAAATACAAAACGTCTAGTAATTTATAGTAGCACAAAGCAAACAACAGATATTTGATTACAGTAAACTAATGCTAAGCGTTTTGAAATGATTAATGCAGTCTTGATAATTAAAAAATCCGTAAAGATACGTCTAGATTCAGCGTTTCGCAGAGTTTGGCGTCGCCTCTCAATTATTCGCGGTTTGTTCAGTTCACTTTTTACACTGAGCTACACTTAAGATTATGTCTGCGACTTCGCCCGCACGCAAAAAAAGAGTAGTCTAGATCACTCCTGACAATTTCCTTTTAATGCCCGTAAAAGTCCCGTCGAAATCGGTTCAGCCATTTCGAAGATTAACTCGTACAGACAGACAAAATTATTTTTAAGGGTCTTTTGTATTTTAATGGCATTCGAATAAAATATCAGCTTATAAAAGACAGCTATTTCGATGTTACAAACAGACACTCTTCAAATTGATTTACATGTATAGAGTATAAATGATTCGACAAAATAATTATTATAGTTTTCCAACTCTAATTGTAAGTATGATTTGCTACAATCTAAAGAAGATAAAAAATTAATTATGTATAATGACCACAAGGTATTACGTTATTAGGAGTTATAAATAACGCCCAAGATAGTTTGAAAAAGTATACCTAATAATAAACAGTTTTTAATTTTTGTGTATTGTTATTCAAACGTATAAATAAAAATAAGTACCTACAGTGCTACCTACCATACACAAAATATATTGAGATATATAATAGAAACCGATAAGATTTGTGAGTGATTGTGGGATGTACCTTACACAGTTCTGTAAGATTTGATATCTAATCTATAAAAACCTATTCTAATGAATAAACACTAGGTACTCCAAACATTTGTAACATTTTTTGTTAAGTATATTTTGAGAGTTACAAACAGATATAATGAAGTGTATATATAATTCGTTAACTATGTGTTGGGGTAGGTTTTATATAAAAAAAAATTACTGTTAGATATCTACATATTATGATTAATTTATAAAATATCTAAACTTTATATCTATTTCCGCTAAGGGTAAATAAATTCTTGGATAACGATGGTTATTTTAATAACTTTTCCTTACTTTAAAGGAAGTCGAATATGTGATAGAACATAGGTCTTTTACAGAAAATAAATATTAAGTCGGACCGATTAAATTAGAAATTGTGTAATTAAAAAATAAAATAATAAATCGTTAAAGAATCTAAAACAAAAAAAAAAAGAAAATCGTTATTAAAGGCAGTATCTCGCCATCTACTGATATATACTGATACTAACAAGATCTAATAAGATCGAAATCGCCATCCACATCTGCTAATTTCGGTATATTTTTGATCAAGAACTAAATGATCTTTATGAGTAAGAAAATAACCAAATTAATCTTTAATTAGTTTATTTTGTACGAAAAAAATGCAATTTATTGATTAATAATGACAAATGATATTAAAATATGTTAGTAGACAAACAATTTCCGCACTAACGTTAAAAATTGAGGACGAATTAATGTACGTATGATAAAAGTTAAATGAAAATTGAATTTGTTCATGCGAGTTTTGAAGTTTTTTTCGTCTACGAACGTCGATAGATATAATTACATCAATGCATCTGGATCGTCTCCGTTTTAGTTCGTTAGATATTTTTCAAGGTCTGTCCTAAATACGTCTACAAAAGGACAATTTCCAATCAAAACTACAGCGGACCAGTTATCGAATCGATTGTAACAACATCGGGAATCCGTACAATAAACACGGGCGCAAACACAACACGCTACCTTTAAACCCCAAGATTATTCTTTACGAAATTCTAACTATTTAACTACCCCTATTGTGGACGACGTTCGGTATTTGCACCCTTTACCATCCAACCGTGTCAATATTCCGGCAAAACGTTATTTGGCCTCAACAACAGTCAGCAACCAGACCAGTTCAGCTGTGTTTAATGCGGAGACGCTATAGACTGTGTGTCTCATTCAAAAGATCAAATTCTTTTGAGTCTATGTATGTTCATCTATATATGTACATATACATATGTACCTTCGACAATCTGTTATATAGAAGGCGGGATGCATAAAAATGTAACGCACCAAAAACAGGAAGTTCCTACCGAATAATAACAATAATGCACGGGAATTACGCTTTTAGAAACATTCAAAATTGTATGTAACGTATATGGAGATAGAGACCAACAAAAGAAAAATTATTTTCTTTTATAAGATGCAAAAGTATAACCCTTTGTGGGTTAGTATTCATATTAACCATTTCAAAATGGATACTGGAAGTGTGGTAAATGGAAATAATATTTCAAGTAAGAATCAGTGAAGTGTTAAAAGATTTCACCTAAAAAGTTTTTCATATATATATATAGGTAGTAACATATTATATTATCAGTTTATCCCTGTAGTCTTGCGATATAATCCATATCTAGGGTCTTCGAAGGAAGATACATATGTATATAGTTAATTTTATCTATCTATAGTAACCAATTCTTTCAATTCCCCTTAGCGACCAAATTAAAGTTTATAGAGGACTGACTAAATCTTCAACAGACAATCTACTCAAAACCAAGGTAGCCTTGCTCTATGTCTAGTGTTTATAGTGGAATAAAGAACAAGCTGTTGGTATTTGCGGTAGCACCATCAAGGAAGAAATTGCGAAATGGGCCCCTTCATTGCTATACAGGGAATGGGAACCATATCCAAAATGTAGGCAGGCAAAAGCCTTCGTCAACCCTACAAACTTCAGAGACTGGGAAGAACAAATTTTGAGTTTCGGCAGGCAGGACGAAATCCAGAATTGTTGTGGAAATCTTTCCAGGCCACAAAGAACTGCGATACCACCGGAACAAACTGGGATAAACCACCAGTATCCACATCCTGTGTCACTTCCCAGTCTCCTTTTGGGGAGGTTACTTGGAGGCGTAAACAGAGTAGGTAATTGAAAGGGGAACACCAAGGGATCACCCGTTCTTTTAAGGTCTGGATAATCCTAAACCCAGGCAATAATAATAATAAACATTTGCGACATAATATCATGTTTGTTGTCGTGCCTTTTTATAACTAATATAAATTTAAACCTCCTCCGATGGCACATATAAACTTGTAAAACTAAAATGAAAAATAAAGTCAACTTTAGATTTTACAGTTTCACAGTAAAGAATTACAACTTAACCGGTCGTTCAGTATGTGATGAATCGTATTTAAATCGAAATATGCTTTTGATGATTCATTTAAATTTCTCATAATTAACACTATAAGAATTTAGAATAAAGTAGTATTGGGTCAACAAACCTTAAAAAATAGCAAAAGTCATCTGTGACTTAGACTTAGATTTTCGATAGACATTTTTTCGTTTCCACTATTCGCGTTCAGGTTCGTTTTTCGTTCCTGTATGCTTCCTGCTAAACATGCTGCCCGTATCATAAAGTTTAGGTACTTAACGTACAACGTACCATTAATGTTAATAAAATTAAAATTTCAAAAGTACAAGAACACATCTAGGTAGGTATAATAATAAATGGCAATTCAACCTTCACCATGAACACGAAACAATGACATCAACTTATGAATAATATGTCACGAACTCAAGTTAAGTGTGGTACAGGTATTTACAAAAGCTGTGTATCGTTATAATAGTATATATATATACGTACAAAAAGAAGAATAACCGAGTCATTGTGCTCAGTCCTTACTCCAATCGTTTCACAAATATTTTTTGTCTTTAACTAAGTAGATACTCTGTTAGTGTTTCATTAATGAATCTTTGTTTGTTTGTTTTATTGTTTTTTTTATATATATCACATAAGTGATCTTTTTATTGCTAATTAAATAATAAACTGCTATCGTACATATGAGACTAAACTACGTGGTTCAAAAAAGCCCCTCCCTAAAGTTTGAAAAAAACAATATGGAGTCTCTAAAATAGCGAGATGATGATAACTGATGAGATGAAGAAAATTTTATAAACAACAATAATTTGCTAAAAGAACAAATGCAAATTATAAATAGATTAAAATAAAAATTCTATTCAACGTCAAAAAATTAGGTCTAATCGCCTTTAGAGACAGTACTAATGATTTCAATTTTCGTGGACATATTTGAGTTCAAATAAGTAATTAAAACTCAAGTGTTCTAATAAAAACTAGATTCAGTTAAAAGCCTTAAGGTTTTTTTATGTTTACAACTATAAAATCAGAATTATTAAAAACAATTATTGACCTAACAGTTCACACGACGGATATGTATATAACATAACCTATGGGGGAGAAGTAGTGGTGAAAAATTCAGAAGAAAACGGAACTTGAGTTGAATTCGAACGAAACCGTTTAATATGAATGAGTTTTGCCTTATCAGAAAGAGAAAATAACTTGCTAACTAAAAATGGATAGTATAGATCTGCCTATCACAGATTACGAGCTATGAAGTATTTTTCTTTATAAAAACAGTATAAGTTATTTGTTAGCAATTTATCGAAACTACCAAACGTGAATCGCAATTACGATCTTATTAGATTCCATCAGATCAAAAACGTATACAGTTTTAATTAATTTGGTTTATATAAGCTGCGCCGTCGTTTCAGTTGAAGAAGTAGATACCTTACAAACACAAGCACAAAATAAAAGTAAATAAATGACACTGCAGTAAAAAAGCAATTTACAATAACATACCTGTAAAATGCGATGTAAGCATGTTAAGGATTCCATCAGTAATTGAATGCAACCTTCTTCAAGTATATTCCGGAAAACAACATGTAAATATTCTTTTCACTTTCCGTAAAAACTAATCTGTAGAAACAGAAATCATATGAAGTAGTTCGCGATTTACAATTTATAGATCCGATGGGACATTATTCCTGTGTGTCCTATTTTAAAAGTTTCCGAAATATAAGATTTTTGGTGAGCCTTGCAACTGGCAGCAATGAATGAATAGAATAGAATTTCTAAATTCCTGCTGCAATGTTTTACCAACCATAAATTCACTTAGAAAAACAAATCGTGGGTGAAAATGCAGGAAAAAAAACTAATAATAAAGAAATAAAGAATGGTTTTAAATATATATCATTAAAAAAAATTGAAATACATTGTCCCTACTATTTGTATTTGTATTTAGTGGAGACCTAGGTAAATTGAATTTTAGTTATTAATTATTCCGATAAGAGTACATGTAAACACACGAAAATGAAATTTATTATGTCTAATATCATATTGTCGATAAAGAAGTTAATTAGATAAAATTTCTTTTCACTGACAGAATATTGTATTATTTTAAACAAAACAATTTAAACTCTATTAACATCGATTGTTTTTTCTCATAAAGTCAATTTGCCCCGATTCAAGTTTAATGTACTACGATCCTGGGATAAATTGAAATTTTTTGAGTACCTCATTATATATTAATTGTTTGTATTAATAATAATGCTTCCCTACTTAGAATGACCAAGTTCATCTATAGATTATTTAGAAAAGAGTTGATGTATGTTTGTCACTTTAGTTACTCTAACAAGCGTGAAGAATACGAATGTTAAAGCAAAAAAATTGGTATCTTAAAATACGGCACGTCGACATTAACTACATAGTTCATACGAATGAACAGGATCATGTGGAGAAGTTATAGCGGTTCAATTCAATAGTCGTCGTCCTTACCAGGACACTATACACTAACAGGACGATAAGTTTCTTGGGCCCTGGTCGACACCTACCGGCAAAGTCTGTAGTGACAAGCCGTGAAATAGTTTTTATGGCTTTTAGCGTCGAATCGCTATAAGCAATTTAAACGATTGCTTTGTCCTTCTATTCGGACATACGCAACTTATAAATAAATACCGATATTATCTTATACACAAATGGAACAATCAAAGTTAAAACTAACAAATTTTAATTCATATAAGTTAATTAAATCGCTTACTTCACAATTCACGAATTGTTTCAACAAATGATCTTTTATTATTAAATTGCGTGATGAGATATTGAGTATATATTGATACTTATATTTATAGCGAAACTCAAGAAACCGAGTATTTTCTCTCGTTTTAAATATTTTCCCTTACAGAATTTAACTAATCAAATGTTTAATGCTTAACACAGAATCAACACTGTGACGATAGTCCGAGTCCGAAACGTTCCTCGACATCACTTTCTGTCGCATTTTTTTTATCCGCCTACAAAGTTTGTCTTTTATCCGTTATAAGGTAAACTGAACACGCTGTAATAATGTCGACATTATGGGGAACTTTCCCCCATAAATAGTTTAGTTATAAAGAGATTACGCCATGTTTTAATCGTTTTAGTGGCAAAAATAAAACTTTCACCCAAAATAAAATTAAATTTTTAAAAATATAAAATGAATACCATTTAAAATTAATTAAATATTGCAATATTCATTGACTAATAATAAGCTATGTCATCATCATCGCCAAGACCCTAATAATATAATTCAACACTGCTTATACCGTTCGTTAATAATTCAGACGTACAATTCGAAATAAAATAATGACAACCAATCAAAGAACCTAACAGGTTTCGCTAACAAAAAATACATTCCGATAAAACTCAAACAGTGTAGGTAATGTTTCGACAGTAATTACCAGTAGGTACCATTCAAATTTTGAAATTTCAAATGTTATTTACAATCAATATTCCTTGTTACAATAGTTTCAGTTGAATTTTAGAATAGATTAAAAATTATGTGGAGATCTAACATTTATAAAAATACATATGTCGTGCTTACTTTTAGTTTTGAAAAATATATTGGGTAATAAGAATTTGTAGACAAATAATTACTCTACCTGTTTATATTAGGACTTATTATACTGCTTTTCTGATTATTTCTATTAATTTAAGGGAACTATTACCGACTTTTTGGCAATAATACTAGATAGGTAAATATATAACTTAAGCGGGGAATTTGTTGCCAAACAAAATTTCCGCCTGTTTCACTATTAACTATTATTCCTGCAGTTGTTATGAAATAGACACATTCCCTGCAGTTTAGGATTTGAGAAAAAACCTTCAGGAAGTTCGTTATTGAAACAGTCGACTGAAGTAAACCACCGACGACATCGCAGCAGCAACAAAAAACATACGCCTGTTTCACTAGCCGTTGGTTCGTGTAAGAAACACGTGTTCGAAAGGCGAAGAGAAGGAGAAACGATTAGCGACCAGACGAGAGCTTTCGCGGCCGAAACGAAAAACAATCATCGATACCGACGGACGCACAGGAATAATGTCGAACACCGTGACGCGACGCTTTAATTAGCAACATTAAGGCGATAATTACAAAAAGTGTATTGCGACGCTGGCTTCCCCCCGGACGGACGGACGCCGACGCTATTCTGACGGCGCCGGTTTCGAAGCGCCGGTCTAGTAGTTAGCACATCTCCCACATTTGCATGGCGCGCTATCGTCCGCCCCACCCCCGCCCTCCACTTCGACGTCGAAGAAAGCGACGTCGCTATCAACGTCCCCACGTTCGCGACAAAGACGCAGCCAGCTCTTTTACATTATAAATTTTTAGGGGAAGAGATATTAGGAAGAGAGAAAAAAGCGTCGAATTTTCTCCATTAAAGTGGGGGGTGGCAGCGAGTGACGCCGCCACGACGACTACAACGACGACGTCGACGACAACGTCAAAGAAAGAGGAAGAATAACCAGAAGAAGAGGGAGAATAGAAAAATAAGCAGGTTCGAACGAGGGTGATGGAAGCCGACGACGGTGGAGCGGTGAGAGAAGAGAATATCAAAAGGAAATCTGCGTTAAAAATTTATGCATGAGATATTTTTTCCGTTCGCGAATAACGAGGCGATTGATGAAGCGCCATACGCGTCCCAGTCCGAAAAGAGAAACGAATAAAAACAATCCCTTATCGAAGAAAACAATTGAAATTGAAAACTCAAATAATTATTTACGGATTTAATTAGCAGGGGTGTGCGCACGAATATTGATCATATATAATATATATTCTGCTAATTGACAGGAAATAAAATAATAATACAGAAAGTAAAACAATTACGTTTATTTTATTGCGTACGTTAACCATTTGCTAACATAGAAATCTCTCACCATTCGCTGCAAATGTTGCAGCTAAATGTCACGTTAAACATATATATCAACGTACTAAATCATGGGTCTGATTAGCATGCAAGTAAGAGAAAAGAGACTCAGTGAAACACATTTAATTCATGAAATAAAAAAATGGGAAAGCTTTACACTAGCGTGTGGCACCTACATTTTATATGTGGTTAATTAAATATTAATTTCAACGTTTTATTCACAAAATGTTTGTGTTCTGCTACTTAGCAGCTGTCATGTACAAACTGCAGTTATTTTTTAAACAGTTCTCATTTTAATAGGAAACATTTAACAGTCTGTAGGCAATTCGTCTTTAGAAGACAAAACAAGTTTTATCCTACCACGATTAGATAGTTATATTAGATGATTTTAAAGAGTACCTTATTATGTAACCTTATTATAAACAACAATTGTAAGAATTTCAACAATTCTATTTACCATACAATAATTAATGGACAGAAAACAATTGCAATTATCGCCATTAAATTTTTCAGAAAGGCCAGAAACTGCATACTTTTCGTAATTCTCAAGTATATCTACTAAAACAACTCGATTTTTCCATCATATACCTAATGAATGTATTTGAAATTAATTAAACTACTTCAGGACTATAATATCTCCTTGATATTCCTAATTGATTTTAAATATGAATTAATATTAATGTACTTACCGTTCCTCTCAGATTATCATGATACTCCAAACAATTCTAAAAAAGAAAAAGAAAAACATATTAATGAACAATAAATGAGCATTTGTGAAACGTAAAATAGTAGCTGAAATATAAGAAAAATGATTATTACATAAAAATCGTTTTCGTCAAAATTTCATGATAAATTAATTAAAAATTGCACTGTTGTGTTTTCGTGATGATTAACAAAATTTACTGGGCGCTTACTGCATCATTAATTACTACAACAGAAATTTGCGTAACGTGAAGAGCTATAAAGTTAAAAGAGAATTTACGCGTAACGTAATAAGTACTGTGGAAATAATCACGTAACATGGAAGGTATTGTGCTTGAGACTCATTCCAATCAGATAATAGACGTAAAAACTATACCAAGCTGATTAAAATTGTACAGAAAACGAATCGAAATTGACCAGCAGGCATCTAATAATTATATATATTATCGTGTAAAAAAGAAAACATCGCAATGCGTATTTATCGAGCTGGATTTTGAGAGAAAAAGATCTTTTTTGGACAAAAAATTAAATTTCACACCTGTTACAAATTTAGTTGGATTTGAAGCTAACCAATTAGGTATGCCATTTACCAATTTAAGTAACTAACAAGTATTTATACAGAGATTCTCGAATAGATTTTTAAAAAAGAAAAAACGAAAAATAATCAAAGAACGGTAACTATTTCTTCTAGATACCACGGCCATGCGCTTTGTAAAGCTGGTCAAGACGTTACAGCCTTATATCCATTTCTTTTTAAATCTTTTAATGTCTGTAAAGGAACAAATAAAAAAATAACATTAATTACGATTTGGATAAAGCTATTTAGGATTTAATGCTTAGTTAGTATGTAGGTATCTTGATAGGATTGCAATAGAATGAACAACACGCCAGAAATTCACAGATTTTTTTTGTATTTGTTTGTACTGGTCACTTCAACATAACTGCAGTCAAAAATTAAATTAATAATAACTGAATGTAGGCTTTCACGGCCGGCTTATTTATTATTACAGGTGTATTCCAGGCTTGTTGGCCGTGGTCGTTGGGATTTTACTCCTGACGTTTCGCCTGCAGCTGCGACAGGCATTCTCAAAGGTTGATGGTCGCTGTTGGTCTTGGTAATAATATATTAAATTACTAGTTGCTCAACATCACAGAGTCGTCAATCCGAACACTGGTTAACACGTACCTTTGCTCCTGAACTAATCTTCGCATTTCCCAAAAGGTAGAACAAATCACATCTGTAACTATTTGCAAATAGTAATCAAGTCTTGGTCTTCCCCCTATTCCTGCATATAATATGCTTCTAACGCTTCATGTCTCAGAAGGTATTCTATCATTCTATTTATCCTTTTCCTTACTTAATTCCATAACGCCCTTTTGTTCTCCCACTTCTTCCAGTACTTTTTCAATACTAATTTTTTTTATCCAATATCATTTTCATCGTTCTCTTATAACACCACATCTTGAACTTTTCTTCATACATGGACCATCCACGTTTCGCGCCAATACAGTGCGCTTCTCCAAACATACACCTTCATTCTTTTTGGAATATGCAAATTAAACGATTTATTTTTGTTAAGGGAAACTCGACTTTGCAGTATTATATGTGTTATGTCTCTACCACCATCTCCTTCTTGACTTATACTACGATTTTTTAGATACTGAAAATCGGCGACTGCTAAAAAACTTTTTATTTGTGTTTCATTCCCACCAGATACTCGTGCTGGTGGACGCGCAGTTCCTCCGACCTACACTGTAGTGCAAAGCCGAAATAGTGGGAATAGGTGGGTGGTGTCGTTAGGGAGAGAAAGATGAGACGGACGAAATGAAGACAGAAGAGAAGTGAAAGATTAACTGTGGAATATTACAGCTCCAGCATTTGCCTAAGTAATCCAAGGAAGCCACAGAAAACTTGGACTAGAGCAGCCGGACCCGAGTTCGAACCGGTGACCTCCCGATAGCTAAGCAATGATCTAGAGCATTAGACTACGCCGCTCGGTACTTTTGCTAGTGATTTCGTCTCCAACTTATTCATTAGCTCTTATAAAAAATCACTTGGAAAGTTTCACTTAGTTTATTTGTTTTACTCTATACGTATTCCGCCTTATCAAGGCATCATCAGGAATAATACAATACATGCCAAGTGGTTTTTAATTTTTAAAATGTCAAAATTTTATTTTGAACATTACTTACATAATAATATTTTTATTTTTGTTTGTATAAGTTTCGTTATATAAAAGTTGATATTATAGAATAATTTAACCATTTTATAAACCCTGCATTCAAAAATATTTACTGTAATACTTTTGCAGGTACTCTGTAATGAATTATTTTAACATAGACGCTGGGGAAATTTTTCTCCCAAGAAGAACTAACAATTAAAACGACAATTTCTATTGAAAAGTATCATTCATGCAACATAACAATCAACAGTTTTTTTATTGTTTTTGTATAGATTTTACCAAAATTAATTATTCCAACTACTTAATTAGCTATTATCACAAATTTTTATGTAACTGTACCTATATTTATATTTAAATAAAGGTGGGTAACTAATAAGTGAATTGAGTTGTCCAAAAGAATTTTTGTTGTTACCTCTTGATACTCGAGAGTTTACAAGTACAAACATTTATGTTTCTTATCGGGTTTGTTCACACGTTTGCGATAACGTAAACTCCACAGGCGTTATCTAGCAATATTTGTTTATGGTACCTTCTCCCTAAGGCACTGCAAGTTTGAATTCCTATCAATAAAACGGTATAGATAAAAACATCATATATAACACAAAATTTTATTGAAATCACCGAATTAATGTCTAAATGATGATAATAACACCGGTATTGTTTTAACGATAAGTATAACTTTCAATAAGAAATAATTCTAATTTGGATTTGTCTGCACCAGTGGTTTGCTGACCGACGTAGTTTAGTACACTAGATCATAGCTAAGCATTTGGGGGTACATCAGGTTCGATTCCGTCTATCGTGGTCCATGTTTTTCTGTGGTTTCCTTTCATCATTTAGGCAAATGCTGGAGCAGTAATATTCCACAGATAACCTTCTCTTCTGTCTTCATTTCGTCCGTCCCATCTGTCTTTCCCCAACCACCACCCGTTCAGTCTCATGATTCCTAATAGGAAACTGAAGAGGGCCTTTCGTCCTACCCTCCAGATTTGCCCGCCCACCAGCATTAGTAGGTGGTGGGAATGAAATATGCAAAATTTTCTTTTTTGTTTCTTTTACATCCGATGATTTATTTGCACTACTTTTAGGCGAATTCAGTAGGTATCATTTAATGAATGGGTTACAAACAGTTACAGTTCTAGGAATGAAAACAAATTATCAAGAGATTTTCCTGCAAAATCAGTTCAAAAGGAATACAATCTTACGAGTTTTCTTTGAGATGCTGCAAATATACGCCCTTGTCAATATACTTATTTTATAAAGTTTCAAAGAAATTTCTAACGACTATCAGATGCTCATTGTGAAATTCCAAAGAAAATGTATTTATTGAACACATGCGCTGTTTCAGTCATTTACCGTTCTTGCAAAGCGAAGCATAATAAGAAGTTTAAGTCGTGCAACTTAAAATAAAAAAATAGATTTAACTAGTCAAAAATATTTCATACCATTGTTAATAGATACTTGTCTGCATCGGAGCATGATCACTTCAATAAGTGACAGATGATTTTCGAGTTGACTGTTTTCAAAATGAAATAAAGTACTTTTCAAACGAGTATGTAAAAACTAGTCAACGATTTCAAATTACAAAGAAGTAGAGAGCTCGTAAAGCCTAATTCAAAACAACCAAAAACCGTGTCTACCAACTGTTTTATAGTGGTAATGATAGTAATGCTATTTAACTAACTAACTACATTGTAAAGAGTGGAAGACCAACAGAAATACGTGTAACAGAACATTCTTTTAGTATCTATAAACGTATAGACAGTCAAATAGTTTATTGAAACTAGACTAAACTGTTTGCGGTATGTTGTATAAATATTCTTCATTTCTTTAATATTATAAACGCAAAAATACTTTATACCAATGTAGCAACAAATTCAGAAAACCAAAAATGCTAGAAAATCTAAAAATTAAGCTGTCCATAATAATATTCAAAAAAGAAGGAATTAAAATCCTTATTCGTCTAAATATTAAGATCAAAGATCTCACATTTTGAACGCGTCCTACCAAGTAGGCACAACGAACCGAAAGCCATATACCACGACCGGTTTCGACCTATCGGGTCTCATCAGGTGGGCGCTGGCAGAAAGGCCTTTACAGGCTATATTATAAATATAATTATAAATATGGAATCAACAGAAACAACTACTCCTAATACCCCTACCGGCATTGAATTACACTGTTGATTCCGATGGATTCTTAGACGAAGATATAACATATTCAAATGTGTAATTCAATGCCGGTAGGGGTATTAGGAGTAGTTGTTTCTGTTGATTCCATATTTATATTTATATTTTTCTGTCCATAATAATTTAAAAGTCAATAGTCAAACAGATTGGACATTACCAGCTCCCTACTTCTCCTTTGTATTTTGTAAGGTATAAATATCTTGGCAATGGTAATAAAATTTAGTATTAGTTACTTTTGACAATGATCGTTGTCGATTGAAATAAGAAATTAGTGAAACAGCGTTGTGTTTAATTTACTTTATTTATTTCAAGTAGAATGTGGTTCATTAATTCTCATTCGTGTACAATAAATCACGAAAACAAAACTGTTATATTTGCACTGAACTTTAGATGACTGGCATAGACTGAGGAGGTACGATGGTACAATGAAAAGGTTTAAAAATCTTTAATAAATTCTGGTTTCTACATCTCAAAACCTTAACTATTTACAAAGACGCTCTTCCGATGTTCAATTTCTTATTAAAATCCTCACGACATCGAAGAAATTATCAAGACTTTTCTGTGGCCTCTTTCAACGGATTCCTGAGCAAAAAACATTTCCAATCAACCGCAGCAATTTGCAATTCACAAGTTTCATATCCATTGCAGACTCTCCTCGAAACTTTCCAATTTTAATTTAACACGTAAACCACCACCATCACTATAAGAGGTGATGCATGTACATCATGTTTAATTATTTTCGCGAATCCGCTCTCTGTTCCTTTTCACTGCAACTTCCGTGTATATGAGGGTGTATATACGTGTATGTGTGGGTGTGTGTGTATCTGTGTACACGTGTGTCTCTCCCGAGCTCGGCGGCCAGATATTAAACGTTCCTGTGGGGTGGTAAAACAGACATACATTTCATTAAGAGTTGAGACGGACGGAGTGAAATTACAGAGGCTGCAAGAGTGTGGAACCAGGATGTGTAATATACCCCGCAGTGGCCCCCGGAACGGGGGAGAGGGCGACGACCAAGAGAGCGCGATCGGTAGCTTATATGCAGCGAGCTAAACAAGGACGAAAGTCCTTCGTACGAACGCTAGAACGGGCGAGATATATGCAAGTTAATTAATCGCTAAAGTAATGAGAAAAAGGCGCATGCGTTGTTCGAATGGTCCGAGGGCAACATTCAGGGGGGTAGTCATCAACGCCAGCGCAGATTACAAGTACAGTCTCGGAAAAAAGCACGAACCAAGACAGCAACCGCATTTAATATAATCTTTGCGAGTGTAAGTCTAAAGGACGTGGCACAGGCGTTAAGGGTTGCGAGTATATTCACTCGTCTGCATCGGTACAAGGGGTAGTTCACCCTCTGGAAACACTAACTAACTAGTCTACCCATCGTACGCACAAGTTACCCTCATTGACGCATTCTAGGAGCTTAAATACCTTTCTAAATACAATTAAGTACAAATTCAAGTAAAGTTTGTACTCAATTGTAAAACAAAATGAAATGTTGCCTTTTACGAATGTAATTGAAATTTATCTGCGGATAAAGTTGCAACTGTTTGCCTTCGGGAAATTTCAATTAATTGATTCTTAAAATATTTTAAGTATTTGTAATTATTATTTTATCTTCTTCTCTATATCTGTTTCAAATAAGATTTCGAGATAAATTAGAAAAAACTGGGAGCAATGACAAATAGTCTGCACAAAGAGAGTTCATTGATTCTATCCTAAATAATAAAATGTAAAAGATGTATAAAATTGAATAAAATTCTATAATAGTAGGTTGGACCTAATTCTACTGCAGATTCCGGCCGTGGAAGCCTATTTCTTAATTTTGTAATACCTACTCATTTAAATTATCAGACACATAAACCAAATGACTCTCCTACTTAGGCGATTTAATAGAAAATTTCAGAAACTTATTGTTTACATCAAAATAATAAGGAACGAGATGCTTTCATTATAACTTTTTCTTGTCGGTATTAAATGTGGTTTTAAACAAAACTCTAGAATGTGTCAGGAAGAAATAAATTGTACTTATTAGAGTAGCTACAATTGGTAAGTAACTGCAAACATAGGGGTCACAATTTTTAAAAATTTGTATTTGCAAATTTTCTGTTTCAAATCCGAAAATAATAAATAAATAATTGATATCATTAAGAAACGTTAAAATTTATTGTAACACTCATGAATTTCTTATACAAAAGCAGTTTTTTGTAACGTTCCACTGATTACAAGATTTTTTATGTAAACATTGCACTGAATCTATTGATTACCTAACGAATGTAACATAAATTGTTTGTGTCTACCAAGAAAGTCTTATTACCATTTTTCAAAAGAAAACCATAAACGTGGACATGCGTGAACTTTCGGTAAAGAAAGACTGTGTCAGAGTTCGTCCGAAGGTGCATGGAAGAGGTCGTGCAGTTTTCCTGTACTTCTTGATACAGATACTGGCACTCGTTTATATACGTATACATGTCTATGTTTTGCAACAGAAACCCGAGAAAAGAAAAGTCGATAATCATGACCTAGGCCAAATTTTCTTTCGACGACGTCCGAAAACTTTTGCGTCAGTGCGACTGACCGCGAGGACACACGAAACAAACGAAAAAATAGCTACCAGCCGCCTACTAGACACAACCAACACGTGACTGGAAGAAAACAAGAAAAACCAACAACGCGGAAACAAGTGAAGTTCCAACAAAGAAATACAAATAAGACGAAAACAGGTGATTACGTAAATGAATATTAAGGCGTACGACTTACATTATGGCATAGGATCTTCGGCTTTTAGATTAGAAAAACTAGACTGGTCTTTATTCACCCACTGTCTACAAAATCACAATACTAAACACTTAAAATTAATCGTTGGACTTGAAGAAGTGCACTGTCGTTTTTTTACGGCACACCACAAAACAAAATCATGTGATGAGATACTCGTGCAATTGTCCTAGATACCTATACACACGCACTCTACTAATTTGTCAGTGGAACTAAAACTCAACTAACCATCCACTTATGGAGATGATAATAATACAATGATGAACCAAAACTGAGAATAGTTCAGTCAAGAGGTCCGTTAGGTAATTTTTATCGTTGCGGTTCACTCACGAACGAAACAATAACAGCAATAATAATTAAATGAAAAAGAAAAATAAAAGCGTCGTGTAATAAGACAACACGTGGTTGGTACTTTTACCCCTTTTGCTTTTTACGTTCGCGATTCGCATTCACACATCACAGGCAACATCAAACAGAGACCGGTCCGTTTTAGCCACCGTGTGCTGTTTCCATGGCTAGCCGTGATGCTCTGGCCAGCTGAGGACGCCTGACCAGCGGAGGGGTGGTGGCGTAATTACCGAGAGAGGGGACGTGGACTGCGACGCTAACAATGTAGTTAACATATCGCTTAATGAGCACCTCTCGCTCAAACTCTTCGATCTAGATGGAAAAGAGGGAACAACAGCAACAACAACACAACATACTCTCGTTGTACGCGCTGGACTCTTACGTTCTTACGTACACTGTGCTTGACCTGACCGTAGCGGAACGTGATTTATGGTATTCTCTCAGTTAATGCCCTCCTCACTTTTCCTTCACCGATCGCACTTTTTTTATTACACGTATTGTGGTGTGGTGTACCTAAGTACTTATCCAGAAGTAATACCTAACAAGTGCCACTGAATAGTTGGCAAGCATTGATAACACAAATGCATTCGTCTCTTTCATCGGGACTTATCGCGCTTTATTTTCCACGAAGTTCTTCCAGACGCAACAGAATCGCCCTTAAATAGTCAGAATACACCAATAGCCTCAGACGTTCACTATAAAGGATTTCAAAGAAACTGATAAAAATACAGATAAAAAACAAAAATACATTGTCTTTATTTGTTGTTGAATATCCCCAAACTTAACTACCAGACTAAAGTAGCTGACAAACTTCTAAATATCTATAGTAAATCATAATTGTTTGAATAACAAATAATTAGGAAAAGCTTTCTTTTTAAAAAAGAGAATATGCAAATCAACTAACAAACTGTAACATGAAGAATTCCACAAAAAAAATTGTTATAACTACTAAAATAAGTTGGTATTAATTTCGTTAAGAATCGTCTCGTAAATAGTGACAAAAAATGAATTGGAAATAAATATATGCTCTTCTCTGGAGAAACTACATCAACCTTTAATAATCAAAAGGATGATCTTTAGTATTTACAAATGTTTTTCGCACATTCCACTTAGTTTTTATGTAAGTACCTAATGTAAATTCTTGTAAAGCGGAATAACAGAAATAAGTTTTTATAACATCAATGGAATTTCAAAGTAGTTGAGAAAATGGAGACTGTAAAGTTTTTGAAAATTCTTGAGTAAGTAATCCAAAAGCAATCCAACGAATAGTATCAATAGTTGAGCGCGTCAAAATCGCCCCTTACCTAATAGAAAATACCGTGGATAAAAAAAGTTGGAAAGAGTACGAGAACAAAGGGCGCTGTGGAAGGAAGAAGAGAGATCTAAAATCTTGAAGTTCTAGAAAAATGTTCAATTGACTCAAGATATGAAGGAGTGTAGATCGTGTCCAACCAGTATTCGAATTGATTACTCTATATTGATGATAATCTAATAGAAAAAAGTATTTATAAATAACTTTTTATATTGTATGTATAAAGAACTCACACTTATTCTACCCACATACACTCGAATCAATAAAAGGGTCAAATAGTGAAATAAACCAATTAGATTGTTACTCATAGGTATCCGTTACCCATGTAAAACAAAAAACTCAAACTACTACCTCCCACAAATCTACACTATTTTCTATACAAAGAAATAATTTGCTTAAAATAGATACTGCGGTTATTGGCCACTTGGTGAAACATTTTCAAAATAAAATAGTAAGGTAAAGAAAATACTCGGTAGTTTCACAATGTTTATTCAAATTGAGACCTTCACGACAGTCGTTTTGGTTGTTACACCATTCTCAAAAGAGTACCAATGTATTCTAACTACTAATTACTACATCTAGGTTTTAAATACTACGGTTTATGCTAGCTCTTAGAAGTGGGGATAAATGGAATTCTGTTTGGTAATTTGTCATTTAATAACAAATTAGTAACAAATGATCAAACAGAATTCCATTTATCCCCACTTGTAAGAGCTAGCATAACCCCTAGTATTTAAAACCTAGATGTAGTAATTAATAGTAGTTAGTATACATTGGTACGACTGTCGTCAAGGACTCAATTTGAATAAATATTGTGAAACTACCGAGTGTTTTCTTTACCTTCCCTACTATTTTAATAATTTGCTTGTTTGTATATATGTAGGAGTCTAATCCCTGAAACTACTGAACCGATTCTAAAAACTCTTCGACTAATAGGATGCTACACTATTCCTCAATAGGCATTATAGGCTGCATTTTAATATGATAGAAATTAATTGTTTTCAGTTTGAAATCTCAATATTTGTAAATAAAAAGCCTTGTGAGCGGGCACGAATCGCTTTTTGGTAAATAAATTTTTAGAAAGTTAACTTGAAAATGAGTAGAGAGACATAGGTATCGCGGTTCATACAAATAGACCTTTTTGATTACAAATATAATTAAACTAAAAAAAGTCGAATCTCATCGGTGAAAAAAAAAGTAAATAACACGACTATGGTTGCATCATTAAAAAGAAATTAAGTTTTTAGTTTGTGTCGAAGTGCTTTCTGAATGTTTTGTTTAAAAATATGATTAATTATCTAATAAAAACAGAAGGCACCGCCAAAACATAGATAATGGCTAGTTATTGGAGGGTCATCAACGTTCTGATCAAAATTTTGGTTACATCGTCACGTCAAACTATCAATGAAAACTTATTTCTTCAAGGGTTTCCCTAGAGGAGACTAAACTAGAAGAATTCCTGAGATTTGTAACCACGAGAGTTGATAAAGTATTAATAAGAATAAACAAGAATTTTTAAAAGGAATTGGCCCAAATAACACTTCACTACCAAACAATGGCTGCAAAATCAAAATATAAATTATTGACTAAAATTTACTTAATTCCCACGTTTATCGAAAACTAAAAAATTTTAATAAACAATAATTCACATCTAAGCCTATTAATCGACGTGGCTTTAAGGAATTAATGGATATTAATAATTAATGCTCATCATATTAAGTAAAGTTAATAATTACATTACTTGGTAGGTAAGCTAGGAAATTAACATTGGTAAGTAGGTACTTAGGTATATGCGGTTCGAAGATAAAGGAATTACCTATATTTCATGTGGATATTTGTACGTTCTATAAAGTCCTTATTAATTAAAATTAATCGATGATATTAAAATACAGCGACGACTCGCATTTCTGACTTGTTGATTATTTAAACATTATTTTGAGGCCAATTCATTTCAAACACTTAGGTAACTATTGAAAATGAATGACAAACACAAAATAATTACGAAAATACTATAAGTAAACAACATTTAGAAAAACAACTTAATAGAATGAAAACCTGCAAGCTGTACAGGTGTAAACATCATCTAATATACATCAGATATAAGTCAAAATATCAAGAACGTATGATTTACAATGTTTAATAAAACAATTTTATTTGCAGGACATGACAAATTAACTAACAACAATTTAAACAATTAGTAATTGAAAAAGTCTATAAGTTTAGAAGAAGACAGGTATTTTAAATATTGTCGATACTTGTAGTACCTACCTAACGTCTGGAAATAGACATTGTTAACATTTATTTGTGGTTAATTTACTTTCATTTTTTAATTATGATCCTTATTTAAACCAAGAATAACGACTATCTAGCTAAAAACACTTTCAGATCTCCTGCTATCCTACAGATACTCACAGACAGATGTAAACTGGAACCGTCAATTGCAATTTTTAAAAGACAGGTAACTGGCATGCACGCAATGATTCATTAAACGTAAGTGGGGAGGAACTACCCCACCTAATAATTCCAAGCGAATCATATGCTGCAGCTACCCCCACCCCATAATTTCTGCATTTAAAAGGGCGATCGTTTTCGGATCGGTGTTTCTTTTATTAACCATGTAAGTAGGTGCGTATCTATGAGACTTCTTTACTATAGTACAAAATTAGCTGTTATGATAATGAATTAAAGAATATAAAACTGAAACTCTTTGACTGTCTCAATAACTTTTAATTTTAACATGTTGGTTAATGGGAAACAGGATACAAATCCTGGATTAATGAACAAAATATTGGTCTATATTATCTATTAAATGTGCGTAATTATTTGATATGAACTATTTATATCAAGCAGAAATTGATTAAGTAAATGTTACTGATTAGTAAATAGATAGAAAATTCTTGGGAAAGCGAGTACCCGTGTGTACCACCTCCGATACGACGACGTCCTCTTCAGCGGTGGGTGTTTATTAAATACAGCCTCGCTCACGTAGACGACGGCGTATCCGTGTGCAAGTTCCACTGCCACTAGGACCCGCCGTCTCAGTCGGCCCAACAATTACACACATTCAAATACGTTCTCGGAAAAGAGATGTCGGATGTGAAAGCTGCCTGTACGTACGTGTGTGCGAATGTGAATGTGTATGTGTATGTGGATAATAAGAGCTCGCGAGATCTAGCAGGCTGCTGCTGGCGCTGTGTTGCGGGTTGCCGGTCCGGAGAGGGGGCCATTTGCATACCGGTAGGTGACAACTCGCGGGGGGCGTGGCCGCCTCCTCGGCCAATAGCTGCGCCGACTGGTGGTCATTGTTAATGTAGGAGAATGAACCTGCATGGTTCCGAAATGGGTAACAGGTCGACCTCGTGCACACACCTACATACGTTCTCCGAGGAGGTAAACAGAAGAATAACACACATGGGTTTATTTATGTATATATATTTGTCTATATCTGGTAGCCATGTGAATATGGTCGGGTAATTGTCACACATTTCCAATCTGAGTCTCAAACTCTGCAAAGAAGTCACCTATTTATGACTCGGGCTAAATGGGATCACCGCAACTAAACCCTTTTATATTGATTTAGATTAATCATAAAATAATGTTTCAATTTTTATTAAAACCATAAGAACTTGTAAAGTCGCTGAATAAAAATTGCTCAACATTTAAACATTGTTAGCTCAATGAGGTTTCTCCATTGAGAACGATTTGACGTAAATCGACGCCTTTCGCGGCGGAGTGATTAGAAGGGGATAAACTCGAAGAATTCTGGATGCTTATAGATAGGTTGATATGTTCGAAAATAATTCAAAAACTAAACGCAAATTAGAAGCTTATCTATACAAAAATGATCTAAATATGATAAGTGGAGTTAATTAATTAGAATTTTGAAACAATAAAAATACCGGTTGTAAATTGTTGAATTCTTCAGAAGTTTTATATGGCTCTCTTACAGATAATTCATCTTATGGAGAAAATATCGCTTTACTATTTAATTTACGATTAGGTAGGTATCATACATACTTCTACGCATGTTAATTCAATAAAGTAAAAAACTAATAGGTAAATAGAGTTAACATGTATTCATCTTAAGATAAAACCATTAAACAATGATAGCAGACGTCAGTGTCGCTTATTCCTTCAGTTTTATCTGCTCGAAAATGATGTTGACATCCACAAAATTTATTTACCTATGAAGGAAGCATAAATTATATAGATAGATCTAAATTCACCAATCTGCAAATTCGCATTTTTCAAACGGTCTTTTGGCACACAGGATGTAAAATCCATTCCTAAATAGAAGCAACCATTCCAATTCTGACACATAAACTGTCAGCAATTATTATAAATATTGAAAAGAGCATACATACATTAGTTTCATATATTCCCACGCACAGCCAGACACACCGGCTACCTGGGCCGTTTTGAATGAATTCGAATAACGCATTAGTTAGTTTTGGACAGTTGGTAGCTCGGTCATCTATTATTTGACCAAAACAGCAGCGGCCCTGTTAAGTTACTAACCGTTTATAAACGAAAATGTAAGGGAAGGTACGCGTGGTTAACTGCGACCTACCCTAACCGTTTCATGAATGAACAATGGCCAAAACAGTTGCAAGAATTTACCTGTTTTTCTATTATTCTAAACTCGGTCGTCCGAATTTTGTTGTTTGTTAAAGAACAATGTTCTACAGATTTTAAATTTATTGTAATTGCTTGCTCTTTGCATTCATGTATAGAAAATATTTATTAAATTAATAAAATTATTAGAAAAATTTGGATAATTGAAAAAGGAAACATCTATATATTACCAACAACATCTCAAACATCCATCCCAGTATCTTCTGATCAAACAGAAACGAATCGCTTATGTTAAAAGTTAAATACAACAAAGAACATAAGAATACTCATAATATATAACGTGAAAGGTTAATTAGTTAAGTCTACCTATACACAAAAAGTTTATTGTTTTTTTTTTTTGAAATTGTTTTTAATTAAGTACTTATTGTAATTTCTGAATTTCTCAAAAATCACAAAACGGGCCTAATGCATATCTGAAATGAAAGAAAAATCTTTTACACAATCTAATTAACTACTTAATAAAAAAAAACTAGTTTTAGTAGTAGAGTGGGTAGGTATGTAGGTACCTACATGATTAGGGTGTTTACTTATTAAACATTTTCTGTTTCGATTTATATTTGTTCAAAGTAAGCTTCTTATTAAAGTGTTAGCGGTATATTTTGATATTCAGTATTTATCCAAAAAAAGGTATTTGAATTTTAGTAAATAAAACTTGATGATTAAAAATTGTTTTAATAAAACTAGTTTAGTATATATAAGGTAGGTAATAGATCGATAGGTGTTCAAATAGTGTTAATAGTAAATAAGTAATTAAACACTAAAACCCGAAACCCAACACGTTCCGACACCCAAAGTGTCATCCTCAGTTAGAGAGTCTCTAATTTAGTTAAATTTATAGATAATCAATAATAAATAAAAAACTCATACAGCTTTATAAAAAGAAGTTGTCCTAAATGTATCTATTAGGTACCTAACCTTAGGTACAATTGCCACTAAGTACAATTACTTCACAGTTCGATGACCTTTTCAGGTTGAAAACAGATGCGTACCTAGTTAAATTGAATAATATTCTTATTTAGATATCTACTAATAATGGACGATAGGGTACAAATTAGGTTTTGAAATACAAATTTAATAAGTAAAAATAATTATTGCTTGCCTTATTGTTAAGAGAAAAATCTATTAGGATTATATAAACCATTTCTATTCTTTTAAAAATATTAAATCACTCATTTTTATTTTATTCTTTAATAAAATGTAAAATCAAGATTTTCCCGTTTAACACTTCATTTATGCTCACAAATTCTTTGGTCAAAGGACCTTCCCATTTGTCTAATGTACCTAGAGCATTTTCTGGCAGTTCCACATTAAAACATTTAAGTATCATCTGTCTGTTTTTCACCTGAAAATTCAAACTTTTAATTTCTTTAATTCAAACTATCAATAGTGACCATTTGATGAATCATGTTTTAATAAATGTAATAAATAAAACACAAGTTTTTGGATGTTTCAACAATAATTTAATGTACTCGACAATATTGTTTCGACCCACATGCATGTGGTCATTATCAAGAGTAAACAATCATTAGTGATTTCTTTATTTAAAAACAGTACTTATCAACAATTTTTTTATATAATGATTGATATCTTAAATTGTAATGATAAAGTTACAATTTTGAGAATTTACCGACGACGATTTTATTTGAATAAAGTTTACTATAAATAACAACATTCATTAAACCATTATATAAATGTTTTAACAGTCAGGATCATGTAGGTAGTTATATGATAAATATATTTGACTTTAACACGTAGCGATGACGACGACGAGTACCTATGGGTTCTTACAGGTAAATATGTGACAATTTCACAGAATTCACCCGTGATAAATAAGTAGAGAAACAATTCAGGAATTGAAACGTGTATTGAGGAGATTTAAATTCCACAAAAGGTTTTGATTTTGAAAAGGTCCCCCGGCCCTGTCGAAGCGGCGGCGAAGTCCATTAACATAAATTCACAATTTGGTAAATTTACCGATTTAGCAAACGAACTGGAAACAGATATAACGTTCGGAAATGGTCCCAATAAGTTTTTTTTTTTTGAAACGAAGGGCCCTTATTGAACAAAGAAGAGAAATAAATGTCGTCAACGTTATTAATGTTGCCTCGACGATCGATTCGAATAGGAATACCTACTTTGAATATTTATCCCTGTTCCCGCCCTTTTGTAAATGCGTTTAAAATACTCTTGGCGAGAAAATATTACAGTCTCTTTAATGCCCTTTGACACGCTTTACGCTTCGAATTATAATTACGTCTTTTACGAAAATTCTCACGAAATTCACTTCGAGGATATCTAAATTTCTACTGTTAGTATGACATTTGCAATAAATTGTATTCATTTTGTGGTAATTGGTAAAGTAATTGTGACAAAAGAAATGTACCCACCAACTTCAATTTTGGTGTATAGCAATCACAATGTACTTACTACAAAGCCCTAACAGAATACATAATTTCAATTGTTGCATTTTTTGAAATTTCTACACAATTAATAATTATTGCGGTTCTCTATCCGAATAGTAGAAACGGAAGATATAGACTTAGATCAGGTACATATACACTTTATGTAGCAAAATAATCCTTGAGTACCTACCTATATACCTTAATAATAAATTAGGGGCGAAGAATAATTTTAGCATACCCAAGCATACGAAGTATAGTTGATGGAAAACTAATAAAAGTTATAGATTTCATTCAACAGTTTCTATTTTGTAACTCTGTTTTCGAAGTAACTATTAAATTTCAAAGTTATTTTCACTAGGCATCCAAAAATTAACAAAAGGTCCAAATTTTCAAATCTGTAACATGCTTAGTCTCCCTAAAACGTCTAATGTACCACTCAGTTTGAATGACCCTGTATGTTAAGAGGTATGCAACTACGATAATAGTAATGAATTTCCAATGTTTAAATGTTGTTTTAACCAATGCCTTCGTAGAATTATAGTTCTCTATTTTATATGAAAATGTACGGGAAAACAGGTTCATTGCGAAACTCCTATTTTAAAACAAGATAAATTTAAAAATTGTTAGCAGTCTGGTGTATATCAAAATTATTGCTGTTATAACAGAGAAAAACATTTGACAATGCTGAATTATCAAAACAGATGATTCAAAATTAGAAGAAGCAATTAAAGGAAGAATCACAATTTGACAGCGGAATGACTATTGCTTTGCCAAATATAATGTTTGTGAATGTGAGTAAATAATGAGGTGCTAAAAAGATAGAAAATACAATTTGGCAGCAGACTTCATCAGAGGTACAACTATAACCTAATAAATGAACTCGGAGTTTATGTACTTAAGATTAGGGAGTGGGTAGTTTAACAAAAATATTTAGTAAAGGTGAATTATTAATATCTGAAATCGCTGTAATAATATACTTATTAATGTTTTTGTAATTGTTTTTAACAAAGCTAGTTTTATCTTTTATTTTCATAGTGGACGATTTAATATTCTTCATTAAAACTATGTTCTTAGATCAGGTGGTTCCTATAGTTTGAGTCTAGTATTTTATACTCAAAAGATTTTTTGTGTGAGACCTATAAAAATTTTATTACATGAGTTACAATTCAATTTGTACACACCTGACCGATTTTCTTTATCTACAATGACCTTATTTTTTTAATGTGTTTACTTAAACTAACTTTTAAATTATTTACTGCTTTAAATTCTGCCTAGGCGTCTTTGAAAACATTATTAGTTTCAAAAGTGACTAAATAACGTTTAGGTGGACTTATTGTATTAATGGTTAGGTATATTATCATTTTTAGGTCCTAATTAGATAATACTTAAGCATGGTGCACATGAAGTATGATGTACTAATCAAAGAAAATAAAGTTTATTGATTGTGTGTTGCACTCGTTGTGAAACATTGTATAAACAAATAAATTATAACGAATAAAGAAACTCTTTGTGCTTTGTAAAACTAAACTCAAAAAGCTTATTTATTCGTTATAATTTATTTGTTCAAAGAAAATAAATTTACACCACAATTTAGCCAAAAGTACCAGCGACAAGGTAGCCCTATAACCTAAGCGTTTTAAGCCCATTAACATCTTAACCTAAACCAAATCCAATACTTACTTTTTAAACCCCATGACCCAGGGAGCAGCAATAGCAACTGTTGCTGCCACAGTAATTAATTTGCATTCCAATTAATATTTAAGAGTGGGTTATAAGGTTTTAAAAGCTTACGTTATATGGGGGCATGGGGTTTAAATACGAGGGTGGATCAAATATAAACGAGCCTTTTTAAATTACGCATCCGGGCGTTAGGAAAGAGGTGAATAGCAGCGTTTCGCAACGAATTATTATTAAGTTTCTTACACGTGAAAACGTGAAACCAGCTGTGCTTTAGATATCTGATAAACTCGGCATAAGCTATGGGAGTGTCCACACAATCATAACGAAAAACTTAGGATTTCCAAAAATTTCAGCTCGTTGGGTTCCAAAGTTGTTGAGTGAAAATCGAAAAGCTGCTCAAGTTCGCATCTCTCAGGCGCTTCTCACTCGATTTAGAAAGGAAGGTGAATTTTTTTTTGCACAAAATTGTAATCTGCAATGAGACGTGGGTACACCATTACCATAACACTCCAACATCAAAACGAGCAAGCATGGAGTGACGACGCAAAGATGAATCAAACCCAGTAAAGCCGAAAACAGGTGTGTCTGCAGGCAAAGTCTTAGCGACGATTTTTTGGGACTGGAAAGGAGTTCTATTGGTTGATTTTTTTCACGAGCGAAGAACCATTAATGCAGCCTACTACTGTCTGTACTACTGACTTCTCGGTTAGGTAAAACTATATTGTCGCCGAAAAAGGAGACCGCTCCCCATTCGTGACGTGTTACTCTTGCATAATAACGCTAGGTCTCATACCGCAGCTTTAACGCAGGCCCAAATAGGTGAAATGCACTGGACTCAGCTGGAACACCCTCCATATAGCCCAGACCTAGAGTAGACCCTTGTGATTTCCAACTGTTTGGGTCAATCAGGCAATCACTAGGAGGCGAGCGATTTCAGACCGACGAACAGATAGAGACGTTTGTGCACAACTGGATAGACACCCGCCGTAGTTCCTTTTACGAAAATGGGATGAAAAACTACCAATGCGTTAGCAAAAATGTATAGAGAAACAAAGGGGATATGCTGAAAAATATAGAAATTTGTGAAACTTTTCAAAATAAATGTTTTGTGAACAAAGACTCGTTTATATTTGATCCATCCTCGTAGTTTGGGTTATGAGTTTATGAGGCCATTTTTGATTTAGGTTAAAATACGTAAGTTATAGGGTCAGTCTGGGGTTTAATGTTTTGGGTTATTGGGGTTTTGAGATTAGCGGGAGTTTGGATATTGTATTCGAGAGCACAGTTCCAGAGTCACAAATGTTCTTTTCTCTCTCTCTCTCTCTCTCCAACTAACCCCATATTTCTTTAACCATTTCTGGTTCTGCTTCTGCTTTTTACAATGTAACCAAATGTCAGCGATCCTCATGCGACAAGCTATATTTTTATAATAATCTGATTGAACGTTTAGTTGGCCGCTTTTGAAACCATTACTGATATTAAATCCGCATGGGCGGAATTGAGAGTAGGGGATTGTTGGTAATGACTGCTGCAGAATTTAGCGTTTTTACTAAACATCTTTCACTAAGGAACGCCCTGTATTTCACTAATTTTTATTTAGAAATTTTATTTAAAATTCAAAATACACTACAGCTTGATATAGTAAATGCTCCACAGTTGCATGTTCATTGAGTAGTAAGTGTCATATTATACACTTTATTCATTTTTAACATAACAGATTTAGTAAAAATATTGGAGAGATTGTTTTTCAATCAAGAAATCGCCCAGAACTCCCCTACCACACGACCATCACGTATGACGGATTACATTATTTACAGAAACCACTGAAGTTTCTACGTTCATTTATCTACAAATGGACAGTTTACAATACGGAGACAACCAGATCAAAAAAATTAAAAATTAATAACAGTTGATCCATATTGATCATTTTCCTACCACTAGGGTTAAAATATAAATATTATGTACTCCAAGTATAGCATATAATGCTATAAAAGAGACTCACCCCTTTATAGGTACCAAAACTGTTTTAAAAAAGGGAGATTATTAACGAATGAAACATATTTTTTGCTTAATTGTGTAGCTGCATTAGAAAAACCTTTTTCTAACTCAACCAACTAAACAATAAAATGAGTTATTGTAAAATAAATTGAAATAAAAAATTGCAATCACACAAAATTCCACCAAAGTATCCCCGACAGGAATCGCTCCAAAAAATCTTTTACCTACTGGAGACTATATTTTATGGTAGAAATAGATGTTGGAAGGACTCTTTTGTAAATAAACAATATTATGTGATGTACCTACCCACCCATGTGATATTACATAAGTACTAAAATGAAATTAAATATATGGCCTAAATGGTATAATAGAAAAAATATGCACTTTATCAATCCTAAAAGTCAAAAACACAGTATTATTACGTATAAGAAAACTAATCTAACCTAAGCTTACCCTATACTAACCTAATGTTATCTAACAAAACAGAAAAAGTCGCCAAAATTATAATTATAGTAAACGAGGTTAGGTTAAATTAAGTTAGGTGAGGTTAGGTAATGTTAGGTTACATTAATTTTTCTGACATGATACTGTGATTTTTACTTTTAGAGATTAATAGAGTATTCCAATAGTACCTTTATTGCTATCTTTTATCTATATATACATACACAATGTAAAGGTTTACCAATTTTCTAACATCTATTTGTTCTCTAAAAAATAGTCTCAAATAGGTAAAAATGTTTTGAAATGATTTTTAGTTTAATTTATGAAATTTTAGTAACAAACAATTTATTAATGTTATTTGGCTATGCATGATTTCAACATTTCATCTTGCCAAAATAAGCGGCGAACATTCATATTGGCATTATGGTTGTTTTCCATAATATAATATCCAATTGTCCTGATTTTTATAGTTACGTACGGTTTAGAAATTATTGCGAGATTGTGTTTATGTCATCAACAAAATCGGTATGGACAATTCCAAATAATAATGGAAGCAGCACATTAAACTTGTAATAAGAAATAGGCTTTTCCCAAGAATTGTAGCTTACGGTTTGTTTAAGTGTAGGTAAGTACAATAATCGTAAGCCATAACTAACTTTCTATGCTACATAACATACGTTCCATCTCATTTGTCCGTTGGTATACGAGGCAGTACGTTGTAGAAAAAAAATTATTTACTAAAAATCTGTTAGAAATACTGCTTATGTGTTTAGGTTGATTTGAAATGCCCGTCAAATATTCACCCAATTCGCGCTCGCTGCGAGTCGTTCTGCAAACAAACTTTCTATTTGACGTATCTTCTATTTAAAAAGAGATTTTGTTATTTTTTTTAATTGGCTGATATATTTTAGTTATTATCCAGTGTAACGGGTTATTCAACATAAAAATTTAAACGATGGTATTTTCATTACGTTTTAGTGTAATGAATTTTTGGGACAACAGCCAACGTTTTGTATTTATGGAGTCAGGCATTAATGTTCGAGAGATTAGATGTTCTCTCTCACGTTGTATCCTTGTATACGAGTGGGTGTTGTATTTACGTCGTTTTTATTAATTATAGTCCTCCCACATGCCATTCGAGGTCATGCGGAATAATAATAAAAACGATTACACGAATTAGCAACTTCTGTTACTCGATATATCTTACGCTACACATTTTAAGTGTGCTTATTTTGAGTTATACGCTATTTATTACGAAATTCTAACAAACAAATGAAATAATATTGGGAAGCGAATGCGAACATTATTAAAATCGAAACTATATACTTAAATAAATCAGTTGATTAAAATAACACACGTTATATACATATGCCTACTTTAATAATAGATATTAATAATACATACACATGTATACATAGGTATTAAAGAAATCAAGCCAAAAGTTTCACTTTTATATTCGAAATTCGAATGCAAAAATGTTACATACAGTAAATATAGTAAGGTACTAGCTGAACCCGTCCAAATATAGACCGTTATCCAAAGTGATTATTATTATTATTTACATTTTAATAAATGCGATTTTCATATGCCAATCAAGGAAACCTTTCTCACAATAACCTTACGTAAACCCTTTCTGAATGTTCTGAAGTGCCAATCAGAGAAGCATTACAAATACAGCCAATATTTTATTATTATTTTATATTTATTATGTCATAAATTATGCATTTTAACTATCAATATTGATTTGCTTACTTCTAGCTATATTTTCGATTTCTTAATTTTGTTATACATGTAGCAGTCTCCCTAATTCTAATGCAAATTTCAAAGTATACCTTCATTTAACAAGAAAAAATATTTTAATTCGATATCTACTTTTTAGAAAGTGGAAAATAAAATTCAAATTTGTGATGAATGTCGTCACCCACAACTTTAATTTTTGAAAACCAGTTACCACTGAACAAATTAATTCTTTCAGGAAACACTAAACCTTCCATGATCTTATTGCTACAATAAATTGATAAAACAAGGTTCGATATCGAAGATTTCCAATAGGTACCTTAAGAATCAAATGTAGTGTTTTCATTTTTTTTTTTTTGAACAGCTTTCTAGTTTCATGAGTTTTAAATTTGGATTTTTGGTAATCACAAATACGGGACAAACAAAACCTATGATTATGATCACTTTAGTTCCTTTGATTAAGGTAACAAAAGATGTTAAACGTCATAGTCGAAAAGCCGATATAAACTGTTATCGTAATATAACATTTTTTTGTCGTTGTAGAATTTTTGTTATATAGGGTATATAAGCAACAGAATTCTAGAAAAGAAACTTTTGATGGTTTGCAGTGAAACAAAGTGATTGGATTGATGGTATCTACGTTTTCTTGACTCATGTAATAAGATTTACATTGGTCAAACAGGACGTACGTTTGAGAAATGAATCAAGGAGAACAAGAAATCTTTTGAAAATAAAAAAACAGATTCAAATTACGCAAAACATCTTAATGATGAAAATCGCAAATTTAATGAAAACTTTGAAATACTACATCTAGAGACTGAAAGCTATCGACATTCTCTATTAGAAACAGTAGTAATAAATAAAAATAAAAACACCGACGTACTCCTGAATGACCAATTAGATATCAATAACTCACCCTTACTTAACCTCTTTGTCAACCCCCCACTCTAGCACATAGTTATATATAAGTCCGTATTGTTAATTTAGTTTTAAGAAATACTTCTGAAGAAGCTTCAAGGAGGCGAAACAATTGTAAAGTTTTTATTAATATATTTGTGGAAATTAATTTGAATTTTATTTATAAAATGAAAGTGATTGGAGTTGTTCTTCTGATATAATTTTCTTTGCTCTTTTCTATTTATATTATTAAAGCAAATTCTTTGTGAATTTTAAGTCGAACCACCAATCTTTTTGCATCATAGAAACTGGTTATAGATAGTTTACACTATCCGTTATGCCATTACTATTTCCTTTTGTTAAGGAAAGAAAAAAATTGTAACCTACGTAAGTCATAGTTCATACATGTTATGTGAAGCGGTTGTTATTAAGGATTAACCTAGTCCTTCCGCTCATTTGTTTGTTTTCGAAATGACACTGGAAGCATCTGGCAACATCGACAGAGTGTCCATTCCCGAGTAGAACACCTGGTTAAGCGCTCGGTGGTTGTTATATACGAACTTATTTGCATCATAATGGTCGATCTCGGTCCAAGCAGGCTAACTCTAACTCGTTCTGACCGAGCACCGCGCAAACTGGACTCGTTAATTACGAAACGTACACACACCGACATATATAATACATAGACAGACAGGATCTTGTCGTAGGTACCTACTACCACTCGCTGTACAGTTCTATACTGCACTGGTCAGAGGTGACATACCGTAATTACTACAGGGGGAAGAATAATTATTATGTGGCATTAACTAAGTCCCATGGGAAATCTACTGTTCAATTGTCACCTCAATATATGCTCTTACGGACGATGAAAATTGTCATTAATTTATGTCATAAAGGCACCAACGTATTAATGCATTGTTTGTAATTTCGCAGACGATTTACTTTAAAAAGAAATCTAAAAAATTCGACGGCTACTGTAATTTGTTATTTTATAAACATTTGCTATGAAAACAAACTTTTGCCCCCCTTTTGAATAATTGAATAATTGTAAATACCATAATTTATGAAGTACGGATGAAAATAATAGGTGAAATAAATAAAAATACAAAGTTTCCGAAATTTGGTAAATTCACACTTTACAATTGTTACGCCTAAAATAAATACCATAATTTATGAAGTACGGATAAAAATAATAGGTGAAATAAATAAAAATACAAAGTTTCCGAAATTTGGCAAATTCACACTTTACAATTGTTACGCCTAACGTAGGCTTCTTCAGAAGTAATAATACAATAAACTTATCTTAACATTTGTCTTATATACTAGTGGATTAGGGCGGGGGTGAGTAAAAAGATTTAGTAGCGGTGAATTGTTGAGGTCAATTTGGTCATTTAACATGTATTTTTATTTTTGTATTTATTAATCTGTAATGTTTCTAATAATGATAATCTTAGACTTTTATTTACAACATGAAGAATTTCAAAGTTATCGTCAAAAGTATGGTTGTTTTCGATTAGATGTTTAGCATAGTTCGAATTTAGTTTATTATTTTTATAAGATTTTTTATCTTCTTCTAATAAATTATAAATACCATAATTTATGAAGTACGGATAAAAATAATAGGTGAAATAAATTAAAATACAAAGTTTCCGAAATTTGGTAAATTCACACTTTACAATTGTTACGCCTAACGTAGGCTTCTTCAGAAGTAATAATACAATAAACTTATCTTAACATTTGTCTTATATACTAGTGGATTAAGGCGGGGGTGAGTAAAAAGATTTAGTAACGGTGAATTGTTGAGGTCAGTTTGGTCGTTTAACATGTATTTTTATTTTTGTATTTATTAATCTGTAATGTTTCTAATAATGATAATCTTAGACTTTTATTTACAACATGAAGAATTTCAAAGTTATCGTCAAAAGTATGGTTGTTTTCGATTAGATGTTTAGCATAGTTCGAATTTAGTTTATTATTTTCATAAGATTTTTTATCTTCTTCTAATAAATTATAAATACCATAATTTATGAAGTACGGATAAAAATAATAGGTGAAATAAATTAAAATACAAAGTTTCCGAAATTTGGTAAATTCACACTTTACAATTGTTACGCCTAACGTAGGCTTCTTCAGAAGTAATAATACAATAAACTTATCTTAACATTTGTCTTATATACTAGTGGATTAAGGCGGGGGTGAGTAAAAAGATTTAGTAACGGTGAATTGTTGAGGTCAGTTTGGTCGTTTAACATGTATTTTTATTTTTGTATTTATTAATCTGTAATGTTTCTAATAATGATAATCTTAGACTTTTATTTACAACATGAAGAATTTCAAAGTTATCGTCAAAAGTATGGTTGTTTTCGATTAGATGTTTAGCATAGTTCGAATTTAGTTTATTATTTTCATAAGATTTTTTATCTTCTTCTAATAAATTATAAATACCATAATTTATGAAGTACGGATAAAAATAATAGGTGAAATAAATTAAAATACAAAGTTTCCGAAATTTGGTAAATTCACACTTTACAATTGTTACGCCTAACGTAGGCTTCTTCAGAAGTAATAATACAATAAACTTATCTTAACATTTGTCTTATATACTAGTGGATTAAGGCGGGGGTGAGTAAAAAGATTTAGTAACGGTGAATTGTTGAGGTCAGTTTGGTCGTTTAACATGTATTTTTATTTTTGTATTTATTAATCTGTAATGTTTCTAATAATGATAATCTTAGACTTTTATTTACAACATGAAGAATTTCAAAGTTATCGTCAAAAGTATGGTTGTTTTCGATTAGATGTTTAGCATAGTTCGAATTTAGTTTATTATTTTTATAAGATTTTTTATCTTCTTCTAATAAATTATAAATACCATAATTTATGAAGTACGGATAAAAATAATAGGTGAAATAAATTAAAATACAAAGTTTCCGAAATTTGGTAAATTCACACTTTACAATTGTTACGCCTAACGTAGGCTTCTTCAGAAGTAATAATACAATAAACTTATCTTAACATTTGTCTTATATACTAGTGGATTAGGGCGGGGGTGAGTAAAAAGATTTAGTAGCGGTGAATTGTTGAGGTCAATTTGGTCATTTAACATGTATTTTTATTTTTGTATTTATTAATCTGTAATGTTTCTAATAATGATAATCTCAGGCTTTTATTTACAACATGAAGAATTTCAAAGTTATCGTAAAAGTATGGTTGTTTTCGATTAGATGTTTAGCATAGTTCGAATTTAGTTTATTATTTTCATAAGATTTTTTATGTTCTTCTAATCGTTCTTTAAAAGTACGCCCTGTCTGACCTATATAGATGCAGTTACAAGAATAACAATTTAGTTTATACACTCCTGACATGTTTTCCTTACTAATATTGCCCTTGTTATTTTTAATATGTTTTCCTAAAGTATTTTGTGTTTTATATGCCACTTGTAGATTATTTTTAGTTAAGAATTTTCCTAATATTTCTGAAGGATTATTTAAGTAAGTGATGGTTTTATAATTAAAATTTTGGTTAATATTGCATCGGGGGTATACCTTACTAATTGCGTTCTTAAATTGTAATTTAAACAGTAACTTATCAATTATATCAACTTTATAATTATTACTTAATGCAATTTGCTTAATTATGTTTAATTGTTTTTTGAAATCTATCGTATCTAATGGTATGTTGATCAATATATATACATCGAGTAAAAAGCAGACATTTTATGTTGATTGGGGTGGCATGATAGGTTATTGATGACGATGTCTGTGTGTGTTTCTTTGTGATAAACGGCAAATTTGTGTTTATTGTTGTTACGGCTAATGGTTAAATCCAAAAAGTTAATTTGTTTATCTTTTTCTAGTTCACTTGTAAATTTAATGTTTTTATATATATTATTGAGCTGGTTTAAGAAATTTTATAGTTGCTTATCTGAATAAGGACTAAAAATATTTATTTAGAAAAGATATTTTGACTGAAGTAAACGAAAAATAATTAACTTAACGAAGAAAAAAATAAGAAATAATGTTTGCAAATCTTCTGGGATTTATAGCTTAATCAATAGGTTGTGTCTTGAAGTTTATATTTTTACACAGATTGGGATTTTATAAGACTAAGACGAATAGCGAGGGCATGTCAACAGATTTTTACCAAAAATAGGAAGGTACAAGACCATGATGGTTTTGATGTTGTTTTTCTCCTCACTAGTTGTTTGTCTATAAAATATGAAATTCTATTTAGCGAACGTGCAAGCTATTCAGCATTTAACATTTCTGAAATACATTTTGAGGGTTTCGTAGTCAAATGGCAAAAACGGAATTCATACGGGTATAGGAATCAGACAGAAATCCTTTTTTGAGAGTAAATAAAAATTTGCCATTAATTGTGCGTTTTACTAAATTCTTTTCGATTAAGGATATCGACGATCAAACTGAATCTACGGTGTAGTGGTTTACGTGATAGGCTCGTGTAGGTATAAAGGGGAGAGGGTGACCTCCCCCATTGATGTTTGTGCTATTTCAATTAGTATGTAGACCTATTATTCGTTGTCTAGGATTATTTCTAATGTAAAAGTGTGTAAATGTACATATAACTGACTATTTAGCACATTTTATAATTACATAATTACATATTTCTTCATTCTGGGAATCAGTATTCTATATTACAAGTTTTATATATAACTCATCAATAAGATTCTCATTGTTTCTTGAAGCACCAGTACGGTAGGGTTTAAGTTATTCCCATAGTTCTTTTGTTCTCTCATCAAAGCCCATCTCATAATATCCGAGTCAACATGGACCATCTTTGCTTTCTCTGTCACGTCACGGCACCTCAAATCAAATTTTTTGTCTATCTAACAGTTAAACTCCAAGCCATCCAGTCCCTCCTTTCTATTTCGGACGAGACTCCAAAATTTAGGATTTTTATTAATTGTGTAGGTTAATTTTTAATGTAAAAGTACATATATGTAATTATAAAATATGATAGTGTAGCGGTAAAAAGCATAATGTTTTGTAAATGTTATTTCTGCAGTGTACCTAGAATATTTTCTAAATTTATTTTTGTCAATTCCTTCTAAATATTATTTCAATGTAGACATTCAGCGTCTTATCTGGAGTATATCTTTGTTTCATTTCTACCTACGTTCTATTGTTATTTTACTTAGCCTGCATCTAGAATTTCCTCTTCAACAGTACCTGTATGCACCCCTTACTAATAGCTGGTTTTACCTCTAAAATATTCACAAAAATAAAACTTTTTTGTTTTATTTCCACCAGCTACTCGTGCTGGTGGGCGGGCAGTCCCTTCGACTTACACTATAGTGCAAAGCCAGAGGGTAGGGCGTAAGGCCCTCTTCAGCCTCCTTGCAGGAATCGTGGGAATGGGTGGGTAGTGTGGTTAGGGAGAGAAAGATGAGACGGACGAATTGAAGACAGAAGAGAAGTGAAAGATTATCTGTGGAATATTCTACTGCAGCATTTGCCTAAATGATTCAAGGAAACCTCAGAAAACTTGGAGCGGAGCAGCCGGACCCGGGTTCGAACCGGTGACCTCCCGAATGCTAAGCAATGATCTAGAGCACTAGACCACGCCGCTCGGTAAATATTCACTAACAATCCTGTACTATAAATACCCCTAAAATTCGTATCCTAAGCGGCTGAAGAGGACCCAATCAAATGGTCCTATTACGGTTTGAGAGGAGAAGTTTTAGTTGGTAGGAATCAAACGCACGGGCGATTTGGTGTCTTTCGAAAATTTCCTCTCCTCCCCGAAAAAAAAAAGTATCCTAAGCCAGTCCCGCCTTCGCTCTTCGCTCGTAAGTTGTCTACACTTTTATTTTTAAGTCGGTGTGTTTATTGTACTTTTCATTCGTCTTTTGTATATATATCATTTATTAACTTTTTTTAATGCTTCTTGTTGTGTTCCTTTGTTTATATATAAATTTTTCTAGTTGTGATATTACTGTTTTCGTTATTTTTTTAAAATTAAATAATTGTATATTCAAAAAAGAAGAAATTAAAATCCTTATTCGTCTAAATTTTAAGATCAAAGATCTCACATTTTGAACGCGTCCTAAAATTTAGAGAAATAAGGATTTTAATTCCTTCTTTTTTGAATATGTTATATTTTCGTCTAGGAGTCCATCGGAATCAACAGTGTAATTCAATGCTGGTAGGGGTATTAGCCTTCGGAGTAATTGTTTCTGTTGATTCCATATATATATTTATAAATAATTGTAATTTAAAACGCTAAAATACGACTGTTCAGCACATTTTATAATTACATCATTCTCCCCACTGTTATTTATATATCACCCTGGTTCCATGGTACAGAATCTCCGATGCGCGAGATCGAATCCGACTAGCATTTAATCAGGTATTAGGCTTGATTCGATAATTTGCGCAAAATAATAACAACGCTCGACGCTTTGGTCTAAATTCCTAATCGGTTGATGTTGGCGGTTAGCGACGTGACGCGATGCGACGATCGCATCCATCCATCCATCCATCCATCCACCCAACTATCCGTCGTTAACGACTTGTGGATTTTCAGGCCACTTCTAATGTTTATATTTCCATGCATTTGCGTGGCGAACAATCGCTACGGCTGCGGTGGCGGCTGGCTATGCCGCGAAAATTTATTTCCTTGGTCATGATCGATTGTCAGACGGACGCGGACGGGCACATCTCCGCGACTGACGATTTAAATTCAAGGCCCCCGACATTATGCATAATTCGCTCGTTAGATGCTACGATCGCGAAACGTTGTATAATATCAACGGAAGGGCCAGTTTTCGTCTTTTTCTCTCTTGTTTTTTTTTTTTTTAATTTCCTTCTTTACCACTCGCTACCGCGAATATTTTTATAGCTGTCAATAACCGTTTAGTGGGTACCTAAATAAACCAAAGAAAAAACTTCCGCCAAGGGATGGTTTATATTTGTTTTATCAGCTATTTGGAAAATTGTAAATTAGTACCTAATGTTTATTCGTATCGGACAATAGGAACGACCTACGGTGTAGAGAAAAAGTTTATCAGAACTCGAAAATATTTCAGTACCTATTAAAACGTTATTCTATTTAATAGTTTTTGTGTTCAAAGTTTGATAAAAAATAGGTACATGCGGTAGAAGTTATATATATTTATTTATATACTATAATTATACACAAAATTTTACTCTCAACGCCCTAATAAAGTATAACTTCAAAAATTGAAATTTGGCCTACATATAGGTCCTAAAATAAACGATGATCGATATATTTTGATATCGATGCTGACTGGGTTCAAAAGTTAATACCATAACTCCATTGTCACTATTGCCCCAATTCCCACAATTAATCTAGTATCTTCTGTGACGATATCAGAAATACTCCACCCTGTGCGATAATTATTTACAGCAGAGGGTGTATCTGGTTACGAAACGTCGGAAATTTCAGCAAACGTGCATAAATCAGCTATAATAGATAGAAAGGTACAGTGGGACTCCGGTATGTTTTATCTTCCTTAATTATAATTTATATTTAATAAATCAAAAATACAGTGTCCCCGGCATATAGTGTCAAGCAGAATAAGGGGCCCACAGTTATTTGAAACACGCTTTGGTACTCCTGTGTTTATAAATTAATTATCGATTTGTGATTCTTCTTCTGTCTTTGCGTAATTTTTTGGTGACAAGAATGACTTTTATTGGACTTTTAATTTTTTTTAAGGCCTGTGGCATTATGTTTACTTTCCTAAGTATGAGAATGGGTAAAAAGGTTAATGGATTTAGGAAGCTAGGATAAAAAATTGTAGAAAATTCGTTCTTTATCAACTACTTAAGTTTTTACTAGTGTCATGCGATTGCCATTGAAGTAGTTTACCTTTCAGTTTCCGTTTGACAATTTTTCGTAGGACACTCTGTATAAATTTTGTAATTACACAGGGCATACGGGAACTCATATCAGCATTATTACGTGGAAAAAATCAATTCCCTTTTTTGTGGTACGAAGCCGACTCTGCAGCCATGGTAACCCTATTAGTGCTGTACGACTTGAACTCTTCCAAATTTTGACGTATGTATACCTTTATCGATGGTGCATACCACACTGTTTCTTCATACCTACAGTGGCCGACACGTAAGGAGATTTAGCGACGGTCAGATTGACAGGTAGGTAGGCGGAGACTTTTAAATGAAAGAGCCAATAAGAATATGGCTGGACCGAAACGTCAACTTGTAGTTCAGTAGCGCGTATCACTGAGAGAAAAAGTACTGAACACGGAACACAAGAGAATTCATTCAAGTGATTTACTTACCCTAATGGGGTTTGAATGATGTATGCGAAGTGAACAATTAAAATTTCACTATCATCATGAACATAAGGAGAAAAGTACCTAATTATATAAATCTAGGAGTAATAGCTAATTTAAAGATTATTAGGTATGCATAGAAATAAGTTATTGACAAACAAAATAAAGTCGGATGAACAAAATTTGATAATATGAATTATGTAGTGTATCTTACCCAGGTCTATTTGTTAGAAAAGTTAGTTTGTACAATCGATCTTTATATTTGTAATTTTTATATTTCGTAGTTTTGTTTATAGTTGTACGATTTGTGCATGTACCATATATCATAAATAATGTTGATTAGTCTGGGTATCAGGTTCGCTGGCGGCGATAGAATAATATCGTGGTTAGTAGTTGTAAGTATATTATTTCTTTACAAACACCCACTTCTCTACTCTGTTAATTTGCGACTGTTTGCCACTACGCTACTGAACTTTGCTGAGCAGTTATCATTCTGCCTACCGGTCGAGTAACCCCGCCCTAAAGGGGCTAGACTTTGCCACTGTGCATCCGATGATTTATGGCTTTTGAATCTCCTTACGTGCCGGCCACTGTACCATACTATAACCCTGTGATGGCTAAATATTGATATTTCAGAACTCAAAGTACTAAATATTTTTAATTATAAGTTCCTACATGTCGACAGTAAGTCCCAGACACAGTTAGATGTTTTATTAGTAATTTCCTATAGGAACATTATTATATAACGTTGGGTATGTAACCACGACAAACGTTGCTCCATAAATTCATGGAATTGTTGTTAGAAACGGTAGACGTTGAAAGAATCCGTCAAAATGCGGAAAGAGATCACAAGTGCATTCGAAATAATAAGTGCTTTCAACTATAAATAGAAGAAGAAGATAAAGGACATTTCAAAGTTTCATTTCTAGTTTAGTTGGAAGAAACATGAGCAGGGAAGTGCGTTCGATTCGTGTAATGTGCATAAACGAAATCGCACATCTTATAGTATGTTAAAACAACAACGACGATCGAAATAACACGAAAACGTCGAGTCTCTCATGCGAAATTCTAGAATTAAAAGTTATTGTTGTGTCAAGTCGGTGCTCAAATCCATGCAATCATCAGTATAATTAACTCGAGAATTTCTGAAAAACTGTTTACATATGGGCGTCCGAGCGTTATAATTACAGCTTTTGGCAAGGTTGCAACTATTCTAATGAGAAAGACTACGACGCTCGAAATTAACACGAATGCGCGTTTCCCGTCGAATTATTGCCACCGACACCGTACGACACACATACATACATTTCCTCACTTTATTTGCTCTTTTTATTAGGCGAAATATAGTTTACGCGGAAACGAACTGCTTCTCATTCGTCTTTTCATCGCGCATAAAACACATCAGTTTATTGTTCTTCCTTTTCTTCCTGTGTATTCTATACCTATGTCGACTTCTTGCTGTCGTCTCTTGTTACATATATATATATACATCGCTTATATATAATAAGCAACTCGTGAAGGTACTACTTTGATGGTATGCCAATACATTAAATAGAAAATAATATAAACTGTAAACATAACGGAAAACTTGTATCTAATTTAATTGATTGATTTTACTCGTACTTGATGATGGAAGTTCATTTTAGTTTATCAAAAAAGATGCGTCCAATTTTCAAAAAAAAATTAAAATATTAAATCAAATTCGTTCAATCTGAAATTGGTGCATTTCTGTTTTTTGTTTGAATTCTACTTATTTGGATTAAAGTTCGTATCAGTTTCTGTTAATATTAATGTCATTTTCTAATGTTTATGAGTTACGCATATTTTATAATTTGGATTTTAGTTGTTACCTTATTAATTATTGCGAGATTCCGCCGGCGGGTATTTAGACACAGCCACTGCCACATGGTATCAATGATGCGATGCGCGACAACCGACATTATTAACATATTAACACATTCGCATTAATATGTTGGTGTTTTTATTTTCACGATTGTGTATCATGAGAGAAGAGAAGGTCCACAAAATTACCTTGCGCAGCTACTTAATATACTAGCACCATAGATAAGTAGAACATGATTATGCAGTGATGATAATAATGAATGAAGATGTTGATGACTTAATTTTAAATTATACACAAACGTCTAGAAACATATAGTTAGTTCCACAACTTGAACTAACCAAATTAACTTAATTATCTTCACTGCAAATGAATTTATTTCCGTATGTAATAATTAGTTCAACCCTTCAGATAAAGGCATTTCTGACTACTTTGAAGTATCCTAAATGGCACTTTGAAACACACACAACAAATCTGAAGAGAACTGTATACAACTAAACTTTAAATTATATACAAAATTTAAATTCTTAAAACTGACATTTGAATAGAAAACATCAAAACGTGAAAACTTTCTCGAGAAACGTGAAATGTTAAAGCATCGTTACGATATAACAATAAAATCACCTTTTGGTTAGTTTTGTGGTGGCTGTTGAAAATGCAGTGTATACCCCATATAACGAAGCTCACGAGTCAAAATTATGATCGTTGGAGTTTGAATCTTCTCCCATTACTCTCCCGTTCCAATTTCTGTCGCACATATTCAAATAACTGTTTTGTCGCGTTACTAAAAGTTTTTCTTCTAGCAGCCTGATATTCGCTGTTTAAATGTCGTGTATTGATTCGTTACAAAGAATGGCCATTTCGCTGTATAAAGTTGGTCAATGTTAGGCAGATCAAGAAAGCTTAAGTAATGTCTACATTTTAAGGACTTTTTTCTATAAAGTGTATATTGTAGTTTGGTATTATTTCGGGCATACTCATCCAGTGGCGGCATATGACTTCAAAAACAGAAAAGTTGAAAAAACCGACAGAAATTACATACAGTATGGCCTTGAATATCCCTCAGGTTATATGTCAGGGAATGTGTCGAAAATTATGACTATTTATAGTTAAAAGTAGACATACGAGGGTGTATCAAATATAAACGGGATTGGTTTTATAAAAAATCGAACTATATTTAACTAGACTTCGATACATATACTATTTTTCTACATAGTCTCCCGCTCTAGAAATATATTTTTCCCATCGGATTGAGAGATTCTTTATGTTATCATCGTAGAAACGCTTCGGACGTTCTTGTAACCATTGGAGCACAAATGCTTCCAATGCGTCGTTCTCGTGGAAACGTTGGTCTCCAAACGCTTCTTCCAGGGGTCCAAAAAGATGGAAGTCACAAGGGGACAAGTCGGGACTATATAGTGGATTATTCTCCACTCCATACTCGCCTATTTCAACTCGGGCGTGTAGTGGTGCACCCATATTTAATCACAGATGACTATGCGATTCAAAAATGCTTCACCCTCTTGCTGGAATCGATTGAAGTGTCTCTGCGAACTTTCTAATCAATGTTGCTTGTTATCTTCCGATAACAGTCAGGGAACCCGAACCCATTTAACTGATGGTCAATTCATCAACGATTTCCCAGAGAGTCATGCGTCGATTTCCCTTAATGAGATTTCCAACCGTCACAGTGTTGACTTCAGTTATACTTAGTTCTTAGGCGACGAGTATGACTGTCTTTCTCGACCTTTTTAGTTCTTAGAAAATTCCTTGTGCCAAGTAAACACCCGAGTTCTTGGCAGGGTGTTGTCCCCGAACTGTGCCTGTAATCACCGCAAAATTTCGGTTGGATTCACCCCCTTCTTGGCCAAAAACATAATTATCATCCGTTGCTCCACGGAGATGCATTTCTGCCTCGCTCATTGTTTCTTTTCGTACTAAAGCGACTCGAGCGAATTGCGGTTTGTTCTCCCTTCTCCTTAGCAGTACAGGCTATCGTCGAATCTACTACTACCAGATCACTGACCTCTCCGTAATTAAAAAAAATCAGTCCCGTTTATATTTGATACACCCTCGTACTAACAAGTATCCGCGAGACTTCCAAGAGTATAAAGTATATGTAAAATACATCCAAGTGCAATAGACTGGTCGACCCTCTGCAGTCGCTTTCCTATTTGGAGCTGTCGTCCTGCAAATATCCCGCAGACATCACCGTTCTCAAGACAACTCGCTCGCGATGGCAAATGTATGACGTCCACGCGCCTAGCTCTTCACCTGTGCATTTATTCCGCATATTAAAGCCACTATAATGGCCAATTAAAGGATTAGAATGCTTATAATAGAAATTATGTTTATTTCATCTGAATAGCCATCACTGACCAGCTAATATAAAAGAATTATTTATTCTAATATGCTACACATTCAAAGTACAAATCACTGCATTTATTACTTCTTTCAATTCAAATATAAGTAGAAATAAAGGCGGTTGCTGGTTCATGTTTCAAATGACATTCTCATTTCTAGCTACGTAATGTTCGTTCGTTTTTGTACTAAGAAAATTAGTTTCCCTTTGTTAGCGGTGCCTTTTAATTTAAAAGAGAAATTTCCCTTTTCCATTCTTTCTAAAACATTCACATTTCCTCGGTACAAAGGTAGTTTTTTCAATGTTAGAAAAAGAAACTCCTTTGTGAGTGAAGGCATTGCGTTCTTGCAGGCCACGTAAAGGTAATTAGAATAGCGTGACCGGCGAGTGATTAAAACATAAATTACAACCAGCAGGAAATTATTTTTGACGTGCTCGCTTTGGGGTTGTAAAATCAAATGTGCAAACCGTACACAGAGAACGCGACCGATACAGAACATGTGAGAAACAAAGAGCGTTTTTATGCGCAAACAGGCCAACAACTGTCCTCCGTCTTGACTGACTTATGTAAATACGAGACCGGGTAATTTTCATCGATTACGGTGAAATATGCACGGAACTCGACGTCGTTTTGGTCAGTTGTCTGATGGGCTGCATACCACTGCAGCCAGCTTCTACTCTCTAAAGATTTTTAAACATAAAGCGAGTAGAATAAAACTTGTTGTGTTTCATTCTCACCAGCTACTCATGCTGGTGGGCGGGCAGTTCCTCCGACCTACACTGTAGTGCAAAGCCGGAGGGTAGAGCGTAAGGCCCTCTTCAGCCTCCTTGCAGGAATCGTGGGAATGGGTGGATGGTGTGGTTAGGGAGAGAAAGATGAGACGGACGAAATGAAGATAGAAGAGAAGTGAAAGATTTTCCGTGGAATATTACTGCCCCAGCATTTGCCTAAATGATCCAAGGAAACCACAGAAAACTTAGACCAGAGCAGCTGGACCCGAGTTTGAACCGGTGACCTCCCGAATGCTAAGTAATGATCTAGAGCACTAAACCACGCCGCTCGGTGCGAGTAGAGTAGCTTATTTAACACTATGAGTAAAACTCATCATTTTCATTGGTGGACCGACTATTGCTCTGGCCATTTTTTGGATGAGTATAGGTGAAATGTTAAGTCAATTAAGATTAAGTTAAAGTCCCGAATCTGTGAAGGCAACGCCATAGTTCCGTACTACCGAGATGATAGAGATTACGACTGTTGAACCGTCTTCAGAAGTGTGTTGCTCTACAATCTCTCACCTACATCCCGATTGACATATCGCACCTCGGCAGCAACACTGTCATAAGGTGTTGACGCTGTTTTGAGATAATGCTCACGAAAGATTTCATTAAAATAGGTTTTTGATCTACAACGTATAGCAAACTGATACAAGTCTAGATTTTTGATAATAAACTACCCTGAGTCAGTGTTGCAGCTAAAAGTACATAACTTTTTATATAATAATTCATATAAAACACAAATTCGATTTTCTTGGACTTATGACAGTGTTGCTGCCAATGTACGATATGGCACCATAAAGAAGAGAACGATCCATCAAAACAACAAACTGTGACTACCACAGTTTTCAAATTATAACATTTGTGTTTTTCTTTGAGACATTGGTTTAGTTTTGTTTCCTCCAATATTTACACTTGTAACGATATCACCTCTGTATAATAAGCCTATTCGTGGAGCGTTTTTTTTTTAATGGTAAGAACTGCAATCTTGGAAACAAGTTGCTGCAGTTGCTGTATCCTAAGTCATTTAAAATACATGGATTTGTTTGCATGCCACAGACTTCCTAGTTAACTGCGATTATAATTAAAGGTTGCGCATTCATTTACTCATTGAATTTTTTATGCTTGTTTCTCAGAACGTTCGGGTACACCTTCAGACTGCGCATGCAAACAATTATTTTTTGTAGAAGTTAAGAATACGTATTTAACTTTATATTTTCATGTATTTCTGGTTTTAATATACTTATTTTCTTTTTGTTCATTTTAAGATGAAGCAAAATGATGTTTCAATAACCTTAAAGCCATAAAGTAAACAAGCACATTTTTTAAATTGACGCTTCTGAATTATTATTTTTGATGAATAACATTTTGATGAAAATTTACGTACGCTTTCAGGTATGTTTATTACGGTAAAAAGTAAACTACCCACCATGTAATAATCCTGATCTATTACTAAACGGTCAAATCAACTTGAATAGTTCACCGTTATTAAATATATTCAAAAATTACCCCCATCCCGATTAGGTTTATATAAGCAAAAAAATTTATTTGTATATACTTGTATCACAATCATTCATCACTTGATAAAGCTACAGTATAGCGAAACTATAGTTGTGTTAAACAAATAAATTTTGTGAAAAGTTTTGTGTGTGTTGTTTATTGGAAATGGTCTGTTAATGTTTTACCTGTAGTGTATAAGCAGCAGTGAATACTTTCTTAGATATCAGTATGCTGATCTAAGTGTCAAAGTTTAACAATTTAAATAATATACGGAAATAGTAGGCAATATTACATATTTTACGATTCATGCTCGTCTATGACTCGTCCAGCATTTCTAGATAAGACGATCATCAATTATATTTAAATGTACCTAATTCAGTTAACATAGGGACGGGGGTGTAAAATTACCAAGATTATGATAGCATTGATCCTGATAATGTAAGATGTGATCCTAGTTTTGACTAGGAGAATCGTTTAATTTTGTTAGTTACACCATATAACATTTAAAAAACGATGCAGAGACTTGACCCGACATAACCTTTTTTGTATTTCATTCCCACCAGATACTCGTGCTGGTGGTCGCGCAGTACCTCCGACCTACACTGTAGTGCAAAGCCAGAGGGTAGGGCGTAAGGCCCTTTTCAGCTTCCTTGCAGGAATCGTGGGAATAGGTGGGTGGTGTGGTGTGATTAGGAAGAGAAAGATGAGACGGACGAAATGACGAGAGAAGAGAAGTGAAAGATTATCTGTGGAATATTACTGCTCCAACATTTGCCTAAATGATCCAAGGAAACCACAGAAAATTTGGACCAGAGCAGCCGGACCCGTGTTCGAACCGGTGACCTCCCGAATGCTAAGCAATTATCTAGAGCACTAGACCACCCGACTTGTGGAACATCTTTCAAAATAAAATAAACTGAAGTGGTCCAGCAAATCTCAATAATCACAAGTATATTGTAGTATGTAGGCTTTCACGACCGGTATCAATCGAATTAAGATAACTTACCGGGCTTGTGGGGCCGTGGTCTATATGTTTTTGGTTGCCTGGCGTTTCGTCAGCGGCTGCGGCTGACATCTTCAGAAGCATTTGTGGTTTGGTCGTTGTAGCAGCTTTCACATATGACATTAGTCGTTTTCGAGATCGAAAGCTGCTACAACAACGAAACCATAAACGCTTCTGAAGATGTCAGCCGCAGCCGCTGACGAAACGCCAGGCAACCAAAAACATATAGACCACGGCCCCACAAGCCCGGTAAGTTATCTTTTTCGAATAAAATATATATTTTAAATTATTTATGATAAAAGGTAGTCGTTTTAGAATCATATTGTTTCGAGTTCGGAATGGTCCAAAAACGACCCCTATAGTTTACCTCCTTTATTTGTCACCATATCATCAAATAACGTTCAGAACTAACCACATGGCTACTACCAATTGTTTTCAGTTGATGCTTACAGAAGAAAAATAGTGAGTGAGCAAATTAGAAATTGTCTTAATTACCTACGTATCAACATTTTCACAAATTTATCTACAACTACACAGGAAAAACCACTTTCGTAATTAATTTCTAAAGAAACACTTGTACAGTAAGACGCAGACCGAATTGTGCTCGAATGCCTTTCCAATTAATTGCTAATCATAGACACGTACGAAAACAAAAGGGACAAGTGGTTCTTTAATTGGAAGGGAGATAAAGTAACTAACAATCAAACAAACTGAAACCGCTGGCGTTAGACGACGACCACCGCGTCTCGGGGCGAACATCGGCGACCTCTGCTGAGTTTCAGGAAAAATATAGATAATTAACAGCGATGTTCAATGTTTGTCATCAAATAACTCCATCTCGTTCAAGATGAGCTACGAGACAAACATACCTAATAGGTCTAATTTAATTAAGGCTCGGCTCTCAATTAACACTTCTTATTAATTTGTTTGTCGTTACTTCTGCACGAAATTACTGGAACACTACAGTGTGTTCCATTATTTTAGTTTCTTTCAACATAAAATATATTTCTCGCTAGATAAATAAAAAATTAAAAAAATTAACAACTAATGTATAGACGCCGTCACCAACGAGAAGATAGTTAAAATATCTGTTTTAATTCTAGATTTGTCTCTGTGTTGATTTTAACCCAATAGGAATAGATGAGACCCTTACAAATTTATAAAGCATATTAAAGTTGTTGGTATATAATTTGTCGAAACTATAAGATGTGGATCGCGATTTCGAGCTTGTTTGCTCTCATCAGCACGCCATTAGGCAGTTTTAATACATCATTTAAATACTACATTTAGCAATTAATACCAGCAGATTGTGATGTACAGATACTGTCTATATAATTAAATACTTAAGTTAATGTTTTTATTAAAGCTCGAGATTAATACATAATGACTAAATTATACTCTATTATATTAACTTGGACTTGTTTTACAATTTCTTATTAGTACATTATATGTACATTTCGCCTTATTAGGACATCATCAGGAATATAAACAGTACACTAAAGCTAAACTATAATGTTACGTTAATATATATCTAATTTTTCAGTCATGAACTAGTTCAGGATTTGAGAGGGGGTTGTTTCCAAAATCAAACTAGTCATTGGTTAAAATTTTATTGTTCAAAATGAGTTTTTTATTTCTATAATTTCATAATTATTTAAAAATTTCCTACCTCTTTGGCGATTTGGTATTTTCATATTTTGATTAAACAAATGATTTAAATTTATACAATGAGTGGTCAAACCTGTGGTTTGTTTGTTGTATTTTATATTTTTTATATGTTTTGCAAAACGTGTGCTGATATCCCTTTTGGATTTTCTTATATAGATTGCCTGGCAGTCTGCACATGTTATCTCATAGACACCGCAGCAGTTTAAATTACCTACCTGGTTATCTAATTTGTTGTTGATCGTTTGAAATGATTCACCAGAAAGAATCGTACTGGCCACAATGACCTTAGCAATTTCTACAATTTACTTCAAAGACTTTTTGTTGTCTAATAGCTTAAGTTAGTCTTTGTTATTGACGAATTGGGTGCTTAAGATCAACTTATTTACAAAAGTTTTAAGGGTAATTGATCTATTCCGAATATAATAATAACGAATTATATAAATATAATTAAAGTGACTCCTACAATTACTTTTTGAAAATTTCCTACAGGCGTTACGACTTTTATAGAATTTAAACTTTGGATGGCGCAGGGATGATGAAGCATTTTAATAATTAAATTAAAAACACAGAAAACTTCAACAAATATATTATAACACAAACTCGACAATTGTTTCAGCTAAATAGCAATTGTCTAGAGTACCAGCTGTACTAAATTAAAATGTGAACAATAGTTTTTGGAATTCCCTACCCATATTATATGCCCAGGAGGAGTGGGGTGTTAAAGACGTACAATTCATTTGGTTATTTATAATCCTTTTCTTTGTTCATAAAGCCTTTTTTTTTGTAAAGATTGTGATGCTTTATATATAGGACAGACTCGCCGTTCCTTGCAAACTCGTTTTAAAGAACACGTAGCTAGCATTAAATATAAAAAACATTACTGGACTCACAGAACACTGTTTAAAAGAAAATCATAGCATAGATATCAGTAATTTGAAATTACTCCATTGCCATTCAAAAGGCAAAAAATTAACCCTATTAGAATTTACAGAAATAAAAAAGGCTTTAACGAACAAAGAAAAAGATTATAAATAACCAAAAAGAATTGTACGACTTTAACACCCCACTCCTCCTGGACATATAATATGGGTAGGGAATTCCAAAAACTATTAAAAAAATTGAATATGGTATTTTGAGTAACAAACAAACACTGGGTTACGTTTCACGAAAAAAATTATTTATTCTTCTTTACAATATTGTTTCAACCCTTGCGGGTTATTATCAAGAGCTATGGTGTTACTAAAGATGTAAATAATGTAATAGACTTATATAAACGGATGGCAATAAGCAATGGGACAAATTAACTGCAGGTAGTGGTTATCTATTTGGAAGATCCAATAACAGCGGAGAATCCAAAGTGAACATTTCAATTTGATTATTTAAAATATTTTGCTTGTTATTAATGGCTTTCTTAATTTCCAATGATTCAAGCAAACTCAATTTACGACCCTTTTGTGCAGTATTTAAAAGTTCAATCGAATTAGTGTCTAAATTATGTTTGAAATCTAAGCAATGTTGAGCTATTCCTGTATTATTCTTTTTATTCCGTATGGAAAGCCGAGTTTTTATGGCTCTACCTGTCTGTCATAGGTAAAAGACTGTGCAATGTTTACAGTACAATTTGTAAACGCCGCTTTTATCTATTAGATTTATTTTATTTTTGTTGTTAACTAACAGACTTTTTAAATTAATTTTGTTGACTAAAATTGGTGTAATATGCAACTTTATTAGAAAGTGTTTAATTTTGTATTCGACTTCTTTTACATAGTTAATAAAGGCATATTTCTTATTTTCAGGAAGGAAACCGTTGTACAGTTTAATTTCAATGAGTTTACGTTGTTTATTTTTTAACATTTTATCAATTAGGTTGGGACTATATCCGTTATTGATGGAAATCTGTTTTATAATTTTCATTGTCGAGTTTGTGTTATAATATATTGGTTGAAGTTTTCTGTGTTTTTAATTTAATTGTTACGACTTTTTGAAAACGTTTCGATATAATGATTATTCAAAATATTTGTTTTCAGAAGATCTGCTTTTGTTTACATATTCTACCCTGTATATGTCGAGACATACGGGTACATCACTCGTTTTTGGACTCATTCTCATTAATAATTGTGCCGAACAGACAGAGGCTCGAGTGGTAACAAGAAGTTCGGTGTCAGCTTTCATTCAACCCTTTTCTCGGATTGTCTCTGATGTTAATTAACATACGCGATGTGAATGTCCAGGGGTCAGCTGCAAATTTGCCGCTCAAGTACAACGAGTCGAGTCGAATCCGACGATATGAACCTTTGCCCCGTGTAATAAGCATCAAAACACACGCATCGAAGGGAGGGTCGAAGTGGAAGACAAAAGTGTCCAGTTTTTGTATCACTGTTTTGTACTTACTTACATATGTATATGATGGGAACCAGTCAACCCGTTACCGTACGGTCCCACTCTATTTCTCTGTCAGTTATAATTGTTTTGTTAATGTGTATAGGCAATGTGCATGTGTGTGCTTTTTTACCTTTGTTTCATTTTTATATAAGCGACGATACTGCTCAACTGTCACTAACGGTCAAACATACCTAAATGTTTCTTTTTAAAAAGAAAACGATAAAAAATATGTATCGTACAACTTATATCCTAATTATTATTTAGTTTTATTTAGTTTAATTATTAATAATGATATTTAAACTATCTTGGGTGCATTTATTGTGAAATATGGTTATTACGTTATAAAAATAAAACTGAGAACCAGAACTGAGATTTAGTTTAGAAAGTGGTGTTTATCAAATCTTTTGCAATGAATGCAATGTCACTTACATTGGTCATAGTGGCAGACCAATAAAAACTTGATTAAAAGAGCATTTGTACATCATCAGTAAAGAACAACAAACAACTGGTATATCGGACCATTGCATTGCTTCTAATCACACCATTGACATAAATAATGTTAAGATACTACATAGTAATATAAACAAAAGCAGGCAATTAACCATGTTAGAGAACTTAGAAATTAAAAAGCTATGGATAAAAAGTTAAATATAGTTAATAATCAAGTTGAGTTCGGGCAAACATCATCCCCTCTACTATTTAATTGAATATTACAATGAATAAATGCATGGTAATTTTAGTAAAATATTTTCACTCTTGATAATGGACTATGTCCGAAACATATGTCCAGTACATATTAAATTTAGTGGAACATCTGATATTGTGCTTTATTTTTATTGTTTGATACTATTATTAATATTGTAGGGGAGATTTTTCTGTAACTAATGGTCGAGTCATTTGTGACCGCGACTGTAGACGAATATTAATAAATAAACAGAATGGTATTGAAATCCTATTTCGTCTATAAATTAAGGATCACAGATCCGATATTAGTTAGTTTGTTAGTTGTTTAGTACTAGTAATAGTAGTTTTAGTAATAGTTGTTTCTGTTGATTCCATATTTATATTTATTTTTATATTTATCATATAGCCTGTAAAGACCTTTCTGCCAGCACCCACCTGATGAGACCCGATAGATCGAAACCGGTTATGGGATTAGGCTTTCGGTTCGCAGTGCCTGCTGTGTAGGACACGACCCAAATATGGGATCTGTTATCCTTATTATATTGACTTGACGAAAAGGGATTTTACGTTTTCCTTTTTTGGAACTATAAAATTATTTAGAGTCAACTTTATGAACATCTTTTTTTTTTAAATAAATCTAAGAATAGCTAGATTAATGTAGAGTGTAGAGTCGACAAGATTAACGTAATTCCAAAACAAACTGAAAAATTAAACCGAAACGTGTAGGATATATATGTACTTTTAATCTGTGATTCATTGTTCATTCAGAGTGACCAAAGAAAATATAATTCCAAAATTTTCTGATAATTCAATCAACCTGTTTGTTGTTCTAGCAAAGTTCTTAGGCATTATTATTAATCAATTAATTAAATAGTAAAGATATTCAGTTTTCTACATTTTTCTTGTTTTATATTTTATAAAAGTTGAGCACTTCATTAATAACGACCTGCTTGATAAAGTAAATAAAACATACAGTAAGTAGATATTTTAGTACAAAAAGAGATTACTTTCCATTACAGAATCCTAACTTGTTCGGTTTAATTTTTAAGTACTACAGGTAAATTCAAGAAATTTAGGAAACTATGAGGTACTCGAACTGGGATAAATATTCTCCAGTACGATGGGACGGTCACATAAACTCATATAAAAAAACTCTACGTTTTAAAGTCTAAAGCCATGATCTCGAAAGTCCTACTTTCTTCGTTTATTTATTGTTTTTGTGAATTAAATTTTTCATGTCAAAGTCAACATGTTAAGGATAAATCCAATAACACGACTAACATAAGTCTTAGTTCCTTTTTCTTTATCTAAAATAATAAGTATATTATTATTATATATCGTATTTTAAAAGGACAGACGTATTAGGTGCCCAATGGTTGTATGCGTAATCCAATTAAAAGTATTGTTAGAGACAACTATTAAAATTGCGTGCTTCCTGATGAAGAAGAAGAAGAAACGATGGTAGCATTTCGAAATTAGTTGCAATAATTTAATAATGTGGGTAATTACGGTAATTTTTTTATTGTTCTCTAAAAACACGATATCTCGTCTACGTAATGTTCAGCAGTTGCGTTGATTGCGGCATAATGCTGTCCATTCTTTCGGGTTTGCACATGGTTAATCACTTATTAAAACCCGTGGAAAGGACAGGAAGCGATGCAGTCGTGTAAAATAACTTGGACACGCAATAAAACATTTAAAGTGAATCGATGAACGTAAAAAAACAACAGAAGCGAACAAACACTCCAAATAAAATATATTTCACCTTTATGCGCGTGATAAGTGAACGAACCTGTTGCAAGCTTGCAAGGGACCCTTTAAGACAATTTGAATTCGCCACTCGTGCCTTTTCTCTCTCGACTGGGGGCTCACTTAAAAAACGATACGACACCGACAGATTTGCTATACTGCGCGCGCAACCAATACAGCAAAGGAGGCGGGCGTGTTTGGCGCAAATGCAGCAGCTGCTTTTGCGTCTCTACATAATATAAAATGACACGTAGACATGCTTATTAAACAAAAACCTTTTTGTGTTTCATTCCCACCAGTGACTCGTGCTGTAGTGCAAAGCCGGAGGATAGGGCGTAAGGCTCTCTTCAGCATCCTTGCAGGCATTGTGGGAATAGGTAGGTGATGTAGTTAGGGAGAGAAAGATGAGACGGACGAAATGAAGACAGAAGAGAGTGAAAGGTTATCTGTGGAATATTACTGCCCCATCATTTGCCTAAATGATCCAAGGAAACCACAGAAAAATTGGATCAGAGCAGCCGGGCCCGGGTTCAAACCGGTGACCTCTCGAATGCCAAGCAATAATCTAGAGCACTAGATCACGCCGCTTATTAAGACGCGCTCAAATTTTGTTGTTTTGTCTAATACCCTCCCCCCGGGTCCTTATTTGTACGCAAGTATGGGGAAGCTAAAGGGCCCCGGGTATCTGGAAGCGAAGGACAGTGTAGGAAGTAGCTGTTGGATATAGGCGAAGGACCGGCAGCACCCCTCCATTTGTGGCATGTGCAAGCTACGTGAAACCCCAGGGACAGTAACCGGTAGCTGGCGTGAAAACGTTCAATAAGTCCAACACAGACGTGGGAGGTACACGTGAGGGTTTGGGTTCACCCCCACGTAGAACCGTCGACAGGGATCCTGACACCTTCACTGACAATCGCATGGGAACCTCGACAGGGTAGAAGCGGTGTCGGCACCTCTGGGTGATATCGCCCTTTCACCTATGTATACCCTATACACCCTGGTACAGTAGGTGCACTCGGGCGGGGTCACAGAGTTGAAGGTAACCTGACCCATAAGGGGAGTTACGACTGAGAATGTAAAATGTTCTAGTTTTAGAGAAATAGATAGGGAGGGGTGGAGGTGCATGTCCAGCCACTCTTCGGCCCAATAACTCTATGATAATAATGGTGTGTGGTGAAAATGCAACCAACTTCTTTTCTAATCAAATAGTGCATATTCCATGCTTATATTAACTTCGAAACATTTATTATCTATGTACAATGTTCAATGTATTAATTTTTGCACTTTGTAGGTCTTTGTGGTTACTTTTGTGTTACTTACATGAGAAATTAACTTTGTCATTCGTTTTCTCGGTAAAAATGGATTCACTAGGGCCCATATTATATTTCACGTATTTCATATGGAAAGATATTTACGGAAACTGGAACGTTCCAATTGAATCCCGCAGGAACAGAAGGAGAAAAGAGTATCGTTTAGGAAGATGGACCGCTGAGGATCACGGCTGCACGCCCATACGCATCTAACATAAATAGACATATAGATATTTATTAACTGAGTAAACATATTGACCAAGTCCCGGTCGTGAAAAGTTGTGATTGAGTTACCACTTCCACGTAGCAATAATAAAAGTGTTCATTACGACCGGCTCGATACTCACAGCGGAATCGTTCATCAAATTGTGAATTATTAAGCTTCTTTTAGTTTGTTTGTATTTATTTAGCAAAACCCTAGACGTGTAACATTTCCCATTTACTTTTTACAAGTAAAAAAATCCGTGGCGGCTGATAAATAGATATATGTTACGTATTACAAAAGTGAAAAATACTGGAAATGGAAGACCAAATCGAATGCGACTGTGATTTTCGCACCAAGGAGATTTTAAGGCATAAGAGTTTCGAAAACGTATAATTTTTAAAAAAAAGCAAGGACAACCGCAGTTGCTGACGAAACGTCTAGACCTAGAAATCGATTTAGATAATGGTACTATAGCCTGAATCTGAAGTTTCCAAGCATGGTTAACTAAAGAAAGGAAATAAATAATAGTGCTTTTTTGTTTCACACTTGAAATTTTATTAAATCCCGACAATTGTTTCCATACTCTATGTCTATATTATGTATTATTTATTTATTTCCTTTCTTTATTTATAAAATGTTTAACAAAACATAAACTGCGAATACTATTCAAAGACTGTACCTTAATCTACTTTTCTACATAATTTCCTTCAATATTGAGGCACTTGTCATAACGTTTAACCAGTGACCAGTTTTTTAATACCCTTCTCATAGAACTCTGCTTCTGCCGCCTGACTTGTTAACTGTTAACCACTGCATCACAACTGCTTTGACTTCGTCATCGTCTTAAGACGCCAGATGTGTCTTCAACTGCAGGAACAAATGGTAGTCACTGGGCGCCAGATCAGGGCTGTACGGAGGATGATCTAGAGTTTCTCAGTGAAAAGATGTGATCAGATCTTTGGTCCGATTAGCCACATGCGAACGATGCATTTGCTCAACTTTCCACGTCTTTTGTTCTGGATTGCACGGCGCAGATTCCTTACCACTCCATCACTCATAATGTTTTGTCTGTAAACTGCACAAATCTCACGATGAATATCAATCGGTTTTAGTCCTTTATCAGTAAGGAATCGTATAACAGCTCGGACTTTACAGTCGGCGGGAGGCATCTTAAACACTCAGTAAACAAGAGCGAATCAGACTGTAATGGCGTCAGTGCGTAGATGAGAGATGTAGGTACTCATTGCACATGCGCGGAATGTTGACCGTAGCGCCACGGCGGCAGAATTTCAAAAAGGTGCTTACTTAAAAAACATACCTCGTACAATACTCAGAAGTACCTCATTTTTGTTTTAGTTTCATTAATATCATACTTACGTGTTATGTTAATCTGGTAGACATTGATCTGCCACGTTGACCAACGTAGATTGGCTTACATTAATTATTACAGTACAATTGATAAATGTACCGCTTTCAACGAGTGGCTCAGTTTCCTTTTTATTATTAACTAATCATTTTCTTAAGGTGGTATAAATAATATAAAATTTAAATTAGAAATTTGATGAAGTAAATAACGAAACATTCTAAAGCGAATTTTAATAAGAGCACTCAATTACACCAGCGGGTTACTTGAAAGATTATGCCTTCGAAAAGCTGTTTAGTGAGCATTGAAAATAATATTTAATGATAAAAAACACAATAAACTAAAGTGGCTCAGTGGAGGATAATTACGATTTTAACAGACAGGAAGAGCCTAACGTATAAACTTAAATCCTCGCTCTATTTGAAAAAGGGAACAAATTTAAACGAAGTGGTTGGCTGTTTCAATTTCACCACATGCCCAGGCTTCACTGGAAAGTGAGCCAAATTGGAGGAGAATCGTAGAAAATCATAGCGGTTTTGTACTATTCGAAAGTAGTTTAATTTACGTTTTTTTAGGTTGGGAAAACTTTGGTGCTTTTTGTTGAATTAGTTATCTACCTATAAATTCTTTGTTGGGCACTAAGAATCCTTAGTATTGTGAAATTCTTCATTACAGATATTACATTTTGAAAATAAAAGCTGTAAATTGTCGATGCAAATAAACCAATATAAAACCATACATACATTGAAATGGTGCAGTCCTGATTTGAGTCTATAGGCCGTAAATCAAACCCTGATTGTAACATTATAGAGGTCAGCAGAGTCAATTTAGGGAATCTGTTAGTCAATAATAAAGAAAGAGTACTTACGTTTTAAAAAAGTGGGATTTATAAACTATTCTGTAAAAGTTGTAATGCCGCATATATTGGCCAGTCCGATGAGCCATAAAAAGCCGCGTTCGAGAGCATGAACATTCCATAAAAAACAAAATTAGCAGTACGGGTTTCTCAGAACATTGCATTTCTCATAGTCATGTATTAGATGAAGGCAACACCAAGGTACCACATTTTTAAAACAAAGGCAGATTGCTTCACCTTTTAGAAAATTTAGAAATTCCAAAGGCCTTGAAGAATAAGAAAGATAACTTAGTAAATAATCAAACCGAAATATATTCGCACAATACACCCTTGTTGTTGTCGTCATTATAGTTAAGTAAAGGTTTTTCCATATCAGGTAGTCGTAATGTAGATTAGGTATATATACTCGTGTAATAACTTCTAATCTTAGCATTTCTACTTAAAACTGTCCCTTTGATAATGATCTGTTGATCGAAACAATTTTAAGAGTTTCTTATAATCAACAGTTGAAATAAAACGAATTTTTCGTCGTTATTTTATTTATGTTACTAAATCATTTCGTTAAACCACCCCTCTCTAATTCTCACATATATAAGTTGTCCTGCATACGTAAGTTTAGTTAACTGATAGTTAGTAACGCGAAACAATTGTCAGATCATAAATAAATTGTGGAAACAAACAGTGAGTTTTAGTTTTACTTTATTACCATCAGTTTCCATCAAGTAAATGTGGAAATAGTTAATCAAACCAAACGTTGGAAACGTTTATTTTTGTAAAAAGTTTCGGGGAAAATTTTCTTAGTAAGATAAGAGTGATGCCATTTTAAAAAGGGGCATATTCTTGCAAATTGTAGCTGGCTTCGGTATTTTCACCCTTGGACTGTTCGCACTGGTTGCGTTTTGTTCCAGTGCTTACTAAAGTATAATAATCGAGTGTGCGTTATACTTACGTCCATTAGCGAAGTACGTACATGCTCAGGGGAACGCATTAAACGGCACAGGGAACTCGGTAATTGTTGTAAGTGTGCGCCTTTTGAGGTTCGTTCACCGGGAACAATCTAAACAGTATCTTAATTATTAACATGATACTTGGCGTAACATGAGAACAATAAATTTACTTACCGCACTGTGAAATTAATGTTAAAAAAATTACGTCTGGGAAATGAAATAATTACATTCATTATTGCGTTATAGAGCAAACACAAGTTACGGAACGACGATTCTGAGCCAACAAAAACGTAGGAAAGGGACAATTTGTGGATTACTTACTGACGTAACGTGAAACTTTGAAGATTTTTTGAGAAGGCTTCAATTAAACAAACCAAAAATATATGGTATATATCTGATGGATACAAATGGCAACTGAGAATTCGAGCGATTCACGAGCGAAACGTTTGCAAAATAAATTCCATATTGAACCATTCAAATCTTCGCATTTGCAATTCAACAGATTATATGGGAAATGTAATCATTTCAAGTTGTTATTTGTATTCTTATTCTAACTTAGTACAGTAGGAAAGGCAGGGGGGAGGCATTGTCACTGTCCCCCTTGGATTTACGTACCTACGCCTATGTACTGTAGTATTTATGGAATTTTTGTAGATAAGTAAAATTTAACGTTGTTACGCGCTGCGCAGTCTCACAATGTTATGAATTAGCGGAAATTGCATCACAAGCAAAACTGTTGCGGATGTTTTGGAAGAGGAAGGGAATCTCGAAAATAGAAATAGCGTACGTGATTTAACACCCAGAAACATTGTATCCAAACGTGAAAATAGCCCTACATATTTTATTGGAAATACATTATTCTACAGTTGCCATTGAAAAGTTATCTAGCACCTGGCTGAGATGAACAATGATTGACAAAAGACCAGGAAATTCCTGATTTGCCGTCCTCCTTCGCTAGGGCAAAAGCTGGGTATGCTCATACTGTTCTGGTCTATGTTTTCTGTGGTTTCCTTGGATCACTTAGGCAAATTATAGGGCAGTAATATTCCACTTCCCTTCTGTCTTCATTTCGTCCGTCTCATCGTTCAAATTTTTGATCTAACCACCAAATTAGCCCCTAACATCGGCATTTTCGAAATTCATTTTAGACACTTCGTTGTGCCAGTTTCTCAGAGCTATACATCTGCTATGTTACGCTTCCATTTGTTTAATGTTGTGGAGTGTGGCATTGTACGTTATTGTTTTGAAAGGAATTTATTATATTGTATTAAATTGTGACGTTGTCTCACTTTCAGGAAGTTCTACTTCTGCTACATCGATAAATAATTCTTAGCTAACGTGGTGACGTCCAAATCGGCAGAATGGTTCCATACTAGTTCGCATTTAACCAAAAATTTTCTGTTTACACTTTACATAAACTGTATTATTTTGCTTGTGCTGAATTTATGTACGAATTCATTGGCGAGTTTGAAAAAAAAATGATTACCTTTGTTTTCTGTTAATCACGTTAATCTTACAGGATTTTTTTCAAGATTTTCTTTTATTCATTAATAAACAATTTCCATGTTATTATGAAATATGTATTAATTTTCTTAAGAACTGCCTTTAACATTATAGATTTCCCAGAAGAACATATTTTTAGTGTTTGAGCTAACTTCAGAGAGACAGGGCTGGTAAACAGCTAATATAAAAAGGGTGTAATTTTGATTTCATGTACAATACTAACTAGAAACAACTAAAGAAATCCATCTGTAGAAAATTGCCACTAATTATGAGTTCATTAATGTTTAACAAAGCCGTTTTCGATTGAAGGAAGTCGACTTGACAAACTAAACCCCAAGGCCCCGTGTAGAAGCCTACAGTGATACAACTCAACCGAAGGCTGGGCGATTAATGGCTAGAAATGGTTGACCAATGATGGAATTGCATTGTTAGGCCACTTACGTTAAATCAGTGGCCCAGTTTTATCCTATTTTTTTCTTCATTTTTTCGGAACGTGAAGGTTAGCAATATGAAGGACATTAATTCACTGCAGTACTGTTTAGCCATTTTCGAGCAGATCGACTATAAAGAATACTGTGCACTTTATTATATACAATAAATTTAAATCTTTTGGAAACGAACTGCTTGGCTCAGCGCTTAACATTCGGATCTTAGAATCGTGAGATCTCTGGTTCGAGTCTTAGAATATACACTTTTATTCATTCGCTTTTAATCACTGAGCCACTCTATTTGACTATCCTTTGCCCTTTATCGTTTGTCATGGGTGGACCCAAATTAGATTCCAGGTATCAACCATTAAAAAAGCAGTCGTGGTTGTTATGACTGAGTCAGGATAAATTGCCTAGCAGCTAACGCTGAGCTAAGTCTTGGACGTTTGTAGAACCCTAAGGGGGTGGTATACATGTCTAAATAATAACTCAGCATTCGGGAGATCACCGGAACGATTCCGCAACAGTCTGCCCTGGTCTACATTTTTGTGGTTTCCTTGGACCATTTAGGCAATTGCTGCAACAGTACTATTCCACAAATACTCCCTCAATTTGTCGATTTTATCTGTCTCTCCCTAATTACCACCCGTCCACCCCCACAATTCCTAGAGACTGAGACCTTCCAGTACTACAGTATAGATCGGAGGGACCGTATACTCCATCAGTGTTGAAGCTGGTGAGAATAAAACACTCAAAAAAGAACCAAACTGTTTGAAATCACGATCCACGTCTAATGGTTTCGAAAAATCTCTGTTGGATACCTTCTACGAACTAAACCCAGTTGGATTTATGTACAGGTTGGACCCGTTCATCATCTGTAATGAATGAACAACTTGTCTGTTTTGTCTGTCTTCAGATTTTGACATGACAAATCGTTTTCTTTTGGCACCGGAATATAAACGGTGGTGGAGTACCGCATCGTCAGCGGCAGCTTTGGCCAGGTAATACCCAGATAAATAATACACTTTGGCATGTATCGGACAAATAAAAAAAATTTGCGTTCTAATTCTTTTTTTTTTCGTACGTGTACTTACACATACACATAGAGACGTCTGAATTTTACAAGTGAGACGGACCTTGGCTGCTGATTACGTCACGCGTATAATTAAAGTGTTGTACAGAAAAATCAAATATAGAAGCGGTAACTAAAATTAAAATAATCCAAGCATAGCATCTCGACTAAGTGTAGGGGTACCTGATTATAAATAGACTAGTGTATATGCACGAATTATGTATGTGCACGTATATGTAGGTACGTATGTTAGGATGTATTTAAACCGATTGACAGTGCGGAATTATATGTGATGATGACAGACATAATACGGACGATTATTATTATTATATTACATATATATACATGTGTGGATATACATATGTATACTTCGAGAACAATGTCGTCTCGGATAAGGTGGCTAATTGAAAAATGACTCATCATCCAATTATTGATTTCCAAAAGTTTATTAAGAAGTGAGAGGAAATTATTGTTTAATTCAAATCTATTTAACTATCAGAAAAGGTACCTTCAAAAGCAAGAGTTGTAATGTTTTTCTTGTAGTCCAAATGTTGTCCTCTTATCCCTTTTTCTATCTTTCTTTTTACCTTGTTCTTTTGAATTTTGATAGGTATCTATATTACAGGACTTGAAAAACATCAGCATTTGGTATTATCACTATATAACAATAAGTTCATGTATATGTATGGTGCTACGGGAATTAAGATTGTAATGCAAATCGGTAGAGCTATCTCGTCCAAAGATACAATATTCTGTAATTAGCTGTCCATTTAAACTTAAAACTAAAGATTGAAACTAACTAACTCGCCTATGTTGTCGTGGTTGTTCGGGCTTTCTGGCCCTTTCAGCAGCTGTAATATCTCCTGAAGATGTCGTCTATGCGTGGCGACGAAACGTCGAGGATAAACCTTGAAAGACGAACAACCACGACAACATTAATGATGTCCGCGGAAGCTTGAACCAAATAGTGAATCGCCTATTTTCGATATCTGGAATGTTCTAGTTTAAACAGACTTTTTAATTAAAAATTGTGAACTTTTGACGTCTCGGGCGTTTTAAATATTATTATTCCGGAAAAATTGCTCTATGATTAAAATTTAAATGCTATGCACCATCAATAACGATACCCATCGGTTCAAATTTGGAAGGGTTTAACTAGTTGTGTAATGAATCCCGTGAAGACAACATCAGTCTTTAGATAGGGTACATAGTTTTATTAATGTTTGCCAATCGTAAGTGATAAGAAGTAAAATTTAGATATTGAAAATGTATCTATATACAATAATGAGTACCACAGTTAACCTCTGGATTTCGAACTGTTACGTCTACTGTACTTGGAGACCAGCAAACAATTGAAAATCTGACTAAGATGAATCAAAACTTGAGGATAATTGCATGCGAGGATTATAAAACTTCATATAAAGTACAAGCCTGATTAACCTGACAAAGGGAGTTCTGAATTAACAGTTGGAGGAGCGTTGACAAAATTGTACTTTTAAGTAAAACAACTTGCGTTCAATAAATTGTTGTCATCATCATTGAGAGCCATCAGTCCGAAGACTGGTTAGACACCATCTCCACTCTTTCCTATCCTTAGCCAATATTCGCATTTCTCTAAAACTAGAATATTTTACAGTGCCCGGCACCTAAAGAGATTCAAAAGCCGTAAATCATCTGATGAGCACTAGCAAATCTTAGCCCCTTTAGGGCGGGGATAATCGACAGGTAGGCAGAATTATAACTGCTCAACAAGGTTCAGTAGCGTAGTGGCAAATAGTTGCAAATTAACAGAGTAGAGAAGTGGTTGTTAGGGTAAGTAAAACAGTTGAATGAATTCACTTGTGTTCCGTGTTCAGTACTTTTTCTCTCAGTGATACGCGCCGCTGAACTACAAGTTGATGCTTCTGTCCAGCTATATTCTTATTGGCTGTTTCGTTTATTGCTATGCTAAAAGTTTCCGCCTAGCTACCTGTCGATCTGACTGTCGCTGTATCTCCTTAGGTGCCGGCCACTGTACAACCCTACCTATTTGGTAACAGTAATTTAATTAAGGTCTTCCTCTGCTTACGTTTAGTCCTGTTTCTGTCTCTAGTAAGTGTCTAACTAGTATGTTACTTCATGTCTCAAAAGGTGTCCCACCAATTTATCTGCTTTTTCCTTTATTGACTTTCACAGCGCCCTTTGTTCTCCTACTCCCTCTAATAGTTCCTCATTTGCAGCCTTTTCTATCACAGTGCCCACCAAATGTACATATGTTAAGATACATCATACGTCTACGATTGATTACTGACTAAACTTATTTATTTTGTTTTTTTAGTTGGCACGTTTGCTAATTTTCACACTTTAAAATCCGTTTCGTGCAAAAATCTGATCATTGAAAAACTGCTACACATAAAATCCGTCAGCTATCATTCGTATCCACTGAGAGCGAATGGTCTACAATTATAACGAATGTTTTTAGTTCTTAAAATAAAATTTCAAGTCTAATTGGCATCGGGTTTTTTAATTCTGGTCGCGCGTTATTTTTATAACTTTATTGCGTGCTGATTTTTCGAATTAATTTTTCCGTTCGCTACCACAAAAACAATATATGCTGCGGTGTGTACATAATATTATATTTTTATACTGACGATTCCCCTTGATGCTATTTTTCTCGAAAAGTTGGCAATTAAACATGAAAATAAATTACGACTGTTTGCGTAAGACCCCGAATATATTTGAAATTAATGTAAGACATTTTATAATAAATATTATTCTAACACGCAGTGGTAGTGGCTCTTAATTATAATTCTATATGAATAAGCAATCTAACCGTTCACAAATTTGTGTTCCAATATTTTTATATGAGCCAATTATTTAAAGATTTTTCGTACCGTCTCTTATTACAACGAGTTAATAAGCTGGCATACAATGTTAATTATTCAATAAAAGAAGATAATAACATCCTTTTTCGTCTAATTATAGAGGATCACAGATCCCACATTTGGAACGTGTCCTACACAGTAGGCACAACGCACAGAAAGCCATATCCCACGACCGGTTTAATAATAATATTATTATAATAATTATAATATATATCATATTATTACATATAGCTTGTAAAATCCTTTCTGCCAGCGCCTACCTGATGAGATCCGATAGGTTGAAATTGATCGTGGGATATGGCTTTCGGTGCGTTGTACCTACTGTGTAGGATATGTTCCAAATGTGGGATCTCTGATCCTTTATAATTAGACAAAAAAGGATTTTATTACCTTCTTTTGTTGGATTGTTATCTTCGTCTAATAATCGTTCGGAATCAATAGTGTAATTCAATGCCGGTAGGGGTATTAGCCCTTGGAGTAGTTGTTTCTGTTGATTCCATATTTATATTTAATGTTGATGTCATTACATTCACCTTACTTAGAAAAGCCGAATACTTCGTACCCGTATGCATAAATGGTTTCACCATATCTTTCTATAAAAGAAAATAAAATTGTATTTTACCGATCAAGAATATTATTTTTCTCTCGTTTTTTCTTTTCCTTCCGATTTCTCATTTTGATTTCTTTTCTACCTTAAATACGATAAATTTAACTAGTTATACATCTACAATAACTTTAACTTCATCTTGAAATTTGCTTCTTTTTTTGTTTGCAGGTAGCAAAGATGAAACGGAAGCACCGACTATCACTCTTACAGCTGAATTTACAACTGATATAGATTTACAACCCGATACAGAAAAAAACGCTGTTTCACCATAAAATTCAATCGTAATGTAGTTTATGTTAAGTTTGTAATTGTATTATTATTGTATTGTTTATTTTCATAGAATTACAACTGTTGGTAATAATAAATAAGTTACCTGATGACGACTGGAGATACCATACCAGTCGAAACGTTGTAAATCTCAACAATAAGGACATGGAAGCTCGAAAATTTACGTGTATTTTTAAATAAATTACAATTATGCAAATATTATTTTAAAAACTGTGCTAAAATAGACATCAAGGAAGATTTACTCCAGATGAACACTGAATTATATAAAAAATCATAGAAACTCAACAAACAATGAGTGAGAAGAATGTTGAAAAAGATGAAGCAGCTTGGTTATATTCGCAAAAATTAGTATTAAGTTTATTTAAAATTTTGATTTTCAAATCATTGGAGACATTGCGTTTTTTGACTCGTGTTTGGACAAAAGGATATGTCACGAGTGTAGGACTGTTTCAGCATGTGAAAATGTCATAGTTTAAAACTTTTTCTTTTAATTTTTATGTTTTAGTATATTTTGCACTTACTACATTCGCTATGTTCCTGGATTTGCTATAGCATATAAAACTATTAGATAAATTTGTTTTCAAAACTTTCCCTGTATTTTCGTGTATTGTGTTCCCTAATGGTGAGCTTTCTAATGATCCGCATCCCGCACCCTTGCTGAGGATGCTCTAAATAGGTAGTTCAAGTTAGAATAGGTTAGGGTAGGTTAGGTTAGCTAAATACTGAACCGCAGCCCCAAATTGCAAATGAAATTAAAAAGGAGTCGAATGGAGCTAAAAAAGGATACATTTATAACCTTATAAAAAAATTATTGGATTAATCGATTTCTTATCGATTAATTGATTTTTAAAAACCGAAAATAGTCGATTAAACACAATAATCGATTAGTTAAGTAATGAATTAATCAGATAATCGATTAATCAAACAGTCGGTTAAACAACACATAGATAATTAAAATATCGATTAATCGCAAATAATTAATATATATTACATATTATACGCTTTTTATACCAATAAAATAGTGGCAATATTGTGACCGATTTTTGCTTGACTTTGACAGACGAGCATGCCCGGCAATTAATATTTTTGGCAACCAATAGATACAGAATTTATGTTTCTTTGTAAACTCTTACATATATTCTTTATGTATTTTGATTTAAGGCAACAACTGCGTTTTTATTATGAAAATGTTTATTTTTATGTTGTTCCAAATAAAGAATGAAATCACAAAAGTTCCTATAATTCTAAAATAAAATCTTTGCAGTAAATCTGACCCAGAAAAAGTATTATTTTCACGTGATTATTTCCTTAGTGAACAATTATAATAATTGATTATTTCGGTTGATGGACTACCTCGATAAATCGTTATGTTTTAGATTAACCGAATATTCCGTTTAATCGTAATTAAACATTATTTTGTGAATTATTTTACATTTAATCGTCGCCCAGTCCTAGCTGTCGCTATTACCTTTTGTATTGGTTCTTACACACTGTTTTGATGACATAAACGTAATCTGTCAATAATTTTACAGTACTTATTTACTTAAGGCCAGGGACACACGAGCATTTTATTGACGCGCGATATAACTCGCGTTACAATGCACGGTATTTTTAAATGAGTTCCAAGGCGAGTTCGTTTAGACAATGCAGTTGAGCATGATGCATTTTGAATTATCAATTTTAGAGGTCGAATAACGCCGTGTATCATATAATTCATCCAATGAGGACTGCAGATACAAATGTCATAAATTGCTGTGATTTGCTTTTTTGATGTCGTTTTTATTGTAATTATTTCAAAGTAAGGTAAGAAAACGTGGCCAATTGATATTCGTTAATTTTCACTTTCACACAAGAGGTGATATGATTCACCGCGCGCTTTCCTAATGTTTTTTGTTGGATGTGACGAGAATTGTAACACGCATCATGACGCGAGTTAAATGAACGCTCGTGTGTCCCTAGCCTAAGTCATCGCATATAGAGAGAGACTCTTTGGTTGATCCCCATATTCTATTCTGTGGGATATGACCATCTAACTATCGGCTGACACGATCACACATATGCCCCCCAATTTAATTGCTTACTTAGTTCATTCATTAATCATACATCATAAATACAGTCTTGTAGTCAAGAAGTTTAAATTCTCAGTGTTGAAAATTGCTACGTTAATACATTGGCTAGAAGTTAAAACCGCTTACGTATTAACATCACAATGGTTTGGTTTCGAAAAAGAAGTACCTTACATAGGTGCTAATAAAATGCCTATCAATTGAGAAATTAAAAGTTCGGTCTCTTTTGAATATTACCAAAAAAGGTATATTCATTTTATCTTTTAAAATTCTGTAAAGAAAATTATTTCTATAGACAGCATATACAGGGTTATTCAAACTGAGTGGTACATTAGACGTTTTAGGGAAACTAAGTATGTTACACATTTGAAAATTTGGGAGTTGGGAGTAGGAGCTATAAAGGATGATCTATTTAACTAATACAATTTCAACTTTCGGTTATACCGGAAGTTGATGTCAACTTTCTTATTTTAAATTGAATGGTATATTTTTTACGATTTTACTATGAATTCGTATGAATCATAAAATTTTAAGGTGATTTTGATAACTTTGTAACTTGTATACCTAGGATGAATAGTTTCTAAGATAATTTAATTTATTGGAAAAAAGATTGCACCGCAACCCAAACTATAAAAAATCATAACTTCCATAAAAAATGACTTGGAATATTGAAATTTTTACTAGTTATAGTCAAGTCATAAGACTAATGTCATGCCAAAACTAAGATGTTTAATTTGTACAGGACATTCAGAAAAAAAATCCAAAGTTTAAAACATTCAATCACGAATCACGAACTTCATTGTTTCAAATGGCACCTAGTACATTTTATTGTGCCATTAGATTCTGTTTTTTATCCTCTTTGTCCATGCCAAACTTCCACACTTTTTATTATCTTAACAATCGTTACGCCACCTAGCGGCTTCATCAGAAGATACACAAGATCTTGTGTGGAATTTTGACAAGTGTTTTATTTATTATAAATTAAAATGAACTTCCATCAAGTACGAGTAGGATCAATCAATTGTAAATATGTATTAATTTCTAAGAAATCTTGAAGTATTTCTAAGATCAAATAAACTCACCTACGCTTTGAATACCGAACGATTCCAATAAAAAGGAAAACTATTAAATAGCGAAATTAGTTAGCAGTTCTCACTTTGCGAATCGCTTTGGCTTTGACCTAATTTTTTAACACGTTCCTCTTTTACTAAAAATAAATATGAATGAAACTAACTTGCCATTGAATATTTCGAATTAAAAAAAATATATAAAACACCTTGGAATCGATTCCAATTTTGATTAGTTTTGCAGTTTATAACCAAACCCTACTAAATACTGTCAAGTTTTTATTAATAAAAAGTAAAATGTTTTCATGTCGCAGCCGATCAATAAAACAGGGCACTGTTAAATACGGCTAGGCGTTTTACCATAAGTGAACGGTTAGGCTAATTGTAAAGTAATGACTAGTCTACTGTTACATCAGCAATTGTGTTACAGTTAAAACTGAATAAATTAAAAATATTTATAAAGAAGACAAAAGATAGAGACAAGAGCAGATACTACATAGGGACGCCTATGGATTACGCGAGCTGTAAGGGTGTTCCAAACTGTACTAGCTAAGCCGCTGCGCAGCAAAGCATTGCGCATCCGGATTGACGTATCTGTGAGGAGATTTTGTTAAAATTTTGTTGGGATTGACAACTTTAGGATGCGCAGTCGCCCATTGAGCAGCGACTTTCGTTTTCTGTCCGTGACGTGACGCTTTCAGATTTATTAGTTTTGGGTTATATTTCTTTTTCTATCTCTAGTATTTTTGGTATTTATCACGATTTGTATGAACAAATTGATGGTTGCATTATCTTCTTATGTTTCTAAGTACTTAAGTGTGGTCCATTTTAAAAATACAGAATCTGATTAATCAGCAGGTTAGTCCGGATTGGTTAGTCAACATAATGGCGGAACCAATCAATGAGTTGCTTTGAACGCCGTGCTTTAGCTAATGAATCATAACTTTAAAAAAACACTTAAAAACATATTGCGAAAACCACGAAACCTATCATAACTACCATGAGAGAAAGTAAGAACGAGTAGCTATATACCTAGCAATAGCGGCAGCCATTTTGTTGACTAAACCATATGACAAATAAAATGGTGGTATCAATTTTAAAAGAATTTTCGTGTAATGTAAAAAACGACTGTAAATATAGACAGAGAAAAAAAGAAACTTTTGTGTTTCATTCCCACCAGCATCTCGTGCTGGTGGGCAAGCAGTCCCTCCGACCTACACTGTAGAGCAAAGCCGGAGGGTAGGGCGTAAGGCTCCTTCAGCCTGACAGCAAATGGAAGCATTCGTAGTTCGTTAACATTCAATTGAAGAAACGCCAAAAAATACTTTCACTAGCTCAACCTTCTTTTGAAACTTTTATTGAAGTACTTACATTATATAAAAAATATATCTAAATAAATCTAACGATGCTAAATATTATTATTATATGTAAAAATACTAAAATGTCCAGAACCATTCTTGGTACTAGCAGTCGACAATAAATAACTTGCCAGTAATCAAACTATTTAAAAAAAATTCATTTTACACAGTACCAGCAACTTAATTTCTTGGTTAACTTAAATTTTACTATTTACCGGTTAGTAATACTTCAGTGGCGTTATTCTTTTTCAATGCGACATTTATTGGATTTTGCACTCTATATTAGTATGTCTTCTATTATTTCACAATTCTCCTCAATTTCTCTCTTTGTTTTTGGATTTAAGAAAGAAAAATAGTAACTATACACGAATGTAGTTGATAGTTTCATACCCGCTTATTCTTTAGTAAGATCTTAGAACATAAATACATACAGACAGCATTTAATACTACAGCAGCGTAATTGAAATAGGAAATAATTCTGGGCCTCTTTTCTTTCTCTAACGCGGCCTAAACGAAGCCCGATTGGCAGAGAAAGGTACGGTTAGGGAAGAGAGATCGAATCAGTCTGCGTTAGAGCGAGAGAAAAGGGTGATAATTATTTCCTATTTCAATAACGCTGCTGTAATATTAAATGCTGTCTCCATGGATTTAGTTGTAGTTTAACATGATACTGTACAATGAATGACAGACTCTTTTAAGACGTTGTCGTAGTCTGTACGAATTAATCCAAAAGTCATGGTAATAGTACAGATAATTTAAGTGGGGTTCAATAGTTTTCTAGTGTTTGATGCAGTTTTACTGCTTTCTTTTACCTTGAAGAATAATTAAAATAGTAGCACAGCTATTCTCATAAACATGTAGTAACAGCCTAACCTAACCTATTCTCTGATGGAGATGTTTCAATAATTTGTTTTTGTTAGCCACCTGCTTCAATAAAACTGTACAGAACCAGAAGAAACATTTAAGAAGTGTGTGCTTTAACATTACTTTTCATTGCACCATCATTGTTATTAAGAAATGTGGATGACAAAATAATAAAATACGCCATGTAATTAAAAATAAATAAAATAATAAACGGTTTTCGTATGTTTATAAACTATTTTAATCGAATTGAGAGTATCAGATGTAAACAACTCAAAGTGGGTACATAGTGACGAACATAAGAATTATTGAAAAAACTATTATAGCGTACTGAAAAACACAAATCTAGATGATAACTTGTTTGAAGTGACAAATATGATCAATTACAAATATGTACATAGCCGAAAGTGTTGCATACATATGGAGGCTTAAATATTGAAACTAAGTAAAAATAAAGTTTGTTCAAGCAGATAAAATAGACTGGCCTCTCTGTTTGAGCATTAATTAATATTAAACGTGATTGATTACTAACTCAATTATTTTACCGTCATGTTTTACTATTAGGGTAATGAAAGATTATTTATGAAACACTTACCGAACGACTTGTTTACTACATGCAATCTCAGCAAAAAATTGTCATTTACAATTCAAAATACAAATGTATATTTGTAGTAAAAGATCACAAAATATGAACAACACACACAAACCAAAACAAACACGCAAAATTATAACCAAGTACCAAGAGACAGCAAAAAATCACTGCAACAATTATTCACAATGGAACGTACGAGAAAACACGATAAAGAGAAGAAAATATACGAAAGTTTGTTTTGATTCCAAACGAAAACTTTCACTTTCCTGCACTCAACTTTATGGATTCGAAAAACGGCGTCGAAAATCGGCGCTAAATACGCGAATTGCCGTTGTATACACGCGAAAATCGTCAAAACAAATATAGAAAGTTATTCTGAATGCAGTGAGTGACTTCCCGCCCTCACTCGAATGTTTCATTTGAAGTTTGAAGCCTGGCCAAGAGCATAATATAAGAAATGTGCGCCCAACAAAACACATGTTCGCCTGGAAGAAGCGGGATTTGCGTCTCCATGCGTGTACGTGTGTGTATGTGCGTGTGTGAGCGAGCGGGTACGGACGTCCTGCGCAAGTCAGGCGTCACGACGGACGGACGGACGGGCGGCCAGATCGACGACACCCGGCGTCCAAAAACTGCCGCCTTAATGAAACCTTTTTAATTAATCTAATAATATCCCACCGTAATTACAGAAACTCGTCTGCCATTTCGAAAGGCGAATGAAGAAGGATGAAAAGAAGTGGAAGAAAACGTATTGCAGACGGCATATTTGGCTACGCTGTGTAACGTCTTCCGTTGGCGTTCGTTATATTGAGACTTTCATCACGGCCGACTAAGAAAAAAAAAAGCAATAAGTATCATCAAGAGCAATCTTTGTATTAAATGCGTTAATTAATCCTGTCCAATCCGAAGGAAATATCTGCAAAAATATATTGACAGACATCAACTAACTGGACGGTTCGATCTTTGATTTCATCCCTCTAACACGTCCGGAGATACATTTAATTTTATTTCTGTTTTCATATTTTTTAAGACAAATTCATCTTCCCAAAACTATTGCTCCTAACTGACAAGTTTAAATAAAATTAAACGAAAGACTTTCCGTAAAAACTTAAAGTCGCCTCCACCCTTCTTGTCATGTTCAGTTACGATTTAGTAAATGCCAAATTTGCACCTCTCACTGATATACTAAATATGAAGGCTTTGGAATCATGAAGCCCAAAGCTTGAAATTTACTAGCTATACTTCTTGTGGCTTCTAGGTGTTTATTAAAGAAGGATCTTCTTCGAATTAAACCTATAAAGGGGGATGGAAAATTGCAGAAAAATGTAGAAATATTTCAGTTTAGAGATATGGAAATTTAAATTCAGTCTCATCGATAGCAGACAAAATTATAAAATCGTTGGTTTTGAATTTTTTGAAATTTTTGTTTAATAGTGATTAGTTTACTTTTTATGTCATGCTTTTTCGAAAAAAAAAACTAACTTTTTTTTGTGTTTTATTCCCACCAGCTACTCGTGCTGGTGGGCGAGTAGTCAGTCCCTCTAACCTACACTTCAGTGAAAAGCCGGATGGTAGGAAGGCCCTCTTCAGCCTCCTTTCAGGAATCGTGGGAATGGGTGGGAGAGAAGGATGAGACGGACGAAATGAAGACAGAAGAGAAGTGAAAGATTAGAATATCTGTGTAATATTACTGCACCAGCATTTGCCTAAATGATCCAAGGAAACCACAGAAAACTTGGACCAGAGCAGCCGAACCTGGGTTCGAACCAGTTACCTCCCGAATGCTAAGCAATGATCTAGAACATTAGACCATGCCGCTCGGTAAAGGAAACTTATAATCTTTTTCGAACGATAATTGGATACTCACGAAGTATTTATCATTAATTATCTGGCTGATTTGGCGCTGATACGTTCTTCGTTTCATGGGCGATCGAAATACAATTAACGAATTGAATATAATGTTGTGACGACATGCCAGGGTCATAATAATCGAATATGTTAGAAATAAAGCAATTAAATTTTATTAACAGAAGTTTATTAACACTTTTTTGTACATACAGGATGCCGCAGTCGGTATGAACCAAAGCAAGTATGGTGATTGGTTGTTCTCTGTGGTTTCCTTAAATTATTTAGGCAAATGCTGGGGCAGTAGTATTCCACAGATAATCTTTCACTTCTCTTCTGTCTTCATTTTGTTTTAATAGTCCCTAGCCGGAAAACTTTCGTAATTTATTTATAATTGATTATGTAAGATTCATGTTTTTTAAAAGTTAATGTTGGTACTAGGGTGATTACGATGTAGATAGAGAAATAGTGCACATTTTTTGTTCGTATAGCTAATATACGAGGTATGTTTTTTAAGTAAGGACGGTTTTCAAATTGATAAAAATCGTGCAAAGATATCTAAATAATTTTATTTTTACATGAAAGTCTGTACCTTAATCTATTTTTCTACATAATTTCCTTCAATATTGGGGCACTTGTCTTAACGTTTGACCAGTGACCAGTTTTTGAATACCCTTCTCATATAACTCTGCCGCCTGACTTGTTAACTGTTAACCACTGCAATCGTCATCGTCTTGAAGACGTTGACCGCCTAGATGTTTCTTTAAGTGCAGGAACAAATGGTAGTCACTGGGCGCCAGATCAGGGCTGCATGGAGGATGATCTATAATTTCCCAGTGAAAAGAAGTGACCAAAGAGATCTTTGGTCCGATTAGCCACATTCGGACGGGCATTGTCATACACATTTGTGCTGCCATCTTTAAATGCTCTCACCCACTTCCTTACCATTCCATCACTCATAATGTCTTGTCCGTAAACTGCACATATCTCAGATCTCAAGATGAATATCAATAGGTTTTAGTCCTATAGCACTAAGGAATCGTATAATAGCCCGGACTTCACAGTCCACAGTCGCACTCATGATTATCGGAGGCATCTTAAACACTCAGTAAACAACGTAAACAAGGGTGAATAAGACTGTAATGGCGTATGTGCGTAGGTGAGAGATGTAGGTACGCAGTACGCATGCGCGGAACGTTGACCGCATCGCTGCGGCGGCAGAATTTCAAAACGGTACTTACTTAAAAAGCATGCCTCTTATGTGACTACAGTTGATTATCTAATCAGCTATCATGGCAAAACACAGTCCATCAGTGTTAGATTAGTCACAGCAGTGGTCAAAATTGGATGACGTACATAGGGATTTTTTCGATAGGTTTTGAAGTCCTCTATCATCAACCTACTATGGCCCGTAACGACCACAGTACCTTGTAAATAAATTTAGTGGTCAACTTCTTCGTGTTTGCAAGTTTGGTACATTCTAAGATTGACGGAAACTATATATTTTCAAGTGACATTATAATTATTACTCTTACTAGTTTGTGATTGCTTTACTATCTTATAGAATCATTATCAGTTTTATATTTATTTTTAGTTACATGGGCTATGTTTTAAGTGAAATAAATACGAATTAAATATTTTTGAAGTTTATTCTCTTAAAACAATCAGCTAAACGGAATTTAATAGTTGCTTCTCTGTAAAACAATTACTACCCGTGATTTGGAAGGAGTGGTCATATTATAGACTTTAAAATAAGTCTATTTTAAAGTTTACTGATTTTCGTAAATATCTCTTACGTTAATTCAATTATTTGTTTCTATATGTCAAAATGATGATTAGTTTATTGTCATAAGATCTTAAATTATTATTAATTCTTTGCTTACATTTTAAACGTGTTAAATATAAAATATCTATCCACCTTCTGGTGTGAAGCACGAAACAATTTTTTTTTGTTTCATTACATGCACGTTTTTAAATATTCTCAAAACGAGAAACAGTGAATAATCCTTTGCAAGTGAAGAGAAAAATCGTTAAAAAGGACATTGACTTCCGATTAAAATCTTGAAATGTTGTACAAACACCGAATTCGGAGTGTCGACAGCGTTCTTGAAATAGCAATTAATTTACATACAATGGAATTTGCGAAGAAGAGGTGCCCTCTTATAATAACGTCTAGTCGCATATCTCCTGATAACAGGCATTTCAGCGTACCTTTCTTAAACAGAAATCGCAGACGTTCTCCCAACTACACACAAACAAATACATATGTAGAATGTTAATTCACTTTAATCGTCACTAGCCTTAATACGTTTCGGTTTGCTCATGCCCATTCGATTACAGCAGTTTCATCCATCATTCAAGATTGATTATCAAGTAGCAACAACTTACAGTTCAAACAGTAGATTACTTAAATGGCTTGCAACGAAATTCCGAATTTTATGGTTGGTTTTACATTGCTAATTATAAATGACATAGAGAACGAATATTTGTTTTGAATAAACTTAACGAAAAGAATTTACGCGAATATGCCAATCAGCTTTAACATTTTGGGGAGGCAACAACTGTTTTCTTTTTTTTAAATATGTACGGAAGGTCGTCTTGAATACTTATAAAACGAGGTTATCGCGGTCGTTAACTAACTTCGTTAACTTAGTTGTCATCTTCAAATAACTACACCTTACATAAGAAACAATAGTAATATTTTCGAATGACCTTATTTTTTATTAGGATGCTGATAATTGAAAAGGCTTTATAAAACGTCAAGATCTAATAAATTCTCCCATAAAATTAAAAAAAAACAAACAGTCCAGCAAACGTCTTAAAATACATTATATCAAACATCCTTGTTCAATCTCTGTAAACAAATTAAACGTATACCTACTAGTTGAACCCGTCCAAATTTAGACGGTTGGACCACCGCTGAAGATAATGCAAAACATTTGCATTTTAACCATTCCGTAACCTAATTTAACTTAATAAAATAAGATGAATGATAAATGCTTTTTTTATGTTTCAAAAGAAGTATATTCAAAATTTCACAATTGTTTCGGCATATGACGCCTTTATCAAGAGTACTAGGTAAATGATAAAATTCAACGGTGTACAGATGTCTTAAATACTAACTTTACTGACTTATACAGGGTTATAAACACACAAACATAAACGTAATAACACCTATTGTATATCGTTACCTAAAAATCCTAAATATCTATCTATTATTAGGTTGTTCTTAAAATCTGAATGTAAGTTTGTAATATTGTCTTTATGCTTGAATCCTTTTTTGATTTCCAATTCTTCCAGTAAACTTTGTCGTTTGTCTTTGTTTTCTGAATGTAATAATTTAATACTATCTAAATTTATGATGTGTTTATTACCCATGCAATGTGTGCTAAAGCCTGTTGCGTTTTTGCAATCATTGATATCTTTTACATGCTCTTTAAGTCTGAGGGATAATTTCCTGCCTGTCTGTCCTAAATAATAAACGTCGCAATTTAAACAATCGATTTTAAACACACCATTTCTATTAGTGACTGGTATTACTGGTTTATTATTTACAAGTAATTTAGCTAAGTTACATTTATTTAATGAGATAATGTTTAGTCCTAATTGGCTGAGTTTTTTAGAAATTTTGTTGCTACAATTTGGAACATAGTTAATTAAATTGAAATTAATTTTATTTTTAACAACACCTTAATATAATTCTTTAGTTATTACTTTCTTTTTCATTGTAGAGTTTTGAATAAACTTCTTTTGAAACATAAATAACCATTTATCATTCATCTTATTTTATTAATCAATATGTTTCACAATTATCCAACAGCAGAATCTTAACGAATTGCTAATTTCATTCACCTAATGGTTACGTCGGCGAGAATTTAACCACAGTCACTATCCCATCCAATATATGACCCTACGACACATTAAAAGATTTCTGATTTTTAATTAAAAATTACAATTAGACGACAACAACTTCGATATCGAAACTGGGCGCGTTAGTTAGTTCCATTCTTTGTCTATTTAAAGATTTTTTTTACAATCAGGTAATGGCACAACTTTGTATCGTGAGGGGAAATAGCTCCACGAAATTACTTTATAAACCTATCTATGTGCTAGCGCAATACACACGTAGAACATTATTATAATGTGATGTTCTGTATTCTACAAAAATAACAACTGTGACGACCTATAATGTTTTTATTAGGTTAAATTTCATAATTTGAAATTAAACGTAATCGAGTCTTTCGAGATAATTAAATGACAAATCTGAAGTTGTTTATAAATTAGCAACATATAAAGTGTTGTTAATTATAGGTCATAATGTACAGTACTAAAATGATATAGAAAATTATAAATTTTATTATCAAAGTGTTTTAGTTACTATATTAATAAAATATTGTTGAAACTTAAATTGCAGTTAATATCTCCTTCGTCAATTTAATCCGGAATTTAACATAAAAAGAATATTTTATTGTTGAGACATCTACTTCTTGAAACTTCATTTTAAGAAACTAACACAAATTAAAACACACATTCAGGTTTCAAAACGAATTTTCACTATTACTATAATAATATTCATAATATTGTAATCTCTTAACCTGAAGAAACCACAGTATGGCGAAACGAACGATCGTAGTGAAAATAAAAAAATCGTTTTGAAACTTAAATCTGTGTTTCAATTTGTGTTAGTTTATAAAAATAATAATTCCATCAAGCACTATATATATATGGGAGATTTATAGCAACCACGAAATGTCATTTTTTCCTGTCTATTTTAATCAAGTAAGCAGGTAAACGGTGGAGACACTTTTTCTAAAATTTTCACAACCAAATTTTGACACTCTTAGATTCATTTTGACCAGGAAAGTATAAAATTAAGGTCACTAGTTGACCCCGCTATTTAAGAATCTCGTAGAAATAATAAAAATGATTTCGACTAATCTTGTATTGATTTCACTATTACTATAATAATATTCATAATATTGTAATCTCTTAATGTGAAGAAAACACAGTGTGGCGAAACGAACGATCGTAGTGAAAATAAAAAAATCGTTTTGAAACTTAAATCTGTGTTTTAATTTGTGTTAGTTTATAAAAATAATAATTCGATCAAGTTTTAGCAATTTTGACGTATCCTTTTCTGTTATGTAGAGAATTTTCCTGTGGTTTGTTATAAAAAATATAACACTGACATAACATGCAATTAATTTTCGTTTGTCTTATTGCAATACAGTTACGGATGTTAAGATTTATTTGGGCCCGAGAACAGATGCGTAGATATGATCAAGGAAAGCTTCTTAACTGTGATTACGAAAACATGTGTAAATTTTGTAGCTCAAAACTTTTGACGGACGTTACCGAGACAATATCGACTGATTATTTATAACGAATCGCGTGTTCCATGTGACAAAGACAAATTACAACTACGACAGTGCTAACACCACGGTAGCAAGTACACCTGTCGTTACGTTTGGGCACCGAAATTTACAGTTATGGATTGCTTTATGAACAAAAATATACAGGGCGTTATCATATCTATATACAGTGTCATTCAAACTGAGTGGTACATTACACGTTTTAGGGAAACTAAGCGTATTACAGATTTGAAAATTTGGGAGTAGGTGTTATTAAGGATGATTTATTTAACTAAAATAATTTCAACTGTCGGGCACTTCCGGTTATACCGGAAGTTGATGTCAACTTTCTTATTTTAAATGGAATGGTATACTTTTTACCAAGAATTTATATGAAACATAAAATTTTAAGGTGACTTTGATAACCATAACCAACTTGTATTCTTACGATGAATAGTTTCTGAGATAATTTAATTTATTTGAAAAAAGATTGCACCGCAACCCAAACCATAAAAAATTATAATTTCCATAAAATAATGACTTAGAATGTTGAAATTTTTACTTTTTATAGCCAATAAGATTAACGTCATGCCAAAATTAAGCTATATAATTTGTACAGGGCGTTCAGAAAAAAAAACAAAGTTTATAAACTTCAAACACGAATAACTTCATTGTTTCAAATGATACCTAGCATATTTTATATTGTCATTCGATTCCTTTTTTTATTCTCTTTCGATACATTGGATGTTTTCCATTCTTTATTTAAAAAAAAATCCAAAATTATTCAAAAATTTTCAAATAAAACAGTAGGAAATATCCAGATGGATCGAAAGAGGATAAAAAAGGTAGAAATTTTAGTTAAGTAGATCATCCTTGATAACTCCTACTCCCAAATTTTCAAATGTGTAACAAGCTTAGTTTCCCTAAAACGTCTAATGTACCACTCAGTTTGAATGACCCTGTATAATGTATGCAGTCCTCAAAGAATACTAAGTATTTACCTGGTATTCTTGATAAAGAGCCGAAACAATTGTAAAGTTTTGAATAAACTTATTTTGAAAGATAAAAAAGCATTTATCATTCATCGTATTTTATTAATCATTATGTTTCACTATTATCCAACCGCAGAATCTTTACGAATTATTATTATAATGTATTTTCCTATTTATAGTATACTTGAATAGTGTTAACAAGTAAATTTTAGAAGGAGAGTGTCAAGTAACACGAAGAAAGATTGAAAAAGAACGATCTCAAACATTTTCTATTTAAAAATTAAAATTTTTAAACGCTACAGTTTTCCCCAAGAATTTTGAAAAAGTTCGTTTTCTAAAGCGTTGTAGTTCACTTATTTGTAAATTAATTTACAATTAAAAAAAAATCATTAATCAATAAGCGATTTATATAGTGTTTCTCACAGGTTTAGAGATTGGTTCCCTTTTTTGTTTTATTTTGAAAATTGTACATTTTCCGAAACCATATTTTTGCACATATGTATTGATGAGTACAATAACTACTTAGCAGAACTACTGATAACGAACTATGTTCCTATCTTAAGTGAATACACGAATAAAATAGCTTCTTTCCAGCTAATACGGACTGGGGAAGCACTAAATATATGGGAGATTTATAGCAACCACGAAATGTCATTTTTTTCCTGTCTATTTTAATCAAGTCAGCATGTAAACGGTGGAGACACTTTTTCTAAAATTTTCACAACCAAAGTTTGACACTCTTAGATTCATTTTGACCAGGAAAATATAAAATTAAGGTCACTAGTTGACCCCGATATTTAAGAATCTCGTAGAAATAATAAAAATGATTTCGACTAATCTTGTATTGATTTTGTGGTATTCTGTTGTAGATACTTAATCAATTTTTCTAATTAAGACGTAGGTCAGGTGGCTTCCAACAGTTATAAGGACGTAGGGGTGGACGAGAACAATCGACATGATTACATATTGGCTAGCGAACAAAGGGCTAAGCCGTAGACAATATGAAAGTCGTCAGGTCTTGTTCTAGTCTGTCATTGTCATTAAGCAATATCATATATACTTCTACTCAATACAATGTATATGTGACTGTGTATTTGTCCAGTCGCGAACCATTCCATTGTTCTCTAGACATATTAAAGATCTTTATTCGGATATAATTAATTCGAAAATACACAAACAAAAATTACAACAGAATATCCGATAGTAAGGCCAGTCATTTATGTTCCTTTTTACAAAAGTAGAGCAATAGAATTAAACATTTTATGGGCATTTAGGGCTGTGTTTAAATTAAATAAATAAATAAAAAAGTCGAATAAATATAAAGTATACATACATTCTTTTAAATAACACAATTATAATTTTCAACTGTATGTGGTGTTTTTGAAACGAATAGTATTTTCTTTGGTTCAGGGATTTTATCTGTGATCTTTTGGTGTGGTCAATCGCATTTTGATTGTTTTTAATGTTTCGCCGTTCCTTGCTTACGGCAACTTCAGGGGTGATTTGGTTGAAGATGAGTCATAATTCAACAATAAATAATAGCGAAACGTTTGGATAAGCAAAAATCTGTAGATCACCGCAAAACAACTAGTAGAAAGTATAAAATCATTAGTTTTCACTGGCTGTGAATGCCTACGAACCACAGCGACTCCTATAACACATGGGCTGAAAAGTCCCGGGCCTACCAAAGAAAACATGTTTTTTTTGTTCAAAATTGGCTTTATTCATCAACGTAATCATCATCAAGAGCCACACAATCATTCCAGCGCTCCTCTAACATTTCAATACCACTTATGTACAACAATTTATATTTTGCCTCAAAATAGGCATCAGCTTCATTCGAGCGAAATTTCTTGCCGCCGAGAGTTTTTTTGAGGTCTGCGAACAGCCAGTGGTTGCTGGGAGCCAAATCTGGAGAATACGGTGGTGTGGAGATGCGGGAGCAATTCGAAGTTCTTTTCATGTACGTTTGCCATTGTTTTGATGACAGATGACTTGTGATACGGTGCGTTGTCTTGATGAAACAATTTTTTTTTCTTGGTCATATGCTGTCGTTTATTTCCAATTTCAATTTTGCGGTCTTCAAACGCTCCAATAACGCTATATAATTGTAAGCGGAACAGTACATTATTTTCTTATAATTTTGTCAAATGTGTAAATATTATATTTGTAAATTTTAAATATTCTAAATTTCATTTCTATTTCAATGTAAATACTTTCACTTTTTATCTTGTGCACGCCTTTGTTTCCTTTCAAATCTAATACTATTGTTCAGTCACGTAGCCTCTTAGTAGAAATCTATCTTCACCTTTACCTGCATGCACCCTGTACTAATAGCTGGTTTTACCTTCAATTAGTTCAACCAATCTTTTCCATTGCTTATTTCCAGGTGTTTACCGTCTGTAGACTCGTACCACTCTTACTATCACTATTTCTCCCTCTATAGAACAGCCTCTCTTTCTACTAACAACCGTGTGTATAAATTCTCAAAATTATTCTATAAAAGCTAGTCTACTGCATTCTACGGCTCTCGACCTTTCTGTGATAACGCTTCTGTAAGTTACTTTGTTATTTTTGTGCTTTTGATTCAATTACGTGTTTTCAACTTTTGTGTATTCTTCTTCTTGTATATATATATATATATATTATATATTTTCTATTCGTGGTTTTCTTGTTACGTGTATATAAACTCTTAAGTTTCATTAGTGTTTTATTTCTCTTAATTATTTCATATAAACTTATCAAAACGCTAAATAATTACTACAATTCACTGTTGATGGTATGTCCCTCGATGAATATTACACCACGCACATCCCAAAATACTGAGACTATAACCTTTACGGACGATTTTTGTGTTTTCGGGCGCTTTGGACGAGGTTCACCAGTTACTGTCAACCTAACCACTCAGATGACGATCGTTTTGATTCCGGAGTGAAATGATGGATCCATGTTTCATCAATTGCCACATATCGACGCAAAAATTCCGGTTTGTTACGTTTAAACCAAACACTGCTCAGAATCATCAACACGTCCTTGTTTCTGTTGAGCAACAGAACAGTGAGCAAACGTGGCAACCATTTTGAACAGAGCTTTCTCATAGTCAAATTCTCATGCAATATGCATGCAAAGCCAACACGTTCTTTTAATATATTGATATCTTGACGATGTCAGCTAACTCACGCAATTTCACTTTTCGATCATTCAAAACTATTTTGTGGATTTTTTTAAATGTTTTGTATTGTTTCTGATTCCGCCTCATTTGGACGTCCACTGCGTTCTGCATCATCAGTGTCTCTATATTACAACCAAGTTTGAAGTCAGAAAACTAACGTTTTAGTTTGTTTCGGTTGTTTCCGATGGAGCGGAGTCTCCAAAAACACTTTTCAAGCTTTCTTTCATTGCTTCGCTTGAACGGTATTTTTTTCCATCAAGAAGCAGTTTAAAATTAAAACAGGAAATTGTTCTTGATCCATTCTTTTGAAAATAACAAAAGTAGCTGGATAAAGTCACTCTTAGTACAATAACTCACAAACGAATGAATAGAATATGATGAAATTTTAACAACTGTCTTTTGAAGGTAATACTGAAAAAGAAGAGAATGCAATAAAACTAACGCCATCTATGTGTTAGGCTCGGGACTTTTCAGCCCATGTGTTCTTATGATCGATAATGCTAACATTCCAAAAGCCCTGTTAGGGTTTTGCCCATTGCTATAAATTTTTGTGGGGCGCTTATTTCAGATATAATTTTTTTATCACAATGCTAATGAGTTGGTGTGTAATAGAGACTGGTGCAGCTTCTCCTCTCATGATATAAAATATTTGACTTAAAACGTCTGATGGAACAATGGAACTACTTTCGATATCCAGAATGTTGTAGTTTAAGCTAAATTTTTACTCAACAATCACAAACGATTTGATGCGTTGAACGTTGTTTAAATATCAATAATATTCGATCATTGATATAGACTGTAGCTAAACGTCGTCAGCTGCCAGAATCGCCTATTGTAAGCATTAATGCGACTGTGTTTAATTTGATAAAATTATGTCGGTTAGAAGTGTTAGGTTGGTTATAATATGATTAATTATGAATTTTATGTAGAAAACGTTGTTACCTATTTCTGTCACTCTGATTGGCATATTTGAAGCGCTCTGCAGAAAGAATGAAATGTTATATCCTAGGAATAAATGCTATGCACCAAGGGATTAGATTAGATTAGATTACGTTCTGGAGGATCGTCTTGACTATGCGACACTGACAACGGTACCCATCCGTCCAAATTTGGACGCGTTCAACTGGTGTAATTCATAAATATATTCAGATGTTTATAATAAATTATTCAAGCAAAAACGTAAACCGAAAATTTTCAGACTACTTCAATAAAACTGTTGGTTACATAGAAGCGTTTTATCATGCATTTAAGACAGAAACAGATATTTATGATTTAAATTTTGCAGATTTGTATTACCACTTGCCGTTTTAATCATGGAATATTATTTCGAATTGTGGCAAATTACTTAAAAGGGCCAGTGTTATTGTACTGTTTCCGAAAGGGATAAATTCGGTTAGCCCAGACTAATCCCAATTTTAAGAGCACCTACTATCTACCATCCCCTAAGCGCCCTGACCGTTCCTCCTTCGACGGAGGTAGGCATGTAGGCTGGGAATAGTGACAATCGGGGACTTAATTTGACAGTGCATTAGACGCAAGAGCTTAGAAAGCTTAACACCAGACTCATTCCGTGGCTCACACCGCTCCGTTAATTAAAGGTCGACGTAAAACGTTTCATTGGAAAACAATTAAGTGATGTTTTGGATTAGCTGGAACGTTTTCCGTTTTGACCACCAGATGGTACAAATTAAATGGATGGAAATGTTTCGTGCATAACAAGGAAACAAAAAATCGAGTCGTAGAATCATTTTAATGCAATACATTTTCTCAAATTATGTTGTTACTAATTTCAAATGTTTAAAGGGAAAAATTGAAGTAGAAGACAATGTAAATCGAATAACGGTAATTATAATATCTAGTATCGCATCTGTATCCCCAAGACTATCAAGAATAAAAAATATATGTAAAACACACGAATACACTTAGGTTTACACACAATTCATGTTACCATTGATACTCGGATACATGTAGTCAGCCGCGCCAAGACCGCACTTACACGTACAAAGAGCATGTAGGTGCAGTAGATTGTACGACCCGCAGTGTTCTCTTCCTTATTCGGCGACGACTACAAATTTGATCTTGACCGTAACCATGCTACTAGCAACCCTGTTGGGCATAATAGATGAAGAGATTCTTTACCTACTGCATCATCATAATATTTTCGTTATTATAAAGAGGAACTAACATAACCTAATCTAAGATATATGTTACAGAATTGTTATCACTAAGTATGTTCTTTTATATTTGTTTTAAATGCTCTCCTATATTTTTCGATGAAAGCTTTACTAGTGTGGTTTCAAATTTTTAGGTATTGTTTTGTCAAATCATTTTTGGCTATTGGTGTATTTATTTTCAAAGATTAATGATTCAGGCTCCTTTTGTTGAAGAATCCTTATGAAACTTATCCTACCAGAAAGAAAAAAATCCAATCTTTTACAAATATTTTCTATTCTTATGATTCATTGAGAAGTATAACTATAAGTATTATTAAGACATTTTTTGTACAAATAGCACTGTGACTAACAGTAATTGAACACTAATTCAGTTTGATTAAATAATTATAATTGTTTTATTTGTATAAATAATATATCTGGTCACATATTCATGATGTTTCTCAAAAAAAAAATAAGAATGAAACGTTTAAATCTAATTAGAACAGTTCATTGAAGAAATCATATTGTAGCAATGATAGTAGAAAACCTACCCATACAGATGTAATCATACCTTCAAGCTCCTCACACCCTATACAAACCAAATATGCTGCTTTTCATTCTATGATTAATAGACTTTTGAACATACCTTTATCTAAAGAGAATTATGTAAAAGAAATAAACACTATTAAACTTATAGCCAAAAATAATGGGTATAAGTCTGCTTTCATTGATAATTTAATCAATAAAAAAGTTAACAAATAAATTTCAAAATTAATTTATAATGCCACTTTATCAGAAAATACAAATTCTGAACATTATTGTTCCATTAAATTTATAAACAACATTAGTCACAATTTTAAAATAAGTTAAAAGAACTTAATCTTCAAGCCATAGAAACAAAAAATATCAATTTAAAAACTTTACTTGTAAAAAACAAACCATCACGACCTCCGGAATCAAAAAGCGGTGTATATAAATTGCTCTGTAACAACTGTGATGCAATTTACATTGGAAAGGGTGGAAGAGCTATTGGTATGCGATTAAAAGAACACGATTACAGCATAAATAAAAAACTCAAAAAAACAGGATTCGCGGAACATTGGTTTGAGTCGAACCATTCATTTGATATAAAAAATACGAAAATCATTCATACTAATATACACAATAGCTAAAAACTGTCTATGCTAGAAAATATAGAAACCAAAAAAGCTATATTCCAAAAACTAAATTTAGCTAATAATCAGACTGAATTAGGTTCCACAAGCTCCCTACTGCCTCTATGTAACCTGTAATTAGTATAAATATGTTGGCATTAGTTTTAAGTTTTAGTTTAAGTACTCTTAATATAATAATGATCGCTGGCGATCGAAAAAATATTGTCGAGTTCAATAAAAATTAGTGAAATAACATTGTGTTTTATTCTACGTTATTTTTAACAGTTTGAAACAGAATTATTCTAGTTTAATCTCAGACCAATTTTTTTGTGCATGTATTGGTCGTTTTAGAACAGAAATTATGTTAATTTGATTTTAAGGTCGCCGTATTAGACTAGACTTATTTGTACATCCTGCGCAATACAAATCACGGGTTACATTTACCAATTAATTAATTGTGCGGAGTGATCATGATTATTTGTCACTTAAGCTGATTAGGCATCGGACCATTTCGTTAATGTCCGTGGAACAGTGCAAGTGACGACGACGACTCGCTATCGTCGTTCTTCGTACCCTTATCAAAACCAATTAGACGATATATTTCGTTAAGTGACGCAGCAGCAGTGTACACGTTGTCATTATTATTTAAAATTACGGCCGAGCATCTACAAATTACGTTTTAATTCTGAATTAATAAATTGGCCGCGGCAGAAAGACGTGCTAAATTTAGCAACATTAACGATCAAGACTTGAGACTGTTTTACTGCTGCTGATGCTGTGTTATATTGCTGCTATTCACATTATTTACGGACTGGTTCTGTTCGAACTGGATATAACATACATATTCATATGCATTATAGTTCGATGTAACAACTAGAATAAACCCGAATCAGACTCGTTAAAATTTGACAATCAAATATCCATTTCTTCCCCTATTTTGTGAGACTTAAAGCCAAGATGGGGACAAAACAATTTTCTTTACCACAATCACTGACCAACGTTTCGCATTCAAGAATAATATTTTTTTTCAAGGTTGATTGTAAAGTCTCTAATCCTCTGTGTGCCGACGATCTCGAATGTGATAACGATAGATTTTTACGAGAATAAACCAACATAAAAGTTACACGAAAATTGTATTGCTTCACTACAATATTGTTTCACCACACAGTGGCATCATCAGGTGATGAATATACATGCCACTGTGTGGTGAAACAATATTGTAGTGAAGCAATACAATTTTCGTGAAACTTTTTGTTGTTTTATTTTCGTAAAAGTATGGATAAGTTTCATAAAATACTAGCTACTACCATAAAAGAATAATTTTTATCGGTTGTACTTTTTCAACGTGTATTATATTTATCTTTGGAATTTATTATTTGTAGATGGTTTATACTTATTTCATGATTTTATTGCTCACTGTGTCAAATTCTATTGTACATATTTTCAGTTTCGTCTGTTCAATATGGATCAACCCCCGATAATGTAAACTGCAATTTTTACCATTTATTATACAGTATTGCATCTGGTTCCCAAATTTCCGATCTGTATTGTACACATGATCGTATGAGAAGTACCGGTAAACGACCTTTCTAGTACGCCCATTATTTGAAAGATCATCCCTCCTATGAAATTTCTATCTTTCTTCAGTTAGGTACCACTAATTGTATCTCTATATCACCTTTAACAAAATTTACCCCGTCAAAAATACCTCCCAAACATCTCTCACTCTTTTCGAAAAATAGAAAAAGTATCATTCGTTTGCAATTTGATTTTTGATAAACAATCGATTCGCTTTCCGCGTTAAATTTTTTTTTTATATATACAATCCACGCAACATAATTTAGGTTCTTTTTTGCAAAGTTTTTGTTAATGTGTTCGTTAAGTCGTAAGTGTTTGTTTGTAAGTTAAGTGTTATTAATAAATATCATACATTAACGATCGAGTGGAGTCATTTGTTAGAACAATTTTCGTGAGCAAAACAATCATTACAATAAGTTCATCAAGCCACGGTGACAACAATAGATATGTTAATTTTAAGTTATTCATAAAGATGTAAAGTACATAGCGGACGCTAATTTGTTTAACACAAATAAGGAATATATATATAGAAAAAAAAATGAGTGACTTAATAACCTACCTTGTATTCAATGACTTAACGTCAGTTGGTGGTTGTGATAGAAATTTGCGATATTTCTACCATTGTGATAACAATGCTCCATTCGATTATATACATACGAGGGTTGCTACTTATATTTTCAGCCTTTGACAATACTAAGTGTTGACAGGCGCCATCTGACGTTTCTAGCTGAAAGTTTAACCTTTTTAACAATAACCTTCTTCAAAACGTTTTGTGATTTGAGCACAACTTGTGTTGTTTACAGATAAAGCCCCCTCGTTGGTATAACGAATTTAATCGAGGCCGCAGTTCGCTTAGGGACGAAAGTCGTGAAGGTCCTCTAAAAATGTTTTTTTTCTTTTTTGAATTTTTCTTCGTCCATAGGGATATTGAAATGTATATATATATATGTATTTGGTTGTACCAATAAACATTGTTTGTAGTGTTATAAGGCGTTTTAATCTATTTTTTATAAATATAAATATAAATATGGAATCAACAGAAACAACTACTCCGAGGGCTAACACCCCTACGCGTTCCAAATGTGAGATCTTTGATCTTAATATTTAGGCGAATAAGGATTTTAATTCCTTTTTTCTTTTTTGAATTATTTTATTAAGTTTAATCTAATTACAATAGAAGTAAATAAATTTAATGCAGGTTCCACGTTAGTAGAATGATGATTCGGGCTTGTAGGCCGTGGTCGATGTGAACAGTTTCGTCGGCAACTGCGGCTGACATCTTCAGTGGGTGCTGTGTTGACTACGTGTGCGACTGGTTGCTGCCGAGACTTCGAGCTATAATCTTCACACACGTAGTCAACATAGCACTCACTGATGATGTCAGCCGCAGTTGCCGACGAAACCGTTCATTTCGACCACAAGCCCGAATCACCATTCTACTATGAATTCCGGCCGTGAATGCTTAGGTCCCACGTTAGTTAATATGAAGAGAATTTTATATATAACACAAAAAAGTGGGGTCTACTAAATTGCCAAGACTGCGATGCCCCCTATATTGGACAAACGGGTCGTTCTTTAGAAGTCCGCTTCAAAGAACACCTAGATAGTATTAAGAATAAAAAATATGTTACGGGTCTGACAGAACATTGATTACATGAAAATTATAGTATAAACATTAATAATTCGATATTACTCCACTGTCAATCCAAAAGCAGAAAATCAACTCTGCTAGAATTCCTTGAAATTAAGGTTTTAACAACAAAGAAAAATATTATAAACAACCAAATAGAGTTAGTTATGTGTGCTAAACACCCTATTTCTTTTGAACCTGTAAAATGATCATGGCTGCAACCGTTGACCTGTGTAATTACAATATTTTACGTGAATAGGAATCTAAAAATGGAAATTTATTATTTGGTGGAGAAATTTTTAGTAGAAACGGTGACGGTATCAATTAAATATGGGTCCGTTAAGTAAGCAGAAGGTAAACATTGTCTGGTACAATAGTTGTGTTGTGTTGTGTGTCTAAGGTACACAAACATAATTTAAAAACAAGTTTTCTATTCATAACTGTCTCCGACAAAAATTTTATGTGGATACATGGACACGCCGATTCCGGTGCCACATCGTGGAATAAACTGAAAAATGTCTTTCCCTATTTACAAGTGCTAATTGTCAAGCCTAATTCAATTAGTGTAATAGTGTCATCAGCCCGTTTAACTTGCCCACTACATTTCTTTAGTTACGCATTGTGGTCGGACTTAAGCGCAGATTACACAGATGTTTTAGGCCTTAATTTAATTAAACCAAACGGAGAAACTGTATTCTATTAACTCTGCTTTATGTTTACAAACGCCTTAAAAGCAAAGCAATTTTCTTCCACTGGTTAAATAATTGTATTCTTACTGGGAAATCCACTTATATATGTATATGTTACGTACATATAAATATAGAGTGTCAAAAGTAATTATCCTTTCCTTAATTTTAGTCTTGGGGCCATAAATAATGTAAACGTACATGAAGTCTATGTTTCCGTTAAAAAAGATAAGTAAAACATAAAGGAGGATTTTCTGAAAGACCGAATCGCACCTTCCTCCGTATTCAACCAAAATTGGTGGATAGGGTGACGGACCCGTAAGAAACCTGTCCAATTTTTTATTTTGTGGAAGTAGACCATACCACGAAGAATAAATACACAAGTATAAAATTTCAACAAAAGTTTATTGTAACTTGACAATTGTTTCGCTAAAGTTTGGCTTCTTCGGAAGTTATACAAGACTTAAACTTATAATTATTACAGGTCTATTTATATACTATTGTTGGGGGGTGGGGGCATGGAAACATATTCAATAATGGGTAATTACTAAACTCTGTTTGTTCATTAATTAATACATCCTGATTTTTAAATTAATTAATTTCTAACATTTCTACAAAAGACAATTTATAACTATTGGTTTCTAGATGTAATGCTGTAAATTGATCGTTGATCAATTAGAAATTAATAAATCTAAAAATCAGGATGTATTAATTAATGAACAACCATAGTTTAGTAATTACCCATTATTGAGTATGTTTCCATGCCCCCACCCCCAACAATAGTATATAAATAGACCTGTAATAATTATATATAAGTTTAAATCTTGTATAACTTCCGATGAAGCCAAAGTTTGGCGAAACAATTGTCAAGTTACAATAAACTTTTGCTGAAATTTTATACTTGTGTATTTATTCTTCGTGTATTATAAATTTCAACCAAGTAAACGTAGACACTGTCGTATATAGACCATACCGTTTGGCGAAAAGTCCCTATGAAACGATTTTTTTTGATATTGAAAACTGCTTTATTTATTTACATGTGAACTAACTATTGTGAAGACACTGCTTCACTGTTTAATGAAGAGATTTAACGAGAATTTCGAGTTCCTTGGTAGCTTATCTTCACCTTTGTTGTGATGCCAACAGGATGTGATAAATCCGGGTAGGTGGTATACAGGGGAGATTCCCAGGATGTATATGTAATTATTCATTATGTTCACAGTGTAAACAAATCAGTTCATTAATTCTTTATTGTTGACTTTTTTTATTGTAGTAATTATGCCATTTTCTTACACATGAAGAGCAGAAATTGAGATTCGTTTCATGAGTACTCCCAAATCGAATTTATCAACTCTAGCCGATCTTGTAACATTTTTTTATGGCTTATTTGTGTATTAGTATTTATTTAATAAAATAGTATGATTGGCCAGTTTATGGACGTTTAGCGGGTAACTAACGGTAAGTTGGGAAACGTAATTTCTCATCATGATAAAATTTATTACCACATATATTTTTGAGTTATCCATATCACCGAACCTTTACAAATTAGGACAGACAGACAAACATCGTGCACCTGTAATAGGATTCGGATTATTTCGGTATAAAGGCTAAATTATTATCCAAAAACAGAAGGCATTAAAATCATTTTTCGTCGCGTTCTATCAAGTAGGCGAACCGAAAGCCAAATCCTACAACTAGTTTCGACCTATTGGGTCCCATCAGTTGGGCCTTTACAAGCAATATGATAAATATAAATATGGAATCAACAGAAACAACTACTCCGAGGGCTAATAGCCTTACTAGTATTAAATTACACTGTTGATTCCGAAATATTCTTAGACGAAGATAACATATCTAAAAAAAGAAAGCATTAAAATCCTTTTGTCGTCTAAATATTAATGATCAAAGATAATTAATATTTTGATGAAAATGAAAGAATTCGGTATTAAACGGATAACTTTGACAAGATTTTTGAAGAAATTAAATGGAGATGGTGATTCATCCATGGGCTATGCAACACCGATCCAATCCTACATAGGAAGAGTCTTTGAAAAATACTTGCTACAAATGGCATCAATCTTCTATGAATATTCTCCAAAAGACGTCCGTCGGAGTTATCTATACGAAAACTAGAACCCAGAAGCCCTGGTAGGGAAACATCATTTAATGTCACTAAAAGACTATAAATAAAGTACTGATTGTGAAACAGATATTTTATTTCATCTCTAGTAAACATTGAACTCATGGTTTAGCTAGACATTCTTAGTGCTCAACTTGCCTCATATCCTTGCTCAATTTACCTCACCTATGGGGTACTTTCTGGACATAAACAGCTGTAGCTCTTAAATCTGACTTATCAACAACAAATTGCTATGGACACTTTTGCTACGGGATAAATTACTAATCCATCAGGTCGTATAACAACTCATTGTGACTTATCATTGAGGAGCTGTATCCGCTCAAGTGAAAAATTGCTCAACTATCCCCGCCATACCCTACTAGCCCTCGGAGTATTTGTTTCTGTTGATTCCATATCATATTTATATTTAGCTAAATGATTAATTTCCTTTCGGTTGACGAAATTCATGTCGATCTTGTTTTATTCGATATACGTAAAAACAAACTTATCGAAAGCCGCTACAGGTGTAATAGCCTTGCTATATTCTTGGTCTACAATTAACCGCAAAATAATAATAATAATAGCATGCCATAGGTAAGTCGGATGGTTCGCTATGCGTTCCGCAAGATGTGAGATTATCCGAATAATAATTTCCGCGTAGAATTTTTATTCGCAGTCGCCGCTGCGGTTGGGTAATTATAGCCGTGTTTATGGTACGCCAACTGGTCCTTTTAAATAATAATAAGGATAATGGCAATCCGAGTGCCCGTACAGGACAGAGACGCAACGCTCCGTGGTCAAAAACTTGTTATTGTTATTCCAATAGTCACGTTGCTATTTCTCACGGCATCGACATTGGCATCGGCATCGACATCGCTGTCATTCTTTTCACTTTCTGTATTATGCACTACTCACGGAACCAGTAGGCCGTGTATATACATGCATACATACATACATACATACATACATACACATATCTATATATTTACATTACATACGAACTTGCTTACACACTGACCTCGCCTAATGCGTTTCCATATTTATAAATACTTAATAATAACGAATTTAAACAACATTATTTCAAATACAGCCATTATGCTTTAATGTATTGGCAATAAATTACAGTTCCACAAAGTTTAAGTTTAAAATAATCGTTTAATTTGCTTTACGCACTCAGCGATTAGCATTTTAGTCACGATGTAGTCATCAGGTAACATAGATGGCGCGAGGACAAAACGAAAATGTAGAACACTGTAAATTGACAAATACTGGTGATAGGTTTTAAGTTGTACAAAAATGCGTTATATGTTTTGTTTTCCGTGCTTGGTTTTTGACGGTGATAATTTAAAAAAAATGAAGGACATACTTTTACTTAGCGGGACCCCCGTTTCATTTCATCACGAGCCGCCACTGGACAGAAGCAATGGTAAGATATTTTATTTGAGTTTGTTGACTACAATGGGTAAACTAACTCAAATCGGTTCGTTTTAAAAACTAAAACATTTAGTTCTTCGTATAATTCGATTTCATTAGTTAGGTGATTCTCTACAAAGTGATAAGTTTATTGTCCCAGGCCAATATTAGATAAATCATTTAATCAAAAATTTATATTTCAATTAATTTTGAAATAAGTTACCTAATCTGCAGCATTCAACGTGCAGTGTTTTACTTCATCAATCAAAAATTAATCAAAAATTAATTTTGAATGTCCAAAAATAAGAAAAATATCTTTGATAATGAATTTTTAGCAGGATAAGTTACATTTTCCCAATATTCATGTAAGAAAGTTATTAGAACAATTTTCTTAGAAGTTGCCCAATTTCTAGAGAGCTGCATATTGACTCTTGTGGCGAATATTAGAAATAGTGTATGACTGCCTTCAATAAATGCATGTATCGAATTACATTTGTTCAAACTTGTTTATTATTCGATATTTACAATAGACAATGCAATTAGACATAGTTGACTTGGTGTGTAGAAAATTGTAGAAGCAGTTACAAGAAGGATTTTATAAATATCCTTATGCAGGAAAACGTTTTGTTTGTGTATGTACCAAAATTTTTTTAGAAGATTAACAAAAACAGACGAGTTCGAAGCATGGAAACGAACTTCTTCATTGCACTTAACACAAACGATTTGATGAAGTCTTGTAACATTCTTCCTTATTGCCAATAAAGGTCAGAAGTGAAGATACAAGAATCCAATAGGTAATTCTTAATTAATATAAAAATGGAATCAACAGAAACAACTACTCCTAGGATTAATACCCCTACCGGAGTTGAATTAATTACACTGTCGATTCTGAAGGATTATTAGACGAAAATAACAATCCAAAAAAAGAAGGTATTATATACTTTTCTCCCACCGCCCAGCTTATGAGACCCGATAGTTCGAAACCGGTCGTGGGATATGGCTTTCGGTGCGCTGTGTCTACTGTGTAGGACACGTTCCAAATGTGGGATCTGTGATCCTTTGTAATTAGACGAAAAAGAATTCTTAATTATTTTGAATAGTTATTTTGTTCTTATTAATTATAAAATAGCTTCAAAATAGTAAAACTTCTTATAAATGACATTTTAGTAGATTACAGTTATTTGTATCAAGAATGAAGACAATTATAACGTTAGTTAAAGAGAGCATGTAAGTTGGTAGTTGTGTATATGTGTGTATGTGTATGTGGTACCCAACCATTCGGACTGGTACACTTAATGGGATATCATTACGACAATTATTTATCTACGGGTAATTATGCATGTATTGTAGTGTACAGGAAATGATTTTTTTAAACGAGCTCACCCACATGTATAATCAAAGTTAAACGTCTGACAATGTCCCATGGGCTCGTACAGCGATACTACTACACACTCACATAAGTACATTTATACAAAGGACCGTGTATAACTTTCACAATAGTTGGCTTTGTGTTTATGTAATTCCTTGTTTAATTAACCAACAATCATCCGTTAATTAGAAGATGGACTGGAAAGGAGGCGACATGGAAAATTGTTATGGCTCGCCGGTCAACCATGGAGGTAAATAGCAATGTTAACCACTTCATTTTATCAATTTTTTCTTCTACGTTTTATGTCTGTCGAAGTTCGTTCACAAAAATCGACATTTTGAAATACGATTAGACGACTACGAAAATGGCGCTGTTTTCCTCAGTGGTTAACTCAGTATCGAACCGAATTGTCAAATTATATATATATATTTTCAAATTAGAGTAAGTCATATTAGTATTAGTATTAGTATTTATCTGTATACTCGTGAACAAGGCTTAACAAGCCGAAACATATGTAGAGTTTAAATAAAACTTGTTGAAACATTATTCATATTTAAGTATTTTTTATTATTATTAAGTCCTAGTTACTTGTCCTACGAACAGGAATATGTAACGACACTTTTGTGATGATCTAACGGTTTTTTTTTTAAATATTAATGACGTTAATGTTGTTTTTGGTATTAATATATACTATTAGCAATTAATAATGTTCCAGAAATAAAACTTCACAAAGTTGATTATCACATTTGTTTTTATTTAACAATGTTCAATGTAACATGTTTCGCCAAAACTTTTTGGCTTCTTCGGAGAGTGAGTATTTTCAAATAAACCTAAAGTGTCGCATCATATCTTAAATTTTACGTTTAGTAGAAAATACTCACTGACCGTAGAAGCCAAAAAGTTTTGGCGGAACATGTTACATTGAACATTGTTAAATAAAAAAAAATTGTGAAAATCTACTTCGTGAAGTTTTATTTCTGTATTATGGATTTTCATGAAGTAAAGGTCGAAACTATTCAATAATGTTCCAATACCCAAATTTGTATGGACTGAAAAATAAAGATTAGAGTGATCATTGCCCAAGTCCAAGTCCAAGTCCGGTTTCAGAATGATCTTACATGTCAGGATTACTAAGACGGGCTGAGAGATAAATGAAAAATAAACAAAAAGAGAGTTTTCATGTAGTTATGAAATTTATGAAATATTCTAATCTCAAAATTATATAAGCCAAATTGCATTTTTAAATAGTTTGATTAACTGATCAATTTTCACAATTATATTTGCCAATCCAAATTTTGACGGATGGGTCCTGTTATCAATAGTACATAGTACTTACAGACATTTTAAATTCCATTGGCGGGCGTTTAGTCACAGTCACTGCTATCTGCAACTGACATTTAAACACGCCCTACATGTAAAAAATCACAATTTTTAATTGAAAAAACGACAACATCCTTAATATCGAAAGTAGTTCTGTCCTTTAGTTAGATGTTTAAATGGTCAGCTAATTGCAGAATATTGTATCTTCAGATGAAATAGTTTCACCGATTTTCTTTTCAAACCTACTTATACGTTAGCAGAATACATACATGGAACATTATTTTTATACAGTGATCCTATGAAATCCTTATTTCGAAGAATTGTTGTAGCAATTCTGATTGGTGGTTAGTATTTTGTTAGTTTTGTCCTACACCCCATAAAAAATGTCAGACTAACATTTTTGTGTTGAAATTGACGGACTAAAGCAAGTCCAGATTTGACAAAAAATTACATCAGAAATTACCATACAACTTATTTTGTTTTGTATTATTATTGTATATATTTCACATTCGATGTATTTAGGATGATACTGAGATATAATATGAGAATGTAACGTCAAATTGAGAATTGAGCATTTTTCTACATTTTTTAAATAACAATCATATATATATATATATATATATTATAAATTATAGTCAACTAATTATGTACTCTTTTCATTATAGATTTTCGCAGTTCATTTTAAATCTTCAAAATATAACGTAAAAGCGCTAACTTTTATTCAAAGTATTTTAAAAAAATGAAAATATTGAGCAAATACCAGCAGAACTAATACACTACGGTATCGCTCATTTTTTCAACTATACTAAATGTAATGTTCTTTTAATACATGCTGTTTTTGTTTGAAACTAACACTGCTTTTTGGTCAATGTTTTATTTTTATCGGTGTATTTTTTTAAATATTAAATTCAGATTGTTTATTTCTCAGTTTTTGAACATACCTATTATTTTCTGTTATAGAAAATTTTAGACCGCGACAGATAATAAAAAAAACTCAAGAACCGTCTTCTTAAGAGCCACGGCAGCATTCAAATTAATTTAATTGAAGTAAACAGACAGTGATTTCAATTATGATGATGTTTTGTGTCGAACCATTTACTAACCGTTTTGATTTTCACATCGAAGCATAATTCAAAATTTAAATTAAATTTCCGTACCGATGCAGCAGAGAGCTACTGGCTGCGACTTTGATTTATAGGCAAAGAAGCGCTCTGGTCAACTGGTAAATATATGCGCGAGAATTTATTACGTGCCAGTTAATTGAAACGTCTACTGCATTTTCTTTCGCTTAGCATGCTCTATATGTAGGTAAAATATCGGCAGTAGATACGTTGCATTATTACATCTACGATATCGCTTGCAGATGGTGAAGTGATAGCCGAATCAACGGTGATGACGTTCACTGTCATGAATGAATTTATCGCTCGTACTTGCAGCGAAACAATTATTTGATTTAAACTGAGAACTATTTAAAAAATGCAGGTGTATGAAGAGCAATCCAAAAAAGCTAGAAATGTAAAGTTTAAGCAAACATAAACAAAAGACTAAGATTTAAAATTTTTAAAATTATTTTCGTTATTCATTTAAATTTATCAATAAAACATTCCAAAAAAGAAAGTATTAAAATCCTTTTTCGTCTAATTATAAAGGATCACAGATCCCATGTTTGGAACGCGTTCTACACACTAGGCACAGCGCACCGAAAGCCATATCCCACGACCGGTTTCGACCTATCGGGTCTCATCAGGCGGCCGCTAGCAGAAATGCCTTTACAGGTTATATTATAAATATAAATATAAATATGGGTTGTTCGTCTAAGAATTGTTTGGAATCAACAGTGTAATTCAATGCCAGTAGGGGTATTAGCCCTCGGAGTTGTTTCTGCTGATTCCATATTTATATTTATATTTATATTTATATTTATCAATAAAACGTTGGATTGTCATAAACTCTACGTGATGAAAATTCATATCTAATAATATATGTATATGAAAAAAAGTAACATAAATTTTCTCAAACTTTATTGAATATCTCTGCCTCAAATGTGTCGCCAAATTTTAGCTTCTTGGTTTAACATAATGTGGTGACACAAAACATTTAAAATAAATTGAAAAGTTGTGAGCTGTTTATATCAGACTGATCATTAAGACTTTTTAATTTATTGAGTCTATTGATTTCTAAACATCCGAGTTGATTTAATTAATTTCATTGACTTAAGTAATTTGTTAGCACGAATTTACCAAATTATCATTGAAATGATGGTTCTGTTGTAATACTATAAGTGTATTGCCTATGTGGAACCTTCTTTTTTTAACTAACTATTTTTGTGTTCTCCTTGGCGTGTTTTGAAGTTTCAGCCAGTTTGGTTTATATAATCTTTGTGCAAGACCCACAAACCCTGAGAACAGGTCTTTATTTGTTTTATATTTACAGTTTTCAATAAGTTAACCAAGGTTGTTACTGGTTCTGAAAGCTATATGAAATTGTCCTTAGTGTGACGTATATCAAAAAATTCCGTATTTTCTAGATAAGGTTCGTAAACGTAATTACTTCACTAGTCCGTCCATATCCAAGAAATCAGATAATTGTCGTGATATGAAAACAATGCTTCAAGAGGGGTGTTTTACATATGTAAAAATATTCTATAATTAATCATATCTTGGCTTACTTGATGAAAATTAATTAACACTTTAGAAGGAAAACACATTTTTAATTTTCACTGGTTTATTGTTTACTTAACAATTGTTTCGCTAATACTTTAGCTTCATCAGAAGTAGACTTATACTTAATTAACAAACGCAAATGTGTCTAATTTATACCTAAGTTAGGGTTCGAACTACCACTGGGGAGGGGAAATAAGTTTAATAACGGTGAATTGTTTAGATCTAACTGATCATTTAAAAGCAAATCTGTTTTTTTGAATTTATTTATTTCCATAGTTTCAAGTAAAGTTAGTTTGTAATTATTTGATTCTTTATGCAAATTAGTGTATTCATAATTGAATTGATGATTTTCTAACAACAAATGTTTCGCGTAATTAGAATCGATTTTTTTATATTTAAATGACCTATAGTGCCTCACTTATTCTTTTTTTAAAATTTCTTTTAGTTTTACCTATATAAATTTTGTTACAGGTTCCACAATTTAATTTATAGATTCCTGATTGGCAATCTTTATCATTTTTATCTTTATTGTTTTTTAAAATATTTGATATCGAATTATTGGTTTTGATTAAAATCTTTTTAATAACTTCTGAAGGATGTCCTATATATGTTATTAAAGCATATTTTTTCATTTCGTTATTAATTTTTGGAAAAACTGATTGTATTGCCTGTTTACATTTGATTTTTGTTAAAATTTTATCTACAATACTGATATTGTAATTATTGTTGTGTGCGATTTGCTTTATAATGTTCAGTTCTTTATTATAATTGTCAATGTTCATAGGTACTTTTATTAATCTATATAACATGCTATGGAATGCGGCATGTTTGTGTTGGTAGGGGTGTGTTGACAAATTGCTAATAACTGTATCCGTATGTGTTGGTTTGTGAAATATTGAAAAATCGTGTTTGTAATTTATTTTTGATATAGTTAAATCTAAAAAATTTAAACTATTATTTTCTTCTATTTCTACAGTGAACGTTATATTTGGATGTAAATTATTTATTTGATCTAAAAACATGTTTAATTGTCTTTGTGATCCTGTTTGTTAATTAAGTATAAGTCTACTTCTGATGAAGCTAAAGTATTAGCGAAACAATTGTTAAGTAAACAATAAACCAGTGAAAATTAAAAATGTGTTTTCCTTCTAAAGTAAAAATATTCTGTAATTTCACCCATATGAATGTACATTTATGGACTTTCATAAATTATTGGATTATATTGAAGATAAATGGCATGACATACATTAATACAATTAAACCCAAAATGCGGAAAGAACCTTCAAGCACCGACGTTTCGCCTTTTAGTACAATTTCTTTCCAGTATGACAAATCTTGAAGCGAAGAAGAAGGGTATGACACAAAGTTGCTTTTTAAGAATCAAATTTAACTGAAAATAAATAAAACTAAAAGTTGGCCTACATTTCGAAACAGTGTCTAAATTACATATAGTCACCAATTTTATTCCTATTCTCTTATTTATTAGTAACACAGTTCTCACAAGATCGCAATTGAATCATAAATTAGTAAAGTTTATACAGAAAGGGCAATAGGTAGTATACAAGAGATTATTTTTATTAATGTCAAAATTGATAATTTAAAAACATTTCGTTAAGGCTTTAATCTGCTGCTAGACAAGGACCTTACTAAGGTATCTACTTGTCCAACTGATTCAACGTCGCGGCTTATAAAATATACATGACAGGCAAAATTATGAATATTGTTTATCTTAACATACGTATTATATTAAATATTACTAACAGTGGTATTAAAAGCCGGTTATCTACATTATATATATAAATGAAAAGAGTTCAGTTAAAATGGGCACGATAAAATAATTAATAAAGGAAATAAAAAACAAATATTATAGTAGAAATAATGCGGTTGTTTGTCGCTTGGTGAAACATGTTAATTAGATTGGATTAGACGATAAACACTTGGTTTGTTGCATGAAATATTTTATTATTTATATATATTTACCTATTATATATACAATTTTAAACATTTTTTTCACATTATGTTTCACAATCTCTGCACAAAGGAAAGTCTTAATTAAGAATTACGTTATTTAAATACGATTTTTTAAATTAAAAATTGGATAGATGAGGCCTTCAGCTCTTGCAACTCCATGATAATCACAATTTAAAACAAAAACACACGTTGTTTTATTGCAAATAATTTTTATTGTCTCCACAATAATAGTCCACTATTAGCGAAATTTTTTCTTAATGACTTAGAAAACAGAATTTCAAAAAATAATATGTTTAAAAATTGCCTTTACTGGTATAGTATGTAGATGACATTATTGTTTGTTCTCAAGGCACAAACAGGCAACTAGCAAAGTTTTTTAATTTTATTAACAAACTACATCCTAAAATAAAATTTACTCTAGAAACAGAAAATGAAAATAAATCCATAAATTTTCTAGATTTAACTATAAAAAATATAAATAATATCCATCAATTTGCTATATACCACAAACAAACCCAAACAGATACAATAATTCATTCTAAATCGTTTTATCCTGTAACACACAATATGGCTTTCTTTCATTATATTGTATACATTGACTAGTATCTTTACCTTTAACAAAGATAGATTTTCATATAGAATTAAACCGAATCTATCAAATAGCAGCCAATAGTGGCTATAACCCGATAATAATTAAAAATTTGTTAAACAAAAAAGTAAATAAACAAACATTAAGTTTAGTATATCCACAAATAAAACCTATTTCAAATTTTAACTCCTTAACTTATTTAGGCAATTTTTCTAGCAAAATTAAGCCATTACATTTCTAAATTCACTAATAACAAAATTTCATATAAAACCAATACGTCATTAGGAATTATTTTAAAAAACAATAAAGATAAAACTAAAAAAGAAGAAAAATCAGGAGTGTATCTACTTAACTGTGGAGATTGTGAGAAAGCATATGTGGGACAAACTGGGAGATCTTTTAAAGAAAGAATAAAAGAACATTGAAATACTTTTAACAATAAAAATAAAAAATCTTCTTACGCAGAACATTTATTGATGAAAAACATCAATTCAATGAAAATTTCAAAGTACTACATTTTGCAAATAAAGGAATAAAACTTAATTTTTTAGAAAAAATAATGGAAATATCATGAACGACCAACTGGAATTTTGTAATTCACCTTTATTAAATATTTAAAACACTTTACCCCTACCGTTCAGATTGTAAGTTAGTATATATAAGAGTTCTGATTGTAATTTAGTTTATAAAATTCTTCCACCTGAAGATGACACTGTGTGCTGAAATAATTATTGTGGAGAAAATAAAAAATTTTTGCAACCAGAAAACGTGTGTTTTTGTTTTAAACTGTGATTTTTTTATTAAACTATTTTAATGAGCTGTAAGGTGTAGGTTTCTCTTCAAATTCTATACCAGGGCCTTGCTTTATCAAAAAAACGGCACTGTATGTACGCTTGTTTATTATAAACTAGAGAGGAAGCATGTTTTGAAATGTTTAAATAAAAGGGGGCATTGCGTAAATAAATAAATAATGCGTTAAATTCGATTAGGAGATTAGTTCGTATTCAACTGGCAAATCAAACATAAATTTAATTGTGGGAGAATAATAGATAACAGTACGATATGGTTGAGTGAACTTGTCCGAATGGTTAAATGAAAAGCGAAGTACGTAACTATCGCACAGTCAGTACCTATGGAGTTTCGTCACTGAAATTATTTATGTGGGAGTGCAAAGAGAATATAAATCACCCGCTCACGTTAATTTGACGATTGTTACATTTTTAGAAATTCGGAGCGTGACAATACCTTGCGTCAGCTAAATAATACGAAACGTTCTTAATTAAACAGATTACTTACCACACTCATACTTAATCTTATACAGCAGTAACAAAAGAAAAACATATTTGGATTAATGAATAGAAAAACTCACTTGATAGGTTTTACAAAGTTTATTGAAGTCTTTTAACGACCGTTTCAGCTGTTAGACCATTATCAAATAGTACAAAAACTCACTGGCTAAGTAGTAGAATGATGATTCGGGCTTGTAGGGCGTAGTCGAGGTGAATGGTTTCGTCCAGACGTTTCAGTCGCTGCTGAGACTTCGAGGTATAATCTTCGCACACGTACTCAACACAGCACCTACTGAAGATGTCAGCCGCAGTTGCTGACGAAACGTCTGGACGAAACCGTTCATATCGACCACGGCCTACAAGCCCGAATCATCATTCTACTATGAATTTTGGCCGTGAAAGCTTATGTTCTTATATCACTGGATAAATTTCACAATGTTTATTGAAGTCTTCTGACGACTGTATTTTGTAATACAAAACTTCTGTAACAAAATATACAGAATTTGTGTATTTTGTAATTAAAAAATTATGTATCTGTGATAATAGCCTAACAGCTGAAGCGGTCATCAGAAGACTTCAATAGACCTTGTGAAACTTATCCAGTTAGTTTTTGTATTCATTAACCCAAATATTCTTAGTGTTTCACAATGAACAACACTAATTAATTACAAAAGAAAAACATCTTAAATAAAATGGTCAATTTTTATTACTCTGTTATATGACAGCATTTGTATCCTTTTAGAAAGAGAAGAGGCTCTTAAAATGATTCTTGTGGAACTTCTCTTAATTCAAACAAATTGACAATCATATGCAATGATTTTTTCTCATACATATTGTCTTCTGTTTTGATTTTATAAAAAAGTTCAAAAATTAATAAATTTCATAAATAAATAAAAAGGAATCTGTACAAATTAAATAAGATAAACTAAACTCGGTGCAGTCTTGAAGAAACATAATGACTAAATAAACTAATAAGACAAACAGCACTTTTTGTTTCAACAAATATTTGAAAATTTCTTTTACATTTATTTCCATCTAAGGGTCATTATCAAAGAGTATTTAGCAAATAGAGTACTGTAGTAACTCAATAGCTCCTGAAGATGCCACAAAAAGGCGAAATACGTGTAGAATTTGTTAATAAATGTTAGTGAAATATTTCCAAGTGTTTTTTTCTATTAAAACAATTTTTATTTATTTCTTGTTTTATTGTGATATTCAGGGGCAAATTTCTTAATTTCTTTCTCTCGCACAACAACTTGAAAGATGGAGGGGAATGTCCCCCATTTCACAACCTCCTAGATCTGCAACTGACTTTTGTTGCACGTACATATTGCAGATTTTGTTATTACTTTTTACAATTTCATAAATAGTACATGAAAGTCTTGATACAAGCATGCATATACATCATTGATTAGATATATTATTTTTCTGTGCTAAGGGCGTTGAAAATTTGGCGAAGAAGTATCCGAGATTTTGCTATTTCTATACCATTCCCTTACAAAAAAGGAGAAAAAAAACGGCAGCAGATCCTTTTCTGCTATTGTATTGGCCTATTGTAATTTGGACTATTTAATTATTAGTGAAAAAGGCTGTTCAAAGGATCGGCCAGTAGGAAGAAAGAAAGAAATTCTCGATTTTATATCATTCTTCTTAATTAGCGATGGTCAAAATTTGAAAGAGATTAACAAGTGTAAGTACAACTGTATATACCTATTTAATTACCTTCATACAAAAAAAAATAAATAAGCGACAGTAAGTTATAATTAATCTAATTAAGAACTATTCAATTATTGATCAGAAAGGTTGTTCAAAGGATGGGCTAATGTCAAGGGAGATTGGAAAAAATAATGAACGCCCTGTGTACACCATTACCTGGCCATTAACTTATTGTTATGGCTCCGGGGATGTCGTTCGAACCAAGTTCAATGCGACTGTATTTTAAAGAGTTTCCAAATCATAAACTTTCAGTTATGCTTGTAAGTGCATTTCAATATTTGCCGTCCGGAGAGTCGTAAATTTGAGATATTAGTGTACATGTCTATAAACAAAGAGACTATTATTAAAACGAAACTCACGTACAAGGCAACTCCACCCTCTTACCCCTCGCTCGTATCGTTCTCGTATGGTTTAAGCAAGTACCCACATGAGTTCACCGAAAATAAACGACGAAATGGGTGAACTTTGAAAAAGTGCAAAAAACAACGGCGGAGGAAAAAAAAATACACCTGTTTGTTGGTCAAGATACTTACCCATTTCTGAAGGTGGGGGTGAGTCAACTCTGGGGTTCAATTTTTCTCCTTGACGAATCTGAAACGAAATAAAAATTTTTAGGTTTATAGTATTATGCAGATAATTATTAAAATTTATAGCTTTACAGACATGTTGTGTATAAATAGTAAAGTACTTAAATGTGTAATTACTTTATACATTAATTATGAATAACTTAACTAGTTAAACAAATAACTGTTAAAGTGATAACTTCAAAGAGAGAACATCAAATCTAAGTCTATATAAGATTTCAAGTTAATTATAAGATTGCCAATATTTCAGGTTTTGCCTTAATTTGTCGGTAAACATAGCACTTAATTAGTAAAGAACTACAGACAGCCTAGAGAATGCTATCTTCTGTCCGGAAATGAAACTTCTTATTGGTAAACGGTACAATAATATAAGTTTATTTTATAATATTGGTGTAATGGACCATGCTTAATGTAGAAACTGTTATGAATGATTTTTATTTAAAATTATATATATATCATCCTTCATATCATTCAAAACGGATAATTCTTTAGGCAAATTTATTAAAAACAACAAAGACCCCACCAAAAAAGAAAATAAATCTGGCATCTATAAGTTAAATTTCGGTAGTTGCAACAAATATTACATTGGACAGGCTGGAAGAGCTTTTAAAGATCGTATAAAAGAACACAAGAAATGTTTTGAAAACAAAAATGATCAGTCTACCTATGGTAATTACTTAATTTCTAACTTACACAACTTTAAGTTCCGAACAAATCTGAACAGGTACGAACTGTTCCGATTATGAAAATATATGATGTCAAAAGTCCAATTAATTCGTTGGCAATATCCCCATAGAAAACACTTCAACCAACTAAATGAGAGCAAATTGGTAGAATTTCCACTTAACACGCAACTTTAAGGTATACCCTGGATTAGTTTGTTTTGTACCGAAGAATCCAGAATATATATTCAATTCAATTCAATGTTATGATGTCAAAAGTCCAATTAATTCAATGGCAATTTCCCCATAGAAAACACACCAACCAACTAAACGGGAACAAATTGGTAGAATTTCCATATAACCCGCAACTTTAAGGTATACACTCGATTAGTTTATTTTATACCGAAGAATTCAGAATAATTCAACTCAGTTCAATGTTATGATGTCAAAATTCCAATTAATTCATTGGCAATTTCCCATAAAAAACACTTCAACCAACTAAATGAGAGCAAATTGGTAAAATTTCCACATAACACGCAATTTTAAGGTATACCCTCGATTAGTTTGTTTTGTACCGACGAATTCAGAATAATTCAATTAAATTCAATGATATGATGTCAAAAGTCCAATTAATTCATTGGTAATTTCCCCATAGAAAACACTCCAACCAACTAAACGGGAACAAATTGGTAGAATTTCCACATAACACGCAACTTTAAGGTATACCCTCGATTAGTTTCTTTTGTACCGAAGAATTCAGAATAATTCAACTCAGTTCAACGGTATGATGTCAAAATTCCAATTAATTCATTAGAAATTTCCCCATAGAAAACACTTCAACCAACTAAATGAGAGCAAATTGGTGGAATTTCCACATAACACGCAATTTTAAGGTATACCCTCGATTAGTTTGTTTTGTACCGACGAATTCAGAATAATTCAATTCAATTCAATGATATGATGTCAAAAGTCCAATTAATTCATTAGCAATTTCCCCATAGAAAACACTTCAACCAACTAAATGAGAGCAAATTGGTAGAATTTCCACATAACACGCAACTTTAAGGTATACCCTGGATTAGTTTGTTTTGTACCGAAGAATTCAGAATATATATTCAATTCAATTCAATGTTATGATGTCAAAAGTCCAATTAATTCATTGGTAATTTCCCCATAGAAAACACACCAACCAACTAAACGGGAACAAATTGGTAGAATTTCCACATAACACGCAACTTTAAGGTATATCCTCGATTAGTTTATTTTGTACCGAAGAATTCAGAATAATTCAACTCAGTTCAATGGTATGATGTCAAAAGTCCAATTAATTCATTGGCAATTTCCCCATAGAAAACACTTCAACCAACTAAATGGGAACAAATTGGTAGAATTTCCACATAACACGCAACTCTTAGGTATACCCTGGATTAGTTTGTTTTGTGACAACGAATTCAGAATAATTCAATTCAATTCAATGTTATGATGTCAAAAGTCCAATTAATTCATTGGCAATTTCCCCATAGAAAACACACCAACCAACTAAACGGGAACAAATTGGTAGAATTTCCACATAACACGCAACTTTAAGGTATATCCTCGATTAGTTTATTTTGTACCGAAGAATTCAGAATAATTCAACTCAGTTCAATGGTATGATGTCAAAAGTCCAATTAATTCATTGGCAATTTCCCCATAGAAAACACTTCAACCAACTAAATGGGAACAAATTGGTAGAATTTCCACATAACACGCAACTCTTAGGTATACCCTGGATTAGTTTGTTTTGTGACAACGAATTCAGAATAATTCAATTCAATTCAATGTTATGATGTCAAAAGTCCAATTAATTCATTGGCAATTTCCCCATAGAAAACACTTCAACCAACTAAATGGGAACAAATTGGTAGAATTTCCACATAACACGCAACTCTTAGGTATACCCTGGATTAGTTTGTTTTGTGACAACGAATTCAGAATAATTCAATTCAATTCAATGTTATGATGTCAAAAGTCCAATTAATTCATTGGCAATTTCCCCATAGAAAACACACCAACCAACTAAACGGTAACAAATTGGTAGAATTTCTACATAACACGCAACTTTAAGGTATACCCTCGATTAGTTTGTTTTGTACCGAAGAGTTCAGAATAATTCAACTCAGTTCAATGGTATGATGTCAAAAGTCCAATTAATTCATTGGCAATTTCCCCATAGAAAACACTTCAACCAACTAAATGGGAACAAATTGGTAGAATTTCCACATAACACGCAACTCTTAGGTATACCCTGGATTAGTTTGTTTTGTGACAACGAATTCAGAATAATTCAATTCAATTCAATGATATGATGTCAAAAGTCCAATTAATTCATTAGCAATTTCCCCATAGAAAACACTTCAACCAACTAAACGGGAACAAATTGGTAGAATTTCTACATAACACGCAACTTTAAGGTATACCCTCGATTAGTTTGTTTTGTACCGAAGAGTTCAGAATAATTCAACTCAGTTCAATGGTATGATGTCAAAAGTCCAATTAATTCATTAGCAATTTCCTCATAGAAAACACTTCAACCAACTAAATGAGAGCAAATTGGTAGAATTTCCACATAACACGCAACTTTAAGGTATACCCTCGATTAGTTTGTTTTGTACCGATGAATTCAGAATAATTTAATTCAATTTAATGGTGATATGTAATAAGAAGCACCTGATGAAGATAGAAATGCGTATAACATCGACGATAAAGCGGATACCCAAGAAAACCAATCAAACTGGTAAGTAGGTAAGTACGGTAGGTACATACATACAGACGTAGTATATTATGGTTTCGCATCGCTTCGCGTCGCCGCACGGTTGTCGTGCCGCGTTACTTCGCTATCTAAATTATGTAAATTAAACACCATTGAAAATGTCCGGGCCATTAAACAATTACAAGTCAATTATGTAAAACGGGGCTGGCGCTATCGGTGTTACGCGGAAATTAGCAGGGCCCAGTTAAAACAACGGGTGACAGGAAGCAACTTGATTAAAGTTTGCGCTGTTAACTCGGGAGTGGTGATATATATTAACTGCCAGCGGCCAACGACGCAAATGCATCGCGCCACCTTCTACCATCGTATCAACCATCGGCGTTAATTATGAAATACGTTTGTCGGAAATTAACACCAGCCCTCTACTTCTCTATGTTTCGCGATGCGAAAATCCGATGAGATTTTCTATTAGAATGAGAGAGATAGAAAGAGGGACTAAATCACGTTATGTTTCCACCTATTCTCGTAATTATTCCGAATGTTCAATGTTCAAATTATAATGGTATGGGAATCTAGGGTAACATTGACCAACGCAAATGTATTGACCAGAGGTGCGATTTATTTGAAATAGTCCTATTTAAAACACAAATGCAAAATGCGAAGTAATAATTTCTATTTTAAGTATCTAACCTAACTGTTATAACATTGAACCCAGATAAGATAGATAGTGGAATTGCTTATTTCTTTTTAAGGTTATACATGTGTTAGATTTCCCTCATAATACCCTTATGAAAAACTCATAAGACATACCTCATACATTTGAGTATCGCTGATTTTTTTTTTTTTTGAGGGGCCCTCATGGGAAATTGACGGAGAAATTCCTTTATTGGTATGGTTTTTTATAATTTCACGTAAATTTGCGGTGGGGTATTAATGAAACATCGTTTAAAGTAAATATTAAATTAAACACAAAGAACGCTTTCAAATGTTTCAATTTTTGTTTATTTAACACTCTACAATTGTTTAGACTTTCGAAGCCTTTGTCAAGAGTGACATTTATTTACTAAGGGTAGGTGTATTCTGTCAATGTTTATAAATAAGACGGTAACATTACAGAATAGGGGCAGGCACAAAACCAGGTATTTCGGAAAAAAAAAATTATATTGTGTCTCTCAAATATTGGTCAATAACCGGCGTATCTTTAAATTCTGATTTATCGTTGGTAATTTTTATATTTTTTTTAAATGATTTTTTAATTTCGTATTGTTCCAAAAAGTTTAAACGTTGTCCTTTATTTTCTGTATGTAGAATTTCAAACTTTTCACTATCTATTTTGTGATTTTGTTCTATACAGTGTAAACTTATTTCTGTGGATGGTTTTCTATTTTTGATATCTTTGATATGTTCATTTAATCGTGTACCGAAGTTTCGTCCCGTTTGACCAATATAAAAAGAGTAACAATCTTTACAATTAAGTCTATACATGCCATTTATTTAGAGTTTGTTGTTTTTTTGCTTGTTGTTAACTAATGTATTTTTTAAATTACATTTATTTACTGAGATTGGTGTTATCCGTAATTTTTTTAGTTCTTTCCGTATTCTGTTATTGTTCTTGTTAGTATAATTAATAAACTTCAAATTTTTTTTTTGGTTTGTGAGTATAAAAATTATTTAAGATTAGACTTTTTTGTTTATTGTTAATTAGTTCATCAATTAATTCAGGTTTATAACCTTTATTCTTAGCTATTGTTTTTATTGTGTTACGTTCCTTCATGAAATTTTGCTTAGTATGTTATTTGTTTGCTACATGAGGTCCACACGCTAAATCAGGCAGGTCCCGTAGAAATTCTAGTCGGGTTATTTCATTTGTAATTGTTTCATTTCATTTCATTTCGTGGATACGACAAAACAGCCTGGAAAGAGCATAGAACCCATGCCATGCTATGTACACCGGCCGTAAAAGTCTAAAGACTACAATAAGATGAAGACATGTAATTTTGTAATTTAGAACAATGAAAAATCTTTACAACGAAGAGCTTCCTATTAAAAATTGTAGATTTTCACAGGTGTTGTTAGATTCAAAGTTAAGGATTTAGGGTAGTATCCAAATAAAAGGCATTGCATTTATAGCCTTCAAAAACTTTCCGATAGTGAGGTCATTACTTTTAACAGTAGTTACTATTCTATTAACCACGCAATAGATTCAGTCCAATTTAGTCTAAATTTTGTATTTACAAATACAAATTGTCAGATTACCCGGAATACTGTGTTGAGGTGACACAATAAATATGTACTTAGATTTCTTGTAACAATCAGTTCCTTATTGAGCACATTCAGATTTTGAATGTAATCCGATAGGACGGGGTTCCAAATGTGGGATCTGTGATCCTTAACAGTTATTGGGTTATAATAATTACAAAAAATAAAATTAAACAAATTGTATTCTTAAAAATAATGTTTAATTTGGTAAAAATTAATCGGTAAGACTACCAACTTGTGTTTTTCTTATTTCAGTTTTAAACAGTATTATCATAAATAAAATTTACAAGTCAATGATATTCATGATAATAGCGGCATATATAATTTTTTTTGTAAACAATGCAATGCCTTTTATATCGGTGAATGTGGTGGAGCTGTTAAAACACGTTTAAATGAACAATTATATAACATCGTGTGTAAAATGAATTGTACAGGGATGTCAGAACATCTCTTAAATTATAACCATAGCATAGATGTAATAGATGTAGATAACACAGACATACTACATATTCAACAGAAAAGTAAGAAATTAAGTTTCCTAGAAAACCTAGAAATAAAAAAAGCAATTATAAATAAACAAAACATTGTAAATTTATAAACGGAATTGTATAGCAATAATACACCCCTTCTCTTGTGTAATTTGGGGAAAACGTAAAACCAGATATAAATTAGAATAGATCTTATTATAAACTTTAGTATAATTTTGTTGTAGGTACTCTTGATAATGTCGAATTTCGTCGAAACAACATTGTCGAGTCTGACAATTAAATTCGTGAAAATTAACCAATTGTTTGTATTTTACCATTTATTTAATATAAAAATAAATCCCTAAAATTCTTGGAATTCCAATACGGCGTTAAACACCACCAGCTATTCCGCGAGTTTGTCCAATTGTTGAACTTACCGTATAGTTCACGGGGAACTTTAAAATTTCGTTTGCCGTACTCAGTGAAGCGCAAAGTTTTTTTAACGCCGCACATTTAGTAACGATTAATAATCGTTACAGAATAATAACAAAAAAAAGAAGAAGAAGAAGAAAGGAAATGCCAATTAGATTTGTGTGAGTAGGTACATATATTAGTATAACAAGCAGTTTTAATTGCAAGACAATGTTGATGAGTCGTTTCTATGATGATGCGATGGATGGCACAACAGCAAAGCATAACGCCACCACGCCTGCACGCCACCAACGTCCCCGGTCCATCGATGATCTTTCCGATAAGATTTTTGTAGCGCGAGTCTCTCTCTCGATCGGGGTACAATCTCAGCGCCCGAAGTGCAACGTGGTACCGTCGATCAATCACGAACGGTAAAGGCATCTTCAATTCTCGCTCTGACCCCCGCTTGTTTGCATAACTAAACCATAATTGTAACCAGTTGAATGGACATATTGACTAATGATCGCCATGCACCGATACAAAATAAAAACTCCACCAGCCAATACCTCATACAGTCTTCATACAGGGTGTATTCATTATAACGACGGCAATATTTAATATAAACGCAAATAAAAAAAGTACACAAATAGTACAGATTGATAAAATTTCTTCTAGTCAAATAATTAAAAAAAAATCTGTTGTTTATTTGTCATTACAAACGTAGAAAAACGTCTATAAGCACTTACTTTATTACCAGCAAATAGCTCTATAAATAATATTCATTAAATATTTTATTAATGCAATAATATCAGTAACATGTAAAATTTATTTATGATAATACTGTTTAAAACTGAAATACTGTGAATTAATATGTATATAATGAGAAAAGAAAAACACAAGTTACATCGGTAGTCTTACCGATTAATTTTTACTAAATTCGACAATCGTTTCGATCGTAAACATTATTTTTAAGGATACAATTTGTTTAATTTTATTTTGTGTGATTATTATAACCCAAAGAAATATTCCATGGAAATCTTATCTATACACCTATTCTGTATCAGTAACTTGAAACATAATATATCCAAAAAAGAAGGAATTAATATCCTTATTCGTCTAACTATTAAGGATCACAGAACCCACATTTGGAACGCGTCCTACCAAGTAGGCACAGCAAACCGAAAGCCATATCCCACGATCGATTTCGACCTTTGGATCTCATAAGTTGTTGTTTAGGTATCAATATTTATTATATAACTTGAAACATCTTTAACATAGCATAATTTTCAATAATCTAAAATAGCCATTTTCACAAATTGGCCAAACTCGCAATTAGCTAAGGAGTTAAAAATGAAAAGACGTATTAAGCTAATTAGGTAGTAATTCAAAATTACTCTCTGTATACTTTGCCATGAGAATGGAGAAGATTTGGGGAGTTAAAAACACATTCCTATTATTCTCAAACGTGTGATACTTTTCTAGATTAAAAAAAAATAATAGAAATTAATAGAACAAGTTCCTTAGTGCTCATAAAACTCGTTTTCTTTGGTCTAATCTGACAACCCAGGCGAACGTCTTTATTTTTAAACTCATGGAAGTTATGTGACAGTGTACGGTACAAACACATCTTTATATACTTTTTAGATATTTTTGAGGATGGGCTATAACATAAAACTACACTCCGTATATTATCAGATGTACCAATAGTTAAAGAGTAGAGTAACAATAATCAACGTTTAGTTGATATGATCAACGATAAACAACAATAATATAAATAAAAATGCTGATTAGCGTTGATGGTCGATTGCCCGATACCTGGGCCACAGATCGATCGTGATTGGATAATGCCCGCAAAAGCACCGAGGAGGATATATTAAGTACCAACATAACAACACGAAACCCATTTAGGTATCGGTGTGACATTTCGCATATTTTCCCATAATTTTACCACGGTCGACTTTCTCCGTTTCGTTTCAAATGGAATAAGCGGGAGATTGGAGAATAATTGGTCGGAATTACGAATGGCAGATTACGACAGTATTCAATCAGAATCTATCTTTTGACAATGCGATCACGTAATCTCGTTTGATTTATCAACGTCTATAACTTGTTGTATATAAAAGAAAAATGTATATAATGTACCTAGTAGTAAGAATGAGGTGTCTTTTTTGTAACACGCAAGGTAAAAAATATACGGAGTGTCGATTAATGTGGCAATCATCGAAAACTATCAAGAAAAGTGAGGAGTCAGGATGGAACATCATTTTAATCCAATTACAATCTTCATATATAGCGTTCCCGATCTGTTCTCGAACAGGGAAGAGATTGCGATGGGTCAACCGATATTCTGCACCTGTATGCTCTTTGTATGTGTACTTAAGTGTGTCAATCCAAAAAGAACTGCATAAAAATAATGAAGAAACAAGCATTTTATGAGAATATAACCAATATGTTTGCCAGTCTAAAAGACAGAATAATAGATTTATTACACATGGGCTGAAAATTTCGGGCCAACACATATATAGCGTTAGTTTTATTGGATTCACCTCTTTTTCAGTTAATACTAACCTTCAAAAGACAGCTGTTCATGATATTCTATTCATTAGTGTGTGAGTTATTGTGCTAAGAGTGATTCTATCTAGCTACTTTTGTTATTTTCAAAACAATGGATCAAAAACAATTTTGTATTTTAATTTTACACTGCTTTTTGATGGAAAAAAATACCGTTCAAGCGAAGCAATGAAAGCAAGTTTGAAAAGTGTTATGGAGACTCCGCTCCATCGGAAACAATCGAAAAAAAATAAAACGTTGGTTTGTTGGTATGCTGACCTCAAACGTGGTCGTAGAGATACTGATGATGCAGTGCATCAGAACGCAGTGGACGTCCAAATGAGGCGGTAACACCAGAAAACATAGAAATCCTGGAACCTCGTCCAAAGCGCCCGAAAGTCGAACAATCGGCTGGAGAGGTTATGGCATCGGTATTTTGGGTGGTGTAATATGTGCGTGGTGTAATATTCATCGACTAACTTGAGTAGGAAAATACCATCAACAGTTAATTCCAAAGAAAGGACCGCATATTGCTTCATCAAGACAACGCACCGTGTCACAAGTCATTTGTTATCAAAACAATAACAAAACTACATAAATTAAACTTCGAATTGCTCCCACATTCAATAGATTCTACAGTATTATCCAGATTTGGCTCCCAGCGACTACTAGCTGACAAGAAATTTCGCTCGAATGAAGAGGTTATCGCTTTATCGCTGAAGCTGAGACCTATTTTGAGACAAAAGATAAATTGTTCTACAAAAGTGGTATTGAATTTGTTAGAGCGGCACTGGAGTGATTGTGTTGCTTTTCATTGAGATTACGTTGATGAATAAAGCCAAGTTTGAACAATAAGAAACGCGTTTTCTTTGTTAGTTCCGGGACATTTCAGCCTATGTGTTAATATATAAAAAGTTATTAAATAGGTACCTACTTACTATTTGTAGCCAAGTATAAATAGCAACATGTGTTGTGTGAGAGCCTGTGTGTATGCTTGTATTTTACTTTGTTTACTTGCTGTAGTACGACAGTGCGAAAGATGGAATACGTGCCGTATGTCGTCAATAACTGGTACAAATGTAATCTCTCAATAACGCTACTATATATATTTAGATTTCGCAAGTGGTCGAAATTAAACCAATATATTTTACCACTGTGGTGGCCCAGGTTCGATTCCCGTGGGTATATAGCACTATAATAATTACTAAATAATACTGAAATAACCCTGGACAAACTTCGATTATATTGAGAACCACCAATATCCAATTTAACTTTAATTTTAACCCAAAAACAGTTGGCAAAAAAATAATTATGAATTATTTACTCAATGGAGAGCGTCAAATTGTCTGTTGTCGATGTTGCTTCCTCAAATCTTCTAATACAGATAGAACCCTTGGATCCTTTGTAGAAACATTGGAGGAAACCTAAAAACTTCTAGTAGAATGATGGTTCGGGCTTGTAGGCCGTGGTCCATTTGAACGGTTTCGTCCAGACGTTTCGTCAGCAACTGCGGCTGACATCCCCAGTGGGTGCTGAAGTCTCGGCAGCGACTACAAGTCCGAACCATCATTCTACTATGAATTCCAACCGTGAAAGCTTATGTTCTACCAAATTCTGTTTATTCTAGTTCAACATATATGTATGTTCTGATCGATCAGGGTCCCATTGATACATAATTAAAGAATAAGTTTGCGCTTTCTTATAAGTCTCGTTATAGGTGTATTACATGTATAAATACATGTGTAATTCATTTTTTTTGTCATTGTTAATTTGGTTATGTAAAGGAGTTTGCCCACTCAAATGAACCCGAACGATGGTCCCATACAGGCCACGGTGTATATGTGTAAGCTCGGATATCGGCGGAATCCAAAGAATGCCTAATCACGTGCGTGAGCTATTGTATTTTTTTTCTTCGGCATCAAGATTGTTTCTAATAGAATGATTAAACAAAATATAAAAACACAATTAATTATAACCGCTTGATGTTATCTGGCGGACGGGCCCCAGGTGTCCGACTGGTTAGTGCCGAAGACCCCGACCTAAGGCCACATGGAACCGTCAGTCATTCAAAATGAGAGTGAGTTAAAGGAGACAGAGAGAACCTTTGATTCTTGATTTGACTCTTCTTCGACCTGCTCGATCCGATTTGAAATTAAATCGACTTTTTATTGTACGAGGCAATGTCAAAATGGATGTTTACAAATCGATTTTGGAACTGACGAGTTCAATAAGAACTTCTCCGAAAATTCCTTCTGGGATCTCTGTTTCATTGCACATAAACTCAATAATAAAATATTTATGGCATATGGGCGGCAGATTTTAGGGGGCGGCAAATTTGGCCCAAATTGTTTTTTATCTTACAGAAATAATATATATGTATATATTATTTTTTATTATATATATATATATATATATATATATATATATATACACTCAAAGAAACTATCTACGATCTACTTTAAGTCAAGAAAAGCTAACGCCTTATCTCTTTTGTGCTTAGAGTCAGAACTAATGAACAAGATTTCATACGACGATATAATTAATGATTTTGCGAATTTAAAATCTCTCAAAAAGATAATGTAAAACTTAATTGATTTCATTGTCACCATTAACCGGATTGTTAATAGATTATTTAATAGAAACTGTTCGTATTGTATTTAAACTGTAAGTTCAATAAAAAATATTTAACAAAAACAACGTTTACCGACTACATATTATTTTCTATAACCTGTGTTCATATGGTGTAAGTATTATTAAGGCATACGTTTTCCCATCTTATAAATAGTACATGCTGCTGTTTTTAGGTCAACAGTATACTCTTCACTAAATCGTGGGTTGCAAAAATAATCTAGAAACTGACACAACTATCCCCTAGTTTACAATCATACTAATAACGGGAAAAAGCCGACGTAATAAGGACGATAGAACACAAATCATAAAGTTGCAATTTCAGAATAAATATGATTGTGAACTAAGGAGACCGTTATTATAGATTAATTTTGTGATTTGTCTTTTTACTTTGGTATTTAACTTTTTATCAACTGTGAATGTGGAATAGCCATTTAAAACTGCAATCCATTTAATAGCTCTTAATTTAATACCAAAATCACATTTGTCGATTTATTATCAAATTGTGTAAAATTTTCCTTGTTTTATTTTTTACTAAATGCTTGAAATCATGCAGTTTCGATGAAGTTGTATCAAAAACAGTTTAAGTATCTGTTTAACATGCAAAACATGAATTAAAGGAAAAGATATTTTAAATGAAGAAAGCTCCCATTTTTACATTTAATGATCAGTAACAGTTTCAATAAACTTAACACTTTGGGGGTGCAACTATTGTGAAACATATTTAAATTAAATTTTAAAAAATAAAACATGTAGAGAGAATTTTCCTAAACACCATTGATAAGGACATCCAGTTTACCGTTGAGAAAGAGATTAATAACACCATAAACCTTTTAGATGTTACAGTTACTAATTCAGACAACAATTTAACTTTTAAAATTTATAGAAAACCTACCCATACAGACACCACGATCCCTGTTGTTTCTAATGACCCTTTAAACATTAAACTGGCTGTTTTTCATTCCTTACTAAACAGACTTTTAAATACACCTTTATCTGTCTTTATGTTTACTAAAGAACTATAAATGGATTTAACCCGATTATAGAAAAACTACTTCATAAAAAGAAAAGGAAAACATCTTCGCAGCATCTTCATAACAATAGTTTATAAAAAACAATAAAATGTTTGCATTAATCACATTTATAAATAATTTCAGCCTTAAATTTAAGAATATTTTCAGCAAATTAATGTAACATTAGTGGAAAATAATAATTACAATTTAAGTTCGAATTATATCCAAAAAAGAAGGAATTAAAATCCTTATTCGTCTAAATTTTAAGATCAATTTGTTTGGATATATTATATCTTCGTCTAATAATACATCGGAATCAACAGTGTAATTCAATGACGGTAGGGGTATTAGCCCTCGGAGTAGTTGTTTCTGTTGAATCCATATTTATCATTATATTTTTAAGTTCGAATTTGTCAATATTTAAACCGAAATAAGATATTTTTGAAAAAAGTGGGATATACAAAATAAATTGTAACACTTGCAATACCTGTTACATAGGACAAAGTGGTAGAGCCATTAACATCAGAATAAAAGAGCATTTTGGGAATATAGAGAAAAAAGATAAAAAAACGGGCTTTGCCGAACATTTTGTTTCCTTAAATCACCACCTAGACATGGAGAGTATTATTGTTCTTCACAGTGGTGTCAGCAAAAGTAGGAAATTGTCTCTCCTCAAAACATTAGAGATCAAGAAAGCCCTAGTACAAAATTTAGAGTTAGTCAATAATCAAGTAGAATTAAGTTTTGTAGATTCCCCATTTATTTAATGTTGTTAAGTATAAATATGTCCGCATTAGTGCTCTAGATCATTGCTTAGCATTCGGGAGGTCACCGGTTCGAACCCGGTTCTGGCTGCTCTGGTCCAAGTTTTCTGTGGTTTCCTTGGATCATCTAGGCAAATACTGGAGCAGTAATATTCCACAGATAATCTTTCACTTCTTTTTTGTCTTCATTTCGTCCGTCTCATCTTTTTCTCCCTAACCACACCACTCACCCATTCCCACAATTCCTGCAAGGAGGTTGAAGAGGACCTTATGCCCTACCGTCCGACTATGCAGAACAGTGTAGGTCGGAGGGACTGCGCGCCCACCAGCACGAGTAGCTGGTGGGAATTAAACACAAAAAAAAAGTTTTTTTAAGCATTTAGTATAGAATTTACTCCTACCTTCGATAATGGTCGCGTGACCGAAACATGTCAGGTTAATAATCAATTGGTGGAACTCTCTACTTGTTTTATTTTTTAAATGTTAATGATCAGTAACAATTATTTCTAATACGTTTTACAAAAACAAAAAAACAAAAACGGAAAACGGTGTTCCTCAGGTGTTGAACGAGCAAACAAGATGGCAATTTGTAAATCAAACGGCTCAGGAGTGAAAGGATTAGTAACGAGCGCGCTTGAGGAGGTGAAGCACAATGGTTCTTTGTCCGTGTATACATTGTAGATTATGTAAATTCGATTCGGTTTTGTTTAAATGCGTTCGACAAAATTCTAATCGCGCCCGGTCGCAGCATACTGCGACTCGCTAATGAACGCCGATTCTTCAAATAATTTTTAATGATTGCCTTTTTCGGACGCGCTCAGAGAGCCTCGAAAGGATTCGCCAGCGATAGATATTAATACCGATGAAAAGCAGTGCGGGCAGCGCGCGCCGTTGGATTGTATGTAAAGTACCGGAAAGAGTTATTGCTGTAACGGCCGATTTCGTTACCATTGTTGGACAAAACTGAACCATTTTTTTGAAAAAGGGTGACCTACGCATTCGCCAATCGCATTGTTATCTGCTTCCCTTATTACTGTTGTTACACAGCACCATTTGCTACTTTGTTTCACCATAGAAACGACTAATTTTTCTCATTAAAAATATGAACTGAGATACAGTTACCACGATACATATTTTAAAATCACGAAAAATGATTTATTAGAAAAACTAGTAACTAATTAGAGGTACGGATGAGTACCGAGTGACTTGTAGTGTGAACAATATAAAAAATATTCAAAAAAGAAGAAAATTAAATCCTTATTCCTCTAAATATTAAGATCAAAGATCTCACATTTTGAACGCGTCCTAACAAGTAGGCACAACGAACCGAAAGCCACATCCCACGACCGGTTTCGACCTATCGGGTCTCATCAGGTGGGCGCTGGCAGAAAGGCCTTTAGAGGCTATATTATAAATAAGGATTTTAATTCCTTCTTTTTTGAATATGTTATATTTTCGTCTAGGAGTCACATCCCACGACCGGTAGGGGTATTAGCCCTCGGAGTAGTTGTTTCTGTTGATTCCATATTTATATTTGTATTTATATAAAAAATAGATTAAAACGCCTTACAACACTACAAACAATGTTTATTGGTACAACCAAATGTATACATTTTCAATGGTAATAGTAAACTAAGATTAAGAAAAGATTATACCTAAATATATTCTAAAAACTAGCTGTAACTTATTGAAGACTATTAAACAGGGGGTTGTTGGTGAACGGCAGGCCAAAAATCATCAATAAATCCCCGAATTTATAAATATAAATACACTCGTAAACTTTTAGGTAGATGTAATTGTGACAAGATTTTAATAGTTCGATATTGTGGTCTATACTATGTTCCTGTGTTTAAGGCATGGTATGCAACTGCTGATTTTTCCGCATTGTTCTTTTTTAGGTGGTACAGATGTTTTTTTAAACGTATAGCTAGATTTCTCTTAGTTAAGCCTATGTAAACTTTATCACACTCTAAACAATTAATTAAAGGCTTTTTGCTTAACTAACTAAAAACTACTTAGTCTACTTTCTAAAGCCATAAAGCGCTGGCAGACATCGAAACGAAGATGAAAAATCTTCACTCATAAACTTTGGAACCCAACGTGTTGAAATTTTTCGCAATCCCGAGTTTTTCGTTATGATTGTGTGGACACTCCCATAGTTGATGCTAAGTTCACCAGAAATCTGAAGCATAGTGGCGTGGCGTGGTGGTCCCTTTCAATAAGGTTTTTAACCCGTCCATGTTAACCGGCGAAATGCTGGTTCGTGAACGACGAGGATAATTTACATTTTCGACACGATTACGATTACGCCCAGCGTTAAATTCTTTGCAGCAAACATTTACACGTGGCCAAGAAAGCGTTTCATTTCCGAATTATGCTTGCAATCTGCGCAAAATTTCAGCTGGTTTCACGTTTTCACGTGTAAAAAATTTAATAATAATTCGTTGCGTAACGCTGCTATGCACCTCTTTCTCACTCATTGTGAACGTGCCACCTAATATCCCCACTTCAAGTCCTAATGCCTAACGCCCGGATGCGCCTTGAACAACTATCCAGTGTGCAATTTAAAAAGGCTCGTTTATATTTGATCCACACACGTATATGAACTTGCTTTTGCGGAGCAACTTCGACTTGATAAAGACTTTATAGAAACTGCCTACGGCGTGTTGATGATGACTATTAAGTTCGAAATCGCGATCCACGTTTGGTACTTACGACAAATTTCTGATAAGGAACAAAGGTCAAAAATGGAGGCCTATATAGTGACACCCATTCCAATAGAGTCAATGAATTGAAATAGAATATACTCATTACTCTATGGGAGAGGGTGCAAAAACAGACATAAAATAAAATAGATACACAAATGAGAAGATTGAAAAGCTGTGACATTCGGGCAGATCTACGGACTGAAACGGTTCTTAGTTGGCTACAGAACATTAAAAATGATAAATTGATTTAAAGGGACATTGTTTACAATGTTTCGTTGGAAAATGCACGATATATGTGTAAGTAGTCAACTTTCTCTCTATGTTATTACGCTTGTGTTTGCTGACAATCTATAAAATTGGAATCAAAGTTGGTTGCGAACGGATTGAATACAATGTAGCAACGCGTGAGTATGTGGGAGAGAGACGGAGATAGCACGCAGGTATCGATAAATACTTTATTCACGTCAGTACAACGTGGCAAGTATCTGATGTTAGCAGAAATAATGCTCAGTAAAATACAAGGATATAAATTCTGGTTAATGATTCAAAGAAACACCTACTGCAGCCATCGAACCCGGTAAATAATTTAGAGCGAAGGAGACGTCCGATTAATATAATTTAACACCGTACTATTCTCCTCGCCACTATAAAGTCAGCGAGCCTATATAATATAGGGTGTCGATAATTTGTTAAATGCTGTTTAAAATAATCTGCAACAGTGGTTGTAGGTACTCGGGAAACTACAATACAGCAATAAAATACTTAACAATGAGAAAAGAAGTAACACTCTTTTAAAGTTTCAATTTTAAAAGTCCACAACGACGGTTTCAATTACAATTACAAATACAAATGAAATGCATTGTATTTCATCCACCTGATGAAGCCACAGTGTGGTGAAACCGTCTTTGTGAACTTTTAAAATAAAAAATTTTGAAACTTTAAAAGAGTGTTTCTTTTTTTCTCATTGTTAAAATGGAATTTCAACAAGTAGGGGTTCATATAGTTCATAATAAAATACTTGTCCGATTTGAATGAAAACTAGTTATAAAATTTAAAAAATGTTTTACATAATTGATGGTAAAAGCTTTCACATGTTGAAACACAGAATACATAATTAAAAATACACTTGGTTTAAAAATATTATATTTGTAGACACTACAATTGTTTCAGCAAACATTGCCTTCATCAGGTGTGATGATTTAAACAAACTACGAATCGTTACAGCTATTTATACTAACAACTAAGGGGTGGGGTGTAATTTAATTGAATATATTTAGCAAAGGTGAATTTTGACATTCGATTTGGTCGTTTAATGCTAGGTTTTTACAAAAATATCTATTAATTTCTAATGCTTCTTACAGGCTTAACTTCAAACCTTCATTTTACACGTGTAAAATTTTGTAGTCTTGATTAAAATTATGGTTTTCTTTTAATAAATGTTCCGCACAAATAGAATCAGGTTTTTTATTTGTAAAACTAGCCCAATGTTCTTTGATACGAACTTTAAAAGGTCTACCTGTCTGTCCTAAATATACTTTGTCACAGTTTAAACAATTTAATTTATAAACTCCTGAGTTGAGGTATTTTGGAGTTATACATTTATTATTAAGCATGTTTTCCTAATGAGTTATCTGTTCTAAAGTATATATGATTATTATTAATATGACTGACTATGTGTATGTGAATGTATTATGTTCCTTTGTTTCAGTTTTTATTAGCGGATACATTTTGTTTAAAGTTTGCTTTTTGATTTTTTTGGCTAAAATATCGCCTATTATAATTTGCGAGTAATTCTTATTTCTAGCAAAGGTATAGATTCTATTTAATTCTAATTTGAACTGTTCTGTATTTAAAGGTACGTTAATAAGTCGATGGATAAAAGCACGAAAAGCAGCAAGTTTGTGAGGCATTGTATGAAACAAAGGGTGTGTTTCAATTTTGTTTTCATGAAAATGTTTTACCCCAATTTACCACAACACTTTAAGAAAAATGCGGACATGTATTTCGCTCACTTTCGTTGTGAAAATTTTCAAAGCAAGACTGATTATTTAATTACATGGGTAGTTATTTATAAGCTAAAATAAGGAGGGTTTAAGAGGGATGAAGACAAAAGGGGTGGAGTATGTTAAATGGCAATTAAAACAAAAATTGGATCGCTTTTATTTGTTATTTTTTTTATAAATGTTTTGTTTTGACAAACAACGTATAAGGAAATCGCACGTGTTCAATAACCGTTGTCACTTTTTTATTATAAAGCTAAGGGTTGAAGACACCCACTGAAAAAGTGAATAACGCATGCTTCACGAAACTAAAAAATTAAGACACGAGGGAAGGAATGTGTTAAATGTGTCCACGTTCAACAACCGTAGTGACTTCTATAAGTATAATTAGAGAGTTAGGGAAGCCAAAATAAAGTTCAAAACGCATGTGACAAAAAACTTTTAACACGGAATAAAGAGTTTATAGCAAAATTTTTGTTTTTCTGTTTTCGAAAACTGGTTATTTATTACAGGTCTATTAATGGTAATTTATCATGTAAAATCTATTTTAGAAATTTTTGAAAGTTCAAAGGGCTCTCACGGCCGGAATCCATAGTAGCTGCTAAGACTTCCATGTGTAACCTTCGCTCACGTTGTCCCCGCAGTACCACTGAAGGTGTCAGCCGCAGTTATCGACGAAACTTCGAGGACGTAACCGTTTATTTAAACCACATCCCTCTATCCCTAATACAAATTCTACCACAGTTCAACAGGGTTTTGTCTGGATCATGAAATGACATGAAATTTAAAATTTATAGCAGCTTGGAGACAAATCCAGTTAACCTGGAAATTCTTTAGAATTCATATTAAGTATAACCATCCTGTTATGGGAAATCCATAGTTGGATTTATATGTTAGTTATTTGTAATAGAAATTCTGCTTTTAAAATCTTATTTTAAAAATCTAGCTTGTTACACAACATTGTAGTGTATATTATGTTTAACAATTTATAGAACGTGATGAACATTAGCGAAGTCACTTCTACCAGATAAAAATTGTATCATACGTACATTTGTAATGGATTGGTCCCATGACATAACAATGATCTACGTATCTATTATGCCAGATTTGTAAGAGTATCGTAGAGAGCTATCTTCTCTCATCCTACAGGATTATGGAATTATCTGACTATCAAAATGCCTAACGCAAAGATGAAAAGGTTTCTTAGGCATACTTTCGATAATCAAAATGCCTGTCATTTAAACGGAGCATTTACTTAAAAATCACCAACAATTTGACATATGCTTTTAGTCGATTTTACAGGACGTTTAACCTAACACTTTTACTGCAATCGAACTATCTGCAACACATTTTTTATAAAATGAATTAAACACAAATGTCAAGTTGCTAATAAGAATATTATTAATTAGTGGCATAGTAATTTTAGGTAGAGAATGTTCGCTGTATTAATATGTTTCTAATTTGGAAGGTTTGCCTAATTAACATTAACAAGTGCTGAACACTAAAGGTTTAAATATAAATATGGAATAAACAGAAACAGCTACTCCGAGGGCTAATACCCCTACCGGAATTGAATTACACTATTGATTCCGATGCATTCTTAGACGAAGATATAACATATTCAAAAAAGAAGGAATTAAAATCCTTATTCGTCTAAATATTAAGATCAAGATCTCACATTTGGAACGCGTCCTACCAAGTAGGCACAACGAACCGAATGGCATATCCCACGACCGGTTTCGACTTATCGGGTCTCATCAGGCGGGCACTGGCAGAAAGGCCTTTACAGCCTATATTATAAATAAGAATACATCGGAATCAGCAGTATAATTCAATGCCGCTAGGGGTATTAGCCCTCGGAGTAGTTGTTTCTGTTGATTCCATATTTATATTTATATTTACATTTGTAATATAGCCTCTAAAGGCCTTTCTGCCAGCGCCCACCTGATGAGACCCGATAAGTCGAAACCGGTCGTGGGATATGGCATTCGGTTCGTTGTGCCTACTTGGTAGAACGCGTTCAAAATGTAAGATCTGTGATGTTAATATTTAGACGAATAAGGATTTTAATTCCTTCTTTTTTGAGTATACTAAAGGTTTAGGTATGTTAGGTGATAAATAAAAAGAGGACTCAAATGTCCACGGGATCTCAACTAATATTAGTAAATTTTACCATTGGAGTGTTTTATCGCTAGGATATTTTGTCTCCAGATTGCTATAACTGCAATTTGTTGACGTGGGATATTGCAACTGGGACATTTAACACCAGTTTTACGATGAAATTGCAATTGGGATTTCTGTTGTTAGACATGCCTTCACTTTCACTTATTTATTTTCCCGAGGAGTAGAATGAACATCTTTCATATTGTCAGTAACAGTAAGTTGATGGATGGAGAGATAAACTCTATTTATCAGTTATTTGATCCAACAGTGAGTCACATTCAAACCCAGCAGTTTTTTCGATAGCCCGACGTTAAAAACAATAAGTAACTGAACTTTGGACAATGTTCGAAGATTCAGTAATTATCGTTCGCACATAAAAAGGAGAGGCAGAACCAAAGGACACCTCAAAGCTTTTAAACGTTACATTGTTGTCAGATAACGGCTTTGCAAAAGATCATCCTCACTCTTCATTACCGAGCGTCTCTTACCGAAAATAATTTATTCAAGCGAACAAGGTAGTAAAGTTCGGCATTAAAATACGACGATATAAATCCAAGTTAATGATTCGCAGAAACACCTACTAAAACGGCAACGTAAGTATATTTCAGACGCATTCTTAACAGCTTTCATACATATACATATGCATACACATACACACACAAAAATACATTGGCATACGGACCATAAAGTAATTAATATTTAATGTCATTGCACGCTGTACAACAATGTGGTGGATGCACTGAGTCGATTCGGTGCGTTCCTCTGTGACACTTTTCCGAAAATAAACAAAAAGAAAAAAGAAACAGTCAATCGTTATTACAGGTCTCTTTAGGGAAGATGATAAATGATCCAGGGCCAAGCGTGATCTATTGATTAGCTCGTTAAGACGACGCACAGCGGCCCAGCGAGTTAATTCCATCCGAATGGTCTAGCGGCTCGTGGATCCGACAACTGACCACCTACACCATATATATGTATGTTTAAATGTAATGAATTCAATGTATTTATGTATTTTGTATAGGGGACCCCGTCGCGCTATTGTTAATAGCCTAAGATCGGGGACCACAATGGCACACAACCATCAGAAGAAGAAGAAGAAATGAAGAACAGGACCAGTGGATGTGGGAGGTATGCCAGGCGTGGTCGTATTAGTCGTGACGGTTTTGCACCTCGATGTTACTAAATTAATAACTCTTTAGAGTTTAGACGTGGACGCGTCAGCAACCTGAAGCCCCTATCACCGAATCTAATGACCAAATAGACACTTTCACATTCTGAAGATGAAGCTCAATGAAATTTTTAGAATAAGATAATTTCAATTTATAATCAATCATCCCATACCATTTTAGCGTCACAATTTTAATGGCAATTATGTAATGATTGTGTAGTATGCCATTATAGTAAAAATTAGATCACCACGTTTTTCAACCCTTTTTCATTTAAACGACATTACCAGTAAATGACGGGAAACATTTATAAATGTAGGAAAGTAAAACTAATAAAGATAAATAAAATTACTGAAGTAAAAAATCCCTTTAACAGTCGATTTAATAAAGTTAAAACGGCTCTTAAATATTGCATTTTCTATATGTAAAAAATTTATTCAATCGTAGAATATTATTGGGATATGATGTGTTATTGTTTAAACAACTCAACAAGAAAAGCTTGTTTGGATTTCAATTATTTCTTATTATTGATTTTAATGACGGAGGTCTTTAGAAAAGCACAATGGAGAATCCTCCCTTGTACTATTTAATCCAATGGGGACTTCTTTTAGAAAAACATTAAATTTCCATAAACCACGTAACGCGTTTTGTGTACTTTTTTAACCCTCACGTAAACATTTAGTCCACACACCCCTTTGCAAATTATTTTCTATTACATACTTTTAAAACCCATAGAATATTTAAAATCGCCAAATGGTAAAAATTAAATAAAAACAGCTTATTAATCGTAATTAAATTCGTTTAAGCTTTATTGAATAAGAAAACTACCAAAAAATGAAGAAAAAAAAATAAAGAACATGAACACATGCATTGTAATGTTCGATTAAATATAAATATATACTTTATATGCGTCACGTGACAAAGAGTTCTGTATCCACCTTCCCCCACTTAACACCACATAACATAAGAACATACTCCTCCCGCCCCTAAAAAATTTATTACGTAGTTTATGGACGGCCCCTAATAATAAATTTCAATTTCTCTGTTTGCTTTTTGTAGTGTTCATCGAACAACAATAATTTCAAAATTGATCCAAATGATGTCATTTCGGTGGAAATTTAATAAGCAATTATTTTGGATTGTAATCAGGTATTGATCCTTACGTGATTTATGTTCAATTTCGTTTATTTTTCAATTTCAAACAAGGTCCTGATTACCTACGAAGGAAGAAAACTCGTAGATGAAAAGTGAATTTATTTATCGTATCTATGTAATAAATAACTTTTATAAACTGCCTACATATACAACAAAACAAACTATTGCTCGTTGTATTTTAGTCTTAATTTCTAACGTACCAATTTTTTATTGCCATTTATGAAGTCTCGGTGTTTTTCCTTTAATTATTTATCGAAATTGTTTTTCTTTTGTTTTGTTCTGATCGCCCTTTTTCTCACACACACACATATATTGGTTTTCCTAATGGTGCTAGTGTTTGTTGCATCTGCTCCAGACCAAACAGAATTAAAACTTACCTAAAATAACTTAAATCATCGTTAAATGAAGATTTTGTTGCAGTACGAACATTTAAAACAGTAAACTACATATATATATACTCTTTCTATTTGAAACGTGTTTAGCGATAAATGCGAAACATGGATGACATCTGCTATAGGTGCTAATTGAAGGTAAATCAAAACTAAACCGCAAAATTGCTTTATTATTTAAGTAATATATTCCCTTGTTGTGGAGATAGCCGAAGTAACCGTCTCTCCTTTAGAAAGTGCTCTACCCATTTAATTTTACCCGTATATCATCGACATCCATATTGGGTTGATACCAATGTTGGACCAACGTCAATTACTCTTTAGTAAATTGCCAACAATTTGTTCCAGTAGGAACCGGAATAACAAAATTTCTTATATGTTTCAATATTACCATCGATAAAATAGTAAACTTGGAAAAGAAATATCCCTGATCCTTATAGATTGTAGTAGGTAGTCTGTTACATTCCTAAAGACTTTTCGATGCTGAATCAAAACCCAGCACGCCATTTGTTTACACATTTCTATACGTTGAGATATTATAACCAAGAAAAAAGTAACTATTTTAGATGATATTTTGTAACACATTTCAAGTTGTGCTATTTCATTTGATCGGTCGTAATGACCATCGACAATGGTACACATCTGTCAAAATTTGAACGGGTTATTCTAGTCTCTCAATGATATTACTACAAGTGAATATCTACTATGTATTTAAGGAACATTCACAACTTAGTCGGAACGATTTTAGAAGGGCACACTTAGTTCAGGAAATAATCAGAACTTTGGGAAAATTAGTGGATAAATACCACATTACTAAACATGCTCATTGGTAGAAGAAGTCATTAAGCAGGGCGAGAGAGGGGTAAACTTCTATTAACCGAAATGATTTATAAACTAAAAAAATGAAATTGCGTTCTAAGAGCTGTTGTGAACAGTGAATTTCCTACGGAAATTCGTTATTTTCATTTTCCGGACTTTAAAATAACCGAAATCAGTTAAATTAAAACCTTTTTCCTTTTGAATTTAAACGTTAAACACAAAAACACGACAATTTAAATAACTCAACCTAACCTAACCTAACCTAGCCCACTATTTCACTTATTGTCTCTAAATTACCCATATTCTAATCTAATAGCTCGTAAAAGTTCCTGAAACGGATCTAAGTTTTTGTTACAAAACCGTCACCACAAATATTCGCACAGTTTGTCGACAAATTTCTCTTCTAGAACATGCTGACCTCTTACATATTTTTGGCAGAATTCCATTGAGATTCAATTCTCTGCGTATGGGTACCATCATCAGCAACAAACTCAACGCAGTGGTTAACAATTTGGTGAACGTAACCATTCGCAGAAAGTTGACTGTACCCTCTCCATAAGTATGTATTATGGATCCTGGCTTAATATTAGCTTGAATTATATCAATTAAAGGGGTTCAATCCCACTTATTATTCGGACACACAATCAACCTTAAATCTTCGGAATTTCTCGCAATCATACTCAATACCCAATTACCTTCAAGTATTCGCCCCCGATTATATTTGCCTGGAAAATGCAAATTCTGTATTTCCGCAGCAAAACTTTTATATTTTTGTATTGAGAGAAGTCCTTAAAAGCAAATAAATACAATGTCTTTTATATAACTCATTTCGGTTAAACGAAAGTTGAGCCCGAGAGAGAGAGAGAGAGAGAACACCAGCGCACCATAAGCAGCAGCTATTGTCCGATCTGCATCGGAATTCCATAAGGTGTGACAGGCCCCTCGCATCCCGCGGTCCCCGCCCGCGCAACTATACATTCTTCTCCATAATCAGTTATGCATATTAAGTTTGTTAAGCTCATTATTATACCTGCAGAGTCTTGTTATTTATATACGACAGCATCAAAAAAGCTCGCTTCTCCACGTTGAACGCTTCACGGACCCAACGCACACACTTGTACACACACATACTCATTTATACACATTTACACTCACTTAAATTGTAATGTGCCATACGCAAGTCTCAAAAAGCCCTTAAGCTACCTTTGCGCAGCAACCTTTTCACATTATAACCCCGCTAGCAAAACGATTAGTGCGTGCATTTCATTACTATCCCAAGAAGACTGTGAAATTATCGTTGAACGTCACATTTTCATACTGAGTCGTTGTTTTAAGAGGTTCATACCTGAAAAGGAAGGGAGATAAAAGGGCATATCCCACCCCAAAGTGTATACTGCCACTTAAAACATAAAGAAAGTTTTAAAAATTACGATATCTATCAGGCAAAGGAAAAATTTATGTAACGGCTATTTAGATGGCAATGCCCAATAAAATGGAATGTCAAACTACCCTAATGAGTCACAAACAATGTCATGATGGGCAGGTGGTGTGACACGCAGAGAATCAATACTTCAGGGAATCATTTTATATTGTTGCATTGCTCCGATAGCAGAGAAGATGACAGAATGTAAACTCTGACGGCAATGCTACGCAATAAGAGAAGACGACAACTACTCACTTCTTCCTCAATAAAACTACACTCACCATATCATTGCAATCCAGAAGAGGCAGACCACATCCTGATACGTGCTGGACCAGTGTAAAGAAGCTAATAACACAACAGAATCTCTTACCAGTGACAATCTACGATCTACGATCATTGCACCGAAATTCAAAGGTCCGACCCTAGATAACTGCGAAATGGACAGGAAGAAATACAAAAGACAAAGTGATTTCGTAATATGTCGGTTTTCTGGGCTTAACAATAGAAATTGTTCCAAACTTTGGCGAAAAATAATTATTACCATTTTGTAATTTCAAATAATTGTCTATGTACCTATATGAAATTTTTGTTCATCTAAATTAATTTAATCACAATATAATGATGTACTAGATACCTATGGCGCAAGCGTAGTCGATTGTAAAGAAAATCGGTGTAGCTGATGATGATAGGACATTTCCTCGATTATCTGACGATTTAAACGTCTGAAAAAATAATTGAATTAACTTAATAAACTAGTTTTAATATCTAGAATGTTGTCGTTTAATCGGGATTTTATTGACGTGCTGAGCGCGTAGGGTCGTAAGTTAGGTTAGGTTGCGATATGAAGGAACACTATGGTTAAAATACGTTATACATGCCGTGAACCATCGACAGCTGTACCTACCCCTCGTCTAAACATAAACAAAATTTCGCCTTACCACCTAGAAAAGCTGAAACCGATACATATTATATCATTGATACTATAACTTTTTGAGGTTATACTTCTTCTGGCGCGTCGGGAGTAAGGTTATAGTATGAAACAGTCAATGTTATATAGTATATAATTATAGCATTACAATTTATATAATTTTATAAATCTGTAGATACATAAATATAACATTTAGCTCGTGTACGTATATACACCCTCTTTTTTGTAGTTAAAATCATCAATCTAAGGCATTTATTATCCACGTAGGTTATTGTGAAGACGTTGTGGAGTGGTGATCCAATTAATTTCATTAAAGGTAAAAGAAGAATAAGAAGAAAGGGATCGAATTTAACATGACGGAATCCGGAATTAATAATTAAGAAAATCGACCTGTGCCATTAGGGCCGTTTGTGTCAGCAAATTGGTCCCATTCTCGGTTAATGGTCCGGACTGATAGAGAACAACAGGACGGAATTGAAAGTTACAAATTTTCCCCTTCTGCGCGAACGACCTTTAAACGCGCGTAAGGACGTGAAGAAGAGCCGGCCATTAAGCTACTAATTGCACCTCTGTCACACTCGTCGATATCGGAAATGAGATAATCGAACCCAGTACGCGACCTGCCTGCTTTCTCCGATGCCACCACCGGCTCATCGACTGTCCATCGCGTCTCGACGAAAAACGACGGAGTTTGGTTACTCATTACGGTCACGGAAAGGAAACATCGCTCTTGTCTTCGCTTTGTTCTTTTCCTCAATTCTTTTTCACCTTTCTGACATAACGAAAATCCACACCATTAGATCGATCTAATCAAATAGATTGACATAAAATAAATTCCAAATAAATTAGCACCTACTCCGTTTAATTCGAAATTTGTTATAAATATCAGTTGACGAAACCTGTTCGCCATATTGGAGAAAGAAAACACAATAATTTTAAGAACTTAATTACACGTATTGTCAATATTGTCTCATCGCACAGTGTCACAGTGTTAGAATGTCACTTTTTTATTACTCTATTTAGCAAAATTGTAGATACATAAGTAAAAAATACAAAAAACTAAAATCATGTGATGAGTTAGATCAATCTCGGCAAGGTCCAAACCCATATTACGGTTACATTAACATTACCTACCTAAGGTAAGACTGAATTTAAAAGACCAGAAGCAAGAAAGAGATCATATCTGCATGATTTGACCGAGTTCTGTTAAATATTTTCGGTATTTTTACAATGCGATCAAAGTATCATAATAAATTGAGGCATTTTAAATGAAAAAAATATTCTTATATTTATTGCAGGTGATTTCATCAATTACTGAGTTCATTAAGATTGAATTAAATTCAATGACGAAATGATAATAATTGCCCTTATTTTCGCTTTTATATATATAAAGATAATTTTCTTTTAGTCCTAGACACCGAGCGGCGTGGTGTAGTGCTCTAGACCATTGCTTAGCATTCGGGAGGTCACCGGTTCGGCTGCTCTGGTCCAAGTTTTCTGTGGTTTCCTTGGATCATTTAGGCAAATGCTGGGGCAATAATATTCCACAGATATAAAATGTAATCTCGTACTATCTCACGCTATTTAATAAAATACATTCAACATAAATTTGATGACACCCATTGTATTTACTTTATGTAGCGAAAATTAAACTAAATTACAAAAACCATAAACACAAAACGAATTTTAAGTGAACGCAAAATTTACTGGTGTTGTCTGAAATTTTTCTATATAATCCTTCAAATATTTTAAGTAGCTCAATACTTCTGATATACTGCAGCAATGACCACTTTTCTTGTTTAATATGGTCTGCTGGAATATTAAAGCAATCATAAGGCCATAAACGTATTCTTATTAGCATTAAGTACCCACTCGGCTATGTTAAGGTATTTAACGTCAAGTCCAGTTAACGTTTCTCCTACTGTATCTACATCGAATGATTCTCTACATTTTTAAGAATTCGTATCACTAAAACGTTCCAGTAATTTTTTGTATTAAAATAAATCATAGGCAAACCTACATCTAACACATGGGTTGAAAAGTCTCAGACCTAACAAAGAAATGACATCTTTTTTGTTCAAAATTGGCTTTATTCATCAACGTAATCTCCATCAATAGCAATACAATCATTCTAGCGCCGTTCTAACATTTCAATGCCACTTTGGTAGAACAATTTATCTTTTGCCTCATAACAGGCCTCAGCCTCAGCTTCAGCAATAACCTCATCATTCCGAGTGAAATTTCTTGTCGGCGAGCATTTTTTTAAGGCATGCGAACAACCAGTAGTCGCTGGTAGTAGTTTCCAAATTTGCATCCTTCAAACATCCAATAAGGCTACATACTTACTACAATTCACTGTTGATGGTATTTCCCTTCTGAAGATAGTCGATGAATTACACCACGCACATCCCATAACCTATAACCTATAAGCCCATAACCTTTCCAGCTGATTGTCGTGTCTTTCCACGACCTTTTGCGCTTAGGACGAGGTTCACCAGTTGCTGTCCACTCAGGTGACGGTCCTTTTGATTCGGGAGTGAAATGAGGGATCCATGTTAAATCCATTGTTACATATCGACATATCGACATATCGACGCAAAAATACCGGTTTGTTACGTTTAAACATGGCCAAACACACTTTGAACAGAGCTTTCTCATGGTCAACACTTTCTTTTGATATGATATCTTTACGATGTCAGCTAACTCACGCAATTTAAAATTTCACTTTTCGATCATTCAAAACGATTTTGTGGATTTTTTTATGTTTTCTGGTGTTACCGCCTCATGTGGATGTCCACTGCATTCTGCATCACCTTCTACGACAACGTTTGAAGTCAGCAAACCAACGTTTCATTATGTTTCGGTTGTTTCCGATGGAGTGGAGTCTCAAGTCATTGCTTTGCTTGAACAGTATTTTTCCCATCAAGAAGCAGTGTAAAATTAAAACACGAAATTGTTTTTTATCCATTGTTTTGAAAATAACAAAAGTAGCGTCATTCGTTAACACAATAACTCACAAATTAATGAATAAAATATAATGAAAATTTAACAGCTGTCCTTTGAAGGTTAGTACTAACTGAAATAGAGGTGAATGCAGTAAACTAGCGCTATCTATGTGTTAGACCCGGGACTTTTCAGCACATGTGTTATAACTATACTGATCTTTTGATTGGTATTGATCTTGTACATTTAGCATTTACCTTATTTTTGTTTTTACCTTGTATAATCATGTCTAAGTTTCGTTTGCAGTATTCTGAGAAGTGCTGCTTCCTAACCTGACCTTTTATACCTTTTTCAATTTAGTTCTTCCGCCACGATAGTTTACTAACTCTCCGAAATATTAAAAAGTTCTATATTAATGACAACACTATATAAGTGATTCGCGAAATGATAATGATCATTCTTTATACATTACATTCAAGTTTTTCTTTAACCATATAAATAATTTACTTTCTCAATTTATTGAAAGTAAACCCAATTATATTAGGATTTGTAAAGTACACAAAAGAATTCGGTTTGGTTAGTAATTTATCGAAGCTATGTTTGGTGTACTGATTGAAATTAACAAGTTCAGAATCGTGATCCACATCTGATAATTTCGATAAATTTCAGATCAAGAACTAAATGTTCTTTATTTCTATTATGTATTAAAAAAAAACTTTTTTGTATTTCATTTCCACCAGCTACTCGTGCTGGTGGGCGGGCAGTCCTTTCTATCTACATTGTAGTGCAAAGCCGGAGTAAGGGTAGGGCGTAAGGCCCTCTTCAGCCTCCTTGCTAGAATCGTGAGAATGGGTGGATGATGTGGTTAGGGAGAGAAAGATGAGACGAAATGAAGACAGAAGAGAAGTAAAAGACTACCAATGGAATATTACTGCTCCAGCATTTGCCTAAATGATCCAAGGAAACCACAGAAAACTTAGACCAGAGCAGCCAGACCCGAGTTCGAACCGGTGACCTCCCGAATGCTAAGCAATGATCTAGAGCACTAGACCACACCGCTCGGTATTTAAAGTATAATATACCATTTGGAAAAGTTTTCTTAAGGATATCAAAGCAACGTATTTTTCTTCATTTTAAACACTTTTTGGCTTTGCTTTTTATTTTATTTTTTGGTGGACGAATGTAAATTTGTAAATTTCTGCGGCTATTCCAAAGGTCGCAAGTAGCAAACCGCATCACCATTTAAATGTAGTCAAATCTAAAATACCATTTTTTGAATATATTCTTAAATATTCGGAAGACGAAGAGGAGCAATATTCATTGGTAAAAATTCCATGTTACGATGCCTTAAGTTTAATTTGCTTTTATAATTTAATGGCAGCCTAATATGTAGATCGTAGATTATATCTCACTCCAGAAACATATAAATAGTGATCTGCATAATAATGCAACATATTCAATAATTAATGCACTGGGCCTTTTGTGGTTTTACAGACGACCTGGATAAGTATGCGTGTGTACGTGTATATAGGTGTATGTGTTTGGTTTGTTTGGAGTGGTCATAGAATGCAAATTACGCTGGCAGTACAATAAATCTTTTGTCATTAAGGCTCCGGTCGGAATAGAGAACAATAATTAATTACACAAATTTAATGATGAATGATGACTGTGGCATTCTAAAACATTAAAGAAATCTTTTCAGAGGTCACGAATTTCTTAATTACCGACGTTTTTAATCTGTATACATTAGTCAGTAAGGTAAGGGACAGCTGCGAAGTCACGGCCGACAGATTCAAAACACATAAGCGTCTCATGGAATCTCCGGAAAGGTTCAAGAAAATAATGAATCGGTGACGTTGAAGTTATGCATGGAAATATATGTACCTATATTTAAAATTTTCTATTTAAATACAAGATGTGTATCGAATTGAAGCTTCCTATATAACAACGTTTTGGAGATAAACCTGGTAACAAAATATTTATAAATATATTTAAATTATCATTTATAATAAATATACAACAAGAAGTTTTACTGATATAGTAAAAATAAAGTTCATTCATCGCAAAATTAAAGTTCTTCACTAATGTGTAAGGTTTCAAAATTTGCTTTCTTTCAGGAAGCGTTCGAAATGTGGGATCTGTGACCCTTAAAGTTTAGACGAAAAAGAATTTTAATGCCTTCTTTTTTTCAAAATATTATATTTTTGTTTAAGAATCCATAGGAATCAACAGTGTAATTCAATATCGATAGGGGTATTAACCCTCGAAGTAGTTGTTTCTATTGATTCCATATTTATGCTTATATTTATCATATAGCCTGTAAAGGCCTTTCTGTTAGCGTCCACCTGATGAGGCCCGATACTGTGTAGGACGCGTTCGAAATGTGGGATCTGTGATCCTTAAGATTTAGACGAAAAGGATTTTAACGCCTTCTTTTTTTAAATATGTTAAGATACCTTTATAGTTAATTGTGTGTTTCAATAAATAACACTTCTCAGTAACTAACGCCAAAGTTTGTAACTGTAATTAAAGTAGTGTCACAAACAGGAAGGAAGACTTCTACAGATATTCCACATCAATTTTAGATTCTTTTGATTTTAATTTGATTTTACCATAGGCAGATGCATATACGAATTTTATTTTCACTTTGAGTAACCTTAAAAATATCGTATTGGTTCTGATTGTATTCATTATTTTTGTTTTTACACAAGTGTTGTGTAACATATTCTAACTTACTATCATATAGTACAAAAATGCTATAAAATCATGTAAATCGCGCAGTTGATGTAATATGAAGACTAATCTTCTTCTTCTTCCTAAGTAATTTCATATTTTAATACATTAATATAACAATGTTCAAAGAGAACAACAATAAAACTTCATGTACTTATTCCTATTTCTTACATCGCATAAATCACAAGAAAAAGTGAAAATTTGGTGAAAATATCATAAAATAAGGTCAAACATCATCTATAACACGTTTAAACCGTAATAAATAATAAAAACATTAAAAGATATAATTTGTATAAAGCAAGTTTCATGTCAAAGATCTTTACTGATTTTTTGTGAACATATTAACTACAAATGACAGAAAATCTGAATCTAGATTTTGTGAAATTGTCATTAAGGGAGTTTATGAAAACACATAAATGCTTGTTTTACACTACTTTATTAGAAAACCTCTAACAATTGTTTCGACATGTTGTGTCATCAGCTGAGAGTTATACTAGAAACAGCTTTTGTTAGAAGTTTTCTAATAAAATAGTATAAAACAACCGTTTTTGTGTTTTTCTAAACTTATTTAAAACGTTTTACAATTATAAATAATTAGGATGTGATAGTGGTTGTGGCTAAACCCCTGTCGACAAAATCAGTAGTACAGTACAGTACAGCATGAAGGAATGCCATGTCCAAAAAAGTATTAAAAAAAGATCAATCTATCAAATTGCAACTACCTTGATAGCCACTAAATGTAAATTACCGTTAAAAATGTATTTAGTAATTATTGGTACAATTTTTGTTAATAACTTTCAAAACAAGAAATTCTTCTTTATAATAATCAACACGAGTATTCTGTAAACATTATAAGAAACCCATTGCTGAATGTACTTAAACATTTTAGTAATTTTATTTTAATAGAAAATCCTGCGAACGCGTTTGCTAAATTAGTTACCATAACAATAAGTTAGTAGGCTCTTAAAATATATTTCTTTTAACGGAAACAGTTTGTCCCGCCACTGTGTAAATATTATTAGTTTAACACTGTCGTTTGCTACGTAACATCTGCCTGAAATGTTTCGTAATTTAATTTGCAGCGGCCGATCAATACACATGTAATATAATTTACCTTAAAGACGAGCCGCCCTTGCCAATGAATGGTCTTACTGGAGATGTAATTCCGAGTGGAGAGCATTCAGTAATTTGTGGTGTGGCTGTGAGCATTAAGAGTCTTATTAAAGCATGATTATAAAACATTGTAATAAAATTTCACGTATTAAAATAAAATCCGAATAAATTACAAATAAACTGGTCGTCATTAAGGGAATGTTTACTACGTTTAGTGTCAGTTCGGGTCGTATTTTTGTTAATAAATTACAGAAACGAAAATAATAATCATAAAACTATAATATGACTACTGAACTGTGTATTTTTTAGCGCTAACTATATACGACCGAGCCAACCTTAAATAACATTTTATTTTATTGAATAAAACGAGCCACGACCGTATTTTGCCTTTATACAACCTCCTTTGACGTCCACAACCACTACTGTATCATGTATTTGCATAATTAGGAATCCTACGGGTTATTTTTAATTGCACCACTACCAGGGATGAGAAGCATTCTTTATATCGAAATAGCACAAGACGATTATTACACGTTAACTGGGCCCTACGTTCAAACTATATACTAATCGAAACATTTACCTAATTCGCTCAAGACTAATTGCAATGAAAACGAAATTCTTGAAAAACTGAGAACTTCACCCATAATTCTAACTGACCATGCATGAAATTTTATTTATTTATTTACCAGTATGCTTATATATGATATACAAAAAATGTGTAATACGTAACCGCAGAGAGAAATAAATCCCTATACGTGGACTGGTTTCTTAAATATTAACTTATAAACTAAAAATTAACTTACTAACTAAATTACAAATTGATTTATATTGATTTTTGGAATAAAACACTTAAAGAACTTTCACTTATTTTATTTTATTTCTTAACAAATTTGTTTCGACCTACAAGGTCATCTTCAAAAGAAGGAATCAACTAAATTTTACAATTCTGTCTTAATACTAAATTTTAATGCTAAGGTGTGGGAAGTAAATGTTTGGTACATATGTGAACAATAGGGGAATCGTATACGTTTTCAATCTCGTTTAAAACATTTTCTGAGTTTGCTCTTAAATGACTTTTAATTTCAGTATTGTTAATTTTTTGCCTTTATCTATTACATGTAATATTTTTACATTTTCTTTATTATTGAAATTGTGGTCTTGTTCTATCTATTACATGGTTCATGAATGCGGAATTTCTGCAATAGCTTTTACAGTGTTTAAAAATGCGATCTTTAAAGGTTCTGCCTGTCTGGCTTATATAAATTGAATTACAAGAATTACAAAATAATTTAAACACCCCACATTTGAGAAGTAGATCAGTTTGATATTTTCTATTGTTTAAATATTTAAATAAATTATTTATTGTTCTAAAGGCTACATTACTATTTTCATTTTTTATTTCATTGGTAATTTTTGTAGAAGAGGGACCTAAATAAGTTGTGTATTAAATTTACATTGTTTGGATGGTATATTTGAGTAAATAGTTTTGTTGTTTTTTACTTATTAAGTTATCTATAAGTTTTTCCTTATATCAATTATTATAAGCTATCTGTTTAATAACTTTAACCTCTTTGTCAAAGTTAATTCTGTTTAATCATAGTTTACATAATCTGTCTATCATGCTATTGTAGGCTGATAGTTTATGTTGTACGGGGTTGCAAGATTTGTTGTGTATTGTAGTATTTGTATACGTGGGTTTTTTGTATACTCAAAACTCAATCTTGTCTACTTGTTCTTTTTTTTTAAAGTTAAAAATCTATTTATATATTAGCTAAATTGCAATTAACAAACATAAATCGTTTAAAAGTATTATGATAAAATTATATGTTGAATATAAACAACGTCGTACTCTAATTTCAATTTCAATTGTCAGGTGTACAACTCTTTTCGGACTGTTATGCTTTGGTCCATACAATTTAACGTTTTGCCGTCCGTTTCTGATTGCTGTAGTTACTTTTCTGGGACAAAAGAAGAGTCATAATTTAGGCCAAGCTAAGGCGTTACTAAAAAATGCCATTAATGTGAATGACAAAACGTTTGAATGAAAAGAATTCCATGGAAAAACAGGCCGGAATGTTTTTCAACCGTTTCAATTACAGCAGGTATATAAATAATACAAATGCAAATGTTTAAGTTCATTATTGGATTTCTTTATTTTGTCGTTCAAATGGTGAAGTACTTAACAATAACTAGGCAATAAAAATGAAAATAATTGATAATTTTGGTGTGTGTATTTATAGGGATACTTCACGGGCAGTTTTCTATAAGATTGGGTGTAATAAATCCTTAATCAGGCTGGATAATCATAATGAATAGTTTTACATTTATTGTCATAAAAATTATCAAAATTGCTGGTGTTGATTGATAGGATATTTTTAGTAAACTGTAAATATATCAAAATATTTCGTTAGGTAATATTTTTGTATTTATACATTAGTCGAAACAAGAAAAAAGAGAGATATTTCCAGTTTCCAGTATGGTAGAGTGATATTTATCAAAATCAGAAATTTCAACGCATTTTTTCATGTTCAAAGGTTCCTTATTGCTTAAAGTAGTACACTGTTTGTAAATTATTTTTGAGAAATGTATGTGTGGTTCTTTATTTGATTGTTATTATCAATGTTTAGTTGTCAATACTAATACATTAATTCAAAAAAGAAGGAATTAAAATCCTTATTCGTCTAAATTTTAAGATCAAAGATCTCACATTTTGAACGCGTCCTACCAAGTAGGCATAACGAACCAAAAGCCACATCCCACGACCGGTAGGGGTATTAGCCCTCGGAGTAGTTGTTTCTGTTGATTCCATATTTATATTTATTATATATTAATTTTTTAAGATCTAACTTTCGACGGTGCATGGTTTATGAACCATGTTTAAATACGTAATTGGTAAGAAAACACAACAAAAACATCAACAATTGTTTCGGCCTTAAGAATAAAACAAACATTTCATATTTAGTATACTTATATTCTTGAGAATGGCTCTTTTGCCGAAACAATTGTCGAGTTGGACTATATATAATTGTTGAAGTTGTTTATTGTATTTCTCTACTAATTACGTATTAATTTTTATTGGTGTAAACAATATATAATTAGATTGTTAATATTAATATAACTAAATTTGAGTAGTTGTTCACACACAGATACTTTTTTTTACAAACTATGTTGCAACGCTATTGGCTTCAAATTCAAATATGTTGGTAATTACGATTTTGATTTTTGGACCTGCAGACTGGAAAGTTAGCAAGATGCTTATTATCTTAAGTTGTATAGACAGTTCTTGGGCGACAGAGAGGATATGTAGATATTATTTTTCAATGAATAAATCATAAAAAGGTATAATTTTAGAATTCAGAAACTTCTACAAGACTTATACAAATTAAACCTAATAAATAATTAATATTAAATAGAAGAATAATTTGTAAATTTCAAAGATTTTTAAATGATCTTGACAATTGTTTCGCCAAGGGAACATATTCAGAAACCCCACCTTTACTGTTAGTCTATAAGTAAATCTGTAAACATTTTAGCGTTGCTGGGGCAATAATTTTCTGCAGATAATGTTCTATTTCTCTTCTGTCCACCCACCCATTCCCACGATTGCTGCAAGGAGGCTGAAGAGGGCCTTACGCCCTACGCTCCGGCTTTGCACTACAGTGTAGGTCGGAGGGACTGCCTGCCCACCAGCATTAGTATTATCAGATGGAATTGAAACATTCAAAAAGTTTTACGCTATTTAAGGGGGCATTTTAAGTTTAAGTTTAACAATTGTTACGATAATTAGGAATTCGTTGAAATTTATAAGGTATTGTTTTACTATTAATATTCGTAATGAATTTGAATCAAGTAACAGTGGACCCTATTTTGAATAATAAGTAATTCATAACGCTCAATTATTTGAAGTTAAATTGAGAATGTATCCACATAGATTTGCCGATAATATAATTTTATTGTAAAAATATTTTTGAAAACAATCAAAAAAGCAAAATCTATTCCTAAAATTGATTGTTATTAATAATTAGAAAAGAACAGCTAGGTGGATATAATCACTTAAACAAAATTCAAAACGTTTTGTCAATATAAGTAGAATCAATAAGTTAAAAAAATAACTAATTAAATTTACTAATTTTTTCACCCATAATTCACTTTTATTACAATATTCTCAGTATTTGTCCGATTTGAGTCACTGTGAAACTTTCTTTTTTTTTTCGCTCAAAATTATAATGGAAAGAAAATAGTTTTGCATCAAAAGCGTATCGTCTAATTAAAAAAAAAAACATTTCATACATTGATTATTTTCTAATTACATGCACCCGATGTTCTCGATTATTTCAACTTTCCTACTTTAATTAATAAAATAATGGTTAAATTTGTGTTTCCTTAATTGGCATGTGCAAGGGTGAAGATCTTCGCATTAAGGACTAAGATAAGGTTAAGTACGTAATGTGTACTGGTAAGATATAATGTCATTTTGTAACGCGTTTATATGTCGCACTTGGTTTGTTACACAGGTATTTTATCGCGATTATTGTGTGGTTGATTGTTTCATGTATAACACCGAAATTTGAAACTCCTACAGATACCTACAAAATTAACCTCACGGTCTAGTTAGTACGTTCCTGTATGAATTAGGTCCGTAAAATAGAATTGTACCTCCGCAGGAATTTTCGAGTTCAACATTAACATATTAATTACACCCGGATTGTTGCTCGGGAACATGCAAAATTGCCACCACCAGAGTCTTTAATTGTCTTTATATCAAACGACGTTATTGCTAAAAGACGATTAGTTTCGTTGTTTATTGGTTTGCTTTTAGTTTTCTTTCGAAGCTGCACGGCGTAATGTGGAGATGAGACCAACTTTTATAATTCATTAATACCGGACGAATTAATAAAAATTTTAACCGCGACACGGCAAACTTACGTCGAAATTAATTACCTACAGCCTTAATCCAAGTCAGTGTTATGGCAATTTGTTACGAAGTAGCCATTCACGTATTAATTAAAATACGAGAAGTATTAAACGCTTTTTTTTAAAGAGGTATTTAACCTTATACTAGTCAGTATTAGTCAGTATAATACAGGGTGTTTATAAACATTAGCGACAATATTTTCGTTATTTATTATTATTATTCGATTATCGTTATTGTTGTGAACGAATGCCGCGGACGATCGGTACGACGGCACCATTGGTTGCGTTTTAAAAGCCCGCAGCAGCAATAGTAAATTATTTACATTCACGCAACAAAAGAAATATACAGGAGTAAAGAGGAACAGAAGAAGTTTTGGATTATATTACTAATTTTTGAGAAATGCGAAGATTAGCTCAGAATCGGAAGGAGTGGAGGTGGAGTTGGAGGACTAACGACCCTTTGACGATGAAATTAGTTGACCTGACATTTTAACAAATGAATCAAACAATACCTTTCTTAAAGTTCACAGGAAACTATAATTAAATATAAATTATTCAAAAAAAAGGAATTAAAATCCTTATTCGTCTAAATATTAAGATCAAAGATCTCACATTTGAAACGAGTCCTATCAAGTAGGCACAATGAACCGAAAGCCTTATCCCACGACCGGTTTCGACCTATCGGGTCTCATCAGGTGGGCGCTGGCAGAAAGGCCTTTACAGGCTATATTATAAATATAAATATAAGTATAAAGATGGAATCAACAGAAACAACTACTCCGACGGCTAATTTAAATTTAATTCCTTCTTTTTTGAATATGTTATATCTTCGTCTAGGAATCCATCGGAATCAACAGTGTAATTCAATGCCGGTAGGGGTATTAGCCCTCGGAGTAGTTGTTTCTGTTGATTCCATATTTATATTTATAGTTATATTTAAATATAAATTTATTGAAATTAAGTTTGCGAACTTATCCCCAGTCAACTGCGATATAAATCTCTATACAAAATTGTTTTCAATGAAAGGAATTGAAGAAATTGTACGTTTTATAAACAATTACGCGCATATTGTAAGGTACAGAACCAAGGAGTGCAAATTTTACTCGTATTTGTCTATTTTCTTTGGTGTATGTACATACTTTGTAGGCTTGCACGGCTGGTGAAGGCTATTCTCGGAGCTGTTTTATGGTGGTCCATGGAATATTGCCTTTCGGAACATTTTGTCGTTTCTTGCACTGAAGAATCAACACATTAACAAGGAACGGCAAAACGTTTCGATATCAAAATTCCATTAACCATGACAAACCAACTCGGGATGAATCCTAGAACCTAATGCATGAAATATAATTTGTATTGCATATGTGGTATGTTTTTCATCTTTCATTGATTCGATTTTCACCACCTTTTTATGGTTTTAGAGGGTATAAAACATTGTAGGCCTAAATTACGATTGGATTAAAGGCAATATTAGCAGTTAATAATAGGTTGTACTCCAAATATTGATTCCATTATGTGTCACATTTTCTCTGACAATGGCAGAACGTCGCTCGTGATAACGTCGCCGTAGCGTCGTTCAATGCTATTAGATTACATGACAGTTTCGTAGTTTGAATGATTGATTTAACACAGTTGGGATAAGAGAGCGGGTTAAACTTTTGCATTCGGGTCAGTTGGGTGTTAATATGCACACATGTTATGCATGTTTGGTACGAGAGTTATTTACCAAAGGGGCACTGGCAGGCAGAGGGAGAGAGAGAGAGAAAAGGAGAGCTAGATAGAAAGACGGGCTCGAGACTGACACAAGAACAGGCAAGTGAGCAAGCAAAAGAAACGTTGGATCGGTCGGAGAATTTACACCCGACAATAGCTGATTCCCGGCAGGACGCCCACCTGGGTAATGAAATAATCCGCCACTCCTTGCTGCACAGATAGAGTTGTAATGGCCTTAAATACCAGACAATGCTCTCTCTTCCACCTGACGCCATATTTAAGCGTTAATTAATGGCGCTTTTTATGAAGATCTGTTCTTCGATTTTGCAACAACGTCACAAACCAGAGAACGCTCTTGTTGTTGTTGTTGTTGCTGTTGGTGTTGCTGTTGCTGTTGCTGTTGTTGTTCCACACTTTTTTATACGACTAGCGACGCCAACTATGGCAATATCGGGTTCGTAACGAAGCGGTGCAAGGCGACGCGACGACCACGGCCTACGAGGATATACAGAACGGTAGAGTTAGTTTATGCCCTTGTTTTCCTGATTTCTCTATATTAAGTGATGCCTCTCTCTGTCTTAAGTACCGTCTTGTAATAAGGGAACGTTCAAATATTAGACTATTATACCTGTTTGAAGATGTACTTTTTAGGGGGCTGGGTTCTGTGACAATAACTGTCAACTGCCAACTATTATCAAAAACATTCTTTAAATTACTAATTAATTTTATTTTACTTTATTGCGCCTTGAAAATTTTGTTAAAAAGTATTTTCAAATATTTGTGGATACAATTTTAAATAGCTACTAAATTTTCCTTCATTAAAACATCCAACTCTTGAAGAATTTATGAAGGATAGAAACTACAGTAAAAGTGTTCCTTGGATTTTATGAAACACGAAAAAAGGAGTTATTGATTATGTTTATTTTAATAGTAAACTTAATTGACAAATGAGCAAAATAGCGGTGGTGAATTATTGCTGCTATTCCCCTGTTTTGGGGTAACTATACCTTAATGTACAATTAAGAATGATGGAACCTAGTTTTTCTAGGTTCAATAATATGAAAAGTACCACAAAGTTACGAGAACAGGGTCGTTGGGCCTAAAGTAAGTGTATCATCTAACGAGAGACTTGGGGATCTACAGAAAGAGTGAAGGATAAGTGTCTACTTATTTCTCATAACCTAAAATTACAATTAATCTTCATTAACTTATACCTTTTCCATTGTTGTCAACATTGTGTAAAGTAATAAAATCTAAACTTTCTAGGGTGCACTTACTCTGAAACATTTTTGACTTCAAAAGAGAAAATAAATAAAATAAAGGAAAAACTTTTTAATTACTCTAATTAGTAATACTCTTGATAATGATCACGTAGATCGAAACGATATTGTTGAGTACAATAAACAATTGGTAAAACTTTTTCCATTCTTTTAATTATTTCCTCTTTTGAAGTAATAAAATCTGGTTGGTCAGATGAAGAAGTCCTTGCAACCAAACTATATATTCAATAATAATAACTATTTACAATTATTATTATTTATTTTTAGTTTATATTATACTTTATAATGAAATATTTGAAGAACTTTTAGTAAGGGTAAAATTTAAATACATTAACTTGTACCCATTACAGATTACCTCATATTAATGAGGAAAGATTTGCCACTGCTATCACGCCCTCGCTGGGTTTCGAACCCGGGATCTTTGGCTTTACGCGCCAATGCTTTTGCCACTAAGCTACGAGAGGTGATAGTAGTAACAACAACGAACGTACTTATTAAGTCACAGAACGTCGGAATTCAAAAAAATTCTTCCAATATTTCATTATTATTGATTAATACTAATATACATTGATTCCGACTTTTTGTGACTTAGTAAGTACGTTCATCGTTGTTACTGCCATCATCTCTCGTAGCTTAGTGGCAAAAACATTGGCGCGTAAAGCCAAAGATCCCGGGTTTAAGTCCTAGCGAGTGGGTGATAGCAGTAACAAGTTTTTTCTCATTAATATGAGGTAGTCTGTAGTGGGTACAATTTATACTATACTATACCTCATAAAAACTAAATAATTATATGAATGGTGGCTTTCTTCTCTTTGTTTCCTTTTTTCAAAGTAATCCATAAAGTACCTACCTACTCGCTAATACATACTATGCCACCCATTCTTAATATAAATCGCTTTATTATTAATTACTTCTCAGGGGCCGTATCGAGTTCATGAATATTAACAATTGTATTAGAAACAAGGCTCATTTATGCAAACGACGAACATTGATGACCGTCTTAATAAGCAATGCAAGTCACGAGTCGATAAACGAATCATAAATTGTCGAGGAAGGGTAGGAAGGTGAGGGGAAAAGGTGAACGAGAGACGTGAGGGCAGAAGGGAATGCCGCAGTAGAGAGCCTCAATAGCTATCAACTCGTTATTCAAACGATTATAATTTACAAGTTAAATTACATTCAAATACTGATAGTTATTCTAGATCAAGAATTATTCGGTCATTGGAAATTCACTGGCCAGAAGCTTTATTTACAACGCATCACCTGTGCGTTTTGTCACTCTGGGAAATGAACCGAAATTTAATTTGAAGACAATTCAAGTATGAAAATAAAACTGATTTATCACCGGTGAGTGGAATTGTTATTAAATAAGCTTTTGGCAACTTTTACTAGGAAGAGATACGGTATTAGTGAAAGAATGTTAAGTTGACCCTATACTAAACCGAGTGCTGAACTATTTTCCATATAAAATCGATGGGAATGTTAGGTCCATCATGTGTGTTGTTACAGATCCAAACTAGATGCAGAAAACGTAACAGCAATAGTATTTGTACAAGAAGTACTAAGTGTCTTTGTGACTTCCTGTTCAACAATTTAGTCATTAGATTTATTATTGCGTGGTTTTTTTCTATTCATTTCTCCATGACTTACATATCAGCCAAAATACAAAATACATTATATGACAAACAAATTATTATTGTAACCACTTCAAAATCCAATCAATCACATAAAATAAAAATAAGTAATTTTCACAGTTACATTCATAGACTAGTAAGCCTACCATTATCTAAGATATACTATGAAACTGAAATCTCAATATTACAAACCATAGCTAACAGTAATGGCTTTAATCCAGACCTAATTGACAAATCCAAAAATCCTTTTATGCTCAAATATCACAAAAGCCATCCAGATACTATTTTGTCAACCATGCAAATAATATTAGTTATAAAATCACAAACAGATTAAAGAAACATGAAATCAACTTTATTGGAGTAAACAAAAACAATTTAAGGAGTCTCTTGGGTAATAATAAAGATAAAATACAAAACAAAGTGGAATTTACAAACTAAACTACCTCAATTGTGATGCCTTTTACATTGGCCAGACAAGTAGGGATTTTACCACTAAACTAAATGAACATAAAAGATCGATATTAAACAATTAAAAATGTACTGGTATAGCTGAACACTGTATCCTAAATGATCATATGATAAATGTGTGCTGATGTGTGGTGTTGCGGGTGATAATTTAATATTATATTTATTTAAATAAAACTTGATGATGGATGATTGATAATATTTACTGTACAAACGGTTAGTGGTGAAGAATGATGAAAGAATTGAAAATGAATTTAATATTGAATGGTAAAAAACGTGCAAATGGTTGTGACGAGTATTATCTGTAGCGATCGGTGAAGAAGTGTTGATTTGAAAATATAGAAAGTTAGTATTTAACGGTAAAGGTTATTTATTGAAAGCATGCCGAGGGTAGCGAAACAAGAAGCGGTAGTTTTAGTAGGGATCGGCAACGGTACTTTTTATGATTGACCGTTGCAAGCGATCGGTGACAAGGGACAGGAATTTTGGATTGTTTGTGAAAGATAGACAAGAAAAGAAAGCTGTTTCTCAGAATTAAAAAAAAGGCAAGACAGTAGAAAACATGTTTGAGAAAAGGCATGCTCAAGGGTGTTAGTAATTTTATACAAAATATTTACACAGGATAATTTATACAAAAGTAAAGAATTTTTATGTACAAAAATGAATATTTTTACAATAGTGGGACGTAGGTCCCCACAAATGTAAAGGATTTTCAAGTGTGACATGTAAGTAACAAAGGACAAAAATTGAACTACCTTGAAATAGTAGAAATTCTAAAAGTTAAAAATAAACAACTTAATATTACTAACGATCAGGTAGATACACAAATAAGTTGGAAGTTTGCTATTGATGAAATGATACTTTTTTTTTAAATTTCTTCGAATATGTTGAAAAAACATCTATCCAATACATTTCAATTCTTTATTTATCATTGATGGATGTATATGTGTGATAAAGCGGATCCTTTCGATAATGTAAAACGTAACGCCAATGTGCCCGCCCGCGACGCCATAAAACCGAGGTTTATGGCGAAGCGGATTGCTTTTAAAAATATTCGATGCGAAAAAAACACCGTTCTGCACTCGCAGCTACAACCCGGGTATCAATTTGTGGCTGTCCGATTAGTATCGTAAACGGTCGAGATAAACCTGACCACATGTTAATACTATTACGTCCGCAATATAAAACTGGCTTATGATTACCGAACTAATGTCGCGCGCGAGAATGAAGACTCTCAACTCTCGATACTTAGTAATGTACCTTCACTCTGAACCTAAAGGTGCTCTGTGGCTCTATGTATCCACATACTCATGGTATGTAGAATACGTTACAAAAGCAATTGCAGACGTGTATTTCCGCATCCATCTAACTACGTACGTACAGCCCGTAACCAATAAGTACAAGTTCTCCTCTCTTGCTCTTGTCAATCTAATCTTCACTCGGATTCAGAAAGATTAGAGCATGAATTACTTACAAATAATGGCACAAGTTACCGAAGCAATTCGCGTAAGTAACGCTGATTGAAAGCTTACGACACGACGCCAATCGATACGAGCGTTTTAAAAGAGAAACAGAAAATTAAGGGACTTAGTGATTTCAGTTAAAGTACGCATCCAATATAATAATGAAACCATATATAATATACATTTCACTCTAGCTGTAGACTAGACTTCACACTGTGTGTGTTGTAGCATTGCTGAATAATTTTGTTTTGCCATTGTTTTTATGACAAAGAAGACAAGAAAGGGCATCTATGTTAGAATTTTGTTTGCCGGGTTCATAAATTATCTCGTAGTCATACTCGAGTTTCTTCTTTTGAGCATATAACATATATATATATGTGTGTTTGCGTATATATATGTTGGCGTTATACGCTAAAATCAACATATGCTAGTCATATTCAAAAAGGAAGACATTAAAATCCTTTTTCGTCTAAATTTCAAAGATCACATATCCCACATTTCGAACGCGTCCTACACAGTAGGCACAGCGCACCGAAGGCCATATCCCACGACGGATTTTCGGGATTCTCGTTAGTAGTAATGGATGTAAATGGGAAAGACATTAGACCATTTACTCTTTGAAGTATAAAAAAATCTGAGATTGGTTAGCAAAAAGTGGAAAATGTAATAGTAGTTCGTATGCAGGGTACTAGATCACACCCTTCATAGCCCTTGCAGTTGGAAAGTAAAGTGAGGCATCTTCTTAACGGTGAAAACAATTTTTATAATTTTCATGAAGATTAACTTTTCCTACTATCTTCCCTATGAATTTATCATATGCTCAAAGTATAAAAATAAAAAAAGTAAATTTATAACACACATTTAGTTAGACATCTTTACAAAGTTTTAGTATTTAGAATAACCTGTATGCTACGCAAAACGTTTATATTATACACACCTTTATATACACATTCATGGTATAAGAATATTACAGATGTTTACCCTCTCTACCAAAATATATAATTCTACAATTACCTTAGCCTAATATCTGTAGTGACTAAATACTTCTTCAGTTTGAAGGACTTATCGATATCGAAATACATGAATGACATTTTTATCTTATGTTTTATTAGTTAATGAAATAAAATTATTTCACCGGTGCACAGATGTGCCACTTCTTTTGATTCCTAAGGGGGAATCGATGCAATAAACGGACTTTGTGTTTTTGAAGTTTATTACACCCAAACTATTTACAACTATATACACACTAATTTTATTGTACGCCGTGATTGCTACTAATTTTTACGAAAATACTAAATGACTACGATTTATTATGTGAAACTATATATTATTAAATAATGTATGTTTAGAGAGATCTTTATGTGATTGGTGCTATATGTTAAATGTACTAAAATGATCTCTCGTAAAAATGTTTGATGTTTTAATCTAATATGATTGAATGTTAGGATGTTTTCTAAAACTACTTATATTAACATGAATTTAAGAACCGCCCCCCAGAGGAGGGGTGGTTCCGATGCACCCACACTTGAAACAACAAAAAAAAGGAAGGGAACGTACATACAAAAATGCAACATTGCAAGCTATGTGTCGGTGCATCATCTACTTCCTGGAAATTGACCGATGTGTCAAAAAATTACCCCTAATAAATCTATCGACTAACTTAACTCTAAAGAACATTTGGAAACAAAGAAAATATAATACAATAGGGCTAAACGGCAATACTAAGAAGGGAAAAAATATGACAGTTACAAAAACCATAAATTTCAAAAGAAAGGAACAGACAGCAAATGCACATGACAATACAAAAATTACAAAAAATCGGAGACGTAAAAAATGCGTGATTAATAAGGCAAAAAAAATAAAAAGATGAATAAATGCGAACACTCATATTATAGATAAAATTTCATAACTAAAAAATTCCAAAACTACTTTTATTGTAATAAAAAAATCGATGATTTTAGATCGTTCATTTCGAGGAATTGTTTCTCTTCCATACACGAGAACGTCACTCCTGTGACCACTGTATTCTTTTGGCTTTAGAAACAGTGGAACATAAATAACACTGTACAATTTTGCCACTTATTATATATTCTCTTCTCTTATAAACTGCAGATCCATGAAGTCAAGTACTGAAGAATACCTCATACACATATTACCGTTCGTTCGTTTTCTCGCCCGATCAACAGCTAACGTTCGTTGAGGAATTCCCGAGCGCAGACACAATTTATGCGTATATCATAACACTGCGTGGCTTGTTCGCGTGTGAGTTACTAACACACTATAAAGTTAGAGCATACAAATAAGCAATCGTCGACATTCCTTTCATCGCAAACGCTAAAGTGCTGAAGTAAAAACAACGAACAAAACGTAAGCGATATGCGATGGATGAAGAAGAAGAAGAAGAATAAGAATAAGAATAAGAAGAGCCATAGTCACAGATACCTCTGTTTCTCCCTCTCTTTCTTATTCTCTCCGCCGACTCCTAAATAAATTTTAAAATCTACGAGCGCTCCTTAAGGACTAATAAATAAAGGAAAAGCGCAAGAGCGGAACAGTGAAATAAATAGTTGGAGAGCTCCGCGCGCACATACAACAATGTGCATAATAAAATATCGACGGCACAATTCAGATCAATACCGCGTGTTCCCTTTATCAGATCAGCGGTTTTAAAATAAAATAAATTTACAGAAATAATTGCAGCGCGTTTGCTACGCTGCTACGTCGCGTCCTGTCGAACGTGTGCCCCGTACGAGAGAGAAGGTTCAGATGGTACGGGTACCGGGGTTCGGCCAGCCGGTTGCTGGATCGCACCGACGCTACCGGTACATACCAATTCGGCCCATGTATCGCTTACGATGTATGAAGTAACAAATCGCTAAGGATACTGCAACTATAAGAGAAAAATGGAGGAAAATCTGCAGAAAACGAGTAATTCTAACACATGGACTGAAAAGTCCCGGGTCTAACAAACAAAACAAGTTTTTTTTTTGTTCAAAATTGGCTTTATTCATCAACGTAATCTTCATCAAGAAAAACATAATCGTTCCAGCGCCGCTCTAACGTTTCAATACCACTCTTGTAGAACAATTTATCTTTATTTCGGTCTTTATTATTATTACAATTCACTGTTGATGGTATTTCCCTTCTCAAGATAGTCGCTGAATATTATTATACCACAAATATCCTAAAATACCGAGGCCATTGTTGTGCTTTTGGGCGATTTGGACGAGGTTCACCTGTTGCTGTTCACTGCTGTGCCAGATAACTCACAAATTTCACTTTCCGATCATTCATTCATTCATCATTCGATTTTGTGGATTTTTTTTTATGTTTTCTGGTGTTACCGCATAATTTGGACACCCACTGCGTTCTGCATCATCAGTGTCTCTGTCTCTACGACCACGTTTCAAGTCAGCAAACCAGCGTCTTATTTTGTTTCGGTTGTTTCCGATGGAGCGGAGTCTCCATAACACTTTTCAAGCTTGCTTTCATTGCTTCGCTTGAACGGTATTTTTACCCATCAAGAAGCAGTGTAAATTTAAAACGCGAAATTGTTTTGAAAATAACAAAACTACCGTCACTTTCCACCGTCAGCACAATAACTCACAAACTAATGAAAAAAACACAAACTCATGAAATATTAACAGCTGTCTTTTGAAGGTTACTATTAACTGGAAAAGAGGTGAATGCAATAAAACTAGTGCCATCTATGTGTTAGGCCCGAGACTTTTCAGCCCATGTGTTACTACAAAAACGACGACGACATAATAAATTACACTACACTTCAACAATCCTAAATTAGTCTCCAGTTACTTTTCAGAATCATTGTGGCGTGGTCCATGAAATCATACTTTTTTCAAAATTTCGCTGACGGAATCTGACAGTCACAGCTCAGTCTCAGTAAAGCTATCACGGAAAGTTCCGTCCCATCAGTCCGGAAAGACGTTTAGAATAAATAAATATTCCACCTAAAGTAGTTACCAGGGTTCCATCAACTTAAAAGTATTTAGTGTCAAGTACAAACAGAATATTTATGTAATATTTAATTTCTTAGACTTTTAGACTTGAGTTTGTTTCCAGTCAGGAAGGCACACGTGACAAATTTGAAACAGTAAATTACTTCGTCAAATATTATCCGCTATTTTATGCAAAGGATATAGGAATTCAGACTGTTCTTCAATTTTTATATGCTTTTTTGGAAAGGATACCCTTAGGAAAATCAATAAAATTAGGAGTTTCTATTTTTATAGTATAGATTTATAATTTTTCAAACTTTTAAAGATATTAATTAATAACTATGATATTCTGCATGCACAATTTTAAACATTTTAAAGAATTCATAATTTTTATCAGTTGTATGACCGAGCGGCGTGGTCTAATGCTCTAGATCATTGCTTAGCATTCAGGAGGTCGCCGGTTCGAACCCGGGTCCGACTATTTTAGTCCAAGTTTACTTGGATCGTTTAGGCAAATGCTGGCGCAGATAATCTTTCACTTCTCTCTCCCTAACCACACCACCCATCCATTCTTACGATTCCTGAATGTAGGCTGAAGAGGGTCTTACGCCCTACCCTCCGGCTTGCACTACAGTGTAGGTCGGAGGGACTGCCCGCCCACTAACACAAGTAGCTGGTGGGAATGAAACACAAAAAGTTGTATTTTTCAATTGGATGATTTATAAAATTAGAATCGGTTCGTTTTATTACACTATGATTATTTTGTGTTCATATATTCTAGATACAAGGGACGTACAAGCGTTTACCATATAAAATCTTCACAGTTTTTCTTCTTTTTCTTTCACTCGTTCATCTGACGATATCTTTTATCATGGTCGAATATGGTGGACATATTTCAAGCGCCGGGACCAGTTGGTGCGCTATCTCCGCTACCTACCTACTACCACCAACCATACCAGTAACGCACTTAATGAAATTTATGTTCTAGATTTCACACAAAACGAAAAGCAGGCAGTCGGCACACAGGACTAATTTATTTATCGCCTTACCTGAACAATACCTTATATCTGTAAACACCGCTGGAAGACACCGTCGAGCCATTGTTGCCCTTGCTCCGGAATTCTTTATTACCATAAATTTCAATTTACAATTAGACGCGCGGCAATGCATACTACACCACACCGACCATGTAGTATATCCACCTATGTACCATCACCATTACCAACACGTGTGCATGCATGTACGTATTTGCGTTTTTGCGTTATGAATATTTATATCGATAAGCCCCGTTTTTGTCAGCGAGAAATTTATAAAGCGTCCCTACACCTATCCAGCAGCCACTACGTACATAGCAATGTTCAAAAGCTGTCAGCCCAAATTATATCGTTGAGACACGTATTAATTTTATACCGATAGCGAACGTAAAAGAACCATCCTGATATCTCATCCTCTTTACTCTTTGCATTAACTATTATCTATGGCGCTATGGAAATCAATCAGGAAAAAGAAAGATATTCTGAGAAATAAAGGGTTGGTTAGAAATATATTAAAAGCAGAAGTAGAAAAGAGGTATAGACTAAAGAGTTAAAAAACACAACACGGTATTAGCGACACATTGCATAAACAATAACCATTTTATTAATTCGGACGCCATCAAAATTTTATATAATGAAAGAAAAGGGAAAAGATCGGACTTTTTAGAGTTTTTCGAAACTAAAAAAGCAATAAAGATGAACGGGAATATAACCAATGACCAACAAATTTTTTTCAATACTCCTTTATTAGATGCAAGATTAGAGGCAGGGTCATCTGGTATTTCTTAACGAGTATGTACCTGAAATTTTGAAATTTTAACCGCAGAATACTGGCTGTTAACTGTAAAAATATATATAGACCTGAAATTTAGTAAATCTGTTACTCTTGAGAAAGATATTGTTATGTCGAAACAATATTGTAGAGTTTATAATAAAATATTTTGAAACATTTAAAAGTGATTTTTTTCCTTTAGTTATTAAAGAGTTAAGATTAGAATCTTTGAAACACTTATAGATCTTATAATTTTTTATAATTATAATATTTAATTTCGTTTGTAGCATACTTATGATGTTCTATAAATGTCTGTGGTATTGACGTATGCAATGAATCCTAAAAATTCTGATATATAAATGGGAACCGTCGTAACAATCTCTTCCATGAGTCGTACATGCGAAAACTACTTAGATTCGTCGATTACAGAAGTACTATTGGAAACTGTCATACCACTAATCGTCGCTTATTACCTACCCAGAGATTCTTTTGGGAAACCGATTCGTGGAATTCTAAACGGGAAAATTTTTGTATTTTGATAATCAGCAAATCCTGTACCGGGAACCTTCCTTTCCATGATTTGGAAATACAATTTTAAATGCTATAAAAATTAGCCCGATGAACCTCTGCTTGATTGTTATTTGATTTTTTTTTATAGCTTTCTTCATGTTTCTGAACTGATTTTGTCATATTTTTTAGAGAAGATAAAGAGCGGATAATAAGTCTGAAAGAAAATATATTTTTTGATTTATTATACCTGCTAGAGTCGTTTTGTTAATAGCTTTTAATTTCTAAAAGAGTATTTAGCCCCTTTTCACCTATGCCTATGTAGGTGACCGAAATGTAAAACGCGATTTCTATTTTAGTTGTTTCAGTTTTTTACTCAATAAGACTAAAAAATTCGGTCTCTCAACAATTTTCGATATTTATTCCAATTTGTCTTCGCTTCACTAAATTATACTACATTTACATTACATATATATTACATTTGCTTTGTAACCTCAATAAAAATTCATAGTGGTACACTAAATTTATCTCAAGAAATATTGTTCAAATAAGCAGAAAATTATCAAATTTGTTAAAAAATCGTTAAAAATATTGAGTTCTTGAAATCCAAGATACAAATTTAATGAAGTCTTTAACTTTATAAAACTACAACTTGATTAGGGAGAATTACTATCTTATCAGTCTAAGGCAAAGTACATTGTTGTTCACGAAAACATATTTTATTTTTCTATTGTATTGAATTAGCGGATATTTGATGGAAGTCTAACATATTGAAATAAATACACAGTTGATAACTTCCACAATTTATTAAATAAACTTGACACGTGTTTTGCCAAACTGTGGCTTCTTCAGAAGTACTAAATCTACTTAAAACTACCTAAGAATAGATGTCTATAAATATTGTGGTGCATCTTCATTACACTGAAGGAAAAGATTTAATAGTGGTAAGGGGTTTATATCTACTTGGTCATTAAGTAATATGTCAGTATTTTTATATTTGTTAATTTATTTAAAACTTACAATATTAGAATCTAAAGAAAGTAACAACCATAAAAATACATACATATTACTTAATGACCAAGTAGATATAAACCTCTCACCACTATTAAATCTTTTCCCTCGCTCTAATGAAGATGGACTACCCTATTTATAGACATCTACTCTTAGGTAGTTTTAAGTAGATTTTGTACTTCTGAAGAAGCCACTGTGTTGGCGAAACACGTGTTAAATTTATTTAATAAATTGTGGAAGTTATCAACTGTCTGTTTATTTCAAAATCTTATTTTTCTACTTAGTAATTTACGTACTAAGAATTTATCGGACAAAATAATTTCCCTCGTGGAACAGTTTCTCCTGCGGATTTGCTTCCAGCTCCGCAATCTATGACCATGACTAATTACAGGCTTTAAACCACGCGTCCGAGACATCGTCTCGTTGATGCTTTCGAGACCATTAGGCGTATAACACTTTTGAAATTTCACGTTAGAGATACACGTACTACAACGAAAACAAATACGCTTAATTGTAGACACAAACTCCGGCTTGTGCTTAAAAGGATTAATTACCATTTGGAATAATGCGATAGGTCCAAGAAGGAGTGAATATACACGACGGAACTGAGGTGGCAGACAATGGCTCTTTAATATTATTCTATAAGAAATAAACGTTAAGTCTCATTAATTACGAAACGGAGAGGCACATGCCTGCTAGTTTAGAGACCGGCCTTTTCTAAGTAAGTGTAACATTAATTATCATTAGGAGGTGGATTTGTACGCGACGAAATTCGAAATCAGCTACATTATCTTACCATTCTTATAACAACCTTGGTTTTCGTTTTATTAATATTAAGAAATGAAGTAAAAGCATGAGAAATAACACTAATTAAAATTTATTCAACATCATCATTGTAGGACCACCAGCCTGAAGGCTGGTTGAACACGCACCCCTACTTGTTCCTATTGTACCATCAACGCGGTGTACTAAGTACCTACCACATGAAATAAAACTACTTTTGTGGTAATCCAACTTAAATTACAGTTAATATAAATAAACTTAGGCATTCAAAAAAATTAAAACGAATTGATTATGGTCTTATGGAGTACCTGTTTACTCTAGTATTTAGAAAAGAGTCTACTGTAGAACTACCACTAACTAAATTAATATTACAACCCTAAGATAGAACCTCGTCGTACCTATTAGGAATGCAGCCGTGAGGAATTTTGGCTATTAAAACACAATAAATAGCAGTTTAAAATAAAACTAAAAACGATAATTTCCACTTGACAATTATTTCATACTACTTAGTGCTTCATCAGAAGTATTACAATAAACTTATAAACATTAAACTTTTGGGTGTTTCATTCCCACCAGCTATTTTAGTACTGGTGGGTGGGTAGTCCCTCCGACCTACACTGTAGTGCAAAGACGGAGGATAGGGCATAAGGCCGTCTTCTGCTTACCTTCAGAAATCGTGGGAATGGGTGGGTGGTGTCGTTAGGGAGAGAAAGATGAGACGGACGAAATGAAGACAGAAGAGAAGTGAAAAATTATCTGTAGAATATTACTGCCCTAACATTTGTCTAACCACTAGACCACGCCGCTCGGTTAAACTTATAATTATGCAGGAGACTTATATAGAGATATTTAATGGGGAGGGAGTTACAGAAAGGTTTAGTAATGGGGAATTGCTTCGATTAAATTAATCATTTAGAAGTGGATTTGTGTTTTTTTTTTGTTTACTGATTTCTAGGGCCTCTAATAATGTTAGTTTGTAACTTTTATTTTGTGTGTAGTATAACATAATCTTCATTGAATATGTGGTTTTCATCTATCAAATGTTAGACGTAGTTTGAATCTAAATTTTTGTGTTCGGAAGATTTTTTATGTTCGTTTGGTCTCTTTGTTTTTGTTACTAGTTACAGTTTAGTTTTTTCATTCCTCCTTCTTTCCCCTTTTTGGTTGCTGGGCTCCTGTTATTGGTTATTATTTAATTATTTTTATTTTATTTTTTTAAATTTATTATTTAATTATTATTTTGGGTATTGGTTCGAATTTTTAATATAAGTTAATACTAAAATAAATTGTGGAAATTAACGTTTTGAATTTTATTTTAAAGTGAAAATGAATTTCCATCAAGTAAATGTAGAAACTATCAATCGCAATAAATAGTACGTGATAAATTGCAAACACTGAGTATTATAAAACGTTTATAAATATCTGTTTATCACGATCCTCTGTCTATCAAGCACCAATCTTCGCAATTCCCAAAAAATGGAACAACCCACATCCTTAACTACTTGCGAATAATAATCTAATTTAAACAACTGAAGAATCAATAATTAATTCATACTCTTGAGAAAGACATCGTTATGTCGAAACAGTTTTGTAGAGTTTAAAATTAAGTCTAATTTTGAAACATTTTAAAGTGATCCTTTGATTCTTCAGTTATTAAAACAATGTGTCATACAAATCCGATCTGTTTTACAGTTTCTAATTGAAGTCTTCCTCTAGTTCCCTTTCCTTCTGTTTCTGTATGTCTCCAGCTATCAAAAAGGTGTCTGACGATCCCATCTTCTCTATTCCTTGTTGACTTCCATAGCGCCCTTTTCCCCCCTAATATTTCTAATACCCTCTCATTTCTAGCCTTTTTTATTCATAATGTTTTCTATAACATCATAAGTAAAACGCTTTTAACATTTTCTTTTCCAAAAAATTAATTGATTCAGCCATTACTTTATGGATAATCATGATTCAAACAAAATTAAAATAAAATTCGATGTTCAATTTTCCGCTGATTTATTTAACAACTTAACAATTATTTCACCCAACACTGGGCATCTTCAGAAGACATAATAACAAATTACGTATATAGGTAGGATGATATACGTAATATTGTTCCTTTTTATATTAATTACATACTTAATTGAAACTATTTAAACTAGAGAAATACTGTTATTTTCACTAGAAAGGTTAACTATTATTATACTGCAAGGCTAAGTTATTTCGCCCTCGTGAGAATTGAATTAAAAGCATTATTATTAATCCATTCGTTAGCGACATAAACTCTTTATAAGGGAGCTGATGTTGATCGATGAGTTCTAACCAAGACAGTTATTATTCTAACGATTAGCGTAATTTAATATTTAATATTTAATTGCATACCGGACGTCATTTGCATTGGTAAACAGCCAATCCAAACAGATAGTTTTCCATATACCACCCGACACTTGCGCTAGGCAAACGTGATTTTCAGGTAGCCGCAGGTGAAACCTATATATAGTTGCATATATATACATACATATATGTGTAGAAGTAAAACTTTAATTAAAATGAGTTATGGGTGACAAAATTCGTCCAATCAAATTAGTGTTTGATTAATTGCTGTGGTCTACCTGGGCTTCTGTGGAAATAAGAAGCAGCTGACCTATCAATTGGGTCTATTTCGAACGACTCTAGTAAACTCCACAGATCATGTTGTAAATATGTCTATAGGTGAATTGCAATACAAAAAAGTAAAACGTTTACATTAACTGATAAGACCTGGAAACATTTGGACTAATAAAATTCACAATACGTAACAAATAATGTCATACATAAGTAATGAAACATATAAATTCTGTTTATAATTATTTTTTAAGCCAAGCCATTAGTCCAACATATGCTTTTAATTTAATTCCATACTTTTCTAATATCATTTCTTTTCTTTACCTCGTGAAAAGTTATCCCTTAAGAAATAAATTAACTTGTTTCGTTTCCTAAGTGAAGGGGGCAATTTTCTTTGGCCCGTTAAAGAACCGTCTCTTATCTGTCTAGGTGCTACTTAACACTCTTCCTAGTATTAGCAAAAGAAGATTTTGTCAGACAATTAAGATGACTTATGGGCGAGAAAATTCGGCCAATTAAATTTAAGGCATTCGACATATAGCACGTCAAAAATGACTGGTCAATGGACAGTTGCTAGCTTCTGTTGACATGCACTAATTACCTGCCAACCGCTGATATGATTTCGATACTAAGACGCGACTCAACAACAATCGGTCGCTCATAGATCAACTTGGCTCAGCTAGCTGTTAATGGGTAATTATTACACCGTATCGTTTCGTTCAGTTGGAGCTGCTCAAATTGGAAAGTACCAAATTTACATATAACTAAGTAATTGAAACCCGAAACAATACTTGTTACAGCTACTGGTAATTGATCCTTTGTATTATAAAGTACATGTGTACTTGCTTACTATGATTAAGATTCATAAATGGATATCACCATGCCCACACCATATTTATGTAAGCCCATAATCTATGTTTTTATTTTATATAAACACGAGATTCGATGGAATTGAGCAATGATTCTTTATGCAATTGTCGTGAATCCAAGCGGTGTCTAAAAAAAATTCGCACGGGACAAAGCTCGATCTTGACACCCGTCCCCCTATTATATCCAGAAAACGAATTACATAAAATTAAATTTACGTGTGTATTCATTATTTACTTAATTCGAAGAAATTTGTCATTGTGAGTACAAACGTACTTCTAAGGAAAGGAATATTAGAAAATAAAAAACATGTCTCTAGTTTTTTATAACCAACAGTTTGTTAACCAAAAGTCGATTTCAATATTACAAATCCCTTTGACGTCACCTACTCCCCCCCTTATTAACCACGAGCCCGCGCAAAGCGTTTTCTTTATTAATTACTCAGTTTAATCCTAAGGGAGTTTTATAAAAAAAAATATATAAATCAATGTAAAGTAATTAACACGTAAACGGTTTATATCACGGTTATACAAAATATAAGTGAAAAGTAAATTTTTTACAGTAAAACTCTTTGTGAATGTCCAGGAAAAATATCCCAAGATCTCAAATTTAATTTAGCTCATTTATTGATTTTTTTTATGTTTTCGACGATTATCGATGATGTGAATAATTTCTATAATCACTTGAATCGTTTTCAGATTAAATGCAATATAATTGTAAGATTCCAGTATGTTGCCCAATAAAAACATAAAAATCAAATCCAAATCATTGTAGACTAGGTAAAAAGACTGTTTATTTTTACACGATTAATTATGCAATCAGTAACAAACAATATCCGAAGATAATTTACTAAAATACTACTTTTGAAGTAAAACTTTTTATCGAATGCCTGAGTCTCGAACATTGAGAGTAGTATGTTACTCTAACCAATATATTCATCATTTTTAGCTAAGACTGAATCGAAGATGTTTGTATCACAATTTAGTTACCACAAATCAGTTATTTCATTTATAGAACTGAAGGATGATAATTCGCAAGAAGTTACCATTATATCCATTAATAAAATCAAGTACTTCATTACAAGAGAAAAATCGTTGTATCAAACCACCTTCAGGTAATCATAAAAACACGAACCATTAAAAATGTTACCAAAAGAAAAAACCTTTGGTTGTTTCATTCCCATCAGCTACTCGTATTACCGTATCCAATTCCGAAGAGTAGGACGTATGGCTTTTCAGGAATCGTGGCAATGGGTTGGTGATATGATTAAGGAGAAAAAGTTGAGATGGACGAAATTAAGACAGAAGAGAAATGAAAGATTATCTGCGGAATATTACTGCCCCAGCATTTGCCTAAATCATCCAAGTAAAACACAGAAAACTTAGACCAGAGCAGCCGGACCCGGATTCGAACCGGTGACCTCCCGAATGCTAAGCAATGATCTAGAGCACTAGACCATGCCGCTTAGTGAAAATGTTACTATAACGCTTTGTAAGAAGAAAGTTGGATTGTTATCTTCGTCTAATAATCATTCGGAATCAACAGTGTAATTCAATGCCGGTAGGGGTATTAGGCATCGGAGTAGTTGTGTCTGTTGATTCCATTTTTATATTTATTATATAGCTTGTAACAGCCTTTCTGCCAGCGCCCACCTGATGAGACCCGATAGGTCGAAACCGGTTGTGAGAGATGGCTTTCGGTGCGGTGTGCCTACTGTGTAGGGCGCGTTCCAAATGTGGGATCTGTGATCCTTTGTAATTAGACGAAAAAGGATTTTATACCTTCTTTTTTGGATAACGCTTTGTAGCTTTGTATATATTTTACTGTGTAATACCCAAGACTCTTTGGTAAAGTCCAAAATATATTTGAAATTCTACACGTTTCAGGCTTTACCCAGGTAAACCGCGTTTTATTCGCTTTCGCTTGATTAAAGTTGGATGTACCATAAATGATAAGGCCATTAATGTTTGAAAAACATATTTAATTCAAAAAACACATTTTACAAATAAAAATTAGAATTCTAAAATAGTATTCACTTAAAGGTAATCTACTCACGAGTACTTATTTGCTAAAACAAGACAAGCTGCTGTGACATTTCGAGTTGCAAAGATTTCCAATAGCTTTACCTAACCTAACCTAACCTAACCTAACCACAAGTCCTTTTTTGACAGATTCCAGTTTTTTTTTTGACACCTTTCCCACAAGTACTGATATAGCTTAATAACATTTTGAGTTATATGAGTCATTTATGGTACATCCGACTTTAACCAACGAAAGCGGATAAAACGCGGTTTACCCGGGTAAAACCCGAGACGTGTACAACTCCAAATGTATTTTGGACTTTACCCAAGAGTCTTGGGTATTACGCAGTTTACCCAGGTAAACCTAGGTTTACTCGCAAATATATTATCAGATCATTGCCAGTATATCGCCATCTACGAATGTATCTAAATGTCAAATTACGTATGCGAATTAAACTTCTTTTGTTAATATCGAAAGTCATAAATTGCTTTATCGTCAAAGTCAAAGTTGATAAAATGGGATTCCACTCCATTACATAATTTCAAATAATAGATAATTTGTTTCATTCTCGTCGCTCAACAAAGGCATCAGAGAAAAATTTTAGACATGATTGTCCTATTTAGATTAAAAGTGTACTTAATCTGATTGTGAGAAAATTTTAACCTTCTATTCGTAGACAAAAAGGGGGAACTACCAATTATCATCCCTGACCTGAATGAACAGTTGCAATTTACATTAATAGTTTATATCCTTAATTTATGTAACAGACCACCTATAATAATTACAGTCTCAAGTATAATACAAAAGATTCAAAACCGCCTCTTCATCCGACTGTACGAGTTTCATTTTCTTCCAACTGTTAATATTAATTGAATTTACCGTGAGTGAATTGGTACTTGTTTCAACCAGAAGAACTGACCGTATCTGTCGTCCTGGCGTCAACGGCGACAATGGCTTCCGTTATCTCCACTACTTAGCAATGCAGGTTTGCCAAATGCAATTAAGATTTAAAACTGAACCAATCGGTCGGAATAATATAAACATTTTCGCGCGAAGCAGATTGATCACGTGTTATATGAGGAGATGTAATTAAGCGGTGGTCGTACCGGACGATACAGGTGGTCGGGAAGTAGCTACAATTGATGCCAACTTAGTGATTCTCTGGTCGAGAAATTACACCTCAACTGGACTCCGCGATCAATTTCATTTCAGGATTTTGTCTAACAATATTAAAATATTAATAATTCTTTTTAGATAAAATGAACGCAATATACAAAATTCACTTTTAAAATCCCCCTTGTTTATCTATACATTTTTCCCAACGCATTGGTAGTTTTTTCATCCCGTTTTCATAAAAAGAAGCCTCCCTCCACCTGTTCATCGGTCTGAAATCGCTCGCCTCCTAGTGATTGTTTGAGGGTTCCAAACATGTGAAAATCACAAGGGGATAGGTCTGAGCTATATGGAGGGTATTCCAGCTGAGTCCAATGCATTTCACCGATTTGGGCCTGCGTTAAAGCTGCTGTATGAGGCCTAGCGTTATCGTGCACGAGTAACATGTCACGAATGAAGTGCGTCCTCCTTTTTCGGCGATAAACAAGTTTTACCTGACTCAGAAGGTTACAGTAGTAGGCTGCATTATTGGTTCTTCGCTCGTGCAAAAAATCGACCAATAGCACCCTTCTCCAGTCCCAAAAAACCATGGCTAAAACTTTGCCAGCAGACAGATGTGTTTAAGACTTCACTGGATTTGATTCATCTTTGCGCCGCCACTCCATGCTTGCTCGTTTTGGTATTGGAGTGTAACGATGTACCCACGTCTCGCGGGTTACAATTTCGTGCAAAAAAATCTCACCTTCCTCTTTAAATCGAGTGAGAAGCGCTTGAGTGATGCAAACTTGAGTAGCTTTTTGATCTTCACTCAGCAACTTTGGAACCCAACGAGCTGAAATTTTTTGGAATCCCAAATTTTTCGTTATAGTTGTGTAAACACTCCCATAGCTGATACTGAGTTCACCAGATATTTGAAGTACAGAGACGGAGCGTGGCGGTCCTCTTCAATAAGGTATCTAATGCTTGTGCGCGGACGACGAGGATGATTTACATTGTCGACACGATTACGGTTACGCCCATCGTTAATTTCTTTGTACCAAACTTTTACACGTGGCCACGAAAGCGTTTCATTTCCGAATTGTGCTTGCAATCTGCGCAAAATTTCAAACATAATAATAATTCGTTGCGCAACGCTGCTATGCACCTCTTTCTCACTCATTGTGATAGCTACGAATATTAACGAAGCTAACGCAGCAATAATACGAAGCGTCGTTTCCGTGCCACCTAATATCCCCACTTCAAGTTCCTAACGCCCGGATGCGCATTTTAAAAAGGCTCGTTTATATTTTATCCACCCTCGTAGTTGTTTCATGATCAATCCCGTATGCTCATCACTTCCTAATTCGTCCAGTATCCTTTTTATTATATTTTGTGTTGACAGTCACTTCCCACATGTTACGTAACTCATCTCAACTGAAACATTTGCTGGAGTTAAAAGAGATACAAACGATCACAGGGTCCAGTTAATAAACTTTACAATAAATGATCCACCAAGGTGTCGCTCAACCATCGCATGCTCTATCTCCTATAGGTAACGCACGACCATGGTGTTTGTTGTTCTCTCATCTTGAAAACTAATCTCCGCATGTGGTTAACAAGCTGTTTGTCAGTGACCACACTCGGGAGAGAACACTCTAGCAATGACTTCCTTTTGAGAGGTTTGACAACTATTTTGCAAACACTTTAGGAAGATCACATTGTACTAATTTCGATGTTCTTTTAATGCGATGATGAACTTTCACGTTTCCCGATTCTCAATGTCGAGTCTGCTAACTACCTCGCCTTATGTCACCAGCTTCGGTATGACTTACCACGTTTTCCTTTTAACAATCATACACTAAGCGTTGTTATTGTTGAATCTATATCTTTATCTATTCTCATTCGCAATCAGATATTGTACCTGTGTATTCGAAGCAATCTTATTAAATCTATTTTAAGTATTTGATTATTGATTTCCAATCAGTCATCGCGTGCTCTTTTCAAATGATATTTCAGACATTACCGGATTAACAACTAGACTGAATTATTAGGCACCATCCCGTGGATTCCCGTCTTTTTAGTAACCAAATAACAAAAGGTCGAAATGATACTATTTCACTAAACTTGGACGAAAATTACAATAACGTTTCATAAATCTTATTAAAAAGCAGTTTTGAATATTGTAAATTTGATGTGAGTTAGTCTTTAGAAAGCTTAAGAAACGTAGAAAATCTCTATATGATTTTGAGTAAATCCTGGTTGAAATTTGTGGCATTCCGAATGCTTTAAAAAACAAAAATAAAAATCAAGTCTCGTTGCTTTATAATAGAGAAGGTGATGTCTGCAAAGCAGTAATATTTGTGAAGTTTTTCTAGACAAAAATGCATTAAGGAATGATTGAATTTTAGACCATTAACATTTTAAAATAAATTCATATGATTTGATGGAAAATTTTTCGCCACAATTTCAATTTTCACACATTAGTGCCAGTAATGGTTGTCATGAATTGAGAACGAATCGTTTTACAATTAATATCGCGTAATAAAATAGTGGAAACGATTTTGAATCATAAAACAAAAATTAGCCAATATATCAGAACATATTAAGGGTAAAAATAATAATTTTGTACCAACATATATGTCATGGTTGGTAACCATGTACCTTTACTAATTATTTTAGTTTCTGAATCGGTATTACTGTGTAAAGGTGTTACTATTACTCTTGTAGATGACGGAGTCGATCAACAGATAGGACAACGACCTAATATTAAATTTGTGGTGTAACTTTTAGGAACTATAGAAATGTTAAAGAACATTTACGACGATAAAACCAAAGAAAAAGGAAACAGCCTTGTTCAAGTGTATGAAGCGTTTCAGTAAGAACTTTGAAGATGAAATGAAAAAGATGCAAGGTCAAGACGACCCTAAAACTCTTGAGTTGATGATGTGGACTCAGGACATTATGTAATGGTAATGCATGGATACTGCATCGCGACCCATTATGAGAGTTTCTGGAACATAATTCCTTCACAACGCTAGACCACCCCCTAGGTACCAAATAATAAAAGACTGAAACAACAAGGCAGCTGACCCCAGAGCCTTATTTCTGAGTACACCCCGGGATATTGTAAAAAATGGAAACGGTGATGGAACAAGTCGATTACCACAAATTTGGAGTATTTGGAAGGGATAAGGTTGATAAACCTTAAATTTTGTAAAATAAAATTCTTGGGACCTCCGTTCGCGTATATTTTGGAGATACTACGTATCTAACGTAGCAAATCCTTAGGTGTTTCGAATGATAATCACGGTAAAGCTGATGAATGTGCGATACGTCCCTATTCGTCACATCGGGTCGCATAGTCCGCCCCTACAGACACTTTCTCGCACACAAAACCGGCGCAATAGCGGAACGTATATTTAAACGGGTTGCGCTAATTGTGAATTCATATGCAAATGTGTTTATCGGTCCGTTAAAGTATTAATCTGGACTTATTATTTCACAGCTTTTGAGGGCGCCGTGGGGGGCACCTTCGCAGGATTAACACACATCTGTCTTTCCTGGGTGCACACTGTTGCTCAGGCGGCAAACGAATATATGTATATATTGAATGCCGCACTAAATCTTCCATCTTTAATTTTGTTGCATGTTGGATGATATCCTGACTATGCATGCACGTAAGATACAACGTCGCCTCTCCATACATTTGTGTGTTGTTATAAATGTTTGTATGCACGTGTAAGGCTGTGTGGCCGCGTGAGCGTGTTGCCCGTAGAATTCCGACCCGTGCAGCTTAATGCAATTAATGCAGCACATTCATCACTTTACACTCATTTGTACCTTCATAAAGCGTGGAAATCAACGTTTTGCTTCATTTTGTCTCTTTCATAGCTCAGATGAATGCCGTTAACTTATACACAGATACAAAAGAATATTGTAGAATTATTTATGAATTGGTCGCAGAGAAATGTTAACGTTCGAGATGATCAAATCTGTAACATGCCTTCAGTATACGATTGACTTTAACTTGTCAAATCCAAAAGATCATAAATGTCCATGATAAACACTAATGTTACACTATGTAATTAGGTTGGGTACTATTGACGCATTCGTGGGTAAAGTATTCCCATTCATTGTTTTTTTTTTTAATTTACGATTTTTGATTCCGTAATTTTCGCTCACCTTTCAGAGTAACTAAACTGACATCGATAAGGTATTGATTTCTTTCTACTAAGGTAGTTCATCAGATAGTTCACCGCAGGGTGTAAGTTTCTTACATTATGAAATTATGTATATAAATAAAAAATTGTGTTGTAATTTGATTTAATTTACAAAAATCCGAAAAGAACCATACACAGCTTTTGAGATTAGAACGAAAGACACAAGTTACGAACTTCCTTTCATTTATAATTTTTCAATGTTGGGCACAAATTATAAACGAACATTAATTAAAAAAAACTGCTGAAAATTAGATAACAAACGTGGGGGCTATTTCCATAGGCCTTGAAGCACCGAAACACCAAATTAGCTTTGGTCTGTACAGGTTTGGGGTACTCTGCATAATCTCATTATACAAATTCTTCTTGAAAAGTCCCGGTCCTAACATATAGATGACGCTAGTTTTATTGCAGTCACCTCTTTTTTGATTAGTACTAACCTTTAAAACACATCTGTTAAAATTTCATCGGAAACAACCGAAACAAAATAAAACATTGCTTGCTGACTTCAAACGTGGTCTTAAAGACACTGATGATGCAGGACGCACTAGACGTTCAAATGAGACGGTAACACCAGAAATCATCAAAAAATCCACAAAATCATTTTGAATGATCGAAAAGTAAAATTGCGTGAGTTAGCTGACATCGTCAAGATACCAAGATATCAAAAGAACGTGTTGGCTTTATATTGCATGGGAATTTAACTATGAGAAAGCTCTGTTCAATGTGTGTTTGGCCATGTTAAAACGTAACAAACCGGAATTTTTGTGTCGATATATGACAATGGAAGAAACATGGATCCATCACTTCACTCCGGATTCAAAATGCAACTGGTGAACCTCGTCCAAAGCACAACAATCAGCAGGAAAGGTTATGGTTAAGGTTATGGTATTTTGGGATGTGCCTAGTGTAATATTCATCGACTATCTTGCTATCTTCAGAAGGGAAATACATTCAACAGTGATTTGTAGTAATTATATTATATATATATGCATTTCGGGTTCCTAAATTAACCGATCACGAGAAGTGATTTCCTTTTATTAAAAGCTACTGGACCCCTCTACCGCCTTTTCCATCCTGGCTTATTTCACTTCCTAGCTATCGAGAATCAGCGACTTCTTCTAATTTTTCGTCTGAATAAATAAATTTGTTACTTAGTTACAAACTATATTAATAAAAATTTTAACTTTGATCAATGAAGATATTGTGTCTACATTTTAATATAACATTAATATGAGGATTGTTATATGAAATAAATTCCTGGAGGAAAACCACTCATGATCAGTAGAATATATATTTTATCGTAAACTTTATAGAAAAGACACCGATACATTCACTGTAAGGGCTTATATACTTATTATGTGTACGATTTTGTATTAAATGGTGGATGAATGAACTTTGGGGCAGAAGTCCATCAACCTATTAGATCGGATCATCACACCAAGTGATCACGTGACAAAACACGATCCATAGCTCAAATGCTTCGAAGTCAAGTTTCCGCACATATTAAGTACAGAAGGTATTTTTTATTTTAATAAATAATAAGGAACGCCAAATAATTTACGAAATTAAATGTAATAATTGTGAAGCAATATATTTAAGGCAGACTAGACGGTCGGTTAAAAAACGTCTCATTGAACATGAAAAGTCAATAATTCTTCAATCAAAAAATATAAATTTGGTACAACATTTTGTGAATAACAACCATACCTTAGATTCAAATAATTTTTAATGGATTCACATTCAAAATAAAAGTAGAAGATTGAACTTATTGGAAATTTTAGAGATAACGGGAGCCAACAGTAACCATAAAATGACATATAGATTTTTATTGGAATTGAAGTGTTCAGTTAATCATACTGTTAATTGAAACCGAGATTCAAATTCAAAATGATAGGAATTTTGCTTTAAAGTTTCATTTTAAAATTCATCCAGGATAATCACAGTTTTTAAATATGATGTATAATCTATATAAACAGGGCAAAATGCAATAACACTTGTGAATACCATGGGGTAACAGGGTGAGTTTTTAAATTAAAACATTTAAAGCAGAATTACTATAACTAACACATTTAAATTCATATATAGGTTTTATACAACAGGATAATTATAGTTAATGTGAATTCACACGAATTTAATTATCTAGTCAAAATTCCCATCAACTTTTGAAAACATCGAACATAATTTTTACATGGTAAATTATAATAAATATCTCAACACAAATACATTAAGATTACCAGATATAAAATGATACCAATTGTTAATAGCATGAGTTTACTGCAAATATTGTGTTGCAAAACATAATCCTTCTATATATTGGGTAAATTACCACCTATAATTGTTTTTTTTTTTGCTGTCGTCATAAATAATATAACCCATAATAAGCACATTGGACTATATAAACCGATTTATTTTCAAGTTCTAATTATAGGTGGGGATTATTTTTAATGAAACACACGAGGCAGATGTGCATATTGTGCCCCCCGTCTGTCTGTACAGTATTATACAATTTTTTTTTGTTTCTTTTGTCGATGAGACGGATGAAAGAACGCACCATGCCCTACATTTCCACCTACTTGATCACTAATTACTGTTCGTTCGATAATGCGCCATTGTTACATGAGGTCTGTTAAAATCGCATAAATTATCTCCCACATTAAGGATCTCCTTGTGTTCATGTCCCCTTATGAACGGGTTAAAACACCACCGTCAGCATGCCCCTAACTCAATCCCGCTATTAAAACTCTCTCTTGTATTCCCTCTGCTACTTGTCGTGATAATTCTGCTGTCTATTTGACAAGCGACCCAAATATTAATAAATACCAAACAAAACTTAACCAAAATGAACAAGAATGAATGGGTGTATAATTTATAAGATGTACAGGGCATACAAATATCGCATTTAGAGGGAGATTTAAAATCAAATTATCGAAAATTAAAATTACGCTAACTACTAATATCCGTATTTTTTCCTGATTGTTATATTATGAAATTTTGGCAGACTAATATAAAGATACCTTCGCAAGGGCTGGTCAAACATTTATATATCAACCTGACGGTCATTAACGAAGAGCAATTACAAATACTGAAATTAGATTTAAATTACATCCCTTAAATACTAGGTGGTCCATGACGTCATAGAAAAACTTAAAATTCTACTTCCATTAATACTTATAGGTTCAATAATAATAAAGCAAAGCTCCTTTTTAATTTCTAAATTTTCCAATATCGTTAAAATATGGTTTCTACTTTCTGTATGCAAAACTTTTACATTGTTTACATCTACTTCATGATTTTTATTTACACAATGTTCTGAGAAACCCGTTGAATGTTTTCTATTTTTTGTACTATAGATGTGTTCACTAACACGATTTTTTATGACTCTAGCGCATTTCCCGATATATATGGCATCACAATTTTTACAGTGCAGTTGGTTTATACCACTTTTATCTGTTTTGTCTGATTTTTGTTTGTTATTAACTGAGAATGAACCTGCATTATTTTCACTTATTTCAATTTTTACTTACATTATTTATGTAATTAACAGCACAGAATGTGGGTTGTTCAGTTGTGTTTTGAAAACCAGAAGTTAACAAAGTTCTATTTTAATTTCCATTTTTTTTTTTTTTTAATAAGATGACTGTTGTTTTAACCCATTTGCTACAGAAATTTGTTTGATGGTTTCTAATTCTAAGTCAAAATTTTGTGTAGACATTGTTATATTTATCAGTCTATGTAAATAAGTAAATCATTGAAATTTCCAAGCACTCTTTTATTTATTAATTATTCATATATTTCTTTTAAATCAACGAAAATATTGCAGACGTTACCCGTAAGTTATACATAATTTAAGAATTCTGTATAATATAAATGTTACCTAGGCGAAGGAATATGTCGTAGGCTAGGAATTTGGTAGAATATCAGCAGATAATTAAGTATGATTTAAAATAAAAGACCTTTACCATAAATAAATTGATAATTACGTACACTGCAAACAAATGGAAACGACTCGATTAAAGTCTTCACCCATGATGAAATTTGTAATAATTAACAAAAATAAATAAGTTTTTACAGAAATGTTGCAAATTTCTTTATGCTTACATGAAGGTTTCTCAGAATTCTTCGAATTGTGTTTTCAATATAATTTTTTTATGCATGTCTTATTGTACGGTCGACATTCTATAGAATACCTAGGCAACACGTAGAATAAAATTTATCGTATACATTGACTGAACATTAAAAGCATTCTCTATTAAATACTTAGGCACCTCACGGAATACAATATTTCGATGATAAAGAAATAAAAATATTATAATAAATTATCTAACAAGCATTCAGCAAAAAATCCTTCCCAAAACAAAATTTTGGATTAAAACTTTTCAATCTGCATTCAGTTAGCTTGTATTTACTTGATTTCACACATGTTTGGATAATATATATTAGAAACGATTTGGTTGTTTACTTAATTAGTTAATAACGTTTCTCAAAAATATTAGTGACATCACACAAATAGTGACTCAACGTGCCACGCATTTTAACGATTATTTTAAAAACATAATCTACTAAAATCTTACCTTGAGTGTAAAGCTGTATCTTTAGGAATCGATCTATTTTCAACGGTTGCACATTCATTTTTCTGATCCGTATCATGATCTTCTCAATCTGGAACAACAAAAACAGATTTTATTTAGAAATAATCTCGAAGTAGAATCTATTTGAATATCCTTAAAATAGAACTTATCCAAGCATACAAATGAAGACCTCATTGGATATTGTATTAAACAACATATCAACATAAATGCAATGTAAATTATAAATTATTTTACATCAACACAGAAAATGCGAAATTTATATTAGTCGTTGGTAATATGTTGGTGTTGTTATAAAAATAACCTGAATGTCTCATAAATTGCCCAAACTTCATAAGAACTGTCTAACTGATAACAAATAAATATATAAAACAAATAAATTTTAACGATTTGCCTCATTTGCAAACTGATTGTAGTTTAAATTTTTTTGAATAATTGTATGAATACTTCTTGGTTATTTATTCAAAAAAAGAAGGAATTAAAACCTTATTCGTTTAAAATTTATGATCAAAAATCTCACATTTTGAACGCGTCCTACCAAGTAGGCACAGCGTACCGAAAGCCATATCTCACGACCGGTTTCGACCTATCGGGTCTCATCAGGTGGGCGCTGGCAGAAAGGCCTTTACAGGCTATATTATAAATATAAATATAAATACAAATATAGAATCAACAGAAATAACTACTCCGAGGGCTAATACCCCTACCGGCATTGAATTACACTGTTGATTCCGATAGACTCCTAGACGAAAATATAATATATATGAATATGGCTTTCGGTTCGTTGTGCCTACTTAGTAGGACGCGTTCAAAATATGAAATCTTTGATCTTAAAATTTAGATGAATAAAGATTTTAATTCCTTCTTTTTTTGAATATGTTATATTTTTGTCTAGGAGTCCATCGGAATCAACAGTGTAATTCAATGCCGGTAGAGGTATTAGCCCTCGGAGTAGTTGTTTCTGTTGATTCCATATTTATATTTATATTTTTCTTGGTTAGTATTATATTTTTACTTATGTTTTCATTATTTGATTATTAACGTTATATCTCATTCTATTTGTATCTGTACGTTGTATCCGTGTGCCGAAGCATACATCCGATAATTTATAACTGTCTCACCAGTTCGAAAAAACAATTAATCAATCCTTGTTATTATAGACCGATTCTTCCAGTCGAATCTTATTCTATTAATAATCACCTCGTTTAATTTATGCGCATACATCATTCTTTTGTATTAATTACAAACCCTTCCTGTCCCTCGCGCTTCGCCGAACAGGGTGTTATTTTTTTTTTGCTGTATTTCCTAGGGTGTTCGTTTTAAGCCAAAAAATCAACAAAAAGCTGCATCTAGACGCTACTGGAATCATTAGTACCATTGCGTTTAATAAAAATTGACAAAACAAGATGAGGATGTACATATTTACATACATATAATGTATATCGTACCTAAAGGCGTAATCTTATTAAAGTAAAATTTCGACGGAGGGTCAGTATTTAGGGTACGCTCCCGAAGGACTAGAGAAAGACAATAGCGGAAATTTAAACAAAAAACGAAAATTTAAGCAAAAACATCAAAGGGAAATTTAAATGAAATCTGTTTCTGATAAAAATTGGATTGATTCAGACGTCACTTTGTGATAATTCATCTTATAGTTTCGAAACTATAGTCAAAAGGATTTGTAAATAAAAAGTGATAATACATAACCTATCCTAACCTAACCTACCCTAATCTAAAATAAACTACATATGTAAAATCCATAACTGATGGCGATTCCATACTGAAGGTATGCTCACCAGGGGGCCGGGACATATAATTAGTGGAACATAATAGGCAGAGGTTAACACGTGAGAAAGTGATAAAAAGAAATTTGCGAAAACTACATCTTTATTCTATTTCTAATAGTTTTATATGCAGTAAGGCTACAAGAACTTAATCTAACCTAACCTAACCTAACCTAACCTAACCTAACCTAACCCAACCTAACCAAACCAAACCTAACCTAACATAACGTAACCCAACCTAATTTATTCCAAAATATAGTTAAAAATTGAAATTAAATCAAAAAACTTTCTTCTCGAAGTTTCCAAACGACAGTTTCGCTTACTAAAACACACGCATTGTGTTCCGATACTCATAACCTATCTAGTGATGTAGAGGGCGTACCCTTTGGACGCGTGCCCTAAATCCTGAACTACTGCCAAAATATTAATAGGCAGTGACAAATCTTATAGTACTATATTGATACGTGTATCATTGATATTTTGTCACACGGTGTCTATATATCCTTGTCTTACGATTAGTCTCCTTTTTTCAGAAGTTTCGCCAACTGCTTCTGCACTATTGCTAAATATGATCGATGCACAGCCAACGAAACGTTCGGAGGAAGAAGATTACAACTACTCTGAAACCCACAAACTACTTTGACTCTGATAGCCTACTTTGATATGGCTTTCGGTTCGTAGTGCCTGCTTGGTGGGACGCGTTCCAAAGGTGAGATCATTGATCCTTAATATTTAGACAAACAAGGATTTTAATTCCTTCTTTTTATAACTTATTTTGTTACCTAATTTATTCTTATAACTTATAACAATAAATTAGTACGTAAGTACTTTTTACTTCATTATCAGGGTCAATTTTCGACCGTTTATCATAGAAAATTACCAGAATTGTTTTTTTAACATTTCGGCATCTATTGTGGACCTTCTTTAGAATTTCTATATAATATTATAGTAAAATTCGTTGCATTTGTGTGATTTTATATAATAAGGTGTAACATACATCCTGTGAGTTGTTTTGCTGATGTATTCCTTCAAAAAATAAAAAAACATTCACCATTACGTTTCATGGTTGCTAGAATGCAATTTTTTCATGAATCTAACATATGTGTTATTTGAAAGTTGAAAGGCTTTCACGGCCAGCGTCAATATTTAAAGAAAATATAAAATTTGCCTTCTCGATCGTCACGTTACGACCTTCGGCCGCGCAATCTCCACTGAAGATATCTTTAGACGAAACATTTGGTGTTCCAAAACCAATCCGACCACGGCCCACAAGCCCGGAAATATTTTATTTAAACGTATGTGTTATTTTTTTGAACCAGACAGTACAACCCCTGCGCCTACTGATTTTTTTTTATAGCGTTTATTGTGTGGTGGGTTACAAATATGCGACCACCTACTGTATTAGGATTAGTAGTTATCGTGAAAACAAAAAAAAGGATGCATACAAAAAATGGCAATCCTTTGAGACACATCTGTCACATTAAATTTCATACTAAGTATATATGTATGTATCGTAGAAGTGTGCACGTGTCGCTACATATATATATATATTTAGGAGCGTGAAGTTCGATCCATATTCATAAATAATCTCATGCAATCTGGATCACCAAATGGCAAATTTTATTAGGTCTTTTAGAGTTGAATCATGATCTTTTCTAATAAAAAACATAAAAAGTGAATTCCTATACCTATAAGTCCGGTTATAAATGATGGGAGAGAACTAAATTAATTCTAGACACTATGTAAGTAGTGGGAAGTGCATAAAATATAACTTTGGGTTTAGTAAAACACTGGGTTCTGTTTTAAACAATTTTACTAACAAAAGCTCTTTGATGATGATCGTGAGACAGAAACAATTGTATGAGGAATTGTTATAACCCATTGAAACAGTTTAAAACAGAACTCTGGGTTTTATTAAACCCAAAGAGAACGAAGTTATTTGGAGAATGAAACAATTGGGAAAAAATAAAGAATTTAAAAGGGTAGATGTTAAAAAATATATTATGGTATAATTTATCCCGTAAATGTCGCATAAAGGAATTTTCCAAGAGTTTGGAGTAACAAACAATTTACAATTGCCTATACAGTCGATATATTTAAACAATAAACCAGGAGAAATACTTATAAGAAATGTTATATGAAGCGAACATTATTTAAGAACATTTAAGTAGGTTGAAACATAAAATCGTCAAATTATTTGAATCGTTGTTTATTTTTGTTTACTAAAAATCACGACTGCAGCAAACATTATCGAATATTACAGATGCATTAAACACAAATACAAACACCAAGTTTTAAATTATAAAATGATTTATTGACTACAATGATCATGAATGACTCATTCTTCCACCTGAAGAAGCCACGGTGTGGCGAAATGATCATTGTGGTCAATAAATCATTTTGTAACATAAAACTTGGTGTTTTATTTGTATTCGTGAATATGGAGTTACAACAATTAAAAACTTCCACGATTGAATTTTAGATTCATTAAAGTCATTAGAAATTACTAAATCGAATATGTTGACGAGATCATTAAATAATCAGGTTTAGAAAATTTATTTACACTTGCATTTTGTCCTCAACTAAGTTTATTAGTAGTATATAATATAAGAAATGTACAAACTGCAATGCAAAATCAAATTCGCTTGGAACTGATGCTGTACAGCGAAACACTAATCGTAATTTAAAAAGTTTAGTGAAATTTTAAGATTAGGATACTCAGGGGCTTTCCAAGTCCCCCAACTGGAAAACTATGGAGGCATAGCCCCTCCCCACTTTTAAACGTAATTGTCAAAGCAATATTGATATAGCTGCTAATTGTATGTGACTCCTTCCTTTTATAGGTACCTACTATCAACCCAATAAACCCTCGTGTGAAACCGCTTATTCCAATGAGTTAAGCGGCACCTACAGATACTTATTCCTTCTATTCAAAACAAAATAACTTATTTAATCATTACCATAGATCATTGGATGAAAGTGCTCATGTTCTTAATCGTACAATATTACGATCAACCTTATACAACATTATAAGATTAAGAGTCTAATGAAGTTTTAATAAATAGACGAAATGACTGAATTTCCTGTTCACTTTCCATGATTTCTAATAGCTATGAGATTATTTAAAACTCCAATTAATTAATTTATAGTTAACGTTTATTCTGTGTTAAAGTTTTGAAAAATTGAGAGTAATAAAATTCAAAATTATTCACAAATGTTCAAATAAAACTATAGTAAAAATCCCAGTGTTCCGAATGATGATAAACAAAGTAATCGAAAGACAAAATAAAATTTGGTAGGTGCTATTTGAAAAAATTAAGTTATTTGTGTTTGAAAATTCTAAACTTTGTTTTTTTCTGAACACTCTCTATAAATTATGAAACTTAATTTTAGCATGACGTTGTCCTTTTGACGTGACTATAACTGGTAAAAATTTCAACACATGTAACTAATTCTTCATTGAAGTTATAATGTTTATAGTTTGCGTTGCGATAGCGATCCTTTTTCTATAAATTAAATTATCCCATTCATGTTAGGCATACAAGTTGATTATCAAAGTGACCTTAGAATTTCATGCTTCCATATATATAATATGGTATAACCGGAAGTGACAGACAGTTAAAATTATTTTAAATAAACAGATCATATTTGATAACACCTACTCCAAAATTTTCAAATCTCTAACACGTTTAGTTTTCATTAAAAGTCTAATGTACCATTAAGTTTGAATAACCCTTTATATATGTATATTTATACCTTTGCAACTTCTCAAAATTTTCAAATAACAGTTTACACCATTTGCAACAAGCCACGCACTTAATACGTCTTGCAAAATTCCTCTTATGACGTTATTTATGACAACACGTGTGTTTATATTTACCTAACCTCACTTACACATAAAGATGAGTCCAGAAATGACACATGCACTAACAGGTAATATTTTAGCTGCACTAACTGTAAGCGATCTTTTTCACGAAACAACCAACTAAATAACTGGCTTCATTTTCCCTACCACTACTAACTATAAGTTAGATTCACACTAAACCAAACTAAAAAACTAAACTCCATCTGTCACAATGAATAATACACCAAGAAATACACTCCATTGTGAATTTAACTTTTAAAAACTGATAACGAATGAATAGCAAAAAATACGCATGTGTTGGAGACGAATATACGAGAGAAAGATGGTTTATAACCGAATGACCTTGCTTTTGGAAACGATAAAAGACGGCTGCTTATAGTTTGATGGTCTGTTTAAAATAATATTTTATTTGTTTAAGGAAAAATTAGATGTTTTGTGTTTCACTTTTTATGTACTAGTTTTTATAGTATGTAGTAGTTTACAGCAATGATGAATCTAGGATTTAGAATTGAGGGGGTGGAGCTGCATTAAAAACTTTGAATGTTACATTTGATCTCACCAATATACATGTATGAAAAATTATACACAATCAATTCCATCTGAGCATATAATCTTAAATTAGGTAACGTTATATACATTGATTTTCAGTAATTGAATGTTGATATATCCTCAATTATGTAAACTTTTTGGCCAATCTGTATATATCAAAGGAAAAGCTCAGATGTTTATATGTGCATAAAATTCAAAAACATTAAAGGAGTTCTTCATGGAACCAGGAATACAAGGATGCTTTGAACAATTTGGTTACAGCCCCCATAATTTTTTCCCTAGATCTGCCTCTAGTTTACAGTAAAGCGAACACGTTAAATTCGTTGTTTGGCCAAAATGTGCTTATTGTGAACTTTGTATATACTCGTCAGTGATATCAAATGAAAGTCACAGTTACCTTATATGTGGATAAAATTCAAACACTTCTAAGGAATCCACAGTCCACATGAAAAAAGAAATTAATTGAAACTATCGTTGCCAGGCATCGGGAACCTCTACTTATACAGGGTTTTTCAGGTTGATGGACTATTTGAAGTATATGAATTAGTAGAATGAATTCAATTCTGAAACTTGGGCTCATTTGGTTATTGTTTATGACGCTTCTTTTAACAATATTTTCAAGTTAGATTTAAATCCGGTTAAACCGGAACTAGATGTTAACTTTCTTATTTTAAATAGAGGCACTATCCCGAAAATATTGATGAATTTTGAGTTATTTATTTTTTTCAAAATTTTTGACATTTGCAAGTTTACATTTAAAAAACCGTAATTCAATTAATTTTTGAGATTTTGCTTTATAGCTCGTAACAATTATTTATAACTATTTACGTTATCGAAAAAAAATGTGGCGTTTAACTAAAATGTACAGGGTGTTCAAATTTTGCCCACTTCAAAGGGGAATAAGTCATTTTTTTTAATAGAATGACCCATTTTTGACTGCATATTCAAATTCCTCATTGAATTTGGCGTCTATTGATATTGGACTATCATATACCTTTGTCTATACTTTTTGAGTAAATTTACAATTTGAGCACGGCGAAACGTCTGGAAAAGAAAAATTCCATGGACCACGATAAAACAGCCCGGAAGAATACACTGTATCAACTCAATATTAATCAATATTTTCGGGGTAGTGCCTCATATAAAATATGCATGAATTCAGATTTTCTATCGGAAAATGTAAAAAAAGTATGTAATTCCATTTAAAATAAGAAAGTTAACATCTTCTTCCGGTATAACTGGATGTAAATCGAACATGGAAATATTTTTAAAAGAAGCGTCATAAACAATAACCAAATGAGCCCAAGTTTCAGAATTGAACTCATTCTACTAATTCATATACCTCTAATAGCCCATCAACTTGAAAAACCCTATATACCAGTATTTCCCAAAGTGGAGCGTACGCCCCACAGGGGGGCAATTCGATGGTTGGAGGGGGGCAAATTGAGAATTGACCCGACATGATTTTACCCCATTCGCTATGGGCTTTTTAAATGCAATACTTGATGTAAGCGATAAATTTTTGGAGAAAAACTTTTTTTTTTAATAGGGGGCTTAATTTATTAAATATAATTCCTTTGACGCCACCAAAATCTCAACTGAGTGATTAGAGTAGTTAAGTAAACTTGTCAGCTATTCACTATGTTGTGTCTCTTGTCGCGGGAACCCAGGATCTTTTAAACATGCTGAGTAACGACGTTTTTGCACAAAGTTGACCTAAATTAACTATGATATTGTTTCACAACCCTTTGTGGTAATATTAAAGAAGCATCTGTCAATTAATCTTTGATTTAATGCATTTATCTACCTATATATACTGTAGAAATTATTAATAAAAAGAACAAATAAATTTTTTATGTTTATTTTAATACTTATATGAAAGGGGGACATGGAGATTTTAGAAATGTTAAAGTGGAGCATGGCCTAAAAAAGTTTGGGAAACACTGCTGTTTACCAAACAGTTAATCCGCGTCCAAAATTATCTCATTCACAATTAATGACATTAGGAGGTCTATATATTAATCGAGAAACAATTTTTGTTTGAAAAAGAAAACTTGGTTCAGTTCCAATCCATAAAAATCATATTCTGTGTAACTGAAAATAAGTACGATAAAAATGGCAAATCAATATCTGTATATAGATTCATTTTCTCCTCATTAATTCTCAACTTGAATACGGTTACAATAAATTCATTGTTGATAACAAACCGGGTACGTATTTGTACATGCCGTGTCCTGCTCCATAGCAAAACGTTCACACGGTTACAACTAGACCCGACTGATCGTTTATTTCCTTTTTATAATCGATTACCTATCTATTTAGTGTCAGTCTAATGCAGATCATTACTGTTATTGTACCCAATAAACACCCAACCAACCAACCACACATTGCCTACACTCGCCAAATAAATAACGCCATTGTATATTACCAGTACATACACCGGAATAATAATTACATACTTGCTTTTCGTATTTGAAATACGTACAATGGAATTTTACAATGGCTTAGAGTCGTTTGGGTCAAATTTGCGCCCATCAGACTTCTAAACAGTACTAAATACTTTTAAAGACGTTTTTAAGAGAAGAGGAATCTCCATTTTTGGGAAACATTTTATGCAATTCCACAATAAGTCACAAAACGTTATGAATTACTTTGCGTTAAATGGATTTCTATACTTGAACGACACATGGAACACTATCGACATCTTTGATTGGCAAGCAAGGGAATACAAGATAATTATTAAAACAATAAAACACATTTAATCTTTCACGAAACTTATTCAAAAAAGAAAGAAAATAAATACTTTTTCGTCTAAATATTAAGATCAAAGATCTCACATTTGGAACGCGTTCCATCTTTGATCTTAATATTTAGACGAATAAGGATTTAATTTCCTTCTTTGTTGAATATGTTATATCTTCGTCTAAGAATCCATCGGAATTAACAGTGTAATTCAATGCCGGTAGGGGTATTAGACCTCGAAGTAGTTGTTTCTGTTGATTCCATATATATATTTATATTTATATTTCACGAAACTTTATTAAACTTGCTTAACAATACTGTTTCACCTCACAGAGGCATCTTCAGAAGCTAAAGTGTGTTTAAACTGAGTTTTTACAGCAAGAGCTTATATTACCTATCCTATTTCTTATTATCTAGTGGGTTGTGTAAAAGTTGGATTATGTAACTTACACATTATTGTTTAAACATATTGAAATTATTACTAAGTTGATGTACAAACATTTACTATTGGTGAATTAAATTAAATAGAGAATGCCCACAATTCACCAATAGTAAATGCTTGTATATCAACTTAGTAATAATTTCAATATGTTTAAACAATAATCTGTAAGTCGTATAACCCAACTTGTACATACCCCGCTAGATAACAAGAAATAGGATAGGTAATATAAATTCTTGCTGTAAAAACTCAGTTTAAACACACTTCAGCTTCTGAATATGCCTCTATGAGGTTAACAGTATTGTTAAGCAAGTTTAATAAAGTTTCGTGAAAGTTTAAACGTGTTTTATTGTTTTAATAATTCATCATGAAGATCAACTTTCATCAAGTAAAGGACAACTCAATCACCTAAGGGAATACAATGTATTCAAAAGGTTCATTAAATAACATCTAGTTATGAAAGGGTCTTACTAAGGTATCTACTTGTCGAACTGAATTAGCGATGCAGCTTATACCTACCTATACGTAATAAGGGTGTAAATCAAATTTAAAGAGCTCCTTCCATTTGTTCAGTAATTTAACGAAAATGCCTATGGTGTGCTGATGATATCTAATAAGATCGAAATCGCGATCTACGTCTGGTAGTTTCGATGAATTACTGACCAAGAGTTTATACTGTTCTTATTAATTAAAGGAATACTCCTTTTTTTATGTGTTTGTTTTGAATATTGTGTAATCTATCCTACAATAAAGACGTTATTATTATTATTAGTACTATATATGCAGTTCGTTACCTCTAATTGTTTCTGAAAATATACCCCAGAATTTTACAAAATATCATTTCTTCCATAATTAAATTAATCACACAATTCTATTGTAAAGATCAAATTACCAAACTAACCAAAGTACCTACTCGTAACAATACCATAATTATTAAATATGTTTCACAATTACTGCATCGTCGAATGTTTAAATTATATTAATATCATTAGCTGTGATTTCTTTCTGAAAACAATGTGCGGAATGGCTTGTACATACGCGTAATCTAAACGTATTGTAATATATTCCAAACGAAACATTTTACAAAGAATCCACTTAAAAGAATTATCAATATCCCAAAATTAATTGTGTTCATTTATAGATTCAGCGTTGTTGCCTGTTTGCATTCGGTATAAAAAATTATTATTAAATTCATAACTAAACAAATAAAGAATAATAAATATGATGGTGCCATTAAAAAAATTGAATAAATTTATTTAGTCATTCATCTACACCTATGTATCTGGCCATCGGATTATAGATGATGTTGTATCTATGTACCTGTGTTATGTACATATTTACCGGGTATAATACATGTTTTCCCGCTCTCTAATAATTATCGGTTGGTAAAACACAGTGTGGGCTCGGTAGTCGAAGGCATTCGTTACGGTGGAGTGTTTAAATATTAATATTTATAAATTGACTTAGCCGAGGAAGGTGATAGGTTAAGTAGGCGAGGTGTGGCTAACGTTTAGAACTTTAAATTGGTCGCAAGTAAGTTGTTCCCTCGAGGCCGTGCGTGTTATAGGTATTATTCGTTCTACGATATTAAAAGCGTGCTGGCATTATTCGAAGTGCGTGTTTCATTCGTTTATTATGGATTCCAAAGCACACTTTGTTCCGCCTGAAACGGCCCTGCAGATGAAGCTGAACATAAACAATTCGACAACGCACTTATGCCGTTTCACACCATAAACAACACCACTGTCAACTTGTGTACTAAAAAGGTGCCACAACGAGAGTTTACATTATCCCGCAATTTTTTATTGAGAAACGACGTTTACAAAAAGAGAATAACAACCAACGATACTGCTGCGATTTCTATGAACCAAAATTTTGTAAATCCCAACTGTAATAAAAATGTACATGCGGACACAATAAATTCACAAACAATTACAAAAGGTTCACAAAGTTCATGTTTATTCAGAAAAATTGTTAGGCTTAGGGTATATTTGAACAGTAAAATTAAGTTATTAGAATTTTCATTTCTTCACTTTATTAACTTATGTGTAAATCAGAACCAATTTTAAGGATAATAAAGTTTTTATTTATTTTGACTGACTCTTAAAATTGGCTCTGATTTCCACAATGAATTAGTAGTTTTCCTAAATTTCAAGTACCTGATGCAGATATGTACAAAACCACCCTGTTTGGAATTTTTCACAGCGGCCTACATCAATTGGTACTTTTGTAAAAATTAATAGTGGTAGCTCAATATACATTGATTATATTAATCTAATTTTGGGAGTTACGTTTCCGAGCGACGTGATCTAATGGTTTAGATTGTAGCTTATAATTCAGAAGGACTCCGGTTCGATTGCCTGACTCCTCCCTTGGTCCAAATATTTCTGTGGTTTCCTCGGATCGTAATATTCCATAGACAACCTTTCACTTCTCTTCCGTCTTTGTTGGTTATACGTAAATTTAAAACTGAGAATTTTTGTATTGTTTATTTTATATTTTTAACGGGCTGGCTCGACTGCGAGGAGAAATGTTTGTTATGACTATTCTACGAACGGAGGTCGAGGTTGGTATTGTTTGTATTACTATTATATCAATGTGGTAGAACATTATTTACTAAGGATATAAGCTTCAAGATGTTTTCGATTAGCGGTTGTAAGTAGTACGAATGTAAGTTTTGGAAAGCACGGATGTATTTTCATTAATAAATTCTTTTCTATTTTGGTAATGTTATTTCGAACGCGTGTAGACGGGTAGTCATAATCGAAATACGCAAACTAAAGAACAGTCTTCATTTCGAACCAAGCGACGTGGTCTAGTGCTCTAGATCATTGCTTATCATTCGGGAGGTCACCGGTTCGAACCCGAATCCGGCTGCTCTGGTCCAAGTTTTCTGTGATTTCCTTGGATTACTTAGGCAAATGCTTGGGCAGTAATATTCCACAGATAAACTTTCATTTCTCTTCTGTCTTCATTTCGACCGTCCCATCTTTCTCTCCCTAACCACACCACCCACCCATTCCCACGATTCTTGGAAGAAGGCTGAAGGGGGCCTTACGCCCTACCCTCCGGCTTTGCACTACAGTGTAGGTCGGAGGGACTGCCCACCCACCAGCACGAGTAGTTGGTGGGAATGAAACTCAAAAAAGTTAAAAGTTAAAGTTATTATATATTGACAAAATGATAATGGTAGCTCGTTTACCTTTGCAGGATTGCTTACTATAATTTTTCTTCATTTCGCCCATCTCACTCGCTAACCACCACCCACCAATTCCCACGATTCCTAAAAGAAGGCTGAGAAAGTCCTTCCGCCCTACCCTTTAGCTTTGCACTCACCAGCATTAGTAGCTGACGGGAATGGAAGGCGCAAAAGTTTTATTTTTTTATTTTAGTTATTTTGCAACATCTTAAACGTTGCTTCAAATGTTCTATGCAATCTTTGATGAAATTATTTTTAGGATTTACGGCTATCGTTAATGAAGACTTTTTATTCTCAACGTTTCATCGACCGTCCAAGAGTTCTTCTTCCCACGATAGTAAATCGAAAATTAACAACTTCATTTTATACGTTTCTCATGAATTGATTTTATGCATTGGCTAATTTAAGAAATAAACTGGATCACATTTCGCTTTTATTTCATCGCAATTGGAAATTTAGTGGTTATAATAAACCTTTGGGTATTTCAGTGGATCGCTCGTACGTGCAGAAACTACTATATTTAATATTTTTTATTAGTTTGTTTTTGTTTCTCCTGATAATTATGCACACATAATGTAAATTTTATTTCACTTATTACCTTAATTGCCTATCGACATAGTTAAATAGAAATTGTGAGAGAGTATATTCATGTTCGATCTTAAGCTCTAAAATAATGACAAATTTAAATTTTCTGAAATCTATTCAGTACCAACAAACAATGTATATTATATATCTACAATGAAAGGCGACTTTACAAAAAATGTCGAATTAATTTATAAGCAGTGATAAGAGCACATTTGCGATTCGAGAGGGTAAACGACCCGATGCAATGGTCGCGTTGGTATACGGTGCTTGGTCCTTCGAGCCGGACATTCGAAAAGCGCGGGACCGATTACAATAATGTGCGGTATCGGAGGCATCTGGGGCGTTTGTCAGCGCGACGACCGACCGACGGACGGTGGCGGAGGTCCCGAGAGAAGATCGCTAAGGCCGCGGCCGCGGAGGAGTCGTTCACAGCACACAAGACGTGTGATGTTATCGCCTTCTGAACCGGACCAGAGTCAGGTATGCACACGTGCCAGCGCATAAAACTTTTAGCCAACCGTTCGCTCGCTTACCGATGTTGATATATAGAAAAATCTGGCGTTTCCTAATACGGCTAGGCAACTAATACATCAGCGCAGCGGCCAATAATTAAACGATTAAGCGAAATGTAATATAGCAAATACTACATAATGAGAAATAGGTTAAGGGCATTTCTGTGAATTAAGTAAAAGTTATAAATTATCATTTGTTTATCCTAATCGGATACCATTGCAGTTTCATGCATAACAAATACAATAATTTGCACCAACCAAAGTGTTTTTTTTATCAGTAGTTTATATTTCCCTTCACATAAAAGCTACATATCAATTACCTTAATATCAAATTCTATACTATTCTAGCTGCTAACGAAATTAGTTAATTGTGACTGAATTTTTTAGATTTGCGCCGGCATAGGAAGATATTATATGTCTGATATGTAACCTTTATATGTAAACCCTTGGATTTTCTATAGATACACCACGGAGAAAACAAAATAGGAAATTTTACCCGGATATCAACGCGAAATTTACAATTTAGCGCTTTACAAGTAGCTTGTCGCGTTGGAAACAACGATAAAAATTAAAAAATCGATCAGATTTGGTAATTATTACAATTAAGTTTAATGATTGCTGTAATACCAATTAAATTGTAGTAAGTATAAAACTTAAAATGACTAAAAAGAAATCACATTAATATAGAGATGAGTACAATTTCCGTAGTAAATTATACAATTTTTATCATTAATTTTTAGTTATTTACAATGAAAAATTGCATTTTTTATGAACAACTATTCACCACATAATTATGCATTTTTATGTGCAACCTTAGCTGATTTAAAAGTTAGCCAGATACGGCGATGCTAGATGTGTATATAAACTAGGTAATCAAATTTAACATTATTTTGATGCGAAAACATCTTCCCTAGTAGGAATAAATGCTCCCGTATCATTTCTAATGAAATTTGAAGGGTGCAATTCACTGTAATAAATACTTTGTTTCTTTATTTTATAAAGCATTTTATAAGTTTTATCAAATCCTGTCCAATAGAAACATTGCAAAAAAGTAGGTTTTAGGATTTTAGGTATAAAATGTATACAATTTTTAAGTATATATATATATTTTTTTTTTAACATATTTATTATAATTATTTCAAATAAACCGGCAAAAACTAGTCGGTATTGGTATTATACCTAGTGGGTAATAAGACAATATTCATTCGATTCTTGTAACCAGCTTTCTTTTAACTATAATATCGCATTTTGCACGTAGGAAAGTCATAAAATTGACCGATCGATTCGGAGTTACGTTTCTTTGTCCGGTCCCATCCGGTCGGTAGTTTGACTATGGGAAATTTCTACTTTCTAGGTACCTACTAGTTGAATTCGCTTGTGTATGTATTTGTTGGTAACGAGGATCAAATACTTAGGAGTATTACAATATTCTTGGGAACTCTCCGTATGCTAAGTCCTCGATTATTTCCAAATTTAATTTGTTCTGGTGCAAAAGATGCTACTAATGTAGAGTAAGTAAAAGAGTTTAAATACACGCATTATCGAGATTCGAGAAAATAATATTGTCTTGTAGAAGAAAACGTTAAATTTCTGAAATAAGTATCTAAACTAAGATACTTATTTCGTTGTTGTTTTTGAGATTGTCATTTTTAATTTTCGAGTATCAAAAGATTATTTCCGTTTCTTCGAAGAGAGTTGGGTATCAGTTTGGCTCATGAATAGAAATCAAAATCATTATGGTCGAGCACTGGTACTCGCATACAAACACACTCATACACATACACATACACACCCTTTTTTATCAGCGAATAGCTGTCTGACTGAGGCTAGTTTTATAATTAATTGAACGCTGAGTCACTGTGTGTTGCTCTTCTTGTTGGAGAGCCTCTCACCTAAAACATGGACCACCTTTATTGGTATTGTGGAATTAATTTCTACCTGCTCGTCGTGTCTGGTGAGACGCGGGCGTGCCATTGCTTATTGTTAACCGGCATGCATGACTTTTATAATAATAATTTTTCAGATGAGTCCGAACAAGCTGAGAGACGTCGCGTACCGTCATCTCATCTTCACGGGTCTCCTTGATGGGCGGGCGTCATCAAGAGATGAGAGACCACGGACGAGATATGTTAAGCATTTGTAAACACGCTTCTTCTACGGCTTTGTTTTTCTTCTTTCCGATTATAAAGTTTAGCGGAAATGTATGACGACTCCCATCGTCAACAACCTCATCAACGTTACTGTATTATCAATACGAGTTCGTTTGATGAAAGTGATTGAGTGGAAAGAAACACTTTGCATATTAAGAAGCTTTATTATAGGTAGATTCATTTGATTAAAAAGAAGTGTCTATGAAACAGTGATATAACCCATAAAACATTTATCAGACACTCTTTATTAGTTGAAATAAGATTATTTCACCGGTGCACAGATGTGCCAATTCTTTTGATTCCTATGTGGAATCGATGCAATAAACGGACTTTGTGTTTTAAAAGTTTATTACACCCAAACTATTTACAACTATATACACACTAATTTTATTGTACGCCGTGATTGCTAGTAATTTTTACTAAAATACTAAATGACTGTAAAAATTGGATTGATTCAGCCGTTACATTGTTATAATTCATCTTAACGATAAATGAATGAACATTACTTTGTTTGTTATCACTTTTTTTATATTTACAAATCCTTTTGACTATAGTTTCGACAAATAGCTTGTCATTGTCAAACAAATGATTCAAATTGAAAGAATATAAACAGATGTACAGTGGTGTTTATATATATTTTGGAAATTCCATTAATTATTAAATGTACTGAATACAAATCTACCTGGTCGTTTAATAGGTAATCGGCAATTTTTGATGCTATATGTACTTCTAAGGATTCTAAAATATTAAGTTTAAATTACATTATGAATAATTTTACTATTTTCTATAGTAGGAAACTGATGACGTGTTTCTAAAAGATGGTTTGCAAAATTGGAATTATCTTTTCTTAATCTAAATGATCGAAAGTGTTTGTTATAACGAGTTCTAAATGACCTTCCAGTTTGGCCTAAGTAAAAGGAATCACATTCTGTACATTCTAGCTTATAGACTCCATTTTTTAGTAACAGAAATTATTTCATCAACTAATAAACAGACACTCTAGAAATCAATAGAACAAATGAAGAGCATAAAATTCAAAATTCAAAATTTTCATATCAATCACTATAACTTTATTCGTGAATACGTTCTCTGCAGCTACTTTTTGTCAACAACTAACTTCATTACAAGTGCAAGTTATCGATATTTCTTATACATTCCGTTAACAAAACAATTTGGTTATGGAAATTATCTTTATAAATTATGTTTTAGCAGAATCTGTAGAAGTCATTGTAATATAAATGTAGAAGTGTGGTGAAATTTTACCAGTGTGGTCCTGCCAGTCGGATCTTCTATTCACTGTTGTGATTTTTGTAAATCAATATTTTCATTTAACTATTAAATGTAGGTATGAAATTAAAAAAAACACAGTACTCTTCTCTCTTCATTTGATAATGGCTGACAACAATATTTGACGAAACTATGTTCACAGTAATTAATTATATAAAATGATAAAAAAGGAGAAGTAAATAATGTTTATTCGTTAAAGAATAGACTTTTTACAAAGTTTACTTATTTTATTAAAAGCGATCACAAGAATTAATGTTTATTATTATGAGCTACCTAGACAAGGTTCTAATAGTAACTAACTACAAAATGTTGTCACGAAAACAAGTAAAGTTGCATCTAACAATCTGCTTACACTAGATATCATATTACACGATGATTGCCTGGGAAAATATTTGGGAAAGCGTTTCTTACAGGTGTGCCTGATATAATTTGCAAGTGTGCCTGACATAATTAGTATTGTTTAATTTGTAGACATGACGAATTATAATTGCCACAATTATTCTAATTTAATCATAATTATCAGAACTTAACATTAGCATAAGTCAACTTCTTAAATAAAAAGTACAGTTTACTTCTTGTATAATATTTTCTGTTTATAGTAACATACCTCGTTACTATTTTGTTATTTAAAATAAAATTACATGTGCCAGTTTCATGTCTTATAAAATGTAAGTTTAGCATTGTGAAGCAGAGATATTTGTTTATAACAAATTTAATTTAATTTCATTGACCTTATTCTCAATTATTTGATGTAATTAAAATTAGATTTCTGATACCCGTCAAGTTTGAATTAAAAGGAGGTCTTCCTTTTACGTAGGTACATTCACGAGCAAGAACAGAACAAGTAAAAGCTTTTAATATAAATGAGGTTTCGAGCAAGACTTTCTACCACAAATCGAATTATTTCTGAGGTCAATCACGCCAAATTTGCAACGATAGATGCCGTCTAAATGCCATCATGACTTTTTATTCCTCGTCATTGTTATTGTTTTAAATAACTGAACAGTATTCCAATGAACCTTTACTACTATGTATGTATTACGATATGCTTTTGCAATGGTCTTTTGAAAGTATAAAAGCATAACTTGCTCTACTAAATAATAAACGAACATGTTTGTTGCTATGCTACATATTAATGACCACAATAATGATGACCCGTCTGACTGCTTGTAATGATGAAGAATTAGATTTATGATTGCGAATTTTAATTATTACCATCCACATACAGTATGGCTCAAAAAGTAAATACTCAATTCGTTTCTTAAGTAATAAAAACCGTCAAATTTATCAAAAACAGAATTACAAATATAAATATAAATCAAAAGAAAGGAAAACACTTGGAAAGGTCACTTTATTATTTAGATAGCTCTATGTACATTTCGCCTTATTAGGGCATCTTTAAATCAAAACGAAAAATACAAACATAAACAAATTACTTACAAAAAACACAATTCCGGTCTAGCTAGTCATGTAATTGATAATAACCATTAAATAAAAATAGAAAATTTAAAATTATTATTAATAAACATTCAAGGCGGTCCAATACTAGACAGATATAAAATAGGTGAAATCAATAAAGCAATATCTAATAATAAATTTATTGTTAAAAAACAAATAGACTTTGGTAAAAATCACTTACTAAACTTAAGATTAAGTTAGATATTTCACCCCCTCCATATTATTTTAGTTATAAGTACTGTAATCACTGATATAACTTTAGTATTGAATGTACTCCTGAAGATGCCCTAAAAAAAGGCGAAATGTACATAGAGCTATCTAAATAATAAAGTGTCTTTTCCAAGTGTTTTCCTTTCTTTTGATTTACAAGAGCTCTCGGCTACTTATCTAAATTATAAATATAAATATGGAATCAACAGAAACAACTACTTCGAGGGCTAATACCCCTACCGGTATTGAATTACACTGTTGATTCCGATGTATTCTTAGACTAAGATATAACATATTCAAAAAAGAAGGAAATTAAATCCTTATTCCTCTAAATTTTAAGATCAAAGATCTCACATTTGGAACGCGTCCTACCAAGTAGGCACAACAAACCGAAAGCCATATCCCACGACCAGTTTCGACCTATCGGGTCTCATCAGATGGGCACTGGCAGAAAGGCATTTACAGGCTATATTATAAGTATAAATATAAATATGAATATGGAATCACCAGAAACAACTACTCCGGTTCGTTGTGCCTACTTGGTAGGACGCGTTCCAAATGTGAGATCTTTGATCTTAATATTTAGACGAATAAGGATTTTAATTCCTTATTTTTTGAATATGTTAAAAACACAATTGTTGCATCAGTTGTTTTGTATGATAATCGTTACATTAATACGTTAACGTCAAAACTTCTGATACGTTTTTTCCGGTATTTGCTATAAAAAGAGGAAAGGAACTTGTGCCATAATATGCACAGATAGAAATCATTTGTGTGTGTTGTTGTTAAGACATGTAAAATTTACTTTTTATAAAAATTACTAATTATAAACTGGTATAACCCGTCCAAATTTGGACGGTACCGATGTAGGTGTTGCATAGTCATTATTCAAACTAATCAGGAAAACTAGAAAATAGGAGACTCACCCTAATTACCACTAACTAAATGTTTAATGAGCGGACACGTGTCTGTCTCGCGTCGATAATGCCCATGTGTGAAGTGGCGAAACACGTGTCCGCTCATATTAATTTTAGTTAGTGGTAATTAGGGTGAGTCTTTCTTTATTTAATCAGAGAAACCTTTCCCCGACTAGAATTTTATTTACGCAAAAATGAAACAAATCAAACCATGAAACGCCCAATTAATACCTTATGAGGTCCTCATCAGGTTGGTCAAAATGGGTCATGGTCCCACGAAGCTTTTGTATGGAAAACTAGAAGCACGCCTAAATTAAGCGTATCTTCGGAATTCTTAATGCGGACATTATGCCGATAATTTAATGTTAGGCATGATAGACGATTTCCTCACTTGGCCAAAGGCGAAAAACCGAACATTTGCGAACAATGTTTAGACTTACAAATAGTATAAAAATGGGGTTATTTTAGGTACTAAGTATCCCAGTAATGTTTTTTATTAAATAACTTAAGGGTATCTGCCGTTATCACTTGGTGAAACATTTTTCAAAATTGAGAAAAAATTAAAACACTGAGGGTTTCACTAAAACTTTATTGAATACTCGATACGTATTTCGCCTTATAAGGGCATCTTCAGGAGTAACGAAATTTGGAATTAACAAACCACTTAAAAGATTGCATTTTACCTCATAATGCTAAACTTGTATCATTTGATATAGTTAATTTGTTCCCGTCCGTCCCTATCATCGAATTAAAAAATTATTTATTACATGAATTAACCAGTTGTAACTTAGAAGCACAATATTTTAACGAATTAAAATCTTTAATTAATATCAGGTTATCTCAAAATTATTTCACGTTTAATAACAATATTTATTTACAAAATGATGGCTTACCAATGGGATCAACTATCTCTCCTTTTTACGCTAATTACTTCTTAAATAAAGTTGAAGAAAAAATTTTCGACAACAATAATTTATATATCTAAGTAATGATAATAAAGAACAGTTTTATGTCCTGCCAATACTCCATATGTAAATAAAAACAAAAACGAAAAACCATATTGTGGATGCGTATGGGTATAATAAGTATGTGTGTCTGTGTTATTATTGCCGACATTGACGGCATATGTCTAATCCTTTGATGTTCCGCAAAAGTCCGTGTTTCCTTCCCAATTAAGCGCGAATGGAGACGCTGCGTTACATTTGTAATTAGGGCCTAATGCGGTTTCCACATCACATCCTAAAGCTGAATTCGGAATGCCTAATACCAACCTCTTGACTACCGAACTCTAAATTCTAGTCGGGTCCCACCATAACCTAACTTAAGTCCATGGTGCTACTATTTCCTAACCTACGCCCTTGATGCATGGCAACCAGGGCAACCATTCCCTATCATAACGTAACCTTGTCCTTCGTGCATACATTCATGCAAATTAAATTTAAAAAATGACAGATATAATACAATTTGGAAAATGCCCCATGAACCATGAACCTTCATTGAAATTTGTATGAACAGCTAACACAAACAAGTGTATCACTCTCTTAAATAATATCAACTGGTTCTACAGTTTACTGCAACCCCTACTATTATTTATTTTTTAATTTATGATTGTGACCTTTTAAGGCTTTAGATGAAAAATTGGTTGTTATCGAACTTAATCCATTTATATAATTTACCCACTACGAATAATACATTACCTACCTACGTTACGTAATTCAACATTGCGAAAAATTTAAATCAAAGCGTAATCTCTACCAATAATAACCGATTAAATTAAATTAATGAAGATGATTTTAATAAAGAATTAGCCATCATAAAACAGATCGCACATAACAATGGTTATGTTCGCAATACAATCACTAAATTATTAATGAAAATCAAAATTAAAACCCGAAATTTTCCTTTTAAAAATGTCCCAAACAAACAGGAAGAACCTTAAAAATCAATTAAAAAAATCAAACCTTGATTGTAACATTATTGAGGTCTAAAAACTATTCTGTAAAACTTGTAATGCCACATATATTAGTCAGTCCGAGAGAGCCATAAAAATCCGCGTTCGGGAGCATGAACATTCCATAAAAAAACAAAAATAGCAGTACGGGATTCTCAGAACATGGCATTTCTCATAGTAATGTATTAGATGAAGACAACACCAAGGTACTACATTTTCAAAACAAAGGCAGATTGCTTAAACATTTAGAAAATTTATAAATTAAAAGGCCTTGAAGAATAAGAAAGTTAACTCAGTAAATAATCAAACCGAAATATATTTGCACAATACACCCTTGTTGTTGTCGTCATTATAGTTGAGTAAAGGTTTTTCTATATCAGGTAGTCGTAAGGCAGATTAGGTATATATACTCGTGTAATAACTTCTAATCTCAACCGAGCGTAATGATCTAGTACTCTAGATCGTTACTTAACATTCGGGAGGTCACTGGTTCAAATCCGAGTCCTGGCTGCTCTGGTACAAGTTTTATGTGGTTTCCTTAGATCATTTAGACAAATGCTGGGGCAGTAATATTCCACAGATAATCTTTCACTTCTTTTCTGTCTTCATTTCGTCCGTCTCATCTTTCTCTCCCTAACCACACCACCCACCCATTCCCACGATTCCTGCAAGGAGGCTGAAGAGGGCCTTACGCCCTACCCTCCGGCTTTTCACTACAGTGTTGGTCGGAGGGACTGCCCGCCCACCAGCACGAGTAGCTGGTGAGAATGAAACACAAAAAAGGTTTTTTTTTCTAATGTTAGCATTTCTACTTAAAACTGTCTCTTCGATAATGATCTGTTGATCGAAACAATTATAAAAGTTCCTTATAATAAACAGTTGAAACAAAACGATTTTTTCGTCGTTATTTTATTTATTCAATTAAAAATCGCTTGATTCGATCTCAGTAACGACCACTTCCCTTACAAGTAGGCACGTTTTCGTCGTATGATTTTTCGTCATTGCAATTGTGCGTATGAAAAGACCTTAATTAGCTTTTCTTAATGAACACTTAATTTTCTGCGAGGAATGCAAAGCATTTTCCTTTTGCGGAGACATAAGCGTCAAGCAAGCCAATCCACTCAGAGTTTCTCGTGAATGGACGCTATTCTTTTTAATTGGCACTAATCAGCAATCAAGGCTGCCACTATCTGTAAGCGTGCTGCCACTTGCTTTGTACCTTTTGTTGTTACGTTTGAAACCCTCGGTAAAATCAAGTGGCTTAAGAGACAAAAGACAGGGAGACAGACAAGCTGAATTCAAAATTGCCTTTTTCTATTGATTGTCGTTAGAATGGATTTTAATCGGCAAAAAAAAATATTTCAATGGAGAAAATAACCACTTCATTATTGAAAGTAGAAATATACAAGGAAATAACAAAAAAGAAATAACCAGGAAATATGATACTATCAACTGCGTATGCGTAGTTCAAGCAACGAAAATATGAATTTTTCATTAAAATTTGACTAGAATAAGTAGTCGTTTTCTTTTGTTATAGAGTAGAATATTATTAGAAAGTACATCGCTAAGCTTCACCTCATTATACGTAGTACATTAATTTTAATCGATGGGGTTGACCACCAAGCGATATTCGCTTATTTCGTGTCAGTGATATTTACTCATAGCCGTTTAGTGTTCTTTATCGTTGTTGTTATTATTTAAGTGTTAGTGTATCAACATTAACAGCTGTTACGTGAGTTTGTGTAGTTTTTAAAAATTTTAAGGATACGTTTTCTGTTATTTTACCTAATACTTACTTGACACTAACACTACGCCACTGTCTAGTAGACATTTTTCCGGTTTTGTATTTTATTGGTTTTCTAAAATAAAAGTAGCCTAAGTTACTCCTTACTACATTACTTATCTGCCAGTTAAAATCCCGTCAAAATCGGACCAGCTGTTTCAGAGATTAGCCGGAACAAACAAACAGACAGACAGACAAAAATTGTAAAAAATGTTATTTTGGTATATGTACCGTGTATACATCCATATGCATTTTTACATTTTCGTGATTATTGATAACACATTGATTAAAGAGTCCCGTACATGTGTTTTTTTATTAGTATGTTGTGTAAATGTTCATTCAAACGTGTTTTGATGACCCTACCAGATTGTCCAATGTAAAAAGCATCACAGTTTTTACTTGTAAGGGGGTCATTTTTCGGCTTGACATAAGCTAAAAAATATTTTAGTGTTCTTTAATTTTTAATTTTATTAATCATTATTTGCAAAATACTCGAACTTGAATCCAAAAATCTGAAATACTAGTAACTGATAATCAACTAATTTTCCTCTGCTACTTTAAGAGATAAGCTCTTGGTTATTGTTAAAGATTCGTACTCAAAAGGACCAACGGAACCCTATCGTTGTGGCAACGCTATCCGTCCCTTCGTCCTTACGTCTGTCAGAGTTTTGTAACATTTAAACAAAGTCAGATATCGACTTGATATTCACAAATAACACGTAACTCCGTAAGCGCAGAATCGAAAATCGTATATAAAGTTATAAAAAACATTATGCAAAAGAAGGTATTAAAATCCTTTTTCGTCTAATTATAAAGGATCACAGATCCCACATTTGGAACGCGTCCTACACAGTAGACACCCCGCACCGAAACTCATATCCCACGACCGGTTTCGACCTATCGGGTCTCATCAGCAATCAGCCCTCGGAATAGTTGTTTCTGTTGATTTCATATTTATACTTATTTTTTTCGACTTTTATTACATAATACTTTGCCGGGGCCATCAAAATCATAATTTATAGTCTTTAAGAAACTACAAATTATGTACAACATTCCTCATACCTTGTACTTTTACTACTAACTCTAAAGACAGTTAATTGTATAATAGACAAATCTCACAAAAATATTTAAAAACTTTCCTTTAAAATAAAAAATTAAAATTTCATCATTAGCGAATACAAAGTTGAAATATATTATTTCTACTTACTGAGTTTTTGTTTTAGATTTTCTATATGTAGAAGTGTCCAATTCTATTCAGTTTTTCGATTACGAAAATCAATTAACGCAAAATTTTGAACGGGTTCGACCGATAAAAAAAATCAAATGACATGGCCACAGGAATTCCTGAGTTAACGGTCCAACTTTGGACAGATTCAAAGGACCTAAACAATAAATAAACAATAACGTTCGATTCAGTATTATCCGAATTCATGAACCGAACTATATTGTGCCGTAAACTGATCTACGGGATAAGATAAGGATAGTTTCAAACTAAAACGTCTGTCATATTCATAAGCTCTTGACTATAATGAAGCACATCATCTTGATCTTAATCACTAAACGACTAAACTAAGTAACACTGAAAAGTAAATTGTAGTGAGGCACACATAGTCGACTCGTTATACAGGATGTCTAAAAACTCAATGTACATATATCAACCACAAGATCGGGATCACAATTAGTCGAATCGATATATCAAATTTATTTGTTTGCCCTAGAATGGGCGCCAAAAGTGCCAAAACGAATTCGGTTTTCATTAGTTACTCAAAAATGCTTACATCTTGATAATATTTATTACGTATATACAAAGTTTATGAATGCATCAATTTCTCATGCACATGCCAATTTTCTTAAAACACGACATAGGTAAAAATTACACCAACCCTCAGATACAATTGTTCGGAACTTTTATGGAGGATTCAATTATTATTTTAATGATTTTCTTTTGGGAAATTACATACCTTAGTTTCATTTTTGTCTGTGATTAAAAAACATGTGCAACAGTTTCGAAGAAAACTAAGTTTCCTCCATCGATAATTTCCAACAAAAATTCTTAAAAAGTAGATATGCTACTCGAAAACACTAAATTATTATCTATTAACCCTTAGGGTCGATTTATTCCTCCAAAGAATATTTATGAATAATAAACCGACACATAGACACATTTTCCAACTCATTAGATAGTCCTGGCAGGATGGGCCATCATAAATGATTTTGAATGTAATTACTTCATAAATGAGATTCGAAACTAGAGTTACTGTAATTCTATCATAATAACAAAAGGAAAGAAGCATGAGTTGGAAATTGTTAATTGGCATCGCATTAAATTTCACCATACAGTGACTTCTTTAAAACAAAATCCACTTGAAGAAACTACTGTGTGACAAAATAATTAAAATGGAATCAATAAATAATTTGTAATTAATACTGTTCATGGTGCATTCACTATGAAACATTTTAATAATATTGAGGTTAATAAATACAAAAACACTCACTGGTAATGGCCTAACAGCCGAAACGGTCGTCAAAACACTTGAATAAACTTTGTTAAACCTCTCCAGTAAGTTTTTTGTATTCATTAACCTAAAAATAATTTGTAACCAATGCTTATGTACGGTATAACGAAAAATAACGAGTAAAAAGTCGTTAATTAAAAAATTAATTTTTTTGGAATCGATAAACACGGTTACATTCTAAGCGCTGGGTTACGGTCATAGTTAGACGAGTGAGGGTTTTCTCCTTTGTCTAATTATTGTATTTTTTATGTATCTGACGAGAGAGTGTTGTGGAAGTTGTGGAGTTTTCGATGTATGGTGGTTTGGAAAAAGGAAGGGATCTGAGGCCCTAGAAGTGTAATAAGGATAAGCAACGAGGTAAGTTCAGTTTTCTTATTTTTTATGGAGTCTGTATGTCTCTCGTAGAGATAGATACCACCTACAACCGACCTTTTCTTCTCCCCTGAGTTTAGTCTGTCCACGATTGTGGGTTGTTGTTTAAAAGAGTATGAAAGAGTCGAGTTGCAACGTATAGTAACTAAAATCTCTAATTATTTTTTAATAGTTTCCTTACATGCTCAGATAACATGCGAAGAACAAATATATTTTATCTCTCCTTTTTTACTTACTACATACAAAATACGATTCATTTTTGAATTATCTAATACTTAAACTGTAGAAACTACGGGTATATGACGGATGAAATCTGATACATCAACCTGAAGAAACTGTAAAGGTTTCCAATTTCTCCACATCACTAAGATACCTTAAAATAAAAGTAAATGACGAACTAATATTTACTGAAAGGTACAACTTTCTTATGCGTGTATCGCCGGAGAAATTAATTAACATACCCTAATAGGGGGAGAATTATTGTTATATATTATGAAAACTTACGTCAGATTTGGTGTTTCAATTTTACACAGTCCGTTTCATTGAAGCAAATAAAAATAAATAAAGTCAAAGAAAACCGTTTAAAGAAACTATCATTGTAGACATAAAAGAATGGAGCAATAAAAGGTTAATATTAAAAATAAAGAAGAAAATAAAAACATGATACACGAAATTAGGAAACCAGAATTAATAGATAATGAATTTAACCACATTGTAAGGTTTCCGCTATAAATGTGGGTTTAAAAACCGTCGCTTGTAATACATTATTTTAAACAGAAAAACTACAACCCAAAAGAATAAAACAAAAGTATATTTTTGGTCAATACTGCCAGACGTAAAACCTTTTGGTTCGCATTATCACGTGTACACAGCTTCGACAGAACACCGACCAATCTACTTACTACCACTGAACACTGGAATTCACTAATCTTGAACAACATCCTGTTCTAATATGGATATCAACATTCCAAACTGAACCCACTGAGTTGCTATCTAAGTTGAACTATATGGAATTTTGGATCACAGTGTGTTATTTGATTCAGTTCCATATGCCTCCATTTGATTTTATTTTACACATTTTACTTAAACTTTTAACGATACAAGGGTGATGAAGCATGTTTAATAATGGAAAAATACAAAAACACAAAGAACTTCAACAAATATATTCAAAAAAGGTCGACAATTGTTTCGGCTAACCAGCCATTATCAAGAGTACAACTAGAGTAGAGTATAGTCGTAGTCTTGATAATGGTCGGTTAGTCGAGTTTTGTTGAATATATAGAAATTGGCACTTAATTAATCATTACAAAAATATTAGTGCAGGTATTTGTAAAAGATTAGCTAAAATAGGAATTAATACCGTATGTTCAAATAAAGTTAATTTAGCTAAATTATTAGGTAATAATAAAATTACAAATTCTGACAAAGTATGTAAATCTGGGGTGTATGAAATTCATTGTTCAGACTGCGATGCTATGTATTTAGGGCAGACAGGAAGATCGTTTAGAATTAGGTTTAAAGAACACAAAAAGTCAAAAACATTGTTTTGAAAATGGTCACAATTTTAACGTAGAAAATAATTTTAGAACCTTACATATCCTTAATAAAAGCAAAAGATTAAGTTTGTTAGAAATATTAGAAATCAAAAAGACCTTTTTTCTAAATAAAAATATTAAAAATGAACAGTGTGAAGGGCACAATAGCCCTATATTTCGTGCATGTTTCCATAATCTATAAGTGGGGTTACTTCCCCCACTCACATGTAAGGTATAAATATCTTTAGTTAGTTTCTAATTGACTCTTTATGAATGGCCTAATTAATCCGAAACGATTGTAAGAGTATTCTTAATAAAGTTTGTAAAACCTTTGAACAAGTGTGTTTGTTTTTTGAATAAATTAAAAATGTTTTACAAGTTCCCAACCGCAACCTCTCTAACTATTATTAAAATAATCTATCCCATGTGACCAAAGATGAAATGTTGACACCAACAATCCTGAATTTAATAAAAGTTGGAGTATATCTTTACAGTAATTGATAAATAATATATTACCAGTATTTATAATTCATGAGACGACACTGAACTGTCCGCGATCTCTTTAAGGAAAAGAATACAGTTTGTGGCCGGATGACTCAACACCAATTGGTGATTATAGATTTTATCGACGACCCCCCACTCGGCAGTCATGTCTGACACTTAGTCCGGTACCTATCCACGTATACCTATAACTATAAAGGTCCATTGGGCACTTGCACGTCAAATTATACAGATGCAATTACTCCGCTATTGACGCGCTTGGCTTAACCAAATCGGAATGTTTGGATTGGCACAAAAGGTACTGTAGTCGAGCTTTGTTGTCTATTTACGGTTTTTCCTGTCACAGCAGCATTAACGATTTAACGAAACGAATCGAATTGATTTTATTGAAACTAGTTCTCTTTTTTTTTTTCGTTCTTTCTTTGGGTGGCCCAATTAAAACAACTTCGAAGTAAAATATACACTGTCATTTTACTCAGTACCTACGTTCGAAAAAATTATTTGATTCGATATGGTGATGTGCGTGCTTTAATGAATATTACTAATCAAAGAGATTGATTCATCGGTGATGTATTTGTGAAACATTTTAGAAATTCAAAGTAGAAAATAGACTGTGCTTTTACCACAGTTTAAATAATTAAATAAAGAAAGACTCCCCCTAATTACCACTAACTAAATTTTATATGAGCGGACACGTGTCTGTCTCGCGTTGATAATGCCCACATGTGAAGTGAGCGAAACACGTGTTCGCTCATATAAAATTTAGTTAGTGGTAATTAGGGGGAGTCTTTCTTTATTTAATTATTCTTTTACCGCAGTCTCCAATTTGCTACTTTGAATATGACTTCCCGGTCAAAGGAATTAAACAGATTTAAGGTTCTAAAATATAGAACTAAGATCATTCAAGAGGATATTAATTTTCTGAAGAAATGACTCCGTTATAATGTTGTTTTACAGTCTCGCGTTGATAATGCCCACGTGTGAAGTGGGCGAAACACGTGTTCGCTCATATAATATTTAGTTAGTGGTAATTAGGGTGTCTTTCTTTATTTAATTTTAGAAATAATGAAAAATACAAAAGAACTACTTTTAAATGTTTCAAAGTTTTATTGTATTACACCCGCTATGTTGATGATATTTTTTGCATATGGAATCGCACGGAAAGACAATTATCATTATTTTGAACACACATAAATAACATAGACAGAAAGATATTGATGAGGCGTTAATTTCTTGTAACTCCATAATTCACAAAAACAAACAAGAAGGTTACAAAACTTTATTTAAGTAAACTATAATTATTACGATACAGTGTATCTTCTTCAGGTGTAGGAGTTCTTTTGTTTTTGTGAATAAACAGAAAGATCCAATTTACTTTAGAAAAAGGGGACATAAAAGGGTTAAACTTTTTAGATATAAACATTAAAATTGAAAACAACAGATTAGTTTACAACATTAACAGAATACCGACAGCAACAGATACTACTATTAATTCACGTTCTAACCAAACTTATCAAGTAAAAATGGCAGCATTTGGTAGTTATATATACAGATTGAATAAAACAGATTATGAAAAAGAACCTACCGTTCAAAAGCAAAAAAACAATGATTTTAACCCTTCAATAGTCGATAACATATATATAACCGATTGAAAATAATAAACGCGAAAAAGACACTAATTCTTGATGTTTTTTTTTTCGAAGAGGGACGCGAAACTGCCACCAGAATTACTCTAACAAATTGCAATTTTATGATTTTCCAATCTCAACATCAAACAAGCTAATTTAACATTATTCTGTAGCAATCAACATCCACTAGAACACTCTGTATATATAGTTGTTGTGTAAATATTTAAATAATAAGTACTTAAATTTCTCTGTCTATTCTTCTCTTTACAAATAACTTTATTACCTCTGTACTTTCCTATAATCCCTTTTTTCTATTCTATTACTAATTGAACGACGCCTATGATTCTGCACCTGTTTAATTGCCAATGATATCGGCAACAAAAAAATGCGGGGTTGCAATAATGAGACTAAACTCTCTCATTTGTTTTGAGTTTCTCTTTCACTGTTCAAGTCGCGTCTTCGCAATCCTTCCAAAATTGAAATTTAAATACGTAATAATCGATTTAATCGAATCTATGGAATGTATGACATTAATGTAAAAAGGTCCTTCGTCGTATCTTACTTACAAAAGTGCATATAATTACTCAGAAACTTCAATGTTTTCTTCTCTAATAATTTTTTGTTTCTTCCTTCGTCTACGATGTAGCAATGCTAACAAAATAATTTGCCAATAATGTTGGCACCATAACTTGACTATAAAAATAAACTGGACAATGACTACTAGGTATTTATTTTTAAAATCCTTTTTCGTCTAATTATAAAGGATCACAGATCCCACATTTGGAACGCGTCATACACAGTAGGCACTGCGCACCGACAGCCATATCCCACGACCATTCTGCCACCGCCTCGATAGGTCGAAACCGGTCGTGGGATATGGCTTTCGATGCGCTGTGCCTACTGTGTAGGATGCGTTCCAAATTTGGGATCTGTTATCCTTTATAATTAGACGAAAAATGATTTGATTACCTTCCTTTCTTGGATTGTTATCTGCGTCTAAGAATCGTTCGGAATCAACAGTGTAATTCAATGCCGGTAGGGGTATTAGCCCTCGGAGTAGTTGTTTCTATTGATTCCATATTTATATATTTTTATTTTTAATCGCTGGAAACTAAATTTTATCGCCCCGTTTGAGTCTTCTGCGAACGCGACACGACATATAGCAAACGAAAAATCGCAACGCAATCGCTCCGTCTGAAAAAGGTCTTAATATTGTGGAAATTACTATCCTTAAATTTTCTTATATGTCAACCGCTAATTTTGTTGGTTTGTATAATTAATTCGTATTCATTTTAGGAAAACAAAATCTAAATGTCATTTGTGAATTCTTTATAAATATATAAAATATTGCCGCAGAAAGGCTCGGTGTAGGGTAGCAGTGGGAAGGGCGTGACGAGGATTATTCGAGAGGGTTGGCGGTGGCATAAGGTCCGGTATCATCGCGGGCGGCTGTGAAGGAATGCATCGCGACGCCGTCGTCGCCAAAAGGCACTGCGACCTGTCAACGTAGCGGACAAAGTGCCAACTGACGTGGAAGGCCACTTTGATCATGAAACGAAATTGCAATTTTGAAACGATCACCGCACCGCATTGATCAAATATTACGTTGAAAAGGATTATGGGTTTCTTAATTCCAATTCTCAGTGAACTCGTTCCCGGATACTTCGCCGATTTGGCCACCACACACACATACACGTAAACACACGAACAACCTTTTGAACTGGCCGTTATTCGCGGTTCGATGTTTAATCGCTTATGATATTAGATTTTTTGAAGAAAGAAATCACGAAAACGATGCATGCACAATAAATTATAAACGCCACATACTTACGTATATAACTTTATGTATATACAGTAAATAAAAATTGAAAAAAAGAAATAGTCTAACACTCGAAACGCAGATTCCAAAAGCATTACAAGAAATACCACTTAATTCTTTATATGAGAAGCTGGACTGACAAATGCCGCTGTTGGTCTATTCTAAGCTCGGGAAAGAAATTTTATTCTAATGTTGAACTGGCTACTTTTTTTAGTAATTCATGACATGTACTTTTTTACCCAAGACTAATCATCTTATTCGTATTCGAGTAAAGTATTGCAAAAATTTCGTTGGCATAGGCGTAGGTCTGAAAGTATTTCTTGTCGATTTACTATTTTAATTGTTTCTGAAAGAATTGTAACTAATGATTCAAATGTCCAATGCTTCATATCCTAAAACGACCTAAAAACTCAAAGAATAGTAGTAAATTGTCAAGATATTGACATTCTTATAGTCGAAGACAGAAATTATTACAGGGTCTTGCATAAAAAAACTACATATCATGAAATAATGCAAGACGTACTCACATCAGTTGAGATTTAGAATATTATAACTCAAATCGGGAGAATAATCCCAGATTATTGTATTATTTGATACAATATTGTGTACAATTATTGAGTAATCAACAATTAATAATTAGAATCATCAAATCAATCAATATATATTTTATATGAAACAGGAAATGTATAATTACAGTTAAAATCAAAACCGTACAAACAGAGAGAGTCTTTAAACTTTGTTTGGTGCACTTTTCGTGAAAAATTCTTCTAATGGAGTATGAAATTAAATTAAACACCTTTTAAATACTTTATTTCTCAACAATATTGTTTCGGCCATTCTCAAGAGAAAGTACAAAGATTACTTAATTTTAAAATATCTAACACTAAATTATAATACTTTAAGGGTAAATGGTGGGGTAGGTTACAATTTATGGATGATGAGCGGGGAATTTTAGGTACAGAGTTCTCTCTGGTTGTTTATTATGTTGATATTTTTATGAATGGCTTTCTTAATCTCTAGGTTTTCTAATAGCGATAATTTCCTATTTTTTTCTATATAGAAAAAAGCGATAATTTAGTAAACAACCAGAAAAAATTCTGTACCTACAACTCCCCGCTCATCCTGCATAAATTGTAACCTACCCCACCATTTACCCTTAAAGTATTATAATTTGGATATAAATATAAATATGGAATCAACAGAAACAACTACTCCGAGGGCTAATACCCCTACCGGCATTGAATTACACTGTTGGTTCCGAACGATTATTAGACGAAAATATAACATATTCAAAAAAGAAGGAATTAAAATCCTTATTCGTCTAAATATTAAGGTCTTTGATCTTAATATTTAGACGAATAAGGATTTTAATTTCTTCTTTTTTTAATAGATCATAATTTAGTGTTAAATATTTTAAAATTTATTAATCTTAAAGTCTTTAAAAAGTGAGATCCTCTATTGTTTAATTTAATTTCATACTCCTTTAGAGAGAGTCTTCTTTGTTCGATCATCGCATCGGCAGGAGGAATTTCGGTGAGTTTCGAAAACGCAGACCAATTGATTTTATTTTAATAATAAGTTTGGTAAGACAATGGACACCCACGACGGACGAGCAGAGCACAGGTGCGCTCCGAGCAGTCCGTAGGTGTACTAAATAGTCTCCATCATCTCTCCCTCTCTGTTTCTCTTTTTGTGTCCGCGATGCTCTCTCGGCTGAATTCAAATCCGATACTTTTTATTTTCATCCCGATCCTCATTGTGTGAGGACATTAGCTCGAGATATTATCACTGAGTTGTGGGTTTGATATTAAATTAATGCATAGACCACACTCCCCTAAAATAACTTCGGAAACTAATGTTTTACCTGCGTTTCTGCCCGCCAGGGTCGTATTCAGGCCATTGTCTTCTACGCAAAAAGAGAACCGCGAAATTCTGGAGGAGGCAGTAAATGATTGTTGTAATTATTTCTCTCTCATTCTCTCCTCCCTCCATTTCACTTGCTCCTGTCATTGATTTCAGATAAGAAGTTACATTATGTTGGGTTCATTGGATTTGTTACAATTAATTTCAAACCATCTGCAATGGCTGGTAACAACATCACTTTACTATAGTTATTCTAATTATTTAAATTATAAAAGTGCCACTATTTGATGAATTAGCGGTTCCTCTACCATAAATGGTATAATATGAATTTCGAGAAACTGCTTTATGAGACACGCTTTAGTTAAACTTATTACTAATTCACAATAAAAAAACATTAAGAAACAATAATGAGCTTATAACAAAGACTATTCTTAATGCAATTTTTGTGAAATTGCATGATTAAATCACAATAAGAAATAATAAATAAAACAACGGTACCGTTTCACTATTTATTTCGTATAGATCGACAAATTTGTTTCCCCTACGTTATCACTATTTATGTAGTCAAAGGTTGAAAAAAAAGGAAATGGGAATTGTAAGTAGTTAATTCGATTTGGTTATTTACTAAATTAATATTATTTAAAACGCATTTTTTTATTTCCAAATTTTCTAACAGAGAGAGTTTTCTAGATTTAGGAATATTACTATGTATGAATTTAAAATTATTAGTATCTAAAGAGTGGTTGGGCGTGATGCAGTGCTCGGCCATTCCACTCGAATTACATTTTTTATTTTTTATCGCTGCAGAATGTTCGGCGATGCGCTTCGAAATTGCTCTTCCCAATTGACTGATATATGTGACTTTACAATCTTCACAAAAAAGTTTGGTAAACCCCACATTTATCAGTATCGGGATTTTTTGCTTTGTGGTTCACCAGCATTGCTCCAAAGTTAACGGAGTCGATTTCAATAATTCTGAAATTGAACTATTTTGAAAGAACGATTTAAATTATATACTAAGATTATTAACAAATCTAATTGAACTAAAAAATAGGTTTTTGCTGGCAAAGGGGGCACTGTTTTAAAGTAGACTAGATACTTAGTTTAATAACTTTTCAACTAAAAGGGGTTGAAATTCATTAGAGATTGCAGAGATTGCAATATATTTAGCTATTCTTAATTGCGTATTAAAATCAGAGGTGGATAATGGTATATTAATGAGTCTATTGAGGAGGCAGTGAAATACCACAAGTTTTATTTGTTTTGGGTGTGTGGAATGTAAACATTAATTTTGAACCTATTTGTGTCTTTTGATATGCGTATATCCAGGAAATTAATGCCGTTATTTGCCTCCTTTTCTATTGTAAACGAAATATTAGTATTTAAAGAATTTAAAAGTATTAAGAAATTATCTGTCGTTCGGTACTTTTCCAAACGCAGAAAATATCGTCCACATACCTGTGCCAGATATGAACCAGTTTTATTAAGGGGTTATCCAATTTGAATATATTAATAATAATATTAATTTAGTAAATAACCAAATCGAATTAACGACTTAGTCCCATTGCTGCCCGCCAGATTGAAAAAGAGATTATACAGTGGCATTGCTGCCCGGTATGTAGATGATAATCCCAATTCTTGGATTTTTTGCCATAAGCACTGTTTGAAATGAAAGTTACAGCCTTTTAATAATGTATTAGGCAATACTTCTCTACAGACCAAAATTGTGGATAGTTCAAAATCAATTTTCAAATATTTTGGACTAAACGTTAGAACTCTACTTTTTATCAATTCAAACAGTCTCTTGTACGTATCTTTTTTTTCTATTTGGTAATAATGATTATATAGCCGGACGCACATTCGTGTAATTTTCTGTGCTTTTCAGATAGACGTGAAGAGTGTAATGTTGATCGAAAAGATTAGAGCAACTTTTAAATGTTCCGTAACCTTCTAACACAATTTGTTGTTTACCCCAAGTACTTTCAACCAACTCAATCGAATTCATAATCTGTGACGTTAAAATTGTCGTTTTATACTTTTATAATACCTAATTATGAATTCAAATTAATTATGAGGATAATAAAGTTGGCAGGCAGCAATGCCACCAACATTAATAGACATAAAGGTCGGCAGGCAGCAATGCTACAATTTCAGGTAAAATATTTTCGCGGACAGCAATGGGACATCCCCGAATTAACTACTTACATTCCCCTCTCCTTTTTTTTAACTTTTGACTACATCAATAGTGATAACGTAGGATTTTAAACTTAGTAATTATCTGTTGCGCTTGTTAATGGCCGGATTGCGCCGAAACAAATTTGTCGAGCTAGACAAAATAAATAGTGAAACGGTCCCGTTGTTTTATTTCTTATTTATTATTGTGATTTAATCATGCAGCTTCACAAAAATTGCACTAAGAATGGTCTTTGTTATAAGATTATTATTGTTTCTTAATGTTTTATTCTCATAGTCGTGGAGCGTCGGAGGATGTCGTTATTCGTTTGCATTGATTTTTGGAAAATTACTGTTGTAAACTTGTTAAAGAAAAAGGTTGCCTTTATTTACCAATATCTTCTATTTCTACTGAATCAATATGTCGACAATGATAAAACAAAGCTCTAATAATTTTGATGGCACATAACTGAAGGTATACAATTTCAATTTATATTTGCCATTTAGGGTCGTCCGTTTTGGCCCTTTCTCTGACGTTAAAATGCTCCTGTGTTATCCACAAACCGAAAACATTCGTTTCCGGTTTCGTTATTCATATTAAAGTTAGAAGTTTATCCAAATATTTTACTATATTTGTTGATGATTAAAAAGAAATATGAAGCAGTTCAGATAATGATTCAATAGTTTTAATTTTTTACTACGTATTTCGATTCCTTTAAGAAATTGCCGTGCCAGTCAGAATTATCGTAAACCATGATAACAATCTATCAGAATATCGTAGACTTTAATTTTATGCCTAACTGATTCACAGTAATAAAAGCAGGGAATGCTGATAATACTAGAATTTTTCCATTAATAAGCGATCACGATTTAGATATAAAATCAAATATAATGGATGAATTAAACCTAAAGGTTTTCTAAATAATAAAAAATGTTACAGGCTATTTTAGTTGATTGTAATTATAAGAATCGTCTCATAAATATTTAGCGTTCTGTACCTTAAATGAAAACATGGTTTACCTGCTCAAGAGTTTGCCTGTCTAAGTAGCTTCTTAAAAAAAACGTTTTGTATTTCATTCCCACCAGCTACTCGTACTGGTGGACGGGTAATCCCTCCTACCTACACTGTAGTGCAAAGGCGGAGGGTAGGGCGTAAGGCCCTCTTCAACAAAATATTTAGAAAAGGCTACGAAAAAAAAAGGAATTTAATAATTATATGCCTATTAACTAATCCCAATTTATTTTTATCTAACTGACAGATAGACTCTAATAAAGGCAAAGTTGTTTGACGTCATTTAGATAAGCAAATTTTTTAAAAAATACTATACTATTACGCCCTAGATGACAAGACAACAATTAGCGCAAGGAACCAATAAATTATTTAAAAAAATCAATCCTCAGTTCTGAAATTTTTAACAAAGAATCTTTTGAAGGACATAACTCATGTCCTAGGTCAACTTACAATTACTTAGCTTGTCTGTGTGTACAGTAATATTGTCAAAATAACGTCAAGAGGTGACTTTTGTTTTGTTAAAAATAAGAAACGGATAAAATGAACAACTAATTAAAAATTTCGACGAAGGTCTCCGTCGCCATCATGCATACATCACCTAATAGCGTTAATTTGTTGTTTGCACAATTGACAAATGACGTCAAGATTGTACATATGATGCGATTGTTACTAAAGTACGCTTGTAACGACGGTAGTTAGTTAATAAGAGTGTTAGTGACCTCTTAACCACTTAGCACTGATTGCTTGTTTAAATGATTGGATAATAACTTAAAGTTTAGTATGACAACCGAACGAAGAAGAGACATCGCCGTCCCGTACGTCTCTATGCCATACAGATAACGGGCGGCTATTCTTAGGGAGCAACGGACACAACAATCTTTCAGCTAGGGGTGGACCAATAAAATACGAATTTGGTAATTAAAACTACGCTAAAAACTAAAATTCTTACAATTTGTAGCACAAGTTGATGTTGACCACAACTGCGCGTGTAAAATAATGACCATAACGTAAAATTGAGAGTAAATGTTTTACAATTAGTAATATTATCTAGGACGTAAGATAACTCAGTATAGAAAAAGCGAAAGAGGCATAAAATATATAATGGCGCAATATCGGGTCACTTTTAACAAAAATAAATTACAAAGCATGTTTTTTAAGTAAGTACCGTTATGAAATTAATAAAAACCGTGCATAGATATCTTAATAATTTTATTTTTACATGAAAGCCTGTACGTTAATCTACTTTTCTACATTATTTCCTTCTATATTGAGGCACGTGTCATAACGTTTGACCAGTGACCAGTTTTTGAATACCCTTCTCATAGAACTCTGCCGCCTGACTTGTTAACTGTTAACCACTGCATCAGAACTGTTTTGACTTCGCCATCGTCTTGAAGACGCTGACCTCCCAGATCTTTCTTCAAGTGCAGGAACAAATAGTAGTTACTGGGCGCCAGATCAGGGCTGTACGGAGGATAATCTAGCCACATGCGGACGGGCATTGTCATGCACATTTGTGCGGCCATCTTTAAATGCTCTCACCCACTTCCTTACCATTTAATCACTCATAATGTTTTGTTCGTAAACTCCACAGATCTCACGATGAATATCAATCGGTTTTGGTCCTTTAGCACTAAGGAATCGTATAACAGCCCGTACTTCACAGTCGACAGTCACACTCACGATTATCGGAGGCATCTTAAACACTCAGTAAACAACGTAAACAAGGGCAAATCAGACTGTAATGGCTTGCGTAGGTGAGAGATGTAGGTACTCAGTGCGCATGCGCGGAACGTTGACCGCAATGCTGCGGCAGGCAGAATTTAAAACAGTATTTCCTTAAAAAACATGCCTCGTACTTCTATATTCCAGAACGGTTAATTCGGAAATTCCAAAATAATTATAAGAGTGTGTATTTAAGCACGGCTATGTACGGGTGCGAAATGGTGAAGGTGGGAATGGAAAAGAAAAAGTTAGAAGCATTTCAGACGTGGTGTTACAGATCTATGTTGAAAATTCCGTTAATAGGAAGGATTAAAAGTGATAACGAATTGGAAAAATTAGGATAACAGAAGGAGCTATAAAAGAAAATTTAATATGGTATGAAACTTTCTGAGACACAAGAGCTAGTTAGAAATACATTATAATAAGAAATATTAGGAATAAACCTAGACCAATTTGAGATAATTGTTAGCAAATAGTTTGAGATGTGGGAAGATCGACTCAGGAGAGGAAGGACTAACAACCTTGCCATGATGATGATCTTGAGCCATAAGATCATTATAAACACACAATTTGTTCTACCCTAAACGCAGGGCTAAATGGGCTATAGTCTCGTGACGCCTGTCTTTCGAAGAAGTATTTTATAATGTATTAACTTTTCCAAAGTTTATTCCGCTCCCGTTCCCATGTACCTTCTTATGAAAAGAGACAAATTATTGCTAACATCTTACAGAAACCAGAAATTGTAGAACGGCCATAAACCATTATGTATAGTAATAAAAAAATGTTAATATATGAATAAAAGTCAAAATTAATAATAATTATCGATTGATGTGCAATGGAGCCGTAAAAGTTGATGATTAGAGTAATGACTATTAAACAAAAATCACTATTGTTTACAGAATTAAGCTACGCTATACTTTCACGTATAATACGTGTGATTAAATTATATAGAACGAATTTAGCGAATAGTTAAACGCTAAAACTGTAACAACATGCTGAAATATTAGGTTTAAAAATGTGATTATACACTGTCTACTTGTCAAATGACGAGTCGTCCCTGGAATGGTGTCTAAATGTGTCCTAAATTAAAGTCACCGTACCGTCTCGGACAAATCAGAGTACCGACTTGAATTATCATAAAGGGAAATCCTTATTTTACAATTAAGGTCCCCTTAATGGTAAACAAGTGTCAAGTGACTCTTCGTTAACGTGGCGTTAATGTACGCACTCAACTTACATACCTATAAAGATCTAGTGGTTCTTCCTAATTTTCTAGTATTTCTCACTACTCGACTGACTGACTGAATCAAACCTAATTCTGAAACGTCCGTCGTCGCAAAATTAAAAAAGCGACTTTGAATCACACAAATCAAAATCCATTAGCTCATTCATGAAACTCGAGAAATTAAATGCGTTTGCACACCACGTTACGCATTATCATATGCGGTAAGTAGCCGCGACGTTACGTCTGTTCGTCCCAATACAATAATGTCACTCAAAAATCATGCCAAAAAGATAATGCGACAGGAAATATGTTTTAATGATTGTAGGATAACGTTTATTTATCTCTAATATATTACTATGTTCTTAAAAAGTTATACATTATAATACCTATGAAATTAAAAAGATGGCGCTAATTGTGAAGCCACTCTTCGGAGCGATAGTGCTAAATTTTTAAGAGATTACGGTTATCTACATAGATTGTGAAAATATTATGACAATAAAACATTGAAATCACTCGTAATAAAAAATGTATCATATGAGTTATCCATGAAAATCGTAGGTTACGGTATCGTTTTAAATAACATTGTATGCTGTATAACATCATCGTAATAGGGTCGTCAGTACAAATATTACAGCTCGTTATCTCCCTATCTCAAGCCAATCTTGGACGTGAAACAAGATCAACCCCATCCCTAACTATTTACAAACAGTAATGAAATCTGTATTTACCTCTGCACCTCTTTACTTCCGTTTATACTTCTAACATGTCTCTAATTAACCCTTCATGTCTTAAAGTGTATCCTTTTTATATTTTTTCCTATTGACCTCTAGAGCGCCCTTGTTCGTGTACGCCTTCTTATGCCTCTTCATTTCTAACCTTTTCTATCCATGATATTGTCACATAGCGCTTATAATTTATAAAATTGTATTAGTTTTTTCATTTGTCCTAAAATTTTATTATTTTTATTGTTATACATTCAGCGAATTTGGGTCGTGACCAAGTTGTAGTTGTTGAAAATGCAAATAAGCACTATGTGGGGTCCTATAAAGAGCCAGTATAAATCATTATCGTGGAGGTTAAGTAAGTCTGCGAAACCATGAAGATGTCTACTCGAAGAGGTGGTTCAGGGCTCCGTTGAGTGAAATCGTCGTGTGCGAGGAGTACTGCCGTTGTTTCTGACCCTATCCCGAATTCTCAGAGACGGGTATACTCCATTAAGCCACAGACAAAACCAAGTAGAATATAATCTCCCAGTTAAGCTCTTGATTCTTGACTTTTAAAATTTTACTTAGCTTCATTTGTTTATTTGATTCAGTCTTCTAGTTAGTAAGTTTTTGACTTTCTAAATATCGTCAATCGAAAACTTATTCTATACACCTATTTTTCCTTTACTCGTTTACTATCAATATGACTTCTGCCTCGTTCCATATTTTATTACTACTATACGTCAAACTTATTTTCTTGTTATACGAGGGAAAATCAACTATAAACGGTAATTTTACTATTTAACTTAGCACGTAGTTTCGATCTAGAGGATTCGATGCTCGAGTGTTGTTTGATTCATAAGGAGGAGAAAACCGGCTTAAGTAGCAGCTGCGCTCGGTTCTGTTCGCAGTACAGCCCTGACTGAGCGCAAGGTACCTTCGTCTGTTGCAAAATTACAATGCGCATCATTATAAAGTTTTTAACCAATGAAGGCATTAAACCATGGGAAATTTCCACTCGTTTGAAGGCACAGTTCGGAGTTTGGGGATTCTACACTGTCTCAGAATCGTGGGTCAGAGAATTCAGGGAAGGTTGAAAACGTGTCGAAAATGAAAGTGATGATCGACGCCCAAAAACAAGTTTCACAAATGACAACATCCATGCTGTTCGAGAGCTTATTGAAGGTGATCACCATCAGCCGGTTAACTATTGAATAAATCTCAAATCTCATCAGAAGTGGGTGTCAACTATAGGAGTGTTTAATCCAACATCACTGATGAACTGGGTTTTAGAAAAATTAGTGCTCGCTGGTTGTGGTTAGTGCCAAGGTTGTTGACCGAAAATCAAAAACAGGTTAGATCGGAGATCAGTGAAAGACTTCTAAATCGATTTAGACAAAAAGGGCAGTTTCTTTTGAGGCGTACCGTCACTTGTGGGTCAAAGCCAAAACCCGTCTCTCAGCTGTAAAAGTGTTTGCGACTGTTTCCTTGGACTCAAGGGTTTCTTTAAATTTTACTCATAGATTTTCTTCACGATCAGTGATCAACGAACAGTGAATGCTTACTATTCTGAGTCAGTCAGATTACAATCGACAAAAATCGCGTATCTAAGCAAACGACGGGATATGCCGATTCTAGTATTCGAAACGTCATCCCCCTTCATGACAACGCCAGGCCACATACCGCAGTTTTGACAAGGAATAAATTTGAAGAAATGGCTGGGAAACCCTCGAGAATTCTCCTTATAACCCTCACTAATCACTAATCATCCTGTACTTCGCGCCCTTGGAACAACCAAAAAAAGAGACAAAATATTTGAAAGCAATGAAGGAGTAGAGAAGTATATGTGCAATTGGCTGACAATTCGCCCTCAAACTTTTTATGAAGAAGGAATATTCAAGCTTCCAAATCGGAGGTGACTACATTGAAAAATGTTAAATGTTTAGTTTGTTACGTTGAATAAATGATTCACACGTAATCACTCAATGATTTTACTATAACTATTTACCCCTGAATCAAACTATATGCAAATGGACTGTATCCTTGACAAAGATGATTACGGTCCAGAGAATAATATTCGAATCGTTTATGTACAATCTCAATAATACTGTTACTAATTCTATTGTAAGTACAGTTTACACTTTTTATTATTGTTCGCAATTTCTTATGCAAATCAGCAATGTCTTTCTGTTGGAACGTACAGAACAGCTGACTTCTTAAGTCTGACTAACCATCCTTTATGTAAGGTGACGTAATTAAATTAGTTTTTCATATTTATTATGCTTATCAGATTGAGGTAGTGAGTGAGACCTTTTATTTAAGTCGTCTGTGAGTTGGTAAAATAATAGTTGCTAACGAAAAAAATGTTCATTGTCAGTATTTCAATGTAGAGCGAGTAAAAGAATTGAGACGTGGAACACGTGTTCGCCCATAGAAGAAAGAATGTCAATTCATGTCTTCTTTACAAGCAATTCTCGTTAACGCAGTCGAAAGATACACGAAAAGTCAGGGTTGCCAAGTTTACAGTGTCTATGAAAATTGAAATAATATCAAAAAATAAACAAAATACAATTACTACGCGGTATATGTGCAGAATCAAAGCCAATGAAGGGATCATGAGTTTTATTTTAAGAATCGATACCCAGTCTACCGTTTCGCCTTTATGTCTGTGTTAAAATTGTCTGTTGCATTTTCTATTTGTGAATTTTCTTGAAATAGCTAGCAACAATCGTTTCACCTCTCGGCGTTATGAAGCTGACGGTTGTGCTTTGTTTTGAGGTCTGCGAACAGCCAGTAGTCGCTGGTAGTAGTCTCCAAATCTGTACAATACGGTGGATGTGGGAGAAATTCTAAGTTCAACACGGTGTGTTGTCTTGATGAAACAAAGTCTTTTTCTTTGCCATATGCGGTCGTTTCTTTGCAATTTCGGCATTTAAACGCTCCAGTAACACTATATAACCATAACCTTTCCAGCCGATTGTTGTGTTTTCCGGAGCTTTGGACGAGATTCACCAGTTGATATCCACTCAGATGACGATCGTTTTAATTCCGGAGTGAAGTGATGGATCCATGTTTCATCTATTGTTGCATATATTATCGACGCAAAAATTCCGATTTGTTACGTTTAAACATTGCCAAACACTGCTCAGAATCAACAAGACGTTCTTGTTTTTGGTCAACAGTGAGCAATTGCGGCACTCACTTCGAACAGAGCTTTAGTTTTCTCATAGTCAAATGCTCATGCAATATCAATATAAAGCCAGCACGTTCTTTTGATATCTTTACGATGTCAACTAACTCACGCAATTTCACTTTTCGATCATTCAAAACGATTTTGTGGATTTTTTTTATGTTGGTTTTCTGGTTTTCCTCATTTGGACGTCCACTGCGTTCTGCATCATTAGTGTCTCTACGACCACGTTTGAAGTCAACAAACCAACGTTTTATATTATTTCGGTTGTTTCCAATTGAGCGAAGTCTCCATAACACTTTTCCACTCTTCAAGCCTACGCTTCGCTTGAACGATATTTTTTCCCATTAAGAATCAGTGTAAAATTAAAACACGAAATTGTTTTTGATCCATTATTTTGAAAATAACAAAAGTAGCGCCACTCATAACACAATAACTCACACACTAATGAATAGAATATCATGAACAGCTGTCTTTTGAAGGTTAGTACTAACTGAAAACGAGGTGAATGCAATAAAACTAGCGCCATCTATGTGTTAGTCCCGAGACTTTCCAGCCAAAGAATAGAGCCCGTGTGGCCGAGCTGCTGTGAATGTGTTTCTCTAGAATTTTGTTTTTACAAAGAAGCTTCAAGAGAAGAGAAATATTTTCAAAGAAATTTCGCTAACAAGGCACTATCATGGTATCAATAAACTTGTTCTGTAAAAGATTCAAACAATTAAATCAATGAGCAGTGCAATATCAGAAAAATTCTGTGACATTCTTATATCCAGGTAGTAAGGTATCCAAATACACATGCATCCGTAAAATGATTTAGAGGTTTAGTCGATTCGGCAACAGAGTGACGACCTGGTGTTACGACCATGCACTCTTTATAACGTTTGTTAATTCGTCAAGCGCGTACTACCTTTTAGCGATGTTTATCAGCCCTGCGCACATGAATAGAATATAAATGCAAATGGACGACACAATTGTACCTTTGTATACTAGGCACATGTACGCTCTTCTTCTGTGTGTGATTGTGACCGTAGACGTCGTTAAAATAATGAACAATTATAGCGGTTCGTGAGCAGGGTATGAGTCTCTCTCACTCATTCTCTTTGTCTGTTCATTCTCTCCACGTGAATGGGTTCGACTCGATGAATGTTACCAAAAACAAGGTCCTTCTTTATGTTGTTATACATCCATATGGTCTAGTTGACGAAATCACTGTACCTATTCTAGATGATTCAGAGAATCTACGTTTGCTTGATGGAAATCCATTATCACTTTATAATTTCTTTTTTTTTACTTATTAATTTCCACAACTATATGATTTAAAAACTTGACAATTGTTTCGCCTTCTTGAGACTTTTTCACAAGTATGATCTACGTGCTAAGGTGGGGGGTTGACAAAAAGGTTAAGTAGCAGTGAGTTATTAAGAGGAGTACCTCTATGTTTTTATTTTTATTTATTTCAACTGTTTCTAATAAAGAAAGTATATAGTTTTTATTTTAAAAATGTAAAATTTATGGTTTTCATCGTTAAGATGTTTTACGTAGTTCGTAATTAGTTTTTTATTTTCGTAAGATTTCGTGTGTTCATTAATTCTTTTCTCAAAGGTACGTCCTGTTTGACCAATGTAAATCTTATTACATGGGTCGCAATTCAACCACCAGATTTATTCTTTTTTTCCGTTTTTTCTTTGTCATTTGTAATATGTTTTGCTGAAGAATTATTCGTATAATAAGCAATTTTAGGGTTGTTTTTGTGAAAACGGCTTTCTAATTTATTTGTTATAATATTAATTGTGTTCTGGCTTAACTCTTGGTGAAACATTATTCAAAATAAATTCAAGAAATAAATAAACACTTGGTTTTGTTTCACTATTTTTATTTGAAAAATCTGTAACATATGTTTCGGCTATTATGCCATTATCAAAGAGTTTTAAAGTAACTAAAACAGAATGGGTAAAATTTTTTCTTACTTAAATAGACTGAAATACCTGGATTGTTATTAGTGATAATATTATTCTGAGTCTTCTCTACCTGTAACAACTTTTAATAAGGAGGAAACCCCAAAATCTATTTGGTCGTTCAATAAAATTTTATTATTGTTATTTGCTCTTGTAATTTCTAGGATTTCTAGTAAATCTAATCTTTTACCTTTATTTTGTGTATGTATCAATTTGAAATTATTTATGTCTAATGTATGATTGTTTTGTACAAAATGGTTTACAAAGTTAGTATTTCTTGAGAGATGAGTTATTGTTTTTTGATGCTCAATCAAACGTGTTTTTATTGAACGACCAGTTTGTCCTAAATATATGGAATTGCAATCTTTACATTTTATTTCATATACACCACTTTTTTCAGTTTTCTCATAGAGAACCTAAATTCTTTTTATTTACTACTATTGGTCTGATATTATGTTTTAGTAATCTATTTTGAATTTTAGTGTTTACTTTAGGTATATAATTAATAAAACAGAATTTGTTGTCTGTTTTACTTGTTATATTAGGATAGAGTTGATTGTATAATAGTTTTTTCTGTTTTTTATTTATCATTTGTTCGATAAGGTGGCTACAGTAACCATTATTAGCTGCGATCTGTTTCAAAATAGTGGTTTCTTTTTTGAAGGAATTTTGAGATAAGGGAATCGAAAAGAGCCTATGTATAAAAGAGTGAAAAGAGCTAAGTTTTATATTTTGAGATTGTTTCGACTGGAAATGTGCTATTATGTCTGTATATGTGGGTTTTCTATAATTTCATAACTGAGATGGATTTCATTTCTAGTTATGGTAAGGTCTAAAAAGTTTAAAGATTTGTTTACTTCTTTTTCTACAGTGAATTCTATATTGTGGGATAAAATGAATTAATAAAATTTAGAATAGTGTCTAATTGTCTCTCAGTACCCTGCCAGATGCAGTGTTTATTTATCTCTTGAATTTATTTGTTTAGTTACTCAAAATACTACTGTTTTAAAATTATCGTTATGAATATATACCTACTATGAATAATTTGTTTTAGTTTCAAATTTACAAAGTAAATCGTCTACAATTCCGACATTATAATTATTTCGTATAGCTAATTGCTTAATTATATTCAATTCTTCGTTGAAATCAGAAAACAAAAACTTTTTTGTGTTTCTTTTCCACCAGTTACTCGTGCTGGTGGGCGGGCAGTCCGACCTACACTGTAGTGCAAAGCCGGAGAGTAGGGCGTAAGGTCCTCGTCAGCCTTCTTGCAGAAATCGTGGGAATGGGTGGGTGGTGTGGTTAGGGAGAGAAAGATGAGACGGACGAAATGAAGACAGAAGAGAGGTGAAAGATTATCTGTGGAATCCGCTGTGCTGTTTTTAAAATGAGATGTCTGATCCTACATTTTTTTGAAATTGAAATCGAAATAAAACTAGAAAATAAATTATTGCGGAGGCATTTCTTTAAGAAATCAATATCAGCGTCAATTAATTTACTGTAAACCATAATAATCTTAAATTTGTCTAACTCGTTCGACCGGGAAGTCATATTTGAAATAAATATAAAGGAGACTGTGGTGTAAGAATAAACAAAAAGGTCCTACCCAACTAACCACAAAACTTTAAAAACGTGGACACGCGTTTCACTCATTTACACGCGTCCGCTTTTTTTGTTTTGTTTATTCTTACACCACAGTCTCCTTTATATTTATTTTAAAAATATTGTGCATGTTTCATAATCTTCATTAATTCTTACAAAAGGAAGAAACGAATGTACCCGTCCTATTTTCATACATAAAACAAGTTGACTTAGAAATTTATAAGGCATAGAAGCGAGAGACGAGTTCATTGAAAAAACTTACCAGAGAAACTCGGAGGGGGCTAGCAACAGGTACCTGAAAAAGAAACTTTGATAAAAATTAATTCCATCTGTAATGAATGTAATGCAACATTTCTAAAAATTAAGCTACTTCTGCCTTGCGCTCTATACGCAACACTATGAAAAATTTGTAATAAATACATAATTTTGAAAAGATTTAGGGAGGATGCGGTTGTAAAATTGTAAAACATGTTAATAATGATAGAAGTCAAACAAACACTGTTGTAAAATTTTACAATTATTTTTTTTAATAAGACTTCTCTTACACTGTTTCGACTTATCAGGGCATTATCAAAGAGTTGAGTACTAGTTTTCTACTCAACTCAACCTTATAACAGTGTTTGTTTGATTTCTATCCTTAATTTTGAAAATAATCATGTATCAACCTAAATTAGCCTACATTCTCTGCGTCTCCGCGATCACCTAGAAAAGGTCATTCCTACCCCCTATGCCCATTTTCTCCCTCCTTCGATCGATTGTCCCCTCATTCATAAAATCACTTTGTCCAATTTTCACCCCACTCCTTACACCTTCACGTTTCTATCCTACTCAAAAACACCTGTTTAGTGTTCCACATTATCATTCCCATCTAACCCATACCTTTCCCCTACCCCTTCCCTCTATGGTGGAAATTGAACCTCTGATCCTCTACATTTATTATTACCAAGAAGGTTAAAACCCGAAAATATACTATTGTTAGAATGAGATTTCAAGTTGAAAAAACGAACGGTATGAAACAGGAATGTTTTTTTAAAACATGGGCTGATAAATAAATTTAACAAATAGAAAAGGTAGAAATGATTTCCGCCAACCTACGTAAAAACATTTGATGTATATTAAATCACATGTGTACAAGACAAGGTCGGTGCAGTTTTAATTTTGTAAGTCTTTATCTTTTGAATTAAAAAGTATGTGTTTTAAATATGTGTTTATCTTAAAACTAACTGTTAGGTTGTTTGCATATAGAACATTAGCGATCTTTATTGAAATATTATGCAAACAATCTAACAGTTAGTTTTAAGAGAAACACATTTTTAAAACACATACTTTTTAATTCAAAAAATAAAACTGACAAATTTGAAAAAACTGGAGTCTATAATCTAGAATGTACAGAATAATTCCTTTTACTTAGGCCAATCTGAAAGGTCATTTAGAACTCGTTACAACGAACACTTTAGATCATTCAGATTAAGAAAAGATAGTTCCAATTTTGCAAACCATTTTTTAGAAACAGGCCATCAGTTTCCTACAATAGAAAATCTTAAAATTATTCATAATCTAAATAAAACTTAATATTTTAGAATCCTTAGAAGTATATAAAGCATCAAAAATTTCCGAAAATAACCTGGTAAACGACCAGGTAGATTTGTACCACTCAGTATTATTCAGTACATTTAATAATTAATGGAATATATATAAACACCACTGTACATCTGTTTATATTAATTCAATTTAAATCATTTGTTTGACAATAACAAGCTATTTGTCGAAACTATAGTCAAAAGGATTTGTAAATAAAAAAGTTAAAATTACCAAAGTAGTATTTATTCATTTATAGTTGACAAAAGTAAATTTTATAAATAACGAAAATTAATTTTATTTCACTTTTATCGGAGGGTCAACCGTTTGCAAGAACAAAATTTCTGACTTCACCTTTACATTACTGTCATTTTCTTTGACCACTTTCTCCGTTCCAAAATTAAAAAAAAAAGATTTTTTACATGAATTAAAACAAATTTACAGAAACAAAGCTACAAGTTGAAGTGGTCCTAGTAACATAAGTATTTTAACTTCTTAGAGTTGTTGCTCTGTTTTATTTAATGCCGTGTTGATGGTACTTTTTGCATGGCAGCATTAATCATTTGTTTTTAGACAGTACACCTATTTCCCCATTTTAATTAATTTGAATAAATTAATGCACACTTTGAAGTAAGTACAGCTGCGGACCCGTAGCCAAGGGGCGTAATGGTAAACAATCACTATTAGAATTTACATGTAAATAACTAGCATCCTTTTTTATTGTAAACTAAATGTGTTCTTATTATTTACTTAATTCAATTATTCAATTTTTCACGGATAATAGTTAATAGGAAAATTGGACTACAACATAAAGAAACTAATCACTAAAAGAATTTACTTTCATAAAATCATTTTATTGACGGTCGCGTCCCGAGTTGTTTCTATTCATTAATTAATTTTTTGCATTGTAAGATGAAATAAATCCTCTAATATTTATTTAGGTTCCTCTTTCCTTGCAAAGCGTTTAAAACTTAATTAATTTTAAATATCTAACCTCTGTTTATTATAATCTATCGTAAGATAACATATCAGACTGGATGATAAACTATCATCATATTTAAAGTCACTGAGTAAAAATTCACACAATTTTCGTGACTCTTTTAGGTTACAACCTGAAAAAAATGTTTGACTTCTTCTTGACTTTCCAGAAAATTGACGACCTCTTTTTTCACTACATACATCATGAATCCACACATTATCTATGTGTTAACTCAATATACATCTAAAAATATAGAACCAAAAGAAACAACTACTCCGAGGGCTAATACCCCTACCGACATTGAATTACACTGTTGACTCCGATGGATTCTTAGACGAAAATATAACATATTTAAAAAAAGAAGGCATTAAAATCCTTTTTCGTCTAAATTTCAAGGATCACAGATCCCACATTCCGAACATGTCCTACACAGTAGGCACAGCGTACGGAAAGCCATATCCCAAAAGCGGTATCGTGATCCTTGAAATTTAGACGAAAAAGGATTTTAATGCCTTCTTTTTTTAAATACGTTATATACAACGCTCATCTATTGCCGAATACGTATTTTTATTATTGTCTATAAAAGACTTTCAGAATTGTAAAATAGTTATTAATATTCTTATGTACTTTGTAAGATAAACTTTTTTAAAGAATCTTTATTCAATTTTGGAATATAAAATATGTAGCTATTAACAAAAATCCAGAAATACAGGAACTACGAACACCCGACCCCCTGTATATTTTTGAACTACTCAATACTGGTGGTCAATAGCACAAATCTTGTTATCTACTAATAAAAAACGGCACTTATTGCAAAGGTATGTAAATGCAACGATTAATTTCTTCATTGTTACGATTTTTTATTATTTCTCTGTACTTTACTTAGACACGTTAATGTACGCAATAGGCGTGTTTCAAGCTTGCCATTTGTTATTGGGTGACATGTTGGCGATCGATTTTGCATTGTCGCTCACTTTTTTTTAACCTTTACGTGTAATTGGTAGAGCAGCGCGACTTTAATCTTTCAAAAGTCACTAAAACGGAACTTGGCGCTCACAACTAATTGCAATGGAAATGCTATATACACAACCATGCATTTCACGTGAAACATGCAAACCACTAAGCGATGAAATATACATGTGCTACGTGGATACATGTCTACAAATGTACGTAGACCCACCTACAATAGATCTACAGTGTCTGACAGAAAGTGTGAAGAAATAAGCTGGGAGCTATACAGGATAGACAATCAGGCTCTTGATCGCGATTTCGAACTTATTACTCCTCATCAGCACGCTATAGGCAGTCCAATAAATCACCAACCAAACCGATGTTGTTATGGTAAATTACTCATTAATATGTTTTAAAATAATAATTATCCTAACTTATTTTAAAAAAATATATATTATATACAAAAGCGTAAAGAATTCAATAAAAATATCAGCCAAAATTGAACTATAATTGATATTTTGGGGGTTTGGTCAGACTATGAATAATAAATACACATTCTACTTAGATCAACTGAATTTGCAACTGTAGCTTATTGTCGTTATGTACCTATTATTTATACAAGTAAAAAAAAGTAAGTAATAACGCTATTAGGTTCATTCATCTCAAGCAAACAACGCAAAAATAAGTCTTTCTAAATGTTTCAATTATTATCAAAATAAAAAATAAAAATGGACGCTATGTTATTTACTATATATTATACTACTAGTACTACTATACCACCTCTTACATCAATTTATTAGTTAAAAAATAAATGGATGGAACTATTAACTAGAAAAAATAAATAAAACCAGTTGATTTGCACTGTTACTATTTCTAATATACAAACCTGGACTGATTTGATGTCTGTATATAGTGACAGTGGTTTTATTTATATTTGCTGTCTAATATGGATTGTTACAAAGTAGTAAATTGGACAATAAATCTCTTAAAAACATACAATGTATCGAAAGAGGATAAGAATAGGAATCGAATGACAAAATAAAATATGCTAGGTGCCATTTGAAAAAATGAAGTTATTCGTGTTTGAAGTTTTTAAAGTTGGGATTTTTTTCTGAACGCCCTGTACAAATTATAAAGCTTAGTTTTAGCATGACGTTAGCCTTATGACTCGACTATAACTAGTAAATTACTAATTTCAACATTCCAAGTCGTTTTTTATGGAAGTTTTTTATAGTTTAGGTTGCGGTGCAATCTTTTTTCCAATAAATTAAATTATCTCAGAAAATATTCATCATAGGCATGCAAGTTGGTTATCAAAGTCACCTTAAAATTTTATATTTCATACGAATCCATCGTAAAAAATATAACATTCCATTTAAAATAAGAATGTTGACATCAACTTCCGGTATAACCGGAATCTGTAACATGCTTAGTTTCCCTAAAACGTCTAATGTACCACTCAGTTCGAATGACCCTATATGTGGTGGCAAATTGTCTTTAGTTTATTTTCTTTCATTTATTTGTTTGCCAAAGTCTCCTATTATCTGTCTTGTTAAACAATTTTGTTGATAATAACTGTACATTTCGTTGATCGACAAATAGCATAGGTAGCTTAGTTGCAAGCAACATAGTAGGCTTTGTTTACTAGACTGAAAAAATAAGCATGCGAAATAACAGAAATGAAACAATTGCCATTACACCGACTGTTGCGTTCGCGACACGCAACGTCCATTTTATACTTTATAAGAAGATCGTTACAATAATTCGAATTAATAACAGCTGAATAACTGTTCCGTATGTAATAACGCATGCATCTACGATTAGGTTGTGTATTTGTAAGTGAGTGTAAGCGACTTTTCTTCATTATCTTATTATAATTTAACGAAACGGTGCACCAGAAACGTCCCCTTTATTCAACTAATCGTCGTGCATGCAGCATTTCCGTGCCTTATCATCTTTTCTAATAAAATCGTATACATACAACATGGTGGATGTACTCATTAGCAAATCAAAAGGAAAAATACACTGAACACTCAAAACCACCCGCATATAACGTACCTGCTTTCCTATTATTTACTTCACAGGCGATTACGAATTATCTATAGGAGTTACTGAGCTACATAACACATCGGGATATACCTAGTAATGTGCTAATATCTATGGTGTTGGCGTAGATGGTTTTGTAAAGTAAATTGATGGAGCTGTCTCGTCCAAAAATAAGATGGTCTACAATTATCTTATAATTTAAACGTCTAATTAAGGGATGGAACTCACTACTTTCGATATCCAAAATTTTATCAACCAACCAACCAAATCACCAACGTTTTGAGCGTGTTTATAAGTCAATATTAGGTCGTTATAGGGTCACAAATCTGATAGGATGTATTAGTGGTTGTGGCTAAACGCCCACTGACGGAATGATTAGGTTAAATTCGGTTAAAATATATATGCTACGCATCATCGATAATGCTACTTATCAGTCCAAATTTGAACAGGTTCAACTAGTACACAAATAAAATATTGATAAAGAAAACATAAAAAAAACTTTTCCGCATCTAGTAACTTTATTATATACTCGACAATTGTTTCGAAACCAATCGGTGATTTTCAAGAGTACACAAACTGTAACTACAGTGTAGAGTTACAAATAATGAGAACCAAAAATTTATAAATGACTAAAGGGGTTGTTATAGGCTAAAATTTAATCTTGATTATATACTAAATTCTAACTTGCTTGAAGAGCAGTTTTAATTTCTAAGTTTTCCAACAGCGTGAGTTTTCTACTTTTCGGTTGTTGTGTAAGTGTGTTTAGCTAAACCTGCTAAACATTATTGTTTTTAGTACTACCTAAATGTTCTTTTAACCGTACATTTTATGAACGTCTGCTTTAACCAACATAAACAGCACCACATTGACAACAAGGGTGTATTGTGCAAATATATTTCGGTTTGATTATTTACTAAGTCATCTTTCTTATTTTTCAAGGCCTTTTGAATTTCTAAATTTTCTAAATGGTTAAGCAATCTGCCTTTGTTTTGAAAATGTAGTACCATGGTGTTGTCTTCATCTAATACATGACTATGAGAAATGTAATGTTCTGAGAAACTCGTACTGCTAATTTTGTTTCTTATGGAATTTTCATGCTCCCGAAAGCGGCTTTTTATGGCTCTCCCGGACTGACCAATATATGTGGCATTACAATTTTTACAGAATAGTTTATAAATCCCACTTTTTGAAAATTTATCTACTATTTCTTTATTATTGACTAACAAATTCCCTAAATTGACTTTGTTGACCTCAATAATGTTACAATTGTAAGAGTTTCTTATAATAAACACTTGAAACAAAACGAATTTTACGTCGTTATTTTATTTATTTAACATGTTTCATCAAGATTGCACCATGAACTGCCTTTCTTATACATTATTTTAAATATATTTCTACACAACCGCTGTATTCTCTTTGTTGATAACAAACATTAAGTAGTCTAGTCGATAGTTAAAGGCAGTCATTACCTTTGTTTTGTAATTTTGTCAAATCGGAATAAACAAAATGAATTAAAATATGAAACTCGGCAAACAGCTATTACCTATGTGTCAAGGGTAGACAATAGTAAAATTTATTACGTACTTGTTGACAATCGTATCGAGCAGCAACGCATTTTAATTTTATTCAGACACTATCATCTCATTCTCTTATAGTTTATAGACAGATTCGTATAGGTAGTGTATGAATGCAAGCGGTCGGTCGAAATTAGAATTTACAAGTGGGTTATTAGGACGCATTTACGAATTAAAGACCGAGAATCTTTTTTTCTTGCGGTAATTTATTCGTCACTTAACTAATTTCGACTGTGAATGAAAGATGACATTGGAAGAGTGACAAACAGTTTCGGTCAAATAGAGGTGGCTATAAAAATTTCCGCTCATCACCAATTATTTGCAATTACAATTATCTCACATTCTGATGTGACCGTTCCATTTACAAAATTAGGCATTATCGTTTAGAGACTGGACAGAAATTACAATAACAAATAAGATTTTAATTTAATTTTCTTCTATTATTAGATTATTATCAAATAAACCTATGTTATACGTCTCCACATTCCTACAAAATAATAATTTATGTCTGTATTTCTCTAACTCCTTACAAAATATTAGGTGAAATATGCCGACTTGGAAATTAGCATTTAAGTAACTTCTTTTTACCAATTTTGATTGCTGTCGTGTTATCTATAGCGACGTCAATCAACAAATATGAAACATTTCCGTAATTTTCGACCTATCTTTCGTCGATTTTCTTCTAAATGGGTTTAGCGTATTAGAGCCGCTATTTTAAATTTCAAAATACAAACCAGGAATAAATTTTCTCCTTACTTTTAATTCAGTTCAAATCCTCAATAAACTTAATTTAATACTCCCTACAAAATAAACATTTCCTTAATCATGTTTTAAAAGACATTGCTTCCTTTTGTTTTTTTTCCTGATTAACAAAATACTCATACAAGGCAAACAACAACATAATTTTTCTTCTGTAAGAAAAGTTAACCATACACGATAAAGACAACGATACGGATCATCACCCCGTTCGAATTATCAATAGATTGGGTTTGGAGGTTCTGCAACATCCGCCCTACAGTCTAGGACTTGTTTATTCCGACTTTTATTTCTTTGGACCACTCAAAGACGCTTTGCGGGGCGACGATGTATAAGTAACTCTGCAACCATCCAAAAACCTTTATTCTTGGAAGCTTTTGGACAGATGCATTGAAAACGACGGATAACATGTCGAAAAATCCACTAGTTCTCATTGACTGCCATGCTCAAAGGATATTTTCGTTTTGGGGCGTAGCCAACCTGTGCTTCTGAGGTCTGTATAAGCCTAAACCTTGATAATAATATTAATAATGTCGAAATATAATGTATATATAAAATCATCATTTCTCTGTTATCATTGCTTAGCATTCGGGAGATCGCGGGTTCAAAGCCGGGTCCGGCTGCCAAGTTTTCTGTGGTTTCCTTGAATCACTTAGACTAATGCTGAGGTAGTAATATAATATTGCACAGATAATTTTTCACTTATCTTTCTCTCCCTAACTACATCACCCACCCACTCCCACGATTCCTGAAAGGAGGCTGAAGAGGGCCTTACGCCCTACCCTCCGGCTTTGCACTACAGTGTAGGTCAGATATATTGCCCACACACCAGTACGTATTGCTGGTAGGAATAAAACACAAAAAAGTTTTTTTTGGTTGTAAACATACCGTATGTAATTTCTTCATTGTAAAGCGCTTTAAAATGAATTAGATATTTCGTATTTTACCAGTTAACCCTTTTCGTTCCAAAACCTTCTTTCAAAATCTTTTACAATGATCCGCCCCTTATTTCAAACAAAAGTATCTAAACATTTTAAGAACTTTGCAGGTTCGTTTCAATGGCTAATTCTAGGAAACTGAAATTAGTTTGAACAACGTTAATTTATTTGCTTCGAATTAATTATGTCCAAATTGGCAATCTGATACGAAACACTAACGCATAAGTGTCCAACACCCTTACCACTCCTTTAACAATTAATACTTCGAAGTAGTTATATATATAGTTAAAAAAAATCAACCATAAGGTATACTAGAAAACCCTGTGGGCTCGGTTAAATATATCTTTTTATTTAAAGTAATTAAAGAGATCGTCAACGAACATCCTTCCTTATTAGGAATCATAATATACTTTTGGACAATAAATCAATTTTACTAACTATTATTTTTGTTTTCAACTGTTTTATTCGAGGATTATTGAAATTCATAACCCAGCGCAAAAACAATGTATACCTACGCCATTTTTAATTTTTATTATTATCGTGTCCATCATAACTTGTTCGCAACTTTACATTCAAATTTCATGCAATCTCCAGCATTATTTGTTAGTGCCAGACAATCTTGATCCTGCATGTACATGGCCATGGGTGATTGATGGATTTCGGCGAATCTTTATTCTGGTGGTACGTAGGTATATAGAGTAGCTGTTCAGAATATTTACATCGGCTACTGAACATGCTTCAACGGTTCATTTTCTGTCACAAATGTAAATGTTTGTAAAGGGAAATGTTACATCATTGTACGTATATAACATAGATACTTACTTGTAGGTAGGAAACATGAAACAGAAGCAGCAAATGTACGACTAGATTTTAAAAATGTGACAGTAAATTGCCATTTACAATTTTTACCACAAACAGTAGCATTTAATAATTTTATTTTGAAAATTCGAAATAAAACACAAGTGCTTAAGAGTTAAACAAAAAACTTTTAATATATCACGACGAATTCGACGATTCACCTTACAAAGGCTTCATCACGTGATGGTCCGAAGTCTGGTTGGCCACGCACGTCCACTCCTTCATATTCCGAACCAATTTCTACATTTCCCGAAAACTACAACAACCGGCATCGTAAACTATTTCTCAAAAGTAGTCTTTACTACTGTTTCTGCTTTTAATATGTCTTTAACTCATAAGGTGTCTATGCATACTACCTCTCCTTTTTCTTATTGACTTCCGTATCACCCTATAATCTACTTCTTCTAATGCCTTCTTGCTCCTAAACTTTTTCAAAAAAAAAAATAATAATAATAAATCAGAGACTAAAGTACCTTAGTAGAAAGTAACCAATCCGAAGATGCTAGTGAAACGGTCGCAAATTCTCCCAGTATATTAACAAGTGCGCCATATACATAAAAAACGTGTCATATTGTTTCGACGTCGCAATCTGTGCACTCCTCACTTGAAATGAAATTAAACTTATAAATTTTAAAAAAAAATAAGAAACCGTCGTAGCCTGTTCGTATGTGGTTTACGTTACGGTAAATTGCAGTTTGGTGAGAGCCTAATATATTTTTAATTGAATCATTTGTCAGTTACTTACTGAAAATTGCTTAGCTTTTCCAAGATTTCTTCTACTTGTATAATTTAACTGTGGTTCAATTTACTGTTAAATCTTCCACCCTGGCGGAGCATCATATAACGACCGTTTAGATACTCTTTAACACACAAAGGTTTTGTGGAACAAACTTAACTTAATTGATACGAGGGTGGTTTGATAAGTCCGTAATGCAACATAAATTTTTCATCAGATTTTCGGCAAAAAAACATTTTATTTTTCTACATAATCTCCTTTTAGCTCTATACATTTAGTCCATCGTGTTTCTATTTTTTTTTATTCTTTCTAAATAATAAGATTTTTCAAAGCCCTCAAAACAAGCATTTGTTTCTACGATGACCTCTTCATTCGACCCAAATTTATTACCACTCAGCCATTTCTTCAGGTTTGGAAACAGTCGGAGGAGGTTAAATCCGAAGAGTAAGGTGGATGGCGTAGCATTTCGTATCCCAATTGATGAAATTTTGCGACGGTGACTACACACGTATGTACCCGTGCATTGTCCTGATGGAACAATAATTTTTTCTTGGTTAAATGCGATTGTTTCTGCTTCAAAACAGTGCCAAATCTGTCCAGCAGCTGCAGCTCTGAATAATATTTGCCGTTGATCGTTCTACCTTTTCCAAGGTAATCAAAATGAATTACACGGCGTGAATCCCAGAAAACTGTGGGTATAACTTTGTTAGCTGATAGACCGATCATAGCCTCCTTCGATGCACGTTCAGCCACTGTTTCGATTGCATTGCTGCTTGATCTCTGGTGTGACGTGATGGACCCATGTCTCATCTACGGTAACGAAACGGCGCAAAAAGTCGTTTGGATTGAGGCTGTACATCTCCAAACACTCCTTTGAATTTGTCGCACGGTGGTGTTTATGGTCAATCAAGAGCAATCACCCATCGTGCCGACAGCTTTTTCGTGTCCAAATATTCATACAAAATGTGATGCAATCGCTGAGTTGAGATGCCTACAGCATCAGCCAACTCACACCTCACGCACTTTTATCCTTCGATCATCTAATATCATTCCATGAATTTTACAACGATTTCTGACGACTTCTTTTGGACTCTCTCCGGCCACAACGAAAGTCAGTAAACCACTTTTTAACCATTAAAATCGACGGTGCAGCAATGCAGAGTCCCCATAGTATTTATCAAGGCTCTCCTTGTTTTTTTAACGAATTTTTTGCGCAAAAAGTAATGCTTAATCAACACACGAAACTCACTTTTTTCTATTATTGTGAAAATTAACGACGCTAGTTGATTTTAGTGGCTATCAAACATAAACTAAACTTCTCAGCTTGCTCAAAATTTTACAGTAGTCTACCGATAGATGGCACCTAACGGAAACAGTGTTGCCATTACAGTTACTGCGCGGAAATTTCAAAAAGTCACGGACTTATCAAACCATCCTCGTATGTTAAATGGTACGAATCCTTCTAGGTGAGAAGCCGAGGACTAGTCAATTTTGACTAAAACCCTTCAACCAAAAAATTAAATCAGTATTTAGATTTGTATTATTCATAATTTTAGACATCTTAGCATAATCTTCAATTATTTCAAACAAACAAATAAATAAAGTTCCAACAGTAATATTCACTATCAATCAATAGTTTTTCTTTGAATAATTCCCACATGACTGTAAAATAGTTCTACACGTGCTGATCACGGAGAAGTGTTGTTAGCACGATGTTTAACACGAACGTGAATTCACTACAATATATGTTATTATATTATTTGTATCTCGGTTATACTTACTTACATCAATTTCTTAACAGAGGTTACCGTCCTTACATATTTATTTATTATTCGAGTTTCTAGGTAACAGAAAAATAAGTCATTCATTTCCAAATTCACGTTTTTGACAGTAGTAAAAATAAGGTCGTATGTGCTGTTAATATCTACCGCCGTTTATCCAATGATTACATTGTACAACTCATAAAGCGTAAAAATGTTTCTTTTGTACTACAGTTAAAAAGACATTTGAACAATATGAACTCTGTGTGAGTAGAACGTCAAATTTTTTAGCATTTGTAGGTTAGAAATTCATAAAGTTTAGTTAATATATTACAGTATTCTTCGGGCAATTTGTTTAGAGTTAAACCCATTATTATATGACGTTTTATACCGTCACTAGTATTACTAAACTAATTTAAAAAAATATGGGTTTAAAACAATCAAAATATGATAATACTACTACTAAATTAACCACATTATTGCCAACCATACATTTTTAAACAATATATAAATCAATTTCATCGCTTTTTGTTGCAATTAAATTATCCGCAGTCTTTAAATGCAGTCGTATTGTTTATTACAAATGGAACATTGACATTTAAACATGCCCAAAACATCAAAATAATCCCGATTTTTATAAAGAACCATAGATATTAGCGCATCTGTGTATATTAATATGACCCGTCCAAATTTGGAGTTTTATTAGTCTGGTAATTGCATACTTTTGTATCATGGTAGGAGATAATATTATCATTAATGCTTTGTATAAATAAATGCGGGATTGCTTCAAAATTTCTATAAATCAGTTACTGGAGTTGTTCGATTCTGAAATCGATTAAATAAAATAATCGCTATCCAATCGATAATATGATATCTGAAAGTTTTTACCGTTATGTTAGCGTATCGTAAAGCTTAGTAACCAGTTACTTAAAATTATTTATTATATTTTAACACTATCTACTTTTGATAAGTAAAGAAAAAATGGCTAACACCACATGGTATATCAAAGTCAAAGAAATAAATGATTTTCACATTTTTTCCTTTACTTGTGTGTTCTATGAAACCTTACTTGCTGATAAATGTCACCAATTTAAGTAAAAAAGTTACAATTTTATCTTTTATACCTATGGATTGTTAAATTTAAATATTTGGAAATATGTATAGGTAACTTGTTTTTTTACACCGTCTGGTGCAATCATTTATCCCATTACCATTGAAAGTCCCAAACTAATTTATTATCTTTCAATTTGAATTTCAAATACATACATAATTTTATCTTGACTATCATACGATTATTTCAAGTTTGTTTTCTATTGTGAATTTTCATTAGTGTTTATGTTACTGGTGCGTTCAAAGTATCATTAATCATTATCATTATTTGTATTCTTCTGAATAAGGCATTAACTTAAAAATAACATTCGATACAATTATTTTGCTAATACTAATTGATTCCGCGGTTGCATAATTGTAAAACATCTTCAATAAAGTAAAAACACACAAGAAATTGTTTTACACTATTTTATTATAAGTACTCTAACAATTGTTTCGACTGATTAGGTCATCATCTGAGAGTTATTAAAAAACTACCTTAAGATTAAACAGTAAAGTCTATTTATGTTACCCCTCCTAATTAGCTAATGTCTGTGATAGATTTCAATATAGATATATTTAGCCGTTCTGTTAAATCATTTGTAATATTTAACTTTGAATTTACCGCTTTTTGAATTTCAAGTTTTTCCAAATAGTTTAATTTGTACCTTTATTTTCTAACTGAATAGCCGATAATATATTATTATTAATAGAGTGTTTCAATGTAAAACAATGTTGTGACATCCCAGTAGATAATTTGTTGCCTAATATTGGTAATTTATGTTCTTTTAGTCTTGTATGAAAGTTACGGCCAGTTTGTCCTATATAAATCGCATTACAGTTACCGCAAGTATACACCCGACTTCTTTAATTTATCTATCTTATCGATTTTATTGTTAATTAGCATTTTTCTATGCTAGTGTTTCTATTACTACTTATTGTATAAATTTTAACATTTCTTAACTTATACATATTTTTGGTCTAATATCTTTATAGAATGGAAGGGAAACCACTTTTCTTTTGTGTGGTGGTGAGACTGGTAAAATTGGTTAAGTATCTTCTTTTTCTGTTTTTTGTACACTAATTTATCTATTAGAATTGATCTATAGCCGTTGTTTATCGCTATTGTTTTTATTACATTCAATTCTTTGTTAATGTTTTGAGGATTTAACGGATAATTAATTAATCTATGCAGATGACTATGGAAAGTAGATAACTTAATATTAGAGTCTTGATTAGAATAATAAGGTATTATAGCATCCGAAAAAGTATTTTTTCCTGAAAATATTAGTCTAGAGAATTGCTAATTAACATTAAAATCGATAAAAAATCGGGTGTATACAAAATTACTTGCGATGACTGTGATACGATTTATATAGGACAAACTGGCCGTTACATTGAAACAAGACTAAAAGAACATTAAAAATCCATTGCAGACAACAAATTATCCACTGGTCTGTCACAACATTGTTTTACATTGAAACACTCTATTAATTATAATAAATCATCGGTTATTCATTTAGAAAGTAAAGGTTACAAATTAAACTATTTGGAAAAACTTGAAAATCAAAAAGCGCTAAATTCAAAGTTAAATATCACAAATGATTTAACAGAAGGGCTAAATAGTCCTATATTCAAATCTATCGCAGATATTAGCTAATTAGGAGGGATAGCATAAATAGACCTTACCGTTTAATTTTAAGTTAGTTTCATTACAACTCTCAGATGATAACCTAATCAGTCGAAACAATTGTTAGAGTAGTTCTAATAAAATAGTGTAAAACAATATCTTGCGCGCGTTTTTACTTAATTATTTTGCTGTATTAGTAGCATCTTCCTACAGGTTAAGATTATGTTACCGATCAATATAAGATGTTTTTATGTGAAATTATGTTCGTTGATGAGTAATACAGGTAAATATAGAGTATGAAACAATTGTGCATGTAGCTAAGTTCACAGCGAGACATACCTTGGACAAGTCTTCGTACCGACGCAATCCGAATAATTCATAAAAACGGATAAAATTTATGTTGGTAATTTTTGTGTCATTCGCCCGAAAGCGCATAATTAAGACTTATAAAAATGTTGGTCAGCACCATGGCAACGTCATGTGTGCCACCCAACTAACTACGCCGCTGAATAGATTAGAGCCGTGTGATAAACTGGAATGGTACGTGTTTCACATATGCTTATTTTTAATTGTATGAATATGATAAGTGTGCCCAGTGCTTAGGTTTTTACCTGCTACTTTTTAAATGTCTTTATACATGCATTCGGTCCCCCTATTACAGGTATTCACAAAAACAGAGAAATTTACACGAATACATTTGCTTCTCCACAAAAATCAACAATGACAAGTAAAATAGCCGTCCCGTCAGCGAAAATGGTCTATTGTTATCTATTATCACTATTGTAAGAAGAACATCACGAAAATTTATAATTATTAATTTGAAAAATTAACTATCGTACGAAGCAGGTCAGGTTTCACGGTCTCCGGAAGGTTATTTCGTTCATAACGTTTGGAACAAATACGTATCAACATGTAGCCGGTCAAAGTAACATAAAAATAACATTTAGTAAGAAAATCATTTATTTGCCTTCAGTTCAAATAACAGGCGTATAACAATTAATGAGTGTACTGTTGTCTCAACAAATCCTGGTGAATTATCACAGTAATTTTTGACTTCTTATTTTTGTGTTTTATCCTGTAACGATTTTAAACAGGAACGGGAGTTACACTGATAAAATTTTTTAAATTTGTTCAAAATATTAGTCATAGATCCAAATACAAACTAGAGAATTCTTTTAATTGTAAAATCATGGAAAATAGTCCCGTTAATTTAAAATCCATATTATGTAAAAATAAAACCATTGATCCCTTAGAAAAAAGTGGTGTTTGTCGTTTAGGTTGTAATTCGTGCAATGCTATTTATATTGGACAGAGTGACAGGTCTATTAAAAAGCGCGTTTCCGAACATAATAACGCCATTAACAATAAGGATAGCAAATATGGTTTTCCTGAACATTGCATTACTAATAATCATCATCTAGACTTGGATAAGATAAAATTTTTACATTGTAAAATCCCAAAAGCAAGAAACTGTCTGTGGTTGAAAATTTAGAAATCAGAAAAGCTATTCATAATAAATGTAATCTTGTAAATAACCAACTAGAATTAGTATCCCATAATTCCCCTTTGATTTGATATAAATTATAACTTATCCGTGGGTTTCTTGTTTTTTTTTGTAATTTAATAGTATAAATTGTTTGAACACATTTTATATATTTAGTAATCTTTCGTATCCTCTAGATAACGGTCGAATCGATCGAAACAATATTGTCGAGACAATAAAAAAATTTCGTTAAACTTATTTGTTTTTCTTCCTTTCTCTTTGATTTGAAATGTTTCACAAAAAGTGTACTATTCAAGGTTTAAGTTTTATTTTCGACCTAGAAATCAAGCTGCCCACTGAAGATGACTATCGAAGTTGCAGTCGAAACGTTTGGATCTACAAGTTCCTTTCGACCACTGCCCATCAGCCCGGATCAGCGTTTTTGTTAATGAGAGCTCAGGACTAGTCTACCTATGGAGTTAATCTGACATTACCCAACCTGCGTCAAAAATAACATTCGTGATCATAGTTTCCTAATACATAGTGATTAGTGACTTACACGTAGAAGTTTCCGACTAATTATAAGTTCTATATAAAAACACAGTCTCTCCTAACTCTAATTGGTTATTAACAATGTTTGATTGGATGTTAATATCTGTTTTAGTTTCTAAATTTTCGAGCATGTTTGCTTTATACTTTTAACGATGTTTGTGTGTGATATTCGAACATTTTCCAAATTAATTTTATGTTTAAATAAGGTACAATTCTCGAAGATGCCAGTTTTTAAACTATTTTTGCTTATATAATAGACATGCTTTTTTAATCTAGTATTTATAGATCTTCCAGACTGACCTATATAAATGGCATTACATTTTTTTGCATGATAATTGGTAAATACCACTTTTATCTAGTGGATTCAGTTTCTTTTTGTTATTGACTAATGCGTGTTTTAAAGTGACTTTATTGTTTTCTATTATTGTTAAACCTAGTTTCTGTAATTTGTTTTTATATTTACAACTAATAGATTTAATGAAATATAAAGATGCATATTGTTTATTGTCTACAGAATTAATGCTGAGGTCATTGTTATGCAAAAGTTTTTTGACTATTTTTTGTTTTTTATTGTGAACTAGTTTGTCTATTAAAGAAATATTTTAACCGTTATTTTTTTCAATTAATTTGAAAATTTGTAACTTTTTGCTATAACTACCTTCTGATTAAGGTAAAGAAATTAGTCTATTTATTGCCGAATGGAAGAAAGCTAATTTTATTTGCCAAGGGTGATTTGAATCTATTGGTATAATTGTATCTGTATATGTAGGTATTCTAAATATTTCATAAATTAATTTATTAAACATAACACTTTGTGGGGTGCAACTGTTTTGAAACATACTTAATGAAGTAAAAAACAAACAAAAGGAAAGTTGCACCAAATTTTTTTAGAAAAATCCTAACAAGTTTCGGTCAACGCGACCATTTTCAAAGAAGTAGAGTACAGCAAATACTATTTTTACAGTAGTTAGGATTTTTCTAATAAAATTTGGTGAAACTTTCCTTTTGTTTGTTTTTTACTTTGTTAATTTTAGGTCTAAGAAACTTAGGCTTTTATTGCATTCTTTTTCAATAGTGAAATTTATATTATTGTTTAATAATTATAAGAAAAGGTCTAATTGTCTCATTGTACCTTTCCAAATAACAAAGATATCGTCTACATACCGATAATATTTAAAGAAATGGTTAATAATGGGATTTTTGGAATTAAATGATACGTGTTCAGAATATGTATTCCAGCTAGGATCGGGGATAATGGTAACCCCATAGGGAGTCCATCTCTTTGTTTATAAATTTCATTCTGGAATTCGAAATAATTTTGATTAAGGCATAAGTAAACAATAAAGAATAGTGATTTGTCGGAACCGTCATAGGTGATTTACCGAATTTCCGAAACCTTAGCCAAAACATTAAAACAAAAGGCCGTTTACAAATAGACATTTGTGAGTTACTGTAATAAAAATACAACATGAGCACAGTATAGTTTATAGTATATGTTGAATTATATGCGTTATGTGTTTATGGTTTTCTCGAGTAGCGCGGTTCTTTTGAGCAACCGTTCACCTGGGCTCTTCCTCTTTTCTGTTCCTAATTGCCTGCTGCTGAACAAGTGTGTTCACGTAAGAACCGTTTATGGTTTACGTCTATTGTGTGCCTGGTAATTTTTACGTAGCCTAACTACGTTCCTTAAACGAGATAGGCATGGTAATTTTATAAGGGGCCGCGAGGATTACCTCCACACCACACGCCACTCCGCTTGCTTCGTTCTTTCTTTCTTTTTTTTTACTTATCGGTGTACACGTGTAATGTACATTTTTGCCATTAAACAAAAGTGACTTATCCCGTAATCTACCATCAAACGGTCATACAACACGAAAATATTAAAAACTGACGGTATACCAAATGTAATTACTGTGTTACATACTGACTGTCTACAGTCGGCGTTCTCAGATGTTTGCAGATTTCTGTTTCCGGTTAAAACTCGATCAAAAATGTGGTATATACAAACTAAATTGTAACACATGCAAAGCAACATACATAGGACAAACGGGGAGGACTTTCAAACAAAGACCCAATGAACATATAAAAAACTACACAGGGAAATCTACTTTTATGAAACATATTAAGAGCAAGAAACACGAATTTGATGAAACTAATAATTTAAAAATCCTACATTGTTTAGATAAAGGTAAAAAACTTGACAATGTAGAATCACTAGAAATTAAAAAACATATTCAACAAAATAATATAGTAACATTAAATGAAATAGAAAATACATATGATTCAATTATTTTAAATAAAATTTAAAATGTTCGACCCCCCTCAACAACTCGTTAGATTAATTTCACAAATTTATATATATATAAGAACTTTGTACTTATATATATGTCTTCTGAAGATGCCCATGTTGGGTGAAACAATTGTAAAGATTTTGAATAAAAAGTGGAAAAGTTAGTTACGTATTTTATTATTTTATCAAGTTTAATTATGTTTTTCCATAAAGTAGCGGCAGAAACAATCAATTTGTATTACAGACATATCTACATTATCTTTAAAGTAGGAACTTTCAACATAAATACAAAATTGAAGAGAATCCTACAAAAACCAATAGTTAACAGTAAATATAAGTTCGATTATTTGGACAAAAGTGGATTATACCTAAGGTGACCATACGTCCCATTTTGAACGGGACTGTCCCTTTTCTCAGTTACCTGTCCCGTTGTCCCCAAACAAAGCGCCGGGACGGAAGATAATCCCGTTTTCCGAAACCGCGCGAAAATTTTAAATTACGAAGCTCGTGACACGCGCGGGAGAGGAATCAATCACAGGATGTGTTCGAAGACTTTCGCACCAACAATCTACAACATGAAATTTTTTGTCTTCTTTCTTATGAATAAATTGTGGACGTCCGAAAAAAATCACTTACAGGTACCAGTTCTGAAAGCGATGTTGATATCTAAGGTAAATATAAAAAAAAACGAATTTGATAGAGTTTGAATCGCATTCTTTGTGAAGCATGGTTAAATAATAAAAGGAAAGGATGAGAAACAGAAAACACTGAGTATGTTTAACTAAAATTATATTGAACCTCTACAATATTGTTTCGACCTTCTCAGGTCATTCTCAAGAGAGAAATTCTGTAACTAATTCTAAAGTAAATAAACAAACTTATATATACACTTATTGGTTCTATGCTAAACAGGAATTATGACGTTGAACAAACAAAATTAGGTATAAGGAAAATCCACTAATAATAACGGTGATTCTACGATAAATAATTCTAATTGATTATTTGCGATATTCTGTTTGTTGTTGGCAGCTTTTTTGATTTCTAAAGATTCAAGTAAATTTAATTTGAAACTTTTCTGAACATTATCTAATAATTTTAAGGATTCTGTATCTATTATTATTGTCTATACAGTGTTAAGCAATTCCTGTGGTATTCTTTTTGTTTTTTATTGAAAGTAAATGTTCTTTTAGTCTGATATTAATCGCTCTGCCAGATTAAAAAAACAGGACACTTTTGACAAGAACTTTTGTATACCCCACATTTGTCGAATTTATTTATTTTTGTTTTATTGTTGACTAAAAGACTTTTTAAGTTAAGTTTGTTGACTAGGATAGGCTTGATGTTAAATTTTAAAAGGTGATTGTTGATTTTGTAACCAATTTCTTTAATGTAATTAATAAAACAGTACTTGCTTGTATCAGGTATAGTACTGGAGTGGGTTAGATTGTTGTAAAGTTGATTAACAATTAATTTTCGTTGTTTGTTTTTTATAATGTGATCTACCATGGTAGGTTTATAGCCATTATTGGAAGCTATCTGTTTAATAATAGTTAGTTCTTTCTGAAGAAGCTACAAAGTAGCGAAACATATGTCAAGTAATTAATAAAATTAGTGGAAATTACAATAGTGTTTTATTTATATATTTTACAATGAATTTCCATCAAGTAAAAGTAGAATCAATCAAATATTAGACAATTGTGGCGTGTTATATGTTACGTTTTACAATATCCCCTGCACGTTGACTTTATTGTTCCGTCATGCCCTCCACGGTTAGGTATTAAACATTTATTTACCTTTCTCCTTCCATATATAGCAAATAATAATAAACCTAATAAAATAAGAAAAGGTCTGAAGGAAAAACAAGGAGCTCATTATTAAGTATCCTTTTAACGATCACGCATAACAATAATATAACGTCATGTATGTAGTTCATTTTAATGGCGATGTGCGTGGCATATTCCGGGCAACGCGCCTCGCGATACTCATTTTTAATTAAACTCCAATTCATATGCAAAAGACGAGCTCGAGAACGAGCGAGCAGCGAGTAGCGAGGCTAGCTGGCAAGCTGGCGGGCCATATAGCGACGAACGTACGTGGGTACTCCATAAACTACACGACAAAGTTGTGCACCTCTCCTTTGTTTCCTTGCGTCTCGTCTCGTACCGTCTACGTACGTAGACAATGAAAGTTTATGTTTAGATGTCCAGATAAAAACGGGACCCTTCCCAGAAGAACGACCAGGACATTTCAACACGTGACGTTTCTTTTCAACCTAACGATCACGTTAGCTCGTCAAAACGTTTGTGCACTGAACTCATTAGAAAGTCACATCCTAGTAGACTGAACCGTACCAAGAAATGCGCTCGTTTATTTTATGTAGGTACTTGTCTAAAACCCATTCATTGTTTAATTAACTAATTATTCATTATTTCAATAAATTAAAAATAAAAATAAAAACGAACCAACACTTAAAGTAAAGTTTGACAAATTTTATTAATATTTGCCTGACAGCTGTTTCGACTTTTAACATTGGAACTGATATTTATAAAGGTTATTGATTATGGGTAGTTATAATATTGCTTTTATGATGGGAAAAACTTTAAAATCTAGAGTGTCATCTTATTTGCGGTCAGTCCATCGAGCGGTCAGTGGATTTTTCGGTCAAATCTTTCCTGAATGCAAAAATGGAGGAAGGGTAAAATTGACCTGTCGATTTTGCGGTCAAAAAAGCGTTTTACGTGAATAATTTTTGAAAACAAAATGGTTAGGTTAGGTTAGGTTAGGTTAGGCAGTGGTATCCATAATAAAAGATATGAGTTTGTCAATCATGTGCCTCAGTTTGAAAATGTAAGAAATTCACTATACAAAAATCGCTTATCGGCTCAAGGAGTCTAAAAAGAACCATCATCTCGAGAAGAAATCGACATATTTAAATGAGATGGAAAAAGTGACCGTTCAATCTACAATTTTTACGTTTTACCGCAAATTACAGAACCGCTCGATTTTTCTATTTCTAATATTTTCAGGTAATCTAATAGAGTATCTTTCGGTTCGCAATGTAAAAGTTTGACTTTATTTGTATTTATGAAATGATCATTTTGTATGTAATGTGTAGCAAGGCCTGTTGTATTTTTATTATGTATGGTAGATTTTTTATGTTCATCTAGGCGTTTACCTAGATTCCGACCCGTCTGACCAATGTAAATTGTATCACAATCTGAACATCCAATCTCATACACACCATGTTTTTGTAAAATATTAATTTTATCCTTATTATTTGCAATTAATGAGCCTAAATTGGTTTTATTACTACATATGGCGGTTAATCCCAGATTCCTTAAATTACTCTGTATTTTAAGACCGCTACTATCATTATTTCATTATGTTCTCTGTAATTAATTAATTTTGAATAATTTAACGGAGTAAGGTAAAACTTTTAACCCTTAAAGCAATATTCAAAATTCTTATATGTTTAGTTTGTTCGATGCTAAAATGAAGTATAAAAACGTGAATAATTCAATAAATTTAATTGTTGCTCCGAAAATGTAGAATTTCGTTAATTATGAAGGAATATCAACTACGGGTACGTAAATGATAAATAAAAAGATGTATATTGTAGTTTTTTCTAACAATATAAGTCGTTAGATATATTTAATTTACGCAAAAAGTACCAACATTTAATTAAGGAGTTCAACGAAATCAGGAATTGAAAATTAATAAACAAACGATTTAAATTAATTTTAATTAAATAAATGGGAATCTATGCTAAAACTGCAACTTGGGGCACTTTTGTAAGGATTAACACCTGAAATACAAGTATAAATGTAATGTATATTTCCTAGGTGGGTATATTTTGTCACTTTACTTTAACTCAAAAATCCAGATGTTGCTAATTTGGATTTTTGAATTTGAAATTAGGGTATATATTTCCATATTTTTGGGTAATTCTGGAACCAGATTTTAGTTTGCCTTTGAAAGATACATGAAAAAATGAAAGTAATCATTTTTGATGTATTCTTTGATAACGAACTCAGATATGGCCCCAGAAAACTTCTAGCGCATTGCAGTTTCAAGAAATTCTAGTCTCAGTATCAAACAAGCGAATAAGGATTATTCTAATTTTTAATTAAAAGATATCGAAATTTAAATATGAAGGGGCAATTTGGGTCAGATTCTAATTCAGCGACAAATGATACTACTATTGCTCTCATGGTTGTTTTTTTCTTTTACTGCATGTGGTAATGCTCACAGATGAGTCAAATATTGAAGTTTTTTGGAACTTATATAACGATATCTCAAAATCTAGACGTTCTGTGCCAATTCTGACTTAACTGCCTAATCGACGTTTTCTTTTTAAAAATAAAGTAAAATTCGATATAGAAACACTTCTGTAAGTTCCATTGAGTTTCCTGAGAGTAAAATCAAAGAGTACCTACAAATCGAATTGAATTGAAGTTAAAATTTTAAACTAGAACAAAACAATTTCCCCGATGATTATATCTGAAAAATGGTTCACAGAATTCCTTTATTTCAATTATTGGAAATTTTCTCAAATTTATTTATTTGTACGTAACAATTGTCTCGCAAACTTGACTTCTTCAAGCGTACTACAGTAGAAACACAAATTACTCTATGAAAATTTCCAATTTTGTTTTATGTAATAAAGGCTCAAATAATTGAACTTTATCCTTGACTTATCCAAATTACACCAGTTTAGGAATTCCCAATTTTGACAAGACTTTTCGAAACATCCGTCTCATCCTATGGAATTTGAAGGTCGTTTTCAACTGATATTTGGAATTCCTGATTAAACCTCTATAAAATAGGGAGATTCTGTATCATTTTATTTTGTTTGAAGATATTCAGGCCATCTATTATTCAGCAGCCAAACCAGAACTTCGAGTAAAATTACGTTGCGGCCAGAGTTGTCTGGAGTTTTTCCGGGTTGAACTACATATTACGCCCATTACAGAGCGAATGCCTGTAAGGCCCTTATGAAAAAACTCACACGCATGTACAATAACTACACCGACCAGTAGAAAGTCAGGACAATTGAAATTGAGCTTAAAAAAATACTGAAAACTCCCATCATTTGAAGATATTTCTTCAGTTTATATAAGAAACACAAATCGACGTTTCACCTATTTTGGTACAAGGCATATTCAAGGTAACTTACTAGTTATTATTTTATATAAAAGCGTGTGTTGTTTTTAAATTAATTGTATTTATATTGCTCTGAATCACCATAATATTTTTTGTAAAATATATACCACATTCATAACGAAATCACCTGTGTAAATGAATTATTACTAACTATATTGCTACCTTAAAATATAGTTGCAGATATCAATAGTTAAAGTGTCGGGTTGTGCTATGCTGAAATAAAACAAATATTTTTACATTAATATGATATTAATTTTTAAATTACTATCATACGCGTGCCAGCGAGGTCGTTACAGCAGTAGTAATTTTTTACTCATTAATTTGAGGCAATCTGTAGTTGGTAAAAATTAATTGAAAAATTAATATCATATTAATGTACCTACTTGAATTTTCCTTTACTAAAAATTCTCCAAAATTATAAGAATGATTTTCCGGGTTTGATGGCCTAAAGGCTTGTTTTCTGCCTGACGTTTCGTCAGCGACTGCGGCTAACATCTTCAGAGGTATTGACGTCATTGAAGTGTCTTCCTGTCTCGAAGTGCTCCTCGGCGGCCCGCTATCGTTTGCACACTTCTGAAGATATCAGCCGCGGTCGCTGACGAAACGTCAGGCAGAAAACAAGCCTTTAGAACACGGCCATCAAATCCGGAAAATCATTTTTATTATAATGCCGGCCGTGAAAGCCTACACACTTTAATTCTACAAAATATTTCATTAATAAATATATTTACCCCCTAACCGACTTTACTTTTTATTATAAAATATTGAGAAAACGAGAAATGAAAATTGAATGTTTTCTCCAATTCAGCTTCCTAAATTTTTTAGCTTTATCGGTATAACGAAATGTAGGGTAAATAAGGTTTTGATTATCACAATAATTGATGATCGATATTTTATATTAGAATACTGAAAAAGCCCTTGCACAATAAGGCAAAATGTTAGTCGTCATGTGTCATAAAACAAATCGAAATTTCAACAGTACGAAGTTAGCAGCGGCAGCGAGGGATCAGAACCAGTGTCCCTGGGTTCGGCAGTCGCCGATGTTCATTATTATATTAATATTATTGAAATACACAGGAAAAGAACAACAGCCTCTGTGTTATTTTCAATGTAATTTAGGAATTATTGAAAAAATACCAATTAATTTTGGTTTCGGAATTCATAATTGCAAATCTTATTTAATCCTTACAATTTAGCATCAATATGTCCTTTTTTATGGATCGCCTTGTACATATTAGATGAAAGAATGTTTATTTTTAATCTACCTACCCTTACAGCTGCATTTAAGGTACGTAACATAAAAAGTCACAGATAATAACCACTTTGCCCCTTAACTATGTAGTCACATTTTGTACCCGTTCTTTTGTTTGTTATAATTATCCCGGTAGCAGTTTCTCCGACTTCCTCAGTTCCGAAACGATGGACGCAAGCAGGTAACATTAAAATAATAAAAAACCGTCCCAAAACAGTATCACATCAGAGTCACTTCTATAAAGAACGAAATAAAGATAAAATCTTTCGTGAATCGTGTGGATCTTAACAAAGGGTACTACGGACGATTCGTCGTCGGTGTTATTGTCGCAGTAAAAAAAAATAAAAATATCGGTAAAAAAGCTACTTGTTATACGCAGCAGAAGAAACGTAAAGTAATTGCCTTCAAAGTTAAGACAAAGGTGCCGGTTATTACATGTCAGACTAGCTATGCATATACATATATGAAGTTAATTTCATGCAGGAAACAAGATACACCAAAAATAAATGATCATAATTCATAAATGTAATGTTGTAGTTGGGTAACCAACAGCATAATAGTGCATTATGAATCAAGTTATGCACTAGTTTTTATGAAACAAATGACATGTCTTTGGGACATACCGCAGGAACCAACAAATTAATATAATTTAGGAATATTTTGGTTTTCAGAGTTATATTTCACAATTGGATTAATCCAAGAGTCCCAATGCATGTTGAAGTAACGTACCATGACGTCGGTATTACGAAAACCATTAAGTACCTATATTTTGTTTAGTTTGCTTGGGCGCAATTGAAACAAATGTCAGACAAAAGCATAGACATGGAAAGTTGTTTGATAATTTTTTTTCTAAATCTCAATAATTGTTGTTATTATCATTAACAATTGCTTCCTCACACTGTGACTCCTTCGGAAGAATACAAAGATACTTAAGATTGGCATGATCTAATACTCTAGATCATTGCTTTGTATTCGGGAGGTCATCGGTTCGAATCCGGTTGCGACTACTCTGGGTCAAGTTTTCTGTGGTTTCCTTGAATCACTTAAACAAATGCTGGGCAATGATATTCCACAGATAATCTTTCGTCTTCATTTTGTCCGTCTCATCTTTCTCTCCCTAACCACACCACCCACCCAATCCCACTATTCCTGAAAGGAGACTGAAGAGGGCCCTACGCCCTACCCTCCGGCTTTGCACTATAGCGTAGGTAGGAGGGACTGCTCGTCCACCAGCACGAGTAGCCAGTGGGAATGAAACACAAAAAAGGGTTTTTTAAAAACCACTAACAATTTTTACAAAAGACACGTTTTTAGCCGATTGTAAGCACTGTCAACTGTTTCAATGAGCATTTCTGTTCTATAACATAAACAAAAAAATAATTCAAATTTCACTAACCATGTTTTAGAATTACGTTACCATTTTCCATCCTTTCAAAATTTAGTTGGGATTTTTTGGAACCTTCAGGCATACTCAGAATATAATGGAGTCCTACCACTACACCAGAACTGAGAATACTTAAACTCGACGTACGTTTCGCTAACCAAGTTAGCATCTTGATTAAGGCTTTCGCGGCCAGTTGATGAACTGATGTTGTCCTTCTTCGTGCTAGCGAAACGTTAGGAAGCAATTCCAACCGACGACGGCCTGTACACCCGAAGAAGGACAACATCAGTTCAAGTTAGCATCGTCTGAACCAGTTCTAAATCATCTCCCGATGATTCTCATTGAACTCTGCTGCCTGACTTGTTAACGTTAACTACTGAATCACAACTGTTCTGAGTTCGTCATCGTCTTGAAGACGCTGACCTCCCAGATGTTTCTTCAAGTGCAGGAACAAACGGTAGTTACTGGGTGCCAGACCAGGACTGTACGGAGTATGATCTAGAGTTTCCCAGTGAAAAGATGTGATGAGATCTTTGGTCCGATTAGCCACATGCGGACGGGCATTGTCATGCAACAAAACGATGACCTTGCTCAACTTGCTACGTCTTTTGTTCTGGATTGCACGGCGCAGATTCCTTACCATTCCATCACTCATAATGTTTTGTCTGTAAACTGCACAGATCTCACGATGAATATCAATCGGTTTTAGTCCTTTAGCACTAAGGATTCGTATAACAGTCCAGACTTCACAGTCTACAGTCACACTCACGATTATCGGAAGCATCTTAAACACTCAATAAACAACGTAAACAAGGGCGAATCAGACTGTAATAGAATTAGTGCGTAGGTGAGAGATGTAGGTACTCAGTGCGCATATGCGAAACACTGACCGCAGCGCTCGGGGGCAGAATTTCAAAACAGTGCTTACTTAAAAACCATGCCTCGTATATATATGCTGCCCAGAATAGAATGTCACAATGAGATACTGAAAACAATGAAGTTCTAAAAAGTAAAACGTCTGTTCCATTATGAATTTTCATCAGGCAAGGATCGATATTATTTAGTATTTCCAGTTCCGATTGTGATTTCGATTCCCTAATTAGTCGTAGCTTTCACAAATGAGTGAACTTATTTTTACACAATGGGACGTTCAATAAGTACCGGATAAGATCGAAAAATAAAAGGGAAAACATACGGCGGCTACTTCAGCTCTTTTCAGAACAATACAAAGGGGTTAGTTAGTTATAGAAGTGAACTACGTGAAACGGTTCGTCATAGCATCGCTCGATCACGATGTGCTTTCAAGTTTGAGATCAGATTAGAGATCGCAATTTTGTAACGGGAGCCAAAGGGTTGATTAGGACACAGGATGTGTACATGTAGTGGTATAAAATGGATTACATGTCGACGATTCTTTTAAGCATTTATCGCCCGCTGATGAATACAATTAAGGGCATTTATTTAGGGACAAGACTTAAGGGCGCGGTGCAGCTGTTCCAAATAGTTTCCTATGTATTATTATTTTATTGGTCATGGTACGCTGGTACATACTATAGCTACCATCCATCGGCTGTTTTATCCATAACGGAACTAAAACGAATATTCTATTTGTACAAAATTGTTTTGGGATAAGCACTGCCTACACTGACACACCCTTTTCATTTGCCTACTAAATATCGAGCTAAAACTGTTTATCTTAAAAATGGGGAGAATTCAGGATCTGAAAATAAAAATGCACAATTCTGAACACATAACACCCCTAAAAGATCGTAGCACTGTGAATTTTCAAATGCCCTTATTAGCATCACTATATAACAATCTTCTCCGTATCCATGCTTATAACAATATCCCACATTTAGAAAACGTCCCACCATGCCACCAAATACTAAGAGGGCTAATACCCCCACCGGCATTGAATTACACTGTTGATTCCGATGGATTCTAAGACGAAGATAACATATCCGAAAAAGAAGACTTTAAAATCATTGTTCGTTTAAATATTAAGGATCAATGATCCCACATTTGAAACGCGTCCTACCAAGTAGGGACTGCTAACCGAAAGCCAAATCCCAGAACCGGTTTCGATCTATTGGGTTTCATCAGGTCGGCGCTGGCAGAATCAACAGAAACAACTACTACAAATGTGGGATCTTTGATCGTTACTATTTAGACAAACAAGAATCTTAATGCCTTCCTTTTAGGAAACTTAATAAAACTAAATTTAAATTCTCTGAACAGTAAAAACTGTCCTATCCCTATTTTTGCCATTTAATATGATTTAGTTTGTTCTGTTATGGTTTTGTAGTCCATTGAACATTGCAGTTAAAAGATCGAATTATGTTCCGTGGAACATAACAGGATGGAGTATTCGTATTCGTTACCTTGACTTTAGTTTTTAATTCGCGTCAATTCCTGAAGAAGGTAACTTCGTTACCGAAAAGTACTTCTGACGTTTACTGTGTTCTGCTACGGTTGCACTCGAATTCGTCCCCACAAAGTAGGTTCTGCTCGGAACGGTTGGTAGTTATGAAAAGTAAATACACGAATTCGTTCCCGCGACAGTTTTATTGGAAATTCCCAAAAAAGCACAAAATAAAGCAGAATAACGTACATGGTTGCCATGTAACATCGAAGTATATATAAGACAGTGGTAAATATCATATATGAATTTTATTTTATCAAAATGTAAAAATGAGGTAACAATAATATTAAATATGTGTCATAAATTACAGCATACAGCCACAATTAAGTCTTATTAAGCCTTACAGTTTTAAGTAGGTAAGATTATTCTATTCGTGTCCTCTTCATGATTATGTATCAGAACACAATCCCATATTAAAGGAACTCCGTCAAGTTCACCCTTAGCTTTTAAAAATGCTTTTCAAAAATGCTGCCAACATTTCCATCGCGAACTTTCATCCGTTAACTTTTTATGAAAATTGAATTTAAAATGATTTACAACTATTGACACCTTATTTCTTACCGTAAACCCCTTCCTGAAACCGGTTCCTGTTGCCGATAGGGAATATCAATAATCGACTATTATAATTATCCAAACAAATGTTGTTATTTATTTTACCCCTTCTTAAGTAGGGCAACAACAACAAATGTATAAATAACTTTATTTTTGTCAAACTTCTAACAACATTTTTAAGTAAATGCAGTTTATTTTATAAAAGTATCTTTCTAAAAATCTTCAGAACTTCAAAAAATTGGAAAATGTTAGGGTGGACCGAATAAAATTAAATTCAGATATGGCAACGCTACCATCGTTTTCTGGGTAATAGCGCGTAAACCATGGGAGCCAATTCGTGTATAATTAAGAAAGGATTGCTTTTCGAACGGGGACGAATTTGTGTTACCTCTTGGGGACGAATCCGAGTGCACCGTCTGTTACGTACGTCCGAGAATTATTGTTTTACAATAATTCAAGTCTATATGATTACCCAATTATGTTTCGTCTTTTCATTATTGTTTGATCAATCATTTGTTTTCTTTTTTCTCGGTCGAATCTGTATTCTAACCACGGATTCCCGAATAGCCACCCTACCGTCCCGACATTATTATTATTACCATCATCATTATTAATAGACAGTCTAACCCTTTTGTACTGTGCTTGTGAAAGGGCCTAGAGCACCCGTCGCATTTTTTTGCCCGTGCGCGCCCATTCAGCTCCGTTTGAAACAGAAAGCCTAATTATATATGTAAATACTGATTTACATTGAACAGGGCATAATTGCGGTCTTGGTGGGTGAATTGCAGCAGAACAAGCACATAGACACAAACATATATATATATATTACACGCGCGCGGGCGCAGGCAAAATACCTAGTAGCATTGGTCGGCTCATATCAGCCACTCCGCTGGGTCTTTGTTAATTATACACATTGTCGGCACAGGGCACCCTCAAAAGAAAACTTTGTCGTATCGTACTCCGAGCTATTAAGGAATTAAAAAAAATTGTGCGAAAACCGTCTTACGCCGGATGTAAACGCGTATGAATAATCAGCGCGATTTAAATATAATCGACCACGTAAGCCTAAGTACCTCTGTCTATTTACGAGTTCGCCAAACGACGAAGATTCTAAACAGGACAGCAATATTTTGAAATATTTTTCCTCCAAAATCCGTATGTTGCTATTTGGTATCTTGAAATTTCAATATTTTAAGGACAATTCTGGCATCAGATTCGAGTTCGCCTTTGAAAACGTACATAAAAAATGATTACCCCCGTTGGGAATTCTGTTTTCAACCTGCTATAATTATTACGGCACAATAAACATTTTTTTGTATATAGTTAGAATTTAAGTTGTACTTATTAAAATTTGTATAGTCGTGTTGTATATATTCATGTTTTTGTAAGTTTTATCATTTAATATTCATATTTCATAGGCGTATTCTATACATCATTATTATTATTTGTACATTTATTTAAGTACCACTTTTAGTAAATCTTTCTACAGTCACATTCTTCCTGAACTCAGGAGTTTGCACATTGCTTAAACCCCATTAGGGGTTCCAACTATTATAATATTTCTTGTTTAGCATGCTATTTAAGGTTATTGTACCGTAATATTCTTTTTCAGAACTGCATGTAATATTATTTTATTACCCTGCTATATTCCATTTGCAGTTATTTGTATTGTACCATCTTGTTCTTTTTTTTTTCTTCTCTCTTCATCATCATGTCTTATTGTAATCAGTTTTGGTGGAGAAAATTAATATAAGTTAAAAAATTTAACTTTAATTGTATCTCTTTGATAATGCCATAACAGGCGAAACAATTGTTAGAGTTTTTTAATAAATCGTTGTGAAATTAGTCGTGTTTTTGTAAATTTTTATCAAATTTTTTAAAATATCATGTTCCACCAAGTGCCGTGCGAATCATCATTTTTACATATTAATATAAGGTACTTTATAACATTTTAAGACACAATCCTTATGTAGACCAGCTGAGGAAAAAACCTTTATGTCTATAGCTGTAAATATATACTCATAAACTTCTATAGTTTCTTTTTGTGTGTTCAACTGTAAACATTGGTCCTTCGAGCATAATTTAATTCTATGTGGTACAAACGCGGAGAAATATCTTTATTCTCACGAAATAAACAATAGCAGTGCGCTTTTTTCGAGTACACAACACTGGAAAGTTGAAAAAGGATCAGAAAAGGAATAGCTCTCTTGGCTTTTGTCATTTTTTTTCACTTAGTAATGCTCACAAAAGGGTTAAAAATTAAGGTAAATATAAATATGGAACAAAAACAACTACTCTGAGGGATAATACCCCTATCAGCATTGTATTACACTGTTTATTCGGAAAGATCCTTAGAGGAAGATACGAAAGATATCCGAGAAAAGGAGGCATTAAAATCCATATTCATTTAAATATTAATGATCAAAGATCCCACATTTGAAACGCGTCCCACCAAGTAGTCACTACGAACCAAAAGCCAAATCCAACAACCGGTTTCGACTTATTGGATCTCATAAAAGGCTGTATGATTGATATAAATATGGAGAAATTGTTGATCCCAAATATTTTATCTTTAATCCTTAATACGAACAAGGATTTTAATGCCTTCTTTTTTAAAAATATTAAGGTTTTTGTAATTTGAGGTTAGGATATTTCAAAATCCATATTTACGTGCTGTTGTGGTAATTCTGAGACTGAGTTTCTCAAATTTGGAATCAACGTCGCAAAGTAGCTACATCGGAAATGACATATCTAGTCTTAGCATTCTGATTCACGTTGACCTTGATATCATTACTACTATTTCGACATGAGCGATCATTCTCAAGAGTAATCGTGAACATCCGCAATCATTTGTTTATACTACGAAGACAGGAATAAATAAGAAATTTGAAATTCGGATTAATTCATTATTTAAAAATTGGTTGCTAGAAGAATAAATGAACGTATGTTACCCACTAGAATTGTACTATAACGAATTTTCTAGTTCACTTATTTATTTAACAATTATTTATTTAATCAATTAAACACTACTAACAATCTTAAACTACTTATTTATTTGACAAACAATAATGCACATTATTTATATCAATGAATATTTATGTTACGCGTCCGGAAATCAACTGTCCAGCTGACCCGGAGACAAGGGTATATATTTACCGAAAGAAATTACTAGAAAAACGCGAATATATTTCGACCGCTTTCCAAAGAAAACAACTTGTTATGACAACAGAATATTCTCGAACGTCTATTGTTCGGCATCGATCTGAAGTGAATAAACGCGCCGCCCTCGGAGTGCGTCAGCATTAATCGATACACCGCACACACGTACACGTTCGTTACAGTACTTATTTCTAAACCCTATTTGCTAATCACGTTTTTACGACTTTAAAAATATCCTACAATTTTACCTACTACTTTAACTAGGTAGGTATATCAAATTAAGGTTAAAATTGATTACGGTTCAATTTTTCATCTTCACTTTACAAGTTTCCAGTTTGAGGAAACAATTTCAGCTTCAATTTAGTAAAATATGTGTCTAATATTTTGTTGTTGCCGCACTCAGTTTTTTTTTTGTTCGCACGTGTATTCGTAGGCTAAAGACATAGCCTCAAAATAGGCTTCAGTTTCGGCGATTACCTCTTCATGGGCGCGAAATTTCTAACCAGCGAGAATCCTCTTCAGGTCTGAGAACAGAAAGAAGTCGCTAGGTGGCAGATCTGGAGAGTACGGTGGATGCGGAAGCAATTCGAAGCCCAATTCATGGAATTTTGCTATCGATTTCATTGATTTGTGGCCGCTTTTTTGCGATTTCGTCTTTTAAACGCTCCAATTATGCTACGTAATAGTCGCTGTTTATGGTTTTCCCCTTTTTAAGATGGTCAATAAATAATATACCATAAGCATCCCAGAATACTGATGCCATATGCCATAACCTTGGAATCGGTTCATCACCTCCAGTCCACTCGGCTGACTATCGATTGGACTCCGATGTGAAATGATGGAGCCATGTTTCATCCATCGTCATATATCGACGCAATAATTCGGATTTATTACGATTGAACAGCTCCAAATACTGTTTAGAATCATCGATTGGATCCGTTGCTTTCGCATATCCAAATATTCATTCACGATATGACCAACATGTTCCTTTGATATCTTTAGGATCTCAGATATCATCACTTTACGGTTATAAAAAATAATTTTGTGGACTTTTTTGATGTTTTCGCCTCTTTGGGGTGTCCATTGCGTGCATCGTCCTCGGTGCTCATTTCGCCTCGTTTAAATTTAGCAAACCACTTTTCTACGGTTGATTTTCCTGGTGCAAAGTCCGAATAATGTTTATCAAGCCATGCCTTGGTATCAACAGTACTAATTTTAGCCAAAAAGCAATGCTTTATTAATACACGAAATTCCTTTTTATCTATTTTTTCAAAGTAACAAAAGTTCTTTCACTAAAAATGATATAACTCAGATACTAATAGTGCAACAGCTGACAACTTTATACACGCGTCTTTTGAAGGTTAGGGCTAACTAACAATCATATGAATTTGATACTAGTAGCGCCATCTATGGGTCAGCCTACGAACTTTTCAGCCCGCCTATTATGTTGAAGATATTTTAGTTGTGCTAAAATTGTGTTATTTAAGATAGAGTCCACTCAAGTAAGGAAAAATTTAAATTAATAACTTATCTCAACATCGAAGTTCAGCTTCCGACCAGCAAGAAGGGAAACCATCACCCGAATTAATACAATATGTACGCACCTCCCTTAAGAGAAAATGTTTGAAACTGTCACTCCCGGCTTATTTAAAGCGCTAGTGGCAGTCAGTGGCGAGATGCATTAATTAACGAGGGTGATTGAGGGAATAAGCGTCTCCGAGTTCGTTAACAGGTTAATTTCCCTCGTGATGCGTAACACGACCGCGACGACTACACTCTGTTGCTGTCCCGAGCTGCGACCCCATCATAATTGCAACTGCTAAACTAAGGTCACGTACACCACGCTTTAATTACTGTTATAATTGCATTGTATAGATACAACTGTCAACGCGCCCCCAGAACATGTAAATCGAACATTTCCCACCGAAAGGAAAGCAAATCATTCTTTCCCGTTGCTCTCATAATAATTAATCAGATTGAATAGATAACAATCGTTAAAGTTAAAAAAAGCTTTTTGATTAAATAACGGATAATCAGCGAAACAACTTTTATAATTATAATTTATAATTCATTAATATGGTCCGCAGATATTCACCCTTTACAAAACACATTAACAATTGCATAAGTTGTTTAGGTAGACAGATATCTATAATAAATGAAACTTGAAAAAATGTAAATATATGTATTTAAAGTTACAAAGTATAGGAAAGCCCGGAGACGTACAGTGGCCGGCACCTAAGAAGATTCAGCGACGGTCAGATTGACAGGTAGGTAGGCGGAGACTTTTAAATGAAAGAGCCAATAAGAATACAGCTGAACCTAAACGTCAACTTGTAGTTCAGCGGCGCGTATCACTGAGAGAAAAAGTACTGAACACGGAACACAAGTGAATTCACTCAACTGATTTACTTACCCTAATGGGGTTTTAATTATGTATGCGAAGTGAACAATTAAGTATTTTACTCTTCCCAAGATTACTCATATCGAACACAATTTACAAAAAACCACTTCTCTACTCTGTTAATTTGCAACTGTTTGCCACTACGCTACTAAACTTTGCTAGCAGTTATCATTCTGTCTACCAGTCGATTAACCCCGCCCTAAAGGGGCTAGACTTTGCCACTGCGCATGCGATGATTTATTGCTTTTGAATCTCCTTACGTGCAGGCCACTGTACTTATAGATCAGAAACCCAAAATCGGTTGAACAGGTAGTAAGTAGTTTGTATATGTAGAGAATGTTTAGTAATACTTCGAAATGCATTAAATTTCAGAAGATTGAAGAGGTCAATGCATGAAATTAGGCCATTAATAACCGATAGACAAAAATGAGATCTGCAACTCGGCGTCTCACATCCAAGGTTTCGACACCTGATAGAAAAAAGACAACAGAATAATCGCGGTCTAGTAACAACATAGGCCGACAACATTTAAACACAAGCGATTTCAGGAATTGGTGTTGAATGGCCTCAATTGGCTTGAACTATGGTGTTCGCATATGATGATAAATCCAAAAAAGAAGGCATTAAAATCGTTGTTCGTCTAAGTATTAAGGATCAAAAATCCCACATTTGGAAAGCGTCCCACCAAGCAGGCACTACGAACCGAAAGCCAAATTCCACAACTGTTAGTTCCACAATTGTATCTATCGTATAGCCTGTAAAGGCCGTTCTGCCAGCGTCCATCTGATGAGACCCCATATGTCAAAACTGGTCGTGGGATATAGCTTTCCGTTCGCAGTGCCTACTGTGTAGGACGTGTTCCAAATGTTGGATCTGTGATCCTTAATATAGACGAAAAAGGATTTTAATGTCTTCTTTTTTGTATTTGTTACCTTCGTCTAGAAATCCTTAGGAATCAACAGTGTGATTCAATGCCAGTAGGGGCATTATCTCTGGAAGTAGATGTTTCTGTTGATTCCATATTTATATGTGATGATAGAGTCGATCAGGGGTCGAAGCTAGATAGTGATAAACTTCTCGAACAGCTTTGGAATGGCGTTGAATTTTGAATTAAGTAATAAGTATATATTTCGCCCCCTAGTAGTAAACAGTGGAACTTATACGTGTTTCGACTCGGATAATTTTATGTTATAGACCTTTCGTATTGTGGTTTCAGTTACAAAGAACTGATGTTAACAGGTTTTAAGATAATGCAGTAGGCTATTCTTATTTATAATTTATTTTCCAATAATCAAATGATAACTTCATAAGCCTTTCGCAGCCATTATCTCATACAAAAGTGTCTGAATGCCGAGAAGACAGAAACGCTTTACATCAGTAATTACTTCAATGTAATAACAACAATGATACAAACCAGACAGGTCACCTTTTATCTAAGCGACTAAGATGAATTAATAGCATCCGGATGAGGTCTGTGCAGATTGCATTAGCGTATATATTTCTGTATAACCTGCATGTACCCGGTTCACTAAGGTCGTACGTGGTACAAGTGCCTTAATTTACAACTATTAGTTACCCCTACGTTTATGTGTGTGTGGAAAATATCCCGCGAATTATTAATTGCATCTGTAATATCTTATTCGCTGGACGACAGGCTCCTTATAAGCAGCCAGCAATCTTGTAGTACCCGTAATACCCATTACATGCACGCCGCGGTGTTTCATCGCGAAATAAATTTCACTTGCAAAAACGAAAAATACTTACGAACGCGGCAAGGAGAAAATACTGAAGAAAATTCACACCGTACGGGTACGACGCGACGCGACGCGACGCGACGGCAACGGCGACGATTGCAGGTGTAGGTATGAATGTAATGTAGGCATGTGTGTATGTACGTTTGTAAGTATGTATGAGTATGGTTTATGGTTGAAAGGAGGTTCCTTTTGGCTGCTTTAGGCCAAGAAAGAAGGCCGACTTTTCAGAAGAAGGAACATTTTGTACGGAGTGCAATCAAAGTGCGGTAGAAGGGAATGCAAAGTAGAATTTAGATTTTACAATTGGAATAGCTATACGTCTATATATGACTAAACGGTCCAGGCGTCGTATGCTCGTTTCGGGCACGTCTTATGGGCTTTCCAAGGAGAGAAATACTTTGTTCGACTGCAATCGAAGCGAGATTTGAATAGCTAAGCCGCGCTAAGGTTGTTGTGCACCCGGCCAAACAAATATTCCACGCGAACGACCGAGAAACGCGAACGTCACTCCGATGGTCGGACGCACCACTCATCTATCTGTCCCTCTAGCGACGGAATCGAATTTGAAATTACTTTAATTCACAAGGGAGGCTCTGGATTTTTTGGTCGTGCGATTGTTAGCTAACGACTGTTGTTAGAAATGTCACCAGGCGTGCATCGTCTTTTGTTTTCGACGGAAAAATTGGCCGCTTGACATTAGGGACGTCAAAATGGATATTCACCCGTGTCTCATTCCGATGACCGAAACCCATCAAATTTACATTCACATTAAAATAATAAAACTACATATTATATAAAATTTGTTATAAATGTAAAATATAATCAATCAAATAAGGCACGCACTTGATCTAATAAATAAATGAACAAGAATTCCAATAGACAAAGGTGTACTTAATGAAGATAATGAAGTAAAACTGCATTACTCTTAGAAAAAGCCCAAAAAGACGAAATGAATTTGACTGAAACATGAAAAAGCTTTTAATTTTAATTTCCACACATTATCAAAAAGTTTGACAACTAAGGAATCAACAGATGTACATGTCGCAATTTAGTCATTTTTTCATCCATTTTCTCATGATAATAATGAATATCTGTGATAACATTTAGAAATAATCATAACATCGTCTTTCTTTTACAATTCACTTTTGTTTGGTTCGGAAATCTTCTAAACTAAACAAGACAGAATTTTTAGTTATTACCTTGTATTTCATAACTCATCCAGAAAGTATTCTTTTATCTTATTGTTCAGTTTTTGATTTACAGGTTAGTACATTGCTATCAATATCAATATAAAGCTATCAATTTAAAGCTTCTTTGGAAAACCGTGTCTATGAGTAGGTGATGATGGCATTTTGAAATAGTTCAGAATCATTATATTAATATGTAAACGACAAAATTTTCCGAAGACTGGTTGGACATGCACATCTACTTTTGCTACCCTCAGGAGTTTTAAGTTCAAAATTTGCAGATTACGTGTTCTGTTAATGGAGACAAAAGTCAAGAATATTTAGTAAATCTTTAATATTCCTGTAGGACGTTAGTAGTCCCCTGCAGGCCTACTAAAATGAATTCCACTTTTATTTATAACTAGCTGTGCCCGCGACTTCGTCCGCGTGGAATTTAACAAAGAAGTTATTCTTAAAAATTTAAACAAAGTCGTTGAGACACAACCGTTAGCAATATCCCGCTCGCGCGTTTTGAGCCCGCGCGACAGGCAGCCTTTGTGATATTAAGTGTCCGGAGGCGCTTTTACAATTTTTGTCTATCTGTCTGTTTGTTCCGGATAATCGGCTGAACCGATATTAATAGGACTTTCATTGGAAGATAGCTAATATAATAACGAATAAGTTAGTCTACTTTCATTTTAAAAAATCATAATTTATTTTATAAATTAATAACTATCTATCAATAATAATAAATAATTTCTAAAATAAATTATTAATTTCTAAATTAAAAATAGCCTAAGTTACTCCTTATTACATTAGCTATCTTCCAATGAAAGTTTCGTCAAAATCGATCTAGCCGTTTCAGAGATTAGCCGGAACAAACAAACAGACAGACAAAAATTTCAAGAAATTGTTATTTTGGTATATGTACCTACTGTGTATACGTCGATATACATTTAGTTAAAAAGTGGTTATTTTAATATTATAAAGAGACACTCCAATTTTATCTATATGTATAGATGTATAGATATACTCCCCATTTGATTGCAAAGCTCAAAACAAAATCGATTTCTCTAGATTACCAGAAATTTTCAATCAATTTTCATAGAGTCGTCAGTGCAAAGACTAGATGGATACGCACCTCAACCCCTTCCTACCCTAAAATTAGAACATCCTAACATACATCCCTAATTATTTGCGAACAGTAATATTATCTAGGCTTCCTGCTTCACGTTAAAATAATATATGTCTCCAAACAACCCTTCATGTCTTAGAAAGTATCCTACCAATATATCTGACTACCATAACCTCATGGGTTCTGCTCATCATTTAAATAAATATGGGTAGTTATCTCTGGAACGTGTTCATTAATTATCGAGAATATCTCAACTCCCTGGGTCCCTGAACGCTGAAGTATGACATCATTAGCATCACGCCGCTTGTCAGATAATTTTTAATTGCGGTAGTTCTTATTTCATTTCATCATTGTTAGCCACCCGTTAACTTGATATCTCGTTCTCGCTCTTTCATCCATCCGTCGTCGTTAAATCAAATATGCGAATATTTTAGGAGAATCGTGCAATTGCGCGTAATTAGGGACGTTTATTAAATCAAACCAGGCATTCATCGCAATCGTCCGCAATTAAAATTGTCTCACGCTGGCATAATTGCGCGACGGCGGAATAGAGGACGCCGCTAATTGTCGCTCCGGGGGACCGGGTCGTTATGAGTCCGGGACAATCTGCATACAACTCCGGCAATTAAATTCGTCATTGGTTGGAGCGTACATGGAAAGCAAGCATCACGGTGGGTCCCCGTAATATGCCGTAACATGTCACATTTCGAATAATATACACGTTGTTACGCCAGGCTAATCCACCAAATCATAAAAATTCCGATTTTAGTAAATTAAAGAATATATATAGAACTAAATTACCCACCCGGTCGTAAAACTTACTCAAAAGATACTGAGATATTACAAAAAACAGTAACTCTTTTGAGAATTATTGGACAATGAGATAAATGTAAACACTCTTTTTAAGCAGTTCAATATTGTGAAAATACATTTTAAGAAATAATAAAACGAATAAAATACTTGGTATATATAACTAAATTACCCACCCGATCGTAAAACTTACTCAAAAGATACTGAGATATTACAAAAAACAGTAACTCTTTTGAGAATTATTGGACAATGAGATAAATGTAAACACTCTTTTTAAGCAGTTCAATATTGTGAAAATACATTTTAAGAAATAATAAAACGAATAAAATACTTGGTATATTTTTCGCAGGTTTATTAACGGAACTCGACAATTGTTTCGACAGGGGTCTGTCATTATCAAGAGTAAGCAGAATTGCTAAATATATAAATGTGAATAGTGAATAATAATCATGGGGAAATTTCTTAATTACCTAGTTTAAACATAAGTAAAGGGGAATTGTTTGAATATATTTCTATTTGGGAATTTACAATTTTATGTTTGTTGTACATAGCTTTTTTACTTTCTAAAATTTTAATATGTTTGCGCACATTTACATGTTTAGTAATTCTGCTTACTCTTGATAATGACAGACTGTCAAAGCAATTTCGTCAATAAAGTGTTTTATTCGTTTTATTAACTCTTTTTAAGTTTCAAAAGTTTTATATTTATAAGCCCACAACGACAGTTTCGCCACACTGTGACTTCATTAGGTGAAGGAAATACAATAAATCATATTACATTTTTTCAATCTAAAATTCAATAACAAGTTTTATGAAGAAAAACACTTAGCCCTTTACTAGCTGAAAAATTTTTGGATATCCTTGAAACCAATACATCACAATATATTCTTTTCAAAAAATGTCACTATTATTTACGTTAAATCGATGATGACAAATAAGAATTATTTGTTTTACCGAAACAAGTGGACAATTAAATCAATTTTTCTCATTCAATAACAACAAGTTCACACTTGAATCTGAAACAAATTATTCGATTAATTTTCTAGACCTAAACATTAGGCGTATAAATAGAAAACATGAATTCTCAATTTATCATAAACCTACCCAAACTGACACAATAATACATAACTACTCTTTTCATCCCTATTCACAGAAATTGTATTTCTCACTGGCGCATAAACATTCCTCTTTCTAATACTAAATTTGATTTAGAACTAAATTGAATAAAACAATTTTTATACAAATATTTAATAAAAAACTTCATAGAAAAAACTATAAACTCATAAAATCAAAATCTGAAAGTAACATTAATACATTTATTTACATATCTAGGAAATATTACTTTGAAAATTACTAAACATTTACATAATAGTTGTATTTCATTCAAAACTAATCTTTCTTTGGGATCATTAATTAAAAACGAAATAGCTTTATAATTTGTACAGGGCATTCAGAAAAGAAATTCAAAGTTTAAAAACTTCAAACACGAATAACTTCATTTTTTCAAATGGCACCTAGCATATTTTATTTTGTCATTCGATTCCTTTTTTATCCTCTTTCGTTACATTGAATGTTTTCCATTCTTTATTTAAAAAAAATCAAAATTATTCAAAAATTTTAATATGGAAATATCCAGATGGATCTAATAGTACACTAGTACAAAGTTGAAGAGAAGGAGAAGGGAGTTGTAAGAAGTGAATTCGATTTGGCTATTTACTAAATATTAATATAAAAACATACAATTACACTGTTGACTCCGATGGATTCTTAGACGAAGATATAACATACTCAAAAAAGAAGGAATTAAAATCCTTATTCGTCTAAATTTTAACATCAAAAATCTTAAATTTGGAACGCGTCCCACCAAGTAGGCACAACGAACCGAAAGCTATATCCCACCTGATGAGACCCGATAGGTTGAAACCGGCCGTGGGATATGGCTTTCGGTTGGTTGTGCCTACTTGGTAGGACGCGTTCCAAATGTGAGATCTTTGATATTAATATTTAGACGAATAAGGATTTTAATTCCTTCTTTTTTGAATATATTAATTTTTAGTTAATTCTATTATACTTATAAAGATAGTAGAGGTTGTACCAGATGCCTCAAAATTAGAAGAGAAAAACAGTTTTGGCACACTGCCAACTATAAAAAAGAATTCACGAAACTTAGATTGTAAAGATATCAATGGCCGTTCTCCCCCCGTACTTTTTGCCTACCTAAAACACAATTGACGTCTAATGTAAGTTTGTATTTTATAAATAATGCGTGCACAACTAGCGCACCTAAATAGGTCGTAAATCTGCCGTGTTCGGCATTCGAGTCACATTAATGACGCATTTTAAGTAATCGCCTTTATTACTACTTCTTAGCTCTCATTAAAATTACTCGCAAGATAAATTTAATCATCGAAACGTTCCCAACAAATTAAAACAAACGACTTGTATAAATTAGACACCGGACGCAACTAAACGGGAGTCGACATATCAAGATGAAACGATAAGATAACCGTCCGGTGGCGAGTGTTAATCGACCTTTCGACAAATACAGGGGCGGATTCAGACAAAAACAACTCACTGTATCATCGCAATCTGTTAAAATATTGCGTTACCGTAACTAATGCTTTGGCTATTAACCTCGAAAAAATGGAATAAGGATATTCATCTCCTACTTACAAATTATTTTTTTTAACAAAAACTAAATACTGTATGATTTTTTAGTCGGTGGTCTAAAAATTACTCGTTGTCGAAAAAGATATAGATTTAATTCAGGTACTTAATACTGAAAAGTTTATTAAGTCTGTCGAAACTGTGAGATGTAGATTGCGATTTTGAACTGCTTAGTTAAAAAAAGAACTTTTGTGTGTTTCATTCCCACCCTTCAACTTACTCTGTAGTACAAAGCCGAAGGGTAGGGCGTAAGTCCCTCTTCAGCCTTTTTGCAGGAATCTTGGAAATGGGTGAGTGGTGTGGCTAGAGAGAGAAAGATGAGACGAACGAAATGAAGACAGAAGAGAAGTGAAAGATTGTCTGTGGAATATTACTGCCCCAGCATTTGCCTAAGTAATCAAGTGATTCAAGGAAACCACAGAGAACTTTGATCAGAGCAACCGAACTCGAATTCGAACCGGTAATCTCCCAAATAGTAAGCAATAATCTAGAGCAATAGACCACGCTGCTTAGTTATTATTAGCACACCCATATACAACTCCGACAGAATTTGTGTCAATAAACAGCGTTTAATTAATATGTACACAGTGCAGTGAACGACACCTGTGAAGATTTACCACTACATACTTGTGAGTTCAATAATGTTATGTAGCGCCGTTGGTTCATTTCAACAAGTCGATATCCTTTAAATTCATAATTAATGACAAATCCTTACAGATGACGTTAACTAGTTATTTACTACAAAGTTCCTAAATTCTCATATCCGTGAGCGGGATCCAGACGTATGCCCGATTTAAAAGGGAAACATAACAAGATTCATTCATGGGCTAATGATGATTAAAAGTAAAAATACAGTTCTCTGTTTCCATAATTTATACAAATTTGGGGTACGCAACGAAATGCAATTGCAAATTGGACAAACTATTTATTGACCACTGTTATTATTTTTTTAATTCTACAGTTAATATGATCACGCATCAATTCAAATTATTTCCAAAACAAACATTTGAGGCGTCATCATTTAATATATTATCTATTTATTATCGGAAATTCTAATTTAGAAATGATACTGTCTAACTTAAAGGTAACGTTAGAACAGGTTAGGGTAACTGAGAAAATGTTTTTGGACATTTGACATTTTTGAAGCAATTTATAGCTAGAGTTCTGAAAAGGATAACCCACCGTGTGGCTTCAAATCTTTGCCACATCCTCTATTACAGACAAAATCACTAGATAATGATACCTAAAGAGACGTTTGGCGAATCGAACCAGAAGGGGCAAACTTTTATATATTAGAGATTAAATTTTATTTTGATCATTCAATAATCATCGTCTACTCGATAACATGAGGTATGTGGTAAAATTTGAAGCCAATCGGAGGGTCCCCTTTTCGAAACTGTGGCCTTATAAAATATTATCACTCGTTAATTAATTTGTATACCATATCACGTAAGATTTTTTCGCCTTCTTTTCTTTTCTACGACAATTTTTCGTTCAAATACAACATATAGCAAATTTAGAAAGTGGCACTGTGTTGCCATCTACGGAGATTTACTACTAATCTTATATGTCTAACTAATAACAAATTATTTGATAATAGTAGGCGTTACATGTTGAAATTCCATTATAATTTAAGAGAAAAAACACACTAGGTTTCAAAAATATATTTATATTCCACAACAATTGTATCGCCAGGCGGAAGAATGACACTAAGATAAAAAACACTTTCTTTTTGTGTTTCATTCCCACCAGCTACTCGTGCTGGTGGGCAGGCAGTTCCTCCGATCTACACTGTAGTGCGTAAGGCCCTCCTCAGCCTCCTTGCAGGAATCGTGGGAATGGGTGGGTGGCGTGTTTAGGGAGAGAAAGATGAGACGGACGAAATGAAGACAGAAGAGAAGTGAAAGATTATCTGTGGAATATTACTGCCCCATCATTTGCCTTAATGATCCAAGGAAACCACAGAAACTTCCCAAATGCTAAGCAATGATCTAGAGCACTAGACCACGCCGCTCGGTACTAAGATAAGTGACATTTTGAGCTAATCTAGTAACAGTGGATATAAGAGCAATTCTTAAGGGTAGGGGGAACATTAAAATTTGAAACTAAGGTTTAATAGAAGAGAATTATTAGTTTCTATTTGATCATTAAGAATTATATATTCAATTTAGTGTATTTATTAATAAGTATGCCCTCCTACAAATTAATATGCATTTTTAATTATTTTTGTAAAATTTCTCAATAGCTAAACGGGAATTTCGTGTATGGTGATATCTAAGGACAACCCTGGCTTGCTCGATTTTATCTAACGAAAGAAGTGACAAATGTTAATCGGCATTTTGTCAACAGTTACCAACCATTGACTGCTGCGATGAGCGCATTATACCTACATAGACGGTAACATGATGGTACGCACACTGACACACATACAAGAACAGCAACAACATCATCAACAACAACAACAACAACAATAAAGTAACAACTGTTTAACGTAGGCAATAAAACAACCGGACACGGCTGTTCAACAGGCTTCCGGTCTTTAAATTAAAACGCAATTAGCATAACATATAGTTGTTAATTGTAGTCATGACTACTGAACGTTTTCGGGCGACAAAAACGCTACACGTGTAGTGCGAGCAGCGCAGCGCAGCAAACGCATCACTTTGCATTCGAATGAATTCCTATTACCTACACGAATTAAAATGCATCGCGTTCACGATTGTTAATTTATGTCTTCAACCAACCAACCAACCAACCAACATACGGCAACTTTCGGTAACGACGTGCTCAAATTCGAATAGCACAATCAGTCACTGTTCGGGGATCTTTAACGAAACAGTTATTTTTACCTATTACGCATTTCAGAAACGTGAAGGATGGTTGAAAGTTGAAATAGAAGATACAAAATATGAAAGTATTACGTATGTTTTTGCATATCAAACACTTAATATGAAATTGTTCCCTGAAAATTGCAATATTGGCATTTTCTAACTGGTTTTTAATACCGGGGGACGTGATCTAGTGGTTGAAATCATTGCTTAGCATTCGGGAGGTCACCGGTTCGAATCCGGATTCCCGACTGCTCTATTCCAAGTTTTCTGTGGTTTCCTTAGATCACTTAGGCAAATGTTGAGGCAATAGGAGTCATTTTTAGACTTAGTCTCATTGGTGCCCGCGCCTTGAAAAAATTGCATTGCTGCCCGCCATATTGAAAAAGAGATTATACAGTGGCATTGCTGCCCGCGTCCGTATTTGTTTAATAATAATAATATGGTTTTCTACTTCTTGGGTTGTCCGGTATGTAGATGATAATCCTTGGATTTTTCGCCATAGGCACTGTTTGAAGTGAAAGTTACAGCCTTTTAATGAAGTATTAGGCAATACTTCTCTGCAGGCCAAAATTGTGGATAGTTCAAAATCAATTTTCAAATATTTTGGACTAAACGTTGGAACTCTACTTTTTATCAATTCAAACAGTCTATTTAGTAATAATGCATATATAGCCGGACGCACATTCGTGTAACTCTCTATGCTTTTCAGATCAACGTGAAGAATGTAAACTTGATCGAAAAGATTACAACTTTTGAATGTTCATTAACCTTCTAACACTATTTGTTGTTTACCCTAAGCACTTTCACCAATTAATTGACCCATACTGGTGTGTACTATATTATAAAGGTCGGCGGGCAGCAATGCCACAATTTCGGGTAGGGCAGTAATGGGACGGGCAGCAATGGGACATCCCTGTAAAAATATTCCCTAGATAATCATTTACTTATCTTCCCTCTTCATTTCATTCTCTCTTCCTAACCACCGCCCTACCCTCCGGCTTTGCACTATAGTGTAGGTTGAGGGACTGCCCGCCTACCAGCATGAGAAGCTGGTAGGAATGAAATACCCAAAATTTTTTTTAAATACAAAATGCTTTTTACTGTTCTTTATTAATATATTAATATTATCAGTCAGTCATCAGTCCGATGACTGATTGGACAAAGGTCATGCATCTCCACCCCTTCCTATCCTGAACCAATCTTTTTCACAACATTTCTCCGAAACTGGAATATCTTACATTCGTAACTATCTACGCCTTTTTTTTGCTTCTAACATATCTCTTATTAGTCCTTCATGTTGAAGAAGTTGTCCTTGTAACCTATCACCCTTTTCCTTATTTTCCTCCAAAGTGTCCTTTGTTTTCCTACTCTTTCTAATGCCTTCTCATTTCTACCCTTTTCTATCAAACGCTTCCAAATTTTTCTTTATAGATCAAAAAATATTTTTATTTATAATTTTGTATGTAGGATAGCAGCCCAAGTACTCTACCGGACTCGGATCAAGTTGTATTATCCAATGAAAATTCGGACATTCTAAGACCACTCAGGCGAGGAACTCAACTTGACCCAACTAATACGGTTTACTATTTCCAAAAATTCAGGAAAACTATTTAAACACAATTAGAAATAAATTACTACTCACACAAAGGTATTTAAAATACAAAATAGAAATATATATCTTGTATAACTGTTCTAATAAATTCCATCCTTGAAAATAAAATAGTAAATAACTGCTTTTTAAATTCGCAATGCCTATATGTTACGTGTAAATTTAAAGTCCCTATATTATGTCTCTTACAACGCAAAAATTGCTAATTGGTTATATTAAGGATAACATTTAAACATTTCTACGGTTATTTTGTTAACAGGAACCTACGATTTGAATACACATTCCATAAATTATTGGATAATAAATGGAGCAAAATTCCTTTATTAAAATATGCTGTCTGAAACTTACAGGGATATTTGAACATTTACAATCCTCTAAACTATACTAAATGATTAACTAAAGCAAGAAAACGAATCAACCAATCCCTAAATTTAATTAAGATTATCATCACAGTGACTAATTAATTCGTAATTAATATTATTTAATTAGCAATTAAAAAAATAATAATTAATATCAAATTAGAAAGTACGCCTTCCGCAACGTGTAAGTAGTTTGCGCCATATTAAGGGTCGAGATGTGGGGGTTGACGGTCGCGTGGATGCAAGGAGCTGCACGGGGAGCAAGGGGAGGGCGGACGGTCGCGTACATATAGTTTTAAAGATCGATGTAAAGCAACCACGGGCCAGCTCGTTACCATGGAGATGTGATGAAACGTCTTCTTTTTAACCTTTATCGTGTGTCCACCGTGCAGGAGAAAAAGAAGAAGGGGTCGAGGGGGGAGATGTACATGTATGCAAACCGCGAGCGACACCACCGCACCGTCGTCGTCCCTCACCACCCCATAAAGCAGCAGGGAAAGAGTATAGTAGTCCAACGGGACTCTCAACGTCTCGGCCTGGTGTCCCCAACCCATCTCATTCGTTCCCCTTGACGGTGTCCCGCGACGGACGGACGGACGAACGGACGGACGAACGGACGTCGAGTCGCCTCCGTTTTTATTATTGCGGGAATGGGACGCCCGCTGTACCTTCCCGAGACCGCAAAATAACGAAAACGATTAATCCGAACGCCTGCTTTGATGTATTGCGATGAACAGGACAAAGGAATACGCATCGCGAAAAAAATACCGTGGAGACATGAAATTATTCTTTCAATTTAATGGAAACGAATATCACATTCTTAAAACTGTTAGGGAGGGTAAATTGCGTAACACGTAAACTGATTAAAATATTGATGCAATATATTTGCATTTGGGTCAAAGTTTACTATTTTATTATATAATGCCCATTAAAAGTAAGTAAAATAAGTTTAAAGTTTTAAAATAAAATGACTATTCTTCACTATAATATTATTTTATAGTTAAAATTATTTATTTATATTACATCCCTTTCCTCTTCTGACATTCATCTCTGCACGTCTGTTAATTTCTGTCGTTTGATTTAAATTAGATTAATTGTTTTAAGTATAACTACTCAATTAATTTCTTTTTTCAAAAAATATTTCATATTATAAAAAATCAATTCTCGACCTTGCGCCTTGAGGTGATAAAGTCACTGGCGAATATTCGTACATCGTTTAGAGTTTGGAAGCGGCTATTCTTCAATGCATGCTACCCTAACCGGCACAGGTGATAATCAGCTGGGCTAAATCTGGAGGATATACCGCCTATGGTTAAACTTCCTAGCCCAAGGTGAAGATTGTTTGCTGAGTGACGCAACCAACATAAGATCGAGCGTTACCATAAAGCAACATAACTTTGCGGATTCCTTATCCATTAAATGATCTTTTCTAATTATATAACCTTGTTGTCTAGTGTGATACCTTCTGTAGCGGCTAAAATCCACTAGATGGCAGCAATTGCCTCTATGTTGTTATTATATTAACTGTTCTTTACGGAATATTTCGACTTGGTCACTAATTTATCGAGACTGGCTATGGCACGCTGATGAACTTCTAACAGGAGCGAACTTAACACGTGTTTCGCCAACACTGTGGCTTCTTCAGAAGTACAAAATCTACTTAAAACTACCTTAGAGTAGATGTCTATAAATAGGGTGGTGCATCTACATTAGAGTGAGGGAAAAGATTTAATAATAGTGAGGGGTTTATATCTGCTTAGTCATTAAGTAATATGTCTGTATTTTTATATTTGTTAATTTCTTTAGATTTTAATAGTGTAAGTTTTAAACTTTTATTTTCAATGTGTAAAATTTTTAGATCTAAATTAAATATATGGTTATCTTCTAACACATGTTTTGCTTAGTTAGAATCGGTTTTTTTGTTTCTATATGATCTAAAATGTTCGTTCAAGCGAATTCTAAAATTTCTTCCAGTCTGACCTATATAATTTCTTTTTTATATGAAAATTTAATAAATTGTGGAAGTTATCAACTGCGTATATATTTCAATATGTTAAACTTCCATCAAGTATCCGCTAATTCAATACAATAATTTTTATTGTTAGACTTGTTCAATTTGTTTAATAGTTTATTGTAGCTTTCTATAAGTAACTGTTTGGCCTATTACCAAAAATTATATGCCACAAGACGCTGCGAAAAATCTTGTTTATGAAGCCTTTTTTGAGAAATGGATAGCTGTCCGGGATTCATCCGTGATCTCTATGTTTGGGATCAACAAACAGTATATACCGTTCGCGTGTTATCAGACACAACAATCATTACCGAGAATAGAACAAATAGAATAACACGCTTCAATAACCTTTTTCCATATTGGAACTCGTACTAAGGTTAACTTTTCAATTGAGTAATTATATGTTCCTAATTTTATAATAAAACGAATGATCACCATCATAGAGAAGCATTGTAGTCTGAACTATTGTCTGGTACCTAGGATTGCTAGCTGACGAATGCCATTATTTGACAATATTGTGTTAATATTTGCCGAATCACGCTTCAATACAACCACCCCTATATAGAAAATATATCTATATCATCAAATTTTGGATGGTAGGAAACCCTCATAAAATTTACCTCCCCCCCCCCCGCACCGACAAAAAGTTGTAATATGTACGGACCTCTATTCAACACAAATTATTACAATCGAACAACTACACTTATATGAAGAAACTGGTTTTGTACATTTAGTGACATCTAGCGTTGAATGATAGTTTTAATAGCAGGTTAAGTCATCACGTGACGAATGATCTTATAGAAAGAAATCTTATACACTTAATCAACCAAAGGTTTAATTAATACCATTGTTACAATCCAAAATTTAGCAACAATCAGCCCTTTTTGGAATTAATCTAATGGTATGTAACATATAGTTGAATATCTATATTTATTATCAAATCTATCAAGTTATAGATTTGTTACAGACAATTAACAATGTTAATTAATATATGCAGGTAATTAAATGAATCAGTATAGTAGTTGTTGGAAAAGATAAATAAAGTGTATAATTAAACAGAAACGTTAGTATGAAATGGGTACCTTTTGTTTGAAAGCGTCTCGAATAATCTATTTGAAGAGGCTTCCAGTAAATCACCTTTGACTGTATAACATCATAACACAAAGTTCTTATTAATGTCAACAAAAGAATAACACATCACAGAAGTATTCATTGTTTTTTAGTTTCCAGTATATGAGTCAATGTATGCACGTAAACTAACAGGTTCAACCCGATATGATCACAAACATAATAAACCAAATCTGTCAAATCCTGAAAACTCAAACACGATGTACACTCTAGCGCCAATCAAGCAAACTATATATTTCCAAGCACACTTTGTTGAATGTAGGTACGTATAAATATACCATTTGTAGTCAGAATAAATAATTACATAATTGACATAGTTATACCAGAAAATTATTTAAATAAATATACTTAGGTTTAATTGAAACAAATTATGATTTACAACTGTTTAAAACCAAAAAAGTGATAAATGAAAAATTATTTATTAATTTTATTATGAATAATTGATCAACTAATTAATAAGTAATTTACTACAATTAACCAATGTCGTTCCTATTGACGAAGAGATATAGGTGAATCAGCTTGAAAGTGAAATAAGATGGGAAAACAATATTGGATATTTTGAAATTGAATTATTAAAATATTTAAATACCACACATCTGTATGTAATGAAATTCGTAACTTCTCCAATTTTAGAATAAAATTTAAATTAAGTTCATGGATAGACCAGATCGTCCAATTAAGTGCAAGATGACATTACTTCAAAAATTAAAATAAAACTTATAGTGTTAATTGTGGTGCTAGTTGCTATAATCGAAACGTGGGCGGCGTCGTCAGAAAGGAATTATTATACACTACAATTCGTCTATACATTTCTTTGTTATATGTATACTGCATAAAGTTGTTCTTTCTACTGTCATTTTAAAGATAAATAATTATAAATTAGATAGTGAAAACTTCAAGCTGTTGACCGAGCGGCGTGGTCTAGTGCTCTAGATCATTGCTTAGCATTCGAAAGGTCGTCGGTTCGAACTCGGGTCCGGCTGCTCTGGTCCAAGTTTTCTGTGATTTTCTTGGATCATTTAGGCAAATGCTGGGGCAGTAATATTTTACAGATAGTCTTTCACTACTCTTCTGTCATCATTTCGTCCATCTCATCTTTCTCTCCCTAACCACACTACCCACCCATTCCCACGATTCCTGCAAGGAGGCTGAAGAGGGCCTTACGCCCTACCCTCCGGTTTTACACTACAGTGTAGGTCGGAGGGACTTCCCGCCCACCAGCACGATTAACTGGTGGGAATTAAACACCCAAAAGTTTTTGTTTTCTTTTTTAAATTGTTGCATATTGAAAATAAAGGTAAGAGACTAGATCTCCTAGAAATATTTGAAATAACCAAAGCTCACAATAGCAATAAAATGTTATTGAACGACCACACAGATTTTGGGGTCTCTCCCTTATTAAAATCAGTCGCAGGTATAGCACAAAAATAAATAATATAACTTATTAATAAGTTGTATAATGCGTTTTCAGAAAAAAATAATTTTTTTTTCATTCCCACTAGCTACTCGTGCTGGTGGGCGGGCAGTCCCTCCCACCTATACTGTAGTGCAAAGCCGGATGGTAGGGCGTAAGGCCCTCTTCAGCCTTCTTGCAGGAATCGTGGGAATGGGTGGGTGCTGTGATTAGGGAGAGAAAGATGAGACGAACAAAATTAAGACAGAAGAGAAGTGAAAGATTATCTGTGGAATATTATTGTCCCAGCATTTGCCGGCATGATCCAAGGAAACCACAGAAAACTTGGACCAGAGCAGCCAGACCCGCGTTCGAACCGGTGACCTCCCGAATGCTAAACAATGATCTAGAGCACTAGACCACGCCGCTCGGTCTCATTCGTTAATATCTTTAACTTTTTGATAATAGCTTCATAAGCGAAACAAATAAAAAGGTGAAATTAAACTTACTATTTATCTTACAAAATGTTTCACCAAGAAATTAGTCTAAATACAATCATGGTTACTAATAAATTTATAAAGTAACATTGAAGTAATGTATTTTCTTATTATTTGCACATATTGAACGCGAACGGTTCCCTATATATTAAATAGGTACACCTGTTCATTTAAAAACTGACCGAATCTGAAAAATTTTCGAATTTCAGAATAAAACTCAGATGTTTTCATATCATTTTAGCATGTAATGAAATACACATAAGGAGTATTTATAGGAATACATTTATAAGTATTCGTTTTGAAGCTCGAAAAATCATAAAGGTTTGTGGACATCACAACGTTATCATGGAATCCCATCCTTAACGTCACCACCCTTTTCACCCTGATTACAGTCATGCGTTGTTGAAAACGTAACGGAGAGAAGTGTAGTAATCGTCTCCATGAATAATTTTGCCGCTTCCATCTTTTTGCCGGCAGATTTATGTAGATATAACTGTTATATAAAGCCCTTGGGTATACGGACGTCTTAGCGTTTTATTCTTTTTCCTGAAAAAAATCTAATTTCGACGTGTCAAAGGAAAGCCATTTCCCATTTTCCTTCGCGTCCAGTTCATATGCATATAAATGGAAGAAGAAATGGCGTGCAAATATTTGTAAAAAAAGAAGGTTTTAAAAAAACGCTTCTACAAATTTCTTATACACACATCCCATAAAACACTCCACCTACATCATTTTAAAATTGACTTACATCCGGACTATACATTTTTTTGGAAAATGAACATTTCGGTAATGTTGGATTGATTAATAGACATAATGAATTCGTGTGGAGTATACAAGTTAAATTGCAACACTTGTAATGCGCTATATATTGGTCAGATCGGGATATCGTTCAAAAAAAGAACTCAAGAACTACAATAAAAAATGAACCACATTGAAGACAACAAACATGAATTTAATTTAGAACAAAATTTCAAAATTTTACACAAACACAATAAAAGTAAAAAACTAGACATTTTAGAAACTTTAGAAATTAAAAAACATATTAAAAATAACACAAGAATTCTTAATGAAATTGAAAATATCCACAATTCAATAATTTTAGACAAAATAGTAGAAATTTCTCCCCACCCTTTAGACTAAGATAGTAGTAATACATATAAGGCAAAAATTGTAACATTCGATGTAAATACTTCTCCCGAAGATGCCCTAGTAGGGTGAAACAATTGTAGAGAAAAATACAATTATAGTGGAAATTGTGTTTTATTAATTTAAAATTTCAATTAACATCACCTTTTAGAAGAAGGTGACATCGACCAATTTTTTAATAATTATTACAATGAAGCTTCCATGAATTATATTAGCAAAAAGTGACGATGAAAATAAATACAGATGTATGCGAAAATATCCATACAACAGCAAATACAACAAGAACCCCTAATAATAGAATAACTTAGATCAGTGCAATCTTGTTGGAACATTTAAGAGGTATTTACAAATGTAGTTGAAACTTCATAAGTGCTGTAGTTTTCCTTTTATGGAAACCCTAAATTTGAGCACCAAAGTTGCAATGACCATGGTATACACTAATATACGTATCTACAGTAATTACAATAATCACTGACTTGGTGGATTCAACGAGAATTATCTCTATAGTAATTACTGCCACAGCGTAGCATTTATTTTTCAATATAAATTCTTGACAAAATTATAATTCTGTTTTCGTAAATATCAATATCACAGGACATAACTTATGTATGTAGTATTATTCGCTATAAAAGCAAATTATCACCTTATAATCCAAATAACCTAACCTAACCTAACCTAACCTAACCTAACCTAACCTAACATAACCTAGCCTAACCTAACTTAACCTAACCTAACCTAACATTTCCTACTTAAACTCTGCATAAACTTAGCAGTAAACAAAAGAACGATTTCATAATATAGAAGAGGAAAATCAAGATTTTCCTTTTTACAACTATTCAAAAGATACCTATTTTCATTTTTTATTTCGAATACATTTGTTAGCACTATTTTACATGTAGTACTTAAAATAGGGAACCATTTCATATTTTTCAACCCTTATTTCAATTATATTGTAAGAACCATTGTCTACATCTCAGATTTCAATCCTATTATAAAAGGGAAACTTATCATAACATCTATTATTATCAATGGTTAACAATTATAAAGTTTAAATCAATAAAAACATTAATAAACTGTTATTACGAACTAAAATACTTAAAAGTTTATTTCAGAAATAAAGTTAAAGCAAAACTCGATCTTTTGATAGTAGTAGATATTTCAAGACAGTGACGGATCTAGGGAGGGAGCTACAGGAGCTACAGCACCGTCCGCACCGGACTTTAATTGACGTTGGTGGATATGCACGAAACATTAAAACTCTACGTGTCGTTTTGGCCAAATTGGTTGAATAAATCATTCATTTTTTCCTACATTTCTATAGTGTTGCAGTTATTTGTTACGATTCGTATGACTTCAGCCACTGCAAAGAGGACTTTTTTATTTCTACGTCTTAAGATATATCTAAGAGTAACTATGTCAGAAAATCGATTAAATTGTTTAACATTAGGTAATATCGACAAGCCAGTAAAGCGATAGTTGACTCCTTTTGTAATTAATAATAAATATTGACGTCTAGAAACTTTGGATTGCATTTATTTTTGACGATTAATCTGACGAGTCGTCAGTGACGAGAAAATACAATATGCTTTTCATTTTCAAATGGTATATTTCGAAAAAACTTTAAAAATTAATAATTTCACTCTTAAGTATATTTAACGGCAGTCAATTACTGATAATCAATATAACATAGATACGTAATGTTACTTAATTTAAGATTATATACTCAGGCGAAATTTTTTAAATTGATCTATAATTTTTCATACAAAGCAACATTCAAAATAATTATTACGGCCTCCCTCCCCCATTTATAAATCCTGGATCAGCTACTGTCTAAAAGTCAAAATTATTACACAACAGAATATCTAAAAAATCGTATAAATATATAAAATAACACAACGAAAAAATGTTCACTAATTTATTATTATTATTACATTTACTGAAGTACAAATGTGGTTACATGTTTATATATTTGCCTATTTCTAATTGTTTATTTACTAAGTTACATTTTTTGAATAAAGCCTTTTTGGTGTCAAGGTTCTCGATCATCGTTAATTTTCTACTTTTTGATACGTTTGAGTGAAGAATTTTAACATTATCTACATCGATTTTGTGATTATTTACCGTACAACGCCCTGAGATCCCTGTTTTTTGACACTTTTTACTGATGTTATTTACATGTTCTTTTATTCTAGTGGAAATAGGTCTACCACACTGGCCTATGTAGATGGCAGTACATGTGTTATTGGTAAATGTTAACCCCTAAAAGTTCAAGTTTAAAAAATAAAAGCTGATTTAATAGGTGCACTTTTAGTTTTAAAACAGTCTGTAGTCTACTAAAAATTTATACTAAATAACCCCAGTTTTATGACGGTTTCATTACGAGGGTATAATGAATTTTTATCAGTTTTAAAAGCGAGCCGTGCACCTTTGAACTACGTTTGCGCATGTATTATTCTGCCAGCTTAATATTTTTATTGTTTTCATCGTAAAATCTGATAAACAACTCATAAATATGCAACATGAATGTGCCCACACCCATGGTTAATTTTCTAAATACATTCACTTCATATTCTGAATGCAGATTTACCTTTATAGAAAATAAAAATAAAATAGTTAAATATACCTTATCAGCATACAATTATACCGCATTACCAATGTACAATTTCACACATCGTTGACGAAATAGCCTGCAGACTAATGTAAATATAAATGCTTTGTACACTTACTATCTGTCTCATTATGGATGTAAACATTATCATATCCGTACACTATAAATTATAATGCGTTAGTTCCATGAAAAGTTTTAGGGCAATTTGTTTATGTAGACCTACTGTTTGTTCGGTAAAGAGAAATAAAATGGCTGTTATATCTTCGTACAAGTTATACAACATACCTCAATGACAAGAACTTAAAACAAAAGGAGTACAATTTCGAATACACGATAGTGTAAAATAAATAAAAAAGTTACGAACCGGTTGCGCGCGCACCATACTAAATCTGTCGGTGTCGTACGAATTCACAAGAGAGTTCCCTGGCCGAGAGACGAAAGATGCGACTTGTGAAGAGAGAAAAGAGTAGAGGGGGCATAAGAATTCACAAGCAAATTCAGTTAATCTGATGTGTAACAAATTATACGGTTGATGAATTGCTACAGACGGCGTAGCGGGCGCCATCTGTAGAAATTTGTTACTAATTGAAAGCACATTAATGTTTCACAAGGTGCTCTTTCATTAAAATATCGATTTGTCAAACTGAATCAATGGTGTAGCAGTCCACGTGAATTTCTAACAGAATATTACTATATGTCCTTGCTCTGTGATCTGTCTAAACGTCAGACGTGAATCGTGATGTCAAACTCTCTTGTCCTCATCAGCACGCTGTGTAGCTACTAGAAAAGCAAAGAATCTACACTCGAAACAAAAGAAGTTGACGTTTTAGATACAATTAAACTAGATTAGAGTATTAGATAAGCTTAGATATTTTTGCAATACACTGGCGTAAGATTCTAAGTGTTTTAATTAAATTTAGAGAATCACAATCTATTGAACAAATGATGCTTGTATATGGTGGAATTCCATATTTCACTAAGTTATTAATGATTAATAATAGAAGAAAAACCACTACAATTCACTAAATTTATTAGTTGAACACATTGATTACATATGTTTCACCCCACAGGGACATCTTCAGATCGGCGTGAGTTTAATACTCAGTTTTAGTTGAGTTTTAAATTCAGTTTCACAATTCTGAGTTTTAAAACTCAGCGAGTTGGGTGGAACATACGTAATCAATGTATTCAACTAATAAATTTAGTGAATTGTAGTGTTTTTTTCTTCTATTATTAATCATTAATAACTTAATCACAATCTGTTTTATCTTTAATTGGTAATGATAGGTATTGTAAGAGATAACATGATTTTTTTCTAAAGGACATTAGTCCAAACTAATTTATAATCTTTAAAACTACCCAGCATTTTAAGCTTTTTAATTAATTAAAAATAAAACCAAGGGTCGAAATCTTAAAAAACCTACAGCTGATTTCAAAGAACCCAGTAAAAATTAACTCACGTTAATACTTAAAAAAAAAAACTAAAAATATTTCCTTTCTTCCAGTTATTTTAGTGGAATATTAATAAATAATTCAACATTCAAGGTTGGCTCAGTTATAGTCTAATAATGGAACATAAGTCATTTAAGGTGCAATTTTTGTGAAACGTTTAGTTCAAACGATTAAAGAAAGAAAGCAAAGATAACGCTTCATTAGAATCTAATCAAGAAATATAAATATTTACTAAAGTATAATAGTAATAATATTTGCATATACCTATTAAAATTTAAATAATAATTATTATAAAACTAGTTGAACCCGTCCAAGTTTTCACGAATGGGTATTTTTATTCAAGGTTCATAACACCTACTTCTTAACCATGGCGTTCTTCCGTACCGTAACCTAATAATTCCACCATGGATACGTAGAACATCTAGATCATTGCTTAGTATTAGGGAGGTCACCGGTTCGATCCAAGTTTTTTGTGGTTTCCTTTGATCACTTAGGCAAATGCTGGGGCAGCAATATTATATTCCACAGATAATTTTTCACTTCTCTTCTGTCTTTATTTCGTCCGTCTCATCTTTCTCTCCCTAACCATAGCACCCACCTACTTCCACGATTCCTGAAAAGAAGCTAAAGAGGACCTTACGCCCTAGACTCCGGCTTTGCACTACAGTGTAGGTCGGAGGGACTGCCTGCCCATCAGCACGAGCAGATGGTGGGAATGAAACACAAAAAGGTTAAAATTTAAAGTTATTATATAGTGATAAAGTTATAATGGTAACTCGTTTACCTTTGCAGGATTGCTTACTATAATTTTATACTGGTTAAATAAATAAAATAGAAGATATAAATATTTGTTAGATCCTAGTCTTTAGACTTTGGTAAACTTTTACATTTCACTCGTAAATGCCATTGAATTTATTAAATTAACGTTTATTCTCTCAATATCTTTAAAATTAAAATAAAAATACGAATACAGTTTACAAAATTGTTTATTGTTGCCACAATAATTATTTCGGCACACTGTGCCTTCTTCAGGTGGAGAAGTTATATAAACTAAAAGCTATTATTATACATTTCGCTTAAATACTAAATAATGAACTAAGAGGAAGGGGAAATTACAGAACAATCTTAAAATTAAATATTTAGGCTTAATTATTAATGACCAAATTGACATTGTAAACTCTCCCTTACTAAATATTCGTACTTTAATTTTAATTTTAAATTTTCAATATCTTTAATTTAGATTGTCCTAAAAAGCACTTGTTAATTGGATAAATAACAAAATAATTTACCCCATGTGCGGGAGATTTATAGACACTTCTTTTTTGTTTCTGTTGGAGTTTTCTTACTTTTGTAGTTAGTTTGAACGGCATAAAACAAGGACAAGAAAGAAAAATTAATTGCTAACGATTTATACGAAGTGTTTTTGAAAAGAAGTCAGCAGGACAAGTTCCATTCTTATTAACGTGAACACATTAAATTTTCCTGGTCGGATACCATTCAAATTACACCTGGTTAACAGTTGTTAAGCGAAGTATCGGTTGACATGTTCGGGCGAGACATGTGTCTCTGCATTTTAAGTGATAATTTACAATCTCAAGAACAGAACGCAGATATACATACCTACTCAGACAAACACATGTAATATATATATATATATATAGATACATATATAAAAATGTAGGTGGAATATTTATAAATCACTTGTAGGAACTTATTGTTATTTCAGCTGGCGCTACTTCTATATTCGTCATTATGTGTTTTCTCGGAAAGGCACATTACAGAAGCAGAGAAACTTTGTTAAAGAAAATTTATGCGCAACTTTTAAACGAGCCATTGCACCCGTTCCTACATCCAGTGAATATTAAAACAACCCTCCATTTATATACAATTTTTATATTCACCGACATTATACAAGAAAAATTATTAGACAGTGCATTCCGGCAAAACTTGCTTCTACGAGTATCTTTCACTACGACTCTGCTTGCAAACGCAATCAAAACAAAAAATGTTTAATGTACTAAACCCGCGACAAAATGTGCATGTTGCATTTCAACGAATTTATTTCATTTTCGCTACTATTGAATTATAAAATAGAGTTTTAAAAGTTAACTATTATCCAATTTTTATGAGATTAGCAACAGTAGATATTGAACTCACTTGAAATATAGAAAAGTGGCTACTGAACTATTGAACTTAAATGAATTTAAATGGTAATCGTGTTGGTGGTATTTTAAAATAACTAAAAAGGAAATATTCTGAGTGTAGTTAAAATAATTCAATTAACTTAACACTGTGGGGGTGCAACTATTGTGAAACATGTTTAAATATACAAAAGTAAATAAAACAACGTAAAAAGTTTCACCGATTTAATATATATCCTAACTAGTTTCGGTCACACGACCATTATCCAAGGATTAGAGTAAAATCTTATACCACTGCTAAGTATAAGATTTTACTCTAATCTTTTGATAACGGTCGTGTGACCTAAATTAGTTAGGATATATATTAAATTGGTGAAACATTATACGTTGTTTTATTTACTTTTGTATATAATTCAATTAATTTTAAAACCTTCAATATAAAAGCAGGTACAAAAATATTTGGCAGTTAGTGACATGAGGAAGTACTACAAAAAAAAACTATGAAAATTTTTAATTCGTATAAATGAGAAAATCTAAATTTAAAAAAAATTATTATTCATATTTCAAGTAGATATTAAAAGCATAAAAAATGTATATAAATTCCTCTGGGAACATTGAAAATGGTATTCTAGAGTCTTTTCTCATAACAGCTGACAAACTGAGTGTGACCTGATGTATTACTTTTTCATCTCCGACATATTCTCTTACATCAAAAAAAGCAAAGAAAAAATTGTATTGCACACTTCCATTTACTCAACAACCAACAATCGGCCAAATGACTAGCATTGGTTGACCGATGATAGAATTGCATTATTAGGCCACTCATCTTCGATGAGTGACTTATGTACCCATGTGTATTCTGGAATATATATATATATATATATATATTTGTGGTACTAGACGGTTGGCAATTGGACATTAATTTGTCATAGCGGTAATTAATTAATACCATGCACCTTATATACAATAAATTGTAATTAGGATGTAGCATTCCAATCTTGCACACTTGAGGTTGCTAGTTCAAGTCCTACAATGGACACATTTATTATTTCATTATTAATCACTAGGCCATCCTCTATGCCCATGTTTGTCCGAGTATCATTTACCGTGACTAGACCCAAATTAGATTCCAGACATCAACCATTAAAAGACCAGTCGTGGTTAGATTACTTGGAACCCAATGATGGACCAATTATTAACCTTTCATAAAAGCCTATCAGAATATGTACTGTCCGAATCAAATAAGCCATAATGACCTAATTAATCTGAAAAGCAGAACAGTTCCTGCCTAGATGAAAAAAGAATATCGCTGCCCTTGCATACCCACCAGGAACGTTTTCTACAGTAATTCATGTCATCATAAAGAAACAATTCATCAATAAGGTACTTTAAAAAGATGTTTGGATGTGTCGCATATCCCTTCCACTTGGCGTTACTTATGTTGTAATCATTTGTTTTGAACCCGCAATTATTTTAGATAAACTCGAAGGAAAAAATCGCAACTTGTCTTCCTTATATTCAAAACATCACGGATAGAATAACTAAGATTCTCAGAAAAAAAGGAATAAAAACAATATTTATACCCACCCGCAAAATTCTAGATGAACTACGATCAGCTAAGGATCCTCTAGATCCACTATTAACACCGGGAGTTTACCTTATACCCTGTGAATGAGGTAAAGACTACATTGGGCTAACAGCGCAGCATATTGACAACGAGGAAAGAACACGAACGAGCCATCAGTTCAAAGATACTACTGTCCTGGTTAGAACTTCAGGTTTCTACAATCTAGCTAGACGTGAAGCTTTGGAAATAGAACAACATCCTAATAACATAAACAGAGATGATGGGTTACACGTCAGCAAAGCTTGGAAACCTACTCTGAAAACTAAACAAAGTGCTACCAACTGAAAAAGACCGGATCAACAAAACAACATGGACGTAGTCAACCGGAAAATCACTCACCGTAACGACTCTAGTATAAGAATGGTAACCCGTTCTCAAACTGCATCAGTTACGACTAAGCACAGTCACCACTGAAGATGCCGTCAGCGAAGTTCGGCGAAACGTCTGGATGAATCAAATTCCACAGACCACGGCCAAAAGGCCCGGAATACAACACCACATCGAAACTCGGCTGTTATTACTTCTGTTAGAATTATACAACAACATTAATATACAATTTGATTGACGTAGTAATTCTCGGGCTTTTTCGCCATCATTCATTAAGACGTCCTGATGTTGTCAATATTTCATCGACTAGCATGGATAACATCTTCAGGATTTCTTCTTTCTAGATTGATTGATCAAAGTTGAAATCGCGTCTACCAAAAGAATGACTATCAAAGAATATGCAGAAAAATAATTATTTCCAAATAGATGTTTTGATTCCAACGATTCCGCTGGTTTATTTTATAAGTGAAGAATTTGATGGTAAATCAGTGTTTCTTGCTGCAATATCAAGTCAGGAATTTGACGGTAAATTGAAGTTCCCTATTATCCAAATCTATTCTAACCAAAATATTCATTGGTACAATTCATTTAAATAATTGTATTCTGAATATATTAATACAATATTAATTATTGCATTAATTTGTACCCACTACATATTACCTCATACAATAAGGAAAAACTTGTTACTGCTGTCACGCTCTCTCCGGGACTCAAACCCGGGATCTTTGGCTTTATGCGCCAATGCTCTTGCCACTAAGCTACGAGAACAGCAATAACAACGACGAACGTAGTTACAAAGACACAAAACGTCAGAATCAATGTATGTTATTATTAATCATTATTAAAGAAATATTTGAAGAATTTTTAGTGCGGGTAAGTTTTAAATACATTAATGCGATATTAATTATTGAATTAATTTGTACATACTACAGATTACCTCATACAATGACAAGAATTATACTGCTGTCATGCCCTCACATTGACAGATTTAAAATTTACCCCTACTAAAAATTCTAAAAATAACGATAAATGAATAAACACTACTTCGTTTATTATCACTTTTTTATTTACAAATCCTTTTGACTATAGTTTCGACAAAAAAGCTTGTCATTGTCAAACGAATAATTCAAATTGAATGAATATAAACAGATGTACAGTAGTGATTATATATATTTTTTGGAAATACCATTAATTATTAAATGTATTGAATAGTACTGAGTGGTACAAATCTACCTGGTCGTTTAACAGATTATTTTCCGAAATAATAATAATAATAATAATAATAATAATAATAATGATTTTGATCCAAGAACAATTCAAATTTAATAAGTAAAAAACAATTTAAAATAGCATGCCAGTCTATATACCCATACACAAAAAACAAAGAATGCAAATACATATCTTTGACGTACTTTGGTAATATTTCAATAAAAATCGCTAATGTTCTATCTGTAAACAACCTAACTGTTAGTTTTAACACATATTTAAAACACATACTTTTTAATTCAAAAGATAAAACTGACAAATTTGAAAAAACTGGAGTCTATAAGCTAGAATGTACAGAATGTGATTCCTTTTACTTAGGCCAAACTGGAAGGTCATTTAGAACTCGTTATAATGAACACTTTAGATCATTTAGATTAGGAAATGATAATTCCAATTTTGCAAACCATATTTTAGAAACAGGCCATCAGTTTCCTACTATAGAAAATCTTAAAATTATTCATAATCTAAATAAAGGCTTTAAACTTAATATTTTAGAATCCTTAGAAGTATATAAAGCATCAAAAATTTCGGAAAATAACCTATTACACGACCAGGTAGATTTGTACCACTCAGTACTAAACAATACATTTAATAATTAATGGTATATCCAAAAAATATATTTAAACCCTACTGTACATCTGTTTATATTCATTCAATTTGTTATCATTTGTTTTGACACATCTGTTTATATTCATTCAATTTGAATTATTAGTTAGACAATGACAAGCTTTTTTGTCGAAACTATAGTCAAAAATATTTGTAAATACAAAAGTGATAATAAACGAAGTAGTGTTTATTCATTTATCGTTAAGATGAATTATCACAGAGTAACGCCTGAATCAATCCAATTTCTAAAAATAATGTTACTACTTTCACACCCTCGCATTAATGGATTTAAAACTTAAATCTACTAAAAATTCTTCAGAAATTTCATTAGTACCTAAAATTACATTCGAAATAATATGTATTGTTTGTTATTACATTTCTGTTTCCGTAAATATTCTTTTTCATCTTTTATTTGAGTTTTGTTGTTGTGTTGTTTAAAATAGATAAACGAGCAAAATGAAAAATCGGTCACAAGAAGATTTTGTCGGAGCTTATATTCTGCTCATACATGGATACAAGTAAGTATATAAATGTGTAACTGTTGTACGGGTGTACGAGTGTACGTGGCACACACGTAGGTGTATACATACATGCGTATGACGTAGAAGATTTTATATTAAAACCATACAGACGTGATATTAACTTTTCTGTAATAAACTATAAGAATATATCAGCATACGGAAAGTGGAGTTCATAACGCCTCATATATTACACGTTGCGATGGAATACGGCGGATTTAAAAAATTACATGCTATATTGAACAGAGAATATTTCCAAAACGAGCACGTATTCAGTTAGCAAACACTAAACATCAAATATACAAGGTGTACAACGAATAATTTAGGAGCGATTCAAATTTTAAAATGATGAATCATGAATTATTCTAAGCGGACGTTTCAATGAGAAACTGAGGTTAGAACACATTTAACACAGTTAATTGCGAGCTGGTTACCTTCGCTATGTAGAGTCAACTGTGTACAAAAACATTACACTTTGTGGTGGACATAACAGTTGAGGTTATGCGATCTTCGTTTACCAAAATATACATTTGAGTTAATCCTTGATTATTTGAACGTGTGGTGATAAGTTTTCGTCTGCACCAAGGTCATCCGGTGTCTCAAAGTTTCTATTACGTCCATAGATGCATTGCTATGAAAATCGATTTTTCCTTATAGGGTTCCATGAACGGCCAAGAATTAAACCAGCATTGCGTTCCCAGCAATATGTTCTGTCACAGTTATGGTAATCACGACTGGTCTTTTAATAGTTGATGCCTGGAACCTAATTTGAGTCCAGCAATGGCAAACAATAATCCATCAAACATGTGCAAATAAAGTGGTCAAGTAAAGAACAAATGTGTCCATTGTAATACTCAAATCAGTGACCTAACGATTACAGAACCACATGTAACGCCGTGAATAAAGTCAAAAAATGAAGTAAAAAAACAAACAAAAGGAATCTTTCACCAAATTTTATTAGAAAAATCCTAACAAATTTCGGTCAACGCGACTATTTTCAAAGGAGTAGAGTACAACAAATACCAAAATCTTAAAACTAAAACACCTCTATATATAACTAGAGATTAGCCAAAATAAGTGGGGAGTCAATGTAACTTAACTCTAATTGGTTATTTATAAAATTTTGCTTGTGCGAGAGAGCTTTTTTGATTTCCAACCTTTCTAGAAGAGATAGTTTTCTACTTTTATTAATATTGCTATGTAAAACTACTACATTTTCTTCATCTAAAGTGTGGTTAAAGGAGGTGCAATGCTCTGAGAAGCCGGTTTTATTGTCTTTTTTAGTAATACTATGAACATGTTCTTTTATTCTTATGTTTATAGCTCTCCCGCTCTGCCCAATGTAAAGGGCATCACAATTATTACACTTAATTCTATAAATTCCACTTTTTCTAATTTATAAACTACAGGTTTAAATTTAGATAGTAAGAATTTCAAATTGCACTGATTGTTTTCAATCAGAGTTACATTCAATTAATTTAACCAATGTTTGAATTTGTAACTAACATTATTGATAAATTTCACAGACGAGTAAATTTTGTTTTTTGTTGAAGGTATATCAGTACAACGGTTGTATAAAAGCCTACAAGCGATTTTTCTTTGTTTGGAGCGTAAAAGTTTATCAACAATAAGGGATTCGAAACCATTATTTACTGCAATACGTTTAATAATATTAAGTTCTTTTTTGAAATTAAAATCAGATAATGGAATATTTAAAAGCCTGTTTAAAATTAATTGTATGTAAGGCGCATAGTATTCTTTAGAATCGATTTTCTCAAAAATGGCTGAATAGTATGCGATACTGTTACGACAAATTAATGGCCCATTACTGACCTTGAAGTTCCATAAATATGAAAATATATAAGGTGATTTAACATGAGTGGCCAATAATGTAATTAAAAAAAAAAATTGACAAATCGTTTTTCAAAATCTTTATGTCAAAAACGAAATGGAAAGGACTCGAAAAGGTTCGCTTAAAAGCCTTGAGCAGTCTAGGAAGCACTTGTCAATGATAATTCAGGTAATGTAAAAATTACCTTGCTATAGAAGTAAGAACAAAATTAAGTTCTTGGTCAAGTAATTTATCGAAGCTACCAGACGTGGATCGCGATTTCGATCTCATTAGATCTCATCAGCACGCCATAGGCAGATTCGATAAATTACTGACCAAATCGCAGAATAGCAGATTTAAATAAAACGTTGAAATAAGACTAATATGGTTTAAACTAGTTGCCGAGTCATTTTAAATTATCAAATTTAACCAAAATCACTCGTTAAAACTGATTTTCCTTAGGAAATGTTAACAAACAAAATATCCCATTTTATTTGGTAAATTGTATATCTAGGGAAATAACTTTACAATCACCCTTTACTTAAATTGATTTGAGAAACGTCTTCTTATATTGCATACGCAAAACAAGTAAGCATTTTCACCCCTCCATTTATTTCTTCTACTTACCCAACTACATATTTCTGCGTTGTAATTTATCGCATGAATATTCTGACAAATATTTATAGCAAGCCGATTTGAATCGATGGAAAACCGCCATAGGTATTCCACGTATGTCTCAGAGAACGTACAAGACAAAGTGTGATATAATAATTATTGTTGTGCGACTACATTTCTGCCAAGTTTTATTACCTCTATGCATACACATATACATTTAGTGAATATACCTTGTACCTTTGAGTGTTTGCATTTATGTAGATACGTATGTATGTGTTATGTTTGAGTATAACAGAATATTCCCTTGCGTCTCTCCTAAATCCCGTAAAATATGCAGAAGGAAAAATGAAAGTGATGTAGTACACAATATCAAAACAAAAATAAACTAAGAAATAATCGGCATCGTTATCGTGATGCGAACGCAATGTATACCTTTGTATGTTTCGCAGTCAATCGGTTTGCCTTCTTACAGAACAGCCCTTTCTCTAAAACGGCTAACGAATGTCAGTACGGTTGTAGGTAAATACAATATTCCATTTGCCGTAATGAAAGTCATAGTTTAGCTAGTTGTATTATAAAAGAAACAATATATTGGTTAGATTTGACCTACTTGATGAAAATCTATTATCACCATAAAGATTTTCACAAACTTTTATTAAACACAGTAACAGTTGTTCGCCAAACGTTGGCATCGTCAGACTTGGAATACTTACTACTGAAGATAATATAAAACTAAACTTAAACTTTTTTGTATTTCATTCCCACCAATTACTTGTGCTGGTGGGCGGGCAGTCCCTCCGACCTACACTGTAGTGCAAAGCCGGAGGGTAGGGCGTATGGCACTCTTCAGCCTCCTTTCAGGAATCGTGAGAATGAGTGGGTGGTGTGCTTAGCGAGAGAAAGATGCGACGGGCGAAATGAAAACAGAAGAGATGCCAAAGATTATCTGTGGAATATATTACTGCTCCAGCATTTGCCTAAACGATCCAAGGAAACCATAGGAAACTAGGATCAGAGCAGTCGGACCTGGGTTCGAACCAGTGACCTCCCAAATGCTAAACAATGATCGGTGAAGATAATATAAAACGTAGGTGTATAGAATTAATACTGAGGGTGGTGGTGTAATTAGAATAAATTCAGAAGATGGGAATTGTTACATTCTGATTCATTATATTAAAAATAATACAGAGTCTACAGTGTAATGAATGTGTACGTGTGTGAGGTATCCATTAGCGCTGACTCATACCCAAGGCGGCACGTTTCAAGTTGAGAAAAATCAATGCCGGACAATAGACGCTCGAGAATATTCTGTTGTCATAACAAGTTATTTTCTTTGGAAAGCGGTCGAAATATATTCGCGTGTTTTCTAGTATTTGTTTTCGGTAAATAAATACCGTCCTCTCTGCGTCAGACAGACAGTTGATTTCCGGACGCGTAGTGCATTATTGTTTGTCATATATATAACATAAGTAGTTTAAGTTTGTTAGTAGTGTTTAAGAGATTAAATAAATAGTTGTAAATAAATAGGTGAACTAGAAAATTCCACACAATATGATAATCATATTACAGAAGAAGGACACTTATTTAATAATACTTTTGATATTTTAAATTAGAAAAGAAATGGTATAAATAGAAATAATTGAATACAAAAAACTAGGTAATTTACCCAACGATCAGACAGAATGTAACATATCCCCTTTTATCAAATTGTTCTAATAACACCACCACCCTTATTTGTAATTCTATATAAACGTCTATGTTGTATATTATTTTCACAGAGCCGCGTGGTCTAGTGCTCTAGGTTATCATTCAGGAGGTCACCGGTTCGAACCCGGCTCCGCCTGCTCTGATCCAAGTTTTCTGTAGTTTCCTTGGATCATTTAGGCAAATGCTGGGGCAGTAATATTCCACAGATAATCTTTCACTTCTCTTCTGTCTTCATTTCGTCCGTCTCATCTTTCTTTCCCTAACCACATCACCCACCCAATCCTACGATTTAATAAAAGTTTCTGAGAATCTTAAGTCTTGTTATTTTATAGACACAATGTAACTCTTCTACTTATTGTTTCAACCATAGACCTAGAGAATGGACTGAGAAATCTAAAATTGGTAATTTTCAATTAAATTTGCGATCATTTGAGAAGACCCCTGATATCAAAAATAAGACATTAAAAACATTAAATTACTCTGGGTGGATAATTACACAGATTTTTGACTTTTCTCAACATTCTGCAATAACAAACACAACATAGTCTATTTCTGATAGCTAATAGTCTTGCCAACTGATAGAGCATACCCTCTATTAGACTAACATGATACCGTTAATTCTCCAAAAAGTCGATTGTAATTTAGCTCACCCCTAATTTGAAATTCCATGTGCGTCTTTGAATATAAACATTTGGTTCAATAAATCATTAATTAATATGATGTATGAATATCCATAACAGTAAGAATAGTAGCGTTGTAGTATGTTTTTTTTTTTTTTAATTATTATCAAACGATGGCAATGAGTTTTTAAGATAAAATTGCGAATCGAGCCAGTGGCAACAATGCATTCAATGACAGCTGCGGGCGATTGCACGGCACAGTGCGATCGAGCCGCATGTTTTTTCTCCCGTTTAACAACGGGCATTTAATCTGATTTATTCTCGCATCTTGGGCTCTACGGACGCCGTAAATCGGTTAGCACACGGGCATTCTCTTAACGACAGCTTATAGATCGACACAAAAATTTGATTAAGAATCTATGCGCATTCATACAAACCGACCAAAACGACGGCCAGTCTGTAGTATGTCTGAAGACAGTCGACCACTTCGAATAGTGGCGGATCGAGGCCGGCCGCGGATGCGTTCGTTTCGCGGCCGACTTGATTGAACGACTGACCGGAGGTTAGCTATAAGTTGCCGAGGTTAGCAGCGCAGCATATCGGGGCTCATCTCGCCTTTGTTTACTTGTCAACATAATTTTTGCTGCGAATGCATAAACAAAATATTTATATTGTCCACCGGGATTGGTTTTTTCACGAGCGCGCGGGTCCCCAAGACTTTTTGTTTGCACTGTCCCTTTTTCACTTACATTTATGCAGCGCCGATTTAAAACCGTTCGTGATTGAGTTATTGTAATAATAATTTATTCCATGACGGCCATTATAAGCGCGACTGTTGTTGCCCGTGTAATGTCGTAAGTCAGAAAGAAATGCTGTTAAATCGTACGGATGATGCAGTCTGCATACTTAGCATATTCAATAACCGAACCGCTTTGATAAGAAACAAATCATTATTGTAGAATATTATCGATACAAAAATTTACAACTAGTATCCAGCATAACCATTAATACCCAACACTAATACATAAGAAATAGGACGTAGGATTTGGCTTCTTACAGACGTAGCTGTAGCGACCAACATCCACTAGAACATCCTGTATATGTACTTGTTGTGTAAATATATAAATAATGTCCTTGTATGTGTACTTAAATTTCTCTATCTTTTCTTCTCTTTACTAATCCCTTGAAATATTTCTATTTTATTACTAACGGCATAACGCCTATGATTCTGTACCAGTTTAATTGCTTTTTAATAGCGGGTTTCTTCGGTGGTTGCTACTGTAATCTACTTCTTAGTATTTCTTATCTCTAGTATTTTCCAATTATTTAAAAAAAAACTTTTGTGTTTCATTCCCACCAACTACTCGTGCTGGTGTGCGAGCATTCCCTCAGACCTACAGTGTAGTGCAAAGCCGGAGGGTAGGGCGTAAGGCCCTCTTCAGCCTCCTTGTAGGAATCGTAGGATTGGGTGGGTGGTGTGGTTAGGGAAAGAAAGATGAGACGGACGAAATGAAGACAGAAGAGAAGTGAAAGATTATCTGTGGAATATTACAGCCCCAGCATTTGCCTAAGTGATCCATGGAAACCACAGAAATCTTGGACCATAGTAGCCGGTGACCTCCCGGACGAAATGAAGACAGAAGAGAAGTGAAAGATTATCTGTGGAATATTACAGCCCCAGCATTTGCCTAAGTGATCCATGGAAACCACAGAAATCTTGGACCATAGTAGCCGGTGACCTCCCGGACGAAATGAAGACAGAAGAGAAGTGAAAGATTATCTGTGGAATATTACAGCCCCAGCATTTGCCTAAGTGATCCATGGAAACCACAGAAATCTTGGACCATAGTAGCCGGTGACCTCCCGGACGAAATGAAGACAGAAGAGAAGTGAAAGATTATCTGTGGAATATTACAGCCCCAGCATTTGCCTAAGTGATCCATGGAAACCACAGAAATCTTGGACCATAGTAGCCGGTGACCTCCCGGACGAAATGAAGACAGAAGAGAAGTGAAAGATTATCTGTGGAATATTACTGCCCCAACATTTGCCTAAGTGATCCATGGAAACCACAGAAATCTTGGACCATAGTAGCCGGTGACCTCCCGGACGAAATGAAGACAGAAGAGAAGTGAAAGATTATCTGTGGAATATTACAGCCCCAGCATTTGCCTAAGTGATCCATGGAAACTACAGAAATCTTGGACCATAGTAGCCGGTGACCTCCCGGACGAAATGAAGACAGAAGAGTAGTGAAAGATTATCTGTGGAATATTACAGCCCCAGCATTTGCCTAAGTGATCCATGGAAACCACAGAAATCTTGGACCATAGTAGCCGGTGACCTCCCGGACGAAATGAAGACAGAAGAGAAGTGAAAGATTATCTGTGGAATATTACAGCCCCAGCATTTGCCTAAGTGATCCATGGAAACCACAGAAATCTTGGACCATAGTAGCCGGTGACCTCCCGGACGAAATGAAGACAGAAGAGAAGTGAAAGATTATCTGTGGAATATTACAGCCCCAGCATTTGCCTAAGTGATCCATGGAAACCACAGAAATCTTGGACCATAGTAGCCGGTGACCTCCCGGACGAAATGAAGACAGAAGAGTAGTGAAAGATTATCTGTGGAATATTACAGCCCCAGCATTTGCCTAAGTGATCCATGGAAACCACAGAAATCTTGGACCAGAGCAGCCGGTGATCTCCGGAATGCTAATCAATGATCTAGAGCACTAGACCACGCCGCTCGGTATCCGATGATTCAAATTCCGCTCTATTCATACCCTACTTATATCTACTACCCATTCTTCTCTTTTAAAGTTTCGAAAATACTTCAATTTTTCTAAACCCTTCATTCAGTTCCTCTCTAATCTTTCTACAATCAAGTATATTTCTACCTACGCGTGTCTTTGTTATTTTTGTTAATATGTGTTGTTGTTATTTCTTCATTATCTAGTTTTATTTTCTCGTTATTAAGTCCTCCGCAAATTCAAAAAGAAAATGTAGCCAAAAGACTAAACAAAATTTCTTTAACTTTCATTAACAATTTTGTGTTTATTTATTATACATTATTTTATATTTCAAAATATTCTAATACGTAGATTCAAAAGTTTACTTTTGTTTTCATTGTATTATAGCTTTATACCATCTGAATTGATAAAATGATTTTGCTTTATGCAGTGTGAAGCTAAATCAGTACAATGTTCGTTGTCTGCTATCAATTTTTTATGTTCATTTATGTGTATTTTTAGATTTCTGCTCATCTGACCAATATAATATGCATCACAAGAATTACATGATAATTTATATACTCCAGATTTGTATAACAGTTCCGTTTTTTCTTTATTATTTACTAGTATTTTACATTAATTGCTTTTGCTTAAAGCTATGGTATTAATGCCTCAGTTTTGATTCCACAATGCCTTATATAATTATAATTAGTGTTATTTTTTGAATTAACAGGTGTGTAGAACTTATTTAGGATGATTTTCTGTTCTATATTCTTAATTAATTTATCTAGTAGACTCGTCCTGTAACCATTATTTTCCGCAATATATTTTATTGTGTCTATTTCTTTTTGAAAGTTGTTATTACTTAAAGGTATCATAAAAAGTATATGGATTAGAGTGTTAAAGGCTGCCATTTTTATTCGAAATGATTGGTTAGAGTGGGAAGGTATTGTCAGATCTGTGCAAATAGGTTTTCTATAAATGTTATATTCTTGGTGGTTTGTGTGTTTGGTGACTTCTAAATCTAAAAAGTTTAATTTGTTGTTCTGTTCTAATTCCATAGTGAATTGAATGATATTACAGAAAACCTACTTGCATAGATCTGATAGTCTTCAGATTGACGACTATATGGTGACGACTTATTCCATAGCAATAATCCTACATATCCTGAAAGTCCTCATGATTTTCTCTTAGCACATCTTCTATTTCCGGAAAATGTTGATTTTTCAAAATCAGTATTTTGAATATTCAAATAAGGTACCTACTGATCTACTGTTTAAACTAATCATGTATATTAAACTTTCTATTTCACTCTAGATCCAATTCATCTATTAATTCTACAAATTAGACTGCTTTCTACTCATTGAATGTTAGAATACCGTTAAATTATGTATTATCAGTGAAATAAAAATGTCTGACCGGCGCCTCCACCATATGCCTAAGTTCAACACATCTGTGATAATTCTTAATAATAAATAGTAACATGTAGTAAAAATATATAATTATATAATAATATGTGATATATGCCTATACTAATTTAGGAAGAAACGTCAAAATAAAAACGAAACAGTGGGTATTAGTATTCTTGTTAGGGGCGTAGCCGAAAGTGCCACCACATTGTACCTGACCAAAAAAGGTACAACCGATCTTGCCACTGACCAAAAAGCGTGTTTGAAAAGGTACAACTGATTGTGCCACTAACACCTAATAGGTAGAAATTATTCTAATGAGAAAGGAAAATGCTTTATTGATATATTATGGCATTTATTTAACAGTAATTAATAAGTCATTACATACTTATACATATATCAGTCAACAATTTTTTCAACGTAAATATGATACACATTTTATGTAGGTAGTCGGTGTTCGATATTGTTTTGTTTTTATATTTTTCACACAATTCCGTGATAGTTTTCACTTTACTTCTTACAAAGTCTATAAAAACTTCATTTGGATAGAGGTTTAAATTAAAATCCTTTAAAATTTTGTATTTTAACAGATTAAATAATTTTTCGTATGTTTGTGATTGTTTATTTCTCAAAAAACAATATATGTATGGTACATAGTCACCATTTTCATATCCATAACCTGCTATTAAGTTACTTGATCCTGACTTATATGATTATAAATAATTAGTCATATCAATATTATCACCGGATAATTATAAATACCTTATCAGGTAGATGAGCACCCTTTTCTCTGATGGCAAGATTGGTTCTTTACTTTTAAAACCCCAATTTTGTAACAGGTAGATCTTTATTAATAGTGGCAACTTCGGTCCCACCGATTGCTAGGTGTTGTAGATTATCATATTTAAGTTATTTTTTTCCCATTGATTTGTGAATAAAATAAATAAATTTAAAGTTTGATTAACAGTTTGCTTTCTAACTTATTTTTCAGTTTTAATGATTTCAATAAAATTGTAAAATTGAATAAATGAACTTCATGAATTTAATTGTAACGGTACACTCGACAATTGTTTCGGCTAAGTAGCCATTAAATAGAGTACAACTATACTAAGTCAAAATGTGCAACATATCCTATATATATATATATATATACTTAACTTATATAGTTATTATAAATCTATGAGGAGTGAGGTATTTAAGACATACAGTTCTTTTTGGTTATAAACGATATTTTTCTTTTTCGTTAAGGCTCCTTTTATTTCCAGGAACTCTAGTAGAGTTAATTTTCTGCTTTTAGGTTGGCAATAAAGTAATTTACAATTATTTATATCTATATTATGTTGATATTTTAAGCAGTGTTCAATGAGACCTGTAGTGGGGTTTTTATTCTTTATACTTATTAAATGTTCCTTTAATCATACTTCTAAGGATCGTCCAGTTTATCCTATGTATAAGACATCGCAGTCCTGACAATTTAGTTGATAAACCCCACTTTTTTGTCGGCGAAACAATTGTCAAGTGTATCGTTACGATAAATTGTTGAAGTTCATTTGTTTAATTTTACAATTTTATTAAAATATGCTTCATCATCCTTGCACCTCTGAAAGTTTAAATATTAATGATTTCTTTAAATTTTTCGTTCTTGTTAAATAAAAAATAATTGATATTGGGTGTCTACTAGACATAGATATTCTGTTTATATTCCCCTTTTAATTCTCACCACTTATCGTCTAACTTCAAAGTGGATAAAAAAGACGAGACGTTCTGCTTTGATGATGTGGCGAAAAATTACATCCGGATTCTTTCCACGTTAAGGCTTTTTCTTAACGATGTTTCTACAATCGCGTTTCCTTTTTACAATTAGGATAATGAAAATAAATTGCTGTAGTCTACAACAGCGAGTTCAGCAATTGGCAGGATGATAACCGGACTGATATTTCCCCGATAAAAACTCGGAACCCATTGTTTGTTCTTCAAAAGAAAAGTAATATAATTACCAGCGATCGTGTTGCTCTTCTTATTCTTTGGCGTTTTTCCCGATATCGGAACAATAACTGAACTGATCAACTTGAAACTTCCAGAAAGAAATCGTTTTTAAGGCAAAGGGCGGTAATTACTGGTTCCGAAACTGTATTTCATTTATATCAAACCGCAACGGCCGGGCCACGATGAACGCTAAAAGTGTTTACCATCAAGGCTTACCTAAAGTTAAACTCAAAGAATTTATATCAATTAACTCAAAAGTTATCTGAACTGTAACGCTAAAACCTCACAAATTCCTATTCAGATAAACTAATGATTAAAGTTGTATATTATTTTAAAAGATTCGGTTCATGGTTTTTAATTTTGATAAATGAATGATTAAGAGAAAATTCTTTTTAAAAGAACATTTTGGGTAGCCCCGAGACAATATCATTTCAACAATGGTCTTTTATAAATAATCTGAATAGTAATATGATAAAAGTGAATAAGTAATGTGGAGAACATTAACAACAACAAGGGCGTCAAAACTTTGCAATACTTACATTTATTTTATTTTAATTCTTTCTTTATTTATTTTTATTAAAGAATTGATATTGTCATCAGTATTGTGGTTGTTTGCATTTAGAAGGCAATAGTTTAAAATTGAAATTCCTGTACAGTTATCTTTCTGTAAAATTTGTTAATTGTTCAATACAAGTTGTAACTACAACATAACAGGCGGGCTGAAAAGTTCGTAGGCTAGCATAGAAAAAAAATTTTTTTTTTTGTAGAATTTGATTTTATTTTTCAATATAGTTTCCTTCGAGGGCGATACAACGTTTACAGCGGTCATACAATTTTTCGATACCATTTTTATAATACGATTTGTCTTTAGGTTCAAAATAGGCTTCAGTTTCGGCGATTACGATTACCTCTTCATCAGCGCGAAATTTCTGTCCAGCGAGTAGCCTCTTGAGGTCTGAGAACAGAAAAAAGTCGCTGGGAGCCAGATCTGGAGAGTACGGTGGATGCGGAAGCAATTCGAAGCCCAATTCATGGAATTTTGCCATCGATTTCATTGATTTTTGACACGGTGCATTGTCTTAACGAAACTGCACTTTCTTTTTCTTCAAATGAGGCCGCTTTCGTCTTTTAACGGTACGTAAGAGTCGCTGTTTATGGTTTTCCCCTCTTTTAAGATATGAATAAACTTGTTTTGAAACATAAAAAAGCATTTATCATTGATTTTATTTTATTACTGCCCACTTTTGATTACATTGAAAATTTTATTATGCTGAACAAGATAAAAAATATAGAATGTAACTTAATTCAACTCTCACCTAACGTAATGTATCATACAAAAAATGTTACATGACTTGGTTAGGGTTAGTTTATGTTAGAATAGGTTACGTTACTGTTTTTTGAAGCTCAAAGACTACATGAAGAAATGTATTCCATGCCCAACATATATTCTATATTCATGTTCAGCATGCAAAACTTCATGACATACTATCATTTCAGGGTAATCGGAAGTATGCAACTTCAGCGATACAATATTGTTGTTACGGTAAACCACAAAAGGTTCTACGCACTTTTTTGAGAATACCCAATTGTTATTTATGACTAAAACTGACACATTTAATTAATTTCCAGGGTATACGCTGAAGCTAATAACACACAAAAGCTGCTGCTACATGGATTCAGTTTGTTAAGTCCCCTTGCCAAAAATATGAAATATCACAGTTAACAGTAAATAAATATCAGTAGATGGCGACATACTGTCTGTAATACGATATCAAATCAACTTCCTTTTGGTCAGTAACTTATCGGTACTATCGATATCTAATACGATCGAAATCGCGATTCTTTGATAAATTTTTGACCAAGAACTAAATGTTCATTGCCAATATAAAAAATTAGTATCACTGCAATCATCTACGATGCTTGTAGTATCTGTGTGAATCCGTTTTCTTTATTTATTTCTTCCAAGTCGGGTTCTAGAACACAACTCCGAAAGTAGTCATGATACATCATGTGCCACTGGTTAAGAGTACCGCAGGCTGCTTTCAGTTTATTTGAATCGATTCACATTTTTATACAGATGTCGTCCTGTTATTGTATTGGGTAAAATACGATAGGCTACCTATTACTTAAGTTAATGTAGTATCAATTCTCCCTTTCGCTTCCTTGAAATGTCCTCATTTTAGCATGCAACATCATGAAGGGATAAAGCATATCAGTTTTCAGTTTATTGATTTTTAAATTGAATCTGTCCCGTAGTTCTGTATACATTCATGCATGTATACGTTATACAACATTCCCTGGGAAAATTGATTGATTGATCAATTTGGCGTGTAAATAAAAAATGTCAAACATCTTCCTCTTTCTAAAATCCCTCGATAAATACGTGTCTAATAATAATTTTATAAACTTCACAGGACTGAAAATCTATAGGTATTAAGTCTATAATAAGCAATTGTTATTAAGTAAAATAATTTGGAAATTTTACCGAAAAAAACACACTATTTGTATTTCACCCCATTTTGGTTTTGATTCTTATAATTCGAAATTAAACTTCGTCAAGAGCACAAACCTGAATAAATATTTTTGCTTGAAAATGGCAAAACGAGACTCATAAAAAAGAATTTTTTATTAAATTTCTCATTAACTATTTTCATTACTTAGAGAGACTACATTTAATAAACTGTTGCATCAATTGTTTCTATATTAGCGAAGAGCGCTTTGAAAATGGCTTTAAGGGATATATCTCGTAATTAAAGGGTTTAAATCAAAATGTACTGCATTTCTTGTTGTATTTTAAAAGACTTATCCGAAGACATCCCTCTCACTTTGATTTCTCTTTATGGGAGAGATACCCCAAAGTTATTTTTCGAAAATCTCATCATCTCTTCTGTTTTAGATTCCAATCTACAAATGTATACCAAATTTGTTGATTGTTTCACTAGTCACTTGTTGAAACTTATACATAGTAATAAAATAAATGAAAAAACGATAAAAGTTTCAAGAATTGTTTATTTGTTTGAAGATCTTCACCTGAAGAAGCTATAGTATAGCGAATCGGCTGTAGTGTTACAAATTAACAATTCTTGAAACTTTTATCGTTTTTTCATTTACTTTATTACTATACCAAATGTCATCTTTCTATGTGTATAAGTTATATACAGTCTGTGCTACAGTTTCCTTGTGGTGGTTAGAATTAACTTGTTGAAATCCTGTCATTTTTAAATCATTTCTGGGAGTACATCTTCGAAGGATTACAGGAATATGCTAGATAAACAAATACTTATATACTATAACGTTCGTAATATCCATATCTTCGAGACCTAATTACAATTAAAGAAACAGAGAAGCAGATAGAAGAAGAAGCGTGTTACTAATCAAATTTGGTTTCATATAGGATGAATAAAAATTCAATATGTATCTCAGAAATAAATGAAAGTTTTCGAATGTTTCCTTTTAACAACAAATGAAGTTAAATTGACGTTCTATAAATAAGTGTCGTGGAATCACTTATAACAAAACACTTTGTAGAAAGTCAGTATAAATCATGTCAGGTCTTTTTGTAAAATATGTTCTGCACTTTTTTGCACATAAAAACTATACAAACTCACACACACACTTACAAACATAACACATATCGCAGTTGGCTATAAGGGATAGAGCATCGGGGGTTGGTTGGTCCTCTGGCCCGCCGACTGACGTGAGGGGGTGAAACATAAAACGAGCTCTAGATTGAAACAAGTGATATATAGTCAGTGACGTGCGCCATTAGTGCGTCTCGAAATATTAATCTCCGAAAAAATGAAAAAAACAACAGAACAATGCGTGATGCGGACGAGTAGAAGACACCCCTCCAGTAAACAGTAGATATATTTTTTGTTTCTCACATTAATATCGTTGAAGAAAAATTACACTTAAGGAAGATAGATAAAGTATTTTTTTATTAAATCCGTTAATATGAAAAATATAATAAAATGAAATGATTAACCAAACAAAACTTAATGTTGTGTAGATAATAATGAGTCTGTTTATTGTTAATTTTGGATTTAATTTCATTTATTTTCCAAATTTTACTATATGCTATCAGTTCAAAATTACTTCCTTTGGAAGTGATGTAGTTTACAGCTTTACATGTGACCAATTTCGGATATCGTGGTCAAAATTACTTTTTTATTGTCTAAAGAATCGTTAACGATAATCTGTAAAAAATAGGACTGTTAATCTTTTTTGGTAGTTTTACATATAAATCTGTGTTTAAACTCACTTATATGTCGAAGTGGTGTCAAATGGGATGTATATTTGTGGAAAACTCAAAATTATCGAAAAAGTTCATTGTGACACTGTCTACATGACCAAATGTACAGGGATGTTATAAATAAAATCATTGAGTGAAACTAATATGAAAGAGTTATTGATAACCTCTTGCCTTATAAAATTTGTTTTCTCTATATATACTGTGAATAAAAATAATCAATAAAAACACAACACTTGGAAATTCTTCTTAGGGCATCATCAGGGATTTATACAGTTTAACTACATTAACAAGACAATTTTGCTTATATATATACAATTATACACCAACTTACAGTACATTAGGATTAAGGAGGGGGTTGTTACTAAATTTAATTTGGTCATTTGCTAAATTATTGTTACTCAATAATGCTTTCTTAATTTCTAATACTTCATATTTGTGTATTTGGGTCAAAAGTAAATTAAGTGACATTTCCAAATGTTCTGTTTTTATTTTTTATTTTTATTTTAAAAATAATATATTTCACCAAGTGACAACGGCAAATACCTTCAATTTATATACTGTGAGTATTGAAAAATCTCTTCACATAAACCAATCTTTAAACTAAATTGACAGACAGATTGTCACTATTCTATTAAACTGAATAGGAACACAATCAAAACATCACAACAACTACATACTACGTTATAACAAGGGTTTTGTAAGACTTCACTTGCGTCTATTCCTATTATACAAAGTACCCCATTCGCAAATGCTTACACATCCTCAATTAAGTACTTCTTCACCTTGATCAATTATTCTGTCAGATATTTGCACACAATGCTACTACACTAAACACCAATATATACAACATAACATACAACCCTTCCACTTCCAGCTTCTACTATCCACAGTCCGCACAGATCACAGGTGTTGAAATAATGTTTTTTTTATGTTTTCGTGGAAGAGGAGAAATCTTCGAAAGACACCCAGCCGTCCGTACGACTGGGTAGTGTCGGATTCCCGAGGAAGGTGTCCTCGGACTTACCGACTAAAACCCCTCTACCTCAGGCCGTTATAAGAACTTAGGTTCCTCTTCAGCCGTATGGGGTTATAGGGTTAGTTGATTGGTTTTTGATGGGACAAACCAACGGAAACAACTACTCCGAGGGCAAATACCCCTACCGGTATTGGATTACACCGTTGGTTTGAGGTTGGGTTGAACGTTTGATGGATGTTGTGAAATTGTTTGGTTTCACGTTGAAGGATAAACCAACGGAAACAACTACTCCGAGGACTAATGCCCCTACCGGCATTGGATTACACCGTTCGTTTGAGGTTGGGTTAGTTTGTTGGTTTTGTGGTTGAAATTGTGAAATTGATTGCATTCACGTTAAAGGATAAACTAACGGAAACAACTACTCCGAGAGCTAATGCCTACCGGCATTGGATTACACTGTTCGTTTTGAGGTTAGGTTGGTTTGGTTGTATATGGTTTTTTTTTTGGGGAAGTGTAAACTTGATTAGGATCACGTTGATTGCCGTTGACCGAACAACGGGCGTGTTTAAAGAAATTGGTTGGTTTTGTTGATGTGTTTTAGTAAAGTGTTAAAATGTGATTTTGTGAGCTTGACCGGGTTCACGTTGATTGCCGTTGACCGGGAACAACGGGTGTGTTGAAAGTATTTTAGTTTGTTTTGTTTATTGTGTTTAAGTAGAAGTGTTAAACTGTTTTTTTGTGAACTAGACCAAGGTTCACGTTGATTACCGTTGACCGCTAACAACGGGTGTGTTGAAAGTTTTAGTTTTTTTTTGTTTATTGTGTTTTAAGTAGAAGTTTTAAAAATGTTTTGTGTGAACCTGAACAAGACTCATGCTGATTGCCGTTGACCGCGCTAACAACGGCGTGTTGAAAGGATTTAATTGATGATGATCCATTTACATTGTTGGTTGAGTTTATACTTTGGATGGGTTGGTCGGGAGATCTCCCTCTTCCTTGCCGTTGGTCGGTGGAATATCGGAGATGTGATTTGGTTAGGATGGTATATAAAATCAATAATTTAATATGCGGGCATCTATCGCATGTGGATCCACTAACACACACATAAAAGATTTGGTCTTACATTCATTATAAATAATGTAAACGAACTACACATTGCCACCAAAAATAATACGTTTGTTTCGCGTTTAGTCGGAGAATATTATGCTTGTCTGCATGGGCTGCACCAATTGCAGCTCAACTATCACCAAATTTCGCTGTTTTATGCTGATAAATGTGGTTGCTGAGGGGAGTTAGCACGGCTTCAGCGGTACACATGACCATCCTGCTGACCCAATTAAGTATTCCGCGGCACGCTCGACCAAAAGCCCAAAAAATTCACTTGGTTTACTACTCTACATGGGATGGTCGGTAAAGACGATATTATATAAACACATGAGCGTCAAATGTGATGCAAATACATTAAGATATTATATTAATAAGTTTTAATAATTAGGTCTCAAAAATACGTAAAATTCTAGCTGTTTGCCAGTATTGTAGCTCTGTAGCACATACACCAGTATGTATCATGTTTTCTATATTACAAGTGATTTATTGAGCTGTTTTTGATTGTTTTGTCGATGATGTAAACACAATCTCTCAATAATTTTATAGTAAATGTATATCATGAGTTTTACTATGACATTGTAACATCATCAAGAGAATATGCGATGTCAGTTCTTATCTAAATTGACTCAATGGGACGGCTTCCAAGCCATCCAACTTTCCTCACAGTTTCTTATCAACATATAACGTATTTATTCTTGTATTCCGAAAGTTATAAGGCTTTCATAGTTTAATTTTCAATGCTTTGAGGTTCTGTTTTCATAGGATATTTTTACATCCTAAATAAACATTGTTTCTTTTTATTAAAACTAAGGGTAATTGTGTCCGTAGAATTTTTTTTTGTCCCTAAACATTTCGCACACTCTCCTAATACTCCTTCGCAATAGCGTATATAAATTATGTAGTATAAATATTGGGGAAGCTATTTTAGATAACGTGTGATGCCGATGCCTTGCCGTAAAGGAGTTCGGGTACAATGATGACAGGGCATTGATGAAAATGCGCCAGAATCACTTTCGGCGCGCGTGTTGGTGAATATCTCAAACATTTTGTCCAAAATTTCATAAAGTGCTTATCTTGTATCAATATTTGTACTTCATAAGATGTATCGCGCATCGTCGTGATGAGAAAATATAGGAGACTCCGTTACGAAGATTCGCAAATTTCTAGTCAGAAAATATACACACACATCACATGTATAGATAGCTACACACCTATATACACACATATGCAAATCCTTATACCATGTACGTCGTGAAAGATAACATGGTGCGTCACAACGGAAAGAGAATAAAATTTAAAGATATCAGAAAATAAGTAAAAACTGTTTCAAAGTAACTGAAAAACCAATTTAGAATGAAAACAGAATCAAAACATTAAGACATGTAACAAAAAACTACGTATTTTAAGGGTTGCGTACCTGAAAGGTTCAATGGGATCAGCGCCGACCCATCAGATCTAAAATTTAAAAAAGGCTGTATATTTTCTATCGAAGATATTTATAAGGAAAATATAGAATTTATATAAATTGCCGGTTTTCCCGTCTTTAGTTTAGTTTATTAGATAAGCTATTTATTAAAACAATTATAACAGAAAATAATAATTATTCAATCATAGTTCCGGATATAACAGGGTAGGATAAGTTTGAAATGGTGAATACTCATAAACTTTTAATGTTCATATACTAATAATAGTACCTACTGTTGATTACAAAGATCTCACATTTTGAACGCGTCCTGACAAGCAGGCACAACGAACTGAAAGCCACATCCCACGACCAGTTTCGTAATTGAATGCCGGTAGGGGTATTAGCCCTCGAAGTAGTTGTTTCTGTTGACTCCATATTTATATTTAAATAATTTATTAATTATTAGTACATTCAAGAGTGTGTAATGTTCAGAATTACTTCAATTTTCTATTTAATTAAAAAATATAGTCTTTGAAGACAAAGGAACTTCGTTTTCCTCAAGGCAAGGGGCTGCAGCCCTCCTCCTAAACCCCTCCCTAAGGACGGCACTGGATGGGATCAAATTATAATAGTATTAATCCGTATGGACTTCTAACATTTAAACGAAATGAGATATCACCTTGAATTCACAATATAATATGTAAATCCTTCACTCAGGGACAAAAAACTCATTACTTAAATTAACACGTTGAAGGGACATACCTAATAATCGCGACTTTTAGATATATTTTGTCACCCGGTGCTAGGTGAACTTGCATTTACTTCATACCACAAAGAGGACCTTTTATTCGATTAAGTTTTCGTAGTATGTAGCTATTGCTTAATATGAAGAAATTACGTAAATGTGTTTACGAAATGAATCTGATAAGAAAACGTGTATCAAAACAGCGACTTCGGTGGTTCCCCAGAATCTTTTCTTTTATGCAAAAGTTTGGGCTCTGCTAAAAAACTGTTCTGAACGATACTACCCACGAGGTCAAGGCATCTCCTTGAATTAAAATCACTTCACTATTTAATAATGTGCTAATATCTATAGTTTTTAAACAAATCGATGAATAAAATTCACATGTTTCGCTCAATTATGTTGTGAGCAAGTGTCCGCATTTCCTTAAAGTGTTGTGGTAAAAATTGGGATAAAACATTTTTTGAATTTTATTATTTCCATACCACAGCCTCCTTTCCTTTGCTCTTTCAAATTGATGAATATACGAGGATGGATCAAATATAAACGAGCCTTAGTTCGTAAAACATTTATTTTGAAACAAATTTCTCTATTTTTTGACATATCCCTCTTAGTTGTCGATACATTTTCCCCAACACATTAGTAGTTTTTTCATCCTGTTTTCATAAAAAGAAGCAGGGCGGGTTGCGCACAAACGTCTCCCCCCACCTGTTTATCGATCTGAAATCGCTGATTGCTCGTCTCCTAGTGGTTCTTTGAGGGGCCCAAACATGTTGAAATCACAAGGGGATAGGTCTGGGCTATATGGAGGATGTTCCAGCTGAGTCCAGTGCATTTCACCGATTTGGGCCTGCGTTAAAGCTGCGGAATGAGGCCTAGCGTTATAGTGCAAGAGTAACACGTGAACACACAACGAATGGGGTGCGTCCTCCTTTTTCGGCGATAAGCAAGTGTTACCTAACTGATAAGGTTACATTAGTAGGTTAAATTCTAAATCTCTAAATCGAGTGAGAAGCGCCTAAGAGATGCGAACTCGAGCAGCTTATTGATCTTCACTCAGCAACTTTGGAGCCCAACGAGCTGAAATTTTTCGGAATCCCAAGTTTTTCTCTATGATTGTGTGGACACTCCTATAGCTGATGCCGAGTTCACCAGAAATCTGAAGCAAAGTGACGTGGCGTGGCGTGGCGGTCCCCTTCAATAAGGTTTCTAACGCGTGCAATATTAACCGAACGACGAGGATGATTTACATTTTCGACACGATTATGATTACGCCCATCGTTAAATTCTTTGCACCAGACTTTTACACGTGGCCACGAAAGGGTTTCATTTCCGAATTGTGTTTGCAATCTGCGCAAAATTTCAGCTGGTTTCACGTTTTCACGTGTAAGAAACTTAATAATAGATAATTCGTTGCGCAACGCTTCTATGCACCTCTTTCTCACTCATTGTGATAGCTATTATACCAAGCGAACGCGCCACATAATATCCCCCCTTCAAGTTCCTAACGCCCGGATGCCTTGAACAACTATCCGGCGCGCAATTTAAGAAGGCTCGTTTATATTTGATCCACCCTCGTATCTCGTCCTGAGATATTTGAGATCTTCTGCAATTAGTTTACCATTTAGAACTCTTATTAAAGGATAAAATTGACAAATTGAAATAGTGAGTTTTTGAGGTATCGGGAGTGCTTTAGATGTCAAAATATTTGGTAAAAGCGATTATACATAGGCTGCGCCAGTGGCTGTGACTTAACACCTTCCGGAGGAACTTTAAGTGAATTGAATTTAATTTTTTTTAGAAAACAGGAGCCTCTGAAAAATTGACAAACAGACCGACAGCACCACTAAAACAAATGGATTACATAGGTGCTCATTGTGTGCGAATTCATAATTTCTGTAGTTCCTTATTACTGTCAAGGGTGTCTAATTCTTAGCGAAATATCAGTTTTTCATAATTAACCACGATTACTTATTTAAATATTAAACTTAAAATGCACTTGAATTTAGCCAATATTTGTTACGAACAGTTTGGAAAAGGTGTAAAAATAATTAAATAGAGAAAAACAAGAGTAAACTTCTATTAAGTATATTTACACAATTCTAAATTAAAATAAAATGTTTAAATTGTTTGACTTTATTGTTACAATTACTAAATTCTTATAAGCCAATTTACTCCTTTTTGTAACAAGTAAAAAAAATGCAAAAAGAAAACAAATAGAAGATGAAAAGCGATTTTAAACAATTTTCTTTATAGAAAGATTTCAACAGTATTAAGTGTCATTTCTTTTGTTTTTTCCTTTTATTTGCCTGCCACTATTGCAGCATATTATTTTTCACGTAACATAAAACGTTTTTGTAAACAGGCCATTAAATCTAAATGGTTCGTACAAGAAGATGAACTAACAAAGATTTATTGCAATTAAGAAAGTAAAAAGCTTTTGCAGTTCAAAGTTGTTTTTCAGATAAAAAGGAGAACGATATCATGCCGTTAAAACAACGGAAATAAAAACGTCGCAATTTATGATCGAAGTTAGAAAAAAAAATACATAAAAGGCCATTGGTGGTAGAAAACTCATTTGTCTCTCTTATTGCCTGAAAAAATCTGATAACAAATATTAAGGATTTTGGTAGAAAGTTGAAGAAATAATAAAAGTGGTTAAGTGCAAGTCGGACAATAAATTCCTTACTGCGTAGTAAAAAATTTTAATCAGGGTCAGAAATTACTTTTCTCAATTTCTTGATTAGTAATGATCAAAGTCAATTCTTATTACTTTAAAGGGAACCTTTTAGTTGTTTGATTATTACTTATAGGTACATAACTTTTTACTATTTTATAGTGAACTATTTTCTGCATTTGTTATTTAAATTCAGGTTTCGTGTTGTATGTAATTATATGTTTAAATTGCAGCTTCTTACGTAAAACCGTTTTCATGGTAGACCTGGCAACAAGAAATAAGTATCTTTAAAAACGATTACTTTAATAGCCCTCAAATATATCCGTGGTTGCTTTCCACAAAAAAAATAATTACCCATTCATTAATATTAATTTTACCCATTGAATTGTATACATTTATAATAATCATAATAATAATAGGAGTAGTATCAATAACAATAAAAAAATCATTCTTATTCGAATTTCAATCGAAGCAGTTTTCGTACTAATTACACTAAAATACAAGTTATTGTTTACAACAATAAAAATATTTAAAAAAAACTTTAATTTTTATTCGGTAAAATGCATTAATCAAATAGATACATTCGTAGGTTTTAAATTTACATCTTTTTTGTTATAATTAACAAATGTTCATTTACTCAATAAATAGATGTCAATCACTATAAGATGATCACTCGCTAGATATCCCTTTTATTTTTAGCACCTTTATCAAAATATAAAAAGAAATATGTGTGAGCACTCCAGCATACCTTTACTTAGCTTTTATTATGCATCCATACATAATGCCTTATTACAATATAAACAAGTATGAAAGAAATACATTGATCGCAGCCAATCATTACCGTAATCATCTACTTTACATTTATGATGCTGTAATCCTACTCTTGGGAATGGGCAAGCACTACCTCTGCAAGACAGATTTCTCTGCCCAAAAACTGGAATGAGATCATTAATGAGTTTGATAACTGTACAACCACAGCCTACAGTCAGTCCTCACTGCACCGCAGCGGCCTTAACCTAAGCCCCTAAAATTTGTAGTGACTGTGTCAACGCAGCTAACAGTCTACGTAGCGCCCCTGTATATATTTTCATTAATTACTTTTGAATCAATATACATTATCAATTAACATCATTTTACAAATTAATCAGTTAAATAGTTATTAAAAATAATAATGCTTGAAGTACTCAGTGAGCAACTCACTTAATCCATAAAAATGTTACAACGGCACACCCGAAAAACTCGATTGTCACACGGAATAATAATTTAGTGAACCAAATTGTCCTATCGGGAATCCCCGACTAAATATAGTTTACAAAGTGTCATTGTTACTGTAAAGAAATTGACGTTCGAACTCGCGTCGATCGAAACATTTTTTTATTTATAATATAAACAGATTTCGACGAACTTAAACCTTACAGAATATAGGAAAACAAACATGTTCATTATTAATTTTCCCTTTCTTGAAAACAGCCAACGCATTTTAGTATAATAATCTAAGCATTTAACTTATGCCCCATCATTAAACATTTAATGAAGTTAACATTTCATCCTTGTCATTCCTTTTGCCATAATAGTGATAAGGTAAGTTGTAGTGAGACGGAACACGTGTTTCGGGGTCGTTAGTTATTTTATACAGACGCGTAAAGCGGTCGTCTGTTTTCAATGTAAATTGTGTTCTATAAGAGCGAACACTAAAATCGCCATTCAAAAGACGGTAAACTAGACAGTGCTTCTTAGATCTCTTTTATTAGCGTTATTTATTGTCGTTTATCGTACGTGTTGCTACGAAAGGAATGTCCTACACGAAACTTAATTGCACATACAGCCACAAGGTACAAAATACTATCTACATAACTAGTTCTAAGTGTTTATAATATTTACAATCCCTAATTGTTTCGAAAACAAAAGGTTTCAATGTACAGTAGATAACTAAAAATATGAATTATTTCATTAATATCGTTAAAAGAAAATCATTCGTACAAAACCATTTAAACGTCACTATATAATCTGTACTACCAAATTGCGGACCAAAAGTTTTCGTTTGCCCGACAAACCGTAATGAGCGACCCAATTGCGGACCAAATCTCAGAGGGGGTAAACTACAGAAAATAAAACACCAAATATGTTTACATGCGCTTATTATTATTATTATTTATATATGTTTATTTTGTTACAAAAAACTATACATTACCGAACTTATAACTTAATAACTTATCTTACAAAATCATATCTACTAATGTTATTGCTCTTGTACTGTAAAATTTTATTTTTGGTAAATTCCTGTTTGTGATTAATGGAGTTTTTAATAAGTCTTGATTCATTGTTAATGTTAAGGTTCTTCATTCATGGTCGTAATGCAAGTTTTTCTTAGAAACTCATGTACTTCGTATTTTGAATTTGGAAGTATGGGAACTAGCTGCAATCGTTTATAATTGATGCATTTATTTACTTTAAATAGAAAAAAAAACTTTTTTGTGTTTCATTCCCACCATCTACTCGTGGTGGTGGGCGGGCAGTCCCTCCGACCTACACTGTAGTGCAAAGCCGGAGGGTAGGGCCTCTTCAGCCTCCTTGCTGGAACCGTGGGAATGGGTGGGTGATGTGGTTAGGGAGAGAAAGATGAAACGGACGAAATGAACACAGAAGAGATGCCAAAGATTATCTGTGGAATATTACTGCCCCAGCATTTGCCTGAATGATCCAAGGAAACCACCAACGATTTGACATATTGGGCGTGCTGTTATGTCAATATTACCTTTGTTTCTTCCCCTATGTTTATATCGAACAGAATTTCAAAAAGCGTGGAATATTCTTAAAACACAAATCTGACTTTCTGTACTAACAAAAAAGTATGTTCCTACCTACTTATTAATGCAATTTTAGAAATATTTATATTTAAAGAATAAAATCCATAAATTAACATTATTTAGTCAAATAAAACACACTATGGTAAGTTTCACCAACTTAATTATTGTTCTCGAAAATATTGTTTTGAGCTACATGCTCATTTATAGATAGCTTAAGATAAGGGGCGATGAAAAACTGCCTAGTTCTAATTGATTTTTTACAACATTTTCTGATTTTCTTAAGGCTTTATAATCAGAATAATCAGAAAGTGTTGTAAGTAATCAATTAGAACTAGGCAGTTTTTCATCCTCCCTTATCTTAAGCTATCTATAAATGTGCATGTAAGATTCGTATTGTCAGTATAACGTTACTCTTGATAATGAGCACATAGCTCGAAACGATATTGTCGAGAACAATAATAAAGTTGATGAAACTTACTATAGTGTGTTTTATTTTTTAGCGTTTTGATAAGTTTATATGAAATAATCAAGAGAAATAAAACACTAATGAAACTCAAAAGTTTATGTACACGTAACAAGAAAACCACGAATAGAAAATATATATATATAAACACAAGAAGAAGAATATACAAAAGTTGAAAACACGTAATTGAATCAAAAGCACAAAATAACAAAGTAACTTACAGAAGCGTTATCACAGAAAGGTCGAGAGCAGTAGAATGCAGTAGACTAGACTTTTATAGAATAATTTTGAGAATTTATACACAGGGTTGTTAGTAGAAAGAGAGGCTGTTCTATAGAGGGAGAAATAGTGATAGTAAGAGTGGTACGAGTCTACAGACGGTAAACACCTGGAAATAAGCAATGGAAAAGTTTGGTTGAAGTAATTGAAGGTAAAACCAGCTATTAGTACAGGGTGCATGCAGGTAAAGGTGAAGATAGATTTCTACGAAGAGGCTACGTGACTGAACAATAGTATTAGATTTGAAAGGAAACAAAGGCGTGCACAAGATAAGAAGTGAAAGTATTTACATTGAACTAGAAATGAAATTTAGAATATTTAAAATTTACAAAAATAATATTTACACATTTGACAAAATTATAAGAAAATAATGTACTGTTCCGCTACAATTTAACTAAATATATTCAGACCATGTTTCACAAAAAACGCACCCTCTATAGTTTAAATTTAACATTATTTAACAAACAAAATAAATGTAACAATTCTTTATTAATACCCCTTAGTAAGAATAATTATTATTCATTATTAGCAGAATGATGTCCGTAATAAAAGCAGAAACTAAAATTACAATGTGATTAAGAATTCAATAGAAATTTTGCTGTAGATACCTATATAAAATTTGCGCTCTATTGAATGCGAATAATGGTTCACTGAAAAGAAGATATCGATAATTAAGGGTACAAAGTATTCGAAATTCAATCTCTGAACGAGAAAGAGTTATTCGTTGGGTATTATTACTTCTTTCGTCGACCAATAGAAATAAGTCGGAAAGAAGGAAGCCTCTGTAAGTGAAAACCAGTAGCAAGATTGTAATCAACAAACCGGCCGGATTGGACCCGCAGTCTCTAACCGAGATAGAGTCTTGCTCTAATTACGCAATCAAGAGCGCTGATTGGGGACCTATCCCTTCGAAGGCGTGCCATTTACTGCTTTAATTACTCTCAGCAGTTACATTTATTTTCTCTTTTTTTATAGACGTACCAATTGACCAATCAGAGAACGAAATTTTTCAATGCGCAGCACTGTGGAACGTTCAAAATTTATTTGCTTTAAATATACCAGTTAAATTAATTAGTATAACTTAGTTTAAACTTGCTCTTACACATATAATATGAATCTATAAAAGGCAATTTTGGTTAAGAGACAAAAAATCTCATTTTCGATATTGTTCTCTAAGCAACGTATGCAGAAGAATGCAGATCTCTTTCCTCTGCGGAACACTTCAAACTTAGACCAGTGAAAACGATTTCTCAGAACAGAACAGAAACAATTGATGGGAAAAGTTCAACGTGATAAACAAATGAACATTTGCAGATTGTATTTTCCCATTTTTAACAAAACAGTTTACGATCTCTCAAAAGTGTCTCATGTATATGTGTATATATATATAAAGACTATGATAATCGTCTATTATAAATGTTAAGTTATATTCGTAATGTTTTGTTATTTGTATAAGAATTATTCTTAGTTGTGTCGCTAGTTTATAAGCATATATGTAGATGAATGTACCTCGGCTAGAGTAATATGTCAACTTTTGTTTAGTCTACCAAATAAGATAATGTGTTTGCGTTTGTTGCGTTTTACTCTTAGTATTGGTACGTTTATACTTAAGTAAGTTATCATTTTGCTCTCTCTCAGATCGGTCGATCTCCTTTAAACTTAATTTTCAATATACGTTTAATAAACAGACATACACTGCGTTTTATTGATATTTTCAATAAATAGTTTATCAATAAATACTCAAATAATCCAATTATCATTAGAGACCTATTCCTTTTTCAAACTATAAACATCTTATAGATATAAAAATAACCTACGTACCTTTGTACATTTATGAAAAGTTTATTAGGAAACTAACTAATTATTATAGGAAATTAAAGAATTTGAAATAACCAAATCAATATATCATGAATACCTATTTCAGCGAAAACTACATGACATAACCCATTCTGGATGAAATTTAAAATTCCTACAGATAGATACCTATGATATACCCGCTAAATATCCATTTCTATTTTCTACTTGAGTGTTTTTTCTACAGATTAATTCCTGTTTGTATTATTGGATAGTTTTTAATATTTTTTTTTTGTTAAGTGGAATAAATAAAATATACAGTATAGTCAAATTGAGTTATTCCATTACCACACAGTGCTCTTATTTATAATAAATAAATGCCAAAGTGCTGACTGGACTCGACTTCATGGTGAATATATGGCCATTGTCGAGGATCACAATGATTTAGTTATTTTTCTAATTAGACTAGCTAGCATAAGAAAAGCTCTAATTCTGTCACGCCCACAGATACGTAGTTAAAATACTTATTTCCTAGTCCGAAATAATTCGCTTTTAAGACAATATAGGCGCATACCTGCCATCCTTATCCCTCCGAATGCCTTCTCTCCCTTTATTTCATTACATACGAGGATGGATCAAATATAAACGAGCCTTTGTTCATAAAACATTTATTATTATTATATATTTGTATTATAACGAAACCCTAAATTATGAAATTCAATTGTTTAAGTAAGATGGCGGCAAATTAAGTCTTTGTAAAGCCTTTGTCGAACATATGAAATACCACAGATAGCGGTAAATATCACTAGATGGCAATATACTGAAATAACTTGATATTATATTAACATGCGTTTACGATGCAATTTCGGTTTGGTCCATGATTTATCAAAACTTTGAAACCACCTATTAAATTTTATATAAAAAAAATAGCTTTTTACTTGTTTCTATATAATGAAATCTTTGAATTGCGAACTTTTATAATAGAAAATATTTACTTGACACTATAGATGCGGGCAGGAAAATGGTTTGAGCCAAATATATATTTTTTTATTGCAGAATTTCTTTCTTTAAGTGTATCTGCTATTTGAAATAGGTTCATTATAACGACCATTCTTCGATTCTGTGTAGTAAATATATTTTATCAACATAATCAGTTTCTGCAATACATAAAAATATATATTACAGTATTTTGATTTTCGTCATTGCCTAATCGGAAAATTGGTTTAATGGTTACCAGTATTCGTAAATTACTAACTCTTTTATACATGCATACATAGGTAACATACATATATAACTTAGTAATGGTAATTGATTCTGCGGTAGGATAATTGTAAAACATAATTACTAATAAATAACGAAACACAAACTGTTGTTTTACACTTTATTATTGGAAGACTCTAATAATTGTTTCGACATTGCTAGCATCATCAGAGAGTTGCTTAAAACTAACTCAAAATTTAGAAGTCGGTACAATTTATACTAATGTTCTGGTTGCTATTTATTTGGGAAACTGGTTACCTGTTTGTGATATCACTTTCAGGATAGGGCTATTCAAGTTTTCCGTGTTCTCGTTTGTAATGTTTAGATTGGCATTAATGGCTTTTTGTATTTCAACTTTTTCTAAATAAGTTTTTGTCATTTATTTTCTATGTGAGTGATGGAGAGGCTTTAATCATTAATTGAATGGTTTGATGTGATACAGTGTTGTACTAAACCTGTCGATAATTTTTTATCAGAAATATATTTTTTGTGCTCTTTTAGTCTTATCTCAAAATTACGCCCAGTTTTTCCTAAATATACAAGTTATTTTGTAGACCCCAGATTTTCGGTTTTTGTTTACTTTGTCAATTTTATTGTTGATGAGTAATTTCTTTATGGTATCTTTATTGCTACTTCAGTGTTTATACGGAGTTTCTTTAAGTTGTTACAAATTTGCGGGTTAACATTTTTATAATAAAGAATGGAGTACCAGTTTTCGTTTTTTATGGAATTAAAATTACATAGTTGTTTAAGGATTTGGTTTCTTTGTTTTTTACCTAGTAATTTGTCTATTAAAGCTGGATTATAATAAAGTGTAAAACAACAGTTTGTGTTTTGTTATTTATACATAATTTAGATTCGCCCCCTACTGCTACTATAATATTGATTTCTACATTGGTATCTACATGTTGTCTGACGTTCCATTTAAGAATATGTTGTTTGGTCCACCTAAATATTTTGTTTGCTGTATTGCCGTCAATTACTTAAAAGCAGTCACGTTCACGAGCGCGCCATATTTCTTGAAATCGAAAACAAAAGCTCGTTTGAGGACGTTTTTCTGCGACCATTTCTCATGTAAATGGTGTCTCATATCGCATAAAGCAATCGTTTACAAAACATAAATCCGCGGAAATCAAAGCTGGCGTTTGCGACCGTGGCCATCGCTCGTTTAGCTAAGCTTACCTCTGCGATGCCATATGTCCCCTAATCCTAACAACTACACCCACCACTGGATGGTTTGGTTACCCACGAAATTCAAATACGTCATATATTTTTATACATCTATATGTATTGTGCCCGTTACGATTACCATACGATAACACGTTTCGGGAAAGTATTCCAAATTGAGCTGTCAAATAATAAAACAACAACTTTAGAAAAATGACCCTATTCGCGTAAAAATAAATATTCAGTATAATATTAGAAATTAATTAATAAGGTAATATTTACATTTCCATAAGGCCTTGCATTAATTGTTTATAGATTAGTCATATATAAGATTTTGATCAATTTAGGGTCATTTATTATTCTTGTTGTATAATTATGTTTATGTTACAGTCAACAATTTGAACTTTAATTTACATTAATGGCCGGACAATATCGTTATCGTAGTTGTATAATCCTCGATGTCTGACACTACTATTATTGATCTCAAAATTTAAAATCACAGTGTTACCTAACCTAACCTAACCTAACCTAACCTAACCTAACCTAACGTAACCTAACCTAGCCTAACCTAACCTAACCTAACCTAACCTAACCTAACCTAACCTAACCTAACCTAACCTAACTTAACCTAACCTAACCTAAAGATCGAACTTATGTGGGAAACAACGATAATATGCGTTTCGTGTCATTATTGACCCACTTGCGAGGTCATTTACGTAATTGACCGTTCAATATAACCTTGGTAACTAACAAAGCGAGTCACCAGAAATATATTGAGGCCTATAAAGTTAATGTCTTGGTTCACATCATAGCCCGTAATAACATATACAACTTGACACACTAGTCGATCTCTCAAATCAAAATTCTTCTTGTTATCTATGCAAGTACAACGCGCTTTTTTCTGAATTTCATTTTCGTTTCATTTTATTTAAAAAATAAAAGCTTAAAACTTGTGTTATAAATTACAGCCACATTACAAACAGTTTAAACACAGGCTTTGAGAAAAATACTGTTGATTTTGTTCATAGTGAAGTTACAGAGTCTGATTTCTTTCAAATTGTATAGAAATATATATTTTGATCGGTTTATTTCCAGTATAGATTACGAAGAGCTGAATGACCACAAAAATATGAAACATTTACTGTTCACAAAATGATGCGTTTCGACGGTTACAACTTGTTTGGCACAAACGTCTAAACGCCTGAAATATTTTAATAAATTTTAATAATATTTTATAGGACATTGAAGAATATTACAATCGAATGTACCACAAGTCCCTCTTTTAACGATATATATATATATATATATATATATATATATATATATATATATAGATTTTACTACATAATAGTTTCGATTTCGTGTAGGATTGGAAGAAAAGCGTGTGCCAACTGGGTTCATACACGTATGCAGTTATATGTTATGTATAAACAACATGTTCATATAGAGACACAGAAAGACACACACAAATTCCCATTTATCATGTCTTTGAGGATCATGAGGTGGATACATGTGTACCTAGAGCGCTTGCTTAGTTGCTTCAAAACTGCATGTCTGTATTATACTGTTTTTCTTTCTGTTAACAACGTGGCTACAATATCGAAAACGTGGTTTTCCAACGACCGCCGTCACGAAAACTAAGTTAAAGAGACATATAAGAAACTTAACCACATGCACAATAAACTGATTCATGGAGTGTGACAGACGAACGAACATCTTGTCTGCTGGAAACATATAAATTTACGTAATATAAAATACACACTGTAAACAATTCGAAACAATTCTTTACAATCAATGGCGGTTTGACCGTAATACATACCCGACCAGAATTTAGAGTTCGGTAGGCATTAGGCAACCGGAAATCGCATTAAGCCCTAATTACAAATGTAACGCAGTGTCTAAATTCGTGCTTAACTGGGAAGATCTCATTAGCTCAGGTTAGGTAGAGTTAGATTAAATTAGGCTATACCCTGCATTACATAGGCCTTTACTCCAATCCTATCAATCCAAATATCGTTTTTATTCTTGCAAAGTGCGTTTGTTGTAAATTGTTCTTAAATAACTTTTCATTGCATTTTTATAATTTTCTAACGGCACTACCACGTCAGATAAAATATGATGAAGCCAAATAATAATTAAATCATTCCTAAATTTCAGAAAAACAAACACTTGTTTTTATTGTATTGAATTAGCGGATACTTCATGGAAGTCTAACATATTGAAATAAATACACAAAAAAAATCATACACTGAAAATATTTCAAACATCTTCCCACTCACTAAAGAAAACACAAATAAAAAATTCAAACTTTTAACATATATAGGGAAACCATCACTAACAATCAATAAATTTCTCAGAGACAACAATATAAATGTATCATACAAAACGAATAATAACCTTGGCATACATATAAAGAATAATAAAGACAAAGTAGAGAAATTATCAAAACCAGGCATATATCAATTTAATTGCGGTTCTTGTTCAAAAATTTATATAAGCCAGACGGGAAGAAATTTTAGAATTCGTTTGAACGAACATTTTAGATTATATAGAAACCAAGAAACCGATTCTAACTATTCAAAACATGTGTTAGAAGATAATCATATTTTTAATTTAGATCTAAAAATTTTACACATTGAAAATAAAGATTTAAAACTTACAGTATTAGAATTTAAAGAAATTAACAAATTTAAAAATACAGACATATTACTTAATGACCAAGTAGATATAAACCACTGTTAAATCTTTTCCCTCACTTTAATGAAGATGCACCACTCTATTTATAAACATCTACTCTTAGGTAGTTTTAAGTAAATTTTATACTTCTGAAGAAGCCACAGTGTTGGCGAAACACGTGTTAAGTTTATTTAACAAATTGTGGAAGTTATCAACTGTGTATTTATTTCAACTTGTTTTTATATAATTTTCACAAATTATTTTTGAAAAGAATCACTAAATAATATCGTTACCGGTGAAATATTATATACTATTTCTTACTTGAATTTTTGTGTATACCGATAAACAACAAAAAAATCCCCTAATTAATGAAAACAAACCAATGATTTTTAGAGAAGAAAATAATCTTTTAACGATATCCCTCTTATAAATTATATAAAATGGACTAACTCATACATGTATGTCAATACCCGTAAATGTGATCTAATCAAGACAACGCGTTAGTGTGAATATCGAATAGAGGCGTCGCTATTGATTGGAGACAACCCCCAATTTCGAGATATAACGGGCGCCTGCCACCCCTTGCCGCCCGCGACGATGTTGCCACTGTCAAGCCGCCTCTCTCGAGAAGATCACACCACCACCACTGCAGCCGGCGGTGATGCTGATTCCGCCACCTCTACCAAAAATCCCTTGATGTATTGCGCGGGGTTAAACAAATGTCCATTCGACGTCCGCTTTGCATATGCTCCTTACATACAAATGTACACAAAACCGAACCCACACACACACACACACATATCTATTATTTTCCATACGGCCGATGTCACTTGATCCCAAAACGTTCTAATCTGGACAAGACGAATGGCGGTCATCGTTGAATAAACATTGACCCAACGCTAAAGGACATTAGACTGATGATATTCAGACCTTTATTAATATTGACGTAATTACTGCAAATGACCCTGGTCAGATGATTGATGAGACCGTTGTCCTAAACCTACAAGGACAATTTGGAAATGCCTTGTAAAGGAAATCAACTAAATGAAAGTTGCCATTTGTATTGTAACTATTTATGGAAAAAAGTACATATTAACGTCGAACTTTATCTTTATCGTTATTTAAGTATGATGACTTTGAAGTTCGGAGGGTCATTCCCAATTTTCACACAGTACGAATGTCCGTTCAACCAAAGATTTTTCGCACATTTTACTCAAAAATTCAAGCTACAAAATCAAAAACCGTCTGAGAAAATTCAACATAACTACAACAGAAATCAATAAATTCAATTTAGGCTCCTTCTTAATCAACAACAAAAGAAAATTATATAACAAACAAAAAAGCGGTGTTTACCAACTAAAATTCCAAGATTGCAATGCTTTATACATTGGACAAACTGGTCGGTCTTAAGAAATTCGTTTTAAAGAACACCTAGGGAGTATCAAGAATAAAAAACTTAATGGGTCTGACAGAACACTGTCTACAAAATAACCATCGACAATTTGAAATTGCTCCATTGTCAATCTAAAAATAGGAAATTAACCTTATTGGAGTTTTTAGAAATTAAAAAGGCTTTGATAAATAACAAAAATATTGTAAATAATCAAAAATAATTGTACATGCTAAACACCCCACTCCTTCTTAACCTATAATGTACCTATATAAGCTGTAATTTTCACATTTTAAAATTAATATAGTTTATTAATCTAGATAATAGCTATTTAGCCGAAACAATTGTTGAGGATTATTGAAATATACCTGTTGAAGTTCGTTTGTGTTTTGATTTAATTAAGCCATTAAATAAATAATTTTTCTAACCTTATGATTACAAAATTACTATCAATATAATCACTTACAATAAATGATTGTTGGAAAATATTATGAGAAATTGTAGCAAAACTTTAAAGAGAATCAATTAAAATTAACCTGTCCTTAGATTGTTTGAGAACTCTACCGGCGCTTTCCTTTGAAAATATATTCATTTTGCATATTTTCAACGAGAGAGCAATAGAAAAGTTTGTTCCTATGAAGTATCGTAAGATAATTGAATTAACTTTCAAAAAATAGGTGTGATATCATTTGTAAAACACCTGTTTCATTTCATTACAAACTACCACTATACCTCACCATCTTATTGCACTTAGAGACAAATTATGGTGGGTTCTCAAGACTGGTTGTTCTGAAATGGTATCAACATTAATTTAACATGGCAACAAAAACGATTAAAAAATGTAGTTACCATCGCATTTAATGAAAAGGGATGATTTTGAAAATGTTTGATTTCACAGATAAAATGTTTTCATAAATAATAACAGCTATCTTATTCTTCATTCAACTCTGTATCCCATTACGAAAATGTTTAGCTTCACCTATCCACTAACAATAACATTTTAGACGAAAATTTACTATTTAACCAATTATTTATTAAACCCCACGTACTTTAGGCATTAAATGTTAACGAAAAAATTTGGGTTTCCCAAGTTTTACTTTTCTTTGACGTAGAAGTCAAGTTTATATTTAATTAATTTACTAAAGAGAAATAGCTACAAAGGTAACTATTTATCATTGTCTTTTTTTATGTAATATTTGTTACGAAATTGAACCAAATTCAGTCAAATAAGACTGGAAAATCTAACATCAAATTTGCCTACTTACAATACGAGCTTTTGAAGTTCTCGCTGCTAACAAACACAATTTGATACTCAGTGAAAACTCGTTTCTCCTTTTTATTTTAAAAAATGGTGGTTCACACAGAAGAAAAGCAAAATTTATAACTAAACGCAAACTGAATTGAAGATGTTACAAAAGTGTGAGGATCAGTTTCTTTTTTTGGTTTTTGATTTCAATTAAATGTTCTGTTATCAAATTGCGAACAATGCAAACAAGGTCAATTTGTTTCGGATTTCATTTCAATGTTTCTGTTCCTTTAAAAATGTACTTCGAATTGGGTCAAGTATGTAGATATATCTGAATGGTTTGTTTTCAGGCATTTACATGTAATAAAAACCCGTCGGCATGTCTATACGAGCAAATGGACCAAGTTCACAGCATTGGATGAGGTACCTATGAGTATTTTATCAAAAAGCTGAAAACAAAAGTGTATGTTATATTACGAGTGTCGTTAATTGGATTGATGGGGTACCTAGTATGAAGAGGGGGGAGGCAGTAACAGTAGATGAACCAAAGAAAACTCAATTTGATTTTCCACTGTTTATTTTCAATCTTGACAATTGTTTCACCCTACTAGGGCATCTTCAGAAGACAACTGGTTACGTTAGATAATTATTCTAAATTTATACTAGTCTTAAGGTTAATTGGAGGGGGTAAATTCTACTATTTTATTTGGTATTGTGAATTCATAAGCGTTTTCTGTTTCATTTAAAGTTAATTATCTATTTTCGTTTATCTGCTATTTGGTCTCAAAGGATTCTAGTATGTCTAATTTTTTGCCTTTATTTGAGCAATGTAAAATTTTAATATAAATTATTTAATAAATAATAAAAAACCCGAATTCAATACAAACGATAATTTTAAAATTTTACATTGCTCAAATAAATGCAAAAAATTAGACATACTAGAATCCTTTGAGATCAAAAAGCAGATAAACCAAAATAGAGAATTAACTTTAAATGAAACAGAAAACGTTTATGAATCCACAATACCAAATAAAAATTATCTAACGTGATCAGTTGTCTTCTGAAGATGCCATTGTAAATAAACAGTGGAAAAATCAAATTGCGTTTTATTTAGTGTTTCCTTTAACATGTTTTTCTATAAAGTAAAGACCGAAACAATAGATTAGTAGCTGAACTGATGGACTGTAGTGAAATTTGTGTAGGACGCTGGTGCTTTCAGATATTTACCTATAGGTAGTTTTTTTATTTTGTAATTTTGAACAGGAATATAAGGTTCATGTAACAGTAACTGTTAACAAGAGTTATAGGTTCGGGAATTTGCATCTAAAATATTTAAAAAATTTAACTTACCCTCCTAAGATGACAGGAAACCATGTGCAGCAGGATTACCTATTTGCATAAATTACTATTATAATCAGTTACTATTTTGTGATGATGTCTAATAGTAGTCATTAACAAAGATGAAATTTATAAGATTTTATCGGAAGCCGCATATTTTTATTAACTATGTACTAAATAGAGAAACACAGACACAAAGTTCATTACAAAAATTTCTTGTTAATGGTTATCCACAATAATTTTTCAGGTGCTGGAAGAATACACTTTGAAGATCTGAAGATGCCACAGTGTGCTGAAATACTTATATTTTGTGGATAAAGTTAATAAAAGATTTTTGTATAGTAAACATTGTGTGAGTGTTTGAGTGTTGAGAGTGAGTCATAAGAAATTAAAAACTTATCTATACAAACAGATTTTTATTTTTTTATTGTTACCCACTCATGTTGAATGTTTAAAAAATATTTTCCAAGGTTGATACTTTGCGGCTCTATAAGGAAGATATTCCTTAACATCATAGAGGCTATTGTTGCCATCTAGTGGATTTTAGCTGCTACAGAAGATATTAAACTGGACAAGGCCTCACTGAGATATTTAAACTTGTCCAGTTGAATCAACAACGCAGCCTACATACATGAATTCACGTAAAGCTTAACAAAAACAATTATTATGTTTTTGGTCAGAAATTTATCGAAACCACCAGACACGGATCGCAATTTCGCTCTTTTTAGAAGCTCACCAGCGTGCCATAGGCAGTCTCGATAAATTACTGACCAATCCGTAATGTTCCGTAAAGAACAGTTAATATAATAACAACATAGAGGTAATTGTTGCCATCTAGTGGTTTTAGCTGCTACAGAAGATATTGGTCAGTAATTTATCGAGACTGCCTATGGCACGCTGATGAACTTCTAACAGGAGCGTGGTTTCGATAAATTTCTGACCAAAAACATAATTAATAATTGTTTTTGTTAAGATATTCCTTGCTTACTAAATCTCAATAAAAAAAGTTTCTACCATTTGAGTACATCAACATAGAACATTTAGTGACAACTTTACAGATAGAAAAAGTTCCATGTTTAAGATTCAAAATAATTAATCAGTTACTCGATATGGGTGTGAAATAAAAATCTGGTAATCGATTTTAGAAAAAGATCAATTCTGCACATCACTTGCAACGTAATCATTTGTGTAGGGATTCAAATGAATTGAGAAAGGAGGAGAGTGTTTGAGTTCCCCTTTATAGTCGATCACGTGCCGCCGCTGTCGTCCAAGAAAAGGAGTATCCTCTCGAAACGTCAACAATCCGAATCTACTTTTAATATATTCCTTGTCCACAATGCTCAAAAGAGGACGTGATCCGAATATCGAATGCGGGGTTGGAACCCCGCTGTCCGGACACCGCCCGCGAGAGCTATGTGCTAAATTAAACTCTTCGGAATATATTAACATTTCGAACGTTGCTGCTGCTGCTGCTGCTGATGTCTCTCCTTCAGTTCGAACTGAACTAACCGAAGGAATGCGATCAGATACGAACCAGACCAGAGTGTTCCTCCGTTCGTCCTGCTTGATGCTGTTTTTCCAATCGATCCGACAGATGTCTTCTTAACTCGTACTCACATCGAGGACCGATAGTAAGAAAGTAAGTACGAAACTTCAGAAGTTTCTACTGCTTTTGACATATGCGTTGCCAAACGCAATGCAATTAAACTATTAAGCTAATACGATAAATGAATAAACACTACTTTGTTTATTATCACTTTATTTATTTACAAATCCTTTTGACTATAGTTTCGACAAATAGCTTGTCGTTGTCAAACAAATGATTCTATCTGCAACTTAACAGTTAATTTTAAGAGAAACATATTTTTAAAACACATACTTTTTAATTCAAAAGATAAAACTGACAAATTTGAAAAAACTGGAGTCTATAAGCTAGAATGTACAGAATGTGGCTCCTTTTACTTAGGCCAAACTGGAAGGTCATTTAGAACTCGTTATAACGAACACTTTCGATCATTTAGATTAAGAAAAGATAATTCGAATTTTGCAAACCATTTTTTAGAAACACGTCATCAGTTTCCTACTATAGAAAATCATAAAATTATTCATAATGTAAATAAAGGCTTTAAACTTAATATTTTAGAATCCTTAGAAGTACATAAAGCATCAAAAATTGCCGATTACCTATTAAACGACCAGGTAGATTTGTATTCAGTACATTTAATAATTAATGGAATTTCCAAAATATATATAAACACCACTGTACATCTGTTTGTATTCATTCAATTTGAATCATTTGTTTGACAATGGCAAGCTATTTGTCGAAACTATAGTCAAAAGGATTTGTAAATAAATAAAGTGATAATAAACAAAGAAGTGTTTATTCATTTATCGTTAAGATAAATTATCACAAAGTAACGGCCGAATTAATCCAATTTTTATTAAGCTGATATTTGTTGAAACTTCTTCATAATTTAACAAAAATAAAACACTTAGTTTCAAGAAAAAAAATTATTGTAACACACAACAATTGTTTCACCACACAAGTGGAAAATATTTTAAATAAAAAGTTGAGACAAAAAACGCTTAATTATATTTATCCACAGATAAAACCCAAAGTAGATAAGTTCAATAGTCTTACTTATTTAGGTAATAATTCAACAGTAATAAGCCATAACATTCAAAGAATTAATAATAGTTTCATTTTCTTCAAAACAAACAATACATTAGACAAACACATAATTAATAATAAATGTAAAACACCTAAAGAAAATAGATCAGAGTATATATAAGTTGTTTGAAATGTAACAAGGTCTATGTTGGACAGACTGGTAGATCTTTCAAAACTAGAATAAAGGAACATTACAATAGTTTTATTAATTAAAAGCCTGATTCAGCTTATGCTGAACATTTAAAAAGTGAAGATCATAATTTCAACCTATAATTTAATATTTTACATATTTGTAATAAAAGTCATAAATTAAATTGTTTAGAAAGTTTAGAAATAAATAGAAATTTTAAACAAAACTTATCGTTAAATGACCAAATCGATAATAACAATTCATATATAAATATAAAATAGGAAAGTTGACATCAACTTCCAGTATAACCTGAAATTATTTTTGTTAAATTGATACAATTTTAGGTAAACGCTAAGTTAGTGATAGTTGAACAATAGAATTTAGGTACAAAGGAAGCAAAGGCATGCACAAGATAAGAAGTTGTAAGTCTACAAAGTCTAAAAATAGATTTAAAAAATAAAGATGAATATTTACAAAATAAAATTTATAAAAACAAGAAAAATAAATATTAAAAATTAATTAAACCGCTACATTTGAATACTTAAATATGAAAATCTCCGATCCCTACATGTGACTACTCTTGTTCTATTCTGTCAAACGCTCTCATGTTTTATTAAAAGTAAAAGATGAAATTTTTATTTTGAGAAATAGATTGGTTGCACGGCACTTGATGAAACATTTTACTAATTAGTTGAAGGAAAAACACTTGGCATACGTTTCATAAATTTTATTTAAAATAACCTTAACAATTGTTTCGACTGTGACGTCGTTTTCAAAAGGATTACCGTTTACTCATCCTTTTGGAAACAACGTCACAGTCGAAATAATTGTTAAGGTTATTTTAAATAAAATTTATGAAACGTATACCAAGTGTTTTTCCTTCAACTTTTTATTTTTACTTAAATAGTGTCTCTTTTCTGAAACATCAGGAATGAATATTGAATTCAATGCTTTTTCATCAAATTGGCCCGAGTTATTGAAATTAATTTTTAATGAAACACAATTGTATTCCCATATTTGTTTTTATATTTAGGTACTTTATTTCTAATGAAAATTCCTGGTAGTAACTTTAATTATGTGTTAACTGGCAACGTTGCAGAGTTGCATCTTTGTCGAATACGTTCTGTTTAGTGTACGTTTTGGAATTGGAAATTGGTTTCCCTCTCGCTCGTCGTTCTCATTACATGTGTCGAACAATGATTGATCCACGTCGCGTCGAGTCGCGTCGCGTTGCATGGCATCGCGTTGGTCGCACTGCGTTGCTGACGGCAAGCAATGTCACAAGGATAAACGGGACGACAGTAAAATAGAACCAGTTTAATGAACACGAATTGAACACGATAAATAACTCGAAATCGAACCGATTCTGTAAGCAAATCAGGAATCAGGATCTACATGAAATGCACGAACTAAAAATAAAACTGTTCTGCGATACCTACTCTTGTTGCTTACACATCATACATGAAAAATTCTGTATTTACACACTTAATTCCCACTGGGTAATAAAAATGATAACGAAAAACAAAATTAAAATTATAAATATAAATATAAATAGCGAATCAATGCCGGTAGGGGTATTAGCCCTCGGAGTAGTTGTTTCTGTTGATTCCATATTTATATTTATATTTATATTTATAATATAGCCTGTAAAGGCCTTTCTGCCAGCGCCCAGCTGATGAGGCCCAATAGGTCGAAACCGGTCGTGAGTAATGGCTTTCGGTGCGCTGTGCCTACTGTATAGGGCGCGTTCCAAATGTGAGACCTTTGATCTTAATATTTAGACGAATAAGGATTGTAATTCCTTCTTTTTTTGAAAATTAAAATTGTTTTTGTGGATATAATGAGTGCTGTAATATGACTTCCATATACGTAATGATCATCGTTTCAAATTTCAAGAGATTTTCCTTTTCGACTAATGAAATACCAACATAAAAAGAAGAAAGTCAGTGCGAGAAATAAATCATTCTTTTGGGCCATTTTTGCCTTTCTGTAAAATAAGTCAAATAATCTGTTAAAATACCATTAGAGACGAATTTCTATTTGAGGACATTCTACATAAAGAACAAAACCGTAAAATTGGAATAATTTTTAAACCTTCAACCCTAAAGACGAATTCCTATTTCAGGATATTAACCGTAAAATTGGCATTATTTTTGAATCATCAACCTTTGGCAGTGGGTCAATGTGGCCAATCACCTTACGTTCAAAAAATACGATTTTGCAATTTTGAAAGTCAAATTTTTACATTAAATAAACGTATTTTGACAATATCCACATGGTTTTTTGTTGTTAAATATTGCCAAAAACTTCAATTAAAAATTATTCAGAATTTATGAATTTTAAGGAGAAACTATGCAATCCAAAAATATTGTAGCCATTTCATCAAATGCATTTATTGATGTTTATGGGTTTAATATTATTGAGAGGTAGCGTATAAACCAATGAAATCATACGAAACGTATTCTATCGTTTTCTTATTTTAATAAGCAGCAACGTAGTTATACAACAAGCAAAGTAAGTCGTGACTTACGTTAATTCTTCTTAAAACGATTTAACCTACAAATTCTCGGGCGTAGTTTATATCGTATTTTCTATAGGTACAAATGTCTACAAAATGCCATTCCATTTTGAATTAATTCGAGTAAACTACAGAACCATGATCTAATAGGATAGCTGACAATGTATATTAAGGAACTTCATTCTAATTTTGACGGTTACATATATAAGCAGGTATTACCTGAGGAAGGTTCAAGGAAATGTGTTGTATCTGGAATACGATAAATTACAAATGTATCTATATATTCCGAAATGTTCACCTACTTTTGCTCAATTTTTAAAACTAAATGTGTTTCGAACGCCTTATAACCTTAAATTTGGCTTTAACGTTAAAGTTCACGAAACACTTCAATACCGCCTTTTCAAGACATCTTTACATTTCTTTAGAATGAATGTAGTACATATGTAAGTTCAAGAGTATTATTTAATTATCTGTCTGCTTATGTTTAGTAACCATATTGTTGTCGATTGAACGAACGTTACCAAAACTTCAAATAAGAGAATAACAAATGGCAATAATTACAGTGTTTCCGGTAGAAACTGTTGGAGAATCTTCTTCATTAATATACAGACATTCGTTGTGGAATTTATTCCGAAAAGAGTTATTTGACGGGTATCGAGAAAAGTGGAAAGGGAAAAACAACACAGGCAAAATGGGGCATTGAGGGGGATGAGGTGGTGTGGGAAAGATAGGAGACATTAGTCGAGAGCGTCGCGAAGTGCTGGGGTCCATGGCATCGCATCGGCAAGTGAAATATGGACCTGGTAGCAGGTCCAGCGGACCAGGCGAGTACCATCTCATTCATACATACACAGACAGACGTACGTGTATAACACATACGACCGTATCATATGCAATTATAATTCTTAGTGCATGATGCGGAGGGACATGGAGGGGAAAGAGAGTAGGGGACCCATTCTCCGCCATATTGTATCCGCCCCCGCTTGCAGACCACGCCCAGACCCTGTCTCTATTCCGCTCGTCGAAGTATCAATGCAAGTCTTTCTGTTTTACTTAGTTTATCTTACATTCCGTAGTATTCCGAAATAATTTTAATGGGACGATGCTGTGTTGTGTATATATACTTCTATATGTACATACAAACATATATGTCCGCGTATATATATATATATATATACATATGTATCGCAGTTGGGGAAAAGGGGGAAGGATGAGAGGGAGAGAAGGAGAGAATCCTGCGGGCGCGGCGCTCTGGAACAGGCGTCAGAACGAGCGCAGAACAAAGGGACTGGAGCATTCTTCTTCCTCTTCGCATTGCCTAACTATAAATTGGTTTTAAAGGGAAATATATATGTATATATATTGCACTTATTACATATGTATGTGCCAATTTACATACGCAAATGACCGACATTAAACTCCCTTTACTGCTTCATTATCTCCACCGAACTGACTTTATGAAGTCGGTAGGTTATATTGATTCGTTCCTCTATTTATGGAATCAATTAAGGGAAAGGAACCTACCATAACTACATTTCCTAGGATAACGGTAGATATACCTAGACCTTTACCAATACATAATTTGATCGTTTGATAACGATCTCTATCTCTTCAAAGGGCATTAATATAGGTAGATCATTCGAAAAAAAAATTAATGTAAAGCGACTAAGCAATTATGTTTAAGTATAGGTGATTACTAAGAGAGAAAAAACATTAGTATATCATGTTTTCTAACAAACAAAATGAGTTGCTTCGGTCTCAATTTAGGAATAAAAAAACATTTACTACTTTATCTAGATATAATCTTAAGTCTACAGTAACTGAACAAAGAAAATCAGGCTGTATTGTATTTTGAGAAACAGAGGAATCATAATAACAATGTTAAATTATTTAAAGTTTTGTCCATCACTAAAAAATTTTCTGGCGACATTTCTGGAAAAAGCAAATTTTTAAAAGCTGTTACTGAGTGACCAACTCTATCCATATATGTGTAACTAAATAACTTAACAAAGAAGTTGAGGAGTTATTTAATTATAATCTACTGATTCATACATTTCCGTCCAATAACCGGATTTTTTGTGTTAAACCAGAATTTTCGTCCTCTTTAGACCAGATTCTTGCTTTAAGTCCCTGGTAACCCTCTATTATAGGTACCCATGTAGGTTTGCATAAATGTTTTAATAACAGAAAAGTTCTTGGTGGTTAGTATTCTGTCGATACAGTCAGACGTCGATCGCGATTTCGAACTCTTTGGTCCTCATGAGTAATATGCCTCGATATAGGCAGCTCAACAGAAGATCATCAGAATCCTAACCAGCAACATCTTCTGTTCTATTAGGTTATGTGGGTAGATAGCTACTCCATGGTTCAGTTTGGTTTTTTTGTGTTTCATTCCCACCAGTTACTCGTGCTGGTGGGCGGGCAGTCCCTTCGACCTACACTGTATTGCAAAGCCGGAGGGTAGAGCGTAAGGCCCTCTTCAGCCTCCTTGCAGGAATCGTGGGAATGGGTGGGTAGTGTGGTTAGGGAGAGAAAGATGAGACGGACGAAATGAAGACAGAAGAGAAGTGCAAGATTTTCTGTGGAATATTACTGCCCCAGCATTTGCCTAAATGATCCAAGGAAACCACAGAAAACTTGGACCAGAGCAACCAGACACGAGTTCGAACCGGTGACCTCCCGCTCGGTCAGTTTCACTTCAATAATATCCTTATTACCAAATCTTGAATCTTGTTGAATCCCAAAGTAAGCAGCAAATATCTACAGATGGCGTTCACTACGCTGTCGATACCTATTTATTCAACTCTGCTTACTGTTGAAAATCGCGATCCACGTCTAACAATTTCGACAGAATATCATGTAGATAGCTGTGCTGTGAATTCAGTTTGACATGTCATGGATATCCTTATTGGAATTGGATCTTCTTGAACATTATTTAATCCCACAACAGGTAAGTAGCCAGCGTAACCTTCTGCTTTACATCCTTCATAGAAATAAAAGACTGAAAATTACATGTGAAGACAAACATTCTGTAGTTTCCCAAAATTGGAAGAATTTTCATGTATGGTATGTTACATTAACACCTACAGGGCAGATATCAAGTGCTGTGCACCACATCAGACAATGATTACAAAAAAGTGTTGTTTTTAAATGCCTGTTTCATTTGGTTAGTAATAAATATATCTAATAATGTTTTAAGTTATCCAAAAACAAAGGAGAAACGAATGTTGAACGCGTCCTACCAAGTAGGCACAACGAACCGAAATCCATATCCTACGACCGGTTTCGACCTATCGGGTCTCATCAGGTGGGCGTTGGCAGAAATGCCTTTACAGGCTAAATATATATATATATGGAATCAACAGAAACAACTACTCCGTGGGCTAATACCCCTACCGGCATTGAATTACACTGTTGATTCCGACGTATTATTAGCCCTCGGAGTAGTTGTTTCTGTTGAATCCATATTTATATTTATGTTTTTATGTTTTAAGTTGTTTTTAACGATAAGAACAAATGAGACTCGGTTGTATTCCAGGAGCTCCATTATCCTATTATGAAAATTGTTAGCTATATTGATTAAATATTGTAATTTCTTCGAAAATCATAATCTACTATATTTGTCCTCAATTATGTAGCTATTCAGTTAATGGTAAAAACATGTCGATAAACCTAAAAGGTTACCGCACCGGAACTTTTAAACTTAAAATGTATGACAAGACAATTTTTTTATAACAAGCAAAAGGATACTAACTGACAGACATAACAGGCAACATAAAAACAGATCACGTTCTTGCGGAAAAATATATCTAATAAATTTAATAAGTCAGCGCCTGGAATGCAAAACGAAACGAGTAAAACATTTGTTGAATAATGTCTATGTTTTTTTTGCTCAAGCTACTTAAGTATCTGGCTAATTAATGCAAACTGAGAAATTTAAAAGTTTGTCGTTATTTAATTTAATTACCTGTATATATATATGTGTATATTTGCCATGGGACTTTAAAGGTGGAAGAACTCCTTGAAACGTGAATTTACTTGAAAATCGATACCATTTTCTAAAATTAGTCGTATTCAGCTTTATATACCTACTTAAGTTTTTATCATTCGTACCAGACATACATTATTAGTGAATCGATGAAGCTGTTAATTCTTGTAACTCCATATTGAAATTAAACACAAAACAATTGGTTACAAAACTTTTTATTATTATCCACAATAATATTATTTCATCACACAGTGGCTTCCTCAGATGGAAATATAATCTATAAAAAATAATTATATTTCCACCTGAGGAAGCCATTGTGTAGTGATATAATATTATTGTGGATAACAATAAAAAGTTTTGTAACTAACTGTTATACAATTATTTAGTTTGTCAATCATTCACTTTTTAGACAACATAAAGACAAATTAAAATTATAAAAGTAACAGACATAAAAAAGTAAAGTAAAAAATTAAAAAACGTTTCTTCAAATACTTTCATTTTTCTTTCGTTTATGTTTTTGTATTTTTGTATTCAAGAAAATATTCTTGTAAGCCTGATATCCTTTATCTCAAGAACTTAATGAATGTATCTGTAAATCATTTGAGGTAAGCTAAACCGTTTATAATTACAATAAAATTAAAGAGAGTCATACAGGGATGAGTCTACCACAAACTTTTTAAGAATAGGGACACGTGTTTCACCCATTTCTATTGTGGATATTATTAACGCGATACTTTTTTATCACCACAGTTTCCTTTACTATTCTATTCTTTTATGGTTAGGACAAGGAGGATTTAATTGTTTTACTATTTAGGTTGATGTGAAAACGATAAGGTTCTTAGACCAGTTGAGGATTATCCTCTATTTTGTAAATAAGACTTCACTTCACCAAGTTTTATCTGCTTTTGTTATTTCGGATCGTTATTACTCTCTATTAATCATTTTTACTTCGTAATTAAAGGTACGGACGAGTGACTTGTAGTGTGAATAATATAAAAAATGGAATCAAACGCCTTATACCACTATAAACAATGTTTATTGGTACAAACAAATGTACACATTTCGACTACGAGGTAGTCATTTTCAATGGTAATAGTAAACTAAAATTAAGAAAATATTATATCTAAATATATATCTAAACACTACCTGTAACTTATTGCAGACTATCGAACAGGGGGTTTGTTGTTGTTTGTAAAAAGTTTGTTACATTAGGTTAGGGTCGCGATAAGTTACGTTGGTTTCTTTGTTTTATAGCAACTATATAAAGAAATGGTTTTCATGCCCTGTTTTAAGAACATTAGCTATTTATATAGCTATAAGTAATACATTTAGTTAATTTCCAGGGTATATACCAGTATTACAAAAACTTAATATCACTATAATCATCTACAATATTTGTAATATTATTTGTCAAGGTGGGTGAAGCATGTGTCCGTTTTTCAAAAAGTTTAACGATAACTAAGGGTGAGGCTCATATTGTTTATTTACTTGCCACATTCGTCATTATTATTACCCAGAATCGTCTATTTTCACTTTACCAAGTCAATTAAAGAAAGTTATACCTAATTAGCAAAAGGCACCTTATTTTTTAAAGCGAATAACTATTACTACACAAATAATCAATTTAATGAATTCACTTAGAAGAAAACACAAGTTGAATAGTTTCACTAATTTATTGGCTAACTCGACAATATTGTTTCGGTCCCCAAGGACCATTATCAAGAGTATATTGTGTACTAAAGTTATAAACTTACAACAGAATATTTATACCTACAGCCTACATAGGAGATGTGGGGTTGAGTCGTTGTACATTTCAATCTGATTATTGACTAGGGTCTGTTTTTTGAATAAAGATTTTTTAATTTATAAATTCTCAAATAATGAAAGCTTTTTTCTTATTTTAATTTTATTCTATAAAATTTTGGTTTCTGTTGTATCAAGATTGTGATCATTGTCAATGCAATGCTCAGATAAGCCGGTTTTTTTATGTTTTTTATTGATGGATTTTTCTTATATAGGTTACATTGGTCACAAAAAATTTTGTAGATTTCGCTTTTTAAAAAAGGATCTGTTTTAGTTTTAAAGTTGTTGAACAGACTTTTAAGATTGCGATTGTTTAACAATAAATTAGTAAAACTATCCAACTTGTGTTTTCTTCTAAGTGAATTTACATCATGTTTCACAGTCATTGCACAAATGAAAGTCTTAATAGCATTAATTTAAAGAATATTGTATTAACATATACTAATACTATTGAATCGATAAAGCTTTTAAGTAGTGTAACTCCATATTTTAATGGAACAGATATACAATTGAATAACTTTTCCAATGCTTTGAATAATTTACATCCAAAAATAAAGTTTACATTAGAAATAGAAGTGGAAAAATTTATAAATTATTTAGACTTAACTATTCAAAATTTAAACAACAGACATTCTTTTGCCATTTTTCATAACAAATCACAAACAGACATCATAATACATTCTGAATCGTATCACCCCACCTCTCAAAAATTAGCCTTCTTCCCCTCTAGTCTCCATAGACTTTTAACAATACCAATGTCTACTGAAAATTACAATAAATAACTCAATAGAATTTATACTATTGCGATCAATAATGATTATGATCCCTCATTAATCAACCTAATGATAAATAAAAAACTTTATAAGAACCAATAAACCAAACCACATAACCAATCAAAAAATTTTTGTTCAATTAGATATCTAGGAAATATTCATCTACTTTAAGCAAATTGTTATCTAAATATACTGACGCTCATGTACCTTTTAAAACTAATAATTTGTTAGGTATGTTCATTAAAAATAATAAAGATCCCACAAAAAAGACCTTAAATCAGGTATATATCAGCTTAATTGCGGAACATGCAACAAAGCATACATTGGTCAGACAGGCAGGAGTTTTAAGGAGAGAATAAACGAACATGTAAAATGTTTTGAAAATAAAAAAGGAAACTCAACCTATTCTGAACATTTACTCCAAAATAACCATAGTTTTAATAATTATTTTAAAATTTTACATATAGAGAAAAAAGGTATGAAACTAAATCTACTTGGATCTATGGAAATTAACAAATTAAATCAATTAGGCTTAATTCTTAATGACCAAATTGACATTGTAAACTCTCCCTTATTAAACATTTAATATTATGATTGTTCTGTAATTTCCCCTTCCTCTTATTTCATTATTTAGTATTTAATCGAAATGTAATAGCTTTTAGTTTATATAACTTCTTCACCTGAAGAAGGCACTGTGTGCCGAAATAATTATTGTGGCAACAATAAACAATTTTGTAAACTCTATTTTTATTTTAATACTATTGAATCAAACCGGGGGTTCTACGAAAAAAGTGAACACTAAAATAGGTTCCACCCATCAAAAAATTGTAATATAAGGTATGTGAACAATATACAACATATAATATACCTACATTAAGTACAATATATGTAAGTATGGAAGGTATAATGTTCTTTTATCTTCAATCACTTTTTTTTTCTTAATCGAATGGTCGGAACTTTCCATAAGAATAAATGTCCTCGTCGCGTCCGATGGGGTCCGTTATCCGAATGTCCTAATGGCACTTTTTGCACAGCAGGCATATTTTTACGCGTTTCCTATTAAAGGCGCCCCTTATTATTCCATGTGGCCATCTAGTATAAGACGAGGAGGTATCGGGGGCATTATTCGACCCTTCGTGTAAAAAAACTAAGCAAAAATGCTCGGTCCAGCGGCAATTCGTACGTATACCGCGTCCCTCCCACCCCATCCCATCACCCTGCCACCCCTACCGGCGCTCACGCATCGGCGTCGTCATCGGCGCTTCACTCAATTCAATCCCGCGGGTAAAACGACTTTCATCCCCAACGCTCCTTCCGCGATCGCACATATCATTTCAGGTCTTTAGTAATCTTATCGAATATCCAATTATTTTTAGTCGGAATTTCGCATGCACGTAATATGTAGATGTTTTCTAGATCAATTTTTTGCCAGAATATTTGAAAAAACTCCATCATAATGAGTAAAACAATTAAACTTTTCACAAAATTTTTTATTTTCACTTCTATAGTTTCACTACACTGTAGGTTTTTCAAGTGAGTAATACATAGTACTGCTTAAGTTTACACAAAACATCCTATTTATAATCTAACTTAAGTTAATGGGTGGGGGTTTTTATTTTGAATAAGTTTAATAATGGTGAATTACTTAAATCTATCTGGTCGTTTAGTAATAGGTGCGGATTATAATTTTTTATTTTATTTATTTCTAATGGTTGTATTCACAATAAAAACCCCCATCCATTAACTTAAGTTAGATTATAAATAGGATGTTTTGTGTAAACTTAAGTAGTACTATGTATTACTCACTTGAAATAGCTACACTATAGCGAAACTATAGTAGTGAAAAATTGTGAAATGTTTAATTTTACTCAATATGGATTCAAACATTCACCAAGTAGCAGCCAACGCAATCAATCATTTAAAACTCCATCAGTTAAAAACCTTTTTAATTTTAAATTATTGAATAAAAATAAAATTTAGGATGATTAAAAATTTTAATATTTCATCTCTACTTATTAGAAAACTCTTACAATTGTTTAAATCAATAGGGACAACATAAAATCCCGTGACATTAACATAATTTGGGAAAACATTAAATTATACTTAAAAAAAAGGTAACAGCAAGTCTAGTTACTAAAATCTGTTGTTTAATGCTTCAGCTTTTTAATTTTTTAATTTTTATTTGTTGGTCCATAAATTACCCTTATTTTAAAAATGAAGAACCTTGATATGTTTCATTCCATTTAAAGATTTGATTAAAGAGTGCTCAGACAAACCCATTGTACCTATATTGGTTTTTATACACTTTTCATGTTCCCGAATTCGATTTCTTATAAACTTCTTCGACTGGCCTGTATATGTAGCTAATATTTCAAACTTTACGAAATAATTTATAAATACCGCTTTTCGAGTGTTTGTCAAAACTAACTTGGTTATAACTAATAAGTTTTCAAGAGTGATTTTATTAAGTTAAGTAATACCTATATGTAAAAATTTAAGCTGAAAAAAATGTTTTTTGTTATAGGTGGCAAAGTTATCTCGATTTAATTTCAAATCAAAGCAACATTTAAAAGATAACAACAAAAAAAAATCGGGTATTTATTTTACCCTTCGCCCGAATATTGTCGTGACTTTTTAAGACTCGTTGTATTTTCGTATTGTGGTTACACAAGGCGTACCCGAAATGTGAAATTCACAATGGGTTATGGATAAAAATTTCGGTCGATTTTAACTATTGCATACAACAAATACAATCATACACAATTTTGTATCATAAGTGATTTTAGGTAAACTATTTTCCTTTTATATTCTCACGAGAAATTTGTAAACAAAACTACAACAAGAATTTGCTATATTTTCGTTTCATTTGTTTATTACAGTACAGTCAACTCTTCATAGATAACCTGACTGAAAGACGTCAATGATTCAGAAATGACCCCTCAACCATTGGAATACCATCAAAGACAGACATTTAATTAAATTGAATTAAAGCTAAAACTAATTTAAATAGATTCGTAGCAAAGATCAAAACAGTTGAACTCCTCAGATGTGAATAATTAGATATCTATTTTACCATATGTAGCTGATTTTCAAATCCCTACATGAAAAAGTTTCTGACAATAAAACACCTTGAAAAAAGAAATTACTTGTCAAAACCGCACCGGAACTTTTTAAAAATTTTGTGACGTTCGTAAATGTGAATGTTTAAATCGTTATTTTTAAACAGCAGATAATTATTACGTTCTAAATTTTAAGGATCACAGATCCCACATTTGGAACGCGTCCTACACAGTAGACACAGCGTACTGCAAGCCATATCCCACGACCGGTTTCAACCTATCGGGTCTCATCAGGTGGGCGCTGGCAGAAAGGCCTTTACAGGCTATATGATGAATATAAATAAATATAAATTAAATGCCAGTAGGGGTATTAGCACTCGGAGTAGTTGTTTATGTTGATTCCATACTTATATTTATATTTATTACGTTCTTGTTACGGTTCCTATTTGGGACTTTAAATTTGAGATTTCCAAAGAAAGATGATGACGAAAAGATAAAGACAAGTAAATTGTGTGTAAATAATTATAAATATATGTTCGCATTTCTTCACCGACGCTATTATCGCTTAATATGTATGTCCGAAAACGGCCTTCGGCCCTATTTTTCCACCAGACCTCGAAATGTAACTTCTTTACGGAGCAATTTTGGCACAAGCTTAAACCGTTCTTTTCGAATTTTGGAGGGATATAGGTGAAAAAGAAAAAAAGAAAGAAACGTAATCTAATCCAACATAGTAAATGCATTTATGGAGTGGTTATTGTCTGTTTTAAATATTAATGATAGAAATCAAACAAACACTGTTGTAAGGTTTTACAAAATTTTTAATAAGACCTCTTTAAAAATTTTGTAAAACCTTACAACAGTGTTTGTTTGATTTCTATCAACCGCATCCTCCCTAAATCGTATTAAATATTGCTGTAGCTATAGGATTAGGGCTCCAGATAATAGTCACTCCAAAATATTTTTAGTTTTAGTTAGGGTTGGGTTAGATTAGTTTCTTTTTTCATTCCTTAGTTTGGCCGAAAAATATATAAAACAATCAAAAGGAGAAATGTGGAACTAAGGCAAATGAAACACTAAAACCCAAAAATTTACTGCACATAAGATTTTTAAACGTTTTTATGTGTAATTAGAGATTTTAGTGTTGTATTTATTGTATTATAAATCGTCAATAGCAGTAATTATTTTAATAGTATTTGATTAAAATCTGTTTTTCTGAACCGAAGTAAATACAACAATTTATTTACACATTACCTTTACTTACGTAGTTGGGAAATTTCAGAACTCTCAAGTGTAAAAAGAACTTGAAGATTTAAGAAATCACTCAATGTAACCCCAAAAAAGGAAAACTTAAGAAAGTTATCTATGGTTTTTTGTTAAACTGTCATATGACGGTTTATCACAAATCAAAATTTGTACATGTAGGTGGTACAAATTTAAAAATTCGCTCATATAAATACATCCTCGAAGTCAAGGAGAATTTGTAAAATCATTTTCATACTTACTACTAGGTAATAGTTGAAACTATTTTACAAATATTTATCATCCATACATATAAATAAAATTGGACTGTCTCTTTGTAATATTAAAATAACCACTTTTTACTAAATGCATATGGATGTATACAAAAAAAAAAAACATTTTTTTAAATTTTTGTCTGTCTGTCTGTTTGTTCCGGCTAATCTCTGAAACGGCTTAACCGATTTTGACGGAACATTCACTGGCAGATAGCTAATGTAATAAGAATAACTTAGGCAACTTTTATTTTAGAAATTAATTATTATTATTAATAAATAGTTATTAATTTCTAAAATAAATTATTATTTCTAAAATAAAGTACCCTAAGCTACTCCTTATTAGATTAACTGTCTGCCAGTGAAAGTCCCGTCAAAATCGGTCCAGCAGTTTCAGAGATTAGCCAGAACAAACAGACAGACAAACAAAAATTCTAAAAGCGCCTCTCGCCACTTAATATCACAAAGGCTGCCTGTCGCGCGGGCTCAGAACGCGCGAGCGGGCTGTTGTGTTTTTTTGTTAAATTTCACGTGAACGAAGTCGCGGCCACAGCAAGTTTTATTATAAATGTTTACCCACTCCTGCCCGATGGAGTGGTGGGAAAGGAAAGCAAATGAAATGGCACAAGAGGCGGAAGGACAACGTCGGGGGAGGAGGGTGAGTAGCGTGTACCGGACAAGGGCCACTCGACTGGACACACTAAAACAGATTGCCTAATCAATTCCTTGCGTCCGAATCGACTCTGATCAATCTAAATTAATCCCTGCCGCCCAGTTCGGGCGCCCGGACGCCCAGCGTCGATCCGTTTTAAACGGTCCTGCTCATGTTATTGGCCTCCCATTAAAAAAGACGGACAGCGGCGTCGTCTCTAACCCAACACGACGATGTACACCATAAAGGATCGTCGAGAATGTCAGGAATCCTTTTATAGAGTTAAAAGTGAAATTGAGAATTCCATTAAACCGTTGTAAGCATTTAATCGAAAATTAGACTAATTTGATGGAATGGAAGATGGCAAAAAATGTTTCCTTTCGTTCCTATAAAGGCAAAATCTAATTAATCTATATTGATTAATTAAAAACCTTAAATAGCAGATTTTAAGGATATTATGGATGACTATTCTTATATGACATAAAACATAACCATAATATTTTTATCTAATCTAGCCTAACTCAAACAAACATAAAATTTTAACAGAACATATTTCGGAACTCATTTTTATCGTATAGATAGGTTATTTAGAAATTCAGAATTAATAAAAAAATGAACACTTAAACAAATAAAAGAATTACTGAGTAATCCAAGAAAAACATTCTGAGTGATTATATATATATGATTGAGTATACCGATGCTTGGTTGAAATTCATTATCACTTTGCAAAAATAAAACACTAGTTTCACTAAATTTTAACAGATTTTTCATAACAACTTTACAATTCCATCCGTGACCCACCATTGCTAACCATTAATCGACCAGCGATCGGCTGAGTTGTACGACTGGCGGTTCCTATCCGGGCAATACAAGTTGACTTGTTTCCAAAAGTCGAAATAAGTTAGCCGATGCACTCCTGGCTTGATCATCCACGTCTAAAGTTGTAAAAAAATCATCCCACGAGTATGTTCACGAGTTAATTCCATTTTTTCGCTGAGACAAAATTTTCAAGTTACTGTAAAACTGTGCTCAAATGACAAACCGTTCTGAACAACATCAAATGGCGCCTGTAAACGCTTAGTATTGCCAAGGCTCAAAATATAAATAGCAACATCATGAATTATGGCTTGAAGACGACACCTTATCGTCAACATAAGCGGAAACAATTTAAAAATTGACTACACACAAATTTAAACAATAAGTACGAAAATATCTATACACACCAACAAAATTGTAAAAATTTTATAGGTACTCCAAAACAGTATAAGTAAGTATGTTTATTGAGTTGTCAGTAAAACTCATGAGATTTTCAGGAAATAAAAAAATGACAACCCTGGTCAGTTAATATTGCGGCTGAGTGGACAAAAAAAAATAATTCAATATTTTATTTTGTCGCATCAAGCAAGGTAGCTCATTTCGAGGGGAACGCCGTATTCGAAGATGAAGCAGTTCTAGTGGGAGAGTTTTCGCAGAGGTTGTTGTTGTAAATCGAGGTATATTTTCGCAAGACGTGTACGGAATCCGTACGTGGACGTTGGTCAGTCCACTTCAATTTATCAGAGGACTCTGTCGCCACTTTCAGCACATGTCAGAACCGGCAAAAAATGCGTGACGACTAATATTCCGGAAAATATCCAACTGCAGCCGTATTTAAATCAGTGAAAATTGTACTAATATTGCATTTCCAAGATCATTTTAGGAAAACACCACAAGTAGTAGGGAAAAAAGTAAAAAATATAAATATGGGATCAACAGAAACAACTACTCCGAGGACTAATACCCCTACCAGCATTGAATTATACTGTTATATCTTCGTTTAAGAATCCATCGGAATCAACAATTCAAGTTGATTCAATGCCGGTAGGGGTATTAGCCCTTGGAGTAGTTGTCTCTGTTGATTCCATATTTATATTTAAATTTAATATAGCCTGTAAAGGCCTTTCTGCCAGCGCCCAACTGATGAGACCCGATAGGTCGAAACCGGTCGTGGGATATGGCTTTCGGTTCGTTGTGCCTACTTGGTAGGACGCGTTCCAAATGTGAGATCTTTGATCTTAATATTTAGAAGGAAGAATAAGGATTTTAATTCCTTCCCTTTTAATTGTTAATCTGTTTTAACAGTTTACAAGCAGTAAATAGAAGCGTCATTAAAAGTGGTTAAGATTTTTCTAAGAATAGTGTCAGTTCTTGGTAAATAATTATTCAAAACCACCAGATGTGAATCGCGATTTCAGTTGTATTGCATCTCATCAGGACCTTCCAATAAAAATACCAAACAAATCATTTTATAAAAAGAAAATGAATACGATAATACTTTGAGTTATTGGTTCTTAGAGTTTCACAGCCAAGGCGAATTGGTGTCAACTTATTTTTCTACTTTACTAACAGTTCATTGTTTACTTGGTAGAGAGTGAATGGTTGAAGAACAGACCAACTCAGAAAGAAAAAAGTTCATAACCAATAAATCCTTTTAGCTTGTTGTTTTGATGGCACAATCACCTACTAGGTCTGGCTGCAGTTGGTTAATGCCGAAAATTTCATGACTTCCGGATGAAAAAAAAATTAATTTCTCTCTCTCTTTTCTCGCGCGTCTATCGCGTTTATAACCTCATTTCATTTTTTACGAGCGGTACGACAGAGTAATATTAATTATTTTGCGACCCACTTTAAACGGCGGTGCTCTATCGGCATTTCGGAAGCGTTTTCTTCCTTGTAAACGATTTGAAATTAATGGCACCTCGGCATGTTCCTACGGTCCAGAGAAAAATGAAATTTTTTCGTCATATATCACCTTAACGACAGCGGTTATGATGAATAACTTGGCTTTTTAATGTATCGAAAATTATTTTTTTAAAAAACCTTCTTTAACCATCAGAAGTGTGTAATGCGTACAACAAAAATATAAATAATAATATATTTAACAAAAACATAAATGTTAAAAGGGGGGCAAATTTGGTACACACGGGTGCCATACAAGCGCTAATAGAATTACGTTCTTTGATTTTGAATCTATAACATGGAAAGATTTAAGTTTATCACGTTAAACGTAACTTATTGATTATTAAATGTTAATATTACTATTATTACGATTATGATAATTATTATTATTATTTAAAAATAATGAGGATAAACGTAACACTTAGTTTTGTTTCACAATATTATTTGTATAAATTCTGACATACGTTTCGACTATAATGCCATTATCAAAGGGTTATTAGAAGTGAATAACTTAATATAGTAATACAATCACAATTATTATAGTTTATTATTATTACAGTAACGTTCAAGACAATATCATCCATAAGAGTATCTTGGATGATCGGAAACTTGCGATTCGCGCTGGCTTTTATTAAAATACGAGGCATGTTTTTTAAGTAAGTACCGTTTTGGAATTTCGCCGCCACATCGCTACGGTCAGTATTCCGCGCAGACGCACTGAGTACCTACATCTCTTACCTACGCATTGACGCCATTACAGTCTGAATCGCCCTTGTTTAGTGAGTGTTTAAAATGCCTCCGATAATCGTGAGTCCCGCCAACTATGAAGTCCAAGCTGTTATACGATACCTTAGTGCTAAACGACTAAAACCGACTGATATTCATCGTGAGATCTGTGCAGATTACGGACAAAACTATATGAGTGATGGAATGTTAAGGAATCTGCGCCGTGCATCCAGAACAAAAGACGTGATAAGTTGAGCCAGGGCATCGTTTTGTTGCATGACAATGCCCGTCTGCATGTGGCTAATCGGACCAAAGATCTCATCACATCTTTTCACTGGGAAACTCTAGATCCTCCTCCGTACAGCCCTGATCTGGCGCCCAGTGACTACCATTTGTTCCTGCGTTTAAAGAAACATCTGGGCAGTCGGCGTCTTCAAGACGATGACGAAGTCAAAACAGTTGTGATGCAGTGGTTAACAGTTAACAAGTCAGGCGGCAGAGTTCTATGAGAAGGGTATTTAAAAACTGGTCACTGGTCGAACGTTATGACAAGTGCCTCAATATTGAAAGAAATTATGTAGAAAGGTAGATTAAGGTACAGGCTTTCATGTATAAATAAAATTATTAAGATATCTTTGCACGTTTTTTATTAATTTCAAAACGGTACTTACTTAAAAAAAACATGCCTCGTATTAATGTACATCAAACTTATTTGTCTCGAAGACCACGTACCAATTTTTTCTGTTTTGGCTTTTTAATATTAAATTAATTGGCATCAATTAAAACTAAAAGCAATTAAGGTGTTGGTTTGACCCGTCGACGGGGAATAATCCCATCATCGTTTTTGAATTTTGCCCATGATGAAACCATGGACTCGTACAGTTTCCCAACTCTAACTTCAAATCATCATCACGAGTCATAAACATTGATTTTTATTTACTCAACAAACTAAAGAAGTACTTCATGGTTTTTCAAATGTGAACCCTATAAGGGTGATAAAGGTTAAAGAGAATCAAAATTAACATGAAAAAAATAATACGTAATTTCAGATCACTGTTTTATCAATTAAACAAATGTGATTTGAATTCATATTTCAGGAGGTTACCCTATCCTTACATATTTATTAATCGTGTACAGATATAAATAAACCAAATTACTAATATAGGAGGATAAAATCTAAAAATACTAAGAGAAACTAGAACAGATCGCTAGTTCTCCATTTTTAAATAAATCATTATTTTAAGAACAAAATCGCACTCCATTTCAGTTTTAAATCTAGACTTTGAGCCCAGACAAGTGCTAATATATTTTTGAAATTCTTTTACCGATATTGGGAGTGTACCTATAGTATATTATAACTATTGGGCAAACTATTTCATTACTATTTTTTCCATCAATCTGAAAGAGGTATATCCAATGTCAAGAAGATGGAAATATATCTCTAATACTTTAAAGATACTAAAGATGATACGATTAACAAAATTTAAAACTTTAGTAGTACCTTCTTCTGTCGCTAAGAGTCAAAAAAATTCTTATCAGACAAACAATTGCGTCGTTATTTATTGTTTGCGTTATTAATTGGAATAGTTGGGTACTTATATATTATTATAAATGTTTCCAAAGAGTGTTAAGTTTTCATACTATTATTTAATGTGAATGAAACACGAACAACATTAATTACATTATTATAAGAGTACCTAATAAATTTTAATAGTTCTTATTTTTATTCCTTAAAGAGTTTTTGTAGTTATTTAAGTGATAAAATTGGGTTTCTTTAATTTTGCGAAGAACTTATTTTTTTACATTTGCAATTCTTCATGTAGCCATGTCAAAAGTTAATCGTACTTTGTTAAAGATTTAATTGCTAATAGACATATTCAGGTATAAAGCACAAAAATGTATTAAATTTCCAATGAATAAAATAAATATTATAAATCGTGTTTTGACAACTAGTTTTGTACCATTCTATATAATACGAAATTTAAATAAACAAAATAAATGTAAAATTAAAACTGAAAACTCTATTCTTATTCTTCTTCTTATTCTATTTTAAACAATTGACCAAACGTTCAACGCAAACATGCATCTTCTTCTTCTAGACTCCATAAAAAAAACTGATATTTGTTTTAGTTTTTTTGTCATTCAAACATTGGCCAATTCTTTGGTAATTGATCGTGAAAAATTGATCTGATAAAAAAAAGTTTCCCGCGGCGTTTTCGTATTTCTTAACTTCCTCCATGTCAAATTGTAATAATCGAGAAAAATGACTTGAATTTCGGACATAATACGAAAAAACCGTTCCGACCAAACCGTTCCCCCTCACCCCTCCACCCACCTATCAGACCGCGTATAAAAGATAAAAATGTCTAGAGAACCGTAATCAGAACTGAGATGGAGAATTTGCCTTAAGGGTGGAAATGCCAGCCGGACAGACACCCATTTAACCCTGGCGCGGTGGCAGCAGCGTTTCTTATAATAATCTTAGGGCTCGCGCGCGGGATAGTTAGCTATGGAACGGATCCTGCAGGCAAACGGGGAACTATTAAAGAGGCGAGAGGAGGGAAGAGGGGGATGGTAAGGGGGGTGCAGAGAGAGAGAGAAAGAGAGAAAGCGGCCATAGTTAGTCCCAGCCATTATGCCATAAAATATGCGACCGTAGTTTTCTTCGCCGATATTGGGAAAAGTAATGCACAGCATTCGTTCTGATACCGAGGGAAAAATAAAGGGTCGTTTTTGTCACAGGGATAAATGAAGTTATGTGTGTGGGAGCGTCTTTACGGGAAAGCCATTATTTTTAAAAAGGGGTAACTCCTCGGCTAAATGTATATATACCTAATTGGAAAATATGTATAGGGAAATGTTACGAAAGTTGATAGAGTTTGCAAAATTAAACTCATATATTTCAAAAAACAAAAATGAGATTATATCGAATAAAACATATTGGCAGCAGTTCTACAATGAACCAACAGCGTCAACTTTCTGTAATGAAACTCAAGAGATCGACATTTTCAAATTTTACAAATGAAGTTTTCAAAGTTTCATACCATCCAGGTTTGAGTGAAGGAGAATGATCGCTATTTAAATGAGTTCGAAACGTCTCTCAACATCACCAATTTATGTTTTTCCCTTTACTGTTACACATATTGAAGCATCCTGTTCACGCATACACAGCCATATTCATTCTTCAAATGTGGTGTATTGTTACATTACAGAGAATGGCCCTTTCGTTACAAAGTTAGTCAATATGTGGGTTACAAAGAAAACCATATATAGTAAAACCCATGTAATGTCTACCTTATATGTGGTTCATGTTATAAAGTGTTAGGTATATTATAAATGGTCGATACTGCGGTTAAAGGTTATTCTACAAAGATTTTATAACTTTCAGGAAAGTCAGAAGTCTGTTGTTCTTCCAAAAATGTTTGTATTCAAAGTATAAGTACCACCTGATAATATAAATGGAGATGAGACTTGGTTGAAATCATTTCGTGGAAATATTCGCGACTTTAATAATAATTAAAAGAATTTTTTTATGTCTTGCCACAATTAAACGTGACATATTGGGTTATCAAGAGTAATTTACAAGTATAGGTATTCCTAAAGGATTAAAAATACTCCCAACAACACAACGCGTGCATATTTTATATTTTAATCATACTGAGATTGATGGGCATACAGGCTTATCCAATTTATTTATTTATGTTCCTATTCTGGTTTGTAATTTTACACATTTTCTATTTTAACTCATCATAAAAGTCTACAAATTTCTTAAGACACAAGAAATAACGAGAAAATAAATTATCGTAGTAGACTTGTTGAAACTCCTTGTCAAATAAAGAAAACGAGAGTAAAGTTTAAAAAAAAAATAATTATTTAATGGGGTCGGTAACATCGAAAGGAGGGGGGGGTTAAATCTTAAGTTTTTGAAGAAAGATTTAAATTTAATTACGGAGAATTATTTACATCAGTTTGATCGTTAAGTAAAATTTTTAATTTATTGTATTTATTAATGTAAAAACTTTCAGTTAAATTTAGTTTATGGCTTTTTGGCAATTCTTTTAAAATCTTAAAATTATCATTAAAAGTATGCCTTTCGTTTATTCAATGTATTGCGTATGTAAAATCACTAATCCTTTGTTTGAAGGATCTGCCAGTTTGTCTCACATAAACATGATCACAGTTTCCACATTCCAGTAAATTTTGATTCTTTATTAAATTTATCTTTATTATATTTTATATATTTGGATAAAGTATTACTGGTTTTAAAGGACGTAATTATATTATTTAATTTTTTAATTCACGCGCTATTTTAAAGGAAATATCACTTAAGTATGTGATCGAACTATACTTATTGGATTTGAACATCTTCACCTGAAGAAGCCAATGTTTTGGTGAAAAAATTGTTGTGAACAATTAAAAATATTTTTGAAACATTCCTCTCATTTTCTTTAACGAGAAAATTGAACACCTCGGGGTGACAAAACGGGAGTTTCTAGAATCTTAATGCAATACCCTTGTACAATCCGATAATGGGCACGAATATTAACTAATTAACTTTTTAGGCTTAAAGGCATAATTAATCCAGATTAAACAATAATCTGTGCGTGTAGTTTGTAGTGTATAAAAATTTAAAAACCTTAGTTTACTAAAACAAGGACCAGGATTCTCTACAAAATGGAGTAGAAATCCTTTAAACGGTAGAACTACAACATATTACAATTACATTACAATCCTACAACTTTTCTCCAAACAGGAAGAAGCTGTTATGGAACAGGTCTTAAAGAAGAATAATGAAATTAGCATATTAATACTTCCTGTTTCCTTAGAGGAAATATTTGTCAATCAAAATGAATGGGTATAATAACGTCTACGTAATTAAATGCATGTATTATGTACTATTTACGAGACTTACTCGTATTATATAATATATATATAATATAACTGCAACTAGTATTTTTCTTAATTTTGTAATTGTTAGGTATTTGAAAACATCGTTCGTATTTAGAATTTAAATGCCCTTTTATGTTGAATACAAATTTTTAGTAAGAAATAAAACACTAGAAATTTACACAAAATTTGTTTAATGAACTTAACAATTGTTTCGCCTAACTTAGGCTTCTTCAGAGGTAATACTTTTGACACAAACAAATTTTGTTGAAATTTCTAGTGTTTTATTTCTTACTAAGTATTAATATGAGTTTCCATCAAGTGAATGTAGAAAAAATTAATCATGAATACAAATTTATTGACATTCACGTATATGGATCGCGATTTTGAACTTTATTGTTATAATTAGCACACCAGTAGAGTAGAATCGTTACATTGACCTAACTGATTTTGTTCTATAAAAGGAACTTGATATAATGTTATATTACAGTATGTATATCAACATTTACTGATTTACTGTAATATTTCACAGTTAGCAGTAAATATCAGACTGATAGCACAACATTTAATAATTAAATAAAATTCAGGGAAATGTTTTAACAACACATATTTTTAAGAAAATTCTGACAATTTTTTCGAGTAATTTTTATCTACAATTTTATAATGACGGTATTGTCGAGTGTTTCTTTAAAATATATGTTGCTAAACTTTTATCTGACTTTTATTTAATTATTAAAATGTTTCATAAAGTATGTAACCAAATTAGCTTGTTATCATTTAATCATAATTAGCTGACATGCTTATAGGTATAACATAATGTGGATAGTTTAGTGGGGATGTCCCATTGCAGCCCCCGAAAATATTTTACCTGAAATTGTGGCATTGCTGCCCACCGACCTTTATGTCTATTAATGTTAGTGGCATTGCAGCCCGCCAACTTTTTTACCCTCATAAGTAATTTGAATTCATAATTAGGTATTATAATGCGTATGTAATATAATTCTTATAAACGTATTACATATTCGTAACGTATAAAATAATTTGCTCAAATTTATCCATATAGGTATCTATAGACAATTTAATAAATGTACCAAATAATACACACTAGTAGGGGCCAATTAATTATATTCAAACAAGAAACCCTTCTAGTTTCACAGCACGGTGGTGAGAGACCCGGATTCCTGTGTTGTTATTAGTTTACCTAATATATAAATGTGCTTCTTCCAGAATTTATTATTTAGTTTCTGACAAAACGACAATTTTAATGTCACAAATTATGGATTCAATTGAATTGGTTGAAAGTGCTTGTGGTAAACAACAAATTGTGTTAGAACGTTACGGAACATTCAAAAGTTATTCTAATCTTTTCCATCAACTTTACACTCTTCACACATTTTTTCTCCACTTTTCGTATATTTATATTATTATTATAATTTAACTTATTTATAAAATTCGTAAATTAGATATTTTATTATAGTAATTACTACTATAAGGCAAAAAGGGCGCCATATTGGACGGGTCCTAAAGCACAGTTGACCATAAATCAGCCACTGAATTTAGTTCCTAAAAATCTATAAAATCTTTATGGACCTTCATTTTACTTTGCATGACTTCAAAATATAGTAATACAACACACATCTATATATATTTGCCACAATCTTTTGTTTGATTTTTCTAATTGTAGTTTTATTCTGTTTGTCTCTTCAAATATTATTCTTTTATTATTTTGTAAATATTTGAATAGTTCTTTTCAATTTCGGTTTTCAGTGTCTTCAAATATTTCTATTATTAATACTATTCAATTATTGTCACTATCTAACTATCTTTTCAAACATTTCTACTAGATTACTTATATCTACAAAATTCTATTTTCTTCTATCCAAATAACTTTATTGTTGTTATTTCATATAAACCCTTTTACAATTCAATTTCGCATACTAACAACTTCACGTCTTTATACATGTCTTCGGTGGTTTGGGACTAAATTCTTTTTCCTAGTATTTCTTATCTTGAATCATTTACAACTGTACTATCTTTCAACTGGTCCCCTACCTTAATCTAAATAATTTTCTCCCCTCTAAACTGCCTTCCTAACTATTTCAATTTCTAACATATCTTCACTTATGATTTCGACCTCTGTTAATTACTACCTGTTTCTTTATAATTCATTTCCTGCCAGTTTGTTGTTATGTGTTTTTATTGTTAATTAAATTGTTTGTCTCAGTTAGTTCAATTCTTTATTTATCTTCATTTATTTCTCCTTCATTTGATACAAAGTTGCTAGAAGTCTATTGTCAAATCCAAAACAACATTTATAAAAAGTTGCGGTATTAATTTCTATCTAAATCCTCATCTACTATAAATAACTGAGCACATACAAGGATATCATAGGATATAAGGTGTTTATGTGTATATACCTAAGGGCAAGAACGTCCATTTGTGTATATAAGTATGTATGTAAGAGAAGAATAGGATTTATGTTATTATTAGATGGCGTCCTCGAAACAAGCTCCGAGCCCGTCCAAAAAAACTGCGTCATTAAAACGGCAGTCCTCGTACAGAATATTGGATAATATAAATAATGCACGTGACAACCTCTATATATTATATCTACACACGCTTTCTTTTGCGGGGAAATATATAACGGCATAATCTGGGGTAGAAATGTATCTGGCGAGGAGGCTTTGTTTTCTAGAAGAATTAAGCTCGCCGTCTAATACGAAAAGAGAGGAATAAACGTGCGGGATGAGGAAGGACCAAGGACCGACCGACCGACCAGTCAACCTGGCATAACACAGGAGAGACCCAGATGTTTTTTAGCTCAGACTTTCTTCCACATACCTTCCTAATACCCATTTTCATTTCCCATCCCCTCTACGTACCTCTCTCATTCACGTTTTACGATCCGAAGAATTATTAACAACACTTACTTACATATCTACAAATAATAATTAAGAAAAGTTCTTTTTAATAAAACACAAAATCAATTTCTGGCGTTTTAGAATGTTTACCTCATCCTTTAATAAGTATAATCTATTTGGAACAAAATAATGTCTTTTCAGAATCTGCAAACATATTATGTTATTATGACATTTAGTGTGAACAATAAAAAGTCAAAATAAAAAGCCTTATAACACTATAAAAATATTTTATTACCAAACGCGGATTTCAACTACGAAGTGGTCATTATCAATGGTAAATAGTAACTTAAATTAAAAACAAGAATTAGCCCTATCTATATGAAATATTTACAGGTAGTACATGTAGTGAAATAGATCGAATAAAGGGTTGTTATTAAATGGAAAATCGAAGTTCATAATGGATTTCCTAAATATGTTTCCTGAATATACACACATTCATAAATCCAGGGAGATCCAGATTCATAATTGTTACATTGCTTCAATAGTTCAATCTTATGGTCGATGGAATGTCAAGTATTTATAGTATGTTATGTTTATAAATTTGGGTATGACTAGATAATTTATTCTAAAATTTGTGTATACATAGCCATGATAGTCTTGCTATTTCTTATGATCAAATTGTTTTGTATAGTGTCAGGCATCTTGTTAATGATTTATAACGCATTACATAAGGTACTATTTTTTATTATTACGATTTAAAGAGGATGGTTTTATAGATCAAATTCTTTTATTTTCTGTTTTTTTGTATTCAACATTAATTATTAATGTTTTAGAAAATTTAAGGTAAATAGAAGTAAAAGTATGAAATAAAGTATGTGTGCAACATGGCAGTAAATTATGAATCTTTGATAGGGGCACGTGAAAATATAAAAAATTGAATTAATTGAAAATGACCCAAAAAAGGATCAAAATATTAATCACAAATATTCCGAAGTTTACAGAAGTAGCCTGTTATTTTGAGGTGTATTTGTTTCGATTGGAATCACGTCTTTTTACAACCCGTGCCTGTTAAAATGTTTGAAACTTACAGGAATTTTCAATAGATAGGTATCTTTCGAATTAAATTATTTATTTGACGATATATAAAAAAATGAAATTGCTTTTATAACACACTATACCCATACAAAATTCGCTTATTAAAATATTATAAATGAAAACAGTGGAATACCTAGAATTTTCTGCCAGTTGTTTAGACCAAATGTCCAGTATTGAAATACATTCAAAATTTCCCAGGTAGAACGTTTTAAATTTTTACCATAAGAAGATATAATTTTTATAGAAACATTTTGATAAGTCATGTATAAAATAAGCAGTTAATTGAATTCAAATTATTGTTATATCCTTTAAGTATATCTGTTTATCTAATACCATTTTTTTTATCGGGAATAATTCTGATAAATTAATGTTTTCGAGATTAATAAATATGATAGAAAACGTAGAATATTCAATTCTCCACTATAAATTGTTTACCTTTTTTACAGTTATCCCAAACCGACTTCCAATTCATTTTTCTTTATTCCTAACTTCGGATGGTGATTTATTTGTAAATAATGATATTAGAGCTGTGGTGCAAATACATAATTGCAAAGGTAATTGTATAGAAATAAATAAAAAACACACTTAGAGTTTACAAATATTTAGTGTTTCCAATATAATTATTTCAGCACACCGTGCCTTCGTCAGGTGCTGAAGATATCAACTTAAACAATACTTAAACCAACTTATATACTAGATACAAGAAAGTGGGAGAATTCATTTTAAAGCAAAATTTACATTAAGTGAAACTTTTTATTAAGCGAAATACAACAAAAATTAAATTTACATTGGAAATAGAAATTGACAAATCTATGAATTTTTTAGACCTAACTATTCATAATCTTAACAATCAACATTCTTTTGCTATTCATCCATAAGTCATCACAGACTAACACTATAATATATGCTAACTTATACCACCCTATGTCCTATAAATTAGCTTTCTTTAATTCTATATTACATAGATTGTAAACAATACGTATGTCAGTTGAACATTTTAACACAGAATTAAACCGAATTTATTTAATCGCAATTAATAATGGTTACGAACCTTCTTTAATTAAGGCTTTACCTAACAAAAAAATAGATAATAAAACATTAAACTTAGTTTACCCGCTTAAAATCACAAATCCTGCGAAGAATTTCTGTTCAATCACATTCTTAGGTAATATATCTAATGTGTTAGGTAAAATTATCTCCAAATATACAGATACATCTGTTTCATTCAAAACAAATAACACATTAGGTATGTTTATTAAAAATAATAAAGACCCTATAAAAAAAGAAAACAAATCAGGCGTATACCAACTAAACTGTGGCACATGTAACAAAACCTATATTGGACAAACTGGAAGATGTTTTAAGGATCGACTGATTGAACATAAAAAATGCTTTGATAATAAAAAAGGTATGTCCACTTAAGTAGAACATTTAATTTTAAATAATCATAGTTTTGATGACAATTTTAAGATTTTACATGTTAAGAGAAAAAGTTTAAAACTAAAACTGTAGAAATTAATAAATTGAACAGACTAGGGTTAATTCTACATGATCAAACTGATGTTGTAAATTCTCCCCTTTTAAACATTTAGTCTCTATTAACAATTATAATAATGATAATGATCAATTTTTGTTGTATTTCACATAATAAAAAGTTTCACTTAATGTTAATTTTTATTTCAAACTTATTTTCCCCTCCCTTTTTTGTACCTATTATCTATATAAGTTGGTTTAAGTATAGTTTAAGTTTATATCTTCACCACCTGAAGAAGGCACAGTGTGCTGAAATAATTATAGTGGAAACATTTAAATATTTGTCAACTCCAAGCGTGTTTTTTATTTATTTTTAGATACCTATGGACTTATAATAATAATAACTGAAAGCTTCATCAATCTTATTTGTAATTGTATATAATAACGTGATAAGCCATGGAAGGTTGTAATTATATTCAATCTATCTTACTAATTTACGCCTACACAGAGGAAGAAATGTATTTTTAACAATTATTTATTTATTTTAAAATTAAATCTTGTTACTTAGTATCAGGAAGCTTAGATAGATCGTCACGAGAGTGTGTTAGTATAAGGGTCATTTCATTATGTATGATTTTTCACCGTTTCGATAAGCAGTAACCATTTTGTCGGAACGGAAGGGTGGGGGCGTCGCGACGCTGCTGACGTCGACGACGGCGCAGGAAATTCGCCGGACCGCCCTCGAACGACGCTGTCGCTAATCAGTTTCTTTGCGCGACAATTCTCGTTATCGATCTCATCCTCGCCTCGCTTACTTGATGCTCTACGCTATGCGTACCGTCGTCTCCTTTTCCATTACCATTCCCGATTTTACGCACCAGGACGACGACAAATAATGCATAATTAAGGCGTAATTAAACCACTAATTAACCAATGAGGACAGAGAAAATCAAAACGCCTACTACCACGAATCTACGCCCAATATCTATCGACACGCAGAATAGTTACATGTACTTTTAGGTTTTCCGGTAAAATTTTAATTTATTATTTAATTTAGTGTGACGAATACAATTTCCAATCAGCAAAGTCCAAAACCATGAACAAAAATAAAAGGTATTATTATTATCATGTTTGAATTAGTTTCCAACTAAATCAGTTGATGGACAAATTATTTTCTAGAAACTACATTTCCTTTAATTAAGATTAATAAAATTAATTGATAAATTAAATTTCAACCAAGTATAAATCGAATCTTTTCCATCTGATTAATTTTATTTAAAAGGATACTTGCTGAATTAGGCTAGGGACATCTATTTTACTTAAAAATGTATGTTCAAACCATTAAGCTATTAAATGCTTTAATCTATTGAATCAGATTAGAAATAGAGATTAGAATTGGTTAATGAAGCAATTCTAAGAACTATGTTGACCAGATCATCATTTATTTTAATTTTTAGATGATTGATTTGAACGAATGTGTAAAATGTATTTACCTACACAAATTTTATTTAAAAAAACTCAATGGTTTTAGTTAATATCAAAAATATCATTTATAAACAGGAAAGTTTTTATATATGCGTTTATACAAATAAATATCAATAAAGACTTAACCCAGCAACTATTATTTTATTCAAGCTTGTTTTAATTTTTCAAAATTAAAAAGTTCAAGACCAGTAAATTAAAATTTACAAGCTTTATGAGACTCAGTTCATGATTCATTGTGTACCACGATAACTGGATCGTTTTCACGAAATTTCTTTCTTTTCTAATAGTTTCACATATTTCCAAAATTTTTATTTCCACATGATTAGGTATACCAACAACACATTTAAGTGGAAATTTTAATAACCCGGATGCGGACTAATGAACGGAAAAAAGGAAAAAAATATTCCAATTTCACCGATCGTTTAACAGTCAGATGGTTTTCTAAGGTCATTCAGATCTCATTAAACTCGAGTTTCATTTCGATTCGAAGAGAAAGAAAACGCTGGCGAGAATGGAATGTCATCAATCAATTTCTTTCAAAGTCGCTAGGAATTAGCCGAGTTAATTTGATGGGAAATTGGAAATCAAATTGGTCCTTTTTCTTTCTATGATTGCTTGAATTCGACTAATAATGGCTTCATTTCCTCTCGAATGATTCGCTTTTCGAGTTTTTCTTAAGAAAAATGGATTTAGGTTTATATAAATCTGTTTGGATTTACCTATTTGAAAAAATTAACGAAATCAATCTAACAAAATAACATAATTCATATAATGTTCGTTTAATAATTTTAATATTACCTACATTTTGAAGTAAATCTAACATTTGGAAAATAAAAAGAAAACTAAAATTATTGGCTTTTAAATTAAGGCAAATAAGATAAAATATAAAATAAACTTCAAACTCGATTATATTATTATTTAATCTTACTTAACTTAACCTAACCTAATCTGACCTGACCTAACCTAACCTAACCCGTTCTGTTTTGATTAGGTATTATAAATCGATATGCTACAGTTGCAAACATTTCTGATCCGTTTCAAGAGTTTTAAATATAAAAATTCACAGGTGAATTAACACAAATCTAATTTTAAAATCTATAGTGCAGGATTGTTTAAACAATATTTTTCCAGTTTTTTATACATATTCCCCTTTTTATTTATTTACGGCCATCATAATTATATACAACAATCATAAAAAGAAACAAAAGAAGTACCTATCTACGTTCTGATCTCACAGCTTCCTAAAGGTTAACAGACTTCTCCTCCCGATTTTTTTCAAACTACTTATAGAATGACTATAAATATCTAAATACTAAATCAATGGACCAACGGAACTTGCAACTACTTTAACATATACCGCTCTATTCTATGACTATGCCACTTACACGATAATAGGTACTAATTTTTATAAAAAATAAAACTACCAGATATATAATCTCTATCTAAGTATTGTTTTGATGGGATACTAAAGCTGATAAATTTTTAATTATGTAAATTGTCCAAAAAATTACTTTAAATCACAAGCAAGACGTACTTTAAACTTGAAATTTTATTAAAAATACAACTTACTCATAATAATCTAGAACAGCATCTGTTAGAATGAACTTCTTCAGGTCAAGGTGAAAACTACACTAACCCAATTTACCGTGGGGAAATCAGAAATCGAAAATATCGATTGGGTCCCCTCAGGCGATCGAAATGCCACAATGGAAAAGCATTCATAAAAAACGCGTCCCTTCATTTTTTTTGCACCCTTACAGGCACCCCTCGTTTTTTTCACCCCAAGCAGTTAGAGAGCGTTTTTTATGCACTGTAATGAGATATATGCAGGTTTGTGCGAGAGAATTTAAACCTACATATATCTACGAAAATGCAGCAGGCATACAGCTTCGCAAATAAACAAAATCTTTTCGTTTAAAATACTTTTTGTTTCCCAATTCTGATTAAATAAATTCGAAAATACTATTATATTAATATGTAAACTATATTTATGGATATGTAGCATGCAAATATAGAAATACAATATGGTACTGGATGAGGTTATTGCAAACCTTTAGGTATTGCTACTGTTAGTATTTTGTAAAGGCTTAATATAACACGATTTGTATTGTCTATACCAGGGATGGCGAACCTTTACGTACCAACGTGCCATTTTTCTATAGAAATGTTTAATGAGGTCATAGACGTGCCATGAAATAATTTTGACTTTGTGATTATTAGGAAAATAATAATAATAAATACTATCAACTCAAAACTCTTTATTTACTACAAAAAATATGAACATTTTACAGTGTTTCAATTATACGTGTAATTTAAATTAAAGTAAAATTAGTGTGACTTCTGTTGTTGCAGATAAGATGACAAATAACATATGTTACAGTTGTAAGATGTTACTTTTAGCAGAATTCATGCTCAACTGGATTCATCTGTCAAACGGTTTCTGAGTCTTTAATCGCTAAAAATAATGACTCGCAGGCATAGGTTGACGAAAATATTGTTAAAATAGCATGAGCCAGCTTCTTCAAACAATTAAATGTGTCTCGTAACGAATTCCATGTTTTTCCAAAATTTTGTTATTAGCATTTTACTTGTCAATCTTTTTATTTCAATTAATTCTAAATCTTTCCTTGTTCCAATAAATTTTTGAATCCAAATTGAACTAGACTACAAATCAATTAGCTGCATTTCAAATTCTCCAATTACGAACCAATCGAATTGTGACAAATTCAGTTTATCGAATGACGTCACATCAGGGTACATAATAAACTTGAGTATTTTCAATAATTCTTTGAACAGAGAAAATCTCGCTGAAAATGCCTTGATTGAAGAATCAATTACAGAAATAAATTCTTCAGTAACTTGGTCTTCGTCTGGTTTCTCATGTATCTCTAAATCGTTGATATATTTTTTCAGATTTGGTAAACACTTGTAGTTTCTTGTAATAATATCGTTCCTGAAAACTATCATGACGATAATTGTTTTATTTATACCTTGAAGCTTCATGTTTAACTTATTTAAATGTTGTCATATGTCTGTAAAAAACATTAATATTGAAAGCCACATAACATCGAACAACTGTGGGTATTCTTCAACTTTTCCCTCATTTTACAGAAACAGTCTGATTTCTTGATCACTTGCGTTCGCTCGTCATATAAGTCTAGGTACTTCACAATTTTTATCGTAGTGCACAATGAATTTTGTGATCAGTGACGTGCACAAAACATTGTGTCGCATGCCATTGGTTCGCCATCCCTAACCTGTACTACTTATAGGCACTGTAATAACTATTAAGAATGCTAACCGAAAAGAACCTGGATTTCATCTAAGAAGTAGTAGTTCAATTATTAAATAGCCCAGGAAATAACCACTAAGACTTTTGATCAGGAAGATTCAATGAACATTTTATCAAAGTTTCATTACAATCGATCGAAACCTACTTTCCAATCAATAACTGCGGAGACATTACAATTAAAATTTTGATGGTAGGCAGAAACCTTTTCTTTCACGAATAAATTTTTGTTTTGCTAAGCATATCATATTGTAATCATAATAAAATTCAACGAAAAGTTTTAACAAAATTTATTTAACATAAAGACCCTTACAATTATTTAGACGAAACCATAAGAGTCTTTCTGTTTAATATATTTTATTGAAACTTTTCGTTGAATTTTATTATTATTAATTATATTTCTTCAGTTTGCACCAAAACTAGTTTATTTAATACCATATTCAGTTCGCATATAGTTAGGGATGTAAAATGTTTCAATTTTAAAGAAACATGGAGATGGGTGTCCAACAAGTCAGACAAATAAATAAAATAACGACGGAGAATTCGTTTTGTTTCAACTTTTTATTATAAGAAACTCTTACAATTGTTTCGATCAAAAGATTATTATCAAAGAGACAATTTTAAGTAGAAATGCTAAGGTTAGAAGTTATTACACGAGTATATATACCTAATCTACCTTACGACTACCCGATATGGAAAAACTTTTACATAACTGTAATGACGACAACAACAAGGGTGTATTGTGCGAATATATTTCGGTTTGATTATTTACTAAGTTATCTTTCTTATTCTTCAAGGCCTTTTAAATTTCTAAATTTTCTAAAAGCTGAAGCAATCTGCCTTTGTTTAAAATGTAGTACCTTGGTGTTGTCTTCATCTAATACATGACTATGAGAAATGCAATGTTCTGAGAAACCCGTACTGCTAATTTTGTTTTCTATGGAATATTTATGCTCCCGAACGTGGCTTTTTATGGCTATCCCGGACTGACCAATATATGTGGCATTACAATTTTTACAGAATAGTCTATAAATCCGACTTTTTGAAAATGTATCTACTCTTTCTTTATTATTGACTAACAGATTCCCTAAATTGACTTTGTTGACCTCAATAATGTTACAATCAGGGTTTGATATTTTCAATTGATTTTTAATTCTGTAGCTACAGCCTTGGAGGGATGATTAGTCATACCAAGCTACATGGCAAAAATCAACCAAATTTTAATGGTGTCTTCATTATTGGAAGTTTCTGGTGGAAAGACTTTACGTTGGATTGTCTACCTCTTTCAACATATAACAAACCCTTCTCTCTTTAGAAGGAAAACACATTTTTAATTTTCACTGGTTTGTACTTGTAAGTATAAGTCTACTTCTGATGAAGCTAAAGTATTAGCGAAACAATTGTTAAGTAAACAATAAACCAGTGAAAATTAAAAATGTGTTTTCCTTCTAAAGTGTTAATTAATTTTCATCAAGTAAACCAAGATATGATTAATTAAACCCTTCTCTAAAAACGTTGATTCTATTTTAAATTTTCGTTTATTCAATCGTTAGAATTGATATTTGGAGTTGTTCAAACACATTATTGCTACTGTCTGGTTTATTGTGCCCAGTTATTTCGCAATAAAGTTCAATAAGTAGGGTAGTAACTTATGAAGTAAACTGGTATCTAAGGAGTATTTAGTTGAGTAATAGGAAAAATCTATGAAATTTTATACGTCTTCGTTTTAAAATATATAAACAAAAGTATATATAATAAAAATTTATTTATGGTAAACATTTAGTATTGAAAGCAAGATGTACGAATTGGATCAATATATTATATAAAGAGACGAAATTTAAAAAGAGGAAGAAAAGTGGATGGAAGCAGGCGTTAGAAGATATTGTTTCCGCGAAACGGAGTAAAAGGCAGCTTAAAAATTCGCCGAAGGTTCTAGAATGCAAATCCTGTATTTTTTTTACCCTAACGAAGTCACCCTCGCTTTTTTTCACCCCCGACTCGACGTGCAGTTAGCCAGTGAAACAGAACTCGTGTTTTTTAAGTTGGCACGGTATTAATATTACACAAGGCGAAATTGGAACGCTCCAATCTTCCCTAACTGGAAAAAATCTATAATGGTGTATATGTGTATATAAGATATGCTAGTTAGAAGGAAAGAAAAGAAGTTTTGATAACGGACGGGTCCAGGAAGAAAGAGAAACTTTGCGTTAGCGATACACGTTATGAGTATTACCTACACCTTGCCTTCACGAACATTTCACATTCCAAAAAATTATTTGTTTCTTTTTAAATTGTTAAGATAAAGAAAGTACATTTTTTGTTCGTATGCAGATAACATATATATACCTACATTAATGGAATTATAATAAGCTCAAAGATCAGACATTAAGAGTTCTTGGTGAACAATTTAACGAAAATACCTATCTAGTGGTTTCTTATCTCGAACTGACTAATATTCATCAAACACCATTGGTAGTTTTAATAAATTAGTTACCAAACCGAAGTTGCTTGTTTAAAAAACGATGAGTGGGACTCATACCTGAATACAAAAAGTTTTAAGCTTTACAAATTCTAATACATACTTATATATACATATACCTAAATAATAATCGATGAAGTATGACTTCTTATATCTACTTCAGATTATTAGTATTTTATCCAAAAAAGAAGGCAATAGACCCAATAGGTCGAAACCAATTGTGGGATTTCGCTTTCGGTTGGTAGTGCCTGCTTGGTGTGACTTGTCCAAATGTGGGACCTTTGATCTTTAATTTTTGGATGAACAAGGATTTTAGTGCCCTCTTTTTTGGATGGATATGCTATCTTCGTCTAAGAGTCTTTCGGAATCAACGGTGTAATTCAATGCTGGTAGGCGTATTAGAACTCAGAGTAGTTGTTTCTGTTAATTCGATTATTATATTTATTAGTATTTTGCTTAAAGTTTTGCAATGATTCTCCATAGTGACAGAAATAAAAGTAACGATAAAGTAAATAAAGGTGTCCAAGGTGTTTGGACACCTCCTAGAGTCCAACTGTAAGAACCCGGGTCCGGCTGCTCTGGTCCAAGTTTTCTGTGGTTTCCTTGGATCATTTGGGCAAATGCTGGAGCAGTAATACTCCACAGATAATTTTTCATTTCTCTTGTGTCTTCATTTCGTCCGTCTCATCTTTCTCTCCCTAACCACACCACCCACCCATTCCCACGATTCCTGCTAGGAGACTGAAGAGGGTCTTACGCTCTACCCTCCGGCTTTGCACTACAGTGTAGGTCCCGAGGGAGTGTCCGCCCACCAGCGCGAGTAACTGGTGGGAATAAAACACAAAAAAGTTTTCTTTTTCTGAAAACGCATTATACAACTTTTTAAAACGGGTATATCATATGTGCCATTGTTGTTTTAGTTGTTTACCGAAACTTGTATCAATAGAGAGTTATCTAGACTAGGGCATATAAAAATAGAGTTTTAATAATAAAATTTTTAATGCTAATATTGAAACAAAATTATGATAATGAGTTAACGATTATGAGTCTGAAACGTCTGATAACATTAGAATCTCTTTTCCTTTTCTGTCGTATGTAGTCTACCTATAAAGTTTTTGTTTTGGTAGTTACGTTCACTGTTTAAATGTGAGGTATGATTTAGTTACAGAAAATGACGTTTTGTTACAATGAGTAAGCAAGTAATATATACATATAACAATTGCAAGGCAGACCGACCAAGCTCAACTAACGTTCACAGGCGAGTTTGCATTTTCTTATTTGACTTATGACAGTGATAATGTCTTTTTTAATAAAAGTGAAAAATATGCAGTCTCCTCTACCTTGTTTTTTTCTAGACAATTACTCCATAATAGATTTCAGAAATCCATAAACGTTTAAAGCACAATAACAACAAGGAAAAAAATACATTCAAAATTAAAAATAACTGTTTAAAGAGAATAATCTATGTACGTTTCACAGGATCTTAATATGCAACATATAAATGTAATATACAGGATGTCCATTTCAAGTATTCTCATCATTGCTATCTCGAAAACGGTAAAAGTTACAACATCGGTTAAATTAGACAAAATGGGCACCTTTTAAGGGTAATTACTAATTTGTTTACAGTGTTTCCAAATTTTATTTAGTTTCTTATGTACAAGAGTTTTCCTAAAAATTGCTTAAAATTTCAAATTAAAATAACTTCAAAATAAAACAAGAAGGAAGGAAACTTTTTTAACAAAAAGTGGTCAACATGCGGTCGCCTTTAAGATTCATTTATTTGTTTTTTCTAACGTGTGAGATTTTCGAGATACAACTAGTAAGTTTGTTTTTTCAAATACGGACCTGGATTTTTTTTCAAAATTTTGAAAGCTTATTTTCTTACCTTTACAACGATACCCCACAGAATCATACATTTGACGTTTCAATGTAAAAAAATCCGTCTTAATAATAATAACATTAATACTAGGTACTCATATTACTGATATTTTTAATACGTAACTATTAATTTTGATTCAAGCTCCGTCAAATTCCTTTCCAATTTAAAAAATAATTTCTGCCTGGATACAGATTTGCATATTGGTGAAATGTAAGCATACATTTTGAATAAAGTAATAACATATCAACTCTTTCATCATTAGAGAACTCCATCGAATTGAAAAATTATTTATATCTTAAAAATTGCAATAAATAAAAACTCCTGAAGATGGATATTTGACATCAAAACGTCAAAAATTTTAATCATGTGGGATATCGTTGTAAAGGTAAGAAAATACGCTTTCAAAATTTTGAAAAAAATTCCAGGTCCGTATTTAAAAAAACAAACTTACTAGTTGTATCTCAAAAACCGCACACAGTACAAAAAACAAATAAATGAATCTTATAGGCGACCTCATTTTGACCACTTTTTGTTAAAAAAGTTTCCTCCTGTCTTGTTTTATTTTGAAGTTATTTTAATTTGAAAATTTAGGAAATTTTTAGAAAAACCCCTGTACATAAGAAACTAAATAAAATTTGGCAACACTGTAAACAAATTAGTAATGACCCTTAAAAGCTGTCCATTTTGTCTAATTTAACCGTTGTTCTAACTCGTTCTCGTTTCCGAGATAGCAATGGTGAGAACATCCTGTATATATAATATTTTTACCGGAAGAAAAGGATTTGAAATATAATATCTTCAATTTGGACTTTAACGTTAGAAGCCTTAATAAATAAATGCAGCTATTTAAAAAACAAAATTAATTTTATAATAAAAACGAATAAATGCATTTATCTAGATATATGGTCGATACATTTTATCTACCTCATTTTAAAACATATGAAACCCTGGTGGTATAGAGCGATCTTTTTCTGTTAAAAAGCATTTCCGCTGTAACCGACCCCTCCCTTCAGCAAGTAAACGACGCTGCTTTTATCTTTTAAACTTTACGCATGAACGGGCAATGACGTTTGTTAAATCGCAAACGTCCTACATTCCAAAGAAACTGCAACCCTCGGTGAATTTTTCAAACAGAATAAACAGTTCACGTTTTAAATTTTACTCATCAATATTGAAACAAAAATAATACATTAGATATATGTATAAACGAATTACATATAACACAGTAAACATACATAAACATATTACCGAATATTATATCTACACGAATATTGTCAATTGTGATACACACCTATTATTTTATTTTTAACAAGTAAAAAATAAATATTATGTATACATTGATTTAAAAATGTAAGTAATTAGTTAATAAATTAATAATTACCCAACGACTTCTACTTTCACAAGAATTATGTTTATTCTTAAATATGCAACAAAAGACTCCAGAAATAAATCAAAGAACTAGTTCTCTATGAAACAAACGATATTAAAAAAATCCTACCAATAGAACGTAAGAAACTAGTTTCGGTCCTAAAATCGCAAACTATTTCGATTATTAATAGACTACCAAGTAGTTTGTTAAAACAGCGTTTGTAGGAATAAATAACAAAATGACAGTGAATAATACGTAAAAAGTTTTTAACCAAAGTTGTAGTGAAATATTATATTTAAAAAATAGTTAGAAAAGGCATATATTTTCTATTATCCTCGCAGTCTCTTTGAACACCTCACGCTCTCTATGAGGAAAATAGAGAAACTTATTCAAAACTTTCGATAGAACAGAACACTCTCTTTTTATGATTCAGTAACTGAAACATTTAAAAGCGTTTTTTTATGATTAATCATATTTAAAAAATGTTTCAAAATTTTCCAACCGCAAGTTCTATTGATAGTATTCTTCTTTTACTTGGAAAGTCAATCCATAACAGTTCCCTACATGGTGTATAAAGTAACGTTTTAGTAAAAACGCTAGATGGCTTATATTCAATAAATGAGAGACAATGTTTAAAAAATTACAAAAGTAATTAACGAAATGCGCTATATATGTCGTATTATATATATTATAAATTATCGCCTATATACAATTGTCAAAATAGACCCATCTAATTTAATTTAACATTCAGGCACCTCAAACAAAAAACATACCTTTATAATATTTTTAAAGTATGAAACAGATTAAAAAATCATGTATTGTCTCAATTTAAGGGTAGAATTGGATGAGTGGAGCATTATTCTGTTCGTCTAGTTCGTGTCGTTTTTTTATAAAAAATTATACACGCAATTCTTCGGGTGTAAGTCAAAGACCAGCATGTGATTTTTCCGATGGACACTTGGCCAAGAGATTTTATTAATAAGTAGACTAAGAATATTCTTGAAAAAATATCTTTTTTAAAATTTCCTGTTTTGAATCAGCAAATTAAGTTAGTTAGTAAAACGGATTGTTGTTATTTGAGAGGGGAGCAAGCCAAATCCCACAACCGGCTGCGACCTACTGATCGTTAATAAATATAATAAACATGTACGACCAGTTAGAGACGTATTAGAGGCAGAAACAGGAGTAAAGAGAAATATAGAGGTTCTAATTTGTAGTAATGACCAGATTGGTTCAGGATAAAAAGAAGTGGAGGTTCGTGTCCAACTAGTATTCGGAGTGACCACCCTATGATGATATAAAAGTTATGAAAACAGTTTTTGAACAAAAAAAAGAAGGACTGTTTACAAAATGTATATAATTTCATGTAATATTCTTAAATACTGAATAATTACTATACTTTATTCAATAATTTCGTGTTTTGTTAGAGTCCGTGATTTATCATGCGTACTCAAATTGGAGTCTGCTTGATAAACCATGGTCGATAAAAAAACACGAAACATTGGCTAACTATCTTAAAATATTAAGGAGTACTTACCTGACATTATTTGTAAAGTAAGAGGGAAAATTACAAATAATGTCCTTTAACAATTTAGATAATAGTTTGAAAAATCAATCAATAAAGGTAACAACTTTAAAATTAATTAAGTTAAAGTGTTAGTGATCTACATTTCATTTTTAGGTGACTACCAAAGTCGAATTTGATACGACCACGACCACGACCACCGAAGCTGCTACCACCATTTTCAATAATTTCACGGTAAATGAGTTTATATTAAAAATTCAATTTTCATGGATCGACTACACCCTCTTTGCTACAATGTTGACTTTAAGCGCATTAATTGGGCTTTATTATGGTTTCTTTGGAAAAAAACACGATAAAACTGACGAATACCTTTTAGGAGGAAAGACAATGAAAGTTTTCCCAGTTTCGATGTCACTTATTGCAAGGTAAAAATATTTACTTACATAATTCTCGAAATCATTTAAATCTATTTTAAGAAAGTTCACTCTATGAAAAATAGACAGAGAGAGTTTGATGAAATTTTGAAAATAGCAATTCATTTAAATTTAAAAAGTCCTTGCAAAATTTCAAAGGCATTAGGGAAATAATTGAAAAGAGATTAAATAAACAAGTTAATATGTATTCTTATGAGAAATGCATAATTTCGACACATGACAGGGCTCTTCAAAGTGGTGTGAGAAAACAAACTATGTTTTGTTTTTAGTCACATCTCAGGATTGACATTACTGGCCCTACCAGCTGATGTTTACCGTTATGGGGCCGCTTATTGGCATACTTGTATCTGTATTGCCATCACAGCCGCAATATCAGCATACGTTTTTCTGCCGGTTTACTACAAATTACAACTGACCAGCACATACGAATATTTAAAACTAAGGTTTGATAGTCGTATGAGAACCATCACGTCTCTCTTATTCGCCATCAATGTATTTCTCTACAATCCCGTCGTCATATACATTCCTGCCTTAGCATTTTCACAAGGTTTGTGTCTCAATTTTCAAATTATTTTATTACATATGAAACTCAAATCCTAAGGCTCAATTCACACGACAGATCCGCTGATCCAGATTAGTGTATTTTTTATGTGTGCGCTGCTGGACAGTTTTTCGTCGCGTTTCACTCCAAACTACTTCTTCAAGTCAAAACTGAATCATTTTTCAATTCCCATTTGAATAACTGACTTACAGCTATTGTTTCTGATGAAGATAAATACGTAGAGAAGAATGTGGGTATAGTAAGTACATCCATGTTTAGTAACAAGAAAAACTGTTTTTATATCCTAGCTTGATTAAATCAGAAGTCTATGAATGCGCTCGTTCTTATTAATGTTTTACTAAACCAAGAGCTGAGCGTGGTGGTCCCATGGTGTGCATCGAGCCTTAAATATAAAAAAAACAATTATAGCCATTATTTAGTATTATGAATATATTCCTGCCTTAGCATTTTCACAAGGTTCGTGTGTCAATTTTCAAATTATTTCTGTTATAGATATGAAACTCAAAACCTAAGCCTTGATCCACACTATAGAGCCGCTTATGGTCACTGTAATTTTTATATTTCACTGTCAGACAAGTTTCGATCATTCCAAAATCGTTAGTGATTCAACTCGAAAATTAATCACAACCCAATTGAAAATAACATTATTCAATGTTCAGTTGTGAAGAACTAACTAACCATAGTTGATACAGCTTTTAGCTTTCGGGCTGTCTGGCCGTTGTCGAATGAGATATTCTCAACGTTTCGTCGACTCGCGTGGACGACATCTTCAGCAGATCTTCTTCCCAGGATGGTCAGTAGAAATCTGATTCTAAAAGAAGATCTACTGAAGATTTCATCCACGCGAGTCGACGAAACGTTGAGAAGATAATATCTCATTCGACGACGGCCAGACAGCCCGAAAGCCAAAAACTGTATGTTAGCAGGTACATCCATGTTTAGTGACAATAAAAAGTCTTTTCCAAAATTCCATTTCTATTTCAGATTCCATTTTATACTGAAAAATGTATTTCATGCACATGCATTGTTATTATACTACGCCGAACTGATGTTGAAACAGAAATCAGTTCACACTATCCATATCAGCCGGATTTGGTTCGTTTACAGTTCAATGAAGTAATCTTTTAGATTGATCTAAATCGGAGTATGATTGAACCGGACCATGAGACGTAGTAATAATCCGCCCTATGATGTAACACGAGCTAAGAATACCTAAATCGTTTATACGGCCATTTAAAATTTATTAATTTGAAACCACTTCCAATAACTAGATTTCAGTATTCAGTAGTCAATTTGATAAGTTTAGTATATTCATTTTATGAACAGAATCACATTATTTCTAGCTACTGGAATTCACGTTCATTTGATAACACCCATCGTATGTTCTATTTGTATATTTTATACCACCATTGGGGGTTTAAAGGCAGTGGTGTGGAGTGATACCCTCCAGTTGATATGTACCTCGGGTGCCATGGTGTCGGTTTTCATTTTAGGCCTTAAAGCTTCTGGAGGATTTGCGAATGTTTGGCAAACATCATTAGACGGACAACGACTGGATATTCTAGAGTAATCTAATGATTCATTTTATTAAAGTTTAACAATGAGAGTCACTATTGTTAACAACAAATATGTTTTAGTTTTGATATAGATCCCACAAAGAGGGACGGCTTTTGGGCACTTACAGTCGGACAAATTGTGCAATGGACTGCAGTGATTGCTGTAAATCAAGGCTGTGTTCAAAGGTTTTTGGCTGTTCCTACAATTTCAGATGCTAAAAAGTACGTAGGCATTACAATTATCTTTTAGGTGTATTATCTAGTTTAATATTCGTTTTAATTTCAATTTCAACAATTCCAAACTACAGATTCTTCTTTCTAGAGCGCTTGGTATTTTTGGGGTTGGTATGTGTATTGTAAAATCACTTTCTGTTTTAACTGGTTTGATCATTTATACCAAATATCACAATTGTGATCCACTGGCTACAAAAGCAGTAAAAAGGACTGACCAACTACTTCCTTATTACGTGATGGATGTAGCACATCACATTCCCGGATTGTCTGGTTTATTTATAGCAGGAATTTTTAGTGCTGCATTGAGGTAAACCGGTAAACATGTAGATAGTTGACATGTACATAATTTTATTATATGTTAAATATTAATTCCAGTACCCTTTCTGCAACTTTAAATACTGTGGCGGGTACCATTTATGAAGACTTCGTTGCACCCAGAATGTCAAAAGAGATAACCGAAAGAACGGCCAATAACAGAATAAAAGTAATTGTAGTTATTTCTGGAGTCGTGTGTACTGCTCTTGTGTTTGTTTTTGAACACCTTGGTGGACTTTTACCTTTATATATTACTATCGAAGGAATTATTGCTGGACCCATGTTGGGATTGTTCATTCTAGGAATGCTATTTCCTTCAGCAAACTCTAAGGTCTGGTTTTCCAAAATATTGCTTTTTATTTTTCATCCGAATTTAAAGGTGCACGTTTCAGGGTGCTCTTTGGGGAAGCATGGCAGGATTGTTGGGCATATCAGTTATTATTTTAACTGCTCAATATTACAAATTGATGAATGTTCTAACATTTCCGGAAAAACCGTTGTCTACAGACGGTTGTCCACATTTGGTTAATGTAACAATAAGTTCTCCGGCAAGGTACAGTATTACAATTACAGAACGTAGTATGTTTTAATGAATTTTCTAGTCACTTATTTTTATTTAAACAATCTTTAAAATATAAATAATTTATTTAACAATAGTACAATACAGTTTCTATAAACTTAACACTGTGGGGGTGCATTTATTGTGAAACATTTTACAGTCAAAGGTTAAATTAAACAGTATGGATAGTTTCACCAAATTTTATTATTAAACTTCCTAACAAGTTTTGATACACGCGCTCATTGTCAAATATTTTGATTTTTTGACTGTCAACAATGTATCGCAATCAAAAAATCAAAATATTTTTGCATCCATAAAGTTTATTAATAAATTTAGTTTTAAATTCAAACATGTACTACATAGATTTAATGCAACACTGGTAGAAAACAACAATTGTAATTCATGGACTCCCCACTTATTTTATGTTTGTACCATATGTTAGAATTAAGTTTCATGGACTCCCCACCTCTATTATATTTGTATCGTTAATATAAATAGCTTTATTTAAATTTTTATTCTTTTACCGAGCGGCGTGGTCTAGTGCTCTAGATCATTGTTTAACATTTGGGAGGTCACCGGTTCGAACCTGGTTCCGGCTGCTCTGGTCAAATTTTTCTGTGGATTCCTTGGATCATTTAGGTAAATGCTGGAGCAGTAATATTCCACAGATAATCTTTCACTTCTCTTCTGTCTTCATTTCGTCAGTCTTGCCTTTTTCTCCCTAACCACACCATCGACCCATTCTCACGATTACTGCAAGGGGACTGAAGAGGGCCTTACGCCTTAGCCCCCGGCTTTGCACTACAGTGTAGGTCGGAGGGACTGCCCGCCCACCAGCACGAGTAACTGGTGGAAATGAAACACAAAAAAGTGTATTTCTATCCTTTAGTATAGGATTACTCTAGCCCTTTGACAATGATCGCGTGTATCGAAACTTGTTAGGAAGTTTAATTATAAAATTTGGTGAAACTATCCATTACTGTTTAATTTAACCTTTGATAGTACAATACACTATATACATTTACTTATATTAAAACTATTAGTATTTATTTAATTTTATTTATATTACTTATATATGGTACTGGGTATTACTTTGTAGTCGCACTGTTTATTAACTGCGGTCCTCCACTTTTTATCAGTAACTATTTATATTGTCATGGAACGTTCTAGCGTGCAACAATATTGTACTCTAAATACGCCTTTTTTTTCTCTAGCAGTGATCCTGCTATACATCAACAGCCCCTTGCGATATTCCGCATTACCCATTATTACTATGCTTTTGTTGGAACCTCAATAACCGTAATAGTCGGTTTAATAGTAAGTTACATCACAAAAAAACCTACCGATCCTCCAGTAAAGAAAGACCACATTAGTCCTGTAGTATACTTTGCACTTTCAAAGGATAAGCCTGCCGATTACTGTTCCGTGGAAAGAGCTATGAAAATGTTATCTCAATGAAATAGACAATACTTAAAAGGCAAACTTTTTATGCCATTAATATCAAAAATAAATAATAGCACATTTGACTACCAATTTGTTTATTAGAACAATTTTTATAGAAATTGAATTTCAATAGAGAATATACATGAAAATTTGTGTACTTTTTAGCAAAGTAGCGAAATATTCCATTTAATAAATAATTCATAATTGAACATAATTAAAAAGAAAAAGATTATTATTATCACTTTATAAATAAAACTCAAATTAACTTCGATAAATATATTAATAAAAACTTTACAATTGTTTCGCCTCCTTGAGGCTTATTCAGAAGTATTACTTAAAACTAAATTAACAATCGGACGTATATATAACTATGTGCTAGAATGGGAGGTTGACAAAGAGGTTAAGTAAGGGTGAGTTATCGAGATCTAATTAGTCATTCAGGAGTACGCTGGTGTTTTTATTTTTATTTATTTCTGCTGTTGCTAATAGAGAAAGTCGATAACTTTTAGTCTCTAGATGTATTATTTCAAAGTTTTCATTAAATTTATTATTTTAATCATTAAGATGTTTTGCGTAATTTGAATCTAGTTTTTTATTTTTTTTTTCTTGGTTGTTTTCTCAAACGTACGTCCTGTTTGACCAATGTAAATCTAATTACATGAGTCGCAACTCAGTTTGTATATCCCCAATGTTTTTCGGTTTTGTCATTGTTATTTATTTTATTAATTTGAGCTTTATTTATAAAGTGATCATGAATTGCCATCAAGGAAACGTATATACCACCAATGAGATTAGTATTATCCTTACAAAGGCTTCTATTTTCCAACGGTTTTTCTTGAAAAGCGAACACATTGCGCTCTCTGTGAGGAAAAGTGGGAAATTCATACAAAAACTATCTGAGAGAACATCCTTCCTGTACTTGGAAAAATAATCTACAGCAGTTCCCTGCATGACGAATAAAGTAATGTTTCAATTAAAGCGCTAGATGGCCTTTATAAAAAAATTAGTGACAATATCTAAAAATGCAAGCAAAATTTTCAAGAATAAATAATAGAATACGCAATAAGGTTCGTACTATATTTATTTCGTTATGTTATACAGGGTCATTCAAACTGAGTGGTACATTAAACGTTTTAGAGAAACTAAGCATGTTGCAGATTTGAAAATTTGGGAGTAGAGAGTAGGGGTTATCAAGAATAATATATTTAACTATAATAATTTCAACTGACTGGAACTTCCGGTTGTACCGGAAGTTGATATCAACTTTCTTATTTTTAATGGAATGGTATATTTTTTACGATGAATTCGTATGAAACATAAAATTTTAAATTTAAACTTTCTAAGGTGCACTTATTGTGAAACATCATATTAATAATAAAATAAAACACTAGTAAAATGTTGTTAAATATATTGAGAAACTCGACAATTGTTTCGGGCATTTCCCATTATCAAGAGTATAAATAGCCAGTGTTATTCACGTTTAAGGAAACATCCTGTATATTTTTTTAACCATGAATATTTTAGATACTAATTGTTATTGACATATATAAATTTTGTTAATTAAAAAACGGGTTGCCATAATTAAATTTCCTTCATTTCATTTTCCAGTAATGGTCTTTTTTTTTTCAAACGCGTATCCAGTTTATTAGAATTCAAATATCCCGTAAAGGTAAGTTTAGGAACAGATGTTATTTGGTCCACAATTTGACACCAGTATTATAAATTATAACGTTAGAATTGTGTTTGCGTTTCTCGTTATCTGTGAAGGACACCTCAGCATCATGACATCAAGTCATCGTCCTATAACAAAAAACTGGCAGGCTTATATTATGGTCGAAATTCAAACAAATGTAGATTTTAACTTTTAAAATTCCATTCAAAAGAATTGTGGATAATTTACAATTAACAATTTAACTACATTTTAACCATTATTTATTACATATATGCAACAAATATTTAAACAAATATTACACAGGTATGAACCTACACGATGTGTTAACTAATTTATGAAAATTATTTTAGCATACGTAAAATATTCAAAGTTTTAATTGCAAATTGCTAATTGTTTAAGAAAATCTGTCGTTTTTCATTTTCGGGTACTTACTAAAAGATACTCTGAAATCAATGAAAACATAAATAAACACAATGGTTTATCGGCCTAGTGAATATATGAGTGTAATTTTTTGTTTAATATAGAGCTTTTCTGTGGGAAAATTAGAAGAAAAAAGTACTATCCGGTACGGTTTTCATAATTGATTTGTATTCTTGAAATTTGGGTTTTATTGTATATCTTGTTTCTCATTTCCCTCTTGGTGAGTTTGAGTAGAAAAATTTAAAAAACTTTTTGGCAAATTATGGAATAATTAATATTTACAGACATGATAATGTGAAAAAATAGCCAAAAACGTAAATAAATTGCAGTAGTTTACCGTTATCTTTTCACAAAATTATCGAATGTAATTTCATTTTGAAACGGTTTTGTGAGCTAGGGAGGACCGACTGCCCAGTTTATTTTGTCGAAATATGTCCGATCTCTTCTACCAATCTGTTAGTTTTTGTCGTTAGTCCTGCTAATGCTCCAGTCGCTTTCAGATAAAATGGTATTTCCTAGAAAAGCATCGTACTTACATTGTATTTTCATTGAAATTTCATTTGTTTTTCTTGTCTTTCTCTTACAGGTATTTCGTTTTGTTCTTTATAAATTGTTATATTAATATATTTGCAATTTTGATTGATAGTTAACTATTCTGAAATATAAATATAAAAATGGAATAAACAGAAACAACTACTCCGAGGGCTAATACCCCTACCGGCATTGAATTACACTGTTGATTCCGATGGACTCCCAGACGAAAATGTAACATATTCAAAAAAGAAGGAATTAAAATCCTTATTCGTCTAAATTTTAAGATCAAAGATCTCACATTTTGAACGCGTCCTACCAAGTAGGCCCAACGAACCGAAAGCCACATCCCACGACCGGTTTCGACCTATCGGGTGTCATCAGGTGGGCGCTGGCAGAAAGGCCTTTACCCCTACTGGCATTGGGTATTAGCCCTTAGAGTAGTTGTTTCTGTTTATTACATTTTTATATTTATATTTATATTTATATTTATATTTATATTTATATTTATATTTATATTTATATTTATATTTATATTTATATTTATATTTATATTTATATTTATATTTATATTTATATTTATAATATAGCCTGTAAAGGCCTTTCTGCCAGCGCCCACCTGATGAGACCCGATAGGTCGAAACCGGTCGTGGGATGTGGCTTTCGGTTCGTTGTGCCTACTTCTTAGGACGCGTTCAAAATGTGAGATCTTTAATCTTAAAATTTAGACGAATAAGGATCTCAATTCCTTCTTTTTTGAATATCTTCTGAAATAAGTTTTTGGCATAATTGCTGAAACCAAATTGAATTTTATTAGTAATTTTAATAATTAGAAGTAGAAGAGATGTGGAGAGTGTTAGAGGGGCATTTTAACCCTAACATACTTTTTAAATATTACCATAACAGTTTATAAACGATTTGGTATTGACAATAATATAGTTTATAAATTATTTTATTATAGTATGTATATCTTATAACTATTAGTTTTGCTTCACATATGAAATAAATTGTCCATTATTCATGTTATTGTGGTAATGTTAACTATAACGTAACTTCTATAAATTAATAAAAAGTGCTAATATTGTTTATAAATGTACTTACGGTGTTACAATTATTACATTTACTAATAAATAATATAAAACTTGTTATTCGTAATGTTATGTATTTTTCAGTAGTTGATAATAAATGTAGTTGTTATAATATTTTGCATTTTATTTGATAACAACATAAATAGTATAAAATGTCAAAATTAATGCAAGATTTTCCCAGGAGAAACTACTAAATAATTTTTTGCCTTTAATATTCTTCTATACCAATTTATATAATATCGCAAATAGGTTAAAAAGTGATGTTTGGAAAGTTAACTACGTGTTTTCATAATCAAAAACGACCTTGATGAACTTGTGCTCTCCTAATATAAATGTAGACCATTTAGGTCATTTTTCAATTTTGGTTGTCACGTTATTTGTTGTTTGGACCTCGTATAAAGGCCGCGTCTAAAAACTTCGATATTTGTATCAGGAGAACAGAAGTGCGTTCGGGTCATTTTTGTCAAAATATTGTTAGATCGGACCTTGTATTGGTCACGTGTTTCAAAGGTTAAGATTTGATTCATCTTTGCGCCGCCACTCCATGCTTGCTCGTTTTGATGTTGGAGTGTAATGGTGAGTATACAAAGAATATTTACCTTACTCTCTAAATAGAGTGAAAAGCGCCTAAGATATGCGAACTCGAGCAGCATTTTGATTTTCACTCAGCAACTTTGGAACCCAACGAGCTGAAATTTTTCAGAATCCTAAATTCTAACGCGTACAATGTTAACCGGCGAAATGCTGGTGCGCCGACGACGAGGATGATTTACATTTTCGACATGATTACGATTACGGCCAGCGTTAAATTCTTTGCACCAAACTTTTACACGTGGCCTCTAAAACGTTTCTTTTCCTAATTGTGCTTGCAATCTGCGCAAAGTTTCAGCTGGTTTCACGTTTTCATTTGTAACAATAATTCGTTGCGCAACGCTGTTATGCACCTCTTTCTCACTCATTGTGATAGCTATTAACCAAGCAAACGCAATAATGCGACGCCTGGATGCGCCTTGAACAACTATCCGGCGCGCAATTTAAAAAGGCTCGTTTATATTTGATCCACCCTCGTATAATAGATAACGCATAAATTAAAGAATCCAAAATTTTGATTCATTTTCGTTTCGTTAATTTGTTGTTTCAAAACTAAAGCAAAAAAAACAATATTCAACTAACGCGTATATAATTTTAAATAAAACTCTGTTTTATAAAATTACTACAGTTTACTTAATAATAAATATTTTTACCTACCTAAATTGCATTATTTAATTTATTAATGATAATAATTTTAAAAATAAATATTTAACACTGATAGCAACAATGGTTGAAAAAGAAAACGAAAGATCGTAATTTATATTTATTTACCAATGCCATTTATCATTAAAATGTGTACCTATCTTAAAAGTTTTAAGAAGTGGTTACTTAAATTTTATCTGCTAGTCACTTATTTGCAAAGTAGCCTGGAATACAACATAGAATGTCCCTATCGATTTTATTAATTTAGATGAAAGTTTGAAAACTACATTAATAAAGGTAACAACTTTAAAATATATTAAATTTAACTGTTAATTATAAATTCGTCCAAAATTTCATTTTTAGATGACCACTAAAGTCGAATTTGATACGATTACGACTACCGAAACTGCTACCACCATTTTCAGTAATTTCACCGAAAATGAATTTATATCAAAAATACAATTCTCATGGATCGACTATACCCTTTTCAGCACAATGTTAGCCTTAAGTGCATTAATTGGGGTTTATTTTGGTTTCTTTGGTAAAAAACAGGATACAACTGACGAATACCTTTTAGGAGGAAAGACAATGAAAGTTTTCCCAGTTTCGATGTCACTTGTCGCAAGGTAAAAATATCTACATTATTTTTAAAGCCATCGAAGCCTTTAGTTTAAAGAGGTTGACACAATAGAAAATAGACATAGAGATTTTATGAAGTTTTATAAATTACAAGTCACTTAAATACAAAATTTCAAGGACATTAGGATAATAGTTGAAGGGATATTAAATGAACAAATTATTATGCACCCTTATTAGAACTGCATAATTTCCATTCATAAAGTGATGTGACACAGACCATTTATTTTATACAGAATCACTAACACGTATCCGTCTCAATTACTGCATTTGTTTGTTTATATTCTCAGTTTAAAGATTTCTTAAACTATGTTTTGTTTTTAGTCACATCTCAGGATTGACATTACTGGCCCTACCAGCTGATGTTTACCGTTATGGGGCCGCTTATTGGCATACTTGTATCTGTATTGCCATCACAGCCGCAATATCAGCATACGTTTTTCTGCCGGTTTACTACAAATTACAACTGACCAGCACATACGAATATTTAAAACTAAGGTTTGATAGTCGTATGAGAACCATCACGTCTCTCTTATTCGCCATCAATGTATTTCTCTACAATCCCGTCGTCATATACATTCCTGCCTTAGCATTTTCACAAGGTTTGTGTCTCAATTTTCAAATTATTTTATTACATATGAAACTCAAATCCTAAGGCTCAATTCACACGACAGATCAGCTGATCCAGATTAGTGTATTTTTTATGTGTGCGCTGTTGGACAGTTTTTCGTCGCGTTTCACTTCAAACTACTTCTTTAAGTCAAAACTGAATCATTTTTCAATTCCCATTTGAATAACTGACTTACAGCTTTTGTTTCTGATTAAGATAAATATGTAGAGAAGAATATGGGTAGATCCATGTTTAGTAACAAGAAAAACCGTTTTTATATCGTAGCTTGATTAATTCAGAACCTCAGTGTGTATCTCATACTAATTCTATAAATGCGCTCATTCTTATTAACGTTTTACGTATGCATCGGGCCTTAAATATTTAAAAAAACAAGTATAGCCATTATTTAGTATTATGGATCTATTCCTGACGTTTTGCCTGCCTGTAGGAGTAAAATCCCAAAAACCATGGCCTACAAGCCACAATATTAAAAACGTCGACCGTATCAGGGTGTAGTCTTATTCATATCTCAAAAGCGCGCGTGCTCTCTTGGCTTTCACCATGTAGTCGCTGGTTCGTATATACCTAAAAGGTAGCTTCCCAAAAGGAAAATATCCTTTGGGCGTCGTAAGCAGTGACGTCTTCTGCTTCTAAAGCTTGACAGCCAAAAGGGCGGCACCTTCTTCCAGGCAACTCGGGGCAGCGGCAAAGGATGAGGATGGTACATTCCGCTTCCTCGTCTCAAAACCGATAGGAATGGCTGAACATTAGTCCCACTTTCTTCCTGTGGTATCGCAATTCTCTATGGCCTGCTAAGATTTCTACAAGGATCGTGGCTTTCTCTTTGCTGAGGCAAGGAACTTGTTTTTTCCAGTAGTTGCAGTTTAAATAAAAGATGAAGGTCCTGCCTGCATCCTGAATGTGTTTCCTAGTCCCTATATAGCTCTGAAGCAGCCCGTCTTGCAATTTCTTGTTTAATTAGATGTCAATAGTGAGTCTTGGACCGATGAGGTGTTGATTATGGCCATTTAGAACTTTTAATTTGAAACCACTTTCAATTACACCATTTAATAGAATCACTTTATTTTTAGCTACTGGAGTCCACGTTCATTTGATAACACCCATCGTATGTTCCATTTGTATATTTTATACCACCATTGGGGGTTTAAAGGCAGTGGTGTGGAGTGATACCCTCCAGTTCATATGTACTTCCGGTGCCATGGTTTCGGTTTTCATTTTAGGCCTTAAATCTTCTGGAGGATTTGCGAATGTTTGGCAAACATCATTAGATGGACAACGACTGGATATTCTAGAGTAATCTAATGATTCATTTCATTCATTGGAATTTAACAATAAGAGTCAATTTTTGTAAAACAATAAAACATTTTTTAGTTTCGATATAGATCCAACAAAGAGAGATGGATTTTGGGCACTCACAGTCGGACAAATTGTGCATTGGACTGCAATCATTGCTGTCAATCAAGGTTGTGTTCAAAGGTTTTTGGCTGTTCCCACAATTTCAGATGCTAAAAAGTACGTAGGCATTACAATTATCTCTTAGGTGCATTATCTAGTTTAATATTAGTTTTAATTTCAATTTCAACAATTCCAAACTACATATTCTTCTTTCTAGAGCGCTTGGTATTTTTGGGGTTGGTATGTGTATTGTAAAATCACTTTCTGTTTTAACTGGTTTGATCATTTATACCAAATATCACAATTGTGATCCACTGGCTACAAAAGCAGTAAAAAGGACTGACCAACTACTTCCTTATTACGTGATGGATGTAGCACATCACATTCCCGGATTATCTGGCTTATTTATTGCAGGAATTTTTAGTGCTGCATTGAGGTAAACCAGTAAACATGTAGATAGTTGACATGTACATAATTTTATTATATGTTAAATTTTAATTCCAGTACCCTTTCTGCAACATTAAATACTGTGGCGGGTACCATTTATGAAGACTTCGTTGCACCCAGAATGCCAGAGAAAACAACTGAAAAAACGGCCAGTAACATAATAAAAGTGATTGTAGTTATTTCTGGAGTTGTATGTACTGCTCTTGTGTTTGTTTTTGAAAATCTTGGTGGACTCTTACCTCTGACCATCAGTATCGCTGGAATCACTGCTGGACCCATGTTGGGATTATTCATTCTAGGAATGCTATTTCCTTCAGCAAACTCTAAGGTTTGGTTTTCCAAAATATTCCTCTTTCTTTTTCATCCGAATTTAAAGGTGCACGTTTCAGGGGGCTTACTGGGGAAGCATGGTAGGCTTGGTTGGTACATCAATTATTATTTTAACTGCTCAATATTACAAATTGATGAAAATTCTTATATTTCCGGAAAAACCATTGTCTACAGACGGTTGTCCACATTTCGTTAATGTAACAATAAGTTCTCCGGCAAGGTACAGTAACACAGTTAAAGAACATAGTATGTTGTACTCTAATACTCTTTGATTGATTCTCTCACAGTGATCCTGTTATATCTCAACAGCCCCTTGCGATATTCCGTATTAGCCATTATTACTATGCGTTTGTTGGAACCGCCATAACAGTAATAGTCGGTTTAATAGTAAGTTACCTTACAAAAAAACCTACCGATCCTCCAGTGAACAAAGACTACATCAGTCCTGTAGTATACTTTGCACTTCCAAAGGATAAACCTGCCGATTACTGTTCCGTGGAAAGAGCTATGGAAATGTTATCTCAATGATATAGACAACCAAATGTATACACAGTTGAAATTATATGGTTTTTGTAAAAGTTACAATAAATATTTTATATTTATCGTGTTTCACTGCCTTATCTCGTGTTATCCTTATCAATATTTTAATAATTGTAAACTGCATTTCGAAAAATTTGTCACCTAGATCAGAGTCAGATTTCAATTACTAACTAACGTATTTCTTTTTGAACTTGAAAATTTCCAAACAAAATATTATAACCGACTGTCTCTTATCGACGTACTATCATTAGCTAATTATTAACTTGAAGTTTTAATAAAAAAGTGCACCACCTAGACTTTTTCCCACATCAAGCAAATATCTAAATCTATTATTATCAATAACAGGAAAAAACATACCGACGAGGATGGGATTCGAACCCACGCGTGCAGAGCACATTGGATTAGCAGTCCAACGCCTTAACCACTCGGCCACCTCGTCACGATATTCTCCCCATCTGAAACATCTATACTTATTGGGCAAGATAATTTTCAAATATTTGAATTTAATATTTGTTGTATATTTCAAAATCTATAAATCAAAACACTTTCATAAAACGCTTTTTCTTTTTATCAATAATCTTCTTCGTTTTCAATTAACAAACATTCACAATTAAATAAATATTATTATCAACAAAGAGGCTTCCGCGGTCATGATGTACCAGATTACCAAATAACTATTTTCATAACATTTGAATATGTAATTGCAACAATTTATTAAGGACTTTCGAAGTTTTATCATTTACTAAATAGAGCATCTCCAGTAATCTTATCAAACGCAAACCTTGAAGATGATATTCAGAAACGTCGCTTCGGCCGCTTTCGACCATTTGGCTCGGCTTCACAGCCCAGATACCCATAATTACAGATGGTATTAATCTAATATTAATCGTTTTCTAGCGCGTAATAATTTGTGTAACATACTGTATCTTGCAAAGATCTAATGTTTACATCTAAAAATAACAGAAAATTGTTTGTTGCTGTGTGATGATACACTGTGTAAGGCAATTCCCACAAAGTGAAAACATTCGTTAATGTTTGCTTTTCAAGCAGTTAATATTTAGTTGCTGCGTTTCTATCGTGTTGTCTATCTGTGTATGTATTGCACGTAACATTGTTCTGAAGTGTAAAATTATTTGTGTATGAAACTAGGAAACTAAACATGCAGAAAGGTATTACCGTTAAATTTTTACTATTTTTTATTCCTTCACATATCCATAAACTTAATTCTTTGAGTGGTCAACACTATTTTGTTTGAATTATTATGAATTATTACGTCGTTTCGATAAATTCGCTGAACATATTAAGTAGACCATTAAACTTTTATCAGGTCCAGGTTATTCATCTCCCTTGGAAGCTATGAAGGGTCCTCGGGAAGAACTTCTTTACGTCATTTGTATTCAGACGAACCCCAATCCCACGAAAAGTGATCTTTTGGCCACTGTCGATGTCAATCCATCATCCCCAACTTACAGTAAAGTATATTAAGAAATAACTATTTTAAAAGAAAATTGTTTAAAGATCTATACGTATCTATATAAATGTAGATAATTCACAAAACATATACGGAAAGACTGCAAGATGAACTTCATCACAGTGGTTGGAATGTATGTTCCAGTTGTTACAAGGTCAAGGAATGCTGTCCGGTACCAGTGAGAAACAGACTAATTATGCCCAGTTTAGGATCAAACAGGGTGTATATTGTAGATACAGAAACTGATCCAAGAAAACCGAAAATTCAAAAGGTAGCTGTATTATTATTACTATTTATTTTTTAATTATTATTAAAATTAATTTTTCATGATTGCACAAACGCTATCAAAATTTTAGGTAATTGAAGCTTCAGAAATCGATGCTTTGAATTGTTCTGCTCTCCATACTTCCCACTGTTTACCCAGCGGGGAGGTAATGATTTCTGCAATGGGAGATGCGAATGGGAATGAAAAATGCGACTTTGTTCTTATTGACGCCTGTACACTAAAACCAAAAGGTAAAAAAAAAACATTTTTCTATGTATATGAAATGAATACTGTAATATACTGACAATCTTTCTAATTCTGCAGCCTTTCGTAATTTTATTTGTTTACAATCGTAAATCAGTAAATAAATTCTGTAGTTAATTAAACAAAAAGGGTCAAAGTTTATCTTTCATTATAAACGCAACCAATCTGAAACTAACAACACAAACAATTTTATTATCTTGTCAGTACAGTACTACTCGAAAATATCGAATCAGAATAATTTTGATTGGACATGATTTTTAAGGAACTTGGATTCAAGGAAATAAGCGTCCACGGTATAATTACGATTTCTGGTATCAACCCTACTATGACATTCTGGTATCGACCGAATGGGGTATTCCTAACGTTTTCAAAAAAGGGATGAAGCCAGGAGATACCGAAAATTACGGGAGATCATTGAATTTTTTTTCGTATAAGGACAGAGAACTGCTCCAGTCTATTGATCTCGGAAAAGAAGGCACAGCTCCTTTGGAAATCAGATTTCTCCATAATCCGAAAGCAAGTGAGGGTTTCGTTGGGTGTGCAGTATATTCAAATATTTTCAGGTAATTATTAATTTCTTAGAATTCATCTTGTAGAAAATCATGACCTGAAAAGGCCAATCTTTGGCTAAACAATTGTAGTGTTTCGACAACAAAACAATATTGAAACAAAGTGGTGTTTGATTCAGTTTATCATCAAAAATTTAACTCTATTTTAACATTCACAGATTCTACTTGTCAGGTGATGGTAAATGGAAAGCCGAAAAAATTATAGATATTCCACCAAAAAAAACATCCAATGGAGAATATATACATGGTGAGTTCCGAAGTAACGAGAATTAGACCGTAGATTTGTAATTTATTATGTTGTATGACCTTTTTGTTTTTATATATATCCATTAGGCTCAATGATAATAGTTTTCTAATTTTACATTTCCCTTTGAGTATTTTTAATAAGAGAGATTATGAAGGGTCGGTAAATCCTACCTATATTTCATCGTGAATCGAAGGTGTTATAATTTTGCTAGTACTCCTAGATTCTGGTTCCCAATGGAACTTCTGGTACTAGTAATGTCTGGTACTGTGTCTTAGTAATCCCTATTTTGCTGCTCGAGATTCTGTGTTCTGATAGTATTTGTGATACCTAGCTATTCTTGAAATATTTTCCAATTCCAGTTTCCATCAGTATCTTTGGTACAAGATTATTTTGAGGCACACTCCAGCACCTGTTCCATTTTTGTTCACAGACGTAGTTCTTGTTCGATATCATTGTAATATTCAGCTTTGTACTTTTTATAGTATGTACCTACATAATGTATTACAATCTCTATATTTCAGGTTTAACAAGCGACATTCTGATCTCTTTGGACGACAGATTCCTGTACATAAATAACTGGATTCATGGAGATATAAGACAGTACGATATTACAGATACTAAAAATCCCAAACTTGTGGGTAAGTTCAAATTTTGACATTCAATTGGTATATGACTTTTCATCTTACTTTGTCATAAAAGGTCAACTATTTCTGGGAGGGAAACTTACAAAGGACGCAAAAGAGAAAGTAGTAGAAGATCCAGAAGGAAAAACACCCGTTGATCCTGTTTATGTAAAAGGAAGAAAACTTCTTGGTGGACCACAAATGATGCAATTGTCACTTGATGGAAAAAGACTTTATGTGTCATCTGGTCTATTTTCACCGTGGGACAGACAATTTTATCCGGAAACTGTAAAGACTGGAAGTTTTCTCGTTAAAGTTGATGTCAATACACTTAAGGGAGGATTGAAATTGGATGAAGACTTTCTAGTCGATTTTGGGGAAGACCCTTCGGAACCCCTCTACGCCCATGAAATTAGGTAAATATCGATATTATCGAATAATTTTTAAATCACTGTTCTGGTTTTGTTTCAGATATCCAGGAGGTGATTGTACCTCCGATATCTGGCTTGCAGATAACTGAGTTTTTAAAAATATTCTGTATATTCCATATAAATATTTTATAATAACCTTTTGTACTTTATAATCAAATAAAAATCATATGATATATTTTAATCTTCTTTATGGTCTTTTAATGTACTCAATTTTATTTACCAAAAACAAAAAGGTGAAACCGCAAAAGAATAACTAATTCATTATGATGAATTATTTCTAACTTCTAATTTTTACTTTTTTGAGCTAGTTTAGATAAACTTCTTTTTGAAGTATTTTGAATGTTCTTTGGAAGGTTTCTAACCTTCCTAGACATGTCTTTATAAAGTGAGTTAAAAACGGAGACACTTCTTCAATTTTTTCATCTCCTTCTGATTTCCTTGGTGATTAACTATTAAAATTATTAATTTTTTAATTGAACACCTAATATTCGAGTCCTGCCAAGATGTCAATACTTTCCGTGCTGCCTCGGTATAATACGTAAGGTGTGTTGTCTATATGAAGTTCCTATAAATCCAAACTTTAGATTCTAAAGAGTCAATACGGGTCACATGGTCTACCACAGGTTCACTCTTTCACAGATGAGAAGGGTAACCAACAGAACGAGGCAAGTGTGCCATGGCTCAGAAAAACAGTCACAGTCAACACTGTCTGTAAACGTGTTATGTGGGTAGAGACATGCATGCGTTTTTCTAGTTTGCGTGTTATACGTGTGACATGTATATAGCTAGTTAAAGTGAGATAGTTCAAAATGATTCGGTGGTGATTCTGTTTACTAAAACAAACAAACTGAGGCGGGCTTTGAACAACTCGGCCATTAGATAATTATCTATCGGTCAGTTAGTTAAATGAAACTTTTTCGAGAGTATTGTGTGTTATTATGTGTTTTTTTTTCTGTTGAAACAATTATGGGGAGATTGTAATTTTGTATTATTTTCCTTGAAATATTGAAGATTCACAAAAGTTCGGAAGGATTGATGAAGAGCACCAGTTTTTTAACAATGACTTCAGATTATTCGTGGACTTCTAAAGGGCTTCAGCAACAGTAAGGTAGGAAGCTTTTCGAAAATCAATACGGGTTTAGTTTTAGTATCTACGTTACGTAAAACGTCAGTCACATACAGTACCATATACCATCAGCACACGAGGGAAATATTCGTTTAGGGATAAATTCCAGATTATCGAGTGGTTTTCAATTAATGAAATGCAGACAATTTTTTCGATGTTTAACGAGGACTTTCACAACTTTGAAAGATCGATTCTTCTCACTCTATTGTTCTTGATTCCAATTAAGATTCTGCGATAAATTGTTATACGTGCATAATGCATCAATTCAAAATGATGTGAAAAAAAAAGTTTTATTATACCTACTATACCTATCTTTTTCATAAGTAATGCCATATTTAGTATTATGGCATTTGCTATCAATTCTAATTGTTAATTTATTTTCAAAAATTATGATTAGTTATATAAACACAATGTTATCGAACGCATTGTTTTACTGACTGAATTTTATGCATATATGTTATCAAATTGATTGTATACTAAAATAAAGTTGTTTTATTTTCGAAAAACAAAAGTTACGAATATTGTGCATTGGTCGAATGTTTATTGTAAAAAAATGTTTTACTTGTATATATATATATATATATTTCTATTCGTGCTTGACCCCAGATATGAGAAAGAGGTTGGTCACATCCTTCTTCGACTTATCTAATCTCCAAGTGTTATTTATTATACGCAGAAACGGGTCATAATATGTCAGCTTTTGATACACAGAAAATATAAAAAAGACCAAAATGTTTGCCAATTTATTTACCTGATGTATAAATGTCTTAAGTTAGTGCCTGTTGCTTGTAAAAAACATACAAATTAGAGTTTCATACATCGATCTCAATGTTTTACGTTACTTAATTGTAACACGGATCGAAAACAATCTGAATCATTTTTAATGGTTTTTGGTAAAATCAATTTGCAGCGCTAACAAAATGAATACTGAATCCGTATCGGTAACGGTTAGACTTCTATTAAGTATTACATATACCTAAGGCTATAAGCAAAATTATATCTGGGTTCTTGGATGACTCTCGTGAAAGAACCTCCTTCGCGAAGTTCATCTTTCAACTGCCTCTTACATCCAATGAAAGTATTTTTCTTAAATTATACATGTTGCATATATGTACTGAGCATCCATGTGCTTTTTATTAATCTGTTGCGAAGCAGCCACCTCCTTTGTTAAACTCTACACTAATGAGAATTGTATTGTTACTCTAAGGATTAATTACTTGTAATTGTTGTAACTGCCTTAGATGTTTTAATTGTTGCTTTCAGACTTGTGTTATCGTTTTCACAAAACTGAACCTTATATATTTATCTATATTTAAATTCTTTGTGATCAACGCGTGTTAGGATGTAATACCTAGTTCAACTGTAGAAATTTTGTCAAAGAAAACGCAATAAATTTTAATACTATTGGTGAACCCCCAAGGAGGTAAAAGATTTGGATAGATGTAACTTGAAGCTAAGACAAGTATTTTTAGAACACAAAAATATGATATGTGTGATGGTAGTGAGTGAATGACATGGTTGCCAAAAATGCAGCGCAGATTATGTGAATAGCACTTTCTATTTCCTTGTCACAAAAGTGATAGGAAGAACTGATGGTTAATCCCAGTGTTTCTTTGGTATTGCAGTTCTCCGTGAACTGTGAGGATCTCCTCTTTCTATCTGCTGAGACAGAGTTTGTTCTTTCCAGTCTACAATTTATAGTAGAGATAAAGGTCTTAGCCTCCCTACATCCTGGTTGTTTTCCAATCCCTACATACTCTGAAGCAACCCATCTCGCAATTTTCTGCTGTTGATAGGTCAATAAGGTGTTGCTAAGCACCCACTTTCACCAGGTCGTTGACAAACCCGTTTCCTTGTATGGCTCGGGAACCAGAGCAAGACTACCTTGGTCGGGGTCGACAGTCTGTAGAGAGTTTAGTGGCAGTTCTCTAACTGCTTCGATTTAGTCAAATTTCCTCTGAAGACATCGAAAACACTTTTGCAGTGTGCCCAATATATCGGTTGCCAATACTGCCAGGGCGCATCCAGTAATGACTACTATGTCCATCTGAAAAGGAGTGGCAAACTGGCCCAAGATTAGTGAATACTTGCTCCCACTTCAACCGTTCTGTATTCCTAGATCCATCACGTCACACGTGATAGAGATTTTTCCCGAAGATCGATCCTCTTTTGAGTAGACACTGATCTTACGTTTTCTATCAAAGAGAATCAGGATCTTTATGTAGTCAGGGGATCTCAAGGATGCCACTCGTTTTCACATACTTAAGAGGTCAATGAAGCCCACCATACCATCCTCTTCTCGGTTGTTGCGGCCGCTTTGAGTCACTTTGAAACATTCAATGCCAAGGAACATCCCCAGAGCCACAATGGGATAGACCTTACTGTACCAGCTTTGATTTTCGCTTTTTATATACAAATTTTTAATTTAGAATTTTCAAAAGCCTTCAAATAAAGTATAGAGGACCGACCATCTTCTTGTATTGTTACAGATTGCAGTATTTTTGGTTAATGTTGGCTTGAGTTGGAAATGTCTGCCGATACAATTTTTTCTGTCCCTTTTGTATAGCACGTGTCAAAATAACTGTTACATTCATACAAAAATTTTCTTTCGCTGTCAATAAGTGGCTTATTGTTTCGTTACCATTTTGTATATAGTGTTAGTCAGTATATATTAATAATTAAAAATATGGGCGGTATTTAATATTTTAAATACATAATCAGTATTTAAATATAAAGTGGTCTAACAAGCTAACTTCACCTAACCTAATATAACATAAGTCGTAATTAATTCTACTGGCCGTTCAGTATTTTACACTGACAATTTTGGTAAAAAAAATACTAACCAACCATAGAATTACAAAACTTTAACTTATTTAGGACAACCAACCAAACGTATTGCATCTCTACTAAACAAAAGTGATTGTAAGGTTGTGTTCAAAACTAGCATCAATCTAACAAATATATAAAAAACAATAAAGACGAAACCGATATATCAAATAAATGAGGTGTTTATAAGGTGCAATGTAAATCAAATAATATGTACTATATAGGAAAGACATATAGGAACTTTAAAACTAGGCTAAATGAACATAAAAGATCATATATAAATAAAAAAACAGACTCCAATTATGCATACCATCTAATTAATAACAACTACGAATTTAATGACGATTATCAAGCTTTACATGTCGAAAACAATTAATATAAATTATTCTTATTAGAAGCTATAGAAATAAATAAATGTAAAAATATTAATTTGTTAATAAATGAACAACTAGATGTAGGAAACTCCCCATTATTAAAAATCCTTCCTACTACTATCCCCACCCCTTAAAATAGTATTTAAGGACAAAACATTGTTTAGTTTTTAAGTATTATTGTATTACTTCCGAAGAAGTCACAGTGTGACCACTTAATTTAATTTAATGCCTTTTACTAATAGTAAGACATGAATCATGCATCCTACATGAATATGTACGATGTAGGGTTGTTCGAAGCCCTACTCTTTAGTGACATCACCCTACATAATGTGCAAAAGAATGGAACTTTTTAATACAGACAATACATCGTCGAATGTAGGCTTTCACGGCCGGTGTCTATTGATGAAATAACTTCCGGGCTAAGTAGCATTCGTCGCTACATCGTCAACGAGAACGCTTCGACCACGCCATTGAAGATGTCTTCCGCAGAAGACGAAACGTCTGGTATCATTAACCAACCAAGACCACGGCAACTTAGCCCGGAAGTTATTTCATCAACAGACAATACAGTTTTGTTATTTCAAAACTAACACAAATAACCTCATCGTTAGCAGTCATTTCATACTTTTTGTTTTCTGTAATTTATACTAAATAGATTGTGTCAACTGTAACTCTGATATTTATTATACATTTATACGCGAATCAATTTCAAGGAAAAAGGAATCCTTTGATTATTATAGTAATATCTGCGTGAGTCACGATCATTATCTACACCGCACCTTGATAAGATAAAGCATGTTTTTAATGACTTGGGCTGTTTTATTTATGTTTTTGAATGAAGTAGAAATAGGTAGGTGTAATGGAAACTCAGCAGTAAAACCATAATCCAAATATTGCCAGTTGCTCTGCTAAAAGGCAATAATAAAACAGTTTATGATCAAGAATCACGTACATATCAAATATTCATGTTACGCAGAGCAACGGTGTGTTTGGCATGTCGTTCACTGTCATTTTAAAAACACACCGCCTCAACGTTCGCCAAACCTATAGTATGTTCATTACACATTGGCAGTTTTTTTTACATAACCTAATTTAGGTGAAATAGTTACGTCGTGAGTTCAGTTCGACAAATCGATATCCTTATTACAAAGAAAGGAACCTTGTCAAACATTAATAAACTCACAATTACGTAGATAAATATTTGGGATTCTGTTTTTTTTAAGCTTCCAACATTCAACTATCTTGATAAATACCGGTGTTTTAAGAATAAACGTCATAATGTAGTTAATATAGCAGTCTGCTTTTGGAATATTCTGTGTATTTCTAGGGGATTTGTCAAGACTGACGTGGTATGACGTCATTCCTAATGACGCGATAATCACGTGTGCTTATACGTAATTATTTACTGTATAGATATTTTGTTTCAAAATTTCGATCATTTTCGACAAAAATATTCTTGACGACCATGCGACAAACAATTTATATACGAAGAAATAGTACCAGGATATTATCTTATCGTGACCCAAAATTATATGTTTTAAGAACAGCCTATATTAATAAAAAATGCAATATTCCGATATAACACGATTTTAGTAGGCGTTACACAATTTGTGCTGACAAAAACAAATGCATACAAATACACACACACAAGGTTTCCAAGGAAACAAGCAACACATATAGGGGCGTCTTTCCACCCACACCATTACGAAACTTTAGAGTTAACATGCCGTGTAACAAAAACACTAAATACATAATTATATAATAATAACTTCATGGGCAACATTGTCAATGTCACGATACCGTATACCTTTAATCTAATTTCATATACTAATTGAAAAATTTATTAGTGGGCCTTTTTCATGCCTTAAAACTTTTTTAAATCATTAATTAACGTTGACCCTTACTTGATGAAAATTCATAGTTGAAACTATGAAGTTTTCACTAATAAATAATAAAAGGTTAATCAAATTAACATGTATTTTATGGGAGCTTAATAATTTGTGTGAGTAACAGACACAAATTCAGTCAAGGAAACTGGAAACTTTGAAGGTGCCGTAGAGCATAAAAATTTTTCATTGGAGCTATTTACTGCGGTTTAGAGCTGATTTGATATTATACATTCACAAAGATATCTGTAACTTTTAAAACGTCTAGGAAGCGCGTTTTTTAATTAAAAAGTGATGTGTGCCTAAAATGATGTCAACTCATACTCAGAAATGAGTGTAAATGAAAAATAAATGCGAGGGTTGCTATTTATATTTTGAGTCTAATAATGAAAAGACAGCAATTTATTCTCGAAGAAGTCATTTGGTGACAAATCAGGACTGTACGGAGCATGACCCATCAATTCGACGTTTTGGCCAGTCAAATAGGTGGTTGTTTCAGCAGATATGTAAGAGCTTCCATTGTTCCATTGTCATGATGAAGAATTATCATTCGTTATCGCTTCTTTGTTCATATTTGATTAAATACTTGTAGATCTTATATACAGCTTTTGCTCCACCGCGATTGTATTTATTGAGCATTTTTGTGCACCAATTGACACGAGCATCTTTTGAGCTTTTGTCAAATTATGCGAGATCTAACGCGAACAAATCTTTGTCACAGCTAAATGTTCGTGCAATATCTTATTGATAACGATCTTGCAATATCAGTTCGCGCACAGAATCCATGTTTTCTGGCACACCTGATTTTGGATCACCTTATTCACTAAAAGAAAACTTTGCTTTTTATTTATTTCACTTTTCCTTTTATCCGGTCTAATCGAATTCCAATTCCAAAACTGTGTGTTTCTTCCGATGCCCTTTATTGATAGCTGCCTCACTTATTTTTAGTATATATATTGATTGATTATTATCATATCTTTACATTTCTTGCTGTTGCATTAGTCATTACAGAATGTTTTCCTTTAGAAAGTAAAACCAAAAAGGTTTTTGGAATAAGGTGCCGTTTAATTTGGTACTTGCAATTAGAATTATCCGCGTCAATTAATATTGTACGTACTCTACATTAAATACCGTAACACTTGAGTAAAATATGTAACAACGTCCAACAGTAATAACAATAGCATCTGTAGTACCTGTAGTACCTGCCATTCATAATACCGCAAACGTGAACCACATACATAAATATATACGTACATGCGTGTTATGATGAATCTTCATTTAGTATGCATAATCGTACCTGAATGTGTAAATAATCCGTAAATACGAAATGAGGAAAAAAAGAAAATAAAACTGCCAATTTTGAAAGGAAGTAAATCACTTAAAAAGGTATTAATTTTCTATTTGCAGAAATAACGTTTACTAGGTATACTTTTAGTAATTCGAATGCATTAGTTTTCAAAGTAGTCAAATAAAATTTCGATGATCTATACAACTGAAAGATTAGAAAAGTAAATATTTAAAAAATAAATCTTTTATATATTTGCATTAGTACAGACTAAAAAAATAAATGTATTTATGTCCTTATTATTCTATCTTGCAACCTAAACTATAAAAAATGTATTTAATGTTTAAGCCCGGCGCAAAATAAGACGCAGCTTGGTGCGAAAATCACGGCGCCACTTTATAGATAATCTAAGTCCCTTTAAGTTCTCTAAGTTCCTCTTTATAGAAAGTTTGCCAGTAGATCCTGCCTCAAGACACTAAATAGAACTGCCATCCAACTTGCGATGTTCGTCTTCAAATACATTTAAGAAATTTGTTTCATGTTCTTGGAATGACTGTCATTTAGAATTTTTCGAAACAGGCAGTAACCTACCCCGACGTTGATGGTGTAAATTTGAAAGAACGTGACGTTTTGTCAACAAAGTTGACAACTCATTAGTACAAGATATGTTAAGTACCGTTTTGAAATTAATAAAAAACGTCTTGAAGACGCTGACCGCCGAGATGTTTCTTCAGGTGCAGGAACAAATGGTAGTCACTGGGCGCCAGATCAGGACTGTACGGAGGATGATCTAGGGTTTCCCAGTGAAAGTATGCGATAAGATCTTTGGTCCGATTAGCCACATGCAGACAGTCGGCGGGACTCACGATTATCGGAGGCATTTAAACACTCAGTAAACAACGTAAACAAGGGCGAATCAGACTCTAATGGCGTTAGTGCGTAGGTGAGAGATGCAGGTACTCAGTGCGCATGCGCGTAACGCTGACCGCAGCGCTGCGGTAGCAGAATTACAAAACGGTACTTACTTAAAAAACATGCCTCGTATAAAAAATAACCACTAACCACAATAAGTTCAAACAGTACGAATGTTCATCTAACGGAATCACTACTGCACTGGCATCTAATGATTGTTTTGTATCAATTACTTTCTAAGTAAGTTTTCTTTTATAGCATACCAATGCGTTTTCATTTTCTGATTAATCCTTGTATATAAAAGTAATTCGGTGTAATGATCATTAGTAAAAGAAATGCAACCAAGCCTATAAAATTATTTCTCACTCTCCCGCTACTTGGAGTGTTTTCCGACGTTATCTTAAAAAAATCAAATTACAAGTAGATACAACTTGCACGTTTACCTGCCTGCGGTTTGAGGTTATTAACGGAATATCTGTTATACTTCGCTTACGTCGGTCGCGTCGTACCGCTGCGTTACAGTGGTTAAAAATCCAAATTGTAAATTCAAATAGGCCAATGGCTCTATTTGCTTACCTTAATTATTAAAATGCAGCAGTATTACCTATAAATCAACCGACATACGAACGATACAATTCAGTAACATTCTTGGAACTAATTATACTAACTGAAAATAATACGTATATTCGTGAAAGGTTTTAGCCCTTTCGTCTGCATTTGATACCCTTAATGTTGTACTAGACAATAAACAAAGATCAGGTGTAGATACCTTATAAAAATAATAAATATTCAGTCGTAATTTTTAGGTAGAGGTTGAAAAACCAGTTAAAATTAGTTATTGTGGTTAAACCAATGATTCGTCATCATATAAGGAAAGGTAACAAAATACGTTAAAGTTATCTGAAATGTACCTTACCTGTTTATGGTGAAGCAATATTTTTTTATAATATAACACACCTATATACCTCAATACATGATGGAGGCCATAGGTTTTACTTACCAGCATACAGGAGCTAACTTATCTTCAGACGAAAACTGATTTTGCATCTTCCAATATTGTAGAGAAATAGTTTTTTGAGACAATTGAGTGAATTATTATATATCTCAACGAAAATTTAAAATTAAAATGGCTCTGAAAACACACCGAGCGGCGTGTTCTAGTGCACTACATCATTCGGGAGGAGTTTCCTTGGATCATTTAGGCAAATACTGGAGCAGTAATATTCCACAATAATCTTTCACTTCTCTTCTGTCTTTATTTCGTCCGTCTCATCTTTCTCTTCCTAACCACACCACCCACCCATACGCCTTACCCTCCGGCTTTGCACTACACTGTAGGTCGGAGGGACTGCCCGCCCACCAGCACGAGTAGCTGGTGGGAATGAAACAAAAAAGTTTTTTTTTCTGAAAACGCATTATACAACTTATTAAACCGGGTATATCATATGTGCCATTATTGCTTTAGTTGTTTACCGAAAATCGATTTACATTAATTTTATATCATTTAAATAAATTATAATTAGTAGTAATTGTGCATTAAAAAACAATATCCATATCATTAATATTAACTAAGTTTATATGCCTACCAGATTTTCTTTAAATGATACTCTTCGCAAGACTATCAATCCAGTTGTAAATGTAATTGTGTAATTTCCTAAATAACATTGAACTGCGTAACCATTTAATTTATTCCTTTACTATATCATTATAATAAACAATTACAATGAGACATCGTACAAGGTTTTCCTATCATATATTTTTGTTTTGTCATCTCAACTCTCGCTTTCTTGTTTTTACTCTCAAAGCCACATAGGATTTGGTGAATGTATTATTCGCAAAATTAATTAAAAAGATAAATACACTGTAATTAAAACTACATATAAATATTAATTGATTGATGGTGAAGATTGAAAGTAAACAAATACATAAAATCTGTAGGTACATAAAAGATTCTACAACTTGCCAGCTAAGTTGTGTACCAAAAAAAGTCCAATTCTAGTCAGGTAGTCCGTTAATGACAAATATTAACTCTCGTCCAAAATTTTTTACCTGGTAATAGTGAATTTGAACAAACATTAACTCTAGTCTAAATAATTATACGACTAAATAAAATGCAAAAATATATCCATTTTGTTAATATACAGGGCGTTTGTTTATAAACAGATATTAGAATACTTATTAGAAACACATTTTACAAAATCGAACCTATTTATTTTATTTTCCGATTGTTCTTTAATTTTCCCTGAAATAAATTTTAGAGGCCCATATGGTAGGATGAAAAGTAGCGTTTTCGTCAATATACGTATCTACGAGATAAACAAAAAATTGTATTACTCGTGGGCCGTTCGGTAGTTCTGCTGCAAATTCATTCATCCCCAATTTTTTCCGGCGATAAAAAGGTTAGGGAATGTTTTTAAGTCGTGCTATATATGTCCGTAAATGTACCTTTTCGGAGTAATAAACTAATTAAGCGAAGGTATTGTTATTTTCCTTGGACGAGAGTTAATCCAGGGGATGCCAATCTTGTTACTGTTGTCACCTCTCGTAGCTTGGTGGTAAAAGGATTGGGTTCGAGTCCCGGTGAGGGAGTGACATCAGTAACAAATTTTTCCCTCATTGTATGAGGTAATCTGTAGTGGGTATAAATTAATTCAATAATTAATATCGCATTAATGTACTGACGTAATGTTTATACGCCTTTCTCTCCTTGATGCTAGATAAAAAAATTATAAATATGAAATCAACAGAAACAACTACTCCGAGGGCTGTTGACTCCATATTTATATTTATATTTATCATATAGCCTGTAAAGGCCTTTTTGTCAGCGCCCACATGATGAGACCCGATAGGTCGAAACCGGTCGTGGGACATGGCTTTCCGTACGCTGTACCTACTGTGTGATCTGTGATCCTTAAAATTTAGACGAAAAAGAGTGTTAATGTCTTCTTTTTTTGAATATGTTATATCTGCGTCTAAGAATCCATCGGAATCAACAGTGTAATTCAATGCCGGTAGGGGTATTAGCCCTCGGAGTAGTTGTTTCTATTGATTCCATATTTATATTTATATTTAACTTACTAAAGTTCCGAAAAGGTATAGTTCCTGTAGTCCATTGAATTAAAAATAATTTTATTTGCACGCAAATTACACGATAAATTCGTAAAATTAATTTTTAGATATCCATAAGACCCAGGATTTTCATTGTAATTTTACTGCAAACTTTACTTACATTTTAAATCTAACAGTTTCGGAAATAAGAGAGGGAATACTATATTTGGTATATTTTTCCGAAAATATTTTTTTAATATGTAAGGTAACATATAATTTCAAATAATGAAAAAGATTATTGTTGCATTCCCCACACAATCACAATCTCTTGTTAGAGGACGCCCCATATGGAATTGTATAAAATTAGAAAAATTGTGACTTAATTTTAATATGAATACTTTAAAATGCTAATTAATTCAGAAAATATATGGATTACTAAATTTTATGTTTTCACGACACAATGCATATTTTCTGAAAAAATCGGTCTTGAGAAACAAAAGGATGGGGTGAATACGTAGCTGATCTTTCTGGCAGCTGAAGCCAGACTAAATAAATGAAGCAGAACATATTTTGACATTTTATTCGTAAAACAATAGCTATTTATACAGTATTTAACTTAAAATTTATCTAATTAATCATCATCCGAATTAAATTGCGAGGAGACCCAAGCAAGGCTCCATTTAAGATTTGTGAGCATAAATTTTAAGGCTTTGGTCCATTGTTCTTCAGAGTTGAATTGAATCTTGACTGAATAATTTACTTCAGAGGATGAATCTTCCTTTATTCATTCGATAAGGAAGGCAAAAATCTTTATCACCTTCTTCTACTTTTTCTTTAAATTGTTGCAAACAATCTAAAAACGCTACCATTCCTGAATCAAATTTTGTGTCCCATAAAAAACGAAAACCACCCGATCCATAGAGCGGTAATTCTTTTTGCTCAGCCATGACTTCAATGTAGGAGTGGTTTCCAAAAGGAACTAATTTGTAACGTTCAAATGTTAATCCTATTTTTCTAGCTAAAGCGGCCAATAAAAGTGCTGTTTGCCCCCATGCTGCATTTATTTCAGACCAATCGACAGGAGCTGAAGGAAGACGTCCCAATCGGAAGTTATTTATGGTGCCAAAATGACCTGCATGCCATATGTGAAAAGTTGCATTGAACACATTTGTTTTTTTTAATTTATCTAACTGAGACTGTGCATAGGATAGTTGGCACTCCAGGCTCCTGTATTCATCCTCAGTAAGCACATAATCTTGTCTATGACGAGTGTATTCCCTCCATAGTTTGTCCTCTTCATGCTTGAGTCTTTCAGCTTCTGTTTCTTGTTCGCTAATGGCAGTTTTGATTTTTTCTTCTTCTAATTGAAGATTTTCTAATTCTATAAGAAGACGCTTTTCTTCTTCCTCTAGTTCTTTCAGTTCATTCTCAAGAGAGTCTAATTGGGGCTGTTGGGTATCCTCTTCAAGTTTTTTGAAATATTCATAGTAATCTTTGTAATCCTTTTGTGTCAATTGTACTTGTTTTTCTAATAAATCTATGAGAGTATCAGTACATTCTTCACATAATGGATGATCAATATTTGAATGTCCTGACAAAGTATCAAATAAGGCAGCTTTCACCTTAAGCTGATTGCTTATAAGTTCTACTTCTCCAGTATCTGTGACAAGCATGAAACCATTAGCACCATTGCCAGAATCAGAGAGACGACAAGGCTGCACAAAGTGATCCAGACTAGTTGTTTGGGAGTCCAAATCTATTTCTACATTATTTTGGACTGGTAAATGTAGTTCCGCTAATGTATGTTCACTTAGATTGTTAAAAGAGTTAGTTTTTACATCATATGAGTGAACCTACATTTTCAGCATTTACTCGTGAAGAAACAGTCGACATAAATCAATTATTAACTCTCTTAAACGAGACCATTAAAGTCTGTACAAGCCATAAATTTTGATTAATGTGAAATAGCTTTTTTAAATTATTCTTAACGGTGGAGATATAATTGTACATATATACATACACAGTCGTAGCAACTAAGTTGAACATATGTAGTATGATAGGTATATGGGGGTGCTGTAACCATATACTACCGCATTTTTTAATTGCCAAGTGCACCAAGGTTAGTTAGTTAGTAATGAATGACAACACTACAATTTAAGCCAGTAATTACATACTTCTATTTTTTACTTAATCATGTAGACTTTTAGGAAATACTGTTGCCGATGAAGGTTGAAGTGTATAGGTATGTGTGTGTGTGAGTGTGCGTTAGTTTGCCTGAGGTACCGCCAAATTATGTTCTTTAATTATCGAATCAGAGTTACGTTTCTAACATAATGGTTTTCTGACTGGTATTGTTAAAGGTATATTTAATATACAGTCAACTGTGAACATCAAACAAACGATTTTTTCACATCAGTGAACTGTATCACTTTCTGGATAATAATTTTAATAAATATACTTATGTTATGTAACAAAAAAACAGTTAAATACACCATTCTAGAATATGGTTAAGTGTTTTACATAATAGCACAGTTTTATAATGTATGGTTAGCGAAGATTTAGACAGATTTTCAGTGTATTATACTTGGCACAAGTTGAACCCTTCCAAGTTTGGATGAAAAGGTACAGTGGCCGGCATCTAAGGAGATTCAGCGACGGTCAGATTGATAGGTAGCTAGGCGGAAACTTTTAGCATAGCAATAAATGAAACAGCCAATAAGAATATAGCTGGACCGAAAGATCAACTTGCAGTACAGCAGCGCGTATCACTGAGAGAAAAAGTACTGAACACGGAACACAAGTGAATTCATTCAACTGATTTACTTACCCTAACAACCCTTTCTGTACACTGTCAATTTGCAACTATTTGCCACTACGCTACTTAACCTTGCTGAGAAGTTGTCATTTTGCCTACCGGTCGATTATCCCCGCCCTAAAGGGGCTATGCTTCGCTAGTTCGCATCCGATGATTTATGGCTTTTGAATCTCCTTAGGTGCCGGGCACTGTACTGTATTAACAATGGCGTTCCTTGTTCATCTATATATACCACAACCTAATTTAACCACAGAATCTACGGCATCATATCAATGACCCCACAACGACCGAACATTAACATTAAGAAACACTGAACACGTCAAAATCGTGGACATCGAAAGTATATATATATATATATTACAGTATTATTATACCAATAATTGGGATACTCAACCAGGTTAGTCCCTGTGATTGTAATATACAGTAAACACGTACTAAAAAATTGTTTCAGCTTTGTCAAAAAGTCTGAAGTAGCTAAAGGCTAACGAAATGATCGTCTTTATATATAATGTAGCAACTTTTCTCCTATCGTTATTTATTTAAACAGGTCCGGAATTTATTTAACACTAAAACGTACCATATACACTTATTTATCTTACAATCAGATTATTTATATCGCTTTTAATTTATATCACTTTTTATCTTGTTCGCGGAGTATTTATATCACCTGTCTTGTATCAAACTACATATCGTCGAAAGTTATAGTTACCTAGTTTATATGGTTATAGAATGTTCCAGAACATTTCGGAAACTTTTTCAAAAGAAATTATTCTGATGAAGTCTTCGGCTGTTACAATTTAGTCTACTCTAGCTCGAATTCTTCAGACTGTTTATATCAACAGTGCGATAATATGAGGCATGTTTTTAAAGTTTTTTTTTACTTTTTAATTAATGAATGTATAATGTGATAATATCCATAACAGATAAAACGAAGGGAGGATTAGCAAAACTAAGTATCATTCATCAAGGAATTCAGAAGCGTTTTGTCCAAAGTAAATCCTTAAAGGGAAGGATAAGTTTATGGTCATCTACATTTTGTTTGGTTCTTAAATTAGTGAAGGATGCATGTAATAAAATTTAATTAATCAAGCAAGCACTTACAATCAGTTGTACATACTTAAATTGGTTATCCTCTATTAAGCCACTTTAGTTTGTGATGCTTTTTTATGTTTCTGCTTCTCGTACTTATGTAAATTATAAACTGTCAAGTGCTATAGAAGTGATTAAATTATAGCCAAAAAAAAACTGAACAGCACTATTTAAGTAAAGACAAAACGAAATTTTAATAGACGAAGTACAAATAATATACATACAATAGAACTTCTCAATAGGGTCAGTGAATATTTCATGAAAATTTGGCAGTTTAGAGGTTTTTTGAGCAAGCGAACTGAAAATATATAAGACAAAGAAAAAGCTGATTTTTTATGTTTCAAAGGTTTTTATTAAAACTCGACGATCGTTTCGGCTAGCGAAGCCTTTTTCAAGAGTAGATCTTATAAATGTAAACTTATCAAATAAAATAAAATAAATACAGGTATACGATATACAATTGAGACCTAACCTAACCTAACCTAACCTAACCTAACCACCCACCAATTCCCACGATTCCTGTAAGGAGGCTGAAAAGGGCTTTACGCCCTACCCTCCGGCTTTGCACTGCAGTGTAGGTCGGAGGAACTGCCCGCATCAGCATGAGTAGCTGGTGGGAATGAAACACAAATGGACAACCTATTGTGTGTTTATTGATGGGAAATCCAAATATGTATCTATTAATAAGTTATTTCGAAAATCTGACTGTAAGTTTGTGATGTTATCGTTTCGTTTAAAAGCTTTCTTAATTTCTAATTCTTCTAATAAGTTGAGTCTTTTTCCTTTCTTTTCGGCATGTAATAATCTAATACTATCAATATCTAAATTATGGCTGTTTTCTACACAGAAGGTGCTAAAGCCTGTAGATTTTTTTTCTTATCATTAATGTCCCTAACATGTTCTTTTAGTCTTATTAATAATTTTCTACCCGACTGGCCTAAGTAAAAGGCATCGCAATTTAAACAGTTAATATTATACACACCACTTTTGTTCATAAACGATTGTTTTTGTATATTATTGACTAAAAATTTACCTAAGTTACTCTTATTAACCGAAATAGTGTTTTGACCCAAAGCATTAAGTTTTTTACAAACTTTATTACTATAACTGGGAACGTATTTAATGAACCTATAATTCGTTATTTAATTTTTATGAAAAACTGAATACAATTTTTTATTTATTAATCTCTTTTTCATTTTTCTAATCATATTATCAACTACAATGGGATTGTAACCGTTCTTAGAAGCTATAATTTTAATTGTTTTTAGTTTTTGTTTGTAATTATTACTGTTTAGCGGGTAGTTCAATAATCTATAAATGTAACTATTAAATGCTGCTATTTTGATTTGGTGTGATTGATGTGACTTTGCATTAATAGTACAGTCCGTGATTGTTGACCTTCTATAAATGTTTAATTCTAATTTATTATTAACAATTTTTATGTTAAGATCTAGATAGTTTAAGCCATCTTGTTTAGCCAGTTCCAAAATGAAATTAATTCTTTTATTAATACTGTTACGATGTGTAAGAAATTTAATTGACGTTAAAAAAGCAACTTTTTCTTTGTCTTATATATTTTGAAAAATGTGTTTCATAATTATCCGATCGAACAATCCTTACAAGCGAACTGAATGTGTAAATCATTGTGGAATATTACAATATTTGTCTATTTCTAGTATATTGCTCAATCGAAGTATGATATAAATTTAGTTTTTGTGACTTTATACTTACTTTTTATTGAGATGATCAATAACCATTATTTTTTGTTAAATATAAAATTTAGTATATCTCTTCTTTTATGTTCAGTTGTTAACATTCAAACATTGTAAATGTATGTTATTTACGGAAACGATCGAGTTAGTTTATGGTCGCTATTAAGACAAGGAATAACATGTAATATTGTCAGAAGATAACGAAAATATATATAGAAATTCCCATTAAGATATATCTGAACAAAAACAAAAAACATAAATCTGAAAAGGGGGTCAAGTTCGGTACAATCAACGTTCGGGGTTGTCGGGTTCAACGATAAAAGAGTTGAAATCTGAACGGGTGCCAACTTTTATACTATATGTAATCGAATTACGTTTTTTGAAATTGAATTTATAACTTTTTAGCAATCAATAAATTGCCTAAAACAAAACTTGCCAAGCGAGCCTCAACGAAGCTGCGCTTTTTTATTATCGATTAATTAAAACTATTGGATACACCCGTCTCAAATCATACTTCTATTGACGTTATATAACTGCGCCAATAACTTCATTAAAAATCATTAATTTGTAATTTTCAGTTTGTATACACCTATTAAAAGTGGTTTAGTTTTTTGTTGAATGATAAAAATAATACTTTTCAGACCTGAATAGCTCGAGAAGTATCATATTTCTAATAACAATTTTCAAAGGTGAAGCGGTATCAAAAATGTAAACATTGAGGTAAATCCGTACCACAAACTACGCATTTGCTTCCCGTACCAAGAATAAGTATTTAAATTTGTCTGATTTCGAAAATATGTCTACCATATAGATAACAGTATCCATCCTAAATGTTATTTTCAAGTTTACCTACCAATATTATTATATGAGCGTCAGGTAAGAAATGGACCAAAGGTATATAGGTTCAAGACTGGTTTTCCTAATCTAACGGGTCATTGCACCACTTACATTTCGAAATTTGTCCGCTGCCTAGAGGTCGGATTATTTATCGAATTGGGATGTAACTTACTCCTTTTTTTCTATACGGTCTAATCGTATTTATACGAGGGTAAATCAAATATAAACGGTAATTTTACTATTTAGCTTAGCACGTAATTACGATCTAGAAGATTCGATGCTCGAGTTTTGTTTGGTTTATGAGGAGGAGGAAACCGGCTTAGGTAGCAGCTGCGCTCGGTTCGGTCCGCAGTACAGTCATGACTGAGCGCAAGGTACCTTCGTCTGTTGCACAACGTATCAGCATAAAGTTTTTAATCAATGAAGGCGTTAAACCATCGGAAATATTCATTCGTTTGATGGCACAGTTTGGGGATGCTACACTGTTTCAAAATCGAATGTATACGTGGATCGGAGAATTCAGGGATGAGCGAGAGCGTGTCGAAAATAAAAGTCATGATCGACGCCCATGAACAAGTCTCACAAATGACAACATCCGTGCTGTTCGAGAGCTTGTTAAAGGCGATCGGTGGTCGCCGGTTAACTATTAAACAAATCTTATTAGAAGTGGGTATGTGGGTTTCAGCTATGGGAGTGTTCAATCCATCATCACTGATGAACTTGGCTTTAGAAAAATTAGTCCTAGCTGGTTTCCAAGGTTGTTGACCGAAAATCAAAAACAGGTCAGGTCGGAGATCAGTGAAAGACTTTTGAATCGATTTCGACAAGAAATCGTCACTTGTAATGAGACGTGGGTCCACCACTACACTTCCGAATCAAAAATGGCTAGTAAGGAGTGGCGAAGAAAGGATGAAGGCTGCCCTGTCCCTGTCAAAGCCAAAACCCGTCTCTTAGGCGTAAAAGTGCTTACGACTGTTTTCTTTGACTCAAGGGGAGTTTTACTCATTGATTTTCTTCTTCACGATCAATGATCAACGAACAGTGAATGCGGCTAGCGGCTTACTATTCTGAGTTGTTACAGTCGACCAAAATAGCGTATCGAAGCAAACGACGGGGTATGCCCATTCGAGACGTCATCCTTCTTTATGACAACGCCAAGCCACACACCCAGTTTTGACAAGGAATAAATTGGACCCTCTATAATCCTCCTTATAGCCCTGACTTGTCACCCTGTGATTATTTTTTGTTCGCGCCCTTGAAAGAATCATTGGAGACAAAATATTTGTAAGCAATGAAGATGTAGAGGAATATGTGCACAATTGGCTGACAACTCGCCCTCAAACTTTTTATGAAGAAGGAATACTCAAGCCTCCAAATCGGTGAATCGATGGCAAAATTGTGTAGAGCACGGAGGTAACTACATCGAAAAATGTAAAATGTTTAGTTTGTGTATACCATTAATCAATATGTTTATTTTACAAAATTACCGTTTATATTTGATTTACCCTCGTAGTTTCAAAACGGCAGTTAAAGTCAAATTTAATTTCCCTTCAAACATAAGCAAGTAGGTAATATGTTATTGCAATGGTGTCATTATGCTCAATAATCTTTACCTACAATAGATTTTTGTCGAAAGTACAAGGAAGGTATAACTGGAATATTATTAGGTATTTTTTTCCCCTATTGACACTGCTATCGGTTTCTTTATCATATTCCTATTGTACAAGAGGAGACGATGAAGATATTATACCATTCTAACGAGTGAACATTAAACTGATAGTAAATAATATTTGGTTTCTTGCGGCAATGGGCATAGTACAACTGCAGCCTAGCATTTGCGGCCAATACAGTCAAAGGAGAGTAATTGAAAAGTGTTGATGAGGTCAAGAAAATACGATAGATTGAAAGGATATGTATAGTAGTATAAGTATAAGTTATGAAGTAAACAATAAATTTCCACCATTTACATTCAAATCTAAAACCTTCAATAATAATTGACAGATTTTGTTTAATTGATATAATAAATTAATTTAATACAATATATTAATTAAGAATTTAAGATGAAGTTGTTCATTGGAACACATATATGGACGTTTAAATAATATATTTATCAAACATAAAAACTTTTACTATGGGCTTAATGAGTCGGTCACTGGGCTAGTTTAATACATAATTATTTACAAAAATATTAAGAACGTTGTTTAGGAAACGTTTCGCAAAAAATAAATCATTCCACAATCTAATGAGTAGTTAGTCATCGAATATAATCAATAATAGTTAAAAACTAAACTGATCATTAACCAGCCAAAACGCACTGTAATTGATTAATAAATTTAATATTTAATTACTAATTACTGATAAACAAAACATTACGGTTTCTTTACGGAATACATGCTGCAGATAGGATAGTGATTTCTACGATATACAGGGAGGGTCATGAATTAGTTTACTTTTAAATCTTAATCTAAAATAGAACTATACGATTATTTATTTGGAAAGACAACAAACGAGAATGCTTTTTTTAAATATAAAGTATAAATTGGCCGCCGGATTTCGTCATTCGTCTATACTACCACATATTTATTGTTAATCGAATCAGTGTCGTGGGTTTACGGATGTATAAACGGAAATCTATGGGAAATAAATTGGGTCTCCTGGATATCCACGGAATGTCCCCTTTCGTGGAAATCGGTTTATTCGAGAACATTTCTCTTTCTACCGGCAGAGACTTATATTCCTACGAGAGTGATGCCACAGGCACATAAATAACATAACGGTGCGGCTGCGAGAATCTTCAAAGAAATAGGGCCAATGATTCCTCCTGCTGAAATTGTCACCAATGCTATTACCTTAGGAGAGTGAAAGGTCCTTTAATGTTTGCATTGGGATTTGGGCTGCTTCAATACCATACATACTGTTCTATTTGTCAATTTGCTTCGTTGAACCACAAGATTGAATATAGGAAGCTTTTAATTATTGTAACACCGTGATGATAACGACTAAAACAAACAAATGTTTAAATGTTCTCTTTGTCGGAAATAAAATGTTTTCAAAGTTATTAAAACGATCCAGTATTGTTTCGGCAAACGATTTGCCTAAATTTAAATCATCAGGCTTTAATGCATAAATATACTAATTGGATCCTGTACGGATATAACTTCAGATTCAGTTTCAAAATACTGCACAAACTAGTGCGTGATATTGCCAATTCAACCGAACGTTTGTGCATCAAAAAATGCGGATCGGTCGAACTGAAGCTGGAACTTGCTATTTGTACATACTCTTAATTTCGTTAAATCCACGGGCCATCGGTTTGTCTCAAATTTATGGTCAATCCCGTCTCTTCAAACTTCTGCATCCATTTAGTAATCAAGACTGCACTTTGTCACTAGTTTAATCGTATTCAATGGTAAATAAGCGTCATACATCAACGAGATAACCATTAAATCAATGATTATCCATCGATTATTCAACATACCTCTTTCACAGAATAATTTCAATTCAGAATTAAGTCTTCTACATTCTTTAGCTCTAAATAACGGATATGATCCCTCCTTTATTTATCGCTTGGTAAAACGTAAAGAACGCTTTATTATACAAAAAATGCTATATAAACCATTCATCAGAGACAAATCAAATAAATATTGTACAATCAACTACATAAAAAATGTTAGCAATAAGATTAGTTATACACTATCAAAGTTAGATTTAAATTGTATACAAGTGAACAAATTAAACTTACAAAAATTGTCAGTAAATAATAGAACTAAAATCGACCCGTTACAAAAAAGCGGAGTTTATAAAATAAATTGTAATAACTGCGATACAGTTTACATACGACAGACAGGGAGATCTATTACAATCAGACTAAAAGAACATATTTATGCAATTGAAAAATCTAACAATTATACTGGCATATCTGAACATTGCTCTTCTAAAAAACATAAAATTTCAATAGACTCCCTTAAATTAATTCATTCCATTCCGAAAAGTAAAATGTTATATTTATATGAAACATTAGAAATCAAAAAATGTATAAAGAACAACGTCAATATTGTCAACAATCAAACAGAGATTAACAATCACAACTTACCTCTACTCATCACACAATTTCCCAATTTAGAAAGTATAAATAGCCATAGAGCACATTTTAATATTTAGTACCATTACTGTATCTTGATTATGGCTTAACAACCGAAACGATTTCGTTAAGAATATTTAATAAAAGTTTGTGAAAATTTTACCCAATGTGTTTTTGTACTCATTATTCCTTAATTAAGAGATAACCATTATTTTACTAAAAATGTCTTTCAACAAACGCTCCCTGCAATCAGCTAGCCATTAGCCCCATTCGGTTTGAACAAGAAACTATCTAATAGTAAACAAATTTATGACCCCACCCTGTATTTATTAACTACTTGATATTGTTCTGTGTATTAAACCTTGATCACCCCTGCTAATGTAGCACACACTCTTAAACTAATTTTCACTTGAGAAATCGCTAATATTTGTAATAATGTACTCACTTCATCAATCACTACAATTATATGAGCACAGAGTAGCACAAGGGCTTTCAAAAAAAATCTTCTTGGAATACGCAGCTCGATCACCGCTTCTAAAAATACCCAAGGTTTGCGATATTTTTTTTAAGAAAATCTAAAACTCTGTATCTGAATCGTATTTTTTTAGTAACTTTTACATCCTCTTCCCTGTCAGTTATTTCAATTCTTTAAATATATGCTCCATAATAAAAAGGCCAATGACTGATTTTTTAATAATTACCCGAAAAAATATGTACATGAAATATTTTATTTTTAACTTTTCGAGAAAATGGGAAAATGAACAAAACGCTCTATTTTAAACTCTATATTGTGTTCTGCATTTTTATACAAGACTGTCTCATTGTTTTCCTTGCTTATTTTAAAACCTTTAAAACATAATTTCAAAAAGTAGGACTGTAGAATAAGATACTGAACGACTCTGAACATGAAACATGACACCAAACTTTTCGGCGGTCGAGTTTGGGCTCGTAAATTAACGTCGCCACCCGCATCGGTCTGTCAGCGTTGATCGTAAATAACAAATACATAATACTTTCTCTTTAGTTGGCGCAATGAATGAGCTTTTTATTTTCATGTCTACTTTTAAAAATATTTATTACAATCTTACACTGTTTACCATCTATGATTCTAAGAATATTAACGTTATCTAGAATTTTTGTTGTGGTATTTGAAATGTTATCCTTGTTGGTTCTATCTAAAATAAAATATTTTTGTAGTTCTCATTATACTGTTTACCTAGTAGGCGCCTATTACAAAAATCCCCTTTTTCTCATAAAAATCCTTTTATACAATAACGTAGAAGTTACCTGCAGTTGATCCTCATCCCTGCTGTCTTTCTACATACACTACAGGTAAAAGTTTAACCGACCGTAAGGGGATTCCGGTGCACTCGGATTCGTCCCCAATAGGTAATTAGTGCTTATCAGCAACACAAATTCGTCCCCGTTCGAAAAGCAATCCTTTCTTAATTATATACGAATTGACTCCCATGGTTTACGCGCTATTAGCCAGAAAATGATGGCAGCGTTGCCATATCTGAATTTAATTTTATTCGGCCCACCCTAACATTTTCCAATTCTTTGAAGTTCTGAGAGATTTTTAGAAAGATACTTTTTATAAAATAAACTGCATTTACTTAAAAATGTTGTTAGAAGTTGGACAAAAATAAAGTTATTTATACATTTGTTGTTGTTGCCCTACTTGAGAAGAGGTAAAATAAATAATAACATTTTGTTGGATAATTATAATAGTCGATATATAGGCCCTATCGGCAACAGGAACCGGTTTCAGGAAGGGGTTTACGGAATGTTAAATCAGTATCGTTAAGAAACACACCTACTTGAAACTGTAAGCCTTGGTAAGGCTTAATTGTGGCTGTATGCTGTGATTTCTGACATTTATTTAATATTATTGTTGCCTCAGTTTTACATTTTACAAAATAAAATTCATATATGAAATTTACCACTGTCTTTATTCCAACATACAAGAGTATTACAAGAAGAAATATACTTCGATGATACATGGCAACCAAACTGTCGCGAGTACGAATTCGTGTATTTACTTTTCATAATTACCAACCGTTCCCAGCAGTACCTACTTTGTAGGAACGAATTCGAGTGCAGCCGGAGATTCTAAACAAAAGTCTAGCCAACACACCCAGAGGACCCACGAATATAATCGAATGCCAAATAAAGTTAAAAAAGAAGTATGTATATATCTATAACAGTGTTTGGTGTATTTCCTCAGGTTGATGCCCGTTTTCCATTTTGAGTTTTTGCTGGGTAATGTCCATTTTTTAATTAAATAAATTAGTCTAAAATTACATTATAAGCGTTCAAATAGGGCCAAACAAGATCCCAGTCTGTTATAAAACTTTTGACAGTGTTTTTCAACATTTCAACTGAAGTATTGTTCGTCGCTTCAAATATTTTTGAACAATTGTCAATTAAATAACCAGCACAGGCATCTGAAGGTAAATGAGAAGTGGGTGTCTCACTGCCGCGCGCTATAGCTTGTAGGAGAGGAGAGTATGTACGTTCCAGCGAAACTGTGCACTGTGATACCCAATAATTTGCAACTATTTATGGAAGGGATTATTCTTAGCCTTTTAGATAATCGATAAAACTTTTACATATGGTGTATACTCTTCGAACATTTAATTAATTATCTCTACATTACCATAAATGTTTAGTTTGTTGTATATACTGTTATAATCGGCAATGAGGTGTTACGTGATACGGTGTCACTAGAGAAATGTTTTCGAAAAGACGCTGACACTAACGATAAAGTCTGTCTAATTGTCTCTCCAACTAAATACACAATTCTATGTTTAAATATCAAGTATGAAAGTTATCTTCTACAATTCAGTTGTGTTATTTACTTTCAAAATGCGTCTTAAATTTCTTCAGTTGAATTAATGCTGCTCGAAGCTGAATAATAATTCATTTTTACATTAAAAATAGGGTGGGCATCCATTCAATTAGGTTGTCGACAAATGTAAATAAAACGGTTGCAAACTATTGAATTTGGACGGAAGATATACTTTGAGAAAAATGAGCTTAAACTATTTTTGTTGGCAAGGTCCGTCTGTACGACTCCACGGCATAATTGGTGCAATGCTGTAGAAAACTTTTAAATTTACGAACACGACAGTTATCATACGAATGTTATTGCAAACCAAAACTTTAGCCAGAAAAGTAAATTTGAATAATTTACTCTAACGTTAGTAAGAGCATCGACCTTTGTTGTTTTAGTAAAGATTTAAATGCAGTTTTGCTTTAAAAAGTTGACTGAGGTGTAAAAGAGATTATTAGGTGAAATAAAAACGTTAAAATGCATTTACCTATCTAGTAACAATTATATAATGATATTATTACATAGTTGGTTCGTATCTAAAAAGTAATTGCATTAGTACACATAACTCACTAGTAATATAGAAAAGTGTAGTGAAATAGGGTCAACATAAGTCATAACTGACTATGTATCATATGTTAAAATTTGCTAGGCCCTAACGTCACCGTTGCCATGATAACCCGCTCGCGCTGGCATACGATCGGCGGCGTCACGCCTAGCTCTTCACTTGGTCGATTATTACGTATATTAAGGCCATTATAAGGACTATTAAAGACATACTGTCTTTTCAAAATGGTCGCGTGACCGAAACTTGTTAGGATTTTTCTAATAAAATTTGGTGAAACTTTCCGTATTGTTTGTTTTTGTTTTTACTTTATTTATTAGTTTATTGTAAAACAAAACATAGTTACAACAGAAACTATATTTTTTTGTAAGAGAAATAAATCTCGGTACTATCCAGAAAATACGTGCTACTTCACCTCATTAACACTGTTGCATTAACTAACTTTATAAAAAAGTATTTAAACCCCACTGATAAACCGAAAGATTGTATCCTAAAATCTGTCAACATAAGATTTATTAAAAAAATATAAACATAAAATGTGCAAGTGATCTATTGCATTATTTTGATAAGGTGAAATGAATATTAACAACGTAGATAATATCAACAAAAAAAACTCACAGGCACACAAATATATAGATTGAAATTAATTTGGAAAACGACAGCTGTCTAAATACTTCAATTTATAAAATAAGAAATAGAAAATTAAATAGATCATCTCTTCTTACTTTTACGTTGTTTTTCATAATGTGTGGCACTTTCATAAAATGTCAAGCGATTGAAATGAAACGACTTTTAAATTTTCTTTTCACGTTTTACGTTTAATGAATCGAAAAGGCAAAAAGACTTTTAATGACGACATGAACAATTTATCGATCTTCTCTAATTGAGATTGTTAAAAGTAGACCACGAATGTTTTCCAGCTATCAAATTATAAACTACGTATGACCACTTACTTACTTTATTGACACTTACCGACCAACAACCAGCCTCCTTTTATTGCACGTATGGTATGTATGTATTCAGGTATACGTATACATATAAATGAATTAAGCAAAAGCTTGTCGCCTTGCCACACCATACAACCATAATATTCATTATAATAAATACGCTTACGATGGCATACAAACGCACCTGTGAAAATCAATAGTAGGTACATACAATTAACAAATAAATTGCTGCTTTGTGCTGATCAATCGTCTGTTGTCGGTATGTATTATAAAGAGGTTCACGCGACCTACTTTATACCAACCTATTGAGAAAATCAAAAGATGATTACTTGTTTTTGATGCCAGTAGGTAATTCCCTCAGGTCCATATTTATATTCTTATACCCATAAAATGTTCCAAAAGCAATTTATTCATCGAAATGTGTAGAATTTTTAAAAACACTTTATAAACATGAGTAGGTTTATACTCTGCAAGCTGCAAGCTTTCATGTCTTGTCTTGTATCTATCCATATTTTCCTTTTCAGGTTATTCATACCTTATGTTCAAATTTTAATGGCAGTGCCGTCAATGGATTTAGTAGAACCCGGTTATAAAGAATATAAACGTAGAGGCAGCATACAATACTATAGGTGGACATTGATTAAACGAATCCTTCATCTGAACGATTCTTAAGAAGGAATCTTATAAATCAATTCACACATTCAGGAAAATAGCTAGTCTCTCTACAGTGGCGGTAAGTGAAGAGTTGTAAAGAATCGAGAAAAACTAAACTTAGAATTAGGTACAGTACACCCTCGAATATCACTCAAAATATGTGCCAGAGTATGTGTCGAACATATAAAAAATTCCAAATAATTAACGCACACGTCCAAAGAGCATATATGTGGAGTTCTAGGACTGAAAATCTGTTGCTAATGTCTCGCCGGCAGAGGTGCGGCGACCACACGCCTAGCTCTTCACTTGGGCATTTATTACATATATTAAGGGCTATTTAAAACATTAGAAAGCGCTCCAAATTCTTTATTTATTGTAAAACAAAGAAAATTATATTTATTTTGGGAGAATATTTCTCTCACTGTATTTATCCAAAAAACGGGTGAAAAGGCTCTTTACCTATAATAATCATCACTGATACCTTCGCCAACATCATAATTAAATAATTTAAATCAAAATATAACTTTCTATTCGTTTTGAATTATTAACATGTCAAAGAAAAAGACACATTTGTAAATGAAGAGATTAAATTATTTTAAAGGATATAATTTAGGTATCCAGCATACTACTATGAATTTATTACATCTAATTATATATTTGCGTTTTCTATTTTAAATCTAATCTATCTGTTGAGACTCTATTTCGCACACATCTGCTAATAAATGAAAAGGTTTACTAAATAAATACGAGTGTCCAACAAAGTAAAAGGCATAGAACATTGCGTACAAGTACAAACAGGATGCATTTTCAATTCACTTTCGTCTGGCTAGGCTGTTAATTTTTATCTAGGCAGAACTATTTTTAAGTTGACAGCGTAAGTTAATGTTTACATTTCGTTTAATCATTTAACATACCAAAATAGACAAAGGTCAACAATCTCTAATGTTTTGCTTTTAATTTGATTTCGAAACGTGAGTTGAAGCCATTAGCATTAAACGAATTATCAATATACAAAGATAAAACAAAAAATGTTCAGTTAAAGAAAAATGTTTTGTTTATATATTTACATTTTAATTTTATTAAATTATTTAAAATATTAGCAAAGTAACTAGATTTCTAATCAGTGGCGGATTTACCAGTAGGTTGAGTAGGCTAGAGCCTAGGCCGGCAGATTTTAGGGGGCGGTAAATTTGGCCCAAAATTTTTTTTTACCTTACAGAAAAAAAAAACATTGTTATATACACAAAGAAACTATCTACGATCTACTTTAAGTCATGAAAAGCTTAACGCCGTATCTCTTTTGTACATAGAGTCAGAATTAATGAATAAGATTTCATACGACGATATAATTAATGATTTTGCGAATTTAAAATCTCGCAAAAAGATAATGTAAAACATAATTGATTTCATTGTTACCATTAACCGGATTGTTAATAGATTATTTAATAGAAATTGTTCGTATTGTTTTTAAACTGTAAGTGCAATAAAAAATATTTAACAAAAACAACATTTACCGACTACACATTATCTTGTATAAGCTGTGTTCATATGGTGTAAGGATTTTTAAGGCATACCTATCCCCACCTGATAATCAGTACATGCTGCTGTTGTTAGGTCAACAGTATACTCTTCACTAAATCGTGGGTTGCAAAAATAATCTAGAAACTGACACAACTATCCCCTAGTTTACAATCATACTAATAACGGGAAAAAGCCGACGTAATGAGGACGATAGAACACAAATCATAAAGTTGCAATTTCAGAATAAATATGATTGTGAACTAAACTAGCGTATTGAACTTCAAAGGTCAGTATGGGCGGCAAAAATTGAATAGCGGCAAATGTGTAAATCCGCCACTGTTTCTAATGTTTTCTTGTGAAGCTATCTCTTCTCATATTCCAAAATTATGGGCTTACTTGATTGATACAGTGTTTTCTTCCGGGCTGTTTTGCCGTGGTCCATGGAATTTTTCTTTTCCAGTCGTTTCGACGTGCTTTGCTGACGGCATCTTCAGTGGTGACTTGACAAGTGCTTGGTCGTAACTGATAAAGTTTGGGAGCGAGTTACCCTTTTTTTAATCGGGTCGTCACAGTGGTTAGTTTTCCGCTTCGATGCATTCATGTCATCATTGGTTTGTCTTCAGATTGTGATACATTGTTTATTCTTTAGTGCTGGTCTCCACGCTTTGCTTATGTGTAACCCATCGTCTCTGTTGATGTTTTTCTATTTCCAGAGCTTCACGTCTAGCTAAATTGACGTTCTGACAAGGGTTGTTGAATTAAATGGTGTGACCTTCAAGAGCGTGTTGAGCTATCGTTGATTTTTCAGGTTGCAGCAGTCGGATTGCTCGTTCATGTTTCTTTTTTCGTGTCAGTATGCTGCGCTGCGTCATTCCAATATAGTCCTTGCCACACTCACAAGGTATCCGGTAAACACCTGATGTCAGTAGTGGATCCAGAAGGTCTTTTACTGGTCGCAGTTTATCCCGAATCTTATGGGTGGGCAGAAAGGTTGTTTTAATTCCCTTCTTTCGGAGTATTTTGGCTATTCGATCCGTTGTATTCTGGATGTATGGAAGGCATGTAGAGATTGTCTTTTGTTCACGCACGGCGAAACGTCTGGAAAAGAAAAATTCCATGGACCACGGCAAATCAGCCCGGAAGAATACACTGTATCAACATACGCCGGCCGTGAAAGCCTGAGAACTAAGGCTTACTTGATGTTTAAAGCATCTAATTTCTTTTTCATTTCAGTATCTAGAATGTTGTCGTTTATAAGGGTTTTTTACTTAAAAGTCGCACGAGTTGCGCGTGTGTAAACGTCAATCAATATAATAACGCATTACATCTAATAGAAGTAGGACATTTCACCTAACACTAATGTTACAATCGAACTACCTTGCAAATAACTTACAAAACATATATTGTAAAATATATAGAAGTAACAGTAAATCCTTCAAGTGAATATATTTTGTGATTGTTTGGTTTCTCTGATTGCTATAAGTGAACTGCTGTATGTATATCATTGATAAGTACTATGAAAAAGGGCTGGAGTTAGGTTCAGATGGGGAATTGTTTCCCTGATTGGATTGGCATATGCAAAGTGCATTGCATCAAAGGTTTAGATGGTTAATTGGTATTTAATATTTTTGCTAGTTTGTCTTTAAGTAACTAAATAAATTTTCTGTATTTCTATGCAAAAAAAAACATTTTGAAGTAGAAGCGTCTAAAAAGGATAATAAAAAATCCCTTATTTATTTCCACGTGTATTAAGCTTACTACGCTAGAGCTATAGTTTTTTGTTAAAAATAAACCATATTGCAAACATGCATCTCAGCATCAGTCGCATTAACTAAAATTACTGGATTTAGTAGGAGACGACTAATTATACGGTGATGGATAACGGTATTAAAAGTTAATTTCTCCCCGAGGGAATGACGAGAGACGATGGCTGGAAAATTGGAACTTTTTGGCTCATTCGACGAACCCTTATTGTTCTATGCAAATTAGCTCAGCTATTTTAAGTCTGTTGGATCAATAAGCTACCAGCTGCTTCTAATAAAAGTAAAAGATCTTTTAAAAGCGTTTTTATATCCTTCTAAAAATAATTACCGTTATATCTACGAATAATAGTAAATATACATTAGAAACTAGGTAACTATTGGATAAAAAATATTTCTAACTTTAGACGAATAAGGATTTTAATTCCTTCTTTTTTGAATATGTTATTTCTAATTGTTTATAATATATACAATTGTTAAAACCCATAAATAATTGACATTCATAAACACTGAAAATTGTTTCGGCAGTTCTGCAGCACCTACGTATAAAACCGAGATTTCATCAAATCGGTAAGTTAGATGAAAACTTGACTTTTTTGTGTTTCATTCCCACCAGCTACTCGTGCTGGTGGTCGGGCAGTCCCTCCAACCTACACTGTAGTGCAAAGCCGGAGGGTAGGGTGTAAGGCCCTCTTCAGCCTCGTTGCGGGAATCGTGGAAAGGGTGGCTGGTGTGGTTAGGGAGACAAAGATGAGACGGGCGAAATGAAGATAGAAGAAAAGTAAAGATTATCTGTGGAATATTACTGTTCCAGCATTTGCCTAAGTGCTGCTAGGAAACACAGAAGACCGGTGACCTCCGAATGCTAAGCAATGATCTAAAGCACTAGGCAACGTCGCTCGGTAGTTATATGAACAATTGGATATTGCCATTTCTCTAAAGAAATGAAGTGATGTGATCAAATCCCTTAACTGATTTAGTGAATTGACAAAATATTATTTCTTATTTATTAACAGTATTTATCTATTAAACCAGATATTATTAAATGTGGAGTATGTGATACAACAATGGTCACAGAAAAGATAAATTATTTATTCTAAACGAGTTAACAAAATAAATACTTTAGAGCTACCAAAAAGGACATTTTTGAATGGAATTTAACATTTCCAGTTAATGAAATTCAATTATAATGTTCATTTATTTGTGGCTTCTCGAGTTACAAACTAAATTACTTTTTTTAGAGGCACATCTGTTTCTTTTGCCTTGAACCCTTGGCCTCCAAGTAAGGATAATTTTCCTACAATCTCACGCAGACTTATTAGCTTTCATCTTTTCAGCTGAAGTTTTAGTTTTTTTTTTCAGCATGTTCCTTTTTATATTTAATGCAACTTCTTTTACTTAGTATAAGTAGCTTAGAATTTTCGATCCACATTATTCTTCTTCTACCTTATTTTCACATATATTGAGTGAATTGGACTTTTACAACTATGGAATGATGAGCTTCCAGTAGATTCCATTCCACAAACAGCACAACATGCTTTTTCTTCGCTGCAAACTGCTTCTCCTTCCGATGCAGTTAACTTTACAGATGGGAGATAGTCTTAATTTGTTTATTTCACTTAATCAAATCAGTTACGTTTTTAGCGAAATTACCATATGGAGTTGTTATTTAGATATCTTTCATGAATTGATCTTAGGGATTTTTGATAACATTTCTATTTTCATCATTTTCCTGCTACATATGTTATATACCAACCGCCCCTGCCTACTTTTATTCTCTGATATTAGCGATAAAAATAATAACTGTTGATCTGATGCATCCTCTACACGTAGGGGTCACCAAATAAATTGCAATAATCCACCACTGTTAAATTTATTCAAATTGTATTCTGTATTTTTTTATCTGTTGGATATGTATTTACATTTATCTGTTACCACCATACCTCGCAATGTACCTGATACTTTGTTTGTTACCCCCCCCCCACCCATCTCTTCATAGTGAAATATCTAAGGAATTAAATACTCACTCAACGAGCAGTGTGGTCTAGTACTCTAGACCATTGCTTAGCACTCGGGAGGTCACCAGTTCGAAACCGGGTCCAACTGCTCTGGTCCAAGTTTTCTGTAGTTTCCTTGGATCATTTAGGCAAATGCTGGAGGAGTAATATTCCTCAGATAATCTTTCACTTCTCTTCTGTCTTCATTTCGTCTGTTTCATCATTCTCTCCCTAACCACACCAGCCACCCTTTCCACGATTCCTGCAACGAGGCTGAAGAGGGCCTTACGCCCTACCCTCACTCCGGCTTTGCACTACAGTGTAGGTCGAAGGGACTGCCCGCCCACCAGCACGAGTAGCTGGTGGGAATGAAACACAAAAAGGTCTTTTAATACTCTGGAAAAGCTAAAATGTTGGTGAAGCAACGGTTGTGGACATCTTGGAAAATTCTGTTAATTTGTTGTTATAGATTGTTTGTTCGAAAACGAACACTTTTATTGTCGAAATTATGGCTACAACAGTTGTTTAATAAAATAATAAAAAACATAGAAGTGTTTGATTTATCGGTACGATGAATTATCACAAAGTAACCGCTGCGCCATGCCGAGTCGTCAATCAAATGTTTAAATATTGGTACACCTGATGCCTTGATCTCTTCTCAAAACGGTGATATGCACTTTCTACTTGTCCACCGGTTATTCGATATTACCGAAAGGTTTGTTGCAACCTGTTCGCTTGCCCACTTTCTACCGATTTAACGCGAGATAAATAATCCAAATTATAAACGCAGCAGATATAACCAACCAACTTGCTTCAGTATCGCCTACACTTTTTCTTTGGCCTTTTTACTACAAGTTTTAAGACACGCTTCTGTCAAGGGTACATGAGCCACGTTTATAATATGCACTACCTGTTATTATGAGCAAAAAAGATTTGATCAGATATTGTTCTATGTTCTTAGTTGTTATTATGTAACTAACATTATTACATATTTTATTAAACCTAAATAGACTTATAGGTGTCTATATATTTAGTGTTGTCATTTCTTTCCTGTTTTGCATAACTTATTTTATACCACTAATGAAAATCTTTAACGAAGGTAGTTATTCCTTAGTTCCTTAGTTCTTTTACAAGTAACCCCGTACATCATTAATTTAGTATCATTATTAATCAACCGTTATAATTACACGACTACAAAGTATGAACCAAACCAACTGTTTTGTCGAAGTAATTATAGAAATTTCAGTCGATTTAGTAGAAATATCGTTCTTTTACTATTAGATATTTGCACAACCAATCTTCAAGAACGAATGTAATAGTTATATAACACGGTAGATTGTACATTACACTTTACAGTTGAAAGAAATGTTGTATACTATTAAAACAAATTAATAAATAAATAAGTACCACTGGTATAATTAAATAACATCATTTTTGTCTTGTCGATTGCTGAAATCGTAACTCGTTGAAATTAAATCATAATGGATGTCTGTAAAAACAATAGCGCTAATAATACCTATTTTCGAGAAAATTTATTAGTTTACACATAACAATTGTTTCACTATACAATAGCTTTTCTTCATTTTAAGATAATGATAATCGTTAATTGAAGAAGCTGCTATTGTACAACGAGAAACAATCGTTGTGTGTAACCTTATAAATCTTCTTGAAATTATTGCTAAAGTTATTGTTTATTTATCACTTATTTTCTTAATGATATGAACAGGGCCGTAGCCAGCCCATGATATCAGGGAGGGCTGAGGGACTTTTTTGGTAGGCGCAATTAAAATAATTGGAAAGACTCAAAACAGTTGTAATTTTCGCAATTTACAGTCATTAAATTTTCGTATTAACTCAAACAAATCAATATTCTTCGTATAAACTTTTTCAAAAACAAAATGAATTAAATTAGCTTGTCGTTGGTGCTTCTTAGTCATTCTTTGGGGTCTGTTAATGGTTGATGGTTTTTCTTTGTCTCTTCGCATTCGGTCCATCTTGAGATATGTCATCCGACTTAATATTAAGAACTGTTGTTACTTTATGAAAGATGTCATCGCTGGATGTATCTATCATTCCTCATTCCTTCCAAAGTTTGAATGACTGTGTCAACGACCCTAATGGAATCTATTAAACTCGACTCTCTGGACTACAAAATTTTGTCAACTTGTTCAAATATTTCCAAAACGTACTTCATGAGGCATAGGTAAAATCGAAATTCAATTTTTCGATTGGTGATAAGAATACCAGACCCTTCGGCCACATATTCCCCAATAATCTTTTTATTCGCCGCAATCTCTTCTAAGGCTTGTAAGATGCTGGAATAGTGTTCAAAAATGACTTTGGTAGTTTGTAATTGTCCACTCTATCGTTGTTCCAGTAATCTTGTTTCAAAAATGTATACAATAAAGAGCACTGGTCAAAGTATTGTTTCAGGGAATCAATTTTTTAACGACTTTTACTATAACATATTATCCTATAAATGCCGGCTATTGACTGAGGGGGGCTGAGATCCTTGAGGAGGCTCAGCCCCCTGGAGCCCCCCCCCCCCGTGGCTACGGCCCTGGATATGAATCAAACCGTAATCATTATTGGTTTCAATGAATTTAATTAATCCCGCTACAATTGTTAGGTAATAATATGCAGATTAAAAATTAGAAGAATTTAACGAAAGTATAAAAAATACTATACTATGAAATATCCCAGTAGAGGTCGATATGCGGCCTGTAATACGATATTAAATCAACTTCCTTTTATGAACAACTGCGATTTGGTCAGTAATTTATCGATGCTACCTACGCTATTCTGATGAGATCTAATATGATCGAAATCGCGATCCTCGCCTGGTAATTTCGATAAGGAACTAAATATTCCTTAATTCACGTATTATAGTTTCAAAAATTTCAAAATCCAGAAGTAGGCATTTAATTAATTAGACCTGTCACCAGTAAATTATGATTTTCCGTGTATCTTAGAAGAAAACAAAGTACAAAATAGGACATTGTGGTAAAAGAATAATTAAATAAAGAAAAACTCACCCTAATTACCACTAACTAAGATTTATATGAGCGGACACATGTTTCGCCCACTTCACACGTGGGCATTATTAACGCGAGACTGACAATTTACTTAGTAGTAATTAGGGTCTGTCTTTCTTTATTTAATTAGAAGTAACTGGAGATACCGTACATGGTGGGAGATATAATAAGTTTGAGAAATTTGAGGAAGAGGCTTAAATGCAATTTTTGATTTTACTACATCAAATTAAGCCACCCAATGTTATATAAATATAACGAATTTACAAATTGATTTAATTGAAAACTGCTCTGAATTCTCATCATGTAATTATGTTTACTCATCGTCCCACAGAATGTCTTCATCGTCAATTACTTTTTCATGCAAATCAATCAATTGGAAGTACATTACATGGCACTAATAATAAGAAAGAACTACCGTTAAATAGAAATCAATATTGGTCTTGTGCTGTAATTAAATTAAAGTATAACAAAATAATATTTTAGAAATAAATGCAATAGAAATTGTTCTCATTTCATTTCCTGGGCAAATAGTGTCCTTCAAGAGTTTTAAACAGAACGTATATACATATGAAAATACTCTTGGAAATGGAACGAGGTGAAAAATCAGAAACAGTTCACAACTAGTAGATGTAAAACAAAATATTTTCACCTGATATTGCGTACAAATGTTGATACATACTTTTCGTTCCATTATTATTATTACTACTCAAACATTTGCTATTTATATATAAGGCAGATGATTCAGTATCAGTTATTACGAACCTAAGAACGTCAATTTTACCATAAAAATAATCCTTGCGATTTAATGGTAGTTAACTTAATGCATTCATCAATTTGTAACATGACCGATACGATAAACCTTTTCAGTCTGTTCTTCTCAGTAACAGATTCTGTATCAATAGCCATTGTAACTGATATACGTGCACGAGTAGGCGTTTTACGTGCTTTAAAATTTTATGGCCAAACTATATCATAAATCATCCAAGTTTAACGTTCGACGTGTATTCCTACGGACGGACCTTACACATGCGACCACAACAAACAAACATAAAAAGATGTAGGTGTATTCTGTAAAATTATTGAGAGGTTGCGTTTACGTCATCGCTATGGTATGTACGAACCAATCCAAAAAGTAATGGTTGAAGTTAGCAGTAGCACATTGAACTTACTTGTAATATAGAAAATACGATACACCCGAGAATTGTCGGTTATATCGTATTATGTGTAGTCAAAAAATGTACCTAGAGCACTGAATGCTAATACTGGTGAGCAAACATTTCCTGCTACCTACACTGTAGTGCAAAGCCGGAGGGTAAGGCGGAAGACCGTATTCTTTTAGGAATCGTGACAATAAGTAGGTAGCGATTGGGGAGAGATACATTGGACAGACGAAATGAAGACAGAAGAGATGTGAGCATTGTCCCAGCGTTAGCCTAAATCAGAGGTCGGCAAAGTGCGGCACTTTGACGTATTGAGTCTGGCCTTAATGCTATATAACAGATTTGAAATTTTCTCCTTTCGGCATTGACATTGGTAACTTTGAAATGCAATTGTTGAATTTGAAAAACAAGGAAATATGGAACTCTAAATTTGAACGTCTTTGCGTTGATTTGGAAATATTAGAGAAGAATAAATGTAAACTAAGTTCTCAACACAAGTGCTTTGCTTTGGAAGACCTGAAGAAAGAGGACACATGACATCATCATATTCAATGCCTGGAATAGTATTCCAAACGCTTACGATCAGCTGAAAAAACTCACGTTTGCTGTTCTTTCCCTTTTCGGTCCAACGTATTCACGCGAATAATCTTTTTCGAGTATGACTATTATTAAAAGTAAACTGAGAAGTCGACTCATTGATGAAAACCTGGAAATGGGCTTAAAATTAAAAACAACAACCTACAAACCGAACTTGAACAAACTTTCAAAGGAGATGTAAGAACATTCTTCGAATTAAGTAATGTTTATATGGATACTGTTTTATCAATTTATTTTTTACAACGAATGAAGTCCTTATTAAATATGAATTCATGTTTTATTCAGTGTATCTGTAATTTAATGAATGTCTAAAATTGTGATAAAGGTTTACAACATTTACAAACAGATTTGACTCTCAATTTTTTTTTAATCGTTTTAATTTGCATATTTGGCTCTTTGGCTAAGGATAAGTTTGCCGACCACTGGCCTAAATGAACTATGGAAACCACAGAAAAACTTGGATCGGAGCAACCGTATCTGAAATAGAGTGTGATATAAACATTCGGCGCTGAACATCGACGTGATTGACGTTTTATATCGAGAGGTCTAACTGTAAAAGGCCGATATACACCTATCGTAACGAATCTTACCGAACATCCCTCCTAAAAACAACAACGCAAATAAAGCAATATAATCAATGTAACTCGATGAGGATTATCATTGTTCTGTTGTAGACCAATAATTAATAATTATAAATCTTTTTATATAATTTAAATATACTTAATATAATTTCGATATACTTATTCAAAATTTTAGAAAGAAAATTACTCTTGAAAAAGACCCAATAAGTCCAATGTTGAAACATTTATGAGCGTTTTTTTTGTGATTAGTCATATTTAAAAGAAGAAGTTCTTAGGCTTTCACGGCCGACGTCTATCGATGTGGTATTGTATTCCGGGCTTTTTGGCCGTGGTTCGTGGAATTTGATTCTTCCAGACGTTTCGCCGAACTTTAAAAGATGTTTCAAAAATTTCCAACCGCAAGTTCTATTGATAGTATTAAGAATTCTTCACATTCTCATTTTTAAATAATTGACAGTTTGATATCTGGACTATAAATTATTAGATGGATTAATATTTCCCTACAGTAGTCCGAAACAGTTTTTTTAATTGCTACCACAACTTTATGATTTATCTATTTCAGATTTATCCCTTTGTGCCCTAAATATAATATTATAATTGTAATAGAACGATAAGAATAAGAAGTTGAAACTGCTTTCATAAAAAAAACTGTGCAGATTACAGTTGTAAGTAGCACATTTCTTGTAACATCTGACAACAATAGTAAACAAAGTCTGAATTCCCAGTCTTTCTAATTATCCTTGTAATTTTATTTACCAGCAGAGTAACATTAATTAGTCATTAAAAAATTTCACTGATCAATAACGGTGGAAGAATATTTCAAATATAGAATAAAAATAATAATTTGTTCATAGTCTGTATTCTGTAGTAACTGTCAGATGTGTATCGTGATTTTGAACTCATTGGTTCTCATCATCACGAAAAAGATATCTCCGACTAACCTACCTTCTGCCTTTAAACAGAGTTCAATGAATAAGTACAGACAGCGCGGAGAACGCCATCTGTAGAAAATTTCTACTTATTATGGGATTCAGTAATGTTAAACAAACTTGATTTTAAATTTGGCCAATAGCTCAAAAGAGGCACCAGCCAACTTATCTGCTGCATTTAAAAAGCTTTAAATGAATAAACCAGATCCTTTTCTAATAAGAATATCGACTTGTTAACTTGAATCTACGGTATAGCTCTGTCTATTTACGTACGTAACCACTAACATATTTTTATTTTTGTTCTACCTGGTTACGTGCCTACCAATAGTTAGCTACTCCGTGGGTTTTGTTTAACAAGTCGATATCCTTTGTTGTAGACCAATAATTAATAATTATAAATATATATAAAATATAATTTAAATATACTTAATATTATTTCGATATACTTATTCAAAATTTTCCTTTAATATATTATTTGTTCGGGTTTCGTTTATTGTTATCGTTATCAACATTACTTCAGCTAAGTCAATTGAAACCGGAAACTGTTGCATTATTAGGATTTGTTGTCCAATTTTCATGTGAAAAGTAAGCAAAATGTGGGATGAGCAACAGGGAGGAGTACGCGTCCATTGCCATTATCGCAATTATTATTGTAATGGTATCTTGTACTGGGATGTTGGTGTACAGGCTTGTTATATCGAATCATACTATTTTAGTATTTTTGGTAATTAGAAGTATGTTACACCTCCTAGAAAGAATATCAGTTAGTAAAACAGACTATAACACAGAACTTAAAATCATCCACCAAATCGCCAAAAACAACAGATACAACAATAAAATAGTAATAATCTTTAACCAAAAAAAATAAAAAAGAACAAACAAACGAAAGCAAAAAATGGGCCACATTCACATATTTTGGCCCTCACACCTACCGCTTAACAAAATACTTCAAAAACACATCAAAATAGCATACAAAACGGATAACACAATAAAAAGAAAAATCAAAAATAAGACAGAAGATTACGACAAATGCAACAGATCAGGGGTGTACAAAGAACTATGTAGGACAGACAGGCAGGAAAATAGTACAAAGATACAAAGAGCATATAAAATCTTACAGAGAAGGGAAAACCGATTCTAACTACGCCACTCACCTACACCAAAACCTACATAGCCCACGGTCCGAAAAACAGAAAACTAAACATCTTGGAAAATATAGAGATATACAAAAATAAAATAAAAAACACCATCATCAACGTACAAATAAGTAACACCTCAAACGCCATATTCACCCCCCTCAAACTCATCGCTCAGAACAATATAAATTCACACCACTAAACAACGTCAGATCAATCAGCTTGATAATGTCGAAAAGCGAAACGATGGTCGATGCAAGAGAAATAAACAAAATTCGCCAAATGGATAACCCAACAAACCACGTAATTTGGTAAGAAGAAACCACCAAATATTCAATAAAATTCATAACACTAACTTTATATGCTGCATAACATACGTAACAGCTTATCTTCCCGTTGTAATTTAATAGAATACGTACCGTATGTAGTTGAATAAGTGATCCACAGGCAATATCTCAATTATGTTACTGTGCATTTTACTTACTATGCTGATATAATAATGGACGGAATATAGTTAGTGATAATATGGGAGCCATTATATTTTGTAAGGCATCGGGTTTCAACATCGCACGTTTTTAATCCTAACTGACAAGGAACGTTAATCAAAAACGAATACAAGCATCTAGTGTTCGTTGACACAAATATTAATGGATATCACAAACCGACTAAGCAGCACATATGGTTACTTACGGTAATTAATGTCTAACATGAAACGGAAAATACGAAACAAAATATATGCTGGGACTTGTGGTAGTGTGTCATTTAAAAACTTCCTGATAATACTCAATAATGTTTCACAGGGATTTGTTGTTGAAGAAATAAAATGTGTAAATATTGAAACAGTAAAGTAAAAAAATGAAGACTGTGGTGATCAAATAAAATAAAATCAAAATAGACTTGCCTCTATTAACTGCTTGTACTGTTTCCACTTGGAATTTATTTCTAGTTAAAAAATATGAGCTTTTAAAGTAAGACAATATCATAGAATATTCATTGATCATATGCGTGAAAAATAGCACCATCTTTAATTTTGTTGAATGTCTGTTTCCGAATAAGACGTCATTAAAACCCAACCTTTCAAATTCAAACAGTATCATCTAAATCCATTAGTATATTGTAGTCACAAAACAACGAGTAGTCAATTTTTGGAATCGTCATAAAGATGTGGATATGTATAAATGTTAGAATGTCAGAATATGCTTCTGAATTAATACTGTTAGGTACGCACAGCGATATTGTTTTGACTTCTTGTACATCCGATAAATGCTTTCCATTGAGTTATTTCTTCATTCTTGGAAATGAGAAGTCACATGGGGTTAGGTCGAGCTTAAGGGGAGTGTTGAATCATGGGCGTACCGTTTTAGTTGATTTTCATCGCTGTATAAGGTGACGCATAACATAACATGATGGAGCACTCAATCCCCAGATCATCATAATTCGGATTTGTTTTTTTTTCGCAGTCGTACGCGATTGTTGCATTGTTGTAGTATTTGCAGACAGTAAATGTTAGTTCACTGTGAGACCCTAAGGAACAAATTAAATTCAACTTGAACGACTCATGTACTTTGTCTTGATTCGATTTTCCGTGTTTTTGTGGTGTGAGCAATGGAGCTGGACTGGGCCACTGTAATGCTTCAGGATTATGGCCCCATAACTCCACCTGCAATGACGTTTGACAAAAAATCAGGGTTAGTTTGTGTCTGTTCTTTTAATTTCTGGTACATTCTCAGTCGAAATATTCCGTAAAGAACAGTTAATGTAATAATAACATAGAGGCAATTGCTGCCATCTAGTGGATTTTATCTGCTACAGAAGATATTAAACTAGACAACGCCTCACTGAGATATTTAAAAACTTGTCCAATTGAATCAACAACGCAGCCTACATACGTGAATTCACGTAAAGCTTAACAATAGCTGATGAGCTTCTAACAAGAACAAAATCGCGATCCGTGTCTGGTGGTTTCGATAAATTTCTGACCAAAACCATAATAATTTTAACATCTTGTTTGTTTTGTCCGTTTCTTTCCAGTTGCAATCCTCGTAATACTGCATTTTCTTATTATAGAATGTAGGCTTTTCACGGCCGGCATCTAATCTAGGTAAAAGGTTGTCCGGGCTGATAAGCTGTGGTCTGTTTCGATTTTCTCTGAACGTTTCGAACTCGTAGCAGATCCGCCGCAGCGAACACTATTACGTCGCTTACCTTACCGCCTTTAAGAATGTCAACCGTAGATGTAACATAGATGAAACGTTAGGGAAAAATCCAAACAGAGCACGTCCCCCATCAGTCCGGATAACCTTTCATATACATTGCTTGAGCTTTGGGGTTAAGAAATCATAAAATCCTGACGTGCTGAGGTAACTTTGAGTCTATACTTGGATTGATTGATTTAACCTCAAATGTAATATGAACGTGGAAAGGAAATATAGCATGACAAGGAAGAATCAATCATCACCGGAAGAGCTCTAATTGTTTATTGGAAACAATGTTAAAATTTGACCTTTAGTTTCTTCCTGTTTTCGAATTTTCGAAAAGGCGTTTCGAACGGAAGAAGTTCGAAGTTCAACACGACCCAGTTACTTTTTAGTTTTTCCTGTTGATTAAACTGGCATACTTAAACAATCGGATAGTAATCGGAGTAAGTAAACAATAAGAAACAATCGCATTACCACAAGTTAAACTGTTTTACTTGTTATTAACACACTTTACGTTTTTTATGAATTTGTTTAATGACGTTCGGTGTAAGCAAAGATTATTACACAACAACACGTTCAACAAACCGTTGAAAATAATCTTTTTCCACGGTGAAAAGTCGGAAATGCTTCAGCATTTCATGGTCCGTTAAACTACCGCAAGAATTTTTCATGGAAACCGGTAATTTATGGAACTCCATGCAGATTTACGCGTAAATTTACAATTCAATGTTAAAAAACGGTCAAGTACGAGTCAGAACTACACAATTACAACATTAACGGAGAATGTAGGCCTAAAAGTACTTGCAATAAGAATGCTGAAATCATTGTTTATTTTTAATTAATAATGAAATATCTGAAAAATTTTTAGTAGGGGTAAATTTTAAATACAATAAATGTGTATCCACAAAAATTTACCTCAAATTAATGAGAAACCAATTTGTTACAGTTGTCACGCCCCCGGCAGGACTCGAACCCTAAGCAGTAACAAAATTTTCCTCATTAATTTGTGGTAATCTGTAGTGGGTACAAATTAATTCAATACTTAATGTTACATTGATGTATTTGTTTATTTTTATGTTACAAAAACTATATTCTATACTCTAGTATTTTATTGTAATTTCGAATTATATGGTGATCATACAAAATCAGTCCCATAAGCACTTGAACTTTTGATGTTATGTTCAAATATTAGTACAATAGTAGCACAATACACATAGACAGGGGTGGCTGATGTCTGTCAAGAAAATTAGATATTTAAGTATTTTTGAGTAGTCGACCAAATGAATCCTCTCTGGATATCTGATTGAGTGCGAGTGCGATATCCTTTAAACTATTGAATTGGTCTACATGAACGCAACGAATTGAGACGGGTCAGTGAGCTGAAATCAACCCACATGTTGATATGTGATTAAGTGCTGCTGGCTTAAGTATTATCACTTCAGGAACACGTAATCACTCTTCGCGAAAAAATAATTGCACAAAGAGCGGGGATCAAAAGAGTTTATGTTCACTGTAGAAATAGTTTATTAAATTATAAATAAATAAGGAAAACACAAATAACAATAAACTTAATTTCGGATAAAATTGTTTGTAAGGTCGTACAATTTGGTTCGCTGTTATTTTGTTTATGAAGAACACTAGATTATTGAATCGTCTCATGCTTTCTACAATACACCCAAGAGTTTTCTCTCTATCTCCAATGCTGATATTATGATGCGAGTTGTTTGTTTGATTTGTCAATGGTTTAATTAGACTTGGTTCGTTTGTTGCCCATTATAGCTCAAGTAAATGAAATAAATCCAATAAAATGAATTAAATATTATCAAATTACTGAATTTTTTTATACTTATTTTCTTTCATTCTGTACTTTTTGCATCACATCTTCTGGAATTTTGCCTCTGTTTAAATAAAACAGTCAATAAATTATATTTTATTTGTATATTATTGGCAGTACTGAATAAAAAATGTCATTTTTGTACGTAGATAACATAAATATTTAATCACTCTATAAATTAATATTCTGTTTTCTTATTTTTGTTTCACCATCAGTGAAAGACTCTCTTCCTATGCATCTGCATACCAAGTCTTGTTACTTGTTCGAACTGTGGATTTTCTTTTTCTTGGTCTTGTTTCTTATTTCCTTCATAAATGTTAAATACCTTTTTTTTATTTTTTGGTCCCTTTTCCTTTAGTTTTAAAAACTCAGTCGATTTATTACTTGAAAATAATAATTTATTAATACATTAAAGTAGCATACAGCAGGAGTAGCAAACAATATCTAATTCTAAAAATTAAATTGTTTAAATATGGAACTTATCCAAGTCTACTATTAATTGTATTTTGGCTTAACTCTTGGTGAAACATTATTCAAAACAATTCATGAAATAAATAACAAACTTGATATTGTTTTTATTTAAACGACCAAATGTACTTCGGGGTTTCCCCCTTATTAAAAGTTGTCATATGTAGAATAAGAAAAATATATAATTTCAATAGCACCAGGTTAGTTTGGTTTAAAAAGAAATCTTATCCATTTTGATTGAGTTACATTGTAACTTTTTGCTAATGGTATAATAGCCGAAACATATGTTAGAGTATTTTAAATAAATATATGCAACAATACTAAGTTTGTTATTTATTTCATGAATTATTTATCCAAGTCTGCTTAATTAGCAGAGGTTTGCACGCTAGATGACCAATAGGCGTTTGTATGTATAGACAATAAACACTTTGTTAGTTAAGCAATGAAGATAACATTTCTATATAAGTATATAGCGGAACAATACTGTAGTGATACAAATAAGTTTTCTTGAAACTTTTACGTTTTATAGTATTTGTTATTATAACTTCCCTGTCAATATTGTGATATATTTCTATGCCAACCGCTACTTATTTTTGGTTAACGCAACAAATTACCCACAATTTAAACTAATAAGTACGGTAGATAATACTTAAAATAAAACGCTCCCGATTACTATACATGCAGATAGATACTATGTTACACTACAACCTTCTTACGTTAGAAATACATGTATGGCTACTTAGTACAATATCCATCCAAACGCATACATTTACGTTCGCATATAAAATGTATATATGTTATTGAGGTATTGTACGTATTACGCCGTGTATATTTTGTCATTCATATGTTGTTATGTAACCTAATTATGATACTGAGATGTAGTTTTTTATGTTAATAATACGCCATGTGGGCAACCATGTGGGCTTAAACAAAACTCAAATCAAGAACCCCCTTTGTCAACATCTTTTAACGATAATAAAATAGTGTGTATTAATATTAATCGTGTGTATATTAGTATCAAGGGGAAAGTGATTTCTATTCATAAAATTACCACATTTTATGGGAATAAAGTACAAGACCTTCAAAAATATAATTGGTAATAAACGTATAAACAGGGCAGTTGGTAAATCGATAAAAAGCGACCAAATACAAGCTGGACCTTGCGCAATGAGTGAGCAATAATGTACATATTTTCACTTTATCGTACCGTACGCTAAGGAGACCCTAACTATCTACAAAGAAAATTTTATTTTTAAATTTTCTCAGAATCAGTCTTCTATTTTTAGTTTATCCTCGAGGAAGGGATATTTTTTAAAGACATCCCCCGAAAAGGGGGTAGTGTCGGATTCGCCGAGGCGCCTACCAACTAAAACCACTCCTCGAGTAAGGAGGGCAACCCGTATCCCTGGGATAGTTGGGAACGGGAAATGGATTGATTGTGGTGGGGGGAGGGAGTGTGGGGGAGAAGGGTGTCGATGGCCCATGATCGATGGGGGGGTGGGCACTCGTGCTAAAAAATACGAAAAGGGATCGATCACTAGAATTGCTCCTTTAAAGTAAATTGTTGCAATCCCGCTTGATAGCAGAATTGATAAATAATAATCCAAATCGCAGAACTTCTCAACACTAAGTATATTTCTTTCGCAAAATATATAATAGTAACAATAATCAGGCAGTAATTTACATAGATGTCGAGTGATACTGTTAGTTGGATGTTGATTACAATCTGTTACAATCTTGTTACAGTCTGCTACAGTCTCTAACTGAACGTTTTAGCAAAAACGTCTTTTGTATGAATATCTAATCCCTTCTTACATAGGTAATTGTCATGACCTATTAAAATGAATTCATGCACAAGCACTAAAATGGTCCATTGAAAAAGGTTGATGATGCTAGACTTATAATAAGTACTAAAGGGTTAATTAAAGTTAAATGAAGGGAGGTTCATAAGCAGTAAATGGTACATTAAAGTTAGATGATGTAGAACTTATCAATAAGGGTTACAATGAAATACAGGTACATATATAGTGGGTATAATTATAATGTACATATAGGGAGGATCGTAACAAAATAATAAATTGATTTAATATCAAGATATAGTCAATATATCGCCATCTACTGATATTTACTGCTTACTGTATTATTTCAAAGGCCGCATTAAACATTTGGAATGATACAATTTCGGTCTAATCGGTTATATATTGAAACTAACCATAGGGTGCTGATAAGAGCTGATAATTTTGATATTATCTGACTAAAAGCTTAATGTTGTTTATATATACAATGAGCAGCTACAAAAATTTTATACTCCTAAAAGACATTAACGATTCTTTTGTCGGTAAATGTTTTTCACAACGACTTTATTTACGCAAACAGTAAACATATTATGAAGAAATTTAGGAAACAAAGAACCATTTTTCCAGTACACATTCTTTATTAATGCGCTGTTCATGATAATGGTAGTCATTTACAATGTTCATACCTCAAAAAATTGTTATTAACATTAGTCATTTGTTAAAAAGACACAAAGTACATTTACTACCACCATTTTTAGTTAATATTTAATATTTTCCGCTTCTAAAATATTTACGTTTTCTTGTCATTTGTCAGAACTGGTGAACATGAAGTAATTAATTGGGACGTTAAATCTAGCAAAGGCTATTTTTTGGGTTCCGTACCTCAAAATGAAAAACCGAACCCTTATATGATCAATTTGTTGCCAGTTAACAATTTCAAGACCTATACGGTACTTCCCGCTGGTACGAAAAAAGTTTTCAAGACCACAAGCAAAGAAAACACTCCGAAAATCTCTAATTCTACACATTTAACATTACTTCACAAACTTCACTATCCCAAAAATATCAGTACGAAAACTGGTTACACACGCACCCCCACTCGTTTCTATCCTGGGCCAATCTTCACATTTCCCGAAAATTAGAACATTCCTCACCCTAACAGTAATCTAAATAAGAACCTCTGTACCTCTTTACTCCTATTTCTGCTTCTAATACGTGTCTAACTGGCCGTTCATGTCTCTTGCCCTACCAACCTGTGTCTCCTTTTCCTTTTGACTTCCATTTACAGCATAACAGTTGGGATAAAAAGTCCATAAGCTAACATAGTGAAACACATTTTTTTGGTAAAAATCTATTTTTTTATTCAATATAGTTGCCTTCGAGAGGAATACTCGTTGTATTATTATAGCGGTCATACAATTTTTCGATACCATTTTTATAGTAAGATTTCTCTTTAGCCTCAAAATAACTATACTTCCTCATTTCTAACTTTATATGCATGGTATTTGTTAAACTTACGTTTCCTTAATTATGATAAAACATATGGGCTGAAAAGTCCCGGGCTAACAAAGAAAACACGTTTTTTTGTTTTTTCAAAATTAGCTTTATTCATCAACGTAATCTCCATCAAGAGCAACACAATCATTTCAGCGCCGCTTTAACATTTCAATACCACTTTTGTAGAACAATTTATATTTTGCCTCAAAATGGGCCTCAGCTTCAGCGATAAAGCGTTAACTGCTTCATTCTAGTGAAATTGCTTGCCGGCGAGAATTTTTTTGAGGTCTGCAAACAGCCAGTAGTCGCTGGGAGCCAACTCTGGAGAATACAATTTTGTGGTTTTTTTAAATGTTTTCTGGTGTTATCGCCTTATTTGGACGTCCACTATGTCAGTGGACATCCTGCATCATCAGTGTCTCTATCGATCAAGTTTGAAGTCAGCAAACCAACGTTTTATTTTGTTTCGGTTGTTTCCGATGGAGCGGAGTCTCCATAACACTTTTCAAGAGATTGCTTCGCTTCAACGGTATTTCTTCCCATCAAGAAGCAGTGTAAGCAGTAAAATTAAAACACGAAATGGTTTTTGATCCATTGTTTTGAAAATAACAAAAGTAGCGTCACTCTTAGCACAATAACTCACAAACTAATGAATAGATTATCATGAAATTTTAACAGCTGTCTTTTGAAGAATTAATTAATTAATACTAACTGAAAAAGAGGTGAATGCAATAAAACTAGCGCCATCTATGTGTTAGGCCCGGGACTTTTCAGCCCAAGTGTTAAGTTAGGCAAATACGGCGAATGATTAAGGGTCACAATGTGATTTTTGATCAAAAAATTAATTACAAGTATTGTTCCATGAGATGGCACATTATCATACAATAAGCGCCAACTTCCTTCTTCATAACATTCTGGTCGAATACACCGCACTAAACGCTTCAAATCACCAAGTTAAAATACAACAATAACCATCTGGCCAGGTGAAACGAACTGGTTATGAATTATTCCCTTCGAATCGTTGAAACAAATCGACATTGTCTCTTCACTTTTTACTTCACACAACTTCTTTTCGATTTAGACTCGCTTGGGTGTTTCCATTCTGCACTTTAGCACTAGGTTTCCGGATTGTATTGAAAGCACCACATTTCATCACCACTTATATTATTGTATAAGGAGTTTTGGAGCTTTTTTGATTCATGTTCTTCGAAAATTTCGTCATTAGCCAACTTATATGGAACAACACGTGAAGAGACCTTTCAATTGATGTTTTGGAGGTATTCAATTCCTGTTTCCTTTAATTTCAAAAATCAAGATTCAATATTTTACTGATCTTCGATGTCACATATAGTTTTGATAGCATACCATCTTCAGGAATCGCAAAAATCGATAGTTCAACACTTCATTTCATAATTACTTAGATCAGTAATACTTCTTCTGAAGATGGTTTTGTAGGTCGAAACTTGTTAAATTAATATTAAGTGAAAGTTTTAAAAAAGTGGTTTCTTTACAAAAAATCTCATAATTATTGAATGTTCAAAATGAGTTAGCTAATTAATTTTTGGTCACAATACTAGATCTCGTTTGAAATACACTCGAACGTCAAAAAACAAAATTTCATCTCCAAAACTAAGTAAGTAGGTACATAATTATTCTTAAATATTTCCCTATTCTTTTTACTTGCATAATATTCGTACGAATATAAGTATCTCGTATTTTATTTAATACGATTCTTTATTACATATGTTACAATCGCATAATTAATGTTTCAACAGTCTAATTTTAACCATACGTAATATAAAGTTCTCCAATATTATCTTAATTAAAGGCATCTGTATTTTAATTATCTTTCACGCTTGTAGTTTCCAATTTACAGACACATATCCAGTTAACAAGGTACGAAAAGCAACAATAACTTTAAAAGTTAATAAGTTCTCAAACCGTTATCGACAGTTTTTAAAGCAAACAAATAAATAATTGATTGTTTCGTTCATTAATGTCGGTTGAAATACTTACAAAAAAAATCGGTTTACATCTTTTTACTTTGAATTGTAATAGAACAATAGGAGGCAATTATGTGGGATTTTTAACTACCTCTATAGAGAAATTGGTCCTGTAATAACGGTATAAGTTATATGAAAGGAAAATCCCAATCAGAAGATGTTGAAAGAAAGTTTATAACGCAATAAAAAAGAAACTACTTAAATAAATTTAACTTATATTGTTTGTTCCTTTTGTTCTCATCTAAATTGTATTGAAATTTATTATAATACGAAGAATGTAGTCCATATCGTACTCCCGATGATGACTGGTACAGTGGGTGTAAAATAGAAACGTATTGTGACGTGTTCAGTCACGAAAACACAATTAAACGAACGAAAACAACAAAATTTATTAACAACTAAGATAAAATAACTACAGTTCTTATTAACACAAGTCTACACAATTTTTCACACTAGTAGATCTATTTCTCCTGTCGCCGTATTCTTCGCCACTACTTTTACTCGCATTCAACTGCCGTCACTCTATGATTATCGATCGCCTGTCTAATCGCTCTTGTTACTTGTCAACGCACGATGTAAACAAACTGACTCGGTCCGCCCAGTGCACTCGCTTTTATAGTTTTCAGCATTTCTTCTAGAACGTTCTACAAGCTTCTCGTGTTATTATTGTCCTTTTATTGATCGTTGCTAGAATATTACAAACGTATCTAAAAAGACCGAGAATATCAATTATCTTTTCCAGGAAGGTGTTGTTAATTAGGACTGAACAAACACAAGCCGCAAGTACAGTTCGTGACACTATACATCTAATCTACCACATCGTCAACGCTAATAACATAATATCAGGTCAGTGTTGACAAATCCGCTGAAAATATACCAATGATGCAAAAAACAACTAGGTTAGGTAAATTAAAGGTTTATTCATAATTCAATAGGTTTTCAAAGAATAGTGTTTTGATTGGTGTTTATTGAGATCGTTTAGAATTAAAATGTCAAAGACGAAACACAACAAAAAAGGCAAATATCAAACAATAAGACTGCTAAATGTTTAATAGTTTAAAAGGTTAAATTTCAATACAAATATTCAGCTAGGGTTAGAGGAATCATATGTTATCTCAACTATACATAAAACTCTTCATAACTAAAACTCCTTATAAACAACTAGCTAGAAATTATCTACTTGAATTAGGTTGGTTTGCCCTCATCATATCATCCGTCACAAGGCCGTAACTCCGTAGAGTTAAGTAAGAACAAAAATAAGTTCTTAGTCAAGTGATTTATCGAAGCTACCAGACGATCTTATTAGATCTCATCAGCACGCCGTAGGCAGATTCGATAAATTACTGACTTTTTTAAATTTTTATCATCGAAAAGGAGAAATCTTTATAGACACCCCCGAATGTGGGGTAGTGTCGGATTCTAACCGACTAAAACCGCTCCTCGAGGGCAACCCGTGGGTTATACGTTCCCAGGAAAGGTTGGGAATGGGATTGGTTTAAGAGTTGATGTGGGGGGGGGATTGAGGGAGTAAAGGGTGGTTGTGGTCGGTGGTCCACCTCGAATGAGTTGAGTGGGCATTCGCGCTATATAGCGAAACTAGAAATAAGCAAAGCTCAGTGTAGAAGGTGACAGGCCCCCTATAATGGTCAGATGGTTTAGGGGCAAAATCTGAAAGTGTTGAGATGGACGGGTTTGGGTGACCTGACACTGAGGTCCGGAGATTGGCCGCGAATCTGGTTACAACTCCGAGTGAGGGTAAGCCTGTTTCCTTCAGAATTTGGGAATTTCTGACGAACCAGATCCGAATTGCCGAAATTACTGACCAAACCACTAGAGCTCGGTGTAAACCGGATTTAAATGAAACGTTGATATGGCAGTACGTCGCCATCTACCTGCTTTTGCTGCTATTACAGTATTTCATAACGTTAGACAAGATTTGGTCAGTAATTTATCGAATCTGCCTATGGCGTGCTGATGAAATCTAATAAGATCGAAATCGCGATCTATGTCTGGTAGCTTCGATAAATTACTTGACCAAGAACTGATTTCTGTTCTTATTAATTTGGTTTACGTGACCTATCACGTATATAAGCTTCGCCGCCGATTCAGTTAGACAAAAAGTTTCCGTTGTACCTCTTCACATACATAAGTAACCTTGAAAATAAAATGGCGTATAACTTTAAATATGATTTTCGTTTTCAAGTGGAGAAATTTCAAGTTCCTCCCTAATTTTATTTGAAAACTAGAAGTTTATGACGTTCAAACAAACTTCATTGTAATTCTTTGGTTGAATATGAGGTCGCACAAACGTATATTTATACGAAAACAAATTCACTCTATTTGTGTCTTCTTAAAGTGGGACTAAAATCCAAATGCTGTTGATTTGGCTTTTTTAAGTTTGAAATTTGGGTATATTGATATATCAACCCAAAAAAATCATTAGCACTGCAGTTTCAATCAAAATGTGCCAGGGTAACTCTAAGGCCAGAGATATTATTGAAATATTACATTCACATATACAAAAATACAAATTGATATGTAAATATAATATGTACCATATATTTTTATTATGTCTGCTGCTTAAGTATTTCTTTTCTTAAAAGGTTCAGTGTGACAAACAGTATCCGAAGGGGTGTATGATCATACGTTTTAATACAAACAAAAAAATATGCAGAGCCTGGGAATTGTAGCTGTAAAATAAACATATACAACTAAAGGGTAATTTCTTAATATAGGTCTGACTATATTCCATACCAAAAGGACGTATCCCAATACAAAACTATCTTTTAATAAAGTTAAATTTGATAATTATAATTCTTCGCTTCATTGAAAATCACCTGAATCCCACGACACAAACCAACAGACATCTCGTAAATGGCTACTCGCTTGGTTATTTTGTCCTTTTATTTCACATGATAATGCTCACAAAAGGGTCAGAAATTGAAAATTTTGGAATTTGAGATTCGGATATCTCGAAACACTGGCGCATTGTGGTGATCTGAGTCTGCATTTAAAGACAGCGTCACAAAGTACCCAAAAAAGAAGGCATTAAAATCCTTGTTCGTCTAAATATTAAAGATCAATGATCCTACATTTGGAACGCGTCAAACCATGCAGACACTACGAACCTAAAGCCAAATTCCACAATCGGTTTCGACCAATTGGGTCTCATCAGGTAAGCGCTGGCAATATTTAGATGAACAAGGATTTTGATGCTTTCTTTTTTGGATATCTTATCTTCGTCTAAGTACACTTTGAAATCAACAGTGTAATTTAATGCCGGTAGGGGTATTAACCCTCGGAATAGTCGTTTCTGTTGATGCCATATTTAAATTTCTCACAAAGAACGTCGGAAATTATATTTTTAGTTTAGCTTCCCAATCCACGTTGATCTGTGTTATTTATGAGAAAAGTATCCCACGTTTTGCGTGTGGTCCTTATAACTAACCATACAGTAGCTAATAATCCCCAGGAGGTAAAAAATCATAGGTTTAATAACTCTTAACCCAACGTAACAGTTATGTAACACAACAGGTTTCTTTTGTATTTTTGAAATGCTGGTAATTACTTACATCGTATTTGACGATGATTATTTGAAACATACGATCTAAAGATATGTGTTAAGATACCTACGTAAAAATTGGCTTCTCTATAGTGCTAATGACATTCCTAAACGTGGGAATAACAACGAGGTAAAATTGAATGAGTATTTTGTCGTGCCATCAGAAAACGTAGTAACTATTCAAATCAATTTTTGCTAAATCAGTATAAAGTTATTTAAAATATTTTTATCTAGATTTGTTTTATGTTATTATTTTGATTTGAAATTAATCCTTTGAGACAATTCATTTATTACGTAAGACAATTTAGGGGGGAGGAGTCGACCATGTTTTATTGAATTACACCGTTGATTCCGAACAATTATTAGACGAAGATAGCAATCCAAAAAAAGAAGATAATAAAATTCTTTATAATTATTATCTTCTTTTTTTGGATTGTTATATTCGTCTAATAATCGTTCGGAATCAACAGTGTAATTCAATTCCGGTAGGGATATTAGCCCTCGGAATAGTTCTTTCTGTTGATATATATTAGTTATATTTCCTAAGGAAATTTCACATTAAATGGTTTTTAAAAAACAATGGTGCACTATTATAATTTTTTTCAAAAATGGCCCCTCTTATAATAAATAGTGTAAAAAGCGTACCAGAAGTTTTAGTATTAATATATTTTTGTAATTCTAGAAAATTGTATGAATTTTCTTATAAATTAAATTCTCGTTTAATTGATTTTATTGCGTCTAATTTTTAGGAACATACCTATTACCACAATATCTCTCTAATTTCAAACATTTTTAATCCTATCTTTTTTATTTCCGTTGTTGAATTACGGATAACATAAGGAAAAAAGAATAACTTAGATCGGTGCAATCTTGTTGGAACATGTTTCAATAAAAGGAAAACATCAGTGTTTAAGATGTTTCAACTATATTTGTAAATACCTCTTACATATGTTTCAGCCAACCAGCCATTCTCAAAGAGTAATTATCGACTTTTTGTGCTATTAAGTATGTTAACAATATTAGTTTTAAAGTCAAAAATAGACTTAAGAAGCATGATTTAATCCCCAGTGAAGTCAACAAAAATAATTTAGGTTCATTCATTATCAACAATAAACAAAAAACGGAAAGACTATCAAAATGTGGGGTTTATCAAATTAATTGTAAGGAATGTCAGGCTCTATACATGGGAAAACCGACAAGAGCCGTAAAAACTCGGATTAAGGAACACGCATATAGCATAAAATACAAAATCAGAATAACAGGTTGCGATAAAAACCACACGCTAGATTTAGAGAATGTAAAAATCCTCCATAACGTTCACAAATATTGGGATCTTATACTATATGAGAATTTAGAAATTAAAAAAGCCCTTAAAAATAAAAACAAACGTCTGGTTAACAATCAAAAAGAATTATGTTCTAATCCCATCCCACTCTTACTTTCGGACCTGTAATCACACTACTGTTACATCATAGGTTAACCTTAATTTTTGTATCTTCAGTACTAATGTATTACTCTTTGAGAATGGCCGGTTGGCTGAAGCATATGTAAGAGGTATTTACAAATATATGAAAAAAGAGTTTATTTACTGTAAAACATATTACAGTACAGAAAATTTTTGTGACATCTGCTAAATACTGTTCGTAATGGCTAAGCTATTAAAGAATTGTTTCAGTTGAAATATTTTTGTATCTTCAGTACTAATGTATTACTCTTTGAGAATGGCCGGTTGGCTGAAGCATATGTAAGAGGTATTTACAAATATAGGAAAAAAGAGTTTATTTACTGTAAAACATATTACAGTACAGAAAAGTTTTGTAACATCTGCTAAATACTGTTCGTAATGGCTAAACTATTAAAGAATTGTTTCAGGTGATGAGATAGAAGACCGCATAGAATATTTAATAATAATTATATAACATCTGACTTAACGCTTTGTGTTTCACCACTATTATAATACCTACTGTTTCCTGATGCAAGTGAGCACTTACTTGTGCCTAACCATTTTAACGCACAATTATTATTGCATGCAAGACTGACATTAAAATAATGAAACCACTTGGCATGACCATGATAATGAACATTATGGAATGATAGATATGAATACACCAACTAATTGCACATTTCCACATATTATTTTCAACAGTACGGTTTTAAGGTATTTTTATAAGTATATATTATAATGTAATTGCAATTTTATTTTTCTTTTTTGGTTGTGTCAGTAATTATCAAAAATCATTTTCATAATATCCAACGTTAGATCATTGACCTTGGTGTTGTAACATTGGTCATAGTCGTGTAATTTTTAAGGACCAAACATATCTGCAAACACCAAACCCTTTTTGCAGATAAACAATAAGACCAGATAATAAATTAGGAAGGTGGAAGTTTTTAAACTGTTTTTGTTACAATTCACCAAAAGTTTAAGGTTATTAATTAGACAGGTCAACGAAATTAGGGATTTAAAATGAAAACAATGTAGCGACCAACATCAATAGAATAAGAACACCCTATATATAACTTCTTTATGTAAATATGTCTTTTATTCTTACTTAAACATTTGCATCTTTTCTTCTCTTTACAACTAACAATATTACTTCGGCATCTATTCTTCTCCTTACAAATTACTTTATTACCTCTGTACTTTCCTATAATCTCTTGCAATATTTCTATTCTATTTATTAACTGCAAAACGCCTGTGATCCTATACCTGTCCTAATTACTTTCTAATGGTGGGTTTCTTCGGTGCTTTGGGTTCAACGTCTTCCAGCTAGAAATTCTATATCTCGTTTCAAAGTATGCTTTCTTACTAATAGTCCCCTACTTTTATTTAACAACCCTTAGCTCCGCCTTCAAAGATTTCCTAAATTATTTTAAACTCAAAATACCAACAGTTCTGATTCAACTTTCATTTCATCAACTTATTTCTTCTTTACGGTCCAGTGTTAAATAAATGTTTGTTTTATAAAATCTAATTATTGCTAATATTGAACACGCATACACCAAAACAACAAAAGGGCAATTATTTACGACGAAATTAGATCAAATCTGGCTTCAGAACTACTTTGGGACGTCAGAAGTTTAAGATATTCTAACCTCAAAGGTCAAAAGATGTAAATTTTGGCTTTTTTGAGAGCAATAGTTCGTATAATAGTAAAAGGACATTTCCGATTCGTTAACGACGAACTCCAATCTGGCCCCACAGTTGACCATTACACATTGAAGTTTTTGACTATCCCAATCTCAAAATCAAGCAAGTCAGATTAGCATTATTCGTATTGTGAGCTCATATTCTGATTCGGGCATCAAATATTGATTGGAAATAACCACTATTGGTTGGTTATTTTGTACCTCGTAAACTATGTAAATTTCTACAAAATCATTGATAAAATTAGATTATCGACGGTCATGTTCCTATTCTTCATTATTTTTTTTATCAAGTTCGAGATTTCTTTTTTTTTTTAATGTTTTTTTATAGAAACGTCACAATTCAAAAAATACTACCCAAAATACCTACCTACTATTTATAAACAACATAAAATGTTTATTGTATTGAATTAGCGGATACTTGATGGAAGTCTAACATAATAATAAATAAACACACAGTTGATAACTTCCACAAATTATTAAATAAACTAGATACTTGTTTAGCCAATACTGTGGCTTCTTCAGAAGTACAAAGTCTACTTAAAACTACCTAAGATTAGATGTCTATAAATAGGGTGGCGCATCTCCATTAGAGTAAGGGAAAAGATTTAATTTCTTTATGTGTATGCTGTAAAGACAAAGTAGAGAAATTATCAAACCAGGCATATATCAACTCAATTGCGGTTCTTGTTCAAAAATTTATATAGGTCACGCGGGAAGAAATTTTAGAATTCGTTTGAACGAACATTTAAGATCATATAGAAACAAGAAAACCGATTCTAACTATGCCAAACATGTGTTAGAAGATAACCATATATTGAATATAGATCTAAAAATTTTACACATTGAAAATAAAGATTTAAAACTTACACTATTAGAATCTAAGGAAATTAACAAATATAAAAATACAGACATATTACTTAATGACCAAGTAGATATAATAAACCTCTCACCACTATTAAATCTTTTCCCTCACTCTAATGGACACGATAGTACAAATTCGTTTAACTAATTCGGCAGGCTTTATAGTTAATAGACAGTCGAAGCTTTCGATATTTTCATTGTTTAGTGAACTGTTACAGAACACAATAAAAACTTTAAAACATTTTGACAGTAAATTGACTTAAATCCATTGGTACATGTTCTAATTTTTCGTAACTATTGCAATTTTTTAGCGAATATAATTTGTTTCTTTAAAACATCAATACTCATTACTCCATATTACATTAAAAATACAAAAACTTTAACTATTAGTTGCTTTTTATTTAAATATATATCAGACACACATACATGGGTATGTACTGTAGTATTAGAACAGTAATGAAATCAATAGAGTAACAAATTTTCATTTATTTTTTAGACCACAGATATTTCGCTATTAATTTGTAATGAAATAAGAGTTTAATTGTATAGCCAGGTTTTAGGAGCAGATATTAATTACCTTATGCGCTCATGCGTGCCGAAAGGTCAACGTATAACCTTCTAGTAATGTTTCGTCACAATCATGACCGTAACCATAATGCGGTCATATTGTACAAAATAGACTTATTTTTCTCGAAACGATTTAGGGAGTTCAAAATTACTCCAGAAGTACCTACTCATAAAATCTATAAAGTACCTTCATAAAACTAAAATACATTTCTCTTTTCTGTTACAGATATTGACTTGGAGCCATTGAGATTACTAAACAGCAAAACAAAATGATTCTTCTAACGACCACGACTTTTTTCAACGTTTCAAAACATTTCAAGAAATGTAGACGAAGAGATGAAAACAAACAGAAGGTGGGTACGACATAATTCACCAGCCGATCCAATGGGTGCCAACATGGGCAAGAATTCGTCCCTTTTGGATGCCCTTCCATCAGGTCAAGGCACCCTTCACGTGGTGATGCTGGGTTTGGATTCAGCGGGTAAAACAACGGCTCTTTATCGACTCAAATTCGACCAGTACCTAAACACAGTACCGACCATCGGCTTCAACTGTGAAAAGGTTAAGGGAATGACTGGCAGGGCTAAAGGGGTGAACTTTCTCGTTTGGGACGTGGGGGGACAGGAAAAACTACGACCTCTTTGGAAGTCGTACACAAGATGTACTGATGGAATAGTGTTTGTGTTAGATAGTGTCGATGTAGAACGAATGGAAGAAGCCAAAATGGAACTTATACGAACTGTGAAATCACCAGAAAACGCGTGTGTACCAATTCTAGTGTTGGCTAATAAACAAGACCTTCCCGGTGCCAAAGAACCACGGGAATTAGAAAAGTTAATGGGCTTAACCGAATTGGCCGGTTCGAGTACTCCTGGAGGACACCTCTGGCATGTACAACCCGCCTGTGCGATCACTGGAGAAGGACTGCAAGAAGGTATAGAAGCACTCTACGAAATGATTTTGAAGAGAAGAAAACTGACGAAGATGAACAAAAAGAAAAGTAGATAAGTTAATTCTTCTAAATAATTAACTAAGGTACCTATTGATTCTAAATTGCTTCGAGAAAAAAATTAACACTACTAGTAAGTTTTAAATATTGTGAATTAGAAAAAGAAAGAGAAAGGAGACAATGAAAATAATTGAGTTATGGAAATTTTAACAGTAAAAATAGACCGCCTCTCTAGTACTGCACTGGGAAGTTTCTTAAATTGTTGTTATTAACAACAAGACCAGTCAAAATAATAGGACCACTATATTAAATTATGTAATTTGTATCTTGCAACAGAAAACAAAATTAGTGCAATGTAAGTCATAGAGCATAAAAATATGGAGAGATCATTTAATACTATAGCAGTGATCCTGAAATAGGAAATAATTGTGGTCCAATTATCTCTCTCTGAACGCAGCCTGATTGGTAGGGAAGGGACAACCAATAAGGTATTTGCTATTTCAGGAGCACTGCTATTGTATTAAATACTATCTACATATTTTTATGCTCTATGGTAAAATGCACCCACCTTAAAAAAAAGTAGATTTGATATAATTTTCTCAAAAACTAGTTGGCCTGCCATTTTCGAAATAAATTCATATAAAAAATTATTCATAATATAACAATAACCTAACCTAACCCCAAAAAAATATTTTTGAAAAGATTATATCAGAGAGCCATTTTTCTTTTGTTAATAACGAACACTTTTCTATTTTTAAAAAAAACTACTGAACATAAAATCAAAACCGAGATTTTCTTCACTAATTTGAAGTATTACGAAATGATTTTGCTATTTTTGGACCTCTAGAATGTTTTAAATTTTAAAGCTAAATAGAAAAACAAATCATTACTTTACAACTGAATTCAAACCACTGCATTGTTTCGGTGGTCGTTATTTATGTGGTTTCAATTTGCATAGCCCATTCAAAACCATTAGATGTAATCTTAACATGTTGTTTATGTCCAAAACGCCTTAATTGTTCCGAAGGCCACTGGCCAGTTTGTTCAGTTCATATACATAATAATAAGCAATTCTAACTCTCATCGATGCAATGTGTTTATTTGCACTTCAAAAAAAAAAAACTTTTAATAGTACTTAAAATAAGACATTGCGCTTTATATACACTACAAGTCGATTGATATATTAGAGAAACTATCCCATACAATGAATGATAACACCAGTGCAATGTGCCGATTAATGAATTGAAACATTCGAGATGGCAACTCATGCATATACATTAAACTAAATCGAATAGTAGATGTTGCGGACTGAATTCAAATTAAAGCAGCTTGACGTTGCTGGCTTTATTAGGTGTATGAAGAATGACAGTATGTATGCATTTTTATATAAGCATCGTTTTTTTAAAATAATATCCACCAGAAACCAAAGGGACATAACAATAAAAGGATTCGTAACACTTTAACGGAGCAAAAATTAACAAATATTCTAAACAAGAAACAACATAATAGTAGTAGTAGTGAATAGTTATTTAGTTTACAAAAAAGTGAGGAAAACTGCAAAAAAACGTAACCTATCCAACCTAAATAACAATACATAAAAGAAATACGTATTTAACTAAAAAATATATAGAAATCTGTCCAATCTAACCTAACCTAACCCAACCTAACCTGACCCAACACAATTACACAGATTACATCTCAACTGTATATGGAATGTGATATATCATCAATAATATTGGCAATTGTATCTCTCACACTACCCTCATAAACTGTATATCACAAAAAGTGATTGACGTACTCCGAACACAACATCACAGTGCCCTATGCGCAAGTCTATGAAATACCTCCCAAACCTTCCACAATTTCCCACGCAACGTTAAATGGGTTACTCTAACATCGTTTTTCGTCAAATTTTCGAAATATTCCGAATTTTTATTTTTCATAGTATTACTGCCACTCCTCAATTCCTTCATTTTTTATACGGGAAACTTCTTATGTTTTGCTGCGATAAAGTGTTACAACCTTACTAGTAAATATTAATAAAGTACTTGTGTTTTCGAGAACTAGATTAGTCTAATGTCTCCCAGTGGTTTGCCATTGCTTTCCAATTTTAAGAATTGTGATTTAGGAATTTTTTGCAAAACGAATTATTCAGATTATCTGCATTTGGCAAATAAAAAGATAAATTAATTTTCTAATGTTTGTAAAATACAATTTACACACATACCAACGATTTTTAGAATTGATGATGACTGAATCCGTTAGGTCAATATTAAGTTAAGGATGATTACCATTTTTTATCGTTGTATAATTTATGGATTTTTAAAATGATGTAAGCAGCATGAATATTGTAAAAAAATATCTTTCTTACTATATTTCATAAGAAAATTACCCGAAGATTAGTTCTTGGTCTGTCGAAACTGTCAGACGTGGATGGCGATTTCGAACCATTTGGTTCACATCATCACGCCGTAGACAGTTACGACAGAACACCTACCAATTGACTTGTTCTTTGAAACAGCGATCAACTAATAACCACCAGAAATTTACCACTAATTACGAGTTTATTAATGACATCGACTTGTCAATAGATCACTAACCAAGGACATTTGTAGGTGCCTATCACGTAGACTGCCACGTCGTGGATTCAATTAGACTTGTCGATATCCTTAAGGTGCTTTGTCAAAGATTAATAAACTCACAATTAGTGGCAAATTTCATCTATATTTATTTGAGGTATAACCAGTTCGAATAGTATTTTTGTTGAAAATATTTTAGAACTTCCATTATGAACCTGGTGTTAAAATATATAAAGAACCAAACGACAAAAACCAATGTTCAATCCTGACCTAACGATTTCAATAGTCACTTAAATATTTTTTTGATAGGGGTGCTGTTAAAGTAGAGTACGGTTAATAGGTACATTCGAATTATTTAAATAATAATAAATACATATTTATTACCACAAAATAACAATAAAACTCATATAATTTTAAGTTTGGTAAACACTAAAGTCATATCAACAATACATTGTTAACTTACTATCACGCTATTAGTTTACTGCTTTATAAACAACTATTGTATAGTGAAATTAAAACTCTTCTCCATGAATTTTATTGCAGAATAATAACAAAGAGAGAAACAATGTAGGATGATATTTAGAAAATGGATTTTTTCTATACGCTTTATGACTTTTACTGTTAAAAAAACGTGCAATCTTTACATTTGTAGGCTCTATATCCATGAATCGAATTATGTTATATATATATATCTGTGATGCCGCATATAAGGCTAATTTTATTAATTACTATTATTATTATTATTGTTTTTAATTATTAACAACCGAAAAAGTATAGTAAGTTATATATTATCTGAAAAAATAAAGTCTATCTGCGTTATATTTGTAATTGGACTTAAAGATCGCAAAAAAGAAAAACTAAATGTTACCAACTTAATTGCTAATTTTAATGAAAGTACGTTTCGCAGCTGTGAATAAACAATCTCAATAGGAAACATTTAAAAAAAATTAAAAACAAGATTGTTTGTACACTCCTGCGACCATAAAATCTGAAATACTGGCAGACTTTACATACACAAAACATGTTGTACATAATATTTTATTTTATTTTGCCATCTAGTTTACTATTATACCAAAGGTGCTCGTTTTATTTAAGTTTATAAGGTGTATCACAATTTATTCCTAATTGTTAAAATTGATGTTTTATTCTACTTTTAATTATAATAAAATTCGTTTACTACTTATATGATACACCCTGTAAATACGTGTCTTTATTACGTTATAAAGCAAATTTGCTAACTGATAGAAATTGAATTAAAATGTCATGTAGGTATCAGAATTAACAGAACTAATTATTGGAGCAGCTTTAAATAAGGGAAATTACATGTAATGTTGTTACACAAGTCAACGAAATCAGGGATTGAAAACAAAAACAACAAAAGGGCTGACAATTACGACATGATTGCGATAGTGAGCCTAAACCTGGCTTCAGAATTGTCGCAGTACGTCAGGAGTTTAAAATATTCTAATCCCAGAACATAAAATATTCAAATTATAATTTTTCTGACAGCAATACTAATACTACGTGAAGCAAAAGGACAATAAAATTACAGAATAATCATTACCAAAGTGGCTTTTGTGTCTGGTTTCGAATAATGCTAATTTGGCTTATTTTGAAATATAAGGATATCTCGAAATTTTAATGTGTTACGGTAATTCTGGAATCAGATTCGAATTCGCCTTAAAAAAATATACACAAAATGATTACCCTTTTTTTCTTTTAAATCCGCCATTATAGTGCCCTCTTTTGCGAAGGATTTGTCGACTTCTAGGCCACTAGCAGGTAATCATTATCAATGCTTCGACATCAAACTCGAATCTGACCCCATAACTGGCCTAGTAGCGCATTGAAGTTTATAAATATCCTAATCTCAAAACCAAACAACCCAAATTAGTATCGTTCGAATTTTGAGGTTAATATATTTCAAAATCTAAATGTACTGGAGCAACTCTGAGGACAAATTCTGATTCAGTAATCAAAGATTAGTGGGATATAGCTCTCTTGATTGTTTTGTGTATCAATTTCACACAAAAAGGTCAAACATTTTTTGGAATATGAGGTTAAGATATCTCGAAATTCTGATGTGTTAAAGCATTTCTAAGACCAGATTCGAACTCATCAGAAACTACGTCGAAAAATAACATCTCTGGTCCTAACTTCCTGATCCACGTCATTTATTATAAAATAATAAACTTAAGGTGTGTTTAGACTATACAAACGAATAATCGTTCGTTTTCCTCCTTCAACCTCCACCTCCCACTTACCTGAGTCTCTCCCATACCTCAATTGTTTGTAATGAGCAGCATTCTAACATATGATATGTTCCAAACAGTTTGTTCGTACAATCCGAACACACCTTTAGAAAGAATACTGCTGATAAAATTAAAATTTCTATCATTATCGAATTTGTTTTTGTGAGTAATAAAAAACGACGTATATATATAAAAATATATAATTATTAATTATTGTAAAGTACATATATAAGTTTTATATATGGTTTGTTTTCTGATACGTTATGTACCTTACTCTTGCATGTATACATGATATTATGTATAAATGTATGTAATATATAATTAATTTACTGTTGCATTGAAGAAACACGTGTACAGTGCCTTCCACTCGCCGCATAATTTATTGTGTTTTAATTAAAGCATTTCACGTTTCTGTTACGTCGACTTTTAATCAATCGATTGAATTAAATCGTAATTAATAGTTGGCAGGTAGACTAAATTTGCACTTTACACAAATTGCTTATATCTAGTAAGTACATATATATATGAAATGTAATAAAATATGTCAAGAACCCGTTTTTAGATTCAATTGTCTACTTCCTGTAAATATGTAACTAAATGTATCGACCCCGTTTATAATTTTAATAAAATGTTTGTTTTTAATTAAATTATTTGAATTAAGTACCTGAACCTCTACGACAAAATTAAAAAAACTATTCAATAATAATAAAAATTACAATTTCAAGAAATACTTTAATCTGAAATACAACATTTGTTTCGCCATAAAATGGCATCTTCAGGTGGAACAATTCAAAGTATTTTTTGAAACTTACATTTTTATTAATATTGATTTTCAACATGTATCGCCGACAACTATTAAATTTTAAAAAAGAAACTTTAATAATCTACAAAATCGTAATTCACAAATTATTATCTGCGTATACAACAAAAAAGTGCACCAAATTTTGAAAAAGTTGCTAATTTCTAATGCTACTAGTAACACTAACTTAGAGTCAATTCAACTAGTTTGAAAACCCTTTAAAAATATTCGAAGATAACAAATACATGTATGATTTTAAATTTTGATAACGACACTAAAAAATTACTTATTCGTTAGAGGAAGTGTGTAGATAAGATAAAAAATTATCAAAGAAAATATGAAACATATCAATTTGAACTGATTTTGAAAAACATATTTGTTTTTTCAAAAAGCTTGTTTATATTTGAACCTTCAGCGTAACAAACTAAAATGTATGTATTGCAAATGCGATAGTGCCTACAGTTTGCCTGAAACTGGCTTGTATTTTTTTTTTTATTATTGAAAACCATGTAATTTCTATTTTTTAAATCTTGTTCTTGAACAATTCCTCACATATGATTAATCACAAAAAACGCTTTAAAATGTTTCAATTTGTTTATTTAAACACTCGACCTATGTTTCGACTTATTGGGTCTTTTTGAAGAGTAATTTACTTACTAACGTTGAGGTATAATAAGTAATCTTACATTTATACGTAAAGGTAGCACAGGTATACGCAGGTGCAAATACATGTATTTTGGAAAAACCTTCTATTATATTGTGTTCCTTAAATATTGGTCAAGAATTGGTATCTCTCTGAATTCAGATTTTTTATCATTAGTTGTTGGAGTTATTTTAAAAAAAAAAATTAATTTCGAATTGTTCTAAAATGTTTAATCGTCTGCCTTTATTTTCGGTGTGGATAATATTAAAATTGTCGTTGTATATTTAATGATTATTTTGTAGGCAATGTAAACTTATTCCTGTTGATGTTTTTTTAATTTTTTATGTCTTTTTCATGTTCAGTTAACCGTATACCAAAATTACTGCCTGTTTGACCAATATAAAAGGAACTACAGTCTGCACAATTTATTTTATAGATACCACATTTTTGTAGTTTATTGGGTTTCTGTTTGTTATTTACCAAAATCTTTTTTAACTGAACATGAAAAAGACATAAAAAATAAAAAAAACATCAACAGGAATAAGTTTATATTGCCTACAAAATAATCATAAAATAGACAAAAACAATTTTAATATTCTCCATACTGAAAATAAAGGCTGATGATTAAACATTTTAGAACAATTCGAAATTGATTTTTTTTTTTAAATAATTCCAACATGACTAATGATAAATCTGAATTCAAAGAGACACCAATTATTGACCAATATTTAAGGAACACAATCTAATAGAAGGTTTTTCCAAAATACATGTATTTGTACCTGCGTCTACCTGCGTTATCTTTACCTATAAATGTAAGATTATTTATTATACCTCAACTTTAGAAAGAAAATTACTCTTGAAAAAGACCCAATAAGTCCAGTGTTGAAACATTTATGAGCGTTTTTTTTTGTGATTAGTCATATTTAAAAGATGAAGTTCTTAGGCTTTCACGGCCGACGTCTATCGATGTGGTATTGTATTCCGGGCTTTTTGGCCGTGGTCCGTGGAATTTGATTCTTCCAGACGTTTCGCCGAACTTTAAAAGATGTTTCAAAAATTTCCAACCGCAAGTTCTATTGATAGTATTAAGAATTCTTCACATTCTCATTTTTAAATAATTGACAGTTTGATATATGGACTATAAATTATTAGATGGATTAATATTTCCCTACAGTAGTCTTAAACAGTTTTTTTAATTGCTACCACAACTTTATGATTTATATATTTCAGATTTATCCCTTTGTGGCCTAAATATAATATTATAATTGTAACAGAACGATAAGAATAAGAAGTTGAAACTGCTTTCATAAAAAAAACTGTGCAGATTACAGTTGTAAGCAGCACATTTCTTGTAACATCTGACAACAATAGTAAACAAAGTCTAAATTCCCAGTCTTTCTAATTATCCTTGTAATTTTATTTACCAACAGAATAAAATTAATTAGTCATTAAAAAATTTCACTGATCAATAACGGTGGAAGAATATTTCAAATATAGAATAAAAATAATAATTTGTTCATAGTCTGTATTCTGTAGTAACTGTTAGATGTGTATCGTGATTTTGAACTCATTAGTTCTCATCATCACGAAATAGATAGCTCCGTTTTTTCTTTTATTTAGTTTTTATCCTCGAGGAGGGGAAATATTCATAGACACCCCCGAAGGTGGGGTAGTGTCGGATTTTTACCGACTAAAACCCCTCCTCGAGAAGGAAGTGCAACCCGAAGGTTTTTCATCCCTGGGGTAGTTGGGAACGGAAAGGGGATTGATTGCAGGGGTTTAGGGGGGATTAGGGGAAGGGGGTGTAGAAATTGTCGTGGTGACCCACCTCGAATGTTGGATGGGTGCTCGCGCTAAAGAGCTTTGCCTTTAAACAGAGTTCAATGAATAAGTACAGACAGCGTGGAGAACGCCATCTGTAGAAAATTTCCACTTATTATGGGATTCAGTAATATTAAACAAACTTGATTTTGAATTTGGTCAATATACTGCCGAAACTGTCGTGTAAAATGTGTATTGCGATTTCGAACTCGCTGGTTCTCATCAGCAAGAACGTAGACAGCTCAAAAAAGGCACCAACCAACTTATCTGCTGCATTTAAAAAGATTTAAATTAATAAATCAAATCCTATTCTAATAAGGATATCGACTTGTTAACTTGAACCCACGGTATAGCTCTGTCTATTTACGTACGTAACCACCAACATATTTTTATTTTTGTTCTACCTGGTTACGTGCCTACCAATAGTTAGCTACTCCGTGGGTTCTGTTTAACAAGTCGATATCCTTTGTTGTAGACCAATAATTAATAATTATAAATATATATAAAATATAATTTAAATATACTTAATATTATTTCGATATACTTATTCAAAATTTTCCTTTAATATATTCTTTGTTCGGGTTTCGTTTATTGTTATCGTTATCAACATTATTACTTCAGCTAAGTCAATTAAAACCGGTAACTGTTGCATTATTCGGATTTGTTGTCCAATTTTCATGTGAAAGGTAAACAAAGTGTGGAATGAGCAACAGGGCGGATTACGCGTCCATTGCCTTATTGTATAATAAAGATATATTATATAAGGTTGTAACAGTCAAACAGTTAATTAGTTATAATATCAGTGGTTTTAAGTTGGTTGTGCTTCTGTGTAACAAATAAATATCAATTTATGGAATAAAGTTAAATTTATATTAAAAGTGGTTATCAATTTTCGCAAGAAACACACAAATTAATAAAGAAGCAGAAACACCCTTAGCTTTAAGGAGTCGTCTGAACTTGGACGACAACACCATATTAGAAAAGAACCTTGTTGAACATTATTGAATCCTTTGTATTGAATTAGCGGATACTTGATGGAAGTCTAACATATTGAAACATCTTCGATCTTATGGAAATAAAAAAGTAGATTCGAACTATGCCAAACATGTTCTAGAAAATAATCATATATTTAATTCAAATTTACATTTACAAAATAAAATCTTAAAACTAACTTTATTAGAATCCAAAGAAATTAATAAATATAAAAACACAAATAAATTACTCAATGATCAATTAGATCTAAACCAGTCATCATTGTTAGATCTTTTCCCTCACCCTATTCATGATCTACCACCTTAATAAGACTACTTATAACCAATTATCGTATAAATTGTACTTCTGAAGAAGCCACAGTGGCGGTGAAACATATGTAAAGCATGTCAATAAAGTATGGAAATTAAAACTTAGTGTTTTTTATTTTCGATTCAATTATTGAATCCCATAATTTTTACAGATGGCATTTACTACACTGTCTGTACTTATTCAATTTCAATTTTTTTTAATCATTACTAAGCATTGGTATTCCGTCATTTATGTTGGGTTTCAACATATTTTACATAAATTTTAACAACTTTGTGCGTTTTTGACGAGTTCATTTAAACGACAAAGATGCTCGCATTTTTCAACTGAAGCAGGTAAGTGGTCGCGTACACATGCATACGTTATGTGCAAACGGACGTGTTAAGGGACGCATGAAAAGCGATTTTTTTTTTTTGAAACCCCATCTCATTTCCGGAAGTACCAGTGTAACGGGTTCAAAGGCAACGAGAATGGGAAACATCTGCAGTTAAAGGACCTGAAAAACACTCCACAACGTCAAGCAAACATACATATCTACATATATATATATATATATATATATATATATATATATATATATATACACGCAACTACTTGAATTGTGTGCACTGTACAGAGTTACACGAACGCAAAAAGAAAATGAGTGTATTAAAAAGTAAATTGCCCAATTTTGAACCATAAAATTTAAAAGAGCTAGGGGCTGCAATATATCGATGGGTTTTTGACAAAACGTCGTAAGCGACAATTTTACCAAAATTGTATTTTTTGGTCTATACGATTCCTTGGGTAAAACTTGTTCATCCCTACACAATATCGCATGTCAATTCTACTGTTTTAACTGAATTTTATCGTTTTATATATTATCGTGTAGGCCAATATTGTCAAGCAGTGTTTAAATTATACCTATAACTATCGTAACTGTTGATGCGAATGAGCACGTACGATAATTATTAGTGGCCATTTTCTTATAAATATAAATATAAATATGGAATCAACAGAAACAACTACTCCGAAGGCTAATACCCCTACCGGCATTGAATTACACTGTTGATTCCGATGGACTCTTAGGTCGAAACCGGTCGTGGGATATGACTTTCGGTTCGTCGTGCCTACTTGGTAGGATGCGTTCCAAATGTGAGATTTTTGATCTTAATATTTAGACGAATAAGGATTTTAATTCATCCTTTTTTGACCATTTTCTTGTCTACTGTACATCAGTTCGATTCGTAATTTCAGTTCAGTAGTCATCTAAACTTCGAACTGTCTGTATGTAACAAAATTTTTACGATTTTTCTTGAGATTAATGTGTTTTTAAGGTTTAAATTTGATTTAAATGAGTTTAGTATATTAGTATAAAATCTAGTACTTTGGTGTTTCCCATAATTTTAGTTATTTGTCTTTATTGATACTTATTTGAATTTAACTAATAATAAATTTAAACTTGTATTTGTACTGCCATTTTAATGTTACTCTGTTTTAATGTTATTTTCATTGTAATGTTTTAGTTCAAATGTATTAGTACATAAATCTTTTTGTTCAAATATTTTGGTTCAAATGTTTTGCCCCATTTTGTACTTTTAATGTGTTTAATAAAAGATAATAGGAAAATATCCTTCAACTATGTTATATAACTGTTTTACTGCCTAATGTTTTAGTTTCATTCTGCACTTTTAACATTTAATAAAATATAATAATAATAATAGTCTTTACGTTACATAATCCAAATAATTTCCCATATGACGAAAATTGTTAGATATACTAAACATCGTATGTGTATCGTAAGCGACAAAATTTGGTAAAATAATGCCTGACAAATTATCGTAAGTAGCAAAAATGAATGTAAATATTTCGTTTTTTCAAATTTTATACTACAATTCAATTACTACTTACAAAACAAAGCTGTTAAAAAAAATTGATACGCTAGTCTGATAAACTTATCAGTTATGAAAAAAGTTGGTTCCTGTAAAATTTACTGTTTGTTGCTTACGATGTTTTGTCAAAAACCCATCGATATAACAAAAGATATGCACCCAGTAGCTGATTGGGCGCACATCAACTCCCGTCCAAACAATTGATGTATCGTTTTCGCCACATGTGGTACTTAATCCCCTGCATTAACTCCCGTCCAAGCAAAATAACAACACTTAATTACTTTATTACTCAGAAAAAGTACATTTACGGACATATCCAGCACGACTTAAAAACATTCCCTTACCTTTTTATTGCTGGAAGAAGTTGGGGATGTAATCGCTACAGAATTTGCATTTTATTTAGTCGTATAATTATTTAGACGGGAGTTAATTTGTTTTCAAATTCATTATTAGCAGGTAAGAAAGTTTGGACTGGAGTTAATATTTGTCATTAACGGACTACCTGATTTGGACGGGAGTTAATGAGCTGATTTACCATGTGGACGAGACTCCACGTTAATCGAAATCCAGGAAATCCCTACTTTGCTAATAACATTTAAAAATAAAACGATTGTTTCGAGACTCATTGTTTTTATGTTTTTCCAGCTGAAACTTACAAATTATACAAATATAAATTATTTAAAATGTTGAAAAACACAACCTCAAACTTAAACAATCTTAAAATCTACCATATTTCAACAAAGATTTTACATTTACATAATGAAGGCATGAAGTTAAACCTATTTGAAAAATTGGAAATTAATAGATTCAGGAAACAGAGTATAATGACCAATTAGATATTTTCAGTTAATGACCAATTAGATATTTCAAATTCTCCGCTGCTAAAATTAAATTTCAAGCTGCCCCCCACCACATATTGATTATTTTTAAGGTATAAATACAGTTATAATAGATGCAGTTTGTTAGATCTTCACCTGAAGAAGTTATAGTATAGCGAAACGGCTGTAGTGATCCAAATAAACTTTTTCTTGAAACTTTTCACGTTTTCTATTTTTAATATGTATAAGATTGAACAAGTGACTAGTAAACCAATCAATAGGTTAGAATGAGCAGAACAAAGAGCACTAGGGAATTTAATTAAAAAAATATAGGATGGCATCTAAGCACTAGTTAGAGGCGTAATAAAGTAGAAGCATAATTAAGTGGGACACAGGAAGATTAGTTTGCTGTTCGAAAATAGCTAGGGATGTTGAATCCTCTAGTTTTCGACGGAGCGGCGTGGTCTAGTGCTCTAAATCATTGCTTAGCATTCGGGAGGTCACCAGGTCGAACCCGGGTCCGGCTGCTCTGTTCCAAGTTTTCTGTAGTTTCCTTGGATCATTTAGGCAGATGATGGGGCAGTAATATTCCACAGATAATCTTTCAATTCTCTAACCACAACACCCACAAATTCCCACGATTCCTGCAAGGAGGCTGAAGAGGGCCTTACACCCTACCCCCCGGCTTTGCATTACAGTGCAGGTCGGAGGGACTGCCCGCTCACCAGCACGAGTAGCTGGTGGGAATGAAACACAAAAGAGTTTTTTTTTATTTACGATATGATAAAATAACAGTAAATTTGTATATTATCTACAGAATACCTAAATGCTTAAATGTATTGCCCAGTATGTACTCAAATTTTCATTCACAAATATTATATTGTTATGACGTACCTATATATATTTAAAAAAAAAACTGAAAGCTATTTCACAAAACATGAGGCAGTGATAAAGTGATTTGTTACAGTATTCCCCGTTTGCTCTAAAATTTACAATTTATCATATTTATGTCTTAGGCAGGTGGCCATCGAATTAAACTGTAAAACAAACTGCACTCACAATTAATCGATGCATGTATTAACATAATTAACAGTTTAGTAAATGTAGCTAACGATTTTAATTTTATTTAATGGTTAGTACAAGCGGTCAAGAAACTATAATTTTTGCAGCGTTATGCACATAATTCATGATATGCAAAAGTCAGTTAGGTACATGAATGCGTATATTTAATATCTCAATGCGGAAAACAGAAGCACTTGAAAACGAGATGAAATCGGCATACATCCATTACTTAAACGAGACAAACAGGAGCAAACAAACATTAAAGACAAAATAGCCATTGGATTTAATAAGATTCCTAGGACTAGAATATGCACCCTGAAGGTTACGTACTGTTATTTTATCGTATCGTAAATAAAATAAAAACTATTTTGTGTTTCATTCCCACAAGCTACTCGTGCTGGTGGACAGGCAGTCCCTCCAACCTTCACTGTAATGCAAAGCCGGAGGGTAGGGCGTAAGGCCTTCATCAGCCTCCTTGCAGGAATCATGGCAATGGGTGGATGGTGAGGTTAGGGAGAAAACGATAAGACGGACGAAATAAAGACAGAAGACAAGTAAAAAAGATTATCTGTCGAATATTACTGCCCCAGCATTTGCCTAAGTGATCCAAGGAAACCACAAAAAACTTAGACCAGAGCAGTCGGACCCGGGTTCGAATCGGTGACCTCCCGAATGCTAAGCAATGATCTAGAGCACTAGACCACGCCGCTCGATCGTATCGTAAAGCCTAATAAGTAATTGCAATTTCTTTATAATTATCTACTAGTACAACCCGTTCAAATTTGAACGGATGGGTATCGATATCGATGGTGTGTAGCACTTTTAACCATGGCAATCCTTCATACCATAACCTAATGACGTTTAGCCACCGATACTACCACTTCCTATCTATGACCCTGGGACGACCGCATTAAAATAGACGCATTAATTAGTTCTATCCTTTAATAAGACGTTTTAGTAGTCTGACAACTCTATAATTTTAACCATTATTATGCTTTTGATCAGAAATTTATCCTCTGTAGCGGCTAAAAACCACTAGATGGCAGCAATTGCCTCTATGTCATTTTTTTTCTATAATTTTAAATCATGAGAGGTGATAGCTCCATAAAATTACCTTACAGACGTACCTACACGCTAGTGCCATATATACATAGAATATATTAAAGTAATGTATGATTGGTTGTTTACTCCTGAGAACTCTATTTAAACTTTAGCAGCTGGTAGATGCAAATCCGGAATCAATATTATATCTGAAGAGCAAAGGCAAGTTGAGCATTTATAAAGGCAAGCTTTGACTGTGTAAAAATGAACGTACGTATCTTATCCAAATGCCACCAACTCGACTGGGCAAACGTCGTCAAACTGTTTCGAGAAAAATTACAAACATATAACAATATTTATTATTAGAGCATCTCCTAAAATTTAAAAGAAATTCTCTGACTTCACTAAAAACTTTTGTAATATTTAGAAACACTAATTCCATGATTTTTATTAGCCACAAGCCCATACCTAAGAATTAAATGTTAACAACTGTTATAAAAGTTACTCCAACACAAAATATGGAGATGTTTCAACAAATAACTGTTACAATTATTTCAAGCAAGTGATCATTGTGAAAAAAGTACTTGGATTTATTTACCACCTATTGACTAAAGTAATTGTTATGTAAAGTTTTTTTATGTATCTGTTGAAACATGTAGGGTGTATCTGCAACAAGGTTCAATTATAAGAATGAATTTCAACCCTATGATAATTAAACATTAAAAAATAATTATCATTTGTACATCTCTTTCTTAACAAACATATGTCATTTGTATATTAATGTATTTATAAATAATTAATCAAAATTGAAATTCTTTTGTTCTTATTCACCTTAACAAATAAGCAACTATATTATAACTATAATAATTAAAATATATAATTACATAATATGAATCATCATAATAGTTTTTAACTAACTAAGTAAAAAGAGTGGTATTATAACTTTGATTTTTATTTGTCTATCTGCCTGTCTATCTGTGTGTGTGCGTCTATTCAGTACGGATAATCCGATCCGATTGCAATGGCGTTTTTCTGTTTACATGCTGATATTGCGAGATCGTTCTTAGAGTCATGTTTGATGAAAATCGGTTCAGCCATTTCCAGCATCTAATTTCATTTTATGTGTAGAAATCTCGTCCACATCTCTCACTTTGAGGATTCCATACCTTTAAAGCAATAAATTAGGATCGTGTTATAATCCTTTTAATTATTTCTATATATTGTCATAAGAATAGGGATATTTTATCTTTTCCTTATCCTTCTAAGAAATTCCGACAAACGATCCTTTTGCATAGCATCAACACCATAAAAACTCTCTTTTACAGCTTTCTTAAAAACATATTCCTTCATTGCTACTTTTACAACCACCCTCAATATTTCTTCAACTGACAATAACCTTCTATAAATCTTCTTTCGCTTTTAATAATATTTAAACTTTGTTCGGTGCAACGTTTGTGAAACATATTGAATACCAATAATAAAGAAATAAAAAAATGGAATGTGTACACAGAATTGTATTTAAAATACTCTACAATATTGTTTCGACCGACGCGATCATTCTCAAGAGTAACAAATGGATTACACTAAAGTTTAAAGAATGCTTAACTACTATTTATACTTAGAACTATTTGAGTAAGGGTGGTGGTAGATGGAAATTTTTACTATAGTTTGTGTAATATGAGGGGTGAATTGGATATATTAAGTTCTAATTGATTATTGACTAAATCAACCTGGTTATTTATAGCTTTTTTAATTTCTAGACTCTCCAATAAAGATAGTTTCCTGCTTTTTAATATGTTTGGATGTAAAATTTTTGATTTTTTAACGTCTATCGAATGATTATTTATTGAACAATGTTCTGCGAGACCTGTCTTATACGTGTTCTTATATGCGTTTTTTAATAGATCTACCACTTTGACCTATGTATGACGCATGGCATGAATCACAGAATAATTGGTAGATACCACTCTTGTCCATATGGTCTTAATTTTTTATTTTATTATTTACTAAACTTTTTCCTAAATTTAAAGCATTTGATTCTATTACTGTACAATTAAAATTCTTTTTATGTAATTTATAAATTTTAAGCCAAATTTATTATTGTTTTTAGAGGGTTGCAACAATGCCATGGGGTTAGTACTCGAAGTTGAAATATTAGCAGGGATTATAGGAAAGTACACTAATAAAAGTTATTGGTACAGATAGACGAAATACGAAAAATAGAATATTAAGAAATATTTTTACATAGACACAAAAAAATACAATACAAACGAATATTTAAACAAAATAATTTTAAACATATTATATTATTATTACTATTATTAATGTGTGGCGTTAACCGCCACAAGATATAGTAGAATGAAATCAAAGAAACTAACGCCTGCATACTACAAACTTTTTTTAAAATACGGACACGTGTTTCGCCCACTTCTTTTGTGGCCATTATTTACGCTAGACTGTTGCATTGACGAGGAAAGGTAATGTAGCATAAAAAGAATTGTTTCTAAATTTTTCATAAATCAGTATTGCCACACTGTTCGCCAAAAATTTAATTTTAGACTAAACATTCAGGAATTTTTCTATTCTTTTTAATTAACTAAATAACCAAAAAACTAGATAGGGGTGGCGCTTTGATAACGATTTTGGAAGCAAGGACCTCATAAGTGAAAGATTAAAATCAAAAGGTCCTGAAACAGTTTTTGTGTAGTTTAGGAAACCTATCTAATCTAATCATTTCGATTTTTGAGTCGTTCGATCGTATTTCAAATTTGAAATCATACATTTAGAAGTAGAAATGGTTACAATTACATGTCTTCTCGAAATAACATCCCCCTGCGCCCCTCTAAAAGCTAATTTATACAAATTCGGTTCAATGTAGATATGTAATAACATTTTTATATTTGAAAGAAACTTTTAATGCACGTATATAAACATTTTTTCGACCCATATTTTCTAAATTTAATCGGGATGAAAGTAAACGTTAACCTAGAAATTGTGCACGTGTAAGAGCAGCTCTCTGAGCCGTGCTCGTGTGCAAATATTTTAATTGACTAACGGGATGTACCATCACCGTCTGTCTGCAAGATACCTGTCGTACCTATAAATGTTTCATACCTGTCCGTACAGACAGACATACATCTTATACATACATATACGACGAGAGCACGCTTCCATTTAAGTTTAATACATAATTCATATACAGATACACATAAGAAAGCTAAAATAATAACTAGGTGTAGGTATAACAGACAAATATTATTTTATAATTTAATCAAGATAGATAAGTTTAACATTTCGAAAACGTGACGTCAAAATTAAAATAAGCAATCAGTTTCCACTCTTATTTAGTTTTTCAAACCTTTTCAATTATACCCCAAACGGTGGGATATGTACGTAATGATAAAACTGTTCACTATCGCTAGGGAGAGACTGTCCTTCGTACGTGACGTAATTTTGAGGGACGTACTTAGGCCGTTAACGTAATTTCACCGAGGTGCAAACACGTACAAAAAATAAATATCAACATCGTACTTTGTAGTTGTGGTTTATAATATCCAACATTATTCATTCATTTTAAGTCTACTAGTTTGTAATACACTGTACATCTATTTACATATATATTTAGAATAAAATTGAATAAGCAAGAACTATTCTAAACGTTATAACATTTGTAGCTAAAATTAAAAAAAAAACTTTAAGTTGCGAAAACGCATGTTGAACATCCACAGACATCACTATTTATAGTATGTTTGTGTTCTATTTCAGAAATTATTTTTGTTTTAAAATCATCTTAAATTCTAAATATGAGTAATTTTTTATCCAGTTCTTCGTCTTAGTAGAACATTGGTTAAGACAGACTTTAATTAGAGACATTAATTCATTTTTAAAGCTCAACTTTTGGTTGGTTTAGTAATAAGTCTAGATTATGATTACTAAACGACCAAGCAGTTTAATAATTCGCCATTATTGAATTTATTTAAAATAAAAGACCCCCAGACCTCCACCCCGTAAGTTAAGGTAAATAAACTTAAGTAGTATTATAGAATTATTCACTTGAAAAAGATGCAATGTAGCGAAACTATAATTGTGAAGAATAAAAATTTGTGAAAAGTTTAATTGTGTTTTACTTAAAGTTAAAATTATTTCCGAATGGATTTGTTATCAACTATTATTAATTTGGTGTACTTAAGTAGGTACAAATATTTAAAGTGAGACACTAAATTAATTCACCAAAATTCAATCAACATAGGTTAACAAAATCAGAAGTTATAAAAGGAAAAAAAAACAAAAGGGAATGAATCACTTCTGATGCAATTTGTGACGTTGAAACCTGCCTCAGAACGTCAATATTTTGAGATATCCCAATCTTAAAGCTCAAATTTTTGTATCTTTTTGCGAGTATTACAACATGAAGTAAAAGGTCAAAACAATTAAGAAAGTTGTAATTTCCGACGTATTCGTTCTGTTATCGCTTAATTAGAATCTGATCTGAGAATTGCTCTTGCACATCACGGCTTTGAAATATATTGATCCAAAAATCCAAATTATGCTCATTTGGATTGTTTAGTTTTAAGATATCTGAAAATTTCAATGTGTTTGGGCAATACTGGACCAGATTCTACGGTTCCTTCGAAAAATACATCGAGAATGATTCCCCCTTTAGTATTGTTTCTTTTCAATGCTCCATAGCAAGACAATATTTTTTGATTGCCCTCTTTTTCGAAAGCACTATTATATAGAGTTGACAAATGATTCAGATTCAAAGGTAATTATTTTCGATGGATCATCGACAGCAAATCTAGCCCCAGATTTTGAGATTAATATATTTGAAAATGTTATTTATTTATAGAAAAAATCAAATAAATACATATACATACATATGCATAGGAATAATCGTGTATAAACAAAACACCAAGGTCCGTGATAGACCAGAAGTAAACTTTCGCTGTTAGTTCAACATTAAATTACATTGGTTGGATAAACAATACGGCGTTAAATGTTTTACTAAATTTATTAAAGATTTCTCTTACAATATTGTTTCGGTCTCTCGACCATTCTCAAATAGTATCTATTCGAAACTAAATAAAAAATAAAAAATCTGTATTCTTATAAGTAACGTTGGGGAAGAGTAAACTAGTGGGGGAGTTTTAGTTATTTTTTATATTATCGCTTTAAATAAAGGACTATGGTATCCTTCAATCTGTTAATTAGTGATGTTTTTGTTTTTGGCTTTTTCAATTTCGAGTTTTTCTAATAAATCTAGTTTTTTACTTTTATTTAGACAGTGTAAAATATTAAAATCTTCTTCAATAAATGAATGCGAATGGGAAATACAATGTTGTGAAAATCCGGTTGAGTTTTTGTTGTCTTCTATGGATTTTTTATGTTCTTTCAATCTTATACGGAAGTTTCTACCTGTTTGTCCTATATATATAGTGTTTACCCTTCCCCAACGTTACTTATAAGAATACACATTTTTGATTTTTAATTTACTCTTTGAGAATGGTCGAGAGACCGAAACAATATTGTAAGAGAAATCTTTAATAAATTTAGTAAAACATTTAACGCCGTATTGTTTATTCAACCTATTAATCATGTTTTACAAGTACCCCACCGCTGATACCATTATTAATATTAAATTACATTTCTGAACGACAAAAGTAATGGCTTCAACGAACAAATTACAATTTCATAGCAGGGTTATTTGCTTGTTTATACGAATGCGTGTAAAACAAATAAAACACAATCAAAATTATTAAAAGGGATTTGAGAAATTGACTTTATATTTTGTTCCAAACAAACACGAAAAGAAAAAGTGAAATTACCTAAATGTTTTATTGGTTTTTTTTATATTTGTTTTTAATAAATGAAAGTTATTGATACCCTGATGTACTAGAAACTGATCAAACATCTTATTAGAAGTTTGAAAGATTTTCTTTACAACAGTTTTGTCGTAGTTTCTCCTAACATTTATATACTTTATGGGCAGTAAACACCAGAAGGTTTTATGATTACAACTACCAGATGGTTTGTGCATCATATCATGTCTTTTAATTACTTGGAAATAACCGTTTAAAAAGTATTGTAAATAAATGCGCATTAACAAATTAATTAGATTGGGGAGAAACATCGGTGACTAAATTTTAACTTTCACTCTATAACTTATGTGTAATAAAGTTTGGGTTTTGTCACAAGATACCTCACATGTGCGTGACATCCGTTTTACTAACTACACCACTACATTTTCGAAGGAATACGAACATGTGTCAGATGAACACCCTACCTTCCTGAATACAAATCCATTCGGAAATAATTTTAACTTTAAATAAAACACAATTAAACTTTTCACAAATTTTTATTCTTCACAATTATAGTTTCGCTACACTGTAGCTTTTTCAAGTGAATAATTCTATAATACTACTTGAGTTTACACAAACATCTTATTTATATGGCTACCTTAACTTAAGGGGTGGAGGTCTGGGGGTCTGTTATTTTAAATAAATTCAATAATGGTGAATTATTTAACTACTTGGTCTGGACTTATTACTAAATCAACCCAAAGCTGAACTTCTGCGAATTTGGCAATTACACCTAGACAATAACTCAATTGTTGACCGAATTAAAAATGAATTATGTCTCTAATTAAAGTCTGTCTTTACCAAAGTTATTGCAAAGACTAATCAGTTATAAGGAAAAATTTACCATTGTGACTCCGATTTTCAGAATGATATTTTTCTTCGATGACCCATGATGACCTGTCACTAACTCTAGAATATTATGAAAATAGACGCGTACAATTTTTTATTGTGAATTAAAATGTCAATTTCCTCAGCATTACGTCTATGGCAAAAATTCGGAATTTTAGCCTCTGGATGACCATGTGCCTCATCTAAATTGGACATGAAACTTTCAGAGCCCAAAGATATTGTCATAAGACATATTTTCGCTAAGTGACAAGTTGCGACTATTTTTTTTGTGGCCGCTAGGGGGCGTCAAACATTTTGCTATTTTTCTTTAACAAATTTTCGACGTTTTTCAAAGAAAAATAGCAAAATGTTTAACGCCCCCTAGCGGTCACAAAAAAAAATAGTTGCAACTTGTCACTTAGCCAAAATATGTCTTATGACAATATCTTTGGGCTCTGAAAGTTTCATGTCCAATTTAGATGAGGCACATGGTCATCCAGATGCTAAAATTCCGAATTTCTGCCATAGACGTAATGCTGAGGAAATTGACATTTTAATTTATAATAAAAAATTCTAAGCGTCGATTTTCATAATATTCTAGGGTTAGTGACAAGTCATCATGGGTCATCGAAGAAAAATATCATTTTGAAAATCGGAGTCACAATGGTAAATTTTTCCTTATGGCTGATTAGTCTTTAATGAAAAATACTATTTACACTTTTATTAAGCGAATTATTTATGACACACTTAGAAATATATATACATGTAAACAAATAACACACACAGGAGATAGAATTTTTAGTAAAATGTAAGTTCGTCAGTATTCCAATGTGTCTGTTATGAATAGTATTTCCAAGACAACCCCCTGTTGTTAAGTCGATAATAAACACAGCAGTATAGTTTCGTATCTAAAACCATCCTTGTTTGGCATTAGTTGTATACACTTCATCATTTAACAATGGCCAAAGCAGTAGAATATCCCGAAATTTACGATGTTGAAGAAGCAATAGAAGAAGAACATCTGTCAGGATACACGGACATCTTAAATCATCTCCGAAATTTGGAGGTCGAAGGTGAAAAAACATACGAAAGTGACACTCGCAGTCTAAGTGTCAAATTAGATAATAAAAGTAGACCAAGTCACAAAATCATCCGTCACCCGAAGCCTGTCATACTAAAAAGACAGAAAGCAAAACCGAAACCAAAACCGCGAATTCCCTTGCCAACAAATCTTCAAAAAGTCTTCGGAAACAAACGCATCGTAAAAGAACATTACTTTACAGCCGGTTCTAAAATTACCAAAGAAAACGAAAGAGATCTATTGACTGAACAATCGCCATTTAAATATCCAAACGATTTAGAAGAATTCGCCTACAAAATTCTTACGAAAACATGGAACGAAAAACTGCTAAGGAAAGAATTAACCTTCAAGTACAACGAAAGAAACGGTTACAGATCCCGTCAACAACTCGACCGTTTGAATCGACTTTACGTAGAAGAGCCGAAAATTGGAAAAATGAAAACTGTGACTGATTATGACCCCGACTACTTCAAAACGATAGCGAACAGGCCCATAGACAAACCGTTTAAAGTAAACGATTATGTCAACAACCTCAGGGAGGTCCTAAGGACAAAAGTTGTCACTGGATATAGAATGGACGAACTGTACCTAATGGAAGAAAACATAATGGAAGAAGAGAAAGTTATCGAGGCAATTAAAAAGGAATTTAAAGTTTACATTGAAAAATTCGAAGAGTTTTTATACGAAGATTACAGCAGATCAATAGAAGCATTGAGGAAATCCGAAAATGAAGAAGCGCAATCGCAAGCCATGTATTTTGAATATGTAGAATTGTCGAAAGAGTTAAGTTCATTAACGTCCACCATTTATCGACTTGAAGAACGTTGGAGGCTATTGAAACTCTACCAAAAATGTCTGTACCTTGCAAGTCCCCTCACGTGGCGTATAAAGAACGATTTCTACCTCAATTTAGACGCGAAAGAAGATCCAAAGCAATTATTTGCAAAGTATAAACTAACCACGGGTGAAATGGCATCTTTACATAAACTCATTCAAAATTTTAATGAAGGAACAGCCATTCAAAACGAACCTGCTCTTTATTTCGAAGAACCAAAGCAACTTTGGCAGGTATTTCGTTTCATGGAAATCCAAAATCTGAATTCCTTGCTACATTGTGAAGAGTTGGAAAATCCATTGGAGAATGCCAAACTTCAAATGGAAGCAGTAAAGAAAAGGTTCCAAACCACTTTAGGAGAAGTGCAGGAATTGGTGCACAGCGTTGCGGGAGGTATCTTGTAAGAATCTATTAGTTAGTCACATCGCAAGTACACCTTAAATGAAATTGCCTATTTTATTGTCCACGAATATTGTAATAGTAGTAACACACTTTTGCCAGAGTTTTTAAATCGTCGTTGTAAAGAGTCAATTTCTCTCAACATGTTTGCATTTGTGAAACATTCAGCGAACGGTTTTTACCATAAAAACTGATGAAAATTGTACAAAAGAGTAATTCTTTAAAACTATGGTCGAAAAAACCTTAGTGCAAGGATTAAATATCGCAAGGTTTACTCATTTTATCAAATAACCGCACACAGACAAGGCTAAAAGTGCTTTACCTAAGTACATTTCATAACAAGGTTTATTAAAAAAAATTAAGCCTTCTTGAACTGAATGAATTTTACCTGAAACACAATCACAATCTAATTTTATAAATACACAGAAATTCCAATAATTCATGATATAAAGAACTGTAAAGTTTGAAATGCATTCTAGATTATATGTTCATCAAAAATTTGTTTAACCTACTGATTAGTACTACAACAAATTTATTTTTATTTTGAATTTGATTCCCCATATTCTTCACATCTTTTTTGAAATAATCTCAGATTTAACAGGTACATACATACCTTTGAAATAACCAGATATTCTCACACCCAAAAAAATACAAAGTTAACAAATAAACATCAAAGCAATTTTTCTTCATTTTAACGTACAATTTATAATGTATTTTAGCCGCTACAGTTACAGCCGCTGCGTTATTGATTTAGCTGGACAAGTTTAAATATTTCTGTGAGGCCTTATCTAGTTTGATATCTTCTGTTGCGATTAAAATCCACTAGATGGCAGCCATTGCCTCAATGTTGTTATTATATTAACTGTTCTTTATGGAACATTTATCGAGACTGCCGATGCAGGCACGCTGATGAGCTTCTGACAAGAGCGAAATCGCGATCCGTGTCTGGTGGTTTCGATAAATTTCTGCCCAAAAACATGACAATTGTTATACAATTTATATCCAACCATTTCACTTTAGATGGGAAGAAGAGAGAGCTCGTCAACTAGAAAAATTGGCACGAGAACTAATTAGTGGAAAATTCCGAGAATTTACGATAAACGATGACATTTTGGATTTGGAAGTGTTTGTGGAAGATGTGTTCGAAATTCATGTTGGCCCCAACGACACCAATCTGTTGCCAGTGGACATGATGAAAATGGTTGAGTTGAAGTATCGTCAGTTTATTCTGCAGCTTGATCAACTTCCTCAGAGCATCGTTCATAAAGCTGAATCAAGCTGCTATATAGAGGAAGCTAGAACCATGAAAATAGCCATCGAAGCTGCCAAGAAGGTTATACAAATAGAACGGATGATAAACAATCTATCTAGAATATTGGAGCCAGTACCAATTAAATATCAGAAAGGTAATCATATATTGTGCAACAAATTGAGAAAAAATTGACTGATACGAGTGAAGTTAGGCACGACTCAGAGTAGGAGAAGCAGTGAGGAAATTGTCTCTAAAGGCAAAGGCGAATGCGAGAACCACATGAATTCTCCTACAAATGCGGAATAAAATTTACAATTTTTTTTAGTTAGTTAAAGCGTGAAGCTATTTCAGTTATACGATTGGTGGCTTGTGACAATGTTAAATGGGAAAGATGCCAAAATACTTAAAAATGGAACAGAAGAGAAATATATGATTTACATAAAGAGGGACAGGCAATTATAGAATTTAATCAGTAAATATTAGGGAGTTAGACAAGGATGATAATTGTACCTTTACTTTCTAGGCTATATTTATAATGATGATGCCATTAATATTATTAAAGATAGGTCAGCTTTATATTACCAGGCTTAGATTTGCGGATCTTATAGTAGTATTAGCAGCTAGTAAAGAAGAGTTAGAGAGACATCCTTAAATAAAATGAAGGCGGTATTGACAGAATTCTTTACAATTGTTTCACCTAAACATAAGCATCTTCAGAAGAAGTATTAATTGTAACTTAGTCTAGGTTGTTTTCGTTTCTTATATGTCCTTTTATTTCCATTGTTTTTAATATGTCTAATCTTTTTCCTTTTTCTTATATATGTGATATATTTCTAAATTGTTTTCTATGTTAAATTTGTGCTTATTATTATATGGTTCATAAATGTTTACTTTCTATTATAATTCTTCACATGCTCATTAACCCTTTCTTTAAACGTTCTACCAGTCTGACCAATGTGTAATGTTGTGCACGTCCCACATTTTAGTTTATAAATGCCACTTTTTAACTTTTTTGGTGTTATATCCTTTTTGTTATTAATTTTTTTAAGCAAATTATTATTTGTTTTAAAGGCTACATTGATTTGCTTTTCTTTCAACTTTGAGACTATTTTGTTTGATACATGTTTTGAATATGTTATTGATTTAAAATTACCTCGTTTTTCGTTTATGTTTGTTTGTATTTGTTTGTATTTGTTTTATTTGTGACAAAATATCCATTATAATGAAGTTCCATAAAGTAGATGCCGATACAATTCAATAGGTTAAGTTTAATTTTAATTATCCGCGTATCTTTTTTAGATCTCAAATGGCGATCACCACCTGTGGATACTGTCAAAATTCCTACTCCTCCCCCTGAACCATTATCGTCTGCAGAAGTCGAACAGCTTATATTTTTCAACGATATTTGTGAAGCTGACGTTGACGATTAATAGGAACTGTGCATTTATTTGAAAGTGTCTTTTGTATTGTCTTACGAAAATTGTAATTTTATTATTACGTGTTTCTAAATGCCTTCTCTCATCTTATACTTTACTGTTTTATACCAAGATGATACAGACAGATCAAGTAGAATAATGTATAAAAATGATGATGATGCTTTCACGGTATTATTTACTATATCAAGTTATATTAACATATTATTAGCAAACATATACCAAAAATGTGCAAAATAAACGATTACAGTGAAATTTGTTCTTACATGCCACTATATTCTTAACTTTTAATATTTTTCAGTTTAAATTAACATTTGGTGACCATCAAAATAACGGCTTTTGACAGAACTGGGCAAAGCCCTCATAAAAATAATTCCAGACCCTAAGCCAAAAGCCTTTACTTAATGTTTCAATTTGTTTTTTATGTTTTTATCACTTAATATCGAATTTAAAGTGAGAAGGTTTCAAGCACTTTGAATCAATTTGATCCCCTTGAAATACAAATTACAAAGCATTTTAGTAAAGCCTCAATTACTTGTTCACGAAAAGAATTAAAGTAGGACTTCTAAACCCTAAAAGAACTGGAAGCACAAAGCTCCAAAGCTTTGCCCAGCTCTGTTTTTTGGGTACGTTTTGTTTCCGTGCATTTTTATACACGTTCACTGTTCAAATGTGACATTGTACTGTTTCGCTACAAAGAATGACCGTTTTCTTACAGTCGGCTGACAAGGTTATGGCATCAGTATTATGGGATGCTCATTGTATAATATTCATTGACTATCTTAAAAAGGAAAAAACCATAAACAGCGACTATTACGTAGCGTTATTGGAGAGTTTAAAAGACAGAATCGCTGAAAAGCGGCCTCATTTGAAGAAAAAAAAGTGCTGTTTCATCAATATAATGCACCGTGTCACAAATCAATGAAATCGATGGCAAAATTCCATGAATTGGGCTTCGAATTGATTCCGCATCCACCGTACTCTCCAGATCTGGTCCCCACCGACTTTTTTCTGTTCTCGGACCTCAAGAGGATGCACGTTGGACAGAAATTTCGCGCCGATGAAGAGATAATCGTCTAAATTGAAGCCTATTTTGAGGCTAAAGACAAATCGTATTATATAGTAAAAATGGTATCGAAGAATTGTATGACCGCTATAATCGTTGTATCGCCCTCGAAGGGAACTATATTGAATAATAAAATGAAAATCAATCAAAAAAAAATAATTTTTCTATACTAGCCTACGAACTTTTCAGCCCGCCTGTTATATGGGTTATAAGGTATACTAACCAAGCTCAAGTAACGTCTACGTTATAGGGAACTTTTTGTTACAAAGATGTTTATTTACGTTTAACCGAATGATTTACGATAAACGTACCTTCTTCAACGACCTAAATTAAAAAGGGGGAGCCCATTGAGGTTTTTGCGGGAAGACTCTTAGTTCTCAACTACGCCACTGTATGCAACCTAAAAATTAATCTAAAGCTACAGTAATATACGTAGAATAAAAATTACTTCAAACAAAGGAGGGAAAAAACTCTACTACTTCAACATGAATCTTCCGTTCACAGATGTTTTCGAAAAGAACCTAATTTAGTAAGTTAACAAGAAAACAGAGGGTGGAATTATTTATTTGGACAGCTGATGAGGGTAAAAATAGAACCATGTGTTTCTGATTTCAAAATTTGTTTTCAAGCAATTTAAGCGTACCACAATCTATTTATTTATTAATATATCACTCTTCTAGCGAGGACCCTGAAGACACCAAGCAAAATACACATATTTTAATGTATTCGGTGTTCTATACTTACAGATAAATTAAGTTGATAATGTCCTGCAATAATGAAGATACAAAAGGTCGTGAAGATCACACGATTATTACAACCGAGACTTTCACTTCAATGAAACATCGTTTATTATATAGTCTTATTCATCTCAAAGTAAAAAATGAACTGTTATTAATTATAACATACCCATTCATTTCATAATTTAACAAGGGTTTACATAATGTACTTAATCGAACTAATTATCTCAAATTGTTCTAATACAATGATAATATTAAAGTACCGAACCAGGGGAACAAGAATATTACTTGATAGAAAACAATTGTCGCGTTCTTAAAAATGATAAAAAGTATAAGTATTTAATGTAGTGTTTAATAAATTAATTAAATTAAAATACACTAATAAAATCAATAAATTTTTAGAAACGTAATTCTTACAACAACTTTGTGTATGCTAGCTACGAAGTTCATAATTCAAGTATTATATAAGTTATTATATAGTTGAACCCGTCCAAATTTGGATTGTACCGTTGTCTATGGTCCATGACACATACATTTTAATCAGGGCAATCCTCCATAGCGTAACCTAACCTAATGCCATAGAGCATAGTAGTTAACCCTGATGCATAGCGCTATACATAATATACCATTTACCTATCTACGTAAAATAACTATATCACAAATTAGCCAACTTAATTTTTCAATCAGCATATAAGTCAGTTATTCTTTTTCTTTTCAATGAAAATATAGGCGCATTTTTTTTTCTATAAAATATAGGTTAGGTTGGGTTTTTTATTCTTAAAATAGATTATTCTGCGACGCAACGAGCTTTTAATCCTAACCACTACTACAGCTTATGACTATGACCCTGGGACGACTAAATATTGACATTTAAACACTTCAAAATTTTGCTGATTTTTAATTAAACATTCCAATTAAACGTAAACATCCTGGATATCAGAAATAGACGTGTTAATCAGTTCCATCATTTAATTGACCGTTGTTAAGATAATTCAAGAAAGTCTTATCATCAGAGGAGATAGCTGCACCGAATTACATTATAGAACTACATTGTTATTCCCCTTTTCGATATATTGTTTTAGAAATCAAAGCCAGAGGATAAAAATAAATATTTTATTATTGCAAATAACACAATGTTTGGCGTTTAAGGTAAGAATTCTTTAGGCTAAATTAGGACTAATAACTTGCATTTTACGGTAAAGAAGTCGTACCCCGAAGAGCGAAATGTCGGTGTTTTAAATAATAAAATATTCATTTTTCCCTTAATTGGTTTTGATGTCTAAAAAGTTTTTTATTTTTGTAAATTTTCTTTTATTAGTTTAATACGTTAAATCGAATTTGTCCAAACCAAGAAACCTTATTAAAAAATTATGCGATATTGCAATAAGAAATAATTGTATTTATAATTTAAATTATTTAAATTATGTTATTTAATAAATTAATTAATATTAATATAAATTTAATGACATGTAATTTATATATCTAAAGTATAAATATTTCGAAAAGGATTAAAAGTAATTGTTCGTTTGGGATATCGTAAAAAGAGTGTATAAAACTTCTAATCAAAATTAATGGAAAGTTAATAAGTTAAACACTCTGTACTTTTAAGAGATAAAAACATTTTACATAAAATATTTCAAATTACCTGTGAAATTATGTTTATTAAAAATTAAAGTTAACTATTTTGTCAAAGTGACTTCGTAACTTAAAACGTAAAAGGTTTCTAAGCTTTAATGGTGTGCTAATCAATCGGTATTCTGAAACTTAATCTAATATAAAAATAAAAGGCCTTTAACATTTTATTCCGAACTTGCTTTATAATAAGATACCTTACTTTCATGAATTGCCATCACGTCTCTGCTTAAATGTAAAACAATTATGATTTTTTTTTGACGAAAAGGTAAATTTATCAAACGTTCAAAAGTTAAAAAAATGAACTATATTTTTTTCAACCACTTCTAGTTTGAGGCACTAAAATTTCTTTCAGATTTAAATCAACTCAAAAAAAGGAAGCCGTAAGAAAATTTTCCGACTATTGGGAATTTTAGCTTGTTTCTTATAAAAAACAATTTAATATTATAATTTATTAATTTTTAGTTACAAACTCTAGAAGGTTATTGTAAAAGATCAAAAAATTAACTTGAAAGTAAATCAACAAAGACAAACAGCTTAAATTCAATTATCTAGGTTTATAGTGTTTCGATGTGAACAATTTTAAAATGCTTGTTTTTGTTGATTTACTTTTAAGTTATTTTTTTTATCTTTTGCAAGAATCATCTAAAATTTGTGTTACAGTTAAAAATAGCTTTTCAATTTTATACAATTGTTTAAAGGTAAGAATTGATGCTTCACATAATCATGTTTGATAATCGATTCCCTTTTGAGCGGCGTGGTCTAGTGCTCTAGATCATTGCTTAGCATTCGGGAGGTCACCTGTTCGAATCCGGGTCCGACTGCTCTGGTTCAAGTTTTCTGTGCTTTCCATGGCTCATTTAGGCAAATGCTGGTACAGTAATATTCCACAGATAATCTTTCAATTCTCTTCTGTCTTCATTTCGTCCGTCTCATCTTTCTCTCCCTAACCACACCACCCACAAATTCCCACGATTCCTGCAAGGAGGCTGAAGAGGGCCTTACACCCTACCCTCCAGCTTTGCACTACAGTGTAGGTCGAAGGGACTACCCGCCCACCAACATGAGTTGCTGGTAGGAATGAAACACAAAAAAGTTTTGTTTTCTTTTCTAGTTTTCGGACTGAAGACCTTATGATTATGATGATGTAAGTAAATATCATAATATTGCTCTAGTATTTTTTTAGGAATACTGTGAAAATGATACATAGTAGAAAGGATACAGGGATCTTTTATTTTTTGTTCTGTAGATTGACTGAAAAAAGATAGAACAGTAGATTTACTGGAATACGTGTTTTCAGCAGCATATATAAAAATTTGTATATTATTGACAGAATACCTAAATCCTTAAATGTATTGCCCAGTAGGTACTCAAATTTTCATTCACAAGTATTACATTGTTATGACGTACCTACATATATTTAAAAAAAACTGAAAGCTATTTCACAAAACACGAGGCAGTGATAAAGTGATTTGCTACAGTATTCCCCTTTTGCTCTACAATTTACTATTTACCACCCACCCATTCCCACGATTCCTGAAAGGAGTCTGAAGAGGGCCTTACAACCTACCCTCCGGCTTTGCACTACAGTGTAGATCCGAGGGACTACCCGCCATGAGTAGCTGGTGGGAATGAAACACAAAAGTTTTTTTTTAAAGTAGCTCTAAACCTTTGAGGGAAACGTTAGGTTTGGTAAAGCCTGACAAAAGTTAAAAAACCTTTTGTTCATAATATAACAATCAAGAAAAAAATATTAAAAATTATTTTATGTATTTGTTATTGTTTTAATGAACATTAGAAAGCCGCCTTTAGTTATAAACCAAAGCTTTCGTATGATTCTGAACACAAAAAAATGAGAACAGACCAAAAAATAAGTCTTATTTTTCTTTTTAAAAAAAGTATTTGCATGCAACACAGTTAACTTCAATTACCTTGTAAATAAACAATTACTTTTATTGAAACAATAATTTCGATTTAACGGGTTCATCGACATGACGGGCTCCTTAAGGCCTTGATCTTCCTATTAGGGATCAGAGTATAATAAATGTTTCTATGTATGCGGTTAAGTAAGAAGAGAATGTGTAGGATGAACTGACTGGACTGTTACGATCTTCTTAAACAACACTGTAAATTCCATTTCCACTACCCACCAACCAAAATAATTGGTTAATATTTCAAAAGAAATATAAAATATATTAAGTAGAATTCACATAGAAAAAAATAGGGGGGAGGAAGTGAAGAAATTGCATGCAGATTTAATTCACATTTATTTAAAACTATTTTAAAAATAAAATAAATAATAATGGACTAATAATCAGATTTTTTCATAACATCCATATATGGATTTATTCAGATGCCTTGATAAGGCGAAATACGTATAGAGTTTTAATAAATTAAGTAAAACTATCCAAGTAGTTTGTATTAATAATATGTATATATCTATATATATTTATTATTTCGTTTCTATTATACAAAAGTTATCTATTTATCTCAAACAGTCTTGAATAAACATAAACATGCACTTGCATGCGGTGATGCAAAAAAATTCAACCTACCAAGAAAGTCCGCCTGCACTTATAAGGAAATTTGAGGTCAACTGCTTCTTCGTTTGTATCAGTAAGTTTCCTTCTGTTCTTATTTTGGCTGCAAGAATCATCCCAGCAGATGCTGGTAATAAACATTCGTTTACAAACGATACTATAACTGGAATTCGTGTTCATGGGCCGAGGATCGTACTAATACACGCAAAAGCTAATAAATAAATCCTAAAAGTGAATTTAGCTGGCGTCTGGAGATGGAAAAAAAATTAAACAGCTTACACTTGAACACGAATATTAAGAAATGAGGTTTTAAAATGAAAATTACCTCATCCTTAGATTTAATAACAAAAACAAAGAGACTTCAATTCAATTCAATTCAATTCAATTATTAAAGATAACTAGAAAATAATGCAAGCTGAAGGAAGGAATTCGGTTTGTTTATTTAACAAACACAAATTAACACATTTTTAAACAATTAAATACAACATCAATAAATCGATTATTTTATAATTGATACAGGTAATAACCAATACTAATACGAATTAAAATTAGATCCTGAATGATCATCAGGCTTGAGAATGCGTTGCAAAAGGGCTTTGCTTTTTTTCACAGACAAGTCGTTCTTATTAGACACTACGTCCTTTTCCCGTTCATCATCCCTTTTGTTCTCTTTCATTAGAGACATGAAAAGGTCGTGAAGGTAGAGGCCTCGCTCCAATCGTTCGTTACCCTGGTTTAGATTTTTAGACAATTCTTCCAACGCTCCAGACAGTAGAAAGCCTGCTTTCGAAGGCTTTTTTACTGCATTCGGATTAGTAAAAGCCAATGATGGTGTTTGATTCAGAAGTAAATTTGCTGGTAGGAAAGCGCCGGTTGTAGAAGTGTCGTCGCTTAAACCGTTTGGATTATGTTTTTGACGTCTGGGCAAACGATCCAAGTGCCTGGTTACATTCACCTGTTGGCGTTCAACTTGAAGCTGCATTTGCATTTGGTGAAGTTGAGGTGGAGCGGTAGAATTTGTATTACTGGCAGATCTATGCACCCCTGACAATTGCGAAAGCAGTTCTGCAATTGGATCTACAGTTTCTCTAGCTGACGAAGAGAGAGAAGTCAAACCTGCAGAGCTAAATACACTGTAGTGCATATTTGAACGTCTTGGTCTTGATGACTGAGAACCTCTACCACCGCCACCCCCACCACCACCACCAACACCACCACCACCACTAAGATGTTGAGGAACCCGACGGATATTGTGAGCACTATGTGCTCTTCCCAAAGGCTCGTCTAGGAATGAGATAAGATCTCTTGATCCATTTCGATGTTCCAACGTCAAATGTCGCGAAAAATCGTCCACCATAACATTAGGATCACCATCAGGAGTCGCTGCACAAACTGGACATATTACCTCAAAGGAAGTTTCATTGTGGTCAGAAATGACGTGGTCTTGAAGGGTTACGTCAGTGAATCCCATATGCGAGCAAAACGGACAAGTGTATGATTGGGGCTGATCGATATAGGTCAGGGCTTCCCCGCCATAATACAATTCATAATCAGCTCTGGTAAGGATACATTGCATGGGATGATCTGCATTATGTCTTGTGTTTGTCGCACCCGCTTCGTAACAGGCTGAACACAAGTCGTAATCGTAGCAAATCAAACATTTGTAACGTTTTCCTTTAAAGTTGCCTTTTTGACAGGAATCACAGCTCACACCTTCGTGTCTGCTCATTGCGACCAGTTTTGCTTGTTAAATTTTGTACCATAAACCCAAATACATTTTATAATTTTTTGACAGAAATTCACAAAATTTAGAAAAGCACTCTCCTTTATATTATATAGTTATTGATATTTGAAAAACTTTCTAGAGTTATTTCAGTCACTCAGCTGTGAGAACATATTCAGTTTGAAAATTTCTTAGCTGATTAACCTAACATAATGATGAATATCTGATATATTTTGTCATTTTTAAATTTTAAGCTACTTGATTTTAATAGAAAAATACTTTTATAAATACGGAGAAAGAAAATGCCGGAAAAGTGTTATTTACTTGCAATTAGAAATTGGCAAACTCTTACTTAAAAGTTTAAACCTTTCTTAAAAATAAGTAATGTAATTTATTAAATAATTTTTGCATAATCTATAACACTTTCAATTATTCTTTTGTATTTGTATTTAAATTGATAGGCAACACGATGTACCCAAGTGTTTTCAAGTTGCGTTCCGTGCAATATACAATTAAAGAAAACGTTCAATTTTATGTTATACAGACTCAAAAAGGATTCAGTGGTATTTAAAATATGATGAAATTAAATGAAAGATCTAATTGAGGATGACATACTAACGAGAAGAGTTGAAATGCGTTTGAGATTCTTAAGTTAGTTTGTAGGATTTTTGGGTATCATCGGTTTCATTTTCTACTCAATTGCATTGATTTATTGCAAATTTTTACTAAAATTTAACAAGTTGTGATGCTCTATACACATATAATTCTAGAGTCAGAATTAGAATATAATATCTTTTCTATTTTTGTTTTAAGGACCGAATTCGTGAAACATTTTATTTGAGTAAAAGGTAGAAACATAATTAGTCCTGACAGAAAAATGAATAAAAGAATGAAAGTGTATTACAATGTGTACATGTTTACTGATGTGTTCGTTTCATTCATTGGTTTCATTTTATTATTACAGATCTGCTTGTATTATTAATGCAAATGAAAAGGAAGGATCCGCATGTAGGTACCTTGGAGGGTTTTAAAACGGTGGGGATGGCAGCCCCATATGGGAATGGCGTAGGAGCAGATGCTCCTGATAATTGCGTTGAGCGCACGGATTTTGATTTGTTGGGAGATTGAACTGTTGTGGAAGAAGGGCTTGAGAGAAATAAAGGCGCCCAGGGCCTTGGCACGGGTGGTTTGAATTTGTTGTCGCCAAGTGAGCTTTCTATCGAAGACGACGCCAAGATAAGTTACAGAATTGCTCCATTTGATGGGGTGGTTATTTACGGAGATGGAAGGAGGGGTTCAGTTCCTACGGGAAAAGAAAATTGCTTCCGATTTGGCTTCGTTAATGGAGAGTTTCCATCTACGGTACCAGTTTAAGAGCAGGGGTAGAAACGTGATGATTCTAGCGGTGCAATGGACAATGGTTTTGCTAGAATTTATAAGGGCGATGTCGTTGGTGTAAAGAGCAGTGACAAGCAAGGGGGAAATGGCATGTCTGCGCAGAATAAATTGAACAGAAGGGGCGATAATTTGAAGCCTTGGGGACACCGGCCGTAACGGGTTTGCTGGGCGATAAGGCAGAGTCAACGCGGACACGAAGGGTTCTGTCCTATAGGAATGATCGAATAACCCCGATTAGGAAATGTGGGGTGTTAAGGGCGATAAGTTTGGTTATAAGGCCTTCGTGCCAGACTCGATCGAAGGCTTACCTAATATCTAGTAGAAGCATGGGCGTGTGTAGGCACTTGTTGAGGTTATCGGCAATGTGCTCGGAGACACGCAGGAGTTGGTGACCAGTGCCGTGTTGCCAGTGTAAGCCGTGTTGGAAGTTGGGAAGAAGATTGCTTTGCTTCACATGGTCAAGAAGCTGCGTTAGGAGGATTGATTCAACTACTTTGCTCATCGAACTGAGCAAACTGATGGGTCTGTAGCTGAGGGGCTTTCCCTTCTTGGGACAGCAGATAACGGTGGCTTCTTTCCAAGTCAGAGGGAAGTAGTGGAGACGAATGATAACGTTTGTGATGTTGCAAAGTGCAGTTAGGTGCTTTCAATGCAAGATTTTTAGAACGCCATTGGGAATACTGTCAGCGCCGGGGGCTTTTCTCTTTTTCCGAGATGGGATGGTAAGGGCGATAACACGGGGCGACGTGTATCTAACATCAGAGACAGAGGGAGCGAAGTTATGGGAGGTAACATTAGTGCGCTCATGAAAGTCGGCTAAATACACAGAGTTGGATAGTGGGGAGCACTGGGAGCAGAGGGAGTCTGCGAAGATTGCAGCCTTCTCCTCGTCCGAAGTGTAAATAAAGCCGTTTTGCTTTAACGGCGGGAGATTGGGAGCTCTGTTTCGAAGAGAGCGGATCACTTTCCAAGTGCTTTTGGGGTGTGTTGCTGCCTGAGCGATGTACTCGTCGAAGGCGGCGCTACGGAATTCTGTGAGGCGAGTTTTGAATTCTTGCTGAAGGGAATTTAGTTCGGTCCGGTGTGTGGAGTCGTAGTATCTATGCCACAGACGGCGGGTCTTGTTTTTCCTGTTGAAGAGGTCAAGAATGTCTGCGGGGAGGGTTTAGACTGGGGAGCGGAAGGGGCAGGGGGCCGTGGAGAGCTCGATGGCGCTAGTAATCTCGTTTGATAGGAAATTCACGGCTTCATCGAGTTCCGCTATTGTGCAAATTTGGGTGCACTTGAAAGAAGATGTTTCAAAGGTGTAGCCAGTCTAGCGTAGTTGGAATTGGGGGGTTGTAGATTGGGGGGGGGGGGCTAACTTCTATTAGGGTTGGGAAGTGATCGGAGCTAAGTGCATTGAAAACGACAGGATCGGCTGAAAACATGACGTTTTTTGTGATAAAAATGTCGAGAATATCCGGGAGGTAATTATCATTGGCGTGGAAGAACGTAAGGTCTGAGGGGGCTTCAATCGTAATATTAAAGTCCAGAGCTTTAGCAAGAAGAGATGGCCTTTTATGTTATTTAGCCGGCACCCCCAAGAGACGTGTTTAGCGTTGAGATCGACTGCGATAATAGTCGGGGCGTTTGGCGAGAGAAGGGAGGGGAGATCTTGTGCCCAGCTCTCCGATTATATATCGTATTATTTTCAAAAACTGACCGGCCAGAATATTCGTCTTCTTTCGGGGCATTTCTTACCGTCTATTTGCCTGTATGATAATAGGATAATTAATGTAAAGTGCATTGCCCTTTGGAAGATGACAGGAGTACTACACACCACTACTACACCATCAATTTCTAACGATTTCATTTAGAAAACAGACGACAATCGCAACAACAATTAATAAAAGAAACAATGGATTACAAGCACGCAGACTGTTTTAGTTACATCACCTTTGTTTGCGTATATATAATACCGCATTAAGCAGCTACATAGTTATATATAGATAATATGCACATCGTTGAACCTGCATATGTTGTATGAGTACAACGTAAATAAAAGTGCTTTCGTTATTATCTAAAATTGCGCTATTTTTCCCGCAAACTCTCTCTCCATACGACGATGTCGTTTCTCGAAGAACAATGGGCTCGTGCGACCCACTTTGGATAAATTCCCTGTCATACGAAGCGAATTGTTTTAACCAACCGGCATTGGCAGTTCTAAAGAATCGTTCTTCAAGAACGTTCCAAGTGAGAGTTCGTCTCATCCTCGTCTTAGTTACTATTTGTCGTCAGTATAAAGTACGCTCTGATTATTCGTAACAATAACCAATTCCGCTATTTTTGAGGTACCTACAAACAGATAGATAATAGTCTTGAACAGTGATTCTTTATTAACCTATCGGTGTGGCTGTTAGCAAATGTACCTAATTCGGTGGATGTTGTTTGTTTGGGCTCTGAGCTTCATAGGCTGCCCATTTGTTATTGCCAACCAAACCCATGAACATACAGACTCGGTGGGTAAGTAATTTTGTATAATTATATTATAAGAATATTTCATCATAAATTAATGGAGCAACCCCATGGTAAGTAACCATTAGGACATCAGCAATGGTTGCTAACTCTATCTGTATCTTTGTATCTTCTTATGGATATATTCGATTTGTTGGAAACTATACAAAATTACATTTGATAACGGGCGTAGTTGGCAACATTCATTATCATTCGTCCTCATTTTAGCATTTCGTCCTTTATTCTATTTTTAAGAAGAAAAACCTCATGAATGCAGGAAAATATAATGTGTGATTGTTAGTAGTAATAAATCTTGTTCAATTAAAACAGTTCAATCTTTTGGTATATGGTAACAGTACTTACTCAACATGTTCATACTGGTTGCTTGATTTTTAAATTTATTCAAAATTATAAATAAGAAGACGATATAAGGAGCGTTGTTAACAACGAATTAAAATACATATAAGTATTTTAACAGAAATAATGAAATAAAGTATATTTGAAAAATAAACCGTTAAAATAACAGATTTTATAAATTACAAGAACATAGGCTTTCAGGGTCGGAATGCTAAACAAAGATTCTGGCTAATGGGCCGTGGTCTAATAAAAGGTTAAGTACAGACGTTTCGTCAAAACTTCAAGGTATAACCTTCACTCACGTTGTCACCACAGTACCACTGATGATGTCAGCCGCTATTGCCGACAAAACGTCTGGACCTAATCGTTCATTTGGACCTTTAACTCGAATATTAATTTTACCAAGAGTATAAGTTGTTAGTCAGTTAATATTTATCGAAACTACCAGACGTAGTTTGCGATTTCGACCTTATTAGATCTCATCAGCACGCTGTAAGCACTCTCGATAAATCACCAACCAAATCGAAAGAACTGAAGTGATTTATCGAGACTGTCTATGGCGTGCTGATAAGATCTAATAATATCGAAGTCGCAATTCACGTCTGGTAGTTTTGATAAATTATTATTCAAGAACTTATAATACATTTATTGATTTGGTTTATCATGACTATAAGCTGCATCGTCGATTCAGTTGTACAGGTAGATACCTTAAGAAGACCTTTGTCTAACATACTGAATACTATAATTAGCACCTGATATCAGTAGATGGCGATGCACTGCCGTAACTAGATATCTTATAAATAAAGGTTTCCTCATTACGTGTTTTTATATTAATTGTCTCCCTCAAACATTGTTTCAACGTTTGAATCCAATGTAAGCAATTCATTATTAATTCATTTTTGTTGTCGGATTTTAGTAAACTAAATGTACGGTTAAAAAGCATTGTAAATGGATTAGAAAAAAAAAATACAGAAAATACTGCAAAAAAAGTTTAAAAGTGTGATACATCAAATTCAATTCCTTGAAATTGGCCTCCACCGAAGGTAAAACATTTCGTTGCGTTGTTGGGTTGTTACCATTAAATATCCTGATTCATACAGCAGGACAGAAATGACGTCTAATAAAAGAGGAAAAAAGCCTTTCTTTCTAGAGTAATTAAAAATACTTCAGTACCTATTTAAACACACTCCTTTCATAAATTTCGCTATTGCTAGACAGAAACAAATTAGACAGATATCGATTCTTTATTCAGACATATACAATGAACAAAAGTTTAGCGGCGGATATATGCAAACAAAGATTTTCTTCACCAAATAGAACACATCAGAGCGAATATCCTTCAATTTTTTCCACTATTTTTTCGACTTCCTCTTCAGGTTTTCGGCATACTTAAGTGTAATTAAATGAACAAAAAAATGTACCTGGGTGGATACCTACTGTCCTGTGGCCGTTGCACAAGAAAATTTGAAACAATGCATCTGTTTGAGAAATACAAAATACTTTTACATTATCTTTCCTAATCGTTTCAAAACAAAACACTTTCTTAGGCTAAAAGTTGTAGATAACTATATAGAGATTCGTCTAATTACAAACAGATAATACATGCAATCGTAAATTGTTTCGAAAGATATTAGAAATTCTAATTAAGATTTTTATTTTTACTTCTACTACAACATTGATTCATTATTTTTTTTATTCAAGACTCCTTTACCTAGTACCTTGTTCTACTCATCTTAAAATACAGGGTCATTCAAACTGAGTGTATTAGACGTTTTAGGGAAACTAAGCATGTTACAGATTTGAAAATTTGGGATATCCATCTGGATATTTCCTACTGTTTTATTTGAATAATTTTGAATTTTCTTTTAAATAAAGAATGGAAACCACCCAATGTATCGAAAGAAGATAAAAAAAGGAATCGAACGAGAAAATAAAATAAAATATGCTAGGTGCCATTTGAAAAAATGAAGTTATTCGTGTTTAAAGTTTTTAAACTTTGAACTTTTTTTATGAACGCCCTGTACAAATTATAAAACTTAGTTGTGGCGTGACGTTAGCCTTATGACTTGGCTATAACTAGTAAAAATTTCAACATTGTAAGTCATTTTTTATGGAAATTATAATTTTTCATAGTTTAGGTTGCAGTGCAATCTTTTATCAAATAATTGAATTCTCTCAGAAACTATTTTACATCGTAGGCATACAAGTTGGTTATCAAAGTCACCTTAAAATTTTATGTTTCATACGAATTCATCGTAAAAAATATACCATTCCATTTAAAATAAAACTTCCGGTATAACCGGATGTTCCCGACAGTTGAAATTATTTCAGTTAAATAGATCATCCTTGATAACCCCTACTCCCAACTCCCAAATTTTTAAATCTGTAACATACTTAGTTTCCCTAAAACGTTTAATGTACCACTCAGTTTGAATGACCCTGTATAAAACAGTCCATTTCATATACATAAGATTCTGAACCCTCATCAATTACGTAGTTATGTGTAATTTCTTTTATTTGACCCCATAGTCTAAAAGGATGCATAAAGATAAAAACAATAAATGTCTTAGACTTCGCCTTTATTTATTTTTCTAGTAATATTTAAAAATTATCTATGGTTTAGTTTAGGTTCTTTAGCTTGCAAATTTCGTTAACAAGAGGGGGATGACGGCTTTAATACATCAAACAAGTTATTTATTCAATTTTTGTTTGTGTCGTTTACGATACTTGTATGTTTTATACGTAATATCTAAAATTTCAAAAAATGCTCTTGTGTTTCTTATTATTAGACATTTCACACGACATTTTAATGGAAATTTTTCAAGTGGTTAATCTGTACCTTTTGTAATTTTCATACAAATGTTTTTAAATTATATATAATTGGGGTTAAAATGATCTATTATTTTTCTACGATTAACAATTTCCAAGAAGAACGGTTATGGTAAATAACAGACGGGTAAGTGAGCGATCATATAAGGGTTTCAGGTTTCCCTTAAAGACAGGAAACGCTAAACAATATCCTACATGTGGATGGATATGGCAGCTCATTCCCATCATACCATTTTATATATATTACAAGTGCAGAAAAAAGTACTAAAATAATGATAATAAAATCATTGGTAAAACCAAAAATTTAAATTCCGTGTTTTTTTTTATTGGACGAGTCATAATTTAGAACTAGTAGGATTTAATAAGAAAGGCAGTTCGTGGTGCAATCTTGATGAAATATGTTAATTAAAATAACAAAGAAACAACAATCAAACGTTTTTCAACTGTTTGTTAGAAATACTCTTACAATTGTTTTCAAAGATAAGACATTATCAAAGAGATATTTGAGTAGAACTAAAACGTAATTGTCTCTTTGATAATGACCTATTGATCGAAACATTTATGTCAAAAAATCAAGAATTACAATCTGCAGCGTATCACTTTTTAAAGCTTTAGATTATAATAAAACTATAAAACAAATTGATATAGCATCTTATTATAGAATTATATTGCCATCTACTGATATATGCTGCTAACTGAAATATTTCAAGGGCCTTACTAACTGTCTACTGAACGACGTAACTTATATACACAATAGGCACATAAACTAAATTAATAAGAACAGTATAATTATCGAGACTACCTACAGCCCGCTGACAAGATCTAATAAGATCGAAATTGCGATCAATGTCTGGTAGTTTCTTCAAATTACTGAAAATAACTTATACTGTTGTTATTCATTTGGTTACATGCCTACCGCATATAAATAATAGACTGCATCGTCGATTGAATAGTAGAAGCAGATTCCTCAGTAGGACTTTGCCTGACATTTGAAATACTTCAGCTAGCAACAGAAATCAGTAGATAGCGAAACAGTGCCTTAATTTAACTTGCTTTTAAAAATCTGTTCAATTTAGTCAGTAATTTATTGAAACTGTCTATGGGGTACTTATGAGATCTATTAAAATCGAAATTGCGATCCACATCCGGTAGTTTCGATAAATTACTGACTAAGAGCTTATACCTTTTGTAACTACAAAACAGTCCACAAGTGGTATTATTTCGGGGAAAGAGAGAAAGATCCGCTATTTCCATATAGGTAATAAAGTTAACTTCGTACAAAATTAGTTACTATAATAAGATGGCGCGAAAAACTTAAATACACTTGTGTATGTTCAATAGCTCCATTAATTAAATAATAATATATTGGACACTTCGCCTTTTTGCATTGATCAAAGTATAAAAGTATGGAAGTGGTTAACTTATAAGAAATAGTTTACCACAGAGATTGTTGCGCCAATATGCAGTTCTTTAAAACTTCTATTAATTCTGAATTATAACTTACGAGGCATGTTTTTTAAGTACCGTTTTGAAATTAATAAAAAACATGCAAAGATATCTTAATAATTTTATTTTTACAATAAAGCCTGTACCTTATTCTAATTTTCTACATAATTTCCTTCAATATTGAGGCACTTGTCATAACGTTTGACCAGTGACCAGTTTTTGAATACCCTTCTGATAGAACTCTGCCGCCTGACTTGTTAACTTTTAACCACTGCATCACAACTGTTTTGACATCGGCATCGTCTTGAAGATGCTGACCGCCCAGATATTTCTTCAAGTACAGGAACAAATGGTAGTTACTGGGCGCCAGATCAGGGCTGTACGAAGGATGATCTAGAGTTTCCCATTAGTTTCTTCATTAACGACCGAACGACGCCCACTTCGTTGTTCATCATGCACATTTGTGCTGCCATCTTTAAATGCTCTCACCACTTTCTTACCATTCCACAGATCTCATGATGAATATCAATCGGTTTTAGTCCTTTAGCACTAAGGAATCGTATAACAGCCCGGACTTCACAGTCGGCGGCACTCACGATTATCGGAGGCATCTTAAACACTCAGTAAATTACGTAAACAAGGGCGAATCAGACTGTAATGGCGTCAGTGTGTAGGTGAGAGATGCAGGTACTCAGTATGCATACGCGGAACGCTGACCGGCGACAGAATTTCAAAATGGTACTTACTTAAAAAAACATGCCTGGTATAACACTCCAGATTTCAACGTAATAGATTAACAGTGTAGTCCCGACTGAGAAGAGGTACAGCCTATAACACTTAGTATTATGTACTTAAGGCAATCGTGGTAATTAGGATCCTTATTTTTCCCTTCGTCTTAACAGCTGAAGAGTCCTCGGCGTCTTCAAGGAATAGCGATAGGTTCCTTGAGATTCCGTTACCGTATTCTCACATTGAGGAGGAAAACATTGACGACGAAGGTTACGGACGGGAGAACGCATTTCCCGAGTTTTCCAACCGATGCTCCGATCGTATGGAAAAGGCCCTCGAGAAAATGCGACGTCGACAGCTCGCCAAACAAAGGGCTCTCAACCTAAATGGATACTCTCTACACAAGCAACTGCGCTCGGTACCTTACGACGTTTATGTTACAGACATGCGAGTCCGGGTGCCCACTTCCACCAACTGGGTAAGAGACCATTATTTTATGTAAGATCTTTTGAAGAGAAAATGTTAATGGATATGAGACAGGTAACTACTTTAGAAATTTAAAGCACCGCATAACCATTTTGTTCTTTAAAACTCTCCAGTTTGATAATTATCTTACTATTTGTTCTTATAATGTAATATTATTCTTATAATCTTCCAGTTTTTCATTTCTATCTGGAAAAACCGAATTACTCAATCTTAACATAATTCTATACGATCCTGTACAAAACAGTATAGAGCAGATTTAGATAATAGTAAACCCAACTCGATTTTTCATTATATAATAAGACATCAAATTGGTTTCATCTAGATGAGACCAAAATTACGTATTCGATAACACTATTCAAACAAAATAATATATAAGTTTATATGTATATATTCTTCCTTTCATCTGACCCTCCCAAAATGATTCTGCTGATATAAAATCGGGAATGATCCCTTAAAGAAATTATATTACTGATTGAACCTGAAATGCTACTATTTTAATAACAACCGACCATTATCATTTACGCTAAATGCATTGGCTAAATATCGAAAAATAGTAATTGACTAAATCCCGAAAAATAATAATACCTTAACCACGCATTTATTTCTGAATCATACCAGAAAAAAATCGTACGAGTAGGTAGGTAGATTAAACAATTAATTACTTACATACTACTTTTAATTAATTGGTTGTTCTTTTTTTACTTCCTTTGTTTCAACAATTCAAATCATGCAATAAGGAAGGAAACTTTTGGGTAATATATTTTGAGTAAATTATAAGCTCAGAAACATAATTGAATGCAATCTTCATTTTAAGAAAAGAACAAAGACCAATTATTTACGCAAAAAGTGCAAATAATATAACCATAAAAAATCAACAGTGCCTGCTAATAATACATCAGTAGTTATATATCTTTTAATATAATTTATATTTTTTTTGTTACGCAACAAGGTAAGTGCCGTTATTGTACTGTGATATACGAAATTGTATTGTATTTTATTGCTTAATATTTTATCTATTTCCGTATAAAAACAAAAAGTTTATAAACGTTTGCATGCTGGTAAGCGGGCTATCCTCCGACCTACGCTGTGGTGCAAGGCTGGAGGATAGGGTGGAAGGCCCTCTTTCACCTCATTTTAAGAGTCGTAGGGACCGGTAGGTGGTGATTAAGGATAAGGATGTCTGTGGGATTGTTAGTGCCCCAACATTTACCTATATATATATATATATATATATATATAGTGGATAAATTACAGCTTAGTATTAGGAACGTCACCGGTTCAGGATTCGCCTGTCATTGTCTAAATTTTTCTGTAGTTTTATTCGATATATATGAATAAAAATCAAAATCCGAAATGTATTTGATTCCTTCTTTTAACTAAAATTTGCGGAAAGTGAAACATACTCAATGTAAGACGAGATACAAAAGTTATAATTCGGAGAATTCACGATTTACTTTTTAGTTCGTGTTAAATCAAAATCATTTCAAAATAGGATTGGATATAAACTCGTTGTATAAGTAGTGAAACGTACATTATCCATATACAAAAAAGAAGGAATTAAAATCCTTATTCGTCTAAATATTAAGATCAAAGATCTCACATTTGGAAGGCGTCCTACCAAGTAGGCACAACGAACCGGAGTAGTTGTTTCTGTTGATTCCATATTTACATTTATAATATAGCCTGTAAAGGCCTTTCTGCCAGCGCCCACCTGATGAGACTCGTTAGGTCGAAACCGGTCGTGGGATATGGCTTTCGGTTCGTTGTGCCTACTTGGTAGGACACGTTCCAAATGTGAGATCTTTGATCTTAATATTTAGACGAATAAGGATTTTAATTCCTTCTTTTTTGAATATTTTATATAGTCGTCTAAGAATCCATCGGAATTAACAGTGTAATTCAATGTCGGTAGGGGTATTAGCCCTCGGAGTAGTTGTTTCTGTTGATTCCATATTTATATTTATATGTTACATTATCCCTTTTTTCTTATTGTTTTGCTTACGTTTGTTTTCTTTTTAGGTAAAGGTTGACAAGTGTCGATTCTATCCAAAAAATGCGTCATTAGAAACCCGTTTACTATTTAACGATCTTACAATTAACGGGCGCGTTAAAGTATTCGAAGATGAAAAATTACGAAGAGAACCGCTTAATCCAAACCCCGACGACACTTGCAACATGATACTTCGACTTCGCAAAGCAGGAATAGGGTATGAAAGTTGACAGCTTCTCAGAACTTTGTGATAAATTAAAACCCGAAAACATTCTTTCCTCTTTTTTATTTCTTTCATTCTGTCCTCCTTCGTTAATCGACCAAAAACGAACTCGAGAAAAGGAGGGCAATTTTTGTATGATTTTACTTGTCTTCCAGAAAATTCGTTCTAAAGTAAAAAAACTTAATAAAATTGTAGTTTGTATCTGCATTTGAATAATACTCTGTTTATCTATCTTAAAAAAAGAATATTAAATAAGGAAAAAATAATTTAATTTCAAGTATTAAGTATAAATATAAAATGGTTATTAATTATTAAACTAGTGAAGTCCTTTTGACAATTTCAAAAATTTGAAATTGATTACAAAAAAATGTCTCAATCTCACCCACCAATTGGGGCAATTGCACCACCTGGCCCCCTCCTGCATCCGCATTTTTTGTCATATAGTTTAAGAAACCTCATATTTAAATTGGTTGATCAACATTTGTTTAAAAACATTTGTATTTACGGTGAAGTTTATTATAGTCAAGTAAACAAAAAAGAAATTTTTAAAAAATAAAATAAAGCTATTAACCAATTCCACAAATGTTATCCTTAAAATTATTAGTACATTATTACATTGAGCTGTATGTTTTTCTGAAAATTCGAAAACGAATTAATCAGTAAGGGTTTTTATGTAATGGACGCACAAACAGACAAAAATCTCAAAAAATCTTCACACTTTCTATCACTTATCCTTTATCCTTCATAACTATATTTTGACAAATTGGTTAAGGCTTTCGTGGCTAGTTGATGAACTAGTGTAGTCCTTATTCGGGTCTAAAGGCCGTCGTTGGTTGAAATTACTGGATGTAGACTATGAGTCCAATATTGGAGATGGAAGGACCTCTGAAGAAGCTCGCCACTCGTGTTGAAGAATTCCAACCAACGACGGCCTTTAGACCCGAATAAGGACTATACTAGTTTAACTATTTTTACAAATATTTTCATTATACATACACGCAAAATTTGTAGTTTTTTTGTAAGTATGTATAAAAAAAATAAGAAAAAATCTAAACGCATTGTCTTTTCAATTCATGAAATACTAAACGTATTAAATAAAAAATATGAGTCACCGTGTATTTACTCAAGACAACGTTCTGTGAACCCGTTAAAAGTTTTGGTACATCCCCGCTTAATAAATTAAGTTACTGTTTTTTTTTTGTTTTGTTGCTAGACTTAAATAAAAAATATATTTCAGGTTCTATACGGAACCAATTCGTCGAGATCATGGTCAGATGAATGTAAAAACAGACTCTCGTTTCTTGGAACCCGGCTTTATCAGTGTTTACGCCTACGGATGCGAACCAGCGCGTTTGATAAGAGGTCATCGAGGTAGACTACTTGATATTGACGAAGAAGACGTAATATCGAAAGAAATGGAAGAGATTTTTGTCAGAGGCATTAGGTCACTTTTGACTACATATATGCAAAAGGAATTACAACCTGCCATCAAGGAAACATTAATGTCACATATGGGATATACAATATCATACGGGTGAAAAAATATATAAATGATCCTAAAAACTAGTTAACAGATATAGAAAACTTTAATTATTTTTTCTAATTCCATTTCATGTACATAGACAGAAAAACGAATAGATAGGTAAGTTATTTAGGTTCCTTGATTGTAAATATTAATATTAGAACAGTTAGTCTAATAAATGATTATTTCGGAGGTGTTCGCACAAACAACTATGTGTTTTTGCACAAATAATACATTTTTGGGGAAGAAAAGTTCACTTTAAAAGAAAAAAAAATAAATAAATAAAATAAAAACAACAGTGAGCTAGTTAATTGACTATGCAATAGAAAAGAAAAACACACTGTATGATTTAATTTAGGTAGGAAACTACAAACTGTGAGCAAAATAGAATATATATACTATTTTAAAAATAATAAACAAGTAAAATAAAACATGCATTATTACATTAAATCTGATGTTTTTTTTTGGAAGACCAAGTTATTCTATCTAAGGGTAAAATCCTGCAAATTACAATTACAATCACATACAGTAACATAAAATAAACACATAATGGAATAAAAAGAGTAGTAAATAAAGTTAATTTAAATATCTTTTTGTTTTAATATAACATATTCAGATGCACAAAAAGAATTAACGAAATAAATAATTTCTTAATCCAAGTTATTTCTGAAGAAATTTGCTTTATTAAATATTTTTTAACATTCCTTATACATAAAATATACGTACGTAAAAGAAAATAAATATATAAATATAAACGTTTTGGACATAGCAACAACTTTGTACTTTTTAAAACATGACTAGCAAAAAATAGAACAGAGAAGTCTTAAAAAATAAATACATCTTACATAATGTGTACTACACTGAAAAAAATCATTTGTAATCTAAGCTTGGAAAAGTCTTGTATAAATTATTATTGCAAAATGAATTTAAAAAGTTTAATTTGCTCAATATAATTTAATCTAATTAGTCCATACATAATTAATTAAGAATTCAATTTGGTTAAACTTTTCCTACAATTTCAATGTTTTTCATAGGGGTTTATTCGTAAACCAAGTAACTTGTTTTCCGTACTTTCATTAGCCTCCCATCATCCCATGTAACGTCACGTAGACATTTGGCCCACACCCCCCCCCCCCCCTACTTATTTTGTTAGTGACTTTTAAACTCGCACAATTCCTAAAGATAAAAAATGAATATGAGTAGCTTTTTAAACCCCCCCTACATAACAAGAGTATATTCCTCCATCCCCTAAAAATGTTACGTGGTTTATGGGCGGCCCTTAGAGAGATACATAGTTGTGAATTAAAAAGATTCTGAAATTGTCGAACATTTCGGTACATTCTCAGCAACTTTTTCTGTCCATTGCTTTTGTCAAATGGTTTAAGACACCATATATTTAAGATACAAAAACTGTATAGTTAGACGTGTTTGTGGTAAAATGTGAATTATAATTAATTAAATAAAGAACGAATATTGTGTATTCAAGCAACATCTTTAGTTATATAAATTTTGAAGAATTTCCTCCTTTATTTAATGAATTATAATTCACATTTTACCACAAAAATGCAAATGTCCAACTGTAAATAATCTTGTTAACTAACTTACCATTAACATGAGGTGTTTCTTAAGCCATTTGACAACAAATGAGTTGCCGAGGAAGTTACACAAAATTAGCAAAATCATATGTTCATTTTTTTAATTCACAACTATTCAACACCCTATAAAATACCTTAAAATTACCATACTATGAACGGAAACACAAGCTTATTTTGCTACAATATCATCAGATCAATAACTTTTCAAGTCTAATATTATTTTACACATTAATTCATAAGTTGCAAAATACAACCCTGAAGTGACTACTGCTTTCAACAAGCTTGGATGAAAACCTTTATAGAACCCCATTATACCTTCTACTGCATAAATTTTACGTATGCAGTCCATCATTCCCTCACAGGAGAAAACCTTCCCAAAGGGCTTTCTAACATGTTCAATTCCCTGAATTTGTAATCGTTTTTTTGTCACATCTAATGGATATATAGCAATTTTTGCAAATAGACCTGCTAAACTTCCAGCAATTAAAGAACTGCTGAAAGAATAATCTCTTTCCTTACTTCCTATTAATGACTTGAATATATTGTCAAAAAATTTATAACACATAAATTGAACACCTGCATGAGGCACCACTTGAATAAATGTTGGCAATAAACCTCGAAATAAAACTGGGGCACCTTCATGCCTTATAATATGATAAGAGCAATGAATAAACCCTGAATACAATTTATGCTCTTCACCCTGAGCAACTAATCTTGTTCTTATAACATCAAATGGAAAAGATGCAAGTGTTGCTACACCTCCTGAAAAAGCTCCACAAGCAAAATTAGAAATGTGTTTGTGATTTTGCAAATGTGGGGTTCTTCTAGTTATTGATGTAAGTGATTCAAAGCACCAAAATTGGGTCATTCCATAAACAACAGACAACCATTGTGCAGGAACATGACCTTTCCAAAGTGATAGAAAACCTTCCTCATAGATCATTAACTGAATAGCATGCAAAATGGATTTATATTTTCCTTCATGATGATGGGCAATTTTTTCAACCTGTAGCTGAAATCTAATTTTTAGTACATCTAAAGGCTGACATAATCCTCTCGTCATGAAACCAGAAAAAGCTCCAGCAATTGCGAAATCATTTTTTGTAAGTTTCTTCTGTTCAACTGCTTCATAGTTCACCATCTGTTCACAACTTTAGTTTTAACTTTACTTATTATTTATCCATTATTACACATTAAATTCTTGTAAACAATTTTAAATATCAAATGCGATTACTTTTTAAATTTAACTTAACCTTGTTTCCTCCTTGTTTTTATGACCCACAGATTAGAGAGGTTTATAAATGAGGCACTCGATTCACGACATCTATTGACTGGTATACACACTAGACAGGAAAAGGCGGGGAATTTAAATAGGTTGTAATTTCGTTTTCAGCTTTCAAGTTTTTCTCAAGTAATGAAATTAGAATTTAACACGTAACAATCTATTTTCCAAAAGAATATAATAAACTATAAAGTATTTTTTTAGTTGGTAGATTGTTACATGTTAAATTGCAAGTTTCATCATCCATCAAAATAATGCAGATGATACATAATGAAAAAGATTGAATATGTCTAATAATATATTTTATTGTATAAAATAAATTCAGCTGTATAAATTGCGTTTACAGTTAACAAACTCACTATTTATATACAGAAGAACCCCTCTTAACCGGCCACTTTGGGATTGGAACCCTGGCTTGTTTCCGTTTTGACCCTAGACTATTTAGGTCGCAAATGTGGTCGCAAATGATAAAATTCATCACTGAGTACAAATTGTATTGCGGCTATTCAAGTTCGTAAACAAATAATTATTTAGCACAATATAAATTAAAATAATAAAAAAAGAAAATAAATGCGTTTAAAAATAAAGCTTTGGGCCTAGTTAACTCATAATAATTAAATAAATAAAAACGTATATAATTTCACGTTTAACATTATTTGCAACCGATTAAAGTTGTTAAGCTAACGTGCAAGTATATGTAAACACCAAAATAATTCAAAATCCATAAAATAATTACATACATTTTACCACATAAACGTCAATCTTCTACTTATAACCTCAATTTTATTAAGTTTATAAGTAATTATTTAATCAGTTATTAATTAAACTGATAAATAGCAGCTCTATTTTGATTATAAAAAAATGGTGTGTGAAGATACTTTGAAAATCAGAAACTTTCCAAAAGAACTAACTAATACTGAGAAAGAAGATCTATTGAGACATTTCGGAGCTACTGATATCAAGGTTATTACATCAAAAGTAAGGCAAAAATCAGTGGTATTTGCGAAATTCAGTTCGAAAGAAGTTGCAAAGAATGTCTTATTTCGATTACACCAACTGAACGTATTAAATTCGAGACTTGTCGTTGAATATGCTGAACATGATATTACCGGAAAAACTCATAATTCTAACCTTGAACTCAGTAATACGACAATACAGAATTCCAAGAAGTATCTACAATCGTTTATAAATAAACTTAACGCCTTTAATAATTCAGTAAGTTTTTATCAACCACCTCCTTCACATTTAAAATATGTCTACCCTAAACCTAATCGAGCAACAATTAACAATATAGCTCATGCTCTTGCATCTATTCCAAAATTTTATACTCAAGTGCTACACCTAATGAACAGAATGAACTTGCCACCACCATTTTCTGACATTCCAGACCCGCCCCAGGTAAGGCAGACTATTGTACATCCTGTTGTTCAAAATAAAATAGAGTTATCAGAACAAAATGTTAAAGAAGATTCTTCCGAATCAGAAATTGAAAGTGATCCTGAGTCTGGTAAACAAAACAAAGGCATTATACCAGAAAAAAGAAAAATGCCTCAGAAGAAAATTGTGAAAAGACCTAAATTTATTAAACCAAATGTTGCTTCAACACCTTCAAGCAATAAATCTGTAGGAAAGGCAGAAGACTTTTTTGAAAGAGTTGAAATTCAGACAAAGAAAATAGAAGTGAAAGTTTCATCAGACAATTTTGATGTATCTCAGCCAAAGCCAGAGGTTACTGAAAATGAAGATACAGAAGAAACAGTAGAATTACCTGAATCAGATATCATTACTGAGGAAGAACTTGTTGCCAATAGAATACCAGCCAAAGATCTTGGAGTTTTACCAGTTTTTAAGAACTACCATTGTGGAGCTCCGAGTTCTAGACTTTATATTAAAAATATTGCAAAAAATGTCGAAGAAAAAGACTTACAGTATATTTACAAACGTTATTGTGTTGAAGATAGCAGCAAAGAAAATACTTTTGATATAAAATTAATGAAAGAAGGGAGAATGAAAGGTCAAGCATTTGTAACATTAAATAGTGTGCAAATAGCTCAAAAAGCATTAAAAGAAACAAATGGATTTATTTTAAAAGATAAACCATTGGTTGTAGTATATGCACGATTTGTAACAACCACAAATAAAAAGTAACATTAAATATATGACTGAATTGATTAATTAATGTAAATATAATAAAAAATGAGAAACGAAATGCTTGTGTTACTTTCATTTTGACCCAATTGTAAATCATTAACTCATGAATAAATCATATATAAATATGCAAATAAAATATTTAAATACCTAATTAATCGGTATCTTAATTACCGGATTTAATATTTATAGTTGTTCATCAATAGTATTCTTCATTAGTCAGTAACTTATATAATCGCTAATTTTGTCCGCATGTAATTCGTATTCTTTTGATCATACAATATGGCGCCCACAGGCCGCCATTTTGCTTTTTACCAATTTTACAGTATAAACATCTGCCGTTCATTAAATGTTGAACTTTTAAAATCTATTATGTACGGAATGTTTCCTCTAAACTTCATATTTTTATTGATACGGTAAATACGTATACAACAAGGTTACCTTCTTTAGATACTGAAGTTCGAGTTTTGGTGTTAGGATTTGAGCTATTTACATTGTTCTACAATACCGTCAAAGTTTTCAGTCTTTTTTATTCATTAATATTTTACTTAGCTAAAGTTGATCAATCAGTCAATTTTAGTATTGTAAATTATTTATATATGTAGTACACATTAAAAAATATCGGAGTCAATGCTTATACAAAATGCATAGGTTAATAAAAATACATTTAATAAATTAGATTATTCATTTACCGTAAGGATATTTTGTAAAGCGATTCTTTAGCCACATCCAACCAAACTATAAAATTGGTACTACAGAAACTTTCCAAAAATTATCCATAATTAATAAATTGTGTGTTGTCGTTTGTTGTACTCGCGGATCTGCATGTCGGTGTACGTCACGGCCGCGTCATTATCATTGTCTAGGTTGTTGTTTCAGGTCAACGTTAAACTAACTAAAAAATAGTTAAAATGGAATTGATAAATGGTTTTATGAATAATCAGTTAATGTCATATATTATCCCAGTTGCTTTTGTTCTTGTAGGTGTTATTTTAGTCTTCGTTTTTGGAATTAAATCGGCAGAGCAACCACCTTTCGATAAACTCACCCTAATTTCTAACGAAGAACGAAGAAATTTTACTAAAAGACGGAAAACAAAAGAGAATAAGGTAGGTAACACTGATGATAATTTATTAAACCTGTCATAGTTCATGTTTATTCAATAACATGAAGGTTATGCACAGCCATATGCCAAGAAGAGAATCGTTTATTAGATGTATTTCCTTCTTTATATTAATTAAAAATCGTCAACTTCTTATTCTTTTAACATTACTGGTTATTTAATTTAACAAAAAAGTATTTAAAATTGATTACAATAGTGATAATAGATGAATAGTTTCAGCAACATTTTAATAACTGTGATGATAAATAGTTACTTATATCCTTTTTTGTTAACCAAGAACGTTTAATTTTTATATATATTTTTTTATTTAGAAAAGTAATGGACACATTAGTCAAGACGATGTAAAAAATGAGAAGACAAAAGAAAAGGGCATTAAGAAATCTCCTAGCAAGGAGGGCCAGGAAACCCCCAAGCAAAAGAAAGAGAAAAGATCTGATGCTAAAGAACTTAAATTAAATGAAAATAAGAAACTAGACATTATAAAGGTAAAAAGTGATGAAGGAAAATCTAAGAAAGCTGTCAAGAATAAGGTTCCAGTAAGCAAACCAGTGGACTTTGATGATGATGGCTGGCAAACAATTCCTACAAAGAATGACAAAAAGAAAAAGCAAGATACTCCAACTAAGAAGGAAAAGCCAAATAAATCTTTGAAAGCATCTGAGAAAGAAAAGAAAGATGATTTGAAGAATCAAGATAGTGATAAAGAAAACAGAATTGAAGAAGTAATTCAAATAATTACTCGACAAGAACCTTTAAAGGCAGATAAAGTTGAAGTAACAATTGCTGAAGAAGTAAAAGGAAAAAAAGAAAAAAAGGTAAAGAAACCCAAGGAAAATAAAATAGAAAAGTCTGAAGAAAATGAAGCTCAAGCTGAAACAGCTCCTAAATTACAAGAAACTATTGAGGTAAAGAAAATTGAAGAAGTTAAAGAAAATAAATCAAACAAGAAACCAAAGGAGGCCTTGCAAGATAAACAACCCCATCTAGAAGAAGAAAAGCCAAAAGAAATTTTACAAACTTCAAATGAGGTTAATACTGAAGAAAGTAATGCTGTTCAACCCCAGGGTAGTGTGGTCTTTGATGAACTTGGTGGTAAGTTTTTTTTTTACTGGAAAATTGCTGTCTAGCAAGTTCTTTTCTCATTGTTATTTTTAACTTTTAATTTTCAGAAACTTGGACTGAAGCAAAAATGGTAAAAAAGAGCAAAAAGAAGGCCCGCAGGGACAACTAATCAAACTTGCATTGACAGGCAACACTCAAAAATGAATCAAAAAATAAAATAACAATATTATGAGAGTAAAGGTATGTGATTACAATCATGCCATGAGACTGAGATCTCTGTTATTCATAATTTAAAGACTTAAAATAATCAATGAAAATTTAATTCTTAAACTTAGGAGAAAGTAAACGTGACAAAATAAAATTAACACCAATTTAAAAAGTTTGTCTTTGTCCTCTGAAATATTATTCAATTTTTTTTCGCCTGTATTTTTTCGAGAATTTCGTGTGATGCTTAATGTGAACGCTGGCCATTGTGTAATAATCGTATCTATACTTTATGTGATTGCCTTACAAATTATAGTCATATCTGTGTATGAAAATTACATTATATACCATACATTTTTATGCAATTTTTTACCTTTATCATGGTAAAAAAGAATAATCTTCCCGTTTTTAAAAATATCTTAATTCTATTAAATAAATTCATTAGTTAATTTTCTTAAAACTTTCCTACTTTATTTACTTTAAAACACTGGAGTTGTCATTTCTCTTTTTTGAGTTTTGAAATCACAATTTATAAAAAAATGGCTTTTTGGTAATACTGTTGTGTTTAATTGTCGAAATTTTGGCTTTTATTTAAGATACTAAAACAGTTCCCATAATGTGAATGACTTTGTGTATTTCTTGATGCACTCAATTAAAATAAAAGTACTTTGTATTAGTTATAATTTAATGAGAATTTTGCTGAACTAACAGTTTTGGCAATTTTACATACAACATATACTTCCAGAAGGAAAGAAATACCTCAGTATTTTTCTATATATACAAATTTATATATGTTTCACAAAAATATATAGATAACGTTAAATTACTTCCAAACGAACTCGTTTATTAAAAATGACAATTTTCCTACACTTTTTTAACTGCTAACAAACTTATTCATTGCGTAAAGAAATATTACTTTAAAATGCTTATAGTGTTGAATAGAAGAGCTGTTTCGAAATGATTTTTTGTGTATGTATATTTGGTCTGTTTTGGGAAAATGGACATTAGGAAAATGCTTTTAGAAACTAATCTTACCCTGCATTCCATTTTTTATTTCTTTTTCTATACTATAATGTTGAAGTTGTAAATTTTAGAAATTTTGTTGGTTTCTTAGCTTAATAAAAACATTTTAAGTACTTTAGGCCTTGTCATGATATTTTTAAACAAGTGAAAACCATAAGGTCAAGTATATTTTGTGGTGATAAAATATAAGAAAATATTCTTTAACCTTCCAAATATTCTTCTAATTACCTATGAAGATTACATTATACCTATGTCTTTCGTTACGAGTTTATATTTTATAATTTTAAAATTTATAGCTACCAATTTTAATGTCTTCCAAAACTTTTTTTAGTCAATATTTGTTTCACATTATTTTTTTTGTATTAGATAATTTATGGTTAACTTTAATTGTATTACTTTTATTTGTATGTTGCCATTGGTGTATAGTTTAATTGGGATTTTTTTATTAATTATTAATAGAACTTTTATAATATTAGCGTGATGTATGAAGAGACCATGTTTAAGTTCGTTAAGGAAACAATTAAACGAATATATTTACATAATTTAATTAATTTGAATAAATCTAGAAAAAGATGTTATTGTACAATCTATCCATCTACTTATACATCGATGTAATAATGACCTGATAGAGATTTTTTAAATACGTGTTTACTTCTTTCCTATATAAATAGTGTACATTGTATTGGCAATAAAAAATTAATCCATTTATTTACCTAAGAATAGTACAAGAACGAAGTGTATATTTTGATGAAATTAAAATTTATCTTTTAATAGAAGCAATGGAAAGAGAAACAAATAGTAACTTAGGTATATATCATAACCAAGAAGACTAGAGACAAAGGCTCGAGTAGAGAGGGTAAAATTTCATGAAACAGAATATTAATACTGTAGAGAGTTGTCTCTCGTGTTCAGACCTCTGTGTATTAGTTGACTACACAATCATATGTTGTTTAGTCTCCTGCCTCTAGTTTTCTTGATCATACCATATTATCTTCAAAGTCTCCATAGTTTTCTATTTATTCTGTATGTACATAAACGGGCTTTGTAATGTTAAATAAGAGTGGTTACATTTTTACCGTTTTCGTTGTCAACTGAAAGTATATATATATACACTACCTACTATTGTTTTGTTGTATGCGAATGGGTTTTTATTTTTATTTAAATCTTGTTCTTACTTCTTTTGAGAGGCAGAGCAGTTCTACTACTCGTATCAAAATGTACCTATTAGTAATCTACAATTATTATATCTGTTCTCTGTCTTATTATATCCTAAAGTAGGTGCGCTTTATTGTTTAAAAGTGCTATTTATCGATATTTTGTGGTCATAGATAGAATAAGAACTCCGTATGTGTTTCCCTTTTCTTGACAATATAATAAACAAAAAAGTTTAACGTAATTCATACATTAATATTTAATTTTTGTTCAAATTAAAAAAATAATAAATCAAAACACTAATTAGTTTTAACTCGATGTCCTGTGTATATAGACCAGGTTTCTTTAGACAAATAAAAATTTCCGAAATACATTACCGAAAGTAATTTTACAATTAGTTTTGGCTTTTTTTTAATTTTCCGCACTTAATCATTAAATTAATTTTAGTTCTAATCAAAATTAAATTAATGTCCTTTAATGTATTTTTATAACAAATGTAAACTGTTTTTATTGTGGGAAGGCTTTATTATTCTACATATTTACAAGAAGATAAGTCTGTGTATAGCTTTCGATATTGTAAATAGTACTTACTTTAGTAAGTTTAATGTGTGTGGTTTGTTACGATTATGGGGACCATTTTTAAAAATATATTTTAAAATACAGTCATTTTGTTTTATTTACAACCAATATGGTATATTTGCGATATTAGAAAGTATGATAAATAAAATAATATCAAATGAAATCTAATATTAAAATAACCACTTTTTACTAAATGCATATGGATGTATACACGGTACATACACCAAAATAACCTTCTTTTTTTAAATTTTTGTTGTCTGTTTGCTCCGGCTATTCTCTGAGACGGCTGGACCGATTTTGACGGAACTTTTACTGACAGATAGCTAATGTACTAAGGAGTAACTTAGGCTACTTTTATTTTAGAATTTAATTATTAATATTAATAAATAATGATTAATTTCTAAAATAAAAGTAGTGAAAGTTACTCCCTATTACATTAGTTATCTGCCAGTGAAAGTCCCGTCAAAATCGGTCGAGCCGTTTCAGAGATTAGTAGTAGTAATTTATTTAATACAAGATCGCATTATACCCATTTATTTATTTGTTTATGTGTCTATCACATAATTAATATTAGGGTAGTCCTTCCGACTCATACTGTAGTGCAAAGCCGGAGGGTAGGGCGTAAGGTCCTCTTCAGGATTCGTGAGAATGGGTGGGTGGTGTGGTTAGGGAGAGAAGGATGAGACGGACGAAATTAAGACAGAAGAGAAGTGAAAGATTATCTGTGGAATATTACGGCCCCAGCATTTGCCTAAGTGATCCAAGGAAACCACAGAAAATTGTCAAAATATTCTTGACGTTATATCACTATCTATTGAAATCTACCGCGAATTGAACAGTACAAGTTTTGGTCCGTAATTTATTAATTAAACTAGAAAAGGAGATCGCGATATCGAGCTTATTAATTGTCATGTTTTGTTATTAAAAGTATGCATCAAAAAGTTTGTGTAAATGGAATACTTATAAAAAAATAGTTTAAGAAACTCGCATGCCTATCAATTATATTGAACCTTGTGAACAAGAGTTTTAGACTTATATTTAAGAAAATAGGAGGTTATTTTCAAGCATATGTTATTAAAAGTGTAGGTCAAGTTTTCCATTTAAAATTACATGGTAGATAAGGAAATGGTCTATTCATAGTTGGCTTTATAGTGAAACTAATCAGATTGTCTAATTTTAAATAACCAGAGAATTTAGAATCAATACGTAGGTAATTTTCAAACAAAGCACCAATTTTGTAAAATCTGTATTTATTGTAAGAAGGTGGTAAGTACAATATTTAATACACTGTATATTAAAGTCGTGAAAAATATATTAAATAAGTCTTTACTTAAATATTAATTATTTTGCAAATGAGAAGCTTAGAAATAAGCATAATAATATTACTTCAATAATCGAAATAAGTAAGCAGTTTTCATTTTTAGATTAGCTCCTAGAAATAAATTGTTTTTTACTATTTACTGCTGTTTTTTTGTTTTCTTGGATTTTTTGACTCTGGATTTTGTTGCTGCTTTTAATGGGGACTTTTTAGAAGGTGATTGTTGAGGCGTGACTTCCACAGACTTTGACTTTTTAAGAAGTTTCGTAGACGATTTACTTCTAATCATCGTTGACCTTTTGGATGGAGACTTTTCCGGAGATTTTGACTTTGACTTTGACTTTGCCTTCTTGTGCGATTTACTTCTACTCGACTTCGTAGTAGATCTCGATCTTCTTCCTAAACCTTTTTTAGCTTTCACCACTTGCTTCGGTGCAGTGGTTGTAGATTTCATCGGTAACTGACGTATTGCATCATCGGAAACTCTCACAAATGAATCATATGTAAATTTTATACACCATTCACCTAACGATTTCCATCGAAAACATGATATAGGAGTTATAAAACTGTAAAAATTATTATTGGAGTACCTACGTACCTGTACAAAATTCATCACCACATTCCTTGCAGGCGGTAATTTTCGTTTCAACAACGCCAGCTTTGTTCTTTGTCTTCTTTATTTGAGGATCTATTCCGTAAGATCGTCTATCTTTAGCAGATGTTTTTATTGATAATTTTCGCAATTCCACAAGTCTTAAAATAATTATAATTTTAAAGAGAAATGACCCAATCTTTTTGTTATTCAGTGAACAATTTTTAAAAGATGAATTCTTGAAGATATTAACTACGGATGTCATTGAAACGCCAAGAAACAGTAATTTTTGAAAACGATATCTTTTTAAGGAATTGAATATTATTTTCTTAATTTATTTACCGTTTTAGTTTTACCACTCGGTGTTTTTTGTAACATAGGTGGAAATAATGAAATAGTTTTAAAAATCGTATTCTATTTTTTTCAAAATGAAATAGACTTTCGACATGTCCCCTCTGCAGAAAGAACAAATCCTTCTAACATATTACTCACCTAGAAAACATTTCTTCCTCAGCTTTTGTTTTTGGACGAAGCAAAGTCAACATTTTCCATTCTATTGGTACCGCAGCTAACTCGTCAATATTGACACCATTCATCTCAGAAGGAACGGGATCTAAGAATGCATACGACTGCTTCAAAATCTTCAAATCTTTCTTTCCAGACTTAAATTTGAAATTCCTCTCTCGAATCTTCAAATCCTCGGAGCGGACTTTTTCCGGTTTAATTTTGAATTCTGGAAGTTTGTCGTGAAGTTTTTTGAATTCTTCTGCAGATTTAGCAGTCGCTCGGAATAAATCCAAAATTGGAACAGTTTCTTTTTTCTTAGTAAGAAAGTCATCTAACTTTGCCATTCTATAGAATAATCCTAAGCCAAAACGAATTAAACATTATTAATTTATTAAAGACGGATTGTTTATACCAAAGCAGAAATATTAAAGAGAACTCTCTTTGCTATTGTCGAGCGATAAAGAAACAGACAAAGTGCTAAGTGAATCAGTATCTTCCTTGAGGTGTAGTTGATTTTGAAAGGTGTTGGTGAGTCTATCTGTTATTTCGTTATTAACAATTAAAACCTGACTATTGTTGTTTAGATTGTTATCTTTGGTATCGTGATCTATTTTTAAAATGTCGGAGGTAGTATTATTGTTGTTATGACAACGACAAAAACACTTTTCACATTCGGGCAACTTGTAATAAATTTGGTTGTTGTGTGTTTCCAAGGGAATAATTTCTGTTTTCAATGGTTTCAATCCACTAATATTATCTTGTTTTTGCCACAGAGCTCGAGTCCTTTTCTTCATTATTTCGTTGTTAGAATATACATTTGCACTTGCAGTTTCACTATCGTCACTAGAATGCGGTGAATAGTTATTGTCTTTCCTGTCGTAATTTCGTGATTGGCACCTTTTCGTTCTAGATTTTCTTCTTTGATACAAGAGATCTTTTTCGCTTTGTTTTAAATAACGAGTATGAGGTCTATTAGCGCCCCATTTTGGTCTGTCACTCAAATTCAGACTGTCTGAAGTTCCAACTCTGCTTCCTCTCCTGCTACTTTCATAGTTGCTAAAAATCCTTTTCTTTTGAGCACTATTCCTGTTTTTATTGCATTTTCTTCGATCCAATAGAAATGAGCTGTCAGTCTGGGTGCTACTGCTACAAAACTTCCTCTGCCTGTAAGAAGAGGGAGTTAAGATACGATTTCTAGTTCTTTTTGGTGATTGTTCTTCGCCAAATGTTGTAATTGGAATTGCGATGGGTACCAATGAAGTTCCTCCATTCCCATTTGACATGAGTAGTGCGAAGGGCACAGAATTTGTTGTTTCTAGTGGTGGTTGTAATATTAAGTGCTGATTTAATGTTTGAATTGATTTTGCTGAAGTACCTGGTCTATTAACTACAGTACTACAGTCTATTGAATTATTTGAATTTTTATCAGTATTTTCTTGGAGAACGTTTTTAATTTCAACTTCTTCAACAGGGGAATCGGTTTCTTTTAACTGCTTCCTTGCTTGGCTGTCTTCAGTTTCTTCTGCAGTTTCAGGTTTTTGGCACTTTTCAAGCTTTTCAGTAGAAGTTTCTACTAAAGTGGCGTTTATACGACCTTTCTGTTTTCGTATTTCTTCCGCCTGTTTCTGGGCCAATTCTAATGCCTGTTTCATTGCTTCTTTACGTTTTTGCTCTTTCTCTTGTTTTTCCTTCAGTGCTTTCTGTTCTCTCTCCACTCGTTCTTTTTCAATTTTGCGTTCCTTTTCGAGTCTAAGTTCTTCCATTCTTTCTTCGTTCAATTTTCGTTCCCTTTCTTCTTTCTTCTTCCGTTCTTTCTCTTCCAGCTGAAGTTTGATGGCTTCCTGATGTGCTAACGCTCTTTGTCGTTTCTGTTCCCTTTCTGCAACTTCGACAGGATCAAGTGGTATATTTTGGCCTCTAATGAACGAGCTGAAAAGAAAATAAAGAATTATTTAAAAATACATAGATAAGACATACTTACCGGGTTTGAGAACCACTTGATCCAGTACTCGGTCTATCATGATCAAAATCGTGCTTATAATCTTGTTCTGGGGATTCTGATGGCGAACTGTTTGCTACAATCAATTCGGCATTCCTTTGTAAACCTCTTTTTAACCATCCCGGAGCATCTTTAATTTTACTAATTTCGTCTGGTGTCTCCCAAAACGTTTTAACATCCGACTGACTCTCCCACGGATTGGGGTATTGTTCATTCCATTTTCTTTGTTTTGGGGTGTGGTTGGGATTGTCGCTTCCATAACCCGACGTTTCGCCCCCAAAATCTTTTTCGTGTTCTTCGTATGAAGAAGTAGGACTTTGGTTTATTGGTGGTAAACTGGGTCGACGGTTTAGTTCGTTGTTAAGAGGGTATAGGTCAGAATTTGAACTAGCTCGAGAAAGCTGTCTATATCTGAAAGGTGATGAGCTAATTTTCATCAATAAAACTTAGCAAAATTATCAACAATAGATAGTGTTTAAGTCCATGAAAAAGATTATGACCTTTTATCCCCCTTAACATGCATATGAAAATATTATTAAATTTTTTCTATTAATGTTCCTTCTCGCCTTGTCTGTAAATTCCGTTTGTACGTGATATACTTACATAGAATTATCACAAATTTAAATAAATTAAATGCGGATTTCTGGTGGTATGCTAAATAATTTATACAAACCTAGTTTGGATAATTTCTTTGCCCCAAGGTGTTCTAAGCCGCGATAGTTCTTCTGTAGAAAACGAAAAATGATATGCGCAACTTGGTCTAATGTGTGGCAAAATTAGTTTACCTTTCTCTCTCGCCCACTGTTGTTTCTTTTTTTCTACCAACGACTGGGGTTTGTGAATAAAAGTTGACATATCATTTGTACTAAAAATAATACTGTTAATTCTTAAAACTTAGTTAATTAGGGTTAATATAATATTCAAAAATACTTCATACATGTATAAAGCTTATTAAATTATTAAAAGGTTGTTATGTTCCTTACGAATCACATCTTCAATTACATTCGAGTGATAGTCCTGCCGATTAATTAATTATTTTTCAAAAATGAAATATTTCTAATAATAGAAAAACTAAACTGGGTGCAATCTTGAAGAAATATAATGACTAAATAAATTAATAAGAAAAACAGCACTTTTTGTTTCAACATATATATTTCAACAAATATTTAAAAAAGTGCTTTAATCGAATACCGTTACCATTCTATTTATAAAAAGTTTACACTATTTGCTATTTTATTTTACTTATTGTGGTTAAATAAAAAAATATAGTTCACTTTCTAATGTTGTTCTGACTTGTTATGTGCATTTCTTAAATTTAATATTTTGTGGTCATAATTTTTATAGCGTTTGCTGTGATAACTATTAAACATCGATTTTTTTTCCTCTTGGATGGTCTATTATTGATTATGAGCCTATGAATAAAAATACCAAATAAACAGGTTTTGGTGCAAATTTGATGAAACATAATTATTAATAAAATTCAACGAAAAGTTTCAACAAAATATATTTAACAGAAAGACTCTTGTTTAATGGTAATTTAATTAAATTAATTTTTGTTTACTCTTTGACTCGTCGAAACAATTGTAAAAGTATTTCTGTTAAATATGGTTTGTTGAATTTTTTGGTTGAATTTTATTATGAATAAAAAATTATTCCTTTTTTCACGTTTATCAATTCATCCTTATGTTATGTTTGAAATACCGACACTTCTTTTTAATTAATATTGAACATAATTGAAGACATAAGTTACCTGTTCTTATAAAAAATATATACTTGTCATTGATTAATTATTTGCTTGCCAAAATACATTATTAAATTGACCATTTTCTATTGGCACTAAAAAATTCAGAAGGTTCAGTCTAAACATTTAATATTATGGTAATATTTTTTTGAAGTAAATAAACTTGTATTTACGTCAAACATATAAACTTCGATAAGCACGAATAAGTTCGAAATTGCGATCCACAAAGTTTTATATAAGTAAAGAACATAGGATCCTTACAAATCAAAAATAAGTTTCAATCAATTGGTTTTTCACTTGTTCTTATGTATTTGACCTTTCCACTAAGTGTTTTTTATTCTAAAATTTATATCCATAGTTGATAGCTGCTGTTGAATTGAAGTTTATAACTTATTAATACGAATGTTGAATGTTTGTGAATTAAATACATTTTAATTATAAAACATAAAAAGTTCTTATCGACTAATTTACAAAACAACATTTGATTAAAGAATTTTTAATACTAATTCAAATTCTTTATCGTTCTAATGATGAATTATGTTTAGTTCGTGATTTACGAATTGGGAATCAATTTCTTTTTTTGAAACAGGTGTATTTTCTGTTTTATTCAAGAAAATATTTATTTACTTGATTTGAGTCAGGTGTTTTTTCTTGATTGTTGATTACTTTTCTGTGTATTGATACTTTATTATAATATTTATAGATCGGTAATTCTTAGAATATGTAAGACTGGTAATCACTGTATTATTGATTTCAGTAGGTATATGATATGAGACAATTCCTATTTTTAAAATACTTGGTGGAACCTACTGATTTCATTTTAATTAGTGCAGGACTAAATTAACATATTTATTTATTTATCTTAGTTTATATTTTTCTATTTGTGAATATTTTAAGGAAAACTGTAGTTTGTGTAATTTTATTATAGTTTACAGTAAAAAATAAGTATTATTCTTCATTTTTTAGGTGTTAAATTATAAATACAATAAATGAATCTATTCATTGTAAATATTCCAAAAACAAGTTTAAAGTCTACCAGAATTTTTATAATTTTTTAAAATTTCAAGACAAATAAAATCAAGCTCGATGACATTTTTATCAAATGAAAATGTATGAGGGTGAGGGGGATATTTACCTGGTTACAAATAGTTGTCCAACCCCAACAGTATAGTTTTTCACTGGAGATGAATCACCACGAGCTGCACCACCACAAATATATCAATATTGAAGGGAAAGCGTTAGTTTGGTCAATAAAATTGTATCACTATGGAAATAGCTACACAAACAATGTGGGGTGAACAACCCGTATTTCCTATAAGTACACGTGCGTTTTTTATCGCACAATTTCATGCCAGTATTTCACAACACGCCAAGTTTCACTTTTCATGACCTGGCCTACACGTAGTTTTCCTAATATATTATGCATGTTTTAACATGCTAATGTGTTTCCTTATTTAATGTGCCTTTTTCCGGGAAACCCTATAGAGGGAAATAAAACTAGTGCAGATTCCAAGGATAACAATTTCCATTAAACGTGTTTCTAAAGATTTTGTTCAAGTTAAACGCTTTTACGCTGATTAAATGCAGTAATACCATGGTTGTTTACTATGACAAAAGTTTTGAAAATAAGTAGGTTATCACCTGAAAATAAAATCAAAACCTTTTCGTTGTTTTACAATAAAACGTTTAGATTTTAATACTTTATCCGTTGGCATTTTCGATCATTAAAACGAATCTAATAAAGTTCAATACTAATGATAATCTTCTGTCTGTCTGTTGTCTGTTCGAACGAATTTAACTTGAAAACTACTGAAATCATTGCCATCAATTTTATAAAAGCTGTAGGTAATAATTTTTGCTTCATTGAATCTGTTGAGATGCTGCTTGGAGAATTTCTATTTTCAGTTGAATAATGAATACTATGTCCAAGATAGCCGGTTAGCAATGTGTTCATAAGTGGCAGTCAATATTTAAACTTATTAAATATAAACAGTAATTTTACTATTTAGCTTAGGTAGCAGCTGCGCTTGGTCCTGTCCGCAGTACAGCCATGACTAAGCAAGCGCTAGGTACCTTCGTCTGCTGCACAACGCATCATCGTAAAGTTTTTAACCAATGAAGGCGGTTAGGTTAAACCATCGGAAATTTTCACTCGTTTAAAGGCACAGTTTGGGGATGCTACATGCTACACTGTTTCAGAATCGAGTGTATACGTGGGTCAGAGAATTCAGGGATGAGCGAGAACGTGTAGAAAATAAAAGTCATGATCGACGCCAAAGTCTCACAAATGACAACATCCGTACTGTTCGACTTCCGTGTTGTTGAAGGTGATCGCCGGTTCAATCCATCATCACTGATGAACTTGGCTTTAGAAAAATTAGTGCTCGCTGGGTTCCAAGGTTGTTGAGCGAAAATCAAAAACAGGTCAGGTCAGAGATCAGTGAAAAAGGGGAGTTTTTCTTGAGGCGTATGGCGTATCGTCACTTGTAATGAGACGTAGGTCCACCACTACACTCCCGAATCAAAAATGGCGAGTAAGGAGTAAGGAGTGGCGAAGAAAGGATGAAGGTTGCCCTGTCAAAGCCAAAACTAAAACCCGTCGCTCAGCCGAAAAAGTGCTTTAGACTCAAGGGGAGTAGAGTTTTACTCATTGATTTTCTTCACGATGAATGTGTCTTCACAGTCGACAAAAATTGCGTATAGAAGCAAACGACGGGGTATGCCCATTCGAGACGTCATCCTTCTTCATGACAACGCCAAGCCACACACCGCAGTTTTGACAAGGAATAAATTGGAAAAAATGGGCTGGGAAACCCTTGAGCATTCTCCTTATAGCTTGTCTGACTTGTTACACTATGATTATTTTTTGTTTACGCCCTTGAAAGAATCACTTGGAGGCAAAAGATTTGTAATCAATGAAGAAGTAGAGGAGTATGTGCGTAATTGGCTGACAACTCGCCCTCAAACTTTTTATGAAGAAAGAATACTCAAGCTTCCAAGTCGGTGGCAAAAGTGTGTAGAGCACAGAGGTGACTACATTGAAGAATGTTAAATGTATAGTTTGTGTATACCATTAATCCATAAATTTATTTTACAAAATTACCGTTTATATTTGATTTACTCTCGTACATGAAATGGTTCGAAACTTGCGCCATTAATGTCTGGTTAAGATATATTGACGACACCTTCATTATATGATGCTGAAAAGATAAACAACGAAAATATTTTTTCAATCTCATAAATGGAATTAGATCTTCAATTACATCCACAATGGAAAAAAAGAAGGATGGCTGTATACCATTACCAGACTTAGAGACTAGAGATTAAGAACTTCCTTTTACAGAAAATCTAAACCTACAATACCCCAGTTAACCATCTAACATTAAAACTACCTTCAAATCCATCAGACAACAATTATATGAAGTATTTTAATGCTTACTTTATATGTACATAATTTTACAATGATAAAATTCATAAGCATAACACACATCTGACTATAATGGATTCATTGTGAATATTTTAGTTATTTATCGCTAAGTACTTTTCTATGATTTCTCTCCTATAATTATACTTATATTTCTCATAATTTCACAATTTAGTAACCCCCTGAAATGCTCAACCCATTTTTCTTTTGTGATCTCCCCTATTACCGCTTGTTTTCTATTTGGTTTAAACTTATTGATGGTGTTCATCTATTCTGTTACACCCCTTGCCTTATCTCATGCCTCCCATGATTCTTCTATTAATCTTTGAGTCTCTTCCATTATTTCTCGTTTTAGTCTATTTCTTGTGCAGCCTCCTAAATCGTATTATTAATATCGATAGGATATTATCTATTCCACTATTTACTATTAACGCTACGTTTATCACTGAACCCTTAGAAGTTTCATTCCCTTCCACGTATGTGATTTGATCATACTTACCTCTCTTTCTCTACCATTAAATAATACTAAACCCAATTTAGTTTTAGGTAGATACAGAGGCATTTTGACAACTAACAACTAAAAATATCGTAAACTAGGTAATTAAATAAAAACTAATAAAATGATAAATACTCATTGAATTAAAAATAATTATCGGGAATTATAATAAATTTTAGTATCTATAATAGATATACAGTATGTAAATACAAAAAATTAGTTTTTAGTTTAAATTCTACTACATATAACTACTATAGCTTCTACTAACAACTTCTCGTGTGTATCTATGTACATATACAGTAATAGAGACTTCAAAAATGTTTAAAACCGTTAATTGACTCACACCAACTTGTTTTTATAGGTCAATAAAATATTTTACACAAACTATGTTCCTATCAAATGTAAAGATATATATATACCTTGACATGAATAAAAAAATTCTTGAATCCGCTGTACTAAAATAAATGGAAGAATTGTATTTTTATGTTTCATATACAAAATTAACAGTTTTAATTTTTTTCCATGAATCTATAAACATATAAAACCATTTTATATATCCTGTAATATGTACAAAACTCTTCATCTATGCGAATTATATTAATTTCTTCGAACTGTAAAATTTGACACATTTTAATTAGATCATAAATTAAATAGTTTATATATTTAATTTATCTTATTGCATGTACATATTTTTATTATATTTATATAGAATGTACATTTTCCATGAGAAGTCATTGTGGCACACAGATATGAGGATGATTTTATAAAGGTTCATTTTTCTGAATAACGAAACTTTAAAAACATCATAAATTCTTATGCGGAACTTGAAACTGACAGTGACTAAATATGTGCTTTAACCCCTCAATTAAGGAAACAGAAACATTGTTTGTAAAATAAAGGCTCAAAAATCGTAACTTAATTACCATTCAAATGTGAGGAAATTGTTTGTTACATAGAGTGATCGTTTCGTTATAGACGGTTAATTAAAGACATTTTACATAGTAATTGTAGCAAGATAGACAAAAGAAGTTTTTAACATAATTTTTGTTTCAAGTAAAATCAGAAGGTTGGTATTTTAGTATATAGCATTTGCCCTTTATTCAAAGTAAAAGAAAATATTTAATAACATTTTTTTATGTATACGATCAAAATTTATAATCGTTTGTTACTTATAACATATCGATTTTTCATTTTCCAGCAAAGTAAGAATGGTTTTATCAGCATTTTTACCTACCTTTACCGTTTCGGTTTTCGATAAATAAACAATTGTATGAAAGCGTTTAGCAGATTTATTCCATTTAATTTCATTTACTTTCATATCGTCGTTCTAAATATGGAGAAGTGATTTTAATGTCAGGTATACGATAAAATGTATGCCACCTGGTTTAAAAGGTCTGTGCCACAGTTCTTTTAATTCATCGAAATGCAAAAGCCGTGATGTCGTTAGTAGCGTCAGTTGTGGTTTACTTATGTAAAATGTGTAAAGTGCGGTGTGTTTTGGTTATTGCGATCCTACTACTTGACAAAGTTTGCATAAGTCGTGTGGTTTTGCCTCATGTACCAGATATCATGCATCCTCCCATCCCCGAAGATGGTATGTACCCATCATATTTATTTTTTAACAGATTGAATTAATAATACCTATATGTTAAGTATACTTTCATTTCATTTTTTAAACGTCTGTCAATTGTATCGCCTATCAGGACACCCTCGATATGTTATACTACAAAAGTTTACAATAATAAATAAAACAATTATATCAGTATGGTTTATAACTTCATTATTCATTACTTGTGAATATTTTTAAAAGATATCGAAGTCTATATAGTCCTTCAATAAAAAAACTCAATAAAACTTTTTTTATACAGTTACATCAACCGCTAAATCCTCAATAAAAAATTATAAAACCCTATGCATCTAAAATTGATATCTTGTGAGAAAATTTAAAAAAACTGATTTAATAAAAAAATTTTATTTTTAAAAATATGTTTATTTAACCAATGACAAAATTATTCTAAAACAATTGTTTGAATTGTTGTCCATTAACTTCTAAAACAACTCTTTTTTCTACAGCCAGGACAGGGGTAGTTTAAAATCCGCAGTTTATGAAACGCCCGTAGAAAATATTGAACATTTGCAGGAACGAATCACTACAGCAATGGTAGAGATTCGTTCTGAATAAATCCTTAATGCTGTCCTGGATGTAGAAAAAAGAGTTTTAAAATGACTAGAAGTTAATGGACAACAATTCGAACAATTGTTGCAGAATAATTTTGTCACTAGTTAAATAAACTTATTTGTAAAAATAAAAAAAATTGTATTAAATCAGTTTTTTTTAATTTTCTTACAAGATATCCATTTTAGATGCATAGTGTCTTATACTTGAGCATTAAGCGGCTGATGTAACTGTATAAAAAGAAATATGGGCTGCTATTAAAAAAAAGACTTTTTTATTTCTAGTTTATGATATTCAACATATGTTTTGACTCCATCTTTGATTTTTTTTTTCAAAATTTTTTGGACGAATTAATACCTTACCAAAACATGAAGAACATGTCGAAAAATCATTATATTTGAAGATAAAAGTAAATGCGGCAAACGGAATAATTTAAAAAGAAAATGGAATAACTCAAAAACTGTTTAGAATAAAGGTAGGGTTGTATCATCAAATATACCCTCATCTCTGATAGGAAATCCAGAAATGTAAAAAATAGGGGGTTTTATTTAAAATAACAAAGTTGAAGTCAACTTCCGGTATAACTGGAAGTGATAGAAATTCGAAAATATTTTAAAATGGTAGGCCTTCTGTGAAAGATCATTCAACCAAAATTTCAAAACGATATTCCAATTCAGTCCGAAGATAGTCTAGGGGTCAGATTGAAAACGTACACCCTGTATGTTTTGGATACTTTAGCTAATGTTACTATATCTACTTTATAACAAAATCGATACTATACTAAATTTATTTTATATATGATTAAAATTAATTTTAAAACACCATTTCGTACATTTTAATTTGACGAATCAATTTTTTTTGTAAAAAATAGCCAATATAGACGCTGACTCACTAGACCATCTCCAGGATCAGGATCCTGAAGTACGGCCAGGTTTATTCCAAGGAGATATGGCGATGGAGAACGACATCTACAAGTATTGGAGAATAGGACTGCGCAAGGATATATTTCCTGAAAAGCTATGGCTTAACAAAACCGTCCCTTACGTCATAAGTCCTTTGTATGGTACAACAGACACCTTCTGTTTAAAAATTTCATAATTTTCTTAAGAACAATTATTTCAGATGTGAGTGATTATGTGACTATTTATCGAGCAATCCGAACGATAAGTTTTATGACCTGCGTAAAATTTATCCCATGGAATGGAGTAGTTACCGATTATCTCCTTATTTGGCCTATCAAGTACCCTGCAGGATGCTGGTCTTTTGTAGGACGAAAGGGCGGTTCTCAAATTCTCAGTTTACAACCACCCACAGATAGAAGCACAAATTGTTTAGGAAACGAAGGTAGAGCCATACACGAGCTCTTGCATGCTTTAGGAATATTCCACGAACATTCCAGGTGGGACAGGGACCGATATATTAAAATACATCCAGAAAATATTGTCCCTAGTAAGTATACGAGTGCTGTATATATATATATATATATATTTATTTCTCATGTATGCTCAATGAGCCTTTACATTCTGTCCTTGTACATTCTAACTGTCTTAAACTACTTACATACTATGTTACAACGTTTTAACTTAACACTATTCATTACTCTCTCTCATTTTTTCTTCACTTACCCTTAAATATTCACATACTTCCTCGCACACTTCTCCTCTCAGCATTTCTATTATTAGTCCCCCCAATTCCTGTTCACACCTGTCACCTCTCCATACTCTCATAAACTCTTTAACTCTCTCACCCTGACTCTGCATGGCTACTCCACAACAAAGTAAGTGGGCTAAAGTTTCCTCAGAGCCTCCGCATAGCCTACATTTCCAGTCCTTTCTTATTCGCTCTCCCTATATTCCCGCATCTAATTTTCGCCCACATTTCCTTATCGTCTTTCTTTTTATTTGCTTTGTTTAAATATTTCGCCCCTCCGTTACCTGGCATTAGTTCTTTATACATTTGATTGTAGGATGAATTTGTAATTGCCTCCCACTCTTCCTCCAACTTTTTCTCCCACCACATATTTAACCCTTCTCTACATCTATTATAAATTTCTTCCCCACTCTTTCCCTCCCAAATCATTTTACACTCATCCGTTACACCCATCTCAGCAAACATTTCCCACACCGCTTTTCGCCATTTTGATGCATTTTTGTTTATTACACCTCTCATTTCCTCGATTAGACACACTTTAGGCCATCTTCCCTCACCTATCCCTACAATCTCTTTTAAGTACCTGCAAATTCGTTCCCTAATTGTGTACTCTATATCTTCTACGCCTAACTCGTTCCTCCAAATATATTTTGGCGTGTTTTTTGCTACACCCAAAGCCATCTTACAATATCTTCCTTGAACCTTACGTAGTCTATCCAACTTTCCCCATCCCCATACCTCTACTCCATATAGTGCCACCGCTCTCACTAGCGAGTTCATTAAGTAAACCCGGTCGTCTTGTAGGTCCCTACCAGCTCTTTTTGCGACCCCCCAAGTGGCATTTGCCGCTTTTTGTGCCTTCCCTGCAAGTCTTCTTACATGACCCTCAGTGCTATTTTTTGTAAAGAACCAATATCCCAGGTATTTGAATTCGTTAACGACCTCAATTTCCTCACCCTTAAATTTCCACTTTTCATCTTTCTTTCTTTTTCCCCCATTCCTGAACACCATCACCTTTGTCTTTCTCGGTATACGAGTGCTGTATTAAAACTAAAATCATGTTTGCTCTGTCTAATATGAGTTTTTCTTGTCTGACGAATTAAATGATTCTGAGAGACCCACAATCTTTGGAATTTTTATGCCTGTCTATGTGTACGGTTAGGAAACGGGTGCTCAGTACTTTCCATAAGTTCTTGATGAGTGATCTGGTGAAACAATATCTAGCGGCGTGATCTAGTGCTCTAAATCATTGCTTATCATTCGGGAGGTCTCTGATATCGGCTGCTCTGATTCAAGATCTCTGTAGTTTCCTTGGATTGCAGTAATATTCCACAGATAATCTTTCACTTCTCTTCTGTCTTCATTTCGTCCGTCTCATCTTTCTCTCCCTAACCACATCACCCACCCATTCCCACGATTCCTGCAAGTAGGCTGAAGAGGGCCTTACGCCTTACCCTCTGGGTACTACACTACAGTGTAGATCGGAAGAACTGATCGCCCACCAGCACGAGTAGCTGGTGGGAATGAAACACCCAAAAGTTTTTTTGTGAAACCATAGAGGCTATGGAATAGAGTATGCAAGTCCTATACAATCCCTTAAGTAGCAATATTAAGTGAGATGAAAAACAGTGTTACTCTCTCTGTCATTGTTTGGTACCGCTATTCAACAAAAAGACAACCAAAAATGAAAAAAATGTACACAATTTGCTTAGCTTTTAAAACAACCAAAAATTTAAAACTCGCTACCAAAAGCTGATTTAATATTTCTCAAATTACAAAGTATTAGATTTATTGATGTTGATTATTTGCAGGGTCCACCCAATGATAAATCATAATAAAATATATATTTGTAGTAGCTTCAGAGAAAATTATCATTTTTTGCAAAAAATTTAAAGATAATGTAATGTACAAAATATTTTCTGCGTTCTGATATCCTCATTTTCAATTTAAATTTTCGTTTCTTAATTGAAGCAATTTTTTTTATTTCGTTAAAAATAATATACTTATTTCTATTTTTTAGGGTACAAGTCCAATTTTCAGAAACAGAGTCCCGAAAATACTTCATTCAGTTTCGAGTATGACTTTGATTCCATTATGCATTATGGCAAGAATTATTTCAGCATAGGCAGTGGAAAACCGACAATTACGCCGAAAGTATCAGGAGTGAAAAAATTAGGACAACGAAAAGGAATGTCTGTGCTGGACTGTCTGAAGCTGAATGATCTTTACGGTTGTTTAGATAATCCAAAGACAAGAAAAAAGTACTTTAGTATTTGCAAGTTTTTAGGAGTATCGTCCTAAAATAACAAATGCATTTTCGACTAGTTATATATTAGGGTAATTAACTTATTTAAACACCAATTCAATATTACATTTGTTATCTCAATAAATAATTTATTATTTTCTAAATATATTGTATTTAATTGATCATTTATACCTATTAATAGTTTATTTAAAGGAAGAATATAATATTGTTTCTATTCAGATCCACCTTAATATCGACAAAAGCGGATTTATAAGTTAAGGAGCAATACAATCCAAAACAGTTTATATGAATATGAAATCAACAGAAACAACTATTCCGAGGTGTAATACCCCTACCGGCATTGAATTACACTGTTGATTCCAATGGACTCCTAGACGAAAATATTACATATTAAAAAACAAAGAAGGCATTAAAATACTTTTTTTCGTCTAAATTTTAAGGATCACAGGTCCCACATTTGCCAGCGCCCACCTGATGAGACCCGATAGGTTGAAACCGGTCGTGGGATATGTCTTTCGGTACGCTGTGCCTACTGTGCAGGATGCGTTAGAAATGTGGGATCTGTGATCCTTAAAATTTTGACGAAAAGAAAAAGGACTTTAATGCTTTCTTTTCTTCGAATACACAAAAACAGTTGCCAAAACTAGTGTACCGTTTCATTAATTCAATGCATTGAAGGTATTTATGTAAATTAAATTAGTATAATTAAATTCTAAAACTCTATGAGGTCTGAGACTTTTGTTATAGTCTTTCTCTAAATGTTAAATAAGACTAAATATAGCTAGCGTAGTGAACGCTATCTTTAGCTGTTTGCTACTTATTGTGGGATTCAGTAAAGTTAAACAAGGACTTTATCTAATAGGGATAAGGATATAAATTTGTTAAACTGAACCTACGACGTAGCTAACTAGGTGGTAGGCACGTAACTAGATAGAACAAAAATAAAAATATGCTCTTTTTAATCTTCTTATTTCGATAAGGCAATCGACGATAAATTCTTTAAAACAACAATGAATTGTTTGAATAGTTTCTAATATACATATGAGTACATAAGTAAAGCTAAGTAAATGTTTTATTTATTTATCTATTCAATCAATGTGAACATTGTTCATCAAGTGTAGAGAGAGAGCTACAAATTTACAATTACTAAAATTTAAATTTATGGGCTCACTATTTAAACTGATACATATTATAGAAATGAAAGGGGGGTGCTTGTTAATTGAATTAAATTACTGAACAAATTTTGTAAATCATAGAGAAGAAGATAGGTTTTGTGTGTTATCAATTCAATTTGATTATTAACTAAATTGCTATTATTGAAAAGGGCTTCCTTACTTTTGAATTTCTGTAGTAATGCTAGTATTCTTGATTTTCGAATATTACCGTGTATAAGTTTAACTTTATTTAAGTCTAAAGAATGGCTAACATTACCATTAGTTTTGCTGTTTTGAAATTGCCCTTCCCGATTGTTCGATATAACACATGTGGCATCACAATTACAACAAAACTATTTCTATTCTTGTCAGTCAAAATCTAGGAAATAGAAGTACCTATCAATTATAAATTATTTATTTTTAATTACTTCAATAAATATTCAGTATCAACGATTATTTGCACGAAACACTCAACACACTGAGCCTGAGTCACAGTTAACCGCATTGTGATTCTTATTTAATTATTTTATCCCGAAAAAATTACAAATATCGTGGTATTGCTTCTCTCCTTCAGGATCTTGGAGACATCCATACAAATCGTTAAGTTTTATACAATCCATTATAGACATTCCTCTCCTTTGGCCCGGTTTTATTCTTCCTGGTTTTTTTGCAGTTATTGTCGGTCTATTCTGATCAACGCTGAAGAAATGTCTGCCGTAATGCATAATTGAATTTAAATCATATTGAAATTTGGAGGAAGCAACACTTTGTGTTTCTTTTTTAAAATTTTTCTCAGCACCTACAAAACAAAATGTGTGTTTAAAATGATCAGCTGATTCAAATTTAAATTAAATTAAATTAGTTAATTTATAATAGGCAATATATAATTAACAATAAAAGAAATTTAATGTCCTTTTTTATTTATGATGTAAGCACAAAGACTTAAACAAAATTTCCAATGGGGAAGAACTTTTTAATGGGAAGTATGTTTAGGGGCATCTAGGGGATAAAAGAGAGTCAAGCATAGGGAGACACGCTTACTATTTTATTTGACTAGCGGCTAATTATAGGAATACGATATTCTTTTTCTTACTTGTTATTATTTAGAATAACGCACTTAATTGTAATGAGAGCAACATAAAGTAACCATTATCTAGTTTAATTTAAGGACAAGAGCAAACAATATTTTCCTGCACGTCGACCTAACGGAGTGAAGGTGTTTTTTTTTTGTTATTTGATATTTGAGTTGTTTATGGATTTTTGGAGTTTGGCTGAGATGATTTTGACAATTATGAAATATTTAGAAACACTATATAAACTTTAACGAAACTATTTATACACATTGATAATATTGTTAAACTTGATGGAGAAATTTTAAATTAGAGGAGCGAAGCGTACGTTTGATTAAACTGATTGAAATTGATATTATTTGAAGATTGATTGGTGATGAATAGGATTTTTTGATAACTCATGTAATTCGGTAATACTTATATTGGTCTTTTTTGATACTCGGATTTTGATTTTTAAAATATAAATTGTTAAGGTAGAAAGGCAAAGAAGGTGTGGTTTAAACAGTTGATTGGTTTAGTTAGATTTGTGGGGGTTGAATGAGAATTTGTTTCTGATAGTACCTTAAAAAATAATAGGACAGTAAAGATAGAAAAGGATGTAAATCAGCAGATGTTGTCTAGGAAAAATTTAACTGTTGTCGAAGGCAATAGATAGGAAATTTCGAAAATTATTAGTGATTTATTAGAAAAGTGGAAAGAGTAATTGCAGGGCAATAAAACAAAAGAATTTTTGGGTGTTTTCTACCTTAGCATTAGCGTAACAAAAGTAAATTATTGGTCGTAAAAAAAATAAATGTTTTTTTTTTTAAAATGCGTGAGGAACGCAACAAGTGTTTCAATTCTACCAGAAGTCCCGTAGCCACTGATTCACATTCTTTAAAAATGAAGTAGGAAATATAAAAAAATAGATTCAAACTCCTTATAACACTACAAACAATATTTATGGGTACAACCAAATGCATACATTTCGACTACGAAGTAGTCATTCTCAATGGTAATAGTAAACTAAGATTAAGAAAAGATTATGCCTAAACATATTATAAAAAACTACCTGTAATTTATTGAAGATTATTGAACAGGGGGTTGTTGGTGAACGGCAGGTCAAAATTCATCAAAGAATCCCTGAATGTATGACTGTAAAAAATACACTCTTAAACTTTTAGATCGATGTAATTGTGAGAAGATTTTAATAGTTCAATATTATGGTGTATACTATGTCCCGTGTTTAAGGCATGGTATGCAACTACTGAAAAAAGTTTACGAGTGTATTTACATTCATAAATTCAGGAATTCTTTGATGAATTTTGACCTGTCGTTCATCAACAACCCCCTGTTCAATAGTCTTCAATAAGTTATAGGTAGTTTTTTTAGAATATATTTAGGTATAATCTTTTCTTAATCTTAGTTTACTATTACCATTGAAAATGACTACTTCGTAGTCGAAATGTATACATTTGGTTGTACCAATAAACATTGTTTGTAGTATATTCAAAAAAGAAGAAATTAAAATCCTTATTCCTCTAAATTTTAAGATCAAAGATCTCACTTTTTGAACGCGTCCTACCTAGCAGGCACAACAAACCGATTTTAACACGAAAAATGAAAATTTTCTGTTTCTTTTTTTTAATTAATCCGCCATAGTAATGTCCTTGAAATTGAGAGTGCTCTAGAAAGAGAGAGCACTACAACGGCGTGTTGAATAGAAAGAATAAGAAGGAAGTAATAAATTTTGATATATTTTACAAGGGTGAAATCAAATCTGACCCCAAAACTGCCTTAGCGCATCGAAATTTCGAGAAATCCTGGCATCAAAACCAACCAAAACAAAATAGAATCGTTCGGGTTTTAAGGTTAAAATATTTTAAAGTCTTGATGTATTGTGATAATTTTAAGACCAAATTCGAATTCACCGACTAAAAACTGGTTGTTGTATTCTTTCATTTCTTGTAATTATCATTATAGTGCTGTCAAAATATGCACTTTTTGACTTTTCAGGTTAAAATATTCAGACTCAACGTTATAATAATTTCAATTGAATTGTCTGTTGGATAATTATGAAACATCGTTTAAATTAAATGAAAATATATATAAACAAAATGCTTTTAGATGTTTCAAATATGTTTATTAACACACTCTACATATGTTTCGACTTCCGAAGTCTTTCTCAAGAGTAATAGATATTTACTAAATTTAAACTGTATAAAATCGACAGAGATAACTTCAACCTATTACATATAGAAAATAAAGGTCAACGTCTAAATATTTTAGAGCAGTTCGAAATTAAAAAAGCCTTTAGAAATAATTGTAACATGACAAATGATAAATCCGAGTTCCAAGACACACCGGTGATTGACCAATTTCTGAAGAATTACAACCCGACAAGGGTTTTTCCCTAAATAACCATACCTTTGTATAACTACCTCTAATATACTTGTACCTGTACATCTTATTACTTGCAATACCTAACTATAAATACTTTTTGACTTTTGTATAAATAACATTAAGTTACAGTTTAAATTTAGTAAATATCTATTACTCTTGAGAAAGACTTCGGAAGTCGAAACATATGTAGAGTGTGTTAATAAACATATTTGAAACATCTAAAAGCATTTTGTTTATATATATTTTCATTCAACGTTATAAATTATATCGGAAATAGCTACCCCATTGTTTCTTTCCTTATCAGCTCCAAATTTTATTGTCTTGTAAATCGGCTAGCTATTGATATTTAATGACGGCAGATGTCAAGACTCTTGAAACACGAATTACGATTAAAGTATGAAGAAACCGTAAACCGTCATTGCTCACTGTCATAATACCTGGAATGATATTCTCAATATGCACAGTAATATACTCGTCTCTGTCCCACCTAGATTGTTCATGGAGCACTCCCAAGGTATGCATTATTTCGTGTATTATTGTACCATTATTACAGAAACAATTTTGGCTATTTGAATCAGGCTTTTGTAAATAAATGAACTGTTTTCCTCCTTTGCGACCAACATACGAACTGCATCCTAAAACCTTTTTGGTATTTTTTAAATAGACATAATCGGTTTCATTATCCATCCTTGGTACAATTTTAATACAGGTCATATGGTTAATGGTTCTGATTGCTTTCTCAATCATCTTTATTTCTTTCTTTTCTGGAATAGTTTGTATTTAAAGATGTAATCTGAAAAATGCATTTAACGGTAATTTACTGTATTTGGTGCTGATACGGTAAGGCACGATTTTGTTAGTCCAAAGCCTTTGTTGGATGACTATTCCTAGTCTTTTATGTGAATTAATTCCTTCCTCCAAGTCTATATCTCCTTCGTATAATTCAGCTATTACTTCAGGATGCTGATACTGACGAGATTGGTTTCTTGTGTCTTAAAAATAAAAATAACATTTAAGTTGCGCCGAACCCACCATCTATCTTTCGCACCCATTTAGAGCTGTGATCCAAACATCACCTGTCCTATCCTTTTTTTTAATGAAACATACGCAACCCTGCATTATCGTTTGTTTTCTCTCTCTGACGCTTTTTCAATCCTAATTTATCTTTCTTCCTAGATTCCGAAAATCAGAGACATCATCTCGTTTATCTACTAAAAGATGAACTTTAAATTTAAAAGAAAATTTGTTGATAGTAGATGCCAGTACTTGTTGAAACTATTATATATATATATATATATATATATTTATTTATTTAATTTTGTAGACACTACAATATTGTTTCGCCAAACATTGGCTTCATCAGGTGATGATTTGACTAACTTCGATCTGTACAAGCTATATATATGTATAAGTCTAACCTAAAGGGCGGGGGGTGTGAAAATATTTAGCTAAGGTGAATTTTTTCGAATTCGGCGAATACTTTTATATACAAGAAAATGGGTTAGCAATGGGTAATCCTTTAAGTCCACTTTTGGCGGAAGTTGTATGAATAATTTAGAAAACAAAATTAAAACACACCCCCTTTTTAAATATTGTGTTTATTACGTAAGATATGTAGACGACATCTTGATTTGTTTTAATGGTTCAAATAGACAATTAAATATGTTTCATGAATTTATAAATAGTTCACATGCAAATATTTAATTAATAATTTACCATGGAATTAGAAGTAAATGCATCAATCAATTTTTTAGACCTAACCATCACACGTAAAGGAACAAAACACGAATTTAATATATTTCACAAACCAACCCACACAGACACCGTAATACACGGCAATTTATTTCGTCCCATGTCACAAAAATTAACTGCTTTCCATGCCTTTGTCCATATATTAATTAATACACCTCTTAAATTCAGATTATTAAAAATAATATATACTATAGCACAAAATAATGATTACTCGCCTGCTTTAGTGGATAACATATTAAATAAAAAAATAAAAAACAAACTTTGTACAAAATTTATCCTTACGTCAAAATTAAATCCGAAAAATACAACAGTTTCGCATACTTAGGTAATATTTCAACAAAAATTGGTAAATGTATTAGACAAATAACTAATAGTACTTTTGGTTTTAAAACAAACAATTCGTTAGGTAAACTAATATTAAATAATTAATGTAACACTCCGAAAGAATTGAAGTTAGGAGTTTGTTGTTTAAGTTGTTTAGACTGTGACAAAGTTTACGTAGGTCAGACTGGTAGGTCCTTCAAAACACACATTAAAGTATATCTGTATAGCTTTACTAATAAAAAATGGATTCTACATACGCAAAACACTTAATTAATCAAAATCATAATTTCAATTTAAAATATAAAATTTTACATATACAAAACAAAAGTTCAAAATTAAATTATTTGAAGAGCCTAGAAATTAGCAGATATCATAAAAAAGACCTAGCATTAAACGATCAAATAGAGTTTAAAAATTCACCTTTGCTAAATATTTTTCTAGGACATCCCCTCCTCCACTCCCTTTCAGGTTAGACTTATACTTATACGTATATAGCTTGTACAGATCATCACCTGATGAAGCCAATGTTTGGCGAAACAATATTGTAGTGTCTACAAAATAAAATATTTTTGAAAATTTTGATTTTTAGTTAAAGTTCAACATGATTAAAAGAAAATGAAATAAAGCCAAAACCTTTTTTAACGATACTATAAACAAAACACTAATAATTGTTATTTTTAAGGAAAATCGGCTTGCTACAGAATAGACTCATTAACTGTTAAAATGCGTTGGGAGTATTTCAGTGCAAAAGTTTATGTAGGGTGTACCTAATTTGATCTTAGAATAATCTTACAATTTACAGTTCACATCAATTTCAAGGTTACCATAACTAAGAATTATTGTGCAAATCGACACGTGTTTTTACACAGTTATTATCAGCCCATTATATCATATCATTATATTATTGGGCGCACATCAACTCCCGTCCAAATGATTGATGTATCTTTTTCGCCACATGTGGTACTTAATCCCTTGTATTAACTCCCGTCGAAGCAAAATAACAATATCTTCGCTTAATTACTTTATTATTCCGAAAAAGTACATTTATGGACATATACAGAACGACTTAAAAACATTCCCTAACCTTTTTATCGCCGGAAGAAATTGGGGATGTAATCGCTACAGAATTTGCAGCAGAACTATCGAACGACCCACGAGTAATACACTTTTTATACTATCATGTAGATACGTATATTGACGAAAACGCTACTTTCCTCCTACCATATGGGCCTTTAATACTCATTAGCACGCACAATAAACACATTCGAATATTTTCACGCGAAGTTTAACGCATACGTCGGAACCCCTCACCCAAATATTGTTACATTTCTGAAGGCTTTAAAAGATATGCAAACGAACACATACATGAAAATCAACAGTGTTCAAGAACAAAGAAAAAGACGCACTGTGAGGAAAGAAGTTGAAAGGTCGTTTAAATTTATTTCAGGGAAAATTATAGAATACTCGGAAAATAAATATGTTCGATTTTGTAAAATGTGTTTCTAATAAGTATTCTAATATCTGTTTATAAAGAAATGCCCTGTATATTAACAAAACGAATAAATTTTTGTATTTTATTTAATTTTTTTTTTGATGTAGGGATTTTCCAAATTCGTTGATGATAATGTGTTGTTTCTTTGTTTTTCCATATTACGAATTTTTGTTAAAATTTTTGGTTTGCGACAGCTGTTTCGCCTTTCGGCATCATCGGGCTACTATACAGTACAGTACAGTACTGTAATGCCGGTAGGGGTATTAGCCCTCGGAGTAGTTGTTTCTGTTGATTCCATATTTATATTTATATTTATAATATAGCCTGTAAAGACCTTTCTGCCAGCGCCCACCTGATGAGACCCGATAGGTCGAAACCGTTCCTTCTTTTTTGAAAACTAAAATAGTTCAATATTAAACGATTTTTTTAAATTAAATTTCTATACTATCATTTAATTAATTTATTATGCTGTCATCTATCAATACTATCATTAACACGTAGGTAATATAAGTAAAAGCACACAGCGGTTTTTCAGCAGAACCCCGGGCGTCTTGGTACTATAGTAACTACGACAAGAATATCGCAGCGATGTACTTACGCGTCAGGATGAATAATTACCCGACAGCTTTAAATTTGGGATCGTGTTGATATCTCAATAAAATTGTGTCGTAAATACCAAAAAGTCGTACAACAGTGATAAAAAGCAAATTAAATAAGCTGTCAATCTGTTGAAGAATTTAAAAAAAACACCGTTAACTAAATCTGATTAACGTAAAATACTTAAAATAGCAATGATGTTAAGAAAAACCATTAAAAATATATTATAAGGAGTAACAATTCGGTGTTTGTTTACTATAGATGTCATCTTTTATTCATTATGTAGTCTGACAGTACAACAGGAAACTCGATCAAAGAAGGATTTACGAAATATTAAAAAAATATATATATGATGCAAGTTCTCCACACTTACTTCATCAAAAATATACATTTGATGGATAAAATTAGTTATAAATAAGGTCGTAACTGTTTTATTTACGATCAGAAAGATAACATTATCTAATTTAAAAGTAAAATTACTCAAATTTGATTCGGCAACAACTTCTTAACATAATAATTATTTAGACGAGAGTTAATGTTTGTCATTAACGGACTACCTGACTTAGGCAGGAGTTAATGTGCACCGATATTATTACACATAATTATTATCAGCCTAATCCGATAATTTATGGCGCACCCCCTGTATATTATAAAGTATAATAAGGTACTGTATAGAAGACTTCCTTAAGAAACTCTGCAAGCAAGTGGCATGATGTAGTTAAAAATAAATTAAAAATAAAATTACATTCAACAAACAAGACGTATTAATGTTAAGGCTAAATTATTATACTAATACCTTCAGTTATAATAAAACCAATAGTTTGTAAAACGATGTACATGCGTACAAAACACATTATCTGTCTGCAGACAAAATAATAATTTGTACTAACCGTATGAAAATATTAATTGAATTTTACAAATATTAACAAAAGTAACAACAAAAATATAAAAATACAACTTTTAGCGCCGTAACTAGTAAATATTGAATGTTATAATAGATAGGTATATCGTTTAAATATTTTTCTGTTAGAAGTAATTTCATTTTTCATTGTTAAACGAGCAGTTAAGCATTTAATTATAATTCAGTATTGTATGGAAATGATTAAAACCTGCAAAAAAGTTATGTATATTGATAATTGTTAAACAGGTACTATTGATTTTACTGGATCTGTATTAACAAAGAAATAAGTGACCGTATCATTATTTAGTATAAAAGTTTAGACTTTTTTCAATTTGAAATTCGACATTTTCGGATCATTTCCTGAACTCGTACAATAAGATTTTCTCTCAATTCAAATTTGATGGTCATACAAGTTTTGATGATCAGTGATATTACGAAGTGATTCTACAAGTTTTTCTTCTAGGTACGGAACTGTAAAAAAGTAATACAAAGGCTGGTTTAAAAATAATCAATTTTAAAAATATTTTTCGTTGAAAAAACCGGTGCAATTATGTATTAATTAATTCAAACTGTGGGAATTCCTGGTAGGATAAAGACTGGTTTCTATGGAAATTGAAATAAATATATGAAATGGAGACAATTTTACTGTTTTACAATCAGTACCAAAACTGGGCAGTCCTCATTTAAAACAGCTTCAAACCCTAAGCTCAAAGTCTTCACAGGGACTCACGATTATCGAGGGCATCTTAAACACTCAGTAGACAACGTAAACAAGGGCGAATCAGGCTGTAATGACGTCAGTGGATAGGTGAGAGATGTAGGTACTCAATGCGCATGCGCGGAACGCTGACCACAGCGCTGCGGCGGCAGAATTTCAAAACTGTATTTACTTAAAGAACATGCTTCGTATATTCATCCTGTTTTGTGAAACGCTGGTTTCATTTCAAATATCAGTTTTTTGTAATTGCTTTTAACGTTTATTTTAAAAAATCACATTGTTCCCCCAAGGTAATCGCAATTTTATAATTGTACTCTGTTAGATCGAGATTTTCGAGTTTTTCTGATTAGATAATAATATATGTATCTATACAAAAATATAAATCTTGCGATCCGATGTGCAATTATCAAACAACTATCTTCTTTCAATTCCATTCAACTATAGATACTTAAACCATTATATTTTCACCAGCTACTAATACAGGTTACAGAGGCAGATACTAGGGTGGAAGGTCGATTTTAACCTCTTATTAGGAATTGTGCGAATGAGGGGCGGCGCTGGTCGGGGAGAAGAGACAAAATAGACGAACGAAATGGAGGCAGAAGAGAAATGAAAGATTCTCTTTGGAATATAACTGCTTTGATAATCAAATGAAACCACAGAAAACTTGGACCAGGCGGACCTAGAATCGAACTAGTGACCTCCGAATGCTAAACTGTGGCCTATAAAAAAAGAACAATAAAGACTTGTTCGAGCATCGCTTGTCAGTGTGGTGGTTAGAACGTTGGTGCGTAAAGCCAAGATAGCAGTAACAATTTTTTTTTAGTTTTAAGTAGAAACTGTCTCTTTGATAATGATCTGTTGATCGAAATAATTGTAAGAGTTTCTTATAATAAACAGTTGAAACGAAACGAATTTTTCGTCGTTATTTTATTTATTTTACATGTTTCATCAAGACTGCACCATGAACAGCCTAACTACTACAGTCTACAACCAACAGCGAAAATGGATAGACCTCTGAAGAAGCTCGCCACTCGTGCTAGCGAAACGTTAGGAAGCAATTCCAACCGACGACGGCCTGTACACCCGAAGAATGACAACATCATTTCATCAACTGGCCGCGAAAGCCTTAATCAATTTGTCAGCCTTTCTTGTATTAAATTTAATAGATTATTTGAAATACAAAGTCGTAGACCACCTTTTCAAGTTTAAAATAATAAACTACAAACAACGCAATCGTGATTAAAGGCTGATAAAAATCCAATTTTGTAATGCAAATGTAAATATAAATGAAGAAATAGTAATAAACCTTAAAATCCTTTGAATTATGTGTAATATAACATTGCAGACACGTATAGTTATATATATTACAATTATAATTCATAATATTACAAAACAATCAGAAATTACGCGACTTAACGATTTTTTCGAAAACCTTTTAAAACCAAACTTAAACAATTAAATCGAAATATGCAATTACCATTTTATATCACTGCGTTCAACTAATTTCAATATTTACGATAGAAAATCAATTAATTGTAACTCCAGTTTCGAAGGAACAGCTTGTGACAATTTTTATAAGAAAAATGTACAAAATCAGTTGGGTTTTGATGTTCGTTGTGATTACTTCCAGTTATTGTGTGCAGAAGAGATTTAAGAGACCGCATCATGCAAAACAACATCATGATCTACATCCGTTTACTTCCAAAAAAGGTTAGTACCTATATTGTAATTAAAACTAATGTTTCATAAAATATTTGGGGAATTGTTTTGTAGAGATTGTGAATTAATTTTTAACCACTACATATTACCTCAATATATGAGGAAAAATTATTACTGCTATCTTGGCTTTACGCACCAATGTTCTAACCACTAAGCTACGAGAGGTGACAACTGTAACAACGTCGAACGTTCACAAATTCACAAAATCGTCGAAATTAATATATAATACTGTTCGGTCTTCACAATAAGCGTGATAAATTTAAGTTTCTAGAAAAACTGGATTGATTCAGCCGTTACTTTGCGATAATTTATCTTAACGATAAATGAATAAACACTACTTTGTTTATTATCACTTTTTTATTTAAAAATCCTTTTGACTATAGTTTCGACAAATAGCTTGTCATTGTCAAACAAATGATTCAAATTGAATGAATATAAACAGAAGTACAGTAGTGTTTATATATATTTTTTGGAAATACCATTAATTATGAAAAAAAAAATGTATTGAATAGTACTGAGTGGTACAAATCGACCTGGTCGTTTAACAGGTTGTTTTCCGAAATTTTTGATGCTTTGTATACTTCTAAGGATTCTAAAATATTAAATTTAAAGCCTTTATTTAGATTATGAATAATTTTAAGATTTTCTATAGTAGAAAACTGATAGCCTGTTTCTAAAATATGTTTTGCAAAATTGGAATTATCTTTTCCTAATCTAAATGATCTAAATTGTTCATTATAACGAGTTCTAAATGACCTTCCAGTTTGGCCTAAGTAAAAGGAATCACATTCTGTACATTTTAGCTTATAGACTCCAGTTTTTTCAAGTTTATCAGTTTTATCTTTTGAATTAAGACACATATTTAAAACACATACTTTTACTGATACAAATTTGTTCTTTTGTATTTCTAGTACACTTTGTTTGGAAGTGTCAATCATATCAATTTTAATTTATATTAAGCTTTGTTCATTTAATGGTTTGTAATTTAAGAAATTTTGATTCGTTTCGTCTTACAGGTTTGTAACTTTTTGTGTGAATTATTACCCGGACTTTTCCAAATGCTAATGAAGAGAAATTTATTGTTTTATTAAGGTACAGCTCTTCTAAGTACGAGAGCCATATCGTCTCTATTGTTCCATGATACCTATTGTTATTAAGAAGGGTTGGTCACTTTCTTAGGTGAATTGCTTTTCCTAAAATTTATTGTCATTACTGTGGTTTCGTGTCAGTTTGTATTAAGTAAAAATTTAAATATCGGGGGACGTACCCACTGCAAAATCTCCCAATTGGAAATTGACCACACCCTCAAAGAAAGTTATAAAATTAGGAGGACCGATAGAAACGGAGATCGAGCGGCGTGGTCTATTGTTCTAGATCATTGCTTAGCATTCGGGAGGTCGCCGGTTCGTACTCGGGTCCGGCTGCTCTGGTCCAAGTTTTTTGTGGTTTCCTTGGATCATTTAGGCAAATGCTGGAGCAGTAATATTCCACAGATAATCTTTCACTTCTCTTCTGTTTTCATTTCGTCCATCTCATCTTTCTCTCCCTAACCACACCACCCACCTATTCCCACGATTCCTGCAAGGAGGCCGAAGAGGGCCTTACGCCCTACCCTCCGGCTTTGCACTACAGTGTAGGTCGGAGGGACTGCCCGCCCACCAACACGAATGATTTAGATTAATGTATTAAGTTTTATGTGTAAACTGTTTATAAACTGAATGTATTAAAGAGATTTGCAATCCTAACTCTACCAATTAGCTCATTTATTGTGCATAATAATCACAATTTTTTCCCAGAAGACCGATGCGTGACATGTTCAATTAGCTAACATGAGTTTTGAAAAATTACCTATCTTCTTGTGTTTTTTTCGGGGAAAATACATTCAATCGAGATATTTCAAATTTTATTTTAAAGGTCTTGCAAGATTCGTTACATTTTATGTCATTGATTTATTTACGATTGTTTTTATAGTTTTCGAGATAATTCGAAAAACGATACAAAATTACCATACCAGAAAGAAGATAGTTGCTTAAATTTTAGGACAATTAACCTCAACTTCTTATGCGTTAAAAATCTTAACTAGAATAAATAGTGGAAGAAATATTAGGAAAAGATCAATTCGGACTTAGATGAAATAGGGGAACGCGTGAGGCCATTTTAGCTTAACAGATAATAATAGAGAAAACGATAGAAACAGGAAAAAGCGTATACATAGGGTCTAGAAAAAGCTTATAACAATGTTAAATGGGATAAGCTGATAATTGTAGAGATGACAGTGATATATACATATATATCATATACATACAGGGTCATTCAAACTGAATGGTATATTAGACTTTTAGGGAAACTAAGCATGTTACAGATTTGAAAATTTGGGAGTAGGGAGTAGGGGTTATCAAGGATGATCTATTTAACTTAAATAATTTTAACTGACAGGCACTTCCGGTTATACCGGAAGTTGACGTCAACTTTTTTATTTTAAGTGGAATGATATATTTTTTACGATGAGGATAAAAAAGAGATTCGAATGACAAAATAAAATATGCTAGGTGCCATTTGAAAAAATGAAGTTATTTGTGTTTGATGTTTTTAAAGTTCGTTTTTATTCTGAACGCCCTGTACAAATTATAGAGGTTAGTTTTGGCATGCCATTAGCCTTATGACTTGGCTATAACTAGTAAAAATTTCAACATTCTAAGTCATTTTTTATGGAAGTTGAAAGTTATGATTTTTTATAGTTTGGGTTGCGGTGCAATCTTTTTTCCCATAAATTAATTTATCTCAGAAACTATTCATCGTAGGTATACAAGTTATAAGTTGGTTAAAATGTTATGTTTCATAGGAATTCATCGTAAAAAATATACCATTCCATTTAAAATAAGAATGATTGCGATTGTGATTTGAATTTGGGGATTGCTAGAAAATAATTGATTGTCAAAGTGGGTGATAGACGAAATAAGTTTGAAAACCACTGGTGTAGACCTACGTACAAGTTGTATAAACTTATATAAACAGCTTGAGAACAAATGACTGAAGCAATACAATTTAAATTAATTTCTAAAACCTAACGTGTCCCTATTATTTACAAATATATAGAATGTTTTATTTTTTTCTTTGCACTCGATTAGAGTTTCTAACAGCAAATAGGAAAGAATTCAGATTTAAAGAAAAACCGTATTGCAGACAAAAACGAACAGACGAGTGTTTAAAAATAAACGAAAACATTAGGAGATGTAGCTGTAAATTATTTGAATGTATCAACGAAAATATCATATTTTTAAACATTGCAATCTGAATTAAAACAATTATTAAGGGAGTCTTTGTATTGTGGCGTTTATTGCCAGGGTTGTAAATTTAAGTTGTCGATTTTGTATTTTGTGTAAATGTCATTGTATATTTCATGTCTAAGTATATGATTTCTGATTCTTAACACATCTTTATTTCACACGTCTAACCCTTCACATTTCTATTTCTTGAATTTATATCTTCTATTTCTTTTGTACTCTTCTTCATAACCATAAATAATATCTATATTTATACATTTCAAATTTTACCTTTCCTTTGTATTTTTAACATAATACTTTGTTCATTCAATTTCATTCTATTCTTTTTAACTTGTTTACAAATCCTCTTCGAACATTTCCTATTGTACCCTTAGTTGGTGTTATTCGAATCATCACGTTCTCACCCATTTACCTCGACAGTAGAAAGTAACCCTTCTTTGCATCCGATCCAAATTTCACTTTTTTACGCCAATTACTTTCGCCATGGTCACTTTCTCTAAATTCCTGGTATCATTACTTCGAATAACACCAAACTGAATTCATAGGAACGGTTTCGCTACTTCTTTCATTATTTTAACAGACCATTCTTAAAAACGATAAATACTTATTAGATCAGTCTCCTGATACTAACTTTAGTTTCAATGATATTTAAAGGTCGTTCGTCCGCAACTGTTTCGGTAGAAGTAGGAGATCATGAGTTACGTTATAAGTATCTTCATAAGTCGCAGTACGGTAATTTTCAGTTCAATAATTAGTCGTAAGGAGCAGCACATACCGGGTTAACATTTAATTGGGAGGAGCTAATTTGTTCTGATATAAATTCATTTGTTTATTTGTTCGAAAGGTTAACAGCAACGCCTTTCGGTAGTCATTTTGAAAAATGAGATGATCGATTGCGAAAGAGAACAGAATACAGAGTAGACAATATTTTGTTGATTGTAAACAATAATAATTTTTAATATCGTTTAACATTAGCACACTTTTGAAATCAAGAACACATATTTTGGTCGTTTGACTGCTTTAAAACGCCACAATAAAAGAATGTGATCGTGTGTAAATAAAGTTTAATATGTACAGTATGAACAGTTAAATACACGGATGAAGAATAAAGAAAAAACAAGTAGAAAATAGGATGTGGTAATAAGGACTTGATTGATTGAGTAATTTTGGGTGTGTTGACTGAGTTAGAGTGACTCTGAGTGACTGTTAGTGACTGATCTAATAGGTATTTATCGTTTTTAAGAATGGTCTGTCTTTAGAGCAGTATTTAAAATTTAAGTTTGAACTTAGTAAACAGGATGAGACTCATATGGCACGCTATAATTAAATCCATGATTGCGAATGTGATTTTTAAGATGCGGTAAAGTTAAAAAAATTTGGGGGTGCTAGAAAATAATTAATTGTCAAAGTGGGCGGTAGATGAAATCAGTTTGAGAAAAACTGATCTAGAGCACTAGACCACGCCGCTCGGTTTTGATAAAGGAATTTAGAGAATTTATACACTAAGGTTGTTAGTAGAAAGAGGGATGTTCTATAGAGGGCGAAATAGTCATTTTAAGGATGCAAGTCTACATAAATGAAAAAAATGGAAATGAACAATGCAGAAGTTTGGTTGAAGTAATTGATGGTAAAACCAGCTATAAGTACAGGGTGCATGCAGGTAAAGGTAAAAATAGATTTATAGGAGGAGGCTACGTCACAGAACAATAGAATTTGGTTTGAAAGGAAACAAAAGCACGCACAAGATAAGAAATGAAAGTATTTACATTGAACTAGAAATTGTAATTTAGAAAATATTTAAATTTTACAAAATTAATATTTACATTTTTTATAATTTTTACTGTTCCGCTAGAGAAGTATATGCGAATGTGGTGTATAGACGGTTGTTGAAATGAGGGGATATTACAAAGAGTAGAAGAAAAAAGGGCGCTATGTAAGTCAACAAGGAAACTAGAGATAGGGTGGTGGGACACTTTCTGAGATATGAAGGGCTAGTTAAAGACATATTAGATATAGAAATAGGAGTAAAAGGAGGTAAAGATAGGAAGGGGTGGAGGGACGTGTTGTAATGAATTGTTTTCATAATTTTTCAAAAATTGAAAAAGTCAGATGATTTAACTTTTAAATTAATATTTTAGAAAGACGATTACATATCCGATTACTCCAATTTCATGACGAAGAAGAACAACCTGATTTATTTGAAGGAGACATCGCCATGGACGAAAATACTTTAGACCACTGGAGAGTGGGTTATAGGTGGGCTAACTTTTCAGATAAATTTTGGCCTGATGGAGTCGTACATTACGAAATAAGTAATATATACGGCAAGTAGAGATGTTGAAATTGTTCTACGATTCATGTTTTTTAAGTACCGTTTTGAAATTAATAAATACATGCAAAGATATCTTAATAATTTTATTTTTACATGAAATCTTGTACCTTAATCTACTTTTCTACCTAATTTCCTTGAATATTGAGGCACTAGTCATAACGTTTGACCAGTTTTTGAATACCCTTCTCACTTGTTAACCACTGCATCACAACTGTTTGTCAGATGTCTTTTTAAATGAATTGGCTGTACGGAGGATGATCTAGAGTTTCCTAGTGAAAAGATGTGAGATCATTGGTCTGCCCTTGCTCAACTTGCCATGTCTTTTGTTCTGGATTGCACGGCGCAGATTGTTCATTGTCTCACAATAAGCTGCCGCATTGTTTGTCTCATTACGAAGCAGAAACTCCATAAGCAATACTCTTTTTCCTCCTTTTCTGTCCCAAAAAATTGTGAACATGATTTTGCGGGTAGAAATTGTTTGCTTAAACTTCACTTGTGTGGGTGAATCTGAATGCCGCTTTTCCATGGACTGTTGCTTTGATTCTGGTCTATCGTAGGCCACCCATGTTTCATCTCCCGTAACAATTTTGCTTAAGAAATCATCACCTTCGTTGTGGTATCGCTCAAGGAAAGTCAATGCACTGCCTACACGTTTGGTTTTGTGCACATTCGTCAACATTTTCGGCACCCAACATGCGCACAATTTTCGGTAATTCATGTGCTCGGTCACAGTGCCATACAAAACACCGCAAGAAACACGAGGAAAGTCATAAATCATCACTTAAGGAGGAAATCGTAAAGCGTCTGTTTTCTCGCACCTTTTCGTCCACTTTCTGCACCAAATATTCATTAACGACCGAAGGACGTCCACTTCGTTATCCATAATTCACATTTGTGCGGCCATCTTTAAATGCTCTCACCCACTTCCTTACCATTCGATCACTTATGATGTTTTGTCCGTAAACTGTACAGATCTCACGATGACTATCAATCGGTTATAGTCCTTTAGCACTAAGGAATCGTATAACAGCCTGGACTTCACAGTCGGCGGGACTCACGATTATCGGAGGCATCTTAAACACTCAGTAAACAACGTAAACAAGGGCGAATCAGACTGTAGTGGCGTCAGTGTGTAGGTGAGAGATGTTGGTACTCAGTGCGCATACGCGAAACACTGACCGCAGCGGTGCGGCGGCAGAATTTCAAAAAGGTACTTACTTAAAAAACATGCCTCGTATTTAAAATACAAAACTAAAACGTAAAATGCAAATTTTATTTTCTATTTTAAATACCTTATTTAGACATTTACTTCTATTTGTATTCGAATAGTTTTTAAGTCTATTTTTTACATTGAAAACACCAAATATAAACCACAATGGTTTACATTCCACAGTAATTCAGCTATTCCATTTAAAGGTTCTTATATATGGTTGACAAAATCCTGATTGGATAATACGATTTGAAACGTAATATTTGTCGTGTATGACTATTTGATGACAATGGTTCACTTGATAATATTGTTTTCATTTTTTTGGAATACTTAACCTGCTGTCAAATTTATTAACAAAAATAAGAAACACCTTTTGGAATATCATTACCTACTTTGTTATAATATGTTACAGAACATATAATAACTTCTTATTATTCTATATGAATGTAATCATCTTAGATACCAAATTATCCAATTTTTCTATAAACCCTGCATGAATTGCAGTTAAAAATTAATAGTTAACTAATTTTTAAGGACGACCAATAAAAACAGCAAACTACCACTAAATAGTTCTCATAATCATATCTACCTATTTTAATAATTTCAGACGAAAATTCTAGAAACTTAATTGAAGGAGCCATTAATAGAATTAATTATATGACTTGTATTAAATTTATTCCATGGGATGGATATGCTGAGGATTATCTCTTTATTGATTCTGTCGAAAAACCCGCAGGTTGTTGGTCATATGTGGGCCGACGGGGTGGTAAACAAATTATTAGTTTAAGAGCCCCACATGGAAAAAGTAAAGGATGTCTGTCTAGTGAAGGAACCCCTTTACATGAAATGTTGCATGCTTTGGGAACTTTCCATGAACAATCGCGATGGGACAGAGACAAACATGTTGAAATACATATAGATAACATATTACCAGGTAAGTAGATAAGGTATTGTGACGTATTCAGTCATGAAAACACAATCAAACGAACGAAAACAACGAAATTTATTAACAACTAAAATTAAATAAACTACAGTTCTGATTAACACAAGTCTACATAATTTTTCACACTGGTCAATCTATTGCTCCCGTCGCCGTATTCTTCGCCACTACTTTATACTCGCGTTTAACTCTCGCCACTGTATAACTATCGCCTCTCTATCGCTCCTGTCACTGTCAACGCACGATGTAAACGAGCTGACTCGGTCCGCTTTTTTTTGTTTGGATTATTTTCGAGAAGGGGAAATCTTCAAAGAACGCCCCCGACAGGGTAGTGTCGGATTCACCGTAGCGCCTAGCCTACGGACTAAAACCCCCTCTTCGAGATGGGAGCTCAACTCGGAGGTTATACATCTTGGGAGAAAAGGGTGAGAGTAGGATTAGGTTGGGTGGTGGGGAGGGAAGAAGCGTTGGGAGATTGGTGGCCCACCGAAGATGGTTGAGTGGGCACTCGCGCTGAAAAGCGAAACTAGAAAAACTGGCGGTGAGCGGGAGGGATGGCAGCTCATTGTAGAAGGTGACAGGGCCTTCTAAAACGATCGTTCGGTTTGGAGAAAATGGCAGAAAGTACCGAGATGGACGGTTTCGGGTGACCTGTCACTGAAGTGTGGAAATTTGCTGCGAATCTGTGTGCAGATTCGGGGAAAGAAGGGAGACCGGTTTCTTTCAGAATCTGGGAATTTGTGCCTTGTAGGAGTTGAAGGCGGCGGAGAGGGGCGCAGGTCAGATGGGAATGGCATATGTGCAAATACTTCTGATGATCGCGTTGAAATCACATATTTATAGTCTACTTAAAATAAGTGGGGAGGAGTAGGTTACTAATTCTAGTTGATTGTTCATAAGTTCTTTTTTTTTATACAAAGCTTTGCTTATTTCTAAGGATTCTAGAAGCGATAACTTTTTACCCTTTGTTATATTCGTGTCTAAGATTTTTGTTTTCTATGTCCAACTTATGTCCTAGATTTAGACAATGATCTGAACAGCCAGTTTTTTTGTCAGATTTTTTAATATTATTTAAATGTTCATTTATACGAGTTTCTACTGCCCTCCCTGTTTGTTCTAAAAAAAGTGGAATTTACAAATTAATTTGTAAGGATTGTAGTGCAAGAAGAACCTCAGGGGATCCTTCACCTACATTTGCTTTCCAAATTTTGAAAATTACAGTCGTGTATATTGTTAATTTTCATACACGTCGATTTAACGGGGAGAATGTGAGTTTCTTTTTGTTGTTTGATATTTGATTTGATTACGGGTTGGTTTGGCTGAGAAGATATTGACGACTATGAAACACATAGAAACACTATATAAACTTTATTTATTAAAAATTAATCGAAACTATTTATACATTTTGAAAATATTGTTACATTTACGTTTGATTAAATTAATTGAAATTGATATTGTTACGTTTTCTTTTTATACTCTCGATTTGTCTCGATTTTTCTAGAACTCGGCATGGGCAAACTCCACTCCATTTTTGCATTCGGCGCGGGTGAATTCCACCCTAAACGCCACGTCCGTCACAATATTATTTGAAGATGGATTGGTAATGACTTGGACTTTTTAATAACTCATGTAATTCGGTAATACTTATACTCGTCTTTTTCGATATTCGGATTTTGATTTTTAAAGATCTAAATTGTTAAGATAGAAAGGGAAAAAGGTGTGGTTTAAATAGTTGATTGGTTAAATTAGATTTATGGGGGTTGAAGGGGGGTTTGTTGTTTTTGCTAGTACCTTAAAAAAGAATAGGACAGTAAAGATAAAAAATATGTACACTAGCAGATGTTTTAGGAAATATTTAATTGTCGTCGAAGGCAAAGATTTTAGACAATAGCGCAATAAATAAGAAATTTCGAAAATATTTGATAGGAAATTTATGACAGTGGAATGAATAATTGTAGGACAATAAAAAAAGTATTTTTGGTTGTTTTTCTATCTTAATAATAGTAGCAGATAATTTTAAGTGAAGTGTAACGAAAGTAATTATTGGCCGTATAAAAATATATTTTTTTTTTAAATAGTGACGGACGCAACATAGATACTCTCATGAAAAGAAAATCTCGAAAACTCATTGTTTTCTAATTACTTCAATGTATCTGTATCTAAACGCATTCGGAAAAAATCTGGTGCAATTCTGTGTAGATCAATGATTCTGTTTTCAAAATAAAAGCAAAAATGGGTTGTTTATTTCGGATACAAATAAATATTTCATTTATTTATAGAAAACTTGAAAAATTTCAAGAAACAGGCATTTAATAAAGCGTTCACCAAATATCCATACGATTATAATTCTCTTATGCATTATGGTAGAAATTTCTTCGCCAAGGACAGAAACGAAGCAACAATTACACCAACAGTAAGAGAAGTATACATCGGACAAAGATTGGGAATGTCTGTATTGGATTGCTACAAAATAAATGATCTCTATGGATGCATGGATAGCAGTAGAGAAGCATACTATCAACAAATCTGTGAAATGTATGGAGTAAAATAATTTTAAAGTAAATAATAGTACAAGTTCCTATGTCAATTACCATTGTTTACTATGTTTAATAAACAAAGGTTTTAACAGATACAACCAAAAATTGTTTTTATTAATAATTACTTTTTATAAATATAAATATGGAATCAACAGAAACAACTACTCCGAGGGCTAATACCCCTACCGGCATTGAATTACTCTGTTGATTCTGATGGACTTCTACACGAAAATATAACATATTCAAAAAAGAAGGAATTAAAATCCTTATTCGTCTAAATTTTAAGATCAAAGATCTCACATTTTGAACGCGTCCTACCAAGTAGGCACAACGAACCGAAAGCCACATCCCACGACCGGTTTTGATCTATCGGGTCTTATCAGGTAGGCGCTGGCAGAAAGGTCTATACAGGCTATATTATAAATATACCTAACTACCGGTAGTATGTAAAGGCCTTTCTGCCGGCACCCACCTGATGAGACCCGATAGGTCGAAACCGGTCGTGGGATGTGGCTTTCGATTCATTGAGCCTACTTGGTAGGACGCGTTCAAAATGTGAGATATTTGATCTTAATATTTAGATGAATAAGGATTTTAATTACTTGCGTATTTTCATTATTTCTGTCTAAAATCTGGTGACGCATATTTTCGCTATATTTCCAATATCTTCCGGAACTCTGTAAAAAACAACCGCCGTGGATTAAAACGTAAAAAATGACACATCATTTATGGCCAAGATAGGACACTAGATCTTACGCCTCTTGGGAGACAAGTTTTGTAATTTTTTTTATAAACAGTTCTTTATATTAAACAGCTGAAAGTCACTTCTTATTCTATTTAATAAGTATAATGAACATCAAACTTAGCCGCAAATAAATTATTTTATCCAATACCCAGGCATCTTCTACAGTAACAGTAAATTATTTATCGAGAATAATGATAGAAGTCGGATTTCGGATTACCATAAACTTTATTGAGTAATTAATATAAAGTCTCTAGGAGGTCAACGGAATTATATACTGGATCCATAAGAAAATCAGATAATTCATGTTCAGAAGGATTATTTTCGTACAAGTATTTTTACTATACTTTCACTAAAATTCTTAGTAATACCAACAGTACATTAGAATAAAGTAATTCTTGATTAAATAGTATTCAACGTTACGTCAACTTCTTTGGACGTTTTATACCTTTCATATTGTTTTATCATAGAAAATGGGAAAATCATAAAAAATGTTAATCTCTATAAAATAATTTTGCCTGCCCCTTAAATATGCATGACGACAGCTAAAACCGAAATCTTGGAGGATACACAAGTTTTTGCTCGGATTACAAACTGTAAAGGGACGTCAACATGGTCCAGGTATTAAAAAAGAACCAGATGACTTTCGGAGATCTTAAGAAATCTCTAGTTCTAAATTAATGGAAAAAGAAACTTTCGGTTCTTATTTTTATACATGTAGACAATAGAAGACTAGAAAGATCTCTGTAGATCTGGAAATATGCTGCCGCCATGTTCAAACGTGATCTTGATCTTTACATATCTCTGGAGACCTCTAGGAACGGTTCTCTCAGATGTCGATAAAACTGTCAAAATATTCGTTAATATTTGTTGATCTCCGTTGATCTGTTCCAAAATGCAGATCTCATTAGATCTCCCCATATTTCCCTATATTTTCCTGGGAACGTATAAAATTTTCAGTAATTAAATTTTCGTATACTTAAAGCTATAAATCTCGGTAAAATTCTGATAAAATGTTGATAAAATAACAATTTGTTTAACAATGCAAGTATAATATAATTCTTTCATTTAACAGCTTAATCGAAATCTTTATTTCCCATTCAATAACATGGAATGGTAATTTTTTCATGCATTTAATATGCTTTTGTATAATGCAACATTTCAAAACCATGTGCCCATATAATTCTTTTATTTAACGTGATATTTAAAAATAACAGTTTAATCGAAATTTTTATTTCCCATTTAATAACATTTTCGTTTACCTAATCAGTTTTTACAATAGAAAATCAATTAATTATAAGTTATATAAAGCACACAAATTGAAACAATTTTTAGAAGAAGAATATTCAAAATGCGATGTGTCTTGATATTTGTTTTTACTTTCGGTTATTGTGTACCAGATAACAGATTTCCTCCTGCATCTAAATTTCGTAAGTATTTAATTATGTATATGAAAATTTTGAATCTCGATTATTATTTTCGCTAGCCCACGTCCACATCTTTATTCTCTTTGACAGAATGTGGAAGCGCATGGGTTTGGATATCAAGGCGCGATATTACACTTTTACTTCTTATAAAGTAATACTGTCGTTTATACCTTTTCTTACAAAATCTGCCTTTGTTTGGCGCAGCGTCAAGGAAGTAGCATACATTATCCTCCCTTTTGTCTCCCTGACTGGTTCGAACCCGGGTCCGGCTGCTCTGATCCAAGTTTTCTGTGGTTTCCTTGGATCATTTAGGCAAATGCTGGAGCGGTAATCTTCCACAGATAATCTTTCACTTCTCTTCTGCCTTCCTTTCATCCGTCTCATCTTTCTCTCCCTAATCACACCACCCACATATTCCCCCGATTCCTGTAAGGAGGCTGAAGAGGGCCTTACGCCCTACCCTCTGGCTTTGCACTATAGTGCAGGTCGAAGGGACTGCTCATCCACCAGCACGAGTAGCTGGTGGGAATGAAATACAAAGAAGTTTTTTTTTCCATGACCGGCCTGGTCGTCGACGGTTTTTGACCCATCATGCCGCTGAAACCACTTTTCAAATAATGTATCATATACCTTTTAACAAGTTTTGTAGCGGATGAATAAGATAGATGTGGACCCTGGGGATCAATGCACCAGAATGTTGCTTCTAATTTCGGAAAAAAATCATTTCGGTATATCATTTCCACCAATTACTAATACTGCTCAAGTACGTGAGTCCCTCTTCAAACTCCTTTTAGGATTCGTGGGAGTGTGGGTGGGTGGTGGTTAGAGAGAAACAAGTAAGACAAACGAAATAAAGACAGAAGAGAGGTGAAAAATTATCTGTGTAAAATTACTGCTCCAGCGTTTGCCTAAATGATCCAAGGAAATCACAGAAAACTTGAACCACAGCAGACGGATCCGAAATTGAACCGGTGACCTCCCGAATGCTAACCTATATTTAAGTAATTTTTAGGAAAAACCCAAAATAAGTAAAACTAATTGTATAATAGTTTCTAAGAATATGCGTAAACGTTTTTTTTTGACAAACGTATATATAATATAAATATTAGGTCTAGAAACTTCATATTTAAAGATTAAACGTAACTACTTTCATATTTACAAAGAACGATAACAACTGTTTTATTCTTTATCAAAACTCACAGAATGTTAACAAAAAGTTTCAAGCTGTACACAAACATATGTCTGTCTTCTTTTCCTTAAAAAAAATAACAATTTGAGGTAACATGAATGTCGTTATATTTAGAAATACTTTTGGTTTAACAAACAGTTACTAAAACTGACTATTAAGTATTTGGAAAATCGTAGGTAATTACTTTTCCATGGTGCTCCATATTTAAGGTTTGCAATCCTTCTTTTTTCGATATAAATTGAATGTTTATTTTAACTTTCAAATAGCTGCAAAATTTTTAGCACGTTTTATGGCGACACCCTCTGAACATCTACTACTTAGATATCAACACGTAGAAGTACAAGCTGGATTATTTGAAGGGGATATTTTGATGGATTAGAACAAATTCATATCTTGGAGATTAGGATTTAATCAGGAAAACCACGCAGATATGTATTGGCCTAAGAGGATTGTACCTTACGCAATAAGAAAAATATACAGTAAATCATTGACAAATAATTTTCTACGTTTAGAAGTTATATTTATTATATTAAAAAAAGAAAGAATTAAAATCCTTATTCGTCAAAATTTTACGATCAAAGATCTCACATTTTGAACGCGTCCTACCAAGTAGGCTCAATGAATCGAAAGCCACATCCCACGACCGGTTTCGACCTATTGGGTCTCATAAGGTGGGTGCCGGCAGAAAGGCCTTTACATACTACCGGTAATTTATATTATATATATTTATAATATAGCCTGTATAGACCTTTCTGCCAGTGCCTACCTGATAAGACCCGATAGGTCAAAACCGGTCGTGGGTGTGGCTTTCGGTTCGTTGTGCCTACTTGGTAGGACGCGTTCAAAATGTGAGATCTTTGATCTTAAAATTTAGACGAATAAGGATTTTAATTCCTTCTTTTTTGAATATGTTATATTTTCGTCTAGAAGTTCATCGGAATCAACAGAGTAATTCAATGCCGGTAGGGGTATTAGCCCTTGGAGTAGTTGTTTCTGTTGATTCCATATTTATATTTATTAGATCAATGTTTTATATTTGTGTAACGATCTCAACGCGTTGTGTTATTTATCAACAAAATTATTCAACACATTTCACAGTGAGTAAACAGACAGTTAACCTTTTTAAAAATTTTTAGGAAAAAAAAAGTAAAAACGCAATTAACAAAGCAATTAAGGATATAAACCGCATGACATGTATTAAATTAATCCCATGGAATGGAGAACATCAGGACCATATCTTCATTGGCACTAATAAGACAAATGGAGCTTGTTATTCAGATCTTGGTTGACAAGGTGAAAGATAATATGTTATTTTGAATAAAGGCTGTTTAGTAAATAAAGGAATACCAATACATGAAATTATACATGCTTTGGGTTTCTTTCATGAACAATCCAGATGGGACAGAGACGAATATGTTACTGTACATTACCAGAATATCAAAGAAGGTAATTATACCTATATAAGTATGTACATTATACATAATATTAGGAATTTGTTGACCTTTATTTTTAATGACTGCATGTTGCATATTTTTACTTGGTCAGGTCAGGTTTGTGTTGGATTAACAAATTGGTCACGTCTCGTGAAATATTTTGAATATAGTATGTATATATGTATATATCTCCTTCAATATCAAATTTATTTGTTATATTTATTTTTTCATATTAATTAAAACTCAATTGGAGTCATTAATTTCCTTTATTATTAATTTAAACTACCTGATTTGAACAAACGATTTTTTACATTAATGAGATATAGTTAATCTGTGGGCTCATTTACATCCCTGAATTGGTAAACATAAGGATTTAAAGTTGACCAGCTCTTAGTTTTTGAATTGGCAGTTATGGCAAAACATTTACCGAAATTATGAGGATCAGGGTATTTCAGTGTCTCACGATAAAGAACTCACCCGAAACATTCGACCTTAAGATATCCTTGATATTTCACTTAAACCTTTGTCACCTTTGGTCAAGAATATTTCCAATTACGAACTTTCCCGCCCTTTCCATTGCTGGGGTCAAAAATATGGGTTTCTATTAAAAACGATGACCTGTACATCAAATGACCTTAAATTTCAAGGTCGCATCCAATGCCATCAAATTTGTCTAATACTTTTTTCCGAAAAACTGAGATCCAAAAAGGATATTTTGTTTCCTTAGAGCATAAATACATGGAGGTACGAGGATGGATCAAATATAAACGAGCCTTTGTTCATAATACATTTATTTTGAAAAGTATCACAAAAACACAAACTCCTCTTAATAAGTGAGTGTAGGCTTGTACCGTAGTTGTGGACGAAACGTTGGGACGAAAATCCTACGAACCACGGCCTATTAGCCCGGAAAACAATTCAACTATTACAAACTCCTCTATTTTTCGACAGATCCCCTTATTTGTCTATGCATTTTTTCCAACCCATTGGTAGTTTTTTCATCCCGTTTTCATAGAAAGAAGCAGGGCGGGTGTATCCAGTTGCGCACAAACGCTCCACTTGTTCAACGGTCTGAAATCGTTCGCCTCCTAGTGATTCTTTGAGGGACCCAAACATGTGAAAATCATAAGAGTCTGGTCTAGGTCTGGGCTATATGGAGGGTGTTCCAGCTGAGTCCAGTACATTTCACTGATTTGGGCCTGCGTTAAAGCTGCGGTATGAAGCTTAGCGTTATCGTGCAAGAGTAACACGTCACGAATGAGGTGCGTCCCCCTTTTTCGGCGATAAGCAAGTTTTACCTGACTGAGAAGTAAGTAGTACAGACAGTAGTAGTTCTTCGCTCGTGCAGAAAATCGACCAACAGCACCCTCTCCAGTCCCAAAAAATAGTGGCTGAAACTTTGCCTGTAGACAGGAGTGTTTTCGGCTTCACTGGGTTTGATTCATCTTTGCGCCGCCACTCCATGCTGCTCGTTTTGGTGTTGAAGTGTAGTGGTATACCCACGTCTCATCGCAGATTAAAATTTTGTTCAAAAAAATTTCTCCTTCCTCTCTAAATAGAGTAATAAGCACCTGAGGATGCGAACTCGAGCAGCTCTTGGTCTTCCTCCAAAGTTGCTGATTTGGAACTTAACGAGCTGAAATTATTCGTAATCCCAAGTTTTTCGTTATGATTGTGTGAACAATGCCATAGCTATTGCCGAGTTCACCAGATATCTGAAGCACAGTGGCGTGGCGTGGCGTGGCGGTCCCCCTTCAATAAGGTTTTTAACGCGTGCAATATTAACCGGAGAAATGCTGGTGCGCGGACGACAGGGATGATTTACATTTTCGACACGATTACGCCCATCATTAAATTCTTTGCACCAAACTTTTGGCCACGAAAGCGCTTCATTTCCGAATTGTGCTTGCAATCTGCGCAAAATTTTATCTGGTTTCACGTTTTCACGTGTAAGAAACTTAATTATAATTCGTTGCGCAACGCTGCTATGCACCTCTTTCTCACTAATTGTGATTAACAAATCTATTAATCACGCGAACGCAGCAATACGACGCGTCGCTTCCGTGCCACCTAATATCCTCACTTCAAGTTCCTTACGCCCGAATGCGTCTTGAACAACTATCCGGCGCGCAATTTAAAAAGGTTCGTTTATATTTGATCCGCCCTCGTAGCATATACGAAAACGACTTCCTACAACTACAGTAGAAATACTTTTTAGAAAATCTATGGATTTGGTTTTAACTTTGTGACATTCCACATTAATGTAGAAATAAGACAACGTTTAATTTTGCACTGTCACTAATTTTATTTACACCCTGGACCGGTTTCGACTTACAAAGTCATTACCAACAGGTCACCTGTTGTTTTATTTCTACAGGAGAAATACTAATATTACATACTAAATTTCTTAATTTTATACCTAACACTATCTTATATGTGTCAGCATTATCAGCACTAGCTAGGAGCAAGGGTGGTTAGCTTATAGTGCAAATTATTTAGTTTCTTTGCTGTATCTGATATACACCACACCCAATTGCTATCAAATTAGGTACTTAAAACGATAATATAAACGTACATTTATCTATATGAACTGTTAAATCTTCTCAATGTATTTATATTAGGCTAAAATTCACAATTCACAGTACAACTACTCAATGCATCTGCACAATCTGCCTAAACATTACAAAGATCCAGGCGAAATTGAAAGTATCGACTTATTTAACTTGACTGCGACATATACATGCGAAAGAAAATTATATACTTATAATAATTTGTACCTAGATCTAGATGCATTTAGATCAATGAATTGCTTATTTCGGATAAAAATCTAATTTTACTTATTTACAGGCTTTGAACATAATTTCGAAAAACACCTTACATCAAATATCCATACGACTACAGATCTGTTATGCATTATGGTAAAGATTATTTTTTCAAAAACAGAGGGGAACCAACAATTACACCAAAACGAAAAGGAGTAAAAATTGGACAAAGAAAGGGAATGAGCAAATTGGATTGCCTCAAATTAAAAGATAACTATGGATGCATGAACTAGAAAGATGCGAATAAAATATAATAGAATTTGTAACAAATTTGGTGAAAAATAATACTCTTAATATAAATAATCACCTGTACAGGGATTTCGATCAACTAAAACTGTCTATTGTGTTCAATAAGCAGGAGCATCTACAGATTTAACTAAATAATAAAAATATTTAATAACATTATTTATTATTTAAGAAAGAATCCCTTAAAATTAAAAGCAATTACTTGTTCCAATATTTTTTGGTTTTGTTATCAGGATGAAAGATCAGAAGTCGAATTGTTGGGTTCACTGTAAAATTCATTTGTAATCAAATACAAATACACAAGTCGTTGTTCATTGTTAATTGTATTTCTTTAATGAATTACATTATGTTATTCCGGAAGAAACTCTCTCCATTTGATATACCAAAACCTAACTTTTTGTGTTGCATTCCCACCAGCTACTCGTGCTGGTGGGCGGGCAGTCCCTCCGACCTGCACTGTGGTGCAAAGCCGGAGGGTAGGGCATAAGTCCCTCTTCAGCCTCCTTGCAGGAATCGTGGGAATGTGTGGGTGGTGTGGTTAGGAAGAGAAAGATGAACGGACGAAATGAAGACAGAAGAGAAGTGAAAGATTATCTGTGGAATATTACTGCCCCAGCATTTGCCTAAATGATCCAAGGAAACCACAGAAAACTTGGATCAGAAAAGCGGACCCGGATTCGAACCGGTGACCTCCCGAATGCTAAGCAATGAAGAGGATAAGAAAGGAATCGAATGAGAAAATAAAATATGCTAGGTAGGTGTCATTTGAAAAAATGAAGTTATTCGTGTTTGAAGTGGTTAACTTTCGATTTTTTTTTCTGAAAATTATAAAGCTTAGTTTAGTTTTGGCATGACGTTAGCCTTATGACTTGACTTGGCTATAACTAGTAAAAGTTTCAACATTCTAAGTCATTTTTCATGGAAGTTGTAATTTTTTTTATGGTTTGTGTTGCGGTGGAATCTTTTTCCCAATAAATTAAATTATCTCAGAGACATCAACTTCTGGGATAACCGAAAGTTCCCGACAGTTGAAATTATTTTAGTTAAATAGATCAACCTTGATAACCCCTACTACCTACTCCCAAATTTTAAAATCTGTAACATGCTTAGTTTCCCTAAAACGTCTAATGTTCCACTCAGTTTGAATGACCTGACCGGTATGATTGTGAAACGTTGACGGAGGGAGTAACGGAAATGAAAAAGTTAGAAGCGTAGAAAGAGTTATAATTGAGGAGGTATTAAAAATATAAGATAACAAAAGACTTTATGAATGTAAATATCATAAATGAGAGTTAGGATGGTAGGACATTTTCTAAGACGTGAAGAGTTAGTTAAAGACGTATTAGAAACAAAAACAGGAATAGAGAGATGAAGCGGAACACCTGGATTAGTTTAATATTCGCAAATCGATATCGAGATAAACATATTTTTGTACAGTTACAACGAATCGTTTATAACGTTTATACACATATACCAAGATATAATTTTGATAAAACTTAAATTTTTAATGGTGCACCCTTTGTGAAACTCCATTGTAAACAAGACGAAAAAAAACATGGAAAGTATCACCAATGTTTTAGTTTATTTTTTTTATTTGAGAACCTCAACAAATTTTTTCGACCCCAAAATAGGTCATTGAAAGAGGAATACAGAGATTACTAAAATTTACAAGTATAGACTAATCTTAAATACTACTACAAGTTACACAAGAGGACTGGGGAATTGTACACAGACATTTCTACAGTGCCCGGCACGTAAGGAGATTCAAAAGCCATAAATCATTGGATGCGCAGTGGCAAAGTCTAGCCCCTTTAGGGCGGGGTTAATCGACCGGTAGGCAGAATTATAACTGCTCAGCAAAGTTCAGTAGCGTAGTGGCAAACAGTTTCAAATTAACAGAGTAGAGAAGTGGTTGTTTGTAAATTTTGTTCGATATGAGTAATCTTGGGAAGAGTGAAATACTGAGTCAGACAATTCGTCTATCGCCGCCAGCGAACCTGCTACCCAAACTAAACAACATTATTTATTATATCTGGTACATGCACAAATCGTACAACTATAAACGAAACTACGATTTATAAAAATAACAAATATAAAGATCGATGTACAAACTAAGTTTGCTAACAAATGCCTTAACAAATAGACCTAGGTAAGCTACACTACATGATTCGTATTATCAAGCTTTGTTCACTCGACTTCATTTTGTTTGTTAACAACTTATTTCTATGCATGCCTAATAATCTTTAAATTAGCTATTATTCTTAGATGTATATAATTAGGTACTTATAACCGTGATTTTCTTATTGGCTCTTTCATTTATTCCTATGCTAAAAGTCTCCGCCTACCTACCTGTCAATCTGACCGTCGCTGAATCTCCTTAGGTGCCCTGCACTATACTTGCTTATTTACCAAATTTAATTTGTTGTTGATCTCCGTTGATCTGTTCCAAAATGCAGATCGCAGTAGATCTCCTCATATTTCTCTGTATTTTCCTGTGAACTGATAAAATTTATTTTAATTTAAATTTATACACTTAATGCTATAAATCTCGGTAAAATTCTGATAAAATGTTGATAAAATAACAATTTGTTTGACAAAGCAAGTTTAAAAGAATAAATATGGTATGGTAATTTTTTTATGCATTTAATATGCTTTTGTATAATACAACATTTCAAAACCATGTGTCCATATAATTCTTTTATTTAATGTGATATTTAAAAATAACAGCTTAATCGAAATTTTTATTTCCCATTTAATAACATTTTCGTTTACCTAATCAGTTTTTACAATAGAAAATCAATTAATTCTAAGTTATATAAAGCATAAAACTTGAAACAATTTTTATAAGAAAAATATTCAAAATGCGATATGTCTTGATATTTGTTTTTACTTTCGGTTATTGTGTATCTGATGACACATTTCCTCCTGTATTTGAATATTGTAAGTATTTAATAATTTATATGAAAATTTTGAATCTCGGTAGATATTTTCGCCAACCCACCAAGGGTTTGGATGTCAAGGTTCTATATTACACGTTTGCTTTGTGTAAACGCCATTGTGTAGTAAGAACAAGAATAAGTTCTTGGTCACGTAATTTATCGAAGGTACCAGACGTGGATCGCGATTTCGATCTTATTAGATCTCATCAGCAAGCTCTAAGTAGATTCGATAAATTAAAAAGGTAGATGGCGACGTCCTGACGTATCAATGCTACTGTGTAGTATTAATACTAACGTTTATTCCTTTTCTTTCAAAATCTGTCTTTGATTGGTGTAATGTCAAAGAAGGAGTATGTTAGAACAACTAGCCTATTAAAGTAATCCTCCTTTTTCGTTGTTGCAAGCTTTTTTCCCCGACCTGACAGGTCATCGACGGTTTTTGTCTCACTATATCACTGAATACACTTTTCAACGAATGTCTTGTGGACCTTTTATTCTGTTTTGCTGCAACGGAATAAGATAGGTGTGGACCTTGGAGACCAATTCATCAGAATGTTGCTTCAGATTTTAGATTAATTCGTTCTCGAAGAAATTTAAGGAAAAAAAAGAAAATTGGGTGTTTTATTTCCATCATTTACTAATATAGATGGGCGGATGGTCCCTCTGATCTACATTGTAGTGTAAGCTGGAATGTAGGGCGTAAGGTCCTCATCAGATTCCTTTTGGGAGTGTGGGTGGGTGGTGGTTAGGGGGAAACAGGTGAGACGGACGAAATGAAGACAGATGAGAAGTGAAAGATCTGTGGAATATTACTGCCCCAGAATTTGCCTAAGTGATCCAAAGAAACAACAAAAGACTTAAACCAAAGCAGACGTACCCGGACTTGAACCGGTGACCTCCCAAATTCTAAATCATAAAACGAAGTATAGTTGTCGCCTTAGCCCTTCGGTGGCACATTCACAACCAAAAAAAGTAGAACGGATGGTATTATAGTTTCTACGATTATGTGTTGACGCGTTTGTCTGGTAAACGTATAAATATATAATGTAAATAGTAGCCATGGAGACAGAAAAATTAGAAGTTAAAAATAAGTAATTTTCATATTCACAAAGAAGAATAGCAACTGTTTTATTCTTTATCAAAACTCTCAGAATGTTAATAAAAAGTTTCAAGCGGAACACAAACATGTGTCTGTCTTCTTTTCCATTAAAAAATAACGATTTGAGGTAATATCAATACCGTTATGTTTAGAAATACTTTTAGTTTACTAAACAGGTACTAGAAATGGCTAAGCATCTGGAAAATTCTAGGTAATTACTTTTCTATGATACTCCTTATATATAACAAGTTTGCAATCTTTCGATTTTTTCGATTATTTGTTTAGAAGATTATGCTATAAATTGAATGTTGATTTTAACTTTCAAATAGCTGCAAAAATTTTAGCACGATTTATGGCAACACCTTCTGAACATCAACTACTTAGAAATCAACACATTGAAGTACAAGCTGGATTATTTGAAGGGGACATTGTGATGGATGACGAAACATACACACATATGAGATTAGGATACAATAAGGAACATTTTCGGCATAGACTTTGGCCTAGTGGAGTTGCACCATACAAAATAAGTGATAAATACAGTAAATCATCCTCAAATAGTTTTCTAGTTTGTAGAGATTATATTAATTAGGTTAATGTTTTAAGTTTGTGGAAATATCTCGACGCTTTTCTTTGTTTATAAACAAAATTATACAGTGAGTTCACAGACAATTAATATTTTTAAAATATTTAGATAAAAATCGTAGAAAGAAAATTATCGATGCTATTGAGTATATAAACAATATGACTTGTATTAAATTAACCCCACGGAATGGAAAACATCGGAGTTATATCTTCATTCGCGCTAATAGGAAAAGTGGAGGTTGTTCTTCTAATGTTGGTCGAAAAGGTGGAAGACAAGATACTATTTTGAATGCAGGTTGTCTAGTTAGTAAGGGAACACCTATACATGAAATTATGCATGCTTTGGGAACGTTTCATGAACAATCCAGATGGGATAGAGACGAATATGTTACCATACATTTAGAGAATATCATTAGAAAAAGTAATTATATATATATATATATATTTTTTCTAGTTCACTTATTAATTTAACAATTATTTATTTAATCAGTTAAACACTTCTAAGGAACTTAAAGTACTTATTTATCTGACAAACAATAATGCACATTATTTATATCACTTTGTATCTCGCCGTTGAATATTCATATTACGTGTCCGGAAATCAACTGTTTCGCTGATCCGGAGACGAGGGTATTTATTTACCAAAAGAAATTACTAGAAAACACGCAAAGATATTTCGACCGCCTTACAGTGAAAACAACTTGTTATCTCCAGAAGATTCTCGAGCGTCTATTGTCCGGTATCGATCGGTCTCGACATCAAACGTGCCATCTTCGGTGTGAGTCAGCTAATCGATTCCTTGCGCTCATGTATACGTTCGCTACATTATTGATTTAGAGTAAACTTATCTATCTAAACCTGAAAGTGTAGCAAATCATTTCGGATTTAGGCTGGTCATTAAAAATAGTGTTAGTACTTTGTTGATAATGACTGCTTCATTTATATTCTTACTTGGTCAGATTTGGTTTGGGTTGGTTTAACAAATTCGTCAAGTAGGAAATGGTCACGTCCCCTGTGCCATTGTGCATAATGGCCAACCCGAAACCAAATTGCAATTATTTCAAATTTTCAAACGGCACTCTGATTCGACCATTTCACTTAATAGTCAGTAACTATTAATAATGATCGGTGGTAGAATTAGGCACTAAAATATAGGGTGAATTTTTTATCTTGTGGCAATGAACTATTTTAAATGGATATATATATACATATTGGAGGGCCTATTAATTTCTTTCATTATTGATTTAAACTACCTGATTGAACAAACAATTTTTTTACATTAATGAGATATAGTTATAATCTATGGACTCATTTGCTTCCTTGAATTGAAAATGGGAACACTTTTTCTGAAATACTAAGATCCAATAAAGGTAATTCATTTTACGGTCTAGATCTGAAAATGATAATCTGACTTCTGAATTGTAAGACAAAGATGAATATAAAGATTAATATGGCACGTAGAATTTCTACCTGTACGAATAATTATTTAACGCCGAATATCAAAAATACATACACACTCAATCACAATACGAGGGTGGCTTGATAAGTCCGTGACTTCTCGAATTTCCCGTGCACTAGCTGCAATGGCAACACTGTTTCCGTTAAATTCTATCTATCGGTAGACTACTGTAAAATTTTGAGCAATCTGCGACGTTTAGTTTATGTCTGACAGCCATTGAAAGCAGCTAACCTCGTTAATTTCCACAATAATGGAAAAAGTGAATTTCTTATACTGATTAAACATTACTTTTTGCGCAAAAAATCAGTTAAAGAAACCAAGGATAATTTGCACCGCTGCACCGTCGATTTCAGTGGTTAAAAAGTGGTTTATTGATTTTCGTTGTGGCTGCACCAGGACATGTGACGCCGAACGTTCAGGTCGGAAAGAGTCAAAAAGAAGTCGTTACGCTAGAAATCGGTGACAAAATCTATGAAATAATATTAGATGATCGAAGGTTGAAAGTGCGTAAGTTGGCTGACACTGTAGGCATCTCAAGTGACCGAGTGCATCATATTTTACATGAATATTTGGACATGAGAAAGCTGTCGGCACGATGGGCGATGGGTGCTGTGATTGCTCACGATGGACCTTAAACACCACCGTGTGACAAGTTCAAAGGAGTGTTTGGAGATGTACAGTAGTAATCCAAACGAGTTTTTCGTTACCGTAGATGAGACATGGATCCATCACACCACACCAGACAGTGGGTTTCTACGGGTGAACGTGCATCGAAAAAGACTAAAATGGGTTTATCGACTAACAAAGTCATGACCACAGTTTCTGGGATTCACGCGGTGTACGGTGTAATTCATTTTGATTATCTGGAAAAAGGTAAAACGATCAACGGCAAATATTATTCAGAGCTGCAGCTGCTAGACAGATTTGACCCTGGTTTGAAGCAAAAACGACCACATTTAGCCAATAAAAACGTGTTGTTCCATCAGGACAATGGACTGGTGCATACTCGTACGTGTGTAGTAACCATGGCAAAATTTCATCAATTGGGCTACGAACAGTCACGCCATCCACCTTATTATCCGGATTTAGCCCCCTCTGACTATTTCCTGTTTACAAATCTGAAGAAATGGCTGGGTGGTAAAATAAAAAGGTCATTGTGGAAACAAACACTTATTTTGAGGGCCTTGAGAAATTCTATTACTTATAAAGAATTACAAAAAATAGAAACCCGATGGACTAAAACAGGATATAATGTAGAAAAATAAAGTCACGGCTTATCAAATCACCCTCGTATCACTGCAAGAAAAAATTCTTGAATCACTATGTTCAAACTAGATAATTATAACTTATGCTGTGTCGGGAGATACCGCGACCAGCAGGTAAAAACACACGGCGTTGATGTTTAGTGAATTGTTGGCTCTGAGCTACGTAAAGAAAAACAAACATAAGTGTCTAGTCCTCCAAAGGACCACCTTATCATTTCATTAAAATTTTCAGTAATTCGATCAAGGCTAATCATTGAATATGACAACAATTGAGTATGGCCCCAAGACGACTACCCTGTACCTTTACATACAGGCTTCACACTGACCGCTAAGCAAACCAGATTCGAACACTAATTAATACATGAGATAGTAAATTTAACAACCATCCTATTACCAGCACACGTGGCTCTAAACAGCTTAAGCATTATCCCTCAAATATCTGATAGTGTGTCAACTTTTAACTTATTCAGTTTAAAATATCTTTAATGACTTAAACAAGCATGACATAAGCCATCTATCCTAATAAAGTATAAAGGCACTTAGTAAGTAGGGACTCGCCGATGTAAAAAACAGTAAAAATAATCTAAAAAAGGTATATAACAATCGAACAGCAACTAGTTCGAGTAGTTCCCATGTGTTTGTGGGTTCCTATGGTCCATTCGTATACATCTGTTTAAAATAAATCTAAGAACTTTATGTATTACCAATAATTTTACTTTACATAAACTTACTCTTACAATACTTAATATTATAATTTGCACCTAGATCTAGATACATTCAGGGAGTATCATTGACTCTATTAAAGCTAAGAGATAAATGAATTCCTTATTTCGGGCATTAATCGAATATTACTTATTTGTAGAGCATGTAAAAAATTTCGAAAAAGTTAATAGAGGAATGGCGTACACCAAATTTTCCTACGACTACGGATCTGTTATGCATTATGGTAAAGATTATTTTTCCATTAACAGAAAAACGAAACCAACAATAACACCAAAACTAAAAGACGTAAAAATTGGACAAAGGAAGGGAATGAGCAAATTGGATTGCCTCAAATTAAACGATCTCTATGGATGTATGGAAACTAAAGAGAAACAAAGAAAATATGAAAATATATGTGAAAGATTTGGAGTAAAATAAACTTTTGAAACAAAAAACGACCTGTGTAGTTATTTCTATCAATTAACACTATTTATAATAGCCAATAAACAAGATTATGTACAGATCTAACTAGATAATAAAAGTATTTAATGACATTATTATTTAACGAAGAATCCCTTAAAATTAAATATGTTGAGAACTTGTATATTTAGTAATTAAGATTTGTTTTTGATAACATTCGTTCGTGAATATCGCTTATTTCGAATTTTTTGTTTGGCTTACGATCATTTTTCGATTACAATTCCAAAAGGCCATCAAAACTGAAATAATCATAATGGTATGGACTGCTATTTTGAACATTTGTCCCCATTTGTTAGTCAGGTTACTTACATTCACATCTCAAGTAATACGTTTAAATAAACAACCTAGAGATTATTACCTTCTTCATTTAACAAATAGGAGCTACTTCCTTCAATGTTTTATGATTTGTAGTCGAGATGGTAGTCAGAAGTCTGATTACTGAGTTTACTCAAAATTCATTAATAAGTATTATATAGGATCTAATGCAGTAAGTAGTTGTTCATTATGTTAGCGTTTGAGATATGGTGTTATAGGCGGTTATTGAAAATATCATGGATAGAAAAGGTTAGAAAGAGAACAAAGGAGGCTATGGAAGTTGATATGAGAAAGGAGATATAGATTGGTAGGACACCGTTTGAGACGTGAAGGGCTACTAAGAGATGTACTGTACGAGAGCGGTTCAATAAGTACCCGTGTTAGAAATGAAGACACCATTTTTTAAAAAAAAAAAAGTTATTTTTCAATATAGTCCCCTTTTAGAAAGATACACTTCTCCCACAGTTCCTGCCATTTTCTTAACACCTCCAAAAATAGGATTTCCCGAACTCTCCAAAATAGGTCCCTGTCTCAGTAATGACTTTTTCGTTTGAGCTAATTGTTAGGGAACAAGAAGAAGTCGCAGGAAGCCAGATCGGGTGAATATGGTTGATGCGTTATCGTGGTGAAAAAGCACCTTCTTTTTTTCCAAATGCGGCCGTGCCTCCTTCAATTTTTTGTCGAAGCTGTCCAATAACTCACTGTAGTATTGTCCAGTGACCGTTCTTCCTTTTTCTAAAAGATCCATGAGAAAGACGTCCTTCGCATCCCAAAAAATCGTCGTCATGACCTTTCCGGCCGATGACACCGTCTTCGCCTTCTTTGGAGCAGATTCACCGGGAGAAATCCATTGTTTTAGAGAGTTCCTTGATTTCTGGTTGTACTCGTGAATCCAGATTTCATCAGCATTGACAACTCGACGCAAATAGTCCTTCGGATCTCGCTTAAATTGCTCCAAACACTGCTTCGAAGTTAACAGCCGCATCCGCTTGTTGTCCACCGTGAGTAATCACGGCAATATTAATTGCCGTTCCGATAGAAAAAACACCTACGGCCTTTGCTACTTCGCGCACTATCGTTCGTCGATCAGCGAGAATCATGTCGTGGACTTTTTCAATGATTTCCTCGGTAACCACGTCTGCCGGGCGTCCTGGTCGCTCCTCATCGAAAACAGATGTTCGCCCACGTTTAAGTTCGTTGAACCAGTATCTAACTGTGGTCGTTGATGGCAATGTGTCCCCATAAACAGCATCCAATTTTTTTTTTAATTCCTCGCATTTTCTCCCACCCGCAAACAAAAAACGAATTACCGAACGATACTGCTCTTTTTCCATCTTAGCGAAAATCACGAAATACGTCTCATTCGAATGGCTGACAAATCCAAACTGACTTATCAATCAGTCTAAAATTTATTTTGGTGGCGTTTGATAGATGGCAGCACACCAACTTCCCTCAGAAACATCCTCTGTCTTCAAACACGGGTACTTATTGAACCGCCCTCGGATAGAAGATCGGCATCTCCACCATGTATCGTAGATGTCTCTGTAACGGTATCTTTGATCCGGAGTCGCTTGGCTTCTGAGAGGTTGGTCAACAGAATAACTACTTAATACCTGATCAACTGTTGATAACTTAATTAATAATACAAATAAATAAACAATCGGAACAAATGATTAAATCAAATAAATTATATTTTAAATTAGATGATTATAAATCAACAGTTGTAGGTTCTTACAGGTTTGGGGGCAGCCAAATTTACGAATCTACAAACTAAAAAGAAGTCAGTTGTTTTATTTCTTTTATTCGATTCCAAATATATCTTAAACATACAACGAACGCCACTTATAAATTTCAGTACATCTGAAAAGATAGCTAAAATCGAAATTTTGGAGGATACACATGTTTTTGTCTGGATTGCAAACTATAAACTTCGACTTCTATAAAGAGACATCAAAATAGTCCAGGGATTTAAAAAGAACCAGGTAACTTTCGGAGATTTCAAGAAATCTCTAGATGTAAATTAATGGAAAAATAAACTTTCGGTCCCTATTTTTATACATGTTGACCGTGGAAGTCTAGAAAGATCTCTGTAGAGCTGGAAATTTGCTGCCGCCATGTTCAAACGTGATCTTTACATATCTCTGAAGACCTCTAAGAAATATTATGGAACTATTCTCTCAGATGTCGATAAAACTGTCAAAATATTCGTTAATGTTTATTGATCTCCGGTGATCTGTTCTGAAATGCAAATCTCATTAGATCTCCCCATATTTCCCTATTCGTATACTTAAAGCTATAAATCTCGGTAAAATTCTAATAAAATGTTGATAAAATAACAATTTGTTTGACTATGCAAGTATAAAAGAATATGGTATGGTAATTTTTTCATGTATTTAATATGCTTTTGTATAATGCAACATTTCAAAACCATGTGCCCATATAATTCTTTTATTTAACATGATATTTAAAAATAACAGTTTAAACGAAATTTTTATTTCCCATTTAATAACATTTTCGTTTACCTAATCAGTTTTTACAATAGAAAATCAATTAATTCTAAGTTATATAAAGCATAAAACTTGAAACAATTTTTACAAGAAAAATATTCAAAATGCGATATGTCTTGATATTTGTTTTTACTTTCGGTTATTGTGTATCTGATGACACATTTCCTCCTGTATTTGAATATTGTAAGTATTTAATAATTTATATGAAAATTTTGAATCTCGGTAGATATTTTCACCAACCCACCAAGGGTTTGGATGTCAAGGTTCTATATTACACGTTTGCTTTGTGTAAACGCCATTGTGTAGTAAGAACAAGAATAAGTTCTTGGTCAAGTAATTTATCGAAGCTACCAGACGTGGATCGCGATTTCGATCTTATTAGATCTCATCAGCAAGCTCTAGGTAGATTCGATAAATTAAAAAGGTAGATGGCGACGTCCTGACGTATCAATGCTATTGTGTAGTATTAATACTAACGTTTATTCCTTTTCTTTCAAAATCTGTCTTTGATTGGTGTAATGTCAAAGAAGGAGTATGTTAGAACAACTAGCCTATTAAAGTAATCCTCCTTTTTCGTTGTTGCAAGCTTTTCTCCCCGACCTGACAGGTCATCGACGGTTTTTGTCTCACTATATCACTGAATACACTTTTCAACGAATGTCTTATGGACCTTTTATTCTGTTTTGCTGCAACTTAATATGATAGGTGTGGACCTTGGAGACCAATGCATCAGAATGTTGCTTCAGATTTTAGGTTCATTCGTTCTCGAAGAAATTTAAGGAAAAAAAAGAAAATTGGGTGTTTCATGATCTACACTGTAGTGTAAAGCTGGAATGTAGGGCGTAAGGCCCTCTTCAGACTCCTTTTGGGAGTGTGGGTGGGTGGTGGTTAGGGGGAAATAGGTGAGAAGGACGAAATGAAGACAGAAGAGAAGTGAAAGATTATCTGTGGAATATTACTGCTCCAGTATTTGCCTAAGTGATCCAAAGAAACCACAAAAGACTTGAACCAAAGCAGACATACCCGAACTTGAAGCGGTTACCTCCCAAATGCTAAACTATATCTAAAATAACGGTAGAAACCGAAACGAAGTATAGTTGTCGCCATAGACCTTCGGTGGCACATTCACGACCAAAAAAAGTAGAACGGATAGGATTATTGTTTCTACGGTAATGTGTTGACGCGTTTGTCTAGTAAACGTATATAACATAATATATATAGTAGCCTTCGAAGAAAAATTAGAAGTTAAAAATAAATTTTCATATTCACAAAGAAAGATAACAACTGTTTTATTCTTTATCAAAACTCGCAGAATGTTAACAAAAGGTTTCAAGGGGAACACAAACATGTGTCTGTCTTCTTTTCCATTAAAAAAAACGGTTTGAGGTAATATCAATACCGTTATGTTTAGAAATAATTTTAGTTTAACAAACAGGTACTAGAAATGGCTAAGCATCTGGAAAATTCTAGGTAATTACTTTTCTATGATGCTCCTTATATATAACAAATTTGCAATCTTTCGATTTTTTCGATTATTTGTTTAGAAGATTATGCTATAAATTGAATGTTGATTTTAACTTTCAAATTAGCTGCAAAAATTTTAGCACGATTTGTGGCAACGCCCTCTGAACGTCAACTACTTAGAAATCAACACATAGAAGTACAAGCTGGATTATTTGAAGGGGACATTGTGATGGATGACAAAACATACAAACATATGAGATTAGGATATAATAAGAAATATTTTCGGCATAGACTTTGGAATAGAGGAGTTGCACCTTACAAAATAAGTGATGCATACAGTAAATCATCCTCAAATGGTTTTGTAGTTTGTAGAGATTATATTAATTAGATTAATGTTTTATGTTTGTGGAAATATCTCAACGCTTTTCTTTATTTATAAACAAAATTATACAGTGAGTTCACAGACAATTAATATTTTTAAAATTTTTAGATAAAAATCATAGAAACAAAATTATTGAAGCTATTGAGTATATAAACAACATGACTTGTATTAAATTAATCCCTTGGAATGGAAAAGACTGGAGTTATATCTTCATTCGCCTTAATACGACAAGTGGAGGTTGTTCTTCTTATATTGGTCGAATGGGTGGAAGACAAAATATTATTTTGAATGGACATTGTCTAGCTACTAAGGGAACGCCTATACATGAAATTATGCATACTTTGGGAACCTTTCATGAACAATCCAGATGGGATAGAGATGAATATGTTACCATACATTTTGAGAATATCATTGGAGAAAGTAATTATACATATATACATATGTTCATCTTCCCGCCTAAACTCGAAATGCAACTGTTTCAAATGATAGCTGATTATTATTGTAACGAATTTTCTAATTCACTTATTAATTTAACAATTATTTATTTACAACTATTTATTTAATCACTTAAACACTACTAATAACCTTAAAATACTTATTTGTCTGACAAATAATAATGCACATTATTTATATCACTTTGTATCTCGCCGTTGAATATTCATATTACGTGTCCGGAAATCAAATGTCTCACTGATCCGGAGATGAGGGTATCTATTTACCAAAAGAAATTACTAGAAAACACGCAAAGATATTTCGACCGCCTTACAGTGAAAACAACTTGTTATCTCCAGAAGATTCGCGAGCGTCTATTGTCCGGTATCGATCGGTCACGACATCAAACGTGCCATCTTCGGCGTGAGTCAGCTAATCGATTCCTTGCGCTCATGTATACGTTCGCTACATTATTTATTTAGAGCAACCTTATCTATCTAAACCTGAAAGTGTAACAAATCATTTCGGATTTAGGCTGGTCATTAAAAATAGTATTAGTACTTTGTTGATAATGACTGCTTCTTCTTCTATTCTTACTTGGTCAGATTTGGTTTGGGTTGGTTTAACAAATTCGTCAAGTATTAAATGGTCACGTCCCCTGTACCATTGTGCATAATGGCCAACCCAAAACCAAATTGCAATTATTTCAAATTTTCAAACGGCACTCTGATTCGACCATTTCACTTAATGGTCAGCAACTATTAATAATGGCCGGTGGCAGAATTAGGCACTAAAATATAGGGTGAATTTTTTATCTTGTGGCAAAGACTTATTTTAAATGGATATATATATATATATATATATATATATATATATATATATTATGTGTGTGTATACATTTCCTTTTCAATATCAAATTTATTTCCTTTATTTATATTTTCTTATTAATTAAAACTCAATTGGAGTCCCTATTAATTTATTTCATAATTGATTTAAACTACTACTCTAAATTTTTTAGTTAGTGGTTATGGGAAGACTTTTTCTGAAATACTGAGATCCAATAAAGGTAATTCATTGTCTCAAGATTAAAAACTCATCCAATGCGTTCTGACCTTAAGATATTCTTAATATTGCACGTAGACTTTACGGTTAACGGTATCTCCAATTATGAAGTCTCCCTTTTTTTCAATTTCTGCTACATATACATACGTTATAAAAGAAATACTATACTGTAGGAGAACGAAGAAATACGAATTGTAAAAGAAAGATGAATATAAAGATTAAGATGGCACGTAGAATTTCTACCTGTGCGCAAAAGATCAGTTAAAGAAACCAAGAATTATCTGCACCGCTGCACCGTCGATTTCAGTGGTTAAAAAGTGGTTTATTGATTTTCGTTGTGGCTGCACCAGGACATGTGACGCCGAACGTTCAGGTCGGAAAGAGTCAAAAAGAAGTCGTTACGCTAGAAATCGGTGACAAAATCTATGAAATGATATTAAATGATCGAAGGTTGAAAGTGCGTAAGTTGGCTGAGACTGTCTAAGCTAAGCTGTCGGTACGATGAGCGATGGGTGCTGTGATTGCTCACGATGGATCATAAACAAAATCGTGTGACAAGTTCAAAGGAGTGTTTGGAGATGTACAGTAGCAATCCAAACGAGTTTTTCGTTATCGTAGATGAGACATGGATTCATCACACCACACCAGACAGTGGGTTTCTACGGGTGAACGTGCATCGAAAAAGACTAAAATGGGTTTATCGACTAACAAAGTCATGGCCACAGTTTCTGGGATTCACGCGGTGTACGCTGTAATTCATTTTGATTATCTTGAAAAAGGTAAAACGATCAACGGTAAATATTATTCAGAGCTGCAGCTGCTGGACAGATTTGACCCTGGTTTGAAGCAAAAACGACCGCATTAATCCAAGAGAAACGTGTTGTTCCATCAGGACAATGGACTGGTGCATACTCATACGTGTGTAGTCAACATGGCAAAATTTCATCAATTGGGCTACGAACAGTCACGCCATCCACCTTATTCTCCGGATTTAGCCCCCTCTGACTATTTCCTGTTTACAAACCTGAAGAAATGGCTGGGTGGTAAAATATTGGGGTCGAATGAAAAGGTCATCGTGTTATTTTGAGGGCCTTGAAAAATATTATTACTTATAAAGAAGTACAAAAAATAGAAACATGATGGACTAAAAGGAGATTATGTGGAAAAAAACTGATGTTTTCCTTTAATAGTCGGACTTATCAAATCACCCTCGTATCTTAATCACTACAAGAGTCAATTCTTCAATCACTATGTTCAAACTAGATAATTATAACTTAAACTGTGTCAGGACATACCGCGACCAGCAAGTACAAACACACAGCGTTAATGTTTAGTGAATTGTTGGCTCTGAGCTACGTAAAGAAAAACAAACATAAGCGTCTAGTCCTCCAAAGGACCAACTCATCATTTCATTAAAATTTTCAGAAATTCGATGCCCTGTCGAAATAGGTCGAAACCAGTCGCGGGATATTGGTTTCGGTTCGCTGTGTCTACATAGTAGGGCGCGTACCAGATGGGGAAATCTCTAATCCTTGGTAGTTAGACAAATAAGGATTTTTATTCCTTCCTTTTTTGTATGTCTGTCATCTTGAACTCTCCCAGGGACCCATATCCTTATTGACCCTAGTCGCCGGGCTCTTCTAGGGGCTAATACGCATGTTTATCCTAGACCGCCGAAACCAAGCAGCCACTAATCTGCCACCCTAGATGGCGCACACGTGGCTTTATATTAAAATAGCTCTTTGATCTATCTTACATCCAAACAAATGCCAATCAATATAGCTTAACTAAAACTAATGGTAGAAATTTAATATCGTTTACTTCAATACAATTTATAAACCACAACATCAACAACAAAACGATAACTGCTTCACCTTAGACCACCCCTTTACTAGTAGTACAAGTGAAACGATTCATTCCATGCGATGCTAGCCAGTCCCCGGTCAGGGTTCTCACTAACCGCTAAGCAAACCAGATTCGAACACTAATTAATACATGAGACAGTAAATTTAAAAACCATTCTATTACCAGCACACGTGGCTCTAAACAGCTTAAGCATTATCCCTCAAACATCTGATAGTGTGTCAACTTTTAACTTATTCAGTTTAAAATATCTTTAATGACTTAAACAAGCATGACATAAGCCATCTATCCTAATAAAGTATAAAGGCACTTAGTAAGTAGGGACTCGCCGATGTAAAAAACAGTAAAAATAATCTAAAAAGGTATATAACAATTAAACATAACAACAATTCATATAAACACCGATTTCGATATACAAAACACGACGAGACTGGAAATCAATCGAACAGCAACTAGTTCGAGTAGTTCCCATGTGTTTGTGGGTTCCTATGGTCCATTCGTATACATCTGTTTAAAATAAATCTAAGAACTTTATGTATTACCAATAATTTTATTTTACATAAACTTACTCTTACAATACTTAATATTATAATTTGCACCTAGATCTAGATGCATTGAGAGAGTATCATTGACTCTATTATGTCTTCAATTTTGAAATTAGATAAATGAATTACTTATTTTGGGCATTAATCGAATATTACTTATTTGTAGATAAAGAAGCAAATTTCGGGAAAATGCCTATAAAGGAAGCGTACACCAAATTTGCCTACGACTACGGATCTGTTATGCATTATGGTAGAGATTATTTTTCCATTAACAGTAAAACGAAACCAACAATTACACCAAAACTAAAAGGGGTAAAAATTGGACAAAGAATGGGAATGAGCAATTTGGATTGCCTCAAATTAAACGATCTCTATGGGTGCATGGAAACTAAAGAGAGGCAAATAAAATATGAAAATATATGTAAAACATTCGGAGTAAAATAATACTTTTGATATAAAAAACCACCTGTGCAGTTATTTCTATCAATTAACACTATTTATAATAGCCAATAAACAAGATTATGTACAGATATAACTAGATAATAAAAGTATTTAATGACATTATTATTTAACGAAGAATCCCTTAAAATTAAATATGTTGAGAACTTGTATATTTAGTAATTAAGATTTGTTTTTTGTTTTTGATAACATTCGTTCGTGAATATCGCTTATTTCGAATTTTTTGTTTGGCTTATGATCATTTTTCGATTACAATTCCAAAAGGCCATCAAAACTGAATAATCATAGTGGTATGGACTGCTATTTTGAACATTTGTCCCCATTTGTTAGTCAGGTTACTTACATTCACATCTCAAGTAATACGTTTAAATAAAAAACCTAGAGATTATTACCTTCTTCATTTAACAAATAGGAGCTACTTCCTTCAATGTTTTATGATTTGTAGTCGAGATGGTAGTCAGAAGTCTGATTACTGAGTTTACTCAAAATTCATTAATAAGTATTATATAGGATCTAATGCAGTAAGTAGTTGTTCATTATATTAGCGTTTGAGATATGGTGTTATAGGGGGTTATTGAAAATATCATGGATAGAAAAGGTTAGAAAGAGAACAAAGGAGGCTATGGAAGTTAAATAGAAATAAAGACACCATTTTGCAATGATTTCCTTGGTAACCACGTCTGCCGGGCGTCATGGTCGCTCCTCATCGAAAACAGATGTTCGCCCACGTTTAAATTCGTTGAACCAATATCTAACTGTGGTCGTAGATGGCAAAGTGTCCCCTTAAACAGCATCCAACTTTTCTTTTAATTCCTCGCATTTTCTCCCATCAGAAAAGAAAAAACGAATTACCGAACGATAACGTCACGAAATACGTCTCACTCGAATGGCTGACAAATCCAAACTAACTTATCAATCAGTCTAAAATTTATTTTGACGTCGTTTGATAGATGGCAGGACAGGATGATAACAACAACTTCCCTCAGGAACGTCCTTTGTCTTCAAACACGGGTACTTATTGAACCGCCCCCGTATAGAAGATCGGCAACTCCACCATTCATCGAAGATGTCTCTGTAAGGGTATCTTTGATCGGGAGTCGCATCGCTTCTGCGAGGTAGGTCAACAAAACAACGACTTGATACCTGATCAACTGTTGATAACTTAACTAATAAAACAAATAAATAAACAATCGGAACAAATTATTAAATCAAATAAATTATATTTTATATTGAATTATTATAAATCAAAGCTTTAGGTTCTTACAGGCTTGGTGGCACGCAAAGTTACGAATCTACAAACCAAAAAGATGTCAGATGTTTTATTCCTTTTATTCGATTCCAAATACATCTTAAACGCACAACGGGCGCCACATATAAATCCATCCAGATTTGTAGAGATTACCTTACATCTGAAAAGATGTTGTCGCCATTTTTAAGAGTGATTTTAAAACTATTAATTTAGATTTTGATAGATCTACCAAGATCATCATAAAAATTTACTACTATTTAAACTTTGTTCGGTGCAACTTTTGTGAAACATATTGAATACCGATAATAAATAAATAAAACACTGGAATGTTTACACAGAATTGTATTTAAAATACTTTACAATATTGTTTCGACCGACGCGGTCATTCTCAAGAGTAACAAATGGATTATCCTAATGTCTAAAGAATGCTTAACTACTATTTATACTTAGAACTATTGGAGTAAGGGTGGTGGTAGATGGCAATGTTTACAATAGTTGTAATGTTCTGCGAGACATTGTTCAATAAATAACCATTCGATAGACATTAAAAAATCAAAAATTTTACATCCAAACATATCAAAAAGCAGGAAACTATCTTTATTGGAGAGTCTAGGAATTAAAAAAGCTATAAATAACCAGGTTGATTTAGTCAATAATCAATTAGAACTTAATATATCCAATTCACCCCTCATATTACACAAACTACAGTAAAAATTGCCATCTACCACCACCCTTACACAAATAGTTCTAAGTATAAATTGTAGTTAAGTATTCTTTAGACTTTAGTATAATCCATTTGTTACTCCTGAGAATAACCGCCTCGGTCGAAACAATATTGTAGAGTATTTTAAATACAATTCTGTGTAAACATTCCAGTGTTTTATTTCTTTATTATTGGAATAAAAATTTATTCTTGATTTTCTTTTAAAAAAAACTGTCAAAATATAATTTATAACACATTTTGTATTTATTGATCTTAGTTGATTCGTCCTAAAATACAGATTTCAATAAACCTCTCCCGATCTCCTATACCTGAGAATTTTAAAATTCGTTAAAATAAAATGGTTATAATAAGATAAATGGCAGTGAAATATTGATAATAATTTTTATTTATTGCGCAACGAGAGTATAAAAAGTGAAATGTTAATAAAACATTCTAGAATAATTTACTCATACAATTCCACTGAATTACATAATTTTTAAATATATACTTTAAAAAAAAACTCCTAAAATAAAACTCAATAAACAGTTAAATTAAAGTGTTTGTCACTTTATGTTACCTACTTAATTTTTGCGATAAAAAATCAATTATTTCTAACTCGTACCCATATAAAATGCTCAACATGTAACTTTTTCTTTACTTAAAGTAAAATGCTCCAAATGCGATGTGTTTTAATATTTGTTTTCACTTTTGGTTATTGTGTATCAGATGGCAGATTTTCTTTCGGTTAGTATTATGTTTTATGATTTAGATTAATGTTTAAATGTATAATGTATTCGTATGTAGCTCATTATTTAAATGAATATACATACACTGGCCAGCACCTAAGGAGATTCAAAAGCCATAAATCATCGGATGCGTAGTGGCAAAGTCTAGCCCCTTTAGGGCGGAGTTAATCGACTCAGCAAAGTTCAGTAGCGTAGTGGCAAACAGTTGCAAACTAACAGAGTAGAGAAGTGGTTGTTTGTAAATTGTGTTCGAAATGAGTAATCTTGGGAAGAGTAAAATACTGAGTAATCAGGCAAAAAAAGTAGCCTACAATGTGTTTTTGTTTATGTTCAATTTAAGAACAAACTGAGTAAAAGGTCCTGTAAATATTATGGGTGAAATAAAGAAGGAATTTTGTTCATTCGACTTTATTTTGTTTGTCAACATCTTATTTCTATGCATACCTAATAATCTTTAAATTAGTTATTATTCCTAGATTTATATAATTAGGTACTTATAACTGTGGTTTTCTCCTTATGTTCATGATGATAGTGAAATTTTAATTGTTCACTTCGCATACACCATTAAAACCCCATTAGGGTAAGTCAATCACTTGAGTGAATTCACTTGTGTTCCGTGTTCAGTACTTTTTCTCTCAGTGATACGCGCCGCTGAACTACAAGTTGAAGTTTCGGTCGAGCTATATTCTTATTGGCTCTTTCATTTAAAAGTCTCCGCCTACCTACCTATGAATCTGACCGTCGCTGAATCTCCTTAGGTGCCGGCCACTGTATTTAATAAGTAGATTTTGAAACTAATAAGTGGAGACAGTGTGTGAACGGTATCTGTAGAAATTTGTTACTTACTGTGGGATTTAATAATGTTAAAATAGGTCCTTTTTTATCAAGAGATTGACTTGTCAAATTGAACCCTAGTTTGACATTTTTATAAGTTACTTCTATAGTTTTAGCAACACAGATACCATTATCAAGCGATTCAATAGGAATGACATAGATAAAAAAAAACTTTGTTTTATTCCTACTAGTTAGACATCCTGATGGGCAGGCAGTCTCTCCAGCCTACACTGTAGTACAAATCTGGAGGTTAGGGCGTAAGCCTCTCTTCAACCTCCTTTCAGGAATAGTGGTAATGGGTGGGTGGTGATTAGGGAAACAAATATGTATATGTGATCTAAGGAAATCACAGAAAACTTGGACCAAAGCAATGATCTGAACCACTAGACCACGCTGCTCGGTAACATTGATTTTCGAGCTTATTGGTCGTCGTCTTGCGGTTTTTATTTTCGACGTTTCGCTGACACGAGTGGCTGGCATCTGCAGGAGATCTGTTCTGAATTGTGATTCAGCGCAGACTGCGAAGATGCCGACCATTCGTGTCGGCGAAACGTCGAGAATAAAAACCTCGAGACGATAGCCAATAAGCGCTAATATCAACATTACAATCGACACTGGCTGCGAAAGCCATACTCAATTTATATAAGAGGTATTCCTAAACAAGTGAATATTGCATAAATACAGGTTTCACCCTATACCCTATCTATTTCATTAATATCGAATCGCTTGATTTTAAAATAAAAGTGATACAAAAACAAAGTTACTGTTTTATTTAATATTTCCCCATGTTAAAACATTTCTATTTTATTAAAAATATCTGACCTACTATATAAATGACTAAAATACCTCTTGCACTACAGAACACAGTAAGTACCTCAAACCCCAACGCCAAAACACGACACCAAACGTCCGAAGCACTTTTCGGTAACAATGTTAACTTCTTCAGTTCCTGAATCTACTGTGATCTACAACATCACCAAAGTTTCCAGTCTTCATCATTCTTGCACTACAGTCAAATTGATGAAATTCAAAAATTCCAACTAAAATTCAATTGTTTGTTACACACGTTAAGGATAGTTATTTAATTTAGTAGCCTAGCCAACAGGCTGTTTTTCAAATTTTATTTTTTTAATATTCTTCAAATATATTTTGTACAGTGGCCAGCACGTAAGGGGATTCAGCGGCGGTCAGATTGACATATAGGTAGGCGGCGACATAGCAATAAATGAAAGAGCCAATAAGAATGTAGCTGGACCGAAACGTCAACTTGTAGTTCAGCGGTGCGTATCCCTGAGAGAAAAAGTACTGAACACAGAACACAAGTGATTTCATTCAACTGATTTACTTACCCTAATGAGGTTTTAATGATGTATGCGAAGTGAACAATTAAAATTTCACTATCATCATAAACATAAGGAGAAAATCACGGTTATAAGTACCTAATTATATAAATCTAGGAATAATAGCTAATTTAAAGATTATTAGGTATGCATAGATAAATTACTTGACCAAGAACTTATTCTTGTTCTTACTACACGATGGCGTTTACACAAAGCAAACGTGTAATATAGCGCCTTGATATCCAAACCCTTGGTGGGTTGGCGAAAATATCTACCGAGATTCAAAATTTTCATATAAATTATTAAATACTTACAATATTCAAATACAGGAAGAAATGTGTCATCAGATACACAATAACCGAAAGTAAAAACAAATATCAAGACACATCGCATTTTGAATATTTTTCTTATAAACATTGTTTCATGTTGTGTGCTTAATATAACTTAGAATTAATTGATTTTCTATTGTAAAAATTGATTAGGTAAACGAAAATGTTATTAAATGGGAAATAAAAATTTCGATTAAACTGTTATTTTTAAATATCACATTAAATAAAAGAATTATATGGGCACATGGTTTTTAAATGTTGCATTATACAAAAGCATATTAAATACATGAAAAAATTACCATACCATATTCTTTTATACTTGCATAGTCAAACAAATTGTTATTTTATCAACATTTTATTAGAATTTTACCGAGATTTATAGCATCAAGTATTTAGCGTTTTGAGAAGTTTATATGAATAACTATTAGAAATAAAACACTAATGAAACATAACAGTTTATGTACACGTAACAAGAAACCACGAATAGAAAATATATATACACAAGAAGAAGAAAACACAGAAGCCGAAACATAAAGCGATATCACAGGAAGGTCGGGAACAGTAGAATACAGTAGACTGGCTTTTATAGAAGAATTTTGAGAATTTATACACAGGGTTGTTAGTAGAAAGAGAGGCTGTTCTATAGAGGGAGAAATAGTGATAGTAAGAGTGGTACAAGTCTACAGACGGTAAACACCTGGAAATAAGCAATGGAAAAGTTTGGTTGAAGTAATTGAAGGTAAAACCAGCTATTAGTACAGGGTGCATGCAGGTAAAGGTGAAAGATATATTTCTACGAAGAGGCTACGTGACTGAACAGTAGTATCTGGTTTGAAAGAAAACAAAGGCATGCACAAGATAAGAAGTGAAAGTATTTACATTGAAATAGAAATGAAATTTAGAATGAACTGATGTTGTCCTTCTTCGGGTGTACAGGCCGTCGTCGGTTGGAATTGCTTCCTAGGAAGCACTGGCCGCGAAAGCCTTAATCAATCGAAATTTAGAATATTTAAAATTTACAAAAAATAATATTTACACATTTTACAAAATTATAAAAAAATAATGTACTGTTCCGCTACAAGTATATGAATTTATTTACGGTAAATTTTATCAGATCTGCATTTTGGAACAGATCAACGGAGATCAATAACAAATTAAATTTGGTAAATAAGAAAGTATAGTGCACGGCACGTAAGGAGATTCAGCGACGGTTAGATTGACAGGTAGGTAGGCGGAGACTTTTAGCATAGGAATAAATGAAAGAGCCAATAAGAATACAGCTGAACCGAAACGTCAACTTGTAGTTCAGCGGCGCGTATCACTGAGAGAAAAAGTACTGAACACGGAACACAAGTGAATTAATTCAACTGATTTACTTACCCTAATGAGGTTTTAATGATGTATGCGAAGTGAACAATTAAAATTTCACTATCATCATAAACATAAGGAGAAAATCACGGTTATAAGTACCTAATTATATAAATCTAGGAATAATAGCTAATTTAAAGATTATTAGGTATGCATAGAAATAAGTTGTTGACAAACAAAATAAAGTCGAATGAATAAAACTTGATAATATGAATTGAATGAACCTTACCCAGGTCTATTTGTTAAGGCATTTGTTAGAAAACTTTATACAATCAATCTTTATATTTCGTAGTTTCGTTTATAGTTGTACGATTTGTGCATGTACCAGATATAATAAATAATGTTGTTTAGTCTGAGTATCAGGTTCGCTGGCGGCGATAGAAGAATATCGTGGTTAGTAGTTGTAAGTATATTATTTCTTTATTTTAAGTTCAGTTCTGTATCGGCATTCAGTATGAAAATACATTTTAATTTCAATAAATATTATTTTCTTGGCTAATTCATTTCACTGTTCAATTCATAATACTCAGCACTATTAGATCGTCGAACACAATTTACAAAAAACCATTTCTCTACTCTGTTAATTTACAACTGTTTGCCACTACGCTACTGAACTTTGCTGAGCAGTTATAATTCTGCCTACTGGTCGATTAACTCCGCCCTAAAGAGGCTAGGCTTTGGCACTGCGCATCCAATGATTTATAGCTTTTGAATCTCCTTACGTGCCAACCACTGTACGTAAGTATCTTTCACAGCCACTTACAAAAAATGCTTCACCAGAAATCTAGTAAGATTGTTTTTTGATTTTCTTCCCTTCATTTTTTAAACATTTGCAAATGATTTAGGAAGACAATCACACTCTGAACACCTGCTACTCCGTAATCAACATGTCGAAGTACAACCTGGATTATTTGAAGGTGATCTATTAATCAATAACAAAAATCAGAGATTGGGTTATAAGAGGATCAATTATCCAGAGAAGTTTTGGAAGAAGAGAACTGCACCTTACATAATACATCAAAATTACAGTGGGTAAATCGTAGTCAAATGGTTCTTATTTTATCGATATTATTAGCTAGGTTTATGAATTGTGTATGTGGAACAAATGCAAAAGCTCAACATTTTATTTATTCATCAGCAAGATTAATAATCACGTTTCACATTGATTACGGCACACAATAAATTAATTTTAATAAAATTTTAGCCCAGACAGAGAGAAACGTAATTGAACAAGCAATTCAGTTCATAAACTATATGACATGCATTAAATTAAAACCATGGGATGGAAAAGACCGGGATTATATCGACATTCGCCCAGATACGACGGTTTATGGTTGTTTTTCACATGTGGGTCGAAAAGGAGGACGTCAAATTCTTGGTTTGAATAGAGAATGCATGTATAAAGTGGGAACACCTATGCATGAAATTATGCATACTTTAGGAACTTTCCATGAACACAACCGCTGGGACAGAGACGAACATGTTATTATAAATTACCAGAATATATTAGAAGGTATTTATAGGGATCGAAATTACCAGATGTAGATCTTACCTGTGGTGTGTTCATTAGATCTAATAAAATCGAAATCATGATCCAAATCTACTAATTCTAATTATTCCTAGTGTCCCATCGAACATGGGCTAATATCAGTCGGGTAAATAGGTAGTTTTTAAATAAGTACCGTTTTGATATCCTGCTGCGGCAGCGCTGCGGTCAGCGATCCGCGCATGCGCACTGAGTACCTACATCTCTCACCTATGCACTGACGCCATTACAGTCTGATTCGCTCTTGCTTGCGTTGTTTACTGAGTGTTTAAGATGCCTTCAATAATCGTGAGTCGACTGTGAAGTTCGGACTGTTATACGATTCCTTAGTGCTAAAGAACTAAAACCGATTGATCTTCATCGTAAGATCTGTGTAGCTTACGAACAAAACATTATGAGTGATGGAATGGTAAGGAAGTGCGTGAGAGCATTTAAAGATTGCCGTACAAATGTGCATGGCAAAGCCCGTCCACATGTGGCTAATTGGACCGAAGACCTCATCACATCTTTTCACTGGGGAACTCTAGATCATCCTCCGTACAGCCCTGATCTGGCGCCCAGTGCCTACCATTTGTTCCTGCACCTGAAGAAACATCTGGGCGGTCAGCGTCTTCAAGACGATGACGAAGTCAGAACAGTTGTGATGCAGTGGTTAACAATTAATAAGTCAGGCGGCAGAGTTCTATGAGAAGGGTATTCAAAAACTGATCACTGGTGAAACATTATGATAAGTGCCTCAATATTGAAGGAAATTATGTAGAAAAGTAGATTAAGGTGCAGGCTTTCATATAAAAATAAAATTATTAAGATATTTTTGCACGTTTTTTATTAATTTCAAAACGGTACTTACTTAAAAAACATGCCACGTAATTAACATGCCGCATTGAAAATGAACAAATTCCTACTAGTATAATTAATTACTGATACTCAGTGTTTTTAATTTTTATAATAGGAAATAGAGTGGTGGTATAGTCAGGCACGGATGCAGGATTTCGTTTAGGAGGCGGGGGCAATTTATGTATGATTTTACCATCATCCAGAAAATTCGTCCTAAACAAAGATTTGATAAAAATTTAGTTTATTACCCGTGTAATACTTACATTTTAGTGAACCAACACTGGCTGAACGGTGATACAAGCGCATTGAATGTGATTTAGCAATGTTATTAAACACAAGCGAATAATATAATAACTGATGTTGAAGAAGTGTAAATTTTGGGATATACTGATGGTAGTAAGGTCATGAAGAGGTAGTTCTTGTTAAGGAATCGGTGATCGATCAATGGCAATTTTTATGACTGACTGTTACCAAACAATTGAAAACAAAAGAACAGTGGGATTATCATTTAACTTGAAATTGTCAGCAAATACAAAAGTATCATGAAGGTTATTAGAAATGAATACCATGCCTTAGATATAAATACTAATTTTTCTGAGTTTAAAACAGGCATGATAATTTTTTTACCAATGACCTTAATAATTAAAACAAAAAATTAATTTTGATTCAGATTTTTTACAACTTAAAATTTCGTTTAGATTTTGTCATTAATCCTGACATGCTAATTTTACCCGTTTTAGAGAGAAAAATATATAAATAAATTTTTAAAATTAGTTATGAGCCTTATTTTAGATATAATAATATAAAATATCTATTTTAATTATTTGTAGGCTATGAATCAAATTTCAATAAACTGAATCAAAGTGTAGCTTGGACCAAATATCCATACGACTGCAGATCTGTTATGCATTATGGTAAAGATTATTTTTCCATTAACAAAAAAACGAAACCAACAATTATATCAATAGAGAGAGTAGACATGGGACAAAGGGAAGGAATGACCGCCTTGGATTGCCTCAAATTAAATGATCTCTATGGATGTCTGAGCAACAAAAGGAAAGTAAAAATGTTTGCTAAAATTTGTAATACCTATGGAGTTCCCTAATTCTAAAATAAATTATTATAGATACATTTTTATTTGTCAATTATTTATCTTCGTTGATAATGTCTAATAAGCAAGGGTAGTAGACCCATTTTGACATATCGCCATATATTATTACAGTGGAATTCATTATTACTTAAACAAGAATAGCATAATTTTAAAAGTTCTTCTAACATCTAAACGTAAACTATGGTAAATCAGTTATAGATGTGGAAGATCAGAAATCAGATCGCTGGGTTTACTGTAAAATTCATCAATAAATACAGAGTCTTTAGAAGGCCAACAAATATCTGAAAATAAACACAAATACTGTAAGTAAGTAGTTGTTCGTCGTTATTTTATTTCTTTGACGAATTACCTTCTGTTATATTCAAGTTTGGAACTATTGTCATTTTATTATGCAATTCAAAAACATCAACTAAATACGGAGAATCCAAAAGAAACCGTAGTAATCCATATTCAGGAAGAAACTCTCTCCATCTGTTATTCTTAACTTGTCCACCTTCAAACACTTTTGTATATTATTCGTAAATAATAATAGTATAACAAAAAATTCGGCGACCACCTAGCTACAGTGACCAAATTAAAAATTCTAAGAAATTTATATTATTTAAAGAAGTCTCCGATTATCGATGTTTCTTGAGTAAAAGTGTATGTGAGGTTTTGAAAGATATCTTTCTAGTATCCTAAAGTCGCACACTACATTAATGGCGAACTATTGTAGTTTTGTTGGTTGTTGGATACGAAAACTGCACTTTTTAATTATTTATTTACAATATTAATAATTATGTACAAATTTGAAAAAGAACGTGTGACTATAAAATTTTAATTAACTATCAAATGATTAATAAGGTAAATCTCTTATTACAAGCAAGTTCAGAGTCAGAATCTCCGTTTCTATCGTTTCTCCTAATTTTATAACTTTCATTGAGGGTGTGGTCAATTTCCAATTGAGAGATTTTGCAGTGGGTACGTCCCCCGATATTTAAATTTTTACTTAATACAAACTGACTCGAAACTACAGTAATGACAATAAATTTTAGGAAAACCAATTCACCCAAGAAAGTGACCAACTCTTCCTAATAACAATAGGTACCATGGAACAATAGAGACGATATGGCTCTCGTACTTAGAAGAGCTATACCCTAATAAAACAATAAATTTCTCTCCACTAGCATTTGGAAAGGTCCGGGTAATAATTTACACAAAAAATTACAAACATACAAGACGGAACGAATCAAAATTTCTTAAATTACAAACCATTAAATGAACAAATAAATATTGACCCTTTTGGATCAGTTAATTTAGAAATTCGAAAAAGATTATTAAAAGTGTATGTTTAGAAGAGGATTTGTAAACAATGAGAAAGTGCATTGTAAAAAGTTAATTGAAATTTTCTTTTTTCATTTTGTGTAAGCATATTTTTCTGTTTATTTTAAGGGCGAAATCCGCAGGGTGTGCAGAGTTAACATTGCCCAGTCAAATCAATATTCCGGAGATCCTCTGGGCAGAGTCCAGTCATAATCCAAGCTTCAAAAGGTATACAATTATAAATTTATAAATTACTCTTACGAAGTTTTCCCAGAGAATGTATGCATGGACAATATAAACTCTGTACATCCTGAGGACTTCGTCTGCAATATTTACGTACCAGAAGAAGACGAAAATGTAACACTTGACAAGCTAGCTGATTGTATACTTGTAATGGAACGTTCAAGAGACAAGGCGGACATACCGAATCCCAATGTACTGCGGGGCCCTGGATCCTATTATTAATAAACAATATTAAGCCATTGAACATTATCGATTATGTACTAAGGTGTATCAAATATAAACGGGATTGGTTTTATAAAAGTATAAAAAACTATATTCAATTAGACTTCGGTACATTTTACTTTTTTACGTAGTCTCCCGCCCTAGAAATACATTTTTCCCTTCGGAATGAGGATTTTTTATGCCATCATCGGATAAACTCTTCGACGTTCTTGTAACCATTGGAGCACAAATATTTCCACTGCGTCGTTCTCGTGGAAACGTAGGCCTCCAAGCGCTTCATTCAGGGGCCTAAAAAGATATGGAAGCCACAAGGGGACAAGCCAGCGTTTCCCAGTCTAATGCATCCAATTTTTGCCTTGTGACATTGGCCGTACTCATACGGCCTCAGCCTGGCGTTGTCATGCAAAAGAATGACACTTCTAACTGATTGTTTCTTTATTTTCCTTCGAAATGACAATTTTGCGGCATCCAATAGATCACAATAATGTTGCGCATTAATCGTGCGTCAATCATGGAGAAACTCAACATGAAAAGCATCTTGCCGATAAAAAATCACTGTTGCCATTACCTTTCCGGCAGACAAAAGCGTCTTTGCCTTCATTGGTCCCCTCTCGCCACTTTTTCTCCACTCCATACTCGCCTGTTTCAACTTGGGCGTGTAGTGGTGCACGTGCATCCATGTTTCGTCACAGGTGACGATGCGATTCAAGAATGCTTCACCCCCTTGCTGGAATCGATTGAAGTGTCGCTGCGAAATCTCCAATCGATGTTGCTTGTGATCCTTCGATAACAGTCGGGGAACCCACCTAGCGGACACTGGGCATTTTGAGGTCATCTGTCACGATCCCATGGACTCTCCCGTAACTGATGGTCAATTCACCAACGTTTTCCCAGAGAGTTATGCGTCGATTTCCCTCAATAAGTCTTCGAACCGCCTCAGTATTGGTTTCGATCACACTTGTTCTTGAGCAGCGAGCTTGGCTGTCGTTCTCAACTTTTCCAAAGCCTTCAGAAAATTCCTTATGCCATGCAAACACCTGAGTTCTTGACAGTTTGCTATCCCAGAACTGTGCCTCTAATCGCCGCAAAATTTCGGTTGGATTCACCCCCTCCTTGGCCAAAAACTTAATAATAATCCGTTGCTCCACGGAGACATGAACTTCTTCCTCGCTCATTGTTTCTTTTAGTACTTAAGGGGGGAAATCCCTTTAATTTTTTTTTGCATTTTTTTTCCTTAAAAGATTAATTTATCATCTGTTTTCTCAGAACGCGTTTTTTTCCGCACCGGACAATATAACTCAAAAAGTAATGAAGCGACCGACTTGAAATTTTGTACAGATATTCCTTAACTTATTGGACTTTGCATCAACTTAAAACATTAATTTAATTGTTATAATAAATATTGTTTTTATCAATTTGTTTATGCAAAAAAAGTGTTTTTTTCGTTTTTTTGGTGTCTAATTTTTATTTTTCATTTTTTTGCTAAAAAAATCCAACCCTTTCATTACAGATCATTAAAAAAAGGACCTGGGCATTGCCCGGCGCAAACCTGAGGAGTCAATTATTAGCTGTAGCGCCGCCATTTTGTTTTTTTTAACAAAAAAAATTTTTTCTGAATACGTTTACATGTCATCAATATCATGTAATTTTCTGAATAACAATACAGGCTTTTAATTTTTCGTAAAAAATTATTGAAAAAACGGTGATTAACAGGGATTTCCCCCCTTAAGTTACTCGAGCGAATTGAGGTTGATTCTCCCTTCTCTCTAGCGGTACAGGCCATCTTCGCATCTACTACTACCAAATCACTGGCCTCTCCATAATTTAAAAAAAAATCAGACCCGTTTATATTTGATACATCCTCAAATTAAAACAAATTACTTAACTACAAATGTAGCTTTTAGTAAGGATTGCAAAGAGTAATGCCAATAACCAAATATTTTAATATTTGACCATTTGAAATTTTTAAATTACATAATTATATGAATTCTTAGTTATGTAGTAATTAGCAGTTCTAAATTAAAACAATACACTTTCGTTTACGTGGTTTACGCATGATAGAAGCATTCAAAACATAAATTGTAATTTAAGAACAGAAAATTTAGGAATTAATAAGTGGATGATGGTGAGTGGGGAAATAAGGACGAGACAGGCACTAGAAGAGCGAAAAAAGACAATTTGGACCCAAGAAAACGTACACCTTCCGAACGATAGGCTGTGATCCAACCACTATTCTGCTATTCCGCCGACCTGAACCGTGGTTCAAAATCTTGGATTGTCGTAGATTTGAAAGACTATCTTCTTAGATCAGACGAAAAATAGTAAGACAATAAAATACAGAAAGACCATCTGTGGAAACTTGAACCCGGAATCAAACCAGTGTGCTCCCAAATGCTTAAGCTATAATCTAGCCACTAAACCACACCACTCGATTTTTCTTATTTACCTACCAAAAAAACTTTTGCGTATTTTATTTCCACTAGCTATTAGTTCTAGTACAAAACCGGAGGGTAGGGCGGATGGCCTTCTGTCGCTATCTTTTAGAAATTATGGCAATGGGTGAAGAGTGGTTTGGGACAGACAGATGTTACGAACGAAATGAGGACAGAAGAGAAGTGAAATATTGTCTGTGAAATATTCGCTTAAATGATCCAAAGGAACGCGGTAGATTAGGAAATGCCATCTTCTATTGTTTGCATAAAAATTCAGTTTAATACTATATTCAAAAAAGAAGGAATTAAAATTCTTATTCGTCCACCTGATGAGACCCGATAGGTCGAAACAGGTCATGGGATATGGCTTTCGGTGCGCTGTGCCTACTGTGTAGGGCGCGTTCCAAATGTGAGATTTTTGATCTTAAGATTTAGACGAATAAGGATTTTAATTCCTTCTTTTTTGAATATGTTATATCTTCGTCCAAGAATCCATCGGAATCAACAGTGTAATTCAATGCCGGTAGGGGCATTAGCCCTCGGAGTAGTTGTTTCTGTTGATTCCATATTTATATTAATATTTACAGTTTAGTACTTATTATTTCGATCCTTAATTACTAATTAAGGATAATATACGCTAGGAGGATCTACTATAAGCAATAAAATGTAATCAAAAATTTTTACTTGCAGGTTTTGTTGATTTATATGAGCACAAAGACCAAATAATTTTTTAACGCAAAATGTGACATATTTGAAGGTCCTTTCCATGTCAGCCTCAGCAGGCATCTTTTCGCATAATTTTGGCGGTGTTCCTGATGCTACAATCCAATCATCTACAATTCTCTAAAATAAAAAACAAAACAAAATCCTGTCTTTGCAGGTAGGAAAGAAATACAGCAAACAAGAAACGTGAATTTTATATAATGCCATTAAGACAATCATCCGTGCACTGATTGTGAAAAATGATGTAAATTAATTTACAAGAAAAGAAAAACACATGTTGGATAGTTTCACCAATTTATTTGTTAACTCGACAATATTGTTTCAGTCCAAGCAGACCATTATCAAGAGTATTGTGTACTGATTGATAATAGTCTCTTTGAACCGAAACAATATTGTCGAGTTAGCAAATAAATTGGCGAAACTATCCATTTTCGCAGAGACGTGATTATAACTAGACTGTGTTTATAAAGTGATACCATTTGGGTAGGCAACCCATTTTGCGAATTGAGGGACTATTAAGGAATTATTAAGAGCGCTCGTAACTTCACCCAGAAAGTTTGAGGCAGTTGAAGTGTAGAGTGTAGTTATTTCAAATAAATGTTGTGCGACACTGTTTTTTTGTACATAGGGTTTTGTGAACACTTCTATGAATTATTTTTTGTTAAAGTAATATAAAACTAATTTAATATTAAACCAATATGGTTACATATTGTTGTGCATACGTTTGCCGTGAAAAGAGTTGTAAAGGTTCTTCTATTTCATTTCATGTGTAAGTAAAATTTAAACATAAGACACACTGTTACATTTGTAATTTCTTCGAAGGTTCCCTAAGGATCCTGAATTAAAGAAAAAATGGTTGAACGCAATAAGGCGTGAAAGTTTTACACCGTCAAAATATGCAGCAAACATTTTGAAGAAAATGACTTTTTAATATCCGTGGGAAAAAGAAAATTAAAGCAAAATGCTGTACTTAGCGTTTTTAATTTTCCTCAGCATTTAATTAAAAAAGTAATACCTCGACGCAACAAACGAGGTTTTTGTCTCACAGGAGCAAAAATAAGCAAGTAATTGAATGAGTAATATTAAGATAAGAGTTAATTTAATTTTGTTCTAAAATAGTACCATAAAAACTGGAAAAACATTGCCAAAAAGGAAACTGTGGCAAACAAATAAATAAACTAAAAAAGTTTAGTTTATTTTTTCAAAAAAGGAAAATATTGAAATATGAATAAGGGTATTAAGAATATAAAAAAGTATGAACAGCTATGCGAACAACTTAAATTTCATTTTAAAGCTAATAATCACAAAAATCAACAAAATTTTTACAAGCAAATAGATAATATAAATTCTTACTGCGTAAACATTATGGAAATGGGCCAACATCTTAAACTTCCTAATTTGACATCTATACTTATTTATAACCGTTGTTATGAATTCAATAAGGGTGTTTTCAGATCCCTGAAATATACAAAAGTTTATACAGTTTAAAATTATTTATAATTCAACTATATATGCTTAGATATTACTTAAGTGCACATTACAAACAAATTAAAGAAAATTTTCATTTACGATTAGATACCTACATTAAACAATTGAAAAGAAGAAGATGATGTGTAAATGGTTTTAACTAAAATTCAAGCTTTCAAAAGGTGTTTCGTTCAGCAAATATAGTAAATTCTCATTTTGAAGCTGGTAGCTGTGACGAAATTTACTCAAAATGTAAAACATTACACTTACATCAATTACTAGACAAAAGTATATAGGGTAACATAGTAAAACTCCACTTAATTTTTCGTCGGTGTGACCTTCATTTATTTCTGTATATACATTTCGAATGGACTCCCCTATGCCCCATTCTAGTGACATTCCAAAATCGTGCTCTCCAATTAATAGCTTTCTATCTATGTGCGTCTCCTACAATATTGCAAAAGTGTACAATTCCTTATCAACATACTCTATTTAATTTTCATTTCTTCCCCTTCTCGATACTTTTTTATAATAATCAAAGCTAATCAAAAGGTGAAAACCATATTTTATTATACTAAATCACATTAACATTTCGTCTTTCAGTATAAGTTCTTTCAAAGTGGATTTCAAGTTATTGATTCTTTGTATTCACTACCTATGGGTCAGTTTACCACTCCTTTTCAGACGGAAATAATTGCTATTACTCGATGCGTCCGGCAGCGTTGGCTATCAATGCCCATTTAAAAGTGCACTAGATACCCTTAGAGGGTTTTGGATGAAGTCATAGTTGTTAGAGGAGTATTACCAAACCCTCAACAGACTGGCAACCCAAACCAAGGTAGTTCTGCTCTGGGTCCTAGGCCACAGCGGCATAAAGGGAAAAGAGCTCGCAGGCAACAACACCTCGTCGGACCAGATACCGCTGTTGACACCTGCAGTGGTCTAATCAATCATGGAATTGCAATATTAAGAAACACAACCAGGATGTAAGCAAGACTAGGAAAAAACAAATTCTCAGCCTCGACAGGAAGAAAGCCAGGACAGGCAACAACACCTCGTCGGACCAGATACCGCTGTTGACACCTGCAGTGGCCTAATCAATCATGGAATTGCAATATTAAGAAACACAACCAGGATGTAAGCAAGACTAGGAAAAAACAAATTCTCAGCCTCGACAGGAAGAAAGCCAGGACTCTTTTGCAAAAAGGCTCTAATTTGTTATCGAAGGGGATGAAGATAAGACGGGATGTAACACCCAGAGGTAGTGGGGGCACTTTGCTAAGTAGTGGTAGTGTTAGCACGCTTATAACGCGTGATCAACGCGTGATCGGAATTTTGTAGCGACAAGATTTGACCCATCTTCTGGTAAGCATAATAAAAGGAGAAAAACTGCAATTAGCATTATTAGGGGTTAATCCGAATTGAATAGACTAAAAATGTGCACCAGTACCGACCTACAATAAAACTCAATACAATTTAATACAACGTGCCATAAAATTGGAATAGCTAAGGACGCTTTCCAAACAATGATTTCTGAAGATTCTAAACTTTTTGTTGTAAATGCATATAAAAGTAAAACCCTATAATAATAAAATAAACATTCCACAGAAACTACGTAGATAAATATCTAAAAGTTACCATCTACACAAAAAGAATATTAAGCTACAACACAGTATACTGATAGTTTTAGTTTAATGTGCGTAAGAGCTGTTCTATAAGCGAGACCATCTGCATACAAAGAATCAGTAACTTGCAATCTATTTTGAAAATATCAATAGGCAAAACGACGGCATTGGTTGTTGTAATGAAGTGCATTTTGCCCCCCATTTTGACTTTGATTTTTGTAATAACTTATCAACTTATGGCTGGCATACCCTTCCTGCAATTTCCAAATTCTGCTTCAAATTATCCAATAAACTAGCTCTAGGTTGTTCAATCAAATTAGTGAAGAAAGGCATCTTCCTGATTTAATAGGAAGAAAGAATAAAATAAATTTTACGAAAAAAAAAAACAACCCATGAAGTTAAACTATAAAAAAACACCTTCTCACAAAACTAACAAACTATCAAATTGAACAGTATAATTTAAAGTTACTATGGTTATAAGTTGTTACTTTGAAATATTGATTTAGCAAACTGAAACCTTTGACAAATATAGGTATAAAACGCGTTGGTTCGTTATGCAATGCAATAACATTAATTTATTTTTTACGTACATTTCCTCGTGAAAAATTTCTTTAATTTTATTATTTTCGGTATATTTTTATGTAACAATAAAAATTAAAAACCTCATTTTTTAAAAGGTGGTACACATTTCCTAGAAAAACAACCTATTTTAAAATGTTTATAACTATAAAAGTAAAAAAATAACATTTATATAATATCTAGTTATGGTGGTATATCGCTATCTTCTAATATCTGCTGCTAACTGAAGTATTTCATGTTAAACAAGGGCCTTACTAAGGTATCTACTTGTCCAACTGAATCGACGACCCAGCTGTTATACGTGATAGGCACGTAAACCAAATTAATAAGAACAGAATAAGTTCTTGGTCAATAATTTATCGAAACTACTAGATCTGGATTGCGATTTCGATTTTATTAGATCTCATCAATACGCCATAGACAGCCTCGACAAAATATTTTTAATCTTTTAAAGAGCTCCATTGATTTGGTCGATGATTTATTAAGACTGTCTATGGGGTATTGAAAAGATCTAATAAAATCAAAATCGCAATCAACGTCTCATAGGTTCCATAAATTACTAACCAAGTACTTATACCGTTTCTTATAATATTTGTTTATCTTTGTACAAATTGTATTTTCTTTCTTTGAGCGACTTCGAACAAATGAACTTATTTATTTGGCCGTTATATACCTACATTATATAAGTATATGCCACATAAAATGCGTTTACATATTTACAATTTTCTGCTTAAATACCGAATCAATTGTGACGATACCTTTATCTACATGATCACTACACTTCAGGAAAGGTTTTACACTTACGGCCACTTTTATTACTATAGTTTTTTTATATATATATTCCTTGTCTTTTAATTTTATGTAAATGGCTTTTAAGCATACATACAGTTTAACGAAATGTACTCATCCATAATTTGTTATCTGCACAAAGTTTCTCATCGTTTTTACATTATTTTCATATGTTAAAACATTTAAAATTATTTTTCTACAAATCAATAATATTCGAGAACTTTTTTATAATCAAGTTTTGTAATATAACTTTACTGAATCTGCTTATTGTTTACTTCTTCCTTCATTTTTGCTATATAATTTATAAAATATCAATTTCAAAAACCTGAAGATTTTCTTTCTCAATGTCCAATGGTTGGCACCTAATATTGTGTAAATTTTCGGTTTTTAAGTAAAAACCTGCGTTTTTTATTTTAGTATATTAATTAAGAATTATTTTTTAATTTTTTGTAAGTTTGTTAAATTTTTTTTGCGTCTAAATTTTGTATTTTTCAAATTTACATGAACATGGAAACTTCTGATACGTTTTCTCATTATTTGTTACAAAAGGAGGAGAATGAAACATATCATTCGAAAGATACTGCTTAACTACTAGTATATAATTTTTTCATTGTAAACATACTAAAATTCAAAAACTGTTTTCTTAAAGGTTAGCAAATAACATCATCAGAAAATAATACAAAACTTTATTTAAGATTATTACATCACAGTTCATTATCAGAAATATTAAATAAATCAGCAGCCTCAACATAAATCCCATCAAAGGCACTACATTCATCCATATCATTTTCTATTTTAACATTATCACAATCTTCATGGCAAGATGATAAAGTTCTATTTATATCGCTTTGCACTTGTTTAAAATCATTTATGTATTCCATTGGAACATCACAAAAAGGGCAGATAATAGGACAATATTCCACTTCAATTTGTTTATGAACATTGCATTTACAATACGGACACTTGTAGTAAGGGGGCCAAACAATTTGCATATCTGAAATAGAACACCTGTTATCTTCATGAAGTATCACACACTGTGAACCAATGAGCTGTGAGATAGTTAAGGATTTGATTTTAAAACAGAAAGAAACTTACAAAATATAGAAAATCGTACGAAAAACATAAATAATAAAGTAAATACACAAACTAAAAGAAATTAACGTTTACAGTTGCTTGTGTTTCGAATAATCCAAATTGAGTTACATGATGCTTAAGACTTTTCAATGTTTCGTTTATGGGCAGAATAAGATGTAAAATATAAAAAGGTAAATTAAGAATGGTACATGATAAACCAATAGACTATAACTTTTTTGCATACAGAATGAATAACAGGCAGATAAAACTTGTTACTTATTAATCATAAACCCTAACATTTAAACAATATTTTACACATGAATATAAAAGAACCAAGTACTTAAAAGGATATTTTCATCACATATAAAGCAAATGGGTACTTCTGGGTACTCAAAACAATTTGACTTTGTTAAAACCTCTGTAATACTTTTAAATGTATTTTCCCCAAGTCCAAGTTTCTCCAATCTGTTGTCATACACAGTATCTTTTAAAAATAAATTGTGTAAATATAAACTATTCATTTGAAACTTTGTAAGTGTCTTATTTTTGTTATATAATTCCAAAAGGTCCTCCATATGCTTCACAGTTATTTTAATTCGTAAAATCATCTTTATATCGTCAAATGTTTTAATATTATATTCATCAATAAAAGGGACTTTATCAATAATCATTTCTGAGGCTTTTGCTAACCATAGGTATGTCTTTAATTTGGTAAGAGAAAACAAATCGTAGTCAGCATCTTGAGGAAGGCCAAAACATGGAAGTTTCTTTTCAACTAAACCATTAAGCCTGAAACAAAAGTTTGCTATTTAAAATTTTCAAAATGAAAAAATATAAAAATAAATACTTTCCAAATAATCTTGTTACCTTAATACTTCTAAACAATCCCAATGGTTGTAAATACTTTCACTCTCATTATTTAAAAGTATCTGCAAGGGGTCCTTGGTGCAATTTTTTAATGTGAAAACTTTGATAATGCCCTTGTTGTTTCGTACATCAATAAACTTATAAAGAGATGCCACTATACAAATGTAAACTTTATTTGGAGAAATATACAGGCCCTGAGCCCTTCTTAGACTAAAATCAATCTTCAAATGAATATATTTCTTCAATATTTTTAGTTTTTCATTTTCCAAATTTATTTTGAGTTGAATTAAAGTTCCTGAGTAACTAAGAACAAAGTAAATATCCTTTTCATAATACTCCAAAGCTAAAATATAGAACTTTGTAATTTTATAAAATTAAAACAGGTTAATGTATTTTTAAACCTGTTATTTGATAATCATCTACACTTATTACTGATTTATCCACCAATTTTCCATCTTGATTTACAATAATTATTAATAAATTAACTCCTTTAATGATAAACAAATACATATATTCTCCATTTCGGTAGACTTGAAAAGAATTAATTGTGATGAGATCCTGTTCATAAATAATTACTTCTTCAGAAATAGATAAAGTACATTCAGTAACATCGGAAATGCACAATGCAATCGCTTTTCCAGAATCATCTCCTACCAGCAGCAACCCTATTTTTTTTTAAAATGTTTATTCTATTGTAACATATATATAGGTTTATATTAATCTTATATTTTACCATCTTCTTCTGCCTGTATCCACTTCAATGTGGTGATTTTTCCAACAGACACTTCAACTCTTTCTAAAAACAGTCCATTTTCGAGATTAATATCATTCCCTTGAGAATTAATTTTCCAAAAGGTCAATGCACCTTTATGACCAACAATTAGAATACTAAAACTTAAATTTTGAATGGTCATCAAGTGACTCCAAGTAAATGCTAAAAAATACATGAAGCAGACATAACAAAAACAGTAACAATTCTATAATAATTATATACCTAAGGGAGTAACCATATCTACTCTCTTTTTAAGTTCTGTTAATTGTGCGTCTGGTTCATCATTATCAACATTTCTCCAATTAATCTTAAATTGGTTTATAAGACACTGACTAATGTTACATATACATACAAAGTCTTCAATATAGTTAACTTGCACTCTTCGCACAAATATTTCTAAGGAGCCAAAGCTGGTTAATACAGCAACTCCACAATATGTTTTAGCAATTAATCCTCGTGGGGAGAACTTAACTGAAATTGGTTGAGACTTATCAGACATTTTTAACTTGGGATAAATGTCTGAACGTAGAAGTATTTCGTATAAATCATAACGAGGTATTGAATCTACAAAACCATCTGCATCAATTCCTAAATTATCACTTATAGAAAATTCGCTAGGTTTCAGAAATGTCTTTGCAAAGGATGGACTCTTTTTTAAGAAATTGTCCATGTATCCACGAAAACGAAACAAATACAATCCAGCATTGGTAATGATACAAAAATATCCAAATTCAGAAGTTTCTAAACCATTAAAATTACAGATTTCATTCATAAATGAAATTTGTTCTAGAATTTTAAATTCAAATTCACTATTTTCATTCGTAATTGGATGTTCACTATTTTCTTTTCTAATTTCAAATTCGGCATTTTCATTTTTAATTTCCATGTTTATTGTACATTTATATTGTGTTAAACAAATTTAAACAGTACGAGCACAACTGCTGCAGTATATCTTAAACGTTTTAAACTTTAAACATTCTATTCTGGGTTTTTAAACATATTTTAAATTGACCATAAATTGAGGTTATGTTTTTACTACATATATTAAATATAACAATTAGCTTTGAAAGAGACTACAGCCTTCATGAGTACGATAACTGTAATAAATTTCATTCTTAAAACATCATTCAAGAGAATTGACAATAAACTTATTAATCTTAATCTGATTTTTCACATTTCCTATTCAACAAAACTTAAATTTTACCGCCAAAGACGTGAACAACGGGATAGGCATTGCGCAAAAGCGTAAAACTTCCGGTTACTCCATTCTGTACTCGCCATTTTGTTCTTTGCAGTTCAGTTCATTGCTGTGAATGTCTGAGTAAGTGCAATTTCCTGATTTTCTTTATTTGTCGTTTTGTAGTGCTCATTGTACAATTATCTTACAAAATACGTGCAGGTAAGTTTTCTAGTGGAGATAGACATACATAATAATATACTATAATAATCATTACAGTTAAATTTTATTCTAAAGTGATTTTATTTTTCACTACTAATTCGGCCATTTTGACGTTTGCAGAAAATAAGACGAATTTTCATCAGCGTCACTGCATTTTGGCCGATTTTTAAGAACATGTAAGTTTTTATTCATTTTAGTTATTTAAAATAAATACAGCCCGATTTCTTTCAACATTGTATAATTGCACAATTTGTTAACTGTTAAGTATTACAGTTAAAAAGATTTTTTTTTATTTCAATATGCTGGAATATTTTTATAGGACATATGCAAGTAGTAAACCTAGCAACTCTCGTGGTTTTGGAAGTCGTTCAAATGGTCCTGGGGGTCCTGGCGGTTCTTTCAGTGGTGCTTCTTTAGGAGGCAGTAGTGGACGTCGTGATGAACAGGGCAGTAGATTTTCAGGAGGAACCAGTCGATTTAGTCGAGGAGGAAGCTCTAGAGGAGCTCCTGGTGGTTCTGGAAGTGGCCGAGGTGGTATGAGACCAAGTGGAATTGGAACAAGGGCTTCTGGGAGTGGTGGACCACCAGGTGGTAGCCGATTCGGTGGTGATCGTAATAATAAAAATTTTGGTAGGAAAGGAGGCCCAAATGTACGTTTACGCAGGCCAGCATGGGACAGTAAAATACTGAGACCATTTAAGAAAGACTTCTACATTCCCCACCCAAGTGTGGCCAATCGGTCACCATTTGAAGTTGATCAGTTTCGAAGAGCTAAACAGATAACTGTTGATGGATATGATGTCCCAAACCCAATTCAACATTTCAGTGAAGCTAACTTCCCTGACTATGTTTTGAATGAAATCATGAAGCAAGGGTTTGATGCTCCTACAGCTATTCAAGCTCAAGGTTGGCCAATTGCAATGAGTGGAAAGAATATGGTGGGTATTGCTCAAACAGGATCTGGAAAAACTTTGGCATACATCCTTCCTGCTATAGTACATATAAGAAATCAAGAAGCCGTCCAAAGAGGAGAAGGCCCCATTGTACTGGTTTTAGCTCCAACTCGTGAATTAGCTCAACAAATTCAACAAGTTGCCTCCGATTTTGGACATTCTTCTTATGTTCGTAACACATGTGTATTTGGAGGTGCTCCAAAAGCTCCTCAAGCAAGGGACCTCGAAAGGGGTGTTGAAATAGTTATTGCCACTCCAGGTCGTTTGATTGACTTTTTGGAAAAAGGGACCACGAATTTAGAGCGTTGTACATATTTGGTTTTGGATGAGGCTGATAGAATGCTTGACATGGGATTTGAGCCTCAGATAAGAAAGATTATTGAACAAATTCGACCTGACAGACAAGTTCTCATGTGGTCAGCTACTTGGCCAAAAGAAGTCAGAAAATTGGCTTCAGATTTCTTAAATGACTGTATTCATTTAAATATTGGATCTTTGCAGTTATCTGCCAACCATAATATCCTGCAGATTGTTGATGTTTGTCATGAAAATGAAAAAGAAGTCAAGTAAGTACAACTGTTCTTTAGAAACATTGGAATTGAAAACAATATAATTTTAATCAATATTTGCTTTTATCTATGATGAAAAATTAATCATAAATTTCTTTGCTGATTAAACATTTTTATATCCTCTAAGAAGAACTGAATTTTTATATTATTCTTAAAATTTTCATGGCTGTTAAAATACGAAATTTAATATTCCCTTAATCTGTTTCTTAGGCTAAATAATTTATTACAAGAAATTGGCAACAATGGAGAACCAGGTTCAAAAACATTAATCTTTGTTGAAACAAAAAAGAAAGTAGAAAATATCACGCGAAATATCCGAAGATATGGTTGGCAAGCTGTGTGTATGCATGGGGACAAAAGTCAGCAAGAAAGGGACAATGTTCTGAGAGAGTTTCGTAATGGAAGATCGAATATTTTAGTAGCTACAGATGTTGCAGCTCGAGGACTTGGTAAGAATTACAATTTTATAGTCTCATTCCAAATATCGATGATTTATACTTAAAAGGGTGCTAAGGTTCTTGATTAATTTAAAGGATAGAAGGATAATGGATTATTTTAATGTTTTTTTTACAATATATTGTTTCTCTTTAAAAATATTCTAATTGAAAAAGATTTGTTTGTAGGAACTTATACTTATGACATGAAATTCTCTTTTTATAAGCAAATTTATGTAGTTCCTTTTTCCTTTAAAGTGAGATTTGATCCTTCAAGCATAAGAACACTCAGTATAATTAAACGGCCGAAATATGAAAATAGAAACTATCTATGAAAGCATAGTAGCATTTTAATAACAATTTTGGATATTCCAGACTGGTTGAAGTGACATTTCTCATCGTGGCGCTCATAAACAAGTTTATAACTGTTAAAGTCCTTGTTGAATACTTAATTTCAAGATATTCATTTGTTAATGTGTCATAGGCAAAATTATTTTAAAAGATAAAAGCTGTTTTAACAAACAAAAAAAATCAGCTCATTAATACATTACAAATTGTGGGAACGTTTTTAATTAATGCAATTAACTTCAAGCAAAATTCAATTATCTTTAAAATAATTACCTTTTTTTAACATGTATAAAATATTTTGTACTTTTAAATGTTGTTTATCGTGCTTTTTAATGGTAGTAATTAATGTTGAATTATTAGTATATTCCTTTTATTTTGTTTTTTTTATAATTAACCGGTCTGGTTGTCCTTTTCTGTTTCAGAGGCACATGCGAGATGAGATATGAGCGTAGTTAGCTGTCGAGTGCTAATATTACGCAAACTGTATTGCGTTCTTGAATTTAAAAAAGGATGCAAATGATCAGTAATTTAAAACAAAAAAGTAAACACTGTCTCTTGCGGTGCCTCTGGCTGGCTGCCCGCCTCTTATTCCGAGGCTAGATCAGTTAAACACATGCAAAAACTATCCGAAAATGTCATATCGACAAGAAGACCGATTTTGGAAGATTACAGATACTCGTTAACTATAGCAACTTTCTAAGTGGATCTTTCATTTTCCAATTCTTTTTCTTTTTTGTGAATGTTTTCCAAAAACGTCCAACGAAGTTACACGATACTCCATTTCAAGGTAGTCCTTACTTTGAATATTTTTAAATGTAATGTTATGTGTGTAACATTGTATTAAAAAAAAAAAGAAAACACCAACCTACTGTTCATATTTTCTCAAGAATGAAATATTTTCTGATGCTCCCTTATCCTATTGTCGTTTTTTCCGACAATCCTATATAAATACAAAAAAAAAAACAAACACTTAGACGACGTGGGATGTCGTCCTGTCATTGAATTAAAATAAAGTATTGCCAATCTTCCTGTCGGTCCTGTGCACCGATAATCAACGGCGTGTTATTGGATCTGCTGCAGCCAGCTTCTTCACTATTTGCTACTATTGCGATACAGATAATTTTTATAGCCGGAATCATGACCGACGTGGCAGTGAAATGGTTAGTATCTGAAGACTCCTTTTCTTTTAATTAATTAATCAGTTCTTTTTTTGTTGCCGTACTATATTTTTATAGACATATACGGCTAGTTTTATAAACACTTTGAGATTTTTTTGGAAGTTCCATATCAAAAAGGTCAAAAGGAACTTTTTGGTATCTTGTATTTCAGTTAATTATCTCCGCAACTATTAAAGCTCTAGTAACTTGAAACTTGACGCAGGTGGAAATGGGAGGTCAAAATATAAATGTGGAGTAGTAGGGTCAAGTGAAGTATGGTATGAAAGGGCCTTGCTTACACATTTTTATTGCTGTCATTTCCTTTATATAAATCACGTTTTTTTATTTATCACCAAGAATGTGGAAAAAATAAAAACTTAATTTTTTCCCTATTTATCTTTGAATAAGTGAGAAAAATTTAAATTATATTTTAATGCAATAGATTAAATTGTTTGTTTTCTTTGATAAGATACGAAAATCAGCTCTCAATAATTAAATGTTTTTTTTTCAATCTTATTCTGTTCTAAAATAAAAATGATGAATTCTCTTAAAATTGTAAAAGGAATTAATTGAAAAACGACCTGTATGAGGTATGTGCATATAATATTATTCAACCAAAGTTGAGAACCTCTGTCTGATTTAGTAATTTTTGTAATAAATAGGGGAAACTAATACCCAAATTATTAAATATATGTTGTAAAACAGTTGAACATTGAAAAAATTTGAAGTAGTAAATTTTGTATACATGTATGGTTCAAACTTTTGTTACAATTGAAACCAAATCACCCTTAAAGAATTTTTCAATTTCAATCTATTGTTTGTAGAATTTCTTACATTATTAATTGAGAATTAAATTGTAAAGTTACAAAGTTGTACATACCTTGGATAAAAAAATTTTTGTTAAAACGAACAAGTTCTTACAAATTATTTTAGCATGTGTATTGTTTTTCATAGATGTGGAAGGTATTAAGTATGTCATAAACTTTGATTATCCAAATTCCTCCGAGGACTACATTCACAGGATAGGAAGAACAGGAAGATGTGAAGCTACAGGAACTTCTTATGCATTTTTCACACCTAGCAATTTCAAACAAGCTAAAGATTTAATATCTGTATTACAAGAAGCCAATCAGGTATGTTATTAGTACGTAAAAGAAGAAAATAAAAAATAAAGTGATACTTAAAGTACTTATTTTAATTTTAATCTATATATTTTTCCTCTCAATTTGGCATGCCTACACCTTGAAATCGGTGTAGCATGAATGCTTGTGGGAGGTAAATTACAGTTTGGGAAATATGCCTTCGGTGTCCACACATATAAAAGTCTGGATCCCATCCTCAAGTTTCCCTACATTTACTAATATTTATAATATATTTTCATTTATTATTATTTTTGTAATTTATTAAAACTTTTAGAAATACATATTTGATTTCTGTCCATTTCTTTTACAGATTATTAATCCTAAGTTGTCAGAATTAGCTAACAGTAGTGAAGGTTATGGGGGTGGCAGACAAACTCGATGGGGCGGTGGAAGCAGTGGTTATAGAAATAACTACCGCGGAGGCAGAGACAACGGTAGCGGAAATCAATTGCCCCGACAATTTGGCAGAGGCGGCGGTAGAAGTTACGGAGGTAGAGGATGTAAGTCCTATTATTTTTAGCATATAGGCTTCCATTGTTTGCAATAAAACTAATATTTACAAAAAAAATCTTAATATTACATATGGTATGTCCATTTAGTAGCATCTGTTATCTTTAATGGGATTTCTACTTTCTTTTTATCAACCTTTACAATAAAACAAAATAAATTTTAAACAATATATATTACATTAGTCTAACCTACAGGAGTTATAAATACTCGTACAAAAACTTTATAAACAAAAATAAGTACAACATGAAAGATTAACAAATAAATGAGATATACCTCATTAGTTTACATATACAAATATAGCAATATATAATATGTTAATCATTTATAAAATATTAAAAAAACTTTAAATAAACACGCACAAGCATGGAAATTGCAAGTGCTTTATTATTTTCTAATTCCATAATTATTTACTTATGTAGAAAGATAGTTGTATACGATATTTAAATTTTTTCAAGTTCGAAGCTTCTGGGTGTCATCAATAGATCAAAATTTATTTGTTTCGAAAGTTATTGTATTAAATTCAAAATATCTTGAGATATTACACTATATTATATTTTTTACAGCGTACTAAAAAATCGTTGTTCATATGGATGCTTATGAATGCATGCTGGAGGTTCAGTATTTCCGTTTTCTTCGCATTCCATCTCCGGTGTTTTCCTAGAAAACTTTAATCTCATGAAAGGTGGCGTGTCCAAAGGACTTTCCATCGCTTAAGTTGTAACATTGTAAGATGCATTATTAATTTTAGCGTTAATTTATTTTCGACATACAAGTAAATGTAATAAATAACTAGTTTTAGTTTATTTTTCAATAATTCGTTGGTTTCTGTAAATACGTTCAAAAATTAATAAAAGGTAATATGTCCATAAATGAATTTTATTTCAGGTATAGAAAACAACAGGTGGTAATTAACAAAACAAATTATATGATGGAAAATGATATCCAATTTAAAAATTTAACTGATACATTAAAACAAAACGGGGGGTTTTCTTTTAAGATATAAAATTAATGTTTAGAAACCAAATAAAAGAACTTCAAAATTGTTCATTGCTTCTTGTGTAATTAAAATTATTTCTGCTGTAATATACCGAATTATCACGGTAAACATCACAGTATTTATAGTTTTCATATAATTCTGTATTGTAATCACAATTGGTTGTGATGGGGTTATGGTACCATGAGTTACTCCAACTATCGGAACTCGAGTCCTGTCCAATCTGATCGTTGCGGTCGTAAAAATTAGCATATTGTTTATTATCCCAGTAATTCTTGAAATTGTTCACATAGTTTCCTCCGTATCCCATTAGCGTTCCTGTTAATAAATTTGAAGTTGTTTGACTCAATTCTCGACTTAAAATCTTGATAAATCTCGTAAGTTCCATTGGTTTTCCTTCTTGTAGCGTTTGCGACATGGCGATTATGTAATTTCTAGCCAAACGTAAAGTTTCTATCTTGGACAGTTTTTGAGATGTACTATGGAAGTCCATACCAGGTTGTTGTATGGGCATCCGACTGGAACGTCGTAATTTATAATCTAACGTTTTTAGCAAATAAATTTTACCTTCTAAGACGATCTAAAGCAGCATTAAGTCCGTGCATTCGATTTCTCTCTCGTGCGTTAGCTTTGGATCTTCTTATTCTAACTTTTAAAAAGCAATTTTTATCTTTAGCGACAGAGGAGGATGTAACGCACTTGTCCATTGTTAACGAGATCATTTAGAAAATTATATTCAGCAGCGTGGACTTCTATATATAGATTTTCTTTCTCCCTTATCTTAATTGCTTTGTTTGTTTTCCGATTTTCCACTTAATCCTACAGGATAACGGTTCGATTTTGTTTACTTATCCCACCGTATGTTATTGGATGCCATATGGCTACAAAAGAACTCATTTTGAAATCTGTTATCGGCGTTATACATTGCATTTTAACACAATTTAATTTCGATAAAACAGCATATGGCACGTGTGGAATATTGTATCAAAATAGATTACATTTATATATTAATTCGAGTCATTTATTACTGATCCAATTTTAGAAAAGTGTTTATACACCAAAACGAAATACTTGTTTAATATTTTAGGATTATGTAACCAATTGCCAAAAAGGAACTCACAGTTTTGGCCTGTCCATTCCTATCTTATTCGTACTTTGAACAGCTTTAGTCTTATGTGAATTCAAATGTATATGTAGACGCTTCAGACAGCGATCTGTAGTATATACATAAAAAAATGTATTTACCTCTCCTTGTAATGACGAAGTAGAGTGAATATTTTTGTTTTTCACGTCCCCATCATACGGGGGGGGGGGTCGTTAGAAAGATTTTTAAAATGACAAGTTTAATTCTCAACCTTACTGAGCGACGTGGTCTAGATTTTGCTTAGCATTCGGGAGGTCACCGGTTCGAATCCGGATCTGGCTGCTCTGGTCTAAGTTTTCTGTGGTTTTCTTGGATCACTTGGGCAAATGCTGGGACAGTAATATTCTCATTCTAATTCTAATCTTTCCCTAACCACACCAACTACCCACCCACCCATTCCCACGATTCCTGAAACGAAGCGGAAGAGGGCCTTAAGCCCTATCCTTTGCACTACAGTGTAGGTCGGAGGTACTGCCTGCCCACCAGCATGAGTAGCTAGTGGGAACAAAACAAAAGTTAAGTTTTTCTCAACATTTTATTAAACACAATATACAAAAATTGTTGCAGCTACAAATCCATTTTCAAAAGTATAATTATACTAACAAATGTGGCTGTTACATCCTTAAATACTTAAAATTTGAATTATAAATTCTAGAGGAGTGAAGTATTAAGAAAGCATAGTATTGAAAATTTACATATAGATGCTCAGATAGCGGTCTTTTATATTCAGCAAAACAATTCTTTGTATTTTTTTTTAAATCTAAATTCTTCATATAATAGTGAAGTGGGATGAATATTTTTGATTTATCATCAGTACTGTAGGGAGGGAGGTCATTAGAAAGATTTAAAAAATGACAAGTTGTACTCCCCACCTTTTAGTTCAATCTTAAATATTAGGCTTCAGTCATTTACAAAATGTTCCCGTCATTTCTAAACAAGACTAATAGTATGAAATATATCTCGAAGATAAGGTGCGTTATGTTTCAAAGTAGTGTACAAAACGTTTTTGACTGGTTTATTTTGTTATCATCCCGTAAATTACATAAAGCATAAATGGAAATTTATCAATAGTTTCGTAACAACGGTAGCTAAGGGCAAAAATAATAAACTTTTGTAAGCATATACCGTACGAGTTTTGTCAAGTCAACTTTTTGGTACTTGATGTCCGTAATTAAGATAACCCATCACGATGAGAATATCTACGATATTAGGCAAAAAGAAGCAACGTTTTTTAAAAAATCACCTCGTTACATATCACGCTATACGAACCTCGTTGCTAAAGATTATAAGAAGAGCAGATGTAGACCACATGCTGACTTGGGTTTAGCTCATTATCCTCCTCCAGATCCGAGGGAATTTTTAAAGAAAAAATCTGTTAAGCCAAAACCTTTGAAATGTCCTAAACAATTGGGAAAAATTTGGAAAAAGGAATCGCCTCCTCCAAAAGAGTTATCGTGTGTGCCTACCGTAAAAGAATGTTTAGAAGCAGAACGAAGAAGGAAAGGGAAAATTCCTCCTCCAAAAAACTACGTTCGAATTAATATTGAAAAGGCTATTGTAGCTAAACCAAAAGATCCAGAGAAAAATATTGTAGATACTCGAGTTGGGCATAAACAAAATATAGATTCTGGTGTGGAACCCAAATTCATATATGGTGAAGATTTCGGAAAAATTCCCAGTTATCTTGAACAATTGATAGAAGGAAGAATTTTGCAACGTCAATCAAAAAAAGACGTTTCTGGAACAGAACAGCCCAAATGTAAATATATTACTAGAGAAGAAAGAGAGGAATTACTTGCGGTAAAAATATCACTTTAGATTTATTTTTTAAAATTAAGTGTGTTAATTCATAGGGTTTAAAGAAAAATTGGGAGGAATTACAAAAACATTACCAAGGTTTGCCTATTTTAACAGATACTATTCCAAAAATGAACAGAAAATCGAAAATGGAAGCAGATTTAAAACAACTTGAAAAGGATATCGTAATGATCGAAAGACATCCATATATTTATGTTTACGATGATGATGATCTAAATTAAACTACAAAAGTAGCAGTTCAATTTTTGTAATTACGGAATAAAAGAAATTACACTTTTATGTAACTTTATTTCACAGGTACAGTAGGCACCATCTTTCGCAAACTCAGTCACTTTCATTAGTTTATATAATAAATATAATCGGTCATATCTATGATAGGATAGCATCTTTTGGTATCTATCTATGGAGTTTGCAACTTGCGGCATTTCTGATTTGCATGTGATGTATATTATGTATTGATGTTATTGTGAGTGTGTACTGCAGTGAATAAATAATTAATTTGTTCAAAATTAAGTTATTAAAACGTGTTGCTATTAATCGGTTTCTTTGCGGCTGTATTTCTTTAAAATGGCGATGACTTCTTCACAAGTAAAGCAACAGCAACAAAACAACATGGCCGGCAGTGGAACGGGCTGGCCACGAAGAAATAGCCAAAATTCAGCTGCTGTAGTTGGGGCTACATCTACATTTGATACTAAATTCCCTGCACCTTCTGCTGCAATTAACAGGATAATCAACTTGTATGTTATATAATTTTTCTTTGCTGTTTAAGTTTAACTCTTATCTCAACAGGTATCCTCTTACAAATTATACCTTTGGAACAAAAGAACCACTTTTTGAGAAAGATCCCAGCGTTCCTGCCAGATTTCAAAGAATGCGAGACGAATTTGAAAGAATTGGTATGAGAAGGAGTGTTGAAGGTGTTTTATTAGTGCATGAACATGGATTGCCCCATGTTTTACTTTTGCAGCTAGGAACTACCTTTTTCAAGCTTCCTGGTGGGGAACTGAACACCGGCGAAGATGAGGTGGAAGGACTGAAACGGCTATTAACTGAGGTATGTCATTGCTTGCAAAGAACTTATTCTGTGCGGTGAATTTATATTACACGTGCTCATGTCATATATTTTGTTAAATCAAAGCCATTCATATATGATTTTAATTTTTTTGTCGTATTGTGGTTGATAGTTAAATATGTCTTTTAATTTACAATAAATTGTATGAATGACTTTGAAATTCTATGTTATTTTAGAATTTTTAAGTATCATCCTAAACATTGACTATATTATTAATGTTCCTATATATAAAAAAATGTAAATTGTGATTTGTACATGGCAACTGGTTATTGTATAACTTTTTAATTTGATGCAACTATAAAAAAAGTGTTTTAGAGTCAGGGTAAATGCTTTCAGTGAAATATTGTTTTCTGTATCCATCCATAGCAGTGCTGCTGATTCCCATCACTTCACTAAAAGTTATTAATAAACTCTTCAGCAGAACTGCTCACACATTTATTTTGGAAATTGTGATTGTTCACATAAAAAACAAAATAAAAATGAATTATTAGAATCATGTTGATTTTTTGGTTTAAAAATTACTTTTAAAAACATACTCAATTAACAACCTCTATTTTTTGTGTACACCTGCATCAGAATTGACAATTTTGTTATCCCATTGCATTATAATATTTCATTAGATTTCTGAAAATTAGCAAATGTAATAATTAATTTATTCTGCAAAGGATTATTCAAACTGAAAAAGGTTTTCTATTGAATTATATAATATTGATAATTTAATTGAAGAAATTCTAGCTGTTTCAGAACTTGATTGTCTTTGAAAGTCTAAAATTGCATATTTAATTTTTTGTATATTACTAATGTCAGCAATTTTAGGTCTTGGAAGATTGTTAAATATTGTGTTACATTGAAAATGCTTAAATGCTAGTTTTGATGATACACGGGGTTACAAATACATTTTAGAAAAATTATAATAATTCTAATGCCGACTTATCGTCTTGGTTTTTTGATAAGATGCGTAATTACCAACTACTTAAAAATTGAAATAGCCAATTAGTTCAAATATTTTTTCAGCATGCCTAAGCATGCGAACCATTAATAATAATTAATAAAATGCGGTTCTGAATTAATTATGTATAGAATCGAATAACTAAAGATGTAAGCATCTGGAATGGTATAATTTTCCTGGAATGTATTCAGGGCACCTTGTGTAGGTATATATACGTCCTTTTTTTCCATCAAAAAGAAACCTAATGTAGGGTTAGCCTGATGAACGAAAAAAACATAATTTAACCAATTATATTTAAATTAATTTACTGTTGGTAAATTGTTTAAATATGTTATTATATATGTTATCTGCACCCTTACAGTATATGTACAAAAGTAAAAACTGAAAGTAGGTATGTCTTTTAATATTGTTAGACAATCATTTGTAATGTATTTTACACCAGAAATTAACACATCTTTGCGTTTATAGAAAAATTCAACTTTATTATCAGTACAATTCATAAACTTTATTGAAGTTTTCGCGTTTTGTAGGTATTAGGCATTATTTTATATTATTATGTACTTAGTTTAATTTTCTTGTTAAATCAGATCTTTAAAACTATTTTACATTACATTTACATCATCTAATTTGCGTCTGAATTCCATGCTAATAGTTTAACAATACAATTACAAGAAAGACTGTCTTGTAATTTTTTTTGCATAAGCAAATAAATTTTAAGCTTAGATTAACATAATTCAGGACGATCTAAATAAAATCTTTGTTTTGTTAAACATTGTAAAAGAAGAAGAATAATAATTTAAGTTAATTAAAAAATCGGAAGTAAGGATTTATAATGAATATTTCATAAAAATGTAGTTGGTTTTGTAACATGCTGTTTTTATTATTGATTTTTGTTTGTGTTACTTTACGGCTAAATTTTTATCTATATTCTAAAACGAGAAAGGCGTTTTGTTTATTTTCATTAAAAAAAAAAAAGAAACAGTGTTCGTGTATTTATAATAAAGTATTAACCCGAGTCGCCTTCTTGTTTATTTTGTTTGCAACAAGCTTGACTGGACGGATATTTGGTCTATTTGGCAAGTTTTTACAGACGTTGGGAAGACAAGACGGCGTCAAACAAGAGTGGCTTATCGAAGACATCATAGGCAACTGGTGGAGACCCAACTTTGAACCGCCGCAGTATCCTTACATTCCACCGCATATTACTAAGCCCAAGGAACATAAACGTCTCTTTTTAGTACAACTTCAAGAGAAGGGTATTGTAAAACTATTTATAACTATACCTATTTAGAAAGAAGACTGTACCGTACTTACTTCAAATAACAATAAAAAGACAAAAGGAAAACGAATCCTTCTACCAGAAAATGGGAACTGCAATGTAATATTTGTTGATTTCAGAAATACTAATCACATATATATTTTAAATGACCGCAAATCTACCATTATCCCTATATTAAAAAAATATTCCATTTTTTATTAATTATTGTGAATATAACGGTTCCCATTAAAAAGTCAACATAATTGTATTGTGCGATTTCTGCATCTTAACAAAAATCTTCGCAAATAACGTTTTAAAGACATAAATAATTTTTTTGAGTGTTATAATTATTTATCAAGTAATTAATTATATTATCGAAGGATTACTTTTTCTTTAACATTTTTAAGTGGTAGAATACGAGGAGTTTGTTTTATAATTTATTAATGAACTGTATTAATATTTCTTTTTTACTAGACAGTTAATTTCAAATATCCTCGTTATTTTAACCATTTACTTTATATTTAGAATTCTAATTTTTTGTTTTTGTACAAATTTGTATATTCAATTTTTCATTTCTTTATACATTTGTGCTTCTGTCGTACAATAAATAAATGCAGTTTTCTCTGTTGGTGATCGAAAAAGAATAACAAGTTCCTGCATTTTGTAAACGAATTCATGTAAAATTTTTGAAGTAAGCGTTGAGTAAAAATTTTTTTCGTGTTCAAGATATTTCATCGTTTTTGTATTAATTAATTTAACTTACAAAAAGTTAAATGTTTAACATCGTTTTAAGGTTATTTTATTAAGATCATAAAAAAATATGGGAATGTATTCCAAGTGTACATTTTTTATATAAAAAAATACCAGCTTTGTCTAAAAAGGTAATAACTACAAATTATGTTTTTTAATAAATGAAAGTGATAGAATATTATATTTGATGTTGTTAAATGTATTTTTTTATAAAAATACTGTTTAATTCTTTTCTTTTTTGTTAGTCTTGTTGATTCTTGTATTCAGTGTTTTAATTCGTCATTTTCGAAATAAAATTGTTATTGGATTCTAATTTTAATTATTTTGCAGCTTTATTTGCTGTTCCTAAAAACTACAAGTTAGTAGCTGCACCCCTGTTTGAATTGTATGACAATTCTCAAGGATATGGACCCATAATTTCTTCGCTTCCTCAAGCTCTGTGCAGGTAAACTTATTTTTATTGATAAGAAATACATTTGTGGTGAATATGTACCCATAAAAACATTATTTTAATTTGTCAGTAGGTTTGATTTTTAAATGTAGTGACTATTTTAGGTTTCAATTTATCTACATGTGAAAGAAGTAGGGAAAGTCTTCGGAGGAAAGTCGAAAGAAAAGAAGTGATATCAATTGATTTCAAAGTATTTTATAAATGAATGATCGCTGACAATTAATATTGAGACTTTATTTTAGGATTAGTTTGATGTGTATATAATAAAAACAATCTAATTACGTATTTTTTCGGATAAACCAAGTAATTGCTAGATTCTGATTCTGATTAAAAAAGAAAGTAATGATAATAAAGTAGTGTTAAGTTTAAAAGTGAGTAGTTTCTAGTATATTTATTGTAATTAACATTAAGAATCAATTCAGTTTTTAGACATTTTTCCCCATTTTGTTCAAAACCGGGCGGAAAAAATACAAGGTGCGTTTTGTTAATTATTGCACTTTGAATTCTTTAACATTTATGTTACTTTTTTAATACAAACAAAATACATATTACTGTATTTGAAATATGTTTTAATTTTGGAATTTAAATAATAAACATTAAATGGGCATTAATTTGAAGGCTTTTAAGTTTTACGCGTGGAAAATCTTAATATAGGCGGTGTCATTTATGGTTTTAAACCGCCATATTTTCTTACAGTACTCATCTTTTTAATTATTACTTTATTACCCTAATTAATATTTTAAAGATTACATGGTTTTTTCTTGAATCATTGTTTTGTTAAAAAGGAATATTTTTTAATGATAAAGATATTCCAGTTGTACGACAATATTTATTTACTATTTTGATTTTCTTAAAGATGAATATCAAGTTAAAAGAGAACAAATATTTAAGAAATAAATACAGCATGTATACATATTTAAAAATAATTATATATTAAATTACTATTTTTCAAAATCCTAAATATTTACATTACCAATTTAAAATTCTATCAGGCAAAATTAATTCCCTAAAAATACTTGGAGGTTGTGGACTTTTCGGTTTTGATGTCTTTGTAACAAAAAGAACCTTTTCCTTTAGTTCCGACCTCGGTAAATCCCCGCGGAGACTCAGTAGTCTATGCAACTGATCCTCGGTTATATCTGGATACTTTTCTACAATTCGGTGCAAGTCGAATGATATCATATCATCTTCACATTTCAAAATCTCGGACAACATTTTAATTACATCTAACTGATTCTCTTTTTGTTCTATACCCGGTAGATTGCTGCAAAATACTCTATTTAACTGTTCAATTTCCTTGGCAATTTTCTTGGCAGCCGTTAAACATTCTTCGTAACTCTTAAAGGATACTTTCCTTGATAGCATTGCTGTTAAGTATCGTTTGGTGACGTCTTTTCGCGCCTGCGTTATCACATAGTCGAAATTTTCTTCTGTCAAACGATTGTAGTCTTGAAAATAGTCTTCTAAAGTAGCGCAGATTGTATCCATTGGGATCGATGCCAGAAGCCAACGGGACGAAAAAAGTTCTTCAAAATGCTTATCCAAGTCTAAAAAGACTTCTTCTAACAAGTACTCCCCCGACTCGTTTCTCAGTTGCTACGTAAAAAAGAAACGAGAAATATTTTAGAGATTTTTTTTAGTAAAGGCAAATATATAAATACATTAATATGATATTCATTTTTTAATTAATTTGTATCCACTACAGATTACCGCAAAGTAATGAGGAAAAATTTGTTATTGCTATCACGCCCTCGTCAGGATTCGAACCCGGGATCTTTAGCTTTACGCGCCAATGCTTTTTTGCCATTAGGCTATGAGAGGTGACGGAAGTAACAAATTTTTCCTCATTGTTGAGGTAATCTGTAGTGGATACAAATTAATTCAAAAATTAATATCATATCAATGTATTTAAACAATTAAGTATACTAACTAATAGAGTCTACATTTACATAATTTAAATAAAATGTTTACATAAAAAGTATTGTATTTGTTTACGAATACGAATTTTATCTCATCTATATTAAACATTGTATATTAGACTTACCAGAACTGTATCTCTTAATTTTTGAAATGCTTCTGTTACAGCCCTTGGTGTATTCATGTTCAAATATTGCTTCTCAAATTGAGTGCTGAGATCAACAATTTGCATACAATTGTTTAAAACTGTTATCATGTGATGAGTAAAGTAGGGAACCTAATTAATAGCATAAAAAGAACAAGTTTTTAAATATTATATATGAACTCATTTTACCATCAATTAAATTACCTGACTTCTGTCTTCAAAGTGTTTATTTTTAAATTCTATAATAGCTTCTTTATATCCATTGGTGAACCGTACAACTTGTTCTAAACTTAGCAAAAGGGCCTGATTTGTAAATTCCTGGCTGCAAAATAAAATATCAAATTATTGAAGAAAAAGTATTAAAAAAAATAAGAAATTGCCTTATAGTTTTAGATACTTGTAAATTCTGGTCTATCATTTGAAAAATAATAATTGGGGTGGCGGTGCGAAGATACCCATCAACCCTGGGTTCTTCAGGAGGTTTATTGGAGCGCCATTCTTGTTTTTCCGACGTCACAGTGTTTTGCATCCAATCATTATAATTCATTTTCATATTCTTTGTTGTAAAAAGTTGAAAAAAAAAATAGTAAAACCTTAGGAGTCTCATAGTAATTAAATTTCTACCGTTAAGTATTGTCCTTGCAGATCATCCAAAACAGTCTTTGGTAGAAGAGTACCCACATTTTCTGTAAACTCTTTCAAATCAGGATGGCCCAAAAGCTCTACTCCTTTATATGTATTTAACACCCAAGATAACAAAGAAACATATTCATTACCCTGCAAACCATTTTGAATGACTTCTTGCAACTAAAATAAGCAAGTTATTAAATTTAAATAATTTTAGTTTTTAATTTATCAAATACATGTTGAGAAAGGCAGTCATGATACATCATTATATATCGGTCCAGAATTTCGTAACTAGGAGGAAAACAAGGGATACAAAGGGTTTTAACAACCCTTAAGTCTTCAAGCATCAATTGTCTTAACAATTCCAAATATCGAACCAACCACAATTTGTTATCATTTCGTTCTTCTACTTGAGTGCCTTCTATCCTGGTTGCTACAGATTTTTCTAAAACTTCAAAGGCCATCGCACGCCATTTTTTAGGACGACCAGGGGGCAAAAATCCAGTCTGTTTTTCTTGTTTCAGAGCTTCCTCATCGACATTCTCTTCTCTTTCAAGTATACGTAATGCTGTAACTATGACTGTGGGTTCTTTGCGAACTGTATTTAATGTACGACTTAAAATAAGTCTTAACTGTTTTTCCAATACCCCTGACAATGTTTCTACATCTGAGAAATATGCTTTCAACATGACCTTATCATGGGGTGATTGATTTGGTAGTTTGTGTAATTCAAATAGCAATTCATCCCTAGAATTTTCTAAATCACGTAAACACTAAAAATAAAAATAATTACAATTTAAAGTGAAAATTTATTTGGATTTTTATTCCCCATCTTTTAATGTGAATTTTCAGCAAGTAATAATCAGTAATCAAATAATTATAACAGATAACTCTGAAAACACATTAAAAGTAATACCTGATGCGCATGCAACAATTTTCCATCATTTATCCACTGTTTAGTTTTTTCAATACTTTCTGGAACAGTGAAAATATGTTTCAAATTCTCTCTAGCAGTTACATACTGGGAATGCTTCATGTTTTCTTCCTTCACTTCATTCAGTTTATTGCGTAAATCAGGAACATCTTTGAACAGACTTGCAAGGGACTTCAAACTGAAATATTCCACTTATCAAGAAGAAAACAAATTGTATTATATATGACACACTTTGTTTCAATATCTCGTACATCTTCTAAACAAGCTTGAAGCTGATTTTGACCTACTCTTACTCCATCCAGATGACTCTGCATTGCTGACTTCAGTAGGGCTTCATTTGATCCTTTTTTACGAATTAAACCTCTCTTATATTGTTCAATCTTTTCTAATTGTCCGGGACGTTGTAACATATTTGTTACATGATTTACAGCAGATATTTTAGCCTCTGTTTCAAGCTGCCGTATATTAAATTTCGACTTTACTAAAATATAGAACATTAAAAAGAATTTTATATAAAAGGAAAATATAAGGCAACTTTACCTTCTGCCATTGCGTTTCAATAAAATTACCTTCTACTGGGAAATAAATTGGACACTTAAATAGAACAGAAATAATTATGATCGTATTCTCCTGCTGTTTGAAAAAGTAATAATAAGTAAATTATGATAGAAAATATATTTTAAATAACAAGTAGAATTAATAAATATTATTCTAAACTGTTTTAACCTCAAATACAAATAGACAGCAGATAATATATAAAATGTAACCTCACTCGCGTTGTAACAATATGTTTTAATACTTTATTTTATGTTTTATAATGCCTCCTTTTCAAAAAGAAAATTATAGCATTATTCAGCAGGTATATTTACTTTTCAATGTAATATTTTAAATATTTTATTTATTCTTTGTTTAATACAATAGATTCAAAAAGCTGAAGATGCTATAAGAGCATGTTACACCAGAGTTGAAAATCTAGAGGAACAATTAAAGAAAAATGAGTTACATCCGACACAACAAGAGACAATAAGGATGGAACTAGTGGAGGTAAAAAAATTATTAGCCACAAATGAAAAGAATCTGAAACAGCTTCATAAACAAAATATGAAATCATTTACATTTGCAGCAGCCTTCTTTTTCATATGCTTTGTTGTATATATGTTGTATGTGTTGGTCTCTGGACCCTAAGATGGTTAAAAATTACACTGTTTTATATATTTAAATAATTTAACAAAAAAAAAAACATTCCTATCAAAGCTGTTTATTTTTAAGTTACCACAATGACAAAAACATTTTATATTGTTTGCTGATACAGCCAAAATGATAATTTAAACTTATTCTAAGTAAGGTACAAATACTCACAAAATACAAAAAGGCATTCATTAAAAAAAAAGAAATAATGATCAACTAAACTTAAACCTAGAAAGAAAAAATTAGTTTGAATTTCATTTTAGCTATAAGAGTGTTGTATTGTCTATCTTCTTCCTCGACCTCTTCCACGCCCTCTTGGACCACCTCTTCCACCACGACCGCGTCCTCTTCCTCTAGTAGCTCCACGTGCAGTATCTTTCTTTTTAGCTTTTGCTTTTGGTGTATCATCAATAAGCAATGTCTCTAATGGTAAACTATCTGGAAGAATATAATATCTGATGTTATTTCCCCTTACTGTGAGGGTATCCAGGGTTATTGGATTGCGATTCTTTATTGTAACTTTCACGGCCTTCAGATGTGTATTCATAGCAACATCAACACCAGTAATTGTTCCATGAACCTGTGTCCCGTTTTTAAGTTCCAAAGTAACTGTCTCATGACTTAATTTCATAAGAAATCTAAAAACAAGGAAAACAACACTATTATTTAAGGTTATAGTTTAACGATGCATAAATGAGGGAGATATATGTTTAAGAAGACAGTTATATTAAATAAGAAGTAATATTGTACCTTACAAGCTTCATTACTGAAGTTCCAAAATGCTACAAAAATAGTTGCAATTATATCTTAACCGGCACAAACGCCCGCTAACGATCTTTAATAATGTTAGGTTAATTTACCACAGATTACAGAGATTTAGTTTACTATACTCATAGATGATTGTACTCTCAATTGTACTTCGGCTATTTAGCATTGTTCGTAATATTTCTTTTTGCATCCGTGCAGTTACTACTATAATAATATAGTACTACCAATAGCTCTTTAACATTTTTATTTTTAAATTATTGCCTTTTAAATATGATTATTGCTTGAAATTTTAATCATAAAAGATTGTAATTTAATAATTACTTTCATAATTTTTTTAAATCGAACAAACCTTTAAATATCTTGAAGGTTTGGTTAGATGGCGCAACCAGTACCGAAATTATATTTTAAACATATTTTTTAAAATTTAAAAATCACAATAAGTTTTAAAATTAAATTAATATGAAAATGGCTGTTGTTTTACGTTTATTGTTTATTTGGAGTTATTGATTTTACAATTAGTTTTTAGGAACTACTATCTTACAAAGTTGAGTAACAATAACAATATTTTTATCTTTGTAAACTTATATATTTTTTGTTATTTATTTTTGCTCCTTTAAAAAACAAAATTTTATAAAAAAAATTACGCAAGCCCTAAGGTTTCTATCATCGAAGATTTCCATCTGATGTAGTCAAATCGAGTCAAAAATTACTAAATGGGTAACATTTTCGAAATATAAAGCTTACTAGTTCAAATAGTTAATTTTAATAAAATTACCTTGAAACGAGAACATTTTACGTATTTAAAAGGAAATGGTATGAAATTGATACAACTTCAATGGATAATTTCTTAACATATTAAATTAGTCACGCTAAAGAGATTTTGGCAACACTGCAATTGCTTCGATAGAAACATGGCGAATGTTGCTTTTAGACAGTAGTTGTGGTTTCATTTCTTTAATTCAAATTTGATATTAATTTTCGCGATAACAGCTGTTTAACTAGTGTAATAACAAATGATGTGAGTTTTGGCAATGATATTTTTACTAATTTAAACTGTTGTTAATTTTCATTGTACCAAATTTTGATTAGTTGATTCTGATATTTAATTTTATTTTGTTAGCTATTGTTTTTCAAGTAAAATAAATGCTGCTTTTTTCGTGAATTACTTTGTGGTATCGTTAGGTCATTTAATTGTAAACATTTTATGTATTTAGAATTTTAAAAGATATAGGTTAAGTTGATTTCAGTGTAAACAATTGTAAATGTTAGGCTCTTTTGTGTGTCGTTTTTGCACATGTTTAAAAGTTAGTTAAATACCCCGCTAATATGAAGAAAGAAGTTATTTTTCTGCAAACTTCCTGCATCCTGCAGTGTATGGATATGCTGAAATTATGGCAAGGTGAGTTTAATTTTATTTTACATTGCTTTATTTACAAGTACCTACATTAATTTAATATTTGTTAATTTTTAAAAATTGTTTGATGTGTAGGTCAAATCTATTTCCGTCCTTTTACTTTTTAGTTAACGAGTAAAATACTTTTTTGAATTTTACAAAAGGTTTAAACAAATACCTAACTAAGTAAGGCATTGAATGTAATGACTGAAATAATAAACATGTGTTCAAATTTTTAAAGACGCTAATCTATTAATAAAACTTAGCTGATTCAGGGCTTTCATTGCCAAATGAACAATACAAGATAATAGTAATATAGGAAATACATATATCCATACACTTTATTATAACAGTAGACCACTTTTGTTTTAAAACCACTTTTGTTAGACATTCATTGTACCTATTATACCTACAAGTGATTGGGCAATTAGTTTTTTTAAATTAAGTAATCTAGCAATTTTACATCAAGACTCATATATATTTCCTAGGAATTTCAAATTTTAATTCATCATCCACTCATTTCCATCCAGTCATAGAAAAGTTTTAACACTTTGTGATTGGTTGTGTTTACTACTCATCTATCATGTAATAAATAGATGATACACACTCAAATGAATAGCGATACTCATGAGTCATGACGTAAACTTCATTTATTTGTTTGAGTAACTTATTTCACTGTACAGAGACAGTATAGGTAATAAAGTTTTTTGTTATTTTTGTACGTGATCCATTACTTTTTTGGTCAAGTACATAACATACGTAAGCAATCGTTTGTTATAGTCCTATAGCCGAGTGCAAACACTTTAAATTCAAATTGTGTAAGTGTTCTTAGCAAGAATAATAAAGATGGTGCTTGACCCTATTTATAAATGGTGCTACAATAGAACGCGTATAATTTTATATATTCTTCTTTCATTGTGTTTGAATAATTAAAGGTTTAGTTCGCAAAACACGTTTCAAACTGTTAATAAAATGTACCAAAGATGCTTCTTCGCTAATAAACTTCCGCAGTAAAATAGCTCTGTTACGAACATAGTATGGCACGAGAAATTCTGCAAGAACGGTAAAACTGAACTTAAGCTGCAGCTGTAGTCAGGCTAAACGGATTAAAGCAGTTTTAATATTGCATAAGATTAAGTAAAAGCATGAGAGTACCTCAGCTTCTTATCACTTGTATATATGTATATATACAGGGTCATTCAAATTGAGTGGTACATTAGACGATTTAGGGAAACTAAGCATGTTACACTTTTGAAAATTTGGGAGTTGGGAGTAGGGGTTGATTATCAAGGATGATCTATTTAACTAAAATAATTTTAACTATCGGGCACTTCCGGTTATACCGGAAGTGGATGTCAACTTTATTATTTTAAACGAAATGGTATATTTTTTACAATGAATCCGTATGAAACATAAAATTTTAAGGTGACTTTGATAACCAACTTGTATGTACGATGAATAGTTTCTGAGATAATTTAATTTATTGGAAAAAAGATTGCACAGCAACCCAAACTATAAAAAATCATAACTTCCATAAAAAATGATTTAGAATGTTGAAATTTTTACTAGTTATAGCCAAGTCATAAGGCTAACCTCATGTCAAAACTGAGCTTTATAATTTGCGCAGGGCGTTAAAAAAATGCAATGTTTAAAAACTTCAAACACAAATAACTTCATTTTTTTAAATGGTACCTAGCATATTTATTTTTGTCATTCCATTCCATTTTTTATCCTCTTTCGATCTATCCGGATATTTACTACTGTTTTATACGATTTTTTTTAATAATTTTGTTTTTTTTTTACATAGAGAATGGAAAACATCCAATGTATCGAAAGAGCGTAAAAAATGGAATTGAATGACAAAATAAAACATGCTAGGTGCCATTTGAAAAAATGAAGTTATTTGTGTTTAAAGGTTTTAAATTTTGGATTTTTTTATCTGAACGCTCTGTACAAATTAAGTTAGTCAAGTTTTGTCATGACAGCCTTATGACTTGCCTGTAACTTGTAAAAGATTCAACATTCTAAGTCATTTTTTATTGAAGTTATGATTTTTTAGAGTTTGGGTTGCAGTGCAATCTTTTTTCCAATAAATTAAATTATCTCAGAAACTATTTATCGTAGGCATATAGGCATACAAGTTGGTTATCAAAGTCACCTTAAAATTTTATGTTTCATACGAGTTTATCATAAAAATATACCATTCCATTTAAAATAAGAAGGTTGACATCAACTTCCGTTATAACCGGAAGTGCCCGACAGTTGAAATTTTTGTTATTTTAGTTAAGTAGATCATCCTTGATAATCAACCCCTACTCCCAACTCCAAAATTTTCAAATCTGTAACATGTTTAGTTTCCCTAAAACGTCTAATGTACCAATCAGTTTGAATGACCCTGTATATACTTACTTATTATGTCAGTAAGAAAAATCATTTCTGTTAAGGTACTTGATAAAATAATTTGAAGAGTTTGAAAAGGAGATCCAAAATTATTATTTTATTAGTCTTCTTGGGTGCGAAAACGTGGACGATGGGTACGGGGTAAAAAACTGTTAGAAGCGTTTGAAATGTGTTGTTATAGGCGGTTGATGAAAATACTGGGGATAGAGAAAGTTAGACACAAGGAGGTGGTAGAAAGAGTAAGAAAGTAGAGGGCGCTATGGAAGTCAATAAGGAAAAGAAGAGATAGGATGGTAGGATATTTTATGAGAAATGAAGGGCTGATTAGAGACGTATTGGAAGCAGAAATAGGAGTAAAAAGGAGCAGACACGAGGAGGTATTAGAAAGTCTAGGAGAATAAAGGGCGCTATAGAAGTTAATAAGAAAAAGAAGTGATAGGATGGTAGGATACTTTCTGAGAAATGAAGGGCTGGTTAGAGACGTGTTAGAAGCAGAAATAGTAGTAAAAAGGAGCAGAGGAAGGCCTACGTTTGATTACTGTTCGCAAATGGTTGGGGATGTAAGATGTTCTAGTTTGGCACAGGAGAGAGTGTGGGTGTGTGTCCATTCAGTTGATTATATTAGTGTTCAAAAAGGTGCTTTTTTATTAAAGGCATCGACTTTGCTCTCTCTTTCTGACCAAAAACTTATTGTATAGTTATTAGAATGGAATAGTGAATGTATTTTTTAGTTTTTTATAGTAGCAATAATATTCTATATAGCTTGCTTTATGTTTTGTCCCCTAGGGGGTGCAATTTTCTCACTTCATGTTATTAAGGGGTGCCAAAAATTACTGAAGATGCTGACTTTCTGAATTCTCTGTATTATTTTACTGTCTTCTATGTATTTCGGTTTGATAGGTATTATTGTTGTTTTTAAAATATGGTAATTAAAGAAAAAGGAAAACCATTTCATTAAGTTCAGCATTGTCAATTTTTATTGAATTCGTAAACTTTTTATAATCCGTGAGCAATAACTTTAAGTTAATTGGAAGATTTGAGAATCGGTTTTCGTTGTTACTGTCTGTCTTTTTGTTACTTTTATTATACTTGATTGGCAGATAATGATCATCTTTAGTGGAAATTTTTATTCAATCATTTGAGGAGTCACAGCATTCCACTAACCTTACTGAAATCCATAAAACAAACTAGCTGTTTGTATAGATGCGTATTTGCGATCTTTAAAAAAATAAGTCTCAATATACTTTACTTAATTGAAGGCGCTTACTTTTTGTTTAATGTTTATATCAAGAACACCGGATTACATCGAAACTTTTGCTTTGATTCGAGTAATTTTTCTTTATGATAAAATTATGGAAAAACATAAGTACACTTATCTGTTTTCTAATTTTGAACAAACGGCGCGATTTATATAAAAGAAATGTCTTTTAAAACATAGGTTAATATTAGGAATTGATAAATTAAAAACACTTTACAAGGTAAATTACATCCAGAAATTACGAGGAAGTGCGAGCAAGACTCGCGCCCAGGGGTTCCATTTCGTTGTAGTATCGTAAATTAAAAGTACAGTAGGCATCCGATAATGTGAACATCGCGTAACAGAAACTCTGCATAATGTGAACAGCATATTAATTATACTTGGCCACCGTAAATCGTGAACAAACGAAACATTCCTTGGTCTTAAAAATCGATATTGCGATGTGTTGGAAGAGAATCAGTGTGATAATGAATTTGATGATGTTGTTGAAGACTGACTATCAAAGTGACGAGACGGTGGAACAAAATCTTTAATGAAGACAATGCACCGTGTCACAAATCAATGAAATCGAATGCAAAATTCCACAAATTGGGCTTCGAATTGCTTCCGCATCCTCCGTACTATCCAGATCTGGCCCTCAACGACTGTTTTCTGTTCTCAAACATCAAGAGGATGCTCGCTGGACAGAAACTTTGCGCCGATGAAGAGATAATCGTCGAAACTGAAGCCTAACATATTTTGAGGCTAAAGACAAATCGTATTATAAAAATGATATCGAAAAATTGTATGACCGCTATAATCGTTAATCGTTGTATCGCCATCGAAGGGAACTGTATTGAATAATAAAATCAAATTCTATAAAAAAAACAAAAATTTCTGTGCTATCCTACGAACTTTTCAGTCCTACTGTTACATGTGTATATCTAAATCAGAGTTAAAGAAAATAAATTTGTCGTTTAGTAATTCTTCGTAGGGTTAAAAATTAGGTTTGAATGGTCATTTCGTGAGATGACAGATTAATAACAAAGTGATCCAATAAGGTTTCTTTTAAAAAGTGACAAGTGTTTAGTCTCAAATGATTACTCCTAAGTTTTGCAGTAGGGTCAGGGTTTTTCTTAAATTTGCCGACCTGTACATTCTATTATGTAACTATTAATTGCAATTAAAGATGTTAATTTTGGACAAATCAAAAAAGGTTTTTTCAATTGCAAGTGGAAGTCGGTGATGTTCATACATCAGTTAAGGTTCGTGGAATTTTTGTGTAGGTTGCGAGTTTTGATGAAAAATATTCATAATTTTATCTACCAATTTATTGTGATCCAGCGTTTCGAGTCATACAAAATTCGTCCTTTGATAATTTGATTTGCATTTGTTTTATCGGATGTGTAATTTATTAAGCTCTTTCATTTATTTTTTGAGTCATTAATTACGGTAATGCGTTTCTAAAAATCTGTATTAAATTAAGTAATTTTTTTTTGTAAAAGAGGAAACGAGTTTTAATGGATCTAACATTCGAGGGCTAAACGGATAGCTTTCAGATTTACGATAAGTTTATTTAATTAAAATACAGCAAAGTACGTTCACCTAATGGTCAAAAATAAAAAAATAACATTTCAGAAAATGATATGACTTTTGGAAACGGAACCTTTTGTAAAAGAGGGTTTCCCATTATGTGTAATATAAAAAACAATCCACTTTTATAAATGAAATTTTAATGCTTGACACTGAAACAAAATTATGATAATGGGCTTAATCTGAAACTTTTTTGGGGGATGAGGGAGGAGAGCCCTTTTCTATAGCACGCATCATGGCAAGTTTTTCATTTACTGTAGAAACCTGATTAACCATCACTTTTTTAACCGTCATCGTAAAAAAAAAAACGGGAATGCAGCAAAAAGAAAACATTAAATAAAACTCAATTTGATTTTTCCACTGTTTATTTTCAATCTTGACAATTGTTTCACCCTACAAGGGCATCTTCAGTAACAAAGATATAACCGAAAAAATGAACAAATGTGGTGTATATAAATTAAACTGTAATACATGCAACGCAACATATATAGGACAAACAGGAAGGACCTTCAAAGAAAGATTGAACGAACATATAAAAAACTATGCAGATAAATCGGCTTTTATGAACAATATAAATAATAAAAAACACGAATTCAATACAAACGATATTTTAAAATTTTACATTGCCATAGCCTATCACACACGTCAAAAATTCACGATTTTGAATCAAAAATTCTCATTAAATGACAACATCCTGAATATCGAAAGTAGGACGAATCTCTCCCATTGCTGTAGTGATTCGTTCCTGCAAATGTTCGGTATTTCAACAATTCGAACAATTGTTGTAGAATAATTTTGTCATTGGTTAAATAAACATATTTTTAAAAATAATTTTTTTTTATTAAATCAGTTTTTTTAAATTTTCTCACACGATATCAATTTTAGATGCATAGTGTCTTATACTTTTTTATTGAGGATTAAGCGGTAGATGTAACTGTATAAAACAAAATATGGGCTACTATTTAAAGAAAAAGAGTTTTTTTATTTCTATTCAACACATGTTTTGACTTCATTTTTGATTTTTATTAAAACATTAAGAACATTAATCATTAAATTCCATCAATTACTATTGAAGATAACCGCGATAAAAGTAAATGCGTCAAATGGAATAATAAAAAAAAAATGGAATAACTCAAAAACCGTTTATAATACAGGTAGAGTTGTATTATCAAATGTACCCCTATTTCTGATGGGGAATCCAGAAATGTAAAAAAATAGGGGGGTTCTATTTAAAATAACAAACTAGAAGTCAACTTCCGATATAACCGGAAGTGATAGAAATTCGAAAATATTTTAAAATGGTAGGCTTTCTGTGAAAACTCATTCAACCAAAATTTCAAAACGATATTCCAATTCAGTCCGAAGATAGTTTAGGGGTCAGGTTGAAAACGTACACCCTGTATAGTGATTAAATTGTCTCCCAATCCCGATTGTAATTAATCAACAGTTCAGTTCGTTTTTGTAATTAACAAAATAATCATTAAATTTTAGTATTCAACAATTTCGAATTAAAATTTTATATTATTTAAATTACGGTGTGCAAGAAGTTTTATCATCAGAATTTAGGGGCGAAATGTAAATTGAAAGACTCAAGAGTGTTCGTATTAGCATTTCCATATGTAAATTTAATTCATTTCTAAGTGTATTTAAGTTTTACGTTGAACAACGAAAGACAACCACGAGAATAAATTTCATGCATCTACCCACCTAACTAAAATTGAGCAGGGTTGAAATTTGCTATTTAAAAGCAGCGCATTTGTGAAAAATGTTTGTTCCTGAACACATTTAATAGCAAGAAAGACAAAAGAATATAATGTATATAGAGGATACGAACTTCATCCTATTGTCTTACTGTTGACTGCGTCTGTCTGTTTGTCTATTTGTACGAATTTACATAAGTATAAAACGTGGTTGTTTGGCTTGAAAAAAAAATTGCATTAAAAATTATATATGTACGAGGGTCATCCCAAAAGTAATCTATTAGTTTTTTTCAAATAAAAAAAAAATGTTTCTTTTCAATAATGATACACCATTTTAACGCATGAACATTTCTATATATTTTCTACATAATCGGGTACCAAAACAACTTAATATCGAAAATAAATTATTAACTAATAATTAAAATGAGGTAAAGCTTTTCTAGGCTTTTTGGTGTTCCAAGAAATGCAAATAGTTTATAGAGGACACCAATCTGAAACTACTGGGTGCCTAGTCAGGAGTTTATTATTGAATAAAATTTCATTAAAAAAAACAGATGTGTTGACGTTTTTGTGGTATTTTTAAAGGAGCCCAATGTGACAAAAGTCTCATCTCAGAACTTATTTACCTTTAAAGTACAAGAAAACAAATGGAGTTCTGTGGAACTGAACTGGATAAAACACTAAGACTAAAATTTCCGCATAAAATGTTTTGTAATCTAAAACGAATTTCGACACCATAGGTGTCATCCTCAAACTAGCCTAGGGTGTCGAAACGTTTTAGGTTAGTTACTATACGTTTTATGTGAAATTTTCGGTTTTAGTGTTCTCTTTACCCATTTTAAAAGAACTATTTACGGTTTACATGAAACATTACTAATTAAATCCGCTAATGGAATAATAAAATTGTGCAAGCATATGTTGCATTTAAACATTAAAATATTTTTTCTCGGTTGCAGAGTGTGCTATTTTAAGAATACCCATTATATCTAAACGTAAAATTAATTTCTGTAATGGTTACGTTAAAAAGAATGCGTAAACATTCCTTATTTTTTTATTAATTAGGCGACGCGACGTTGCGTTAATTATGCGTGTTTTTTTCACGTCGCTCTTCTATTTACAAATCCCAGCTCGACGTCAGAGTCGTGCTACGTCAGAGTCGTCGCTTCCTCGATTGCTATGACAAGCAAGCAGTACATTTTGATGCTAACAGAATGCGCCACGAGTAGCTTCGGCGTCGTCGATTTTGTCGCAGCTTCTATGCCTCCGGCCGCCTTGATATCGATTTATGTGTAAAGTAGGCACTGTTGTATAGGTACCTGGGTTGCGTCGCGGCGCTTCCTTCCCGCTCGTTATTGTACACGTGGAATGACTACTGATAACGAAACTGGATGTCTAACGAATAAAATGAAACGTTGTAAACGTTCGGTTGCTTTTGTTGTTAGGAAACATTGCAGACTTTTAGAATTGAATGTAAAAGTAGAGTTGACCAGAAGAGATGATTCAGCCGAAAATGCTTTTGTAAAATACTGATCAGTAGGAATACAGGGTGTTATACACTATCAAATAGTAGTAAAGCAACTGTTTAAAAAAAGATTCAGTAGGTGTCTTCGTAGGTCGTTATAAAAAATATTTAACCAAATATGTTTTATGTAAAATATAATAAAGCATATCCAAAAAATAAGGAATTAAAATCCTTATTCGTCTAAATATTAAGATCAAAGATCTTAAATTTTGAACGCGTCCTACCAAGAAGGCACAGCGAACTGAAAGCCATACCCACGACCGGTTTCGACCTATCGGGTCTCATCAGGTGGGCGTTGGCAGAAATGCCTTTACAGGTTATATTATAAATATAAATATAAATATAAATATGCAATCAACAGAAACAACTACTCCGAAGGCTGATACCCCTACCGGCCTTGATTACACCGATGTATTCTTAGACGAAGATATAACATATCCAAAAAAGAAGGAATTAAAATTCTTATTCGTCTAAATATTGAGATCAAAGACATATTCAGAAACATTGGTTGTCTTTCACGGCTTTAAATATTACATTTGATGAAAAGGAGACCAAAGTAAGGCAACTTTTACAAAAATATTTTTTTATATAACATTACAACGAAACAAAACAAATATTATTAATAGTTTCAACCTTTACTTGATGAGAATCCATAATCTAAGAAATAAAAATACCAAACAAGCAGATTTTCACAAATTTTATTAAATCATGTAACATGTTTCGCCAAACATTGGCTTCATCAGACATGCGAGTATTTACTACTAAACCTAAAGTGTCGCGTAACAGTTTAAATAATTGACTAATGGGAGTGGAAATACATTTAAAATAAATTTAGTAGGGGGGAATTATTACCATCTATTTGGTCGTTCAGTATCAAATAGAGTTTTTTATATTTATTTATTTATAAAATTTCCAGCAAATTTAATTTTTGATTTATCATTAAATATATGATTTTCTTCTATTATATGATTAGCAAAATTTGAATCTTTTTTCTTTTTAAGGAAACTGTTTTTAGGTTGTAGTGCTCGTTTTTGAAAATTCCTCCTCGTCTGTCCAATATATACTTTAGGGCAAGACCCACAGGTTAACTTGTAAACTCGAGAGCATTTTTCATTATCGTCTTTTTTTTAATTGTTTTTTATGAATTTTCCTAATGAGTGATTAGTTTTATAGGCAATATTGCAGCACTAGAACATTTTCCGAACAGTTTCCTTAATAATAAAGAAGATTCAACTTTTGCTAATCATATACCAGGTGAAAATTATATATTGAATGATAAATTAGAAATTTTACACAAATGTAATAAAAGTCAAAAATTAAATTTACTGGAAATTTTAGAAATAAATAAATATAAAAGACTCAATTTAATACTGAACGACCAAATAGATGGTAATAATTCCCCCCTACTAAATTTATTTTAAATGCATTTCCACCCCCATTAGTCAATTATTTAAACTGTTACGCGACACTAGGTTTAGTAGTAAATACTCGCATGTCTGATGAAGCCAATGTTTGTCGAAGCATGTTACATGATTTAATAAAATTTGTGAAAATCTAGTTGTTTGGTGTTTTTATTACAAAACAAATAAAGATGGAGAGTTGTAGAAATAACAATATTATAAAAGTATTAATTTAATAATTAATAGGGTTTCTATTCTTGACTGTAACCTTTTGGCAACGATGCGGCATTGCTGAAATTAAATTATGGGCCTTTATAATTGGCAGTAACGTCCAAACTTCGTTAATTTTCTCAATCAAAATTTGTTTGCTTGGGAATCTTGTGGTCCAAATCCGGTGTTTAACCACTTTCTACAAGTTCTCGATAGGGTTGAGGTCCGATCATGGTGCTACCCACTGCATAACCTGCACTCCGTTTTAGTGAAACCACTCTTGAACAAGACGAGATTAATGTTTCGGATCATTCTGTCTTCTGGAAAATAAATTATAAAGGCATCTCCCACTCAGCGTAGGACAACATAACATTTTGGAATATGTTTCTGTATACCAATTTTTGTAATAAATCCATTGCTAAATACATTTTTCCGGTCTTGAATTGCCCAATTCAAGACTGGTACAATAATTTGTTTCATAAACCAAAGGTCTTAGCTGGATGTCTGCTATAGACTTTTACATCAACCAATGCTTGTTCTCAGTCCACTAATTTCTAATTCAGGAATTTCAATAATTATTCTTGGTCCTAATATACACGGATATTTTTATTAACTTTTTGATTCTCGTATGCATTCAGAATGTAGTTTTTATGCATTTTTTCTATTTATCTTGTTAAATTGTAACGCGAAATATTCTGAACAGATCCTATTGAGTAAGAGATACTGCCTGGAAATGGCACTCTCTCTCTCTCTTTCTAAAAAGACGTTCGTCACCATTGTTTTTAGCTCTACACAAATTGATTTAACTTTTGGCATACCTATTTCTATAAAAAAGAAAATAGCCAATAAGCTTTATTACCCCATATTTTTTGTGCACAAAATCGAAAAGTTTCGTTACTTTTGTCGCGCTAATATTGTGTATTGTTTACATAGTATTAGTATTACGTATAATAGCTTTATTGATGTTTATTTTTGATTCTAATGACAACATGACTTACTATGATCCTTTAAACTGGAAGGTTTTTAATTTCCGCCGTAACCGTTTGGGTTTCAGATCCTTGATATTAGGATAGGAGTTCCATTAATTTTGTCCGATGGTAACATACGAGGATGGATCAAATGTAAACGAGCCTTTGTTCATAAAACATTTATTTTGAAAAGTTTCACAATTTTCCCTATTTTTCGACGTACCCTTCTTGTTTGTCTATACATTCTTCCCAACGCATTGGTAGTTTTTCATCCCGTTTAGGCCTAGCGTTATCGTGCAAGAGTAACACGTCGCGAATCGGGTGCGTCCTCCTTTTCGGCGATAAGCAAGTTTTACCTGTGTGAGAAGTCAGTAGTAGACTGTATTAATGTTTCTTCGCTTGTGCGAGTCCCAAAAAACCGTGGCTAAAACTTTGCCTGTAGACAGACGTGTTTTCGGCTTCACTGGGTTGATTCATCCTTGCGCCGCCACTCCATGCTTGCTTGTTTTGATGTTGGGGTGTAATGGTGTACCCATGTATTATCGCAGGTTACAATTTTGTGCAAAAAAAATTCACCTTCCTCTCTAAATCGAGTGAGAAGCGCCTGAGAGATACAAACTTGAGTAACTTTTTCATCTTCACTCATCAACTTTGGAACCCAACGAGCTGAAATTTTTCGGAATCCCAAGTTTTTTGTTATGATTGTGTGGACACTCCCATAGCTGATGCCGAGTTCACCAGATATCTGAAGCACAGTGGCGTGGCGTGGCGGTCCCCTTCAATAAGATTTCTAACGCGTGCAATATTAACCGGCGTAATGCTGGTGCGCGGACGACGAGGATGATTTACATTTTCGACACGATTACGCCTATCGTTAAATTCTTTGCACCAAACTTTTACATGTGGACATGAGAGCATTTCATTTCCGAATTGTGCTTGCAATCTGCGCAAAATTTCAGCTGGTTTCACGTTTTCACGTGTAATAAACTTAATAATAATTCGCTGCGCAACGCTGCTATGCACATCTTTCATACTCATTGTGATTAACCAAGCGAACGTAGCAATACGACGCGTCGTTTCCGTGCTACTTAATATTCCCACTTCAAGTTCGTAACGCCCGGGTGCGCCTTGAACAACTATCCGGAGCGCAATTTAAAAAGACTCGTTTATATTTGATCCACCCTCGTATATCTGTAGATTAAATAAAAATGTAATGTAATTAAATATCACAAATGTGACGTGACTTATTTGAAATAGTTCTATGTAAAATACAAATATAAATTGCAAAATACGTATTATCATTTTATATTTTAAATGGGCTTCTCTAAATATTGATTTCTATTTGTTTTTGGGTTGTTTGTAAACCCAACTAGTATTTTGAAAATACTAAATGCAAACTACAATGGGTTAACTTCCACCCTAGGCATGTCATATTAAGTTATGCCATCAGAGTGTTCTATTAAATATATGCCAAAATTTTAATTGGGCAGTACAATTTGATCCAAGTTCATTGTCAAGAAATGCTTTTTATGATTGTAACCAAACAAACACATCTAACGTTTCATGAATAGTTTATTGTAAATTCACAACAGTATTGTTTTACCACACTGTGACATCATCAGGTGATGTTTTGACATACGTACATCAAAATTAACTATTTATATTAAAAGGAGTGGGTGGGGTGTTAACATGTTAATTCGGAATTTAAAAGTTGTGAACTGTTGACTTCTAATTGATCATTTAGGATCAATCCACGTTTATTGTAGAATTAAAATTATGATTATTATTTAACAGATTTTCAACATAAGTTAAATCAGATTTTTTATTTGAAAAACTTTTAAAATGTTCGTCGATTCGTGTTTGGAACATCCTTCTCATTTGCTTTACATATAGACTTTATTATTGCAGCTATAGTAATTTAATAAATACTCTTGAACTTTGGTATTTCAGAGTTTTAGATTTGTTATTTAAAATATATTTCCCTAATGAATTATTGGTTTTGAAAGAGATGAAGCTCTTATTGATACTTTGAATTGTTTTTTCCAAGTTTGAGAGAAATATTACGTAAATAAGAAACAAAATTATTTTTTTTTTCGGGAGTGCTTTTAAGATCGGATAAATTAGTTTTAAAGTTTTTAATTTCAATTTTTTGTTTAAAATATTATTTACCGTCATGTGGGAATAACCATTGTTTATTGTTATGGTATAAACTCTATCTAGTTCTCTTTTGTAATGATCTTGTGATAAAGGAACATTCGAAAGTTTATGTATAAAGCAACTAAAAGCAGGTGGGGTTGAAACGAATGAGTATCTATAATTTTGTCACTTAGAAGCAATTCGGAAGAAGTGTTTGCGTAGGTCGCAGGTACATACATCAAATGAAACGCCAAGGTTGAAATGTAAGTGGTATATATGCACTATTAACAACACTACCTACCCATCCGTCCAAATTTGGTTGGGTTATATTAGTTACGTATATAAGCTGTATCGTCGATTCAGTTGGACAAGTAGATACCTTAATAAGGTCCTTGTCTAACATATTAAAAGTACACTTCAGTTACCAGCAGATACCAGATACTAGAAATTATGAAATAAGTAATTTTAAAATATTTAATACGTAAATATTAAATTTAAGGTTAAACTGAACAGCATGTTCTGTAAAATATAAATGTAAGTTTTATAGCGTTAATGTTAGTTTTACTTTGGCACTAACGTGAGTTTTTAACATGATATTATGTTGGGACATTACTGGGATAGAATTTCCATAACAGCCTCTACTCTGAAAGGCATTTACATCCTTTTACACTTTCTTTATTTTTTTGCTTAATGCTTTTGAAGTATCACATTAGAGACAAAAGAGTATCAGTTTGGGGGCCGCTTATTCTACCGAAGCCAAAACTAGGTATGCAAAATTTAAATTTATTTTTGGAGTGAGACTCGGAGACCATAGATCATTTAAACAAAAAGATACCGCCTGTCTGGCTTAAAATGAAAGGTCGTGGATTTCTACATTTAGATTGCATTTGTGGTACTTATTATAAGACCCACGCCTCCGCATATGGTCTACTAAGTACGATTGGATTGTGCACTTGTGTTCAGGTTTCAAACAACTATTGTCGCATTACGCTACTGTATATTTGTATTTAATTCTGAAGGACAAACCAATACATGCATTTTTTGAAACGCCAAGCAATAATCGCTTGCACTAAATGAAAAGAAAAAGTATCAATGTTGTTGGTGGTGATCGGTAGATGAAACATATTAATATAGAAGAAATAAAATAAAAATTGTTTCAACACAAGTATATTTTCTCGACGAATCGTTTCGACCAAGACGGTCATTATCAAGAGTACTTGTTATACTAACAATAAGAAAGTCTAATGGGTATATATATAATTACAAGTGGATCTCTCGAGGAGTGGGAGAGAAGAAGGGGGTTAAAACTAGGAAGTTATAAGTTGCTTAGCAACAAAGGTGTATTGCTTGTTGATAATTCAATTTGGTTATTTATTAAATTTGACTTTGAAAACAATGCTTTTTTGATTTCTAAATTTTATAGGAAATTCAACTTTTTACTTTTGGGTTTAATATGTTGTTTAATTAGGTGGATGAAATGAATTATTTCACCGGTGCACAGATGTGCCACTTCTTTTGATTCCCATGGGGGAATCGGTGCAATAAACGGACTTCGTGTTTTAATTGTTTATTACACCCAACTATTTACAAACTATATACACTAATTTTACATGAACGTCGTGACTGCTACTTATTTACGAAGAAAAATGATTATGATGGATTGATTGAACTATATGTTATTGCTACTATATGTTTATAGAGATCTTGATTTTATTTGTGCTATATGTTAAATGTACTAAAGATGATCTCTCCTAAACGTTTGATGTTTTTATCTAATTTTTGAATGAATGAATTGATTGAACTGATCTTACTGTATTAAGTTAACTATTTTGTGAATTGAATTGTAGAAATACTTATATTCTTATGAATTTAAGAACCGCCCCTATAGGAGGGGTGGTTCCGATGCACCGACACTTGAAACAACAAAACAAACAAAAAGGAGGGAAAACGTAAACACAAAAAAATGCAACACTGCAATCTATGTGTCGGTGCATCATCTACGTCATCGAAATGGACCGATGGGTCAACAAATTACCCCCAATAAATCTATAAACTAACTTAAACTCTAGAAGCGCATTTGAAGACAAAGAAAAAATAATACAATGGGAAACGGCAATACTAAAAAGGGAAAAAATATGATACATAATATTATAAAACCATAAATGGCAGAATAGAGAAATGGACAGCAAATGCACATGATAATACAACAAAAATTTGAGACGTAAAAAAAATGTGTGACTGACAAGGCCAATAAATTATAAACAAAAAATGAAAAGATAAATGCGAACATATGTAATATTTTTACGTTATCGGTATCAATTTCATGGTTTTCACCTACACAATGTTCTGACAAGCCTGTTGTGTATAGTTTTCTTCTTAATGTTACTTACATGTTCTGTCAATCTAACATTAAAGGCACGGCCACTCTGGCCTATATAAATAGCGTTACAATGTTTGCAGTTGATTTGATAAATTCCGTTTCTTTTGATTATTTCGATTTTTTGTTTGTTATTAACCAATAAACGACCTAAATTGTTTTTATTGGTTACAACTGGATGAAGATCGAGTTTCTTTAAATGTGTTACTATTTTGTTCGTAGTAGTCTTAACTAAATTAATAGAACAATAATTAATCGTATTTTTGTTAGTGGTAGGATTAGTAATATAAATGGTAGAGCTGGTTTTTGTTTTCAGTTTTTTATTAAGTATATTGGTAGCTATAGATGGATCGAAACCATTGTTCACGGCTATATGTTTTATCGTGTTTAATTCTGAGTAATAATCAGTTTCTGAGAGTGGTATATTAGTGAGTCTATGAATCAAGCTATGAAAAGAACCAAATTTTATTTTATGGGATTGGTTAGAATTTGCTGGAATGATGGTATCAGTTGTGGAAGGTTTTCTGTAAATTTTATAAGGACATTTGTTATTTGTATGACTAACTGTTAAATCTAAGATGTTTAATGAATTATTACTTTCAATTTCATGGGTAAATTTAATCGTGTCGTTAATTTTATTTAAAAGGTTTAGGAACTTATTTAGTAGACGGTGCGTACCTGACCAGATATAAAATACATCATCTACATACCTGCACCAAAAGGATATGTATTTTAAAAGGTTGTTGTTCGAATTAAATAATGCGACCCCATTGTTATTTAGAATTTTTTGTGTAAAACTAACTTTTTTAGCAGTCACTCCCGAAACTATTTCGATGTTACAGACAGATACTTCAATTGTTATTTTAGAAAAAAAAAACTTAAAAATTAGGAAATGTTCGCTTGCAGTAATGTTGTTTGATAAACAAGGCATAGTAGTTACTTTAGGGTTTAATTTGAAGGGATAAATTAAGTGTACCTAAATGTGAGGGCTATTTAAGGATTACAAAAACAAATAAAGTTAATGTATGCAAAGGAGATGAATTGATAAGGGTCGTTTTTGGTTTATTCTGAGTTAGAACAAACACACACGTCACATCTTCAAGCTAAACTGTTATTTTTTATAATAAAATTTAAGATGTATGTATGTAGTCTACCCAAGGTTTATAATGTTTCTTTTATAGAAGTAAATTACTGAAAGTCTCACAACATTAGTCGGAATGCCTTTTTTGACCATTTTAACATTTTTTGAGTTACAGAAATTTTTAAAATATATGATGTTCATGCGGTACTATTTAATTTTTAGAAGAACATATTCAATTACTAGTAACTCTAACTATTTCTTCAAATAAAAAGTAACTAAAATGGTACTTCATATCTAAAATAACTGCAGAAACTTAAAAAATAGGAAAGATCGTCAAAAATGCTTTGCGACAGGGTTTTTGAGGTGTTTTCAGTACATTCGTTGTAAGTATATAAAAAATGTAGTTACGATAAAAAGATATATAATATGTTGTATTATAAGAAGTAAAAAGTTCATCTTTACAATATCATTCTCTCGAACTCAGAATGGACGAATGATGACCCTCATCGGCCAAGCACCACCTGCAATCGCCCCCTCCCCTTCCAAAGACTTGATTCCAGAGTAGTAGTCTCGAATGCAACTCCCGAACTTCCACAAAGTGGGAAAACCCTATAACATAAGTGTTTTAGACCTCTTAACCCCTTGAATCATAAATAACTTAAACTTTTTAGACCCCATGCCGACGCGCTAAAGCAATTTATGCTTTTACCCCCCCCCCTCCTCCCTATAGAATTTCACCGTTCATCTAAAGAACGAGTTAAGAGGCTTTTCGTAAGCTGAAGTTTGAACTTATTCCGCACCCGCCATCCTCTTTGGATTTTACATCATCCGACTTCTTCCTTCTTCCCCCACTTCAAATAGGTCCTCAAGGACAAATATTACATGGTAGGCAGTTACGGTCACTTGATGACCTTCAGCATTCTTCAATGACGGAATACAAAACTTTTTAACACGTTGGAAGAAATGCATCATATAAACAAGGACTATAGATATTTAAAAATAAATTGTACATATTGTAGCTAAACGATTGTTGTTAGATTTTTTTTTTCATTCTATACCCTAATGTGGATAACTTATCAGCCGGTCATCATATTCCATTATTATAAACCACAGTCTGTACTATGGTCTTTTACAATGTAATTCGTTATGTTTCTTCTATGTTTGTAGTGGTTTTTCGAAGGTCAAAATAACAATATAGAATTACGTCTTCACTTGTCGCATTCACCACCGCTGTTGTATGAAATCCCTTTAGTATCATTTATGCTTCCTTTAGCTACAAAACGTTTGAATATATTAGCCTAAACTGAGAATCGGATTAACTCTATGGAGGCAGGTCCCTGTGCAAAGAAATTTTCAGTCCCCGCAATTTTCTTTTAATAAGTTTTTAAATCTACGGGTAACGGGGACGAGTGAAACATAATCTTAAGAAGTTCTGACAAAAGCTATTTCTCGTCTACTTTGTTTTTTATAACAAATTCAAGTATATTAACATTTACTTAAATCCATATGTACTGTTAAAGTTTACTATTATTTCATGGATTGATTTATATTTCCAATTAGCCAATAGTTGTTAATTAATTAAGTTCTTTTTTTGTAATGGAATTAAATGAAACAAGTTTTTCAATATAATTTGTGAAATGTCGATTATTTTTTTATTCAAACTCAGTCAATACCATTCTGATCCTTTGTTATGGGATAATTTAAAACCTCCTCTCATTAAAGCTAATTTTTGTTCTTCCAGTTGGGTAATTCGGTACTGATTAAAGCCTGCGTAAGAATTTGCAAACGTTTCAGTGTAGTACGTACACTTTTTATTTTATAAAATGTATATTATAAACAAAGTGCTGTATTCGGGATAGTAATCCCTCTTGTAGGAGTCTTAGTTTAAGGAAGTCCGCGCTGAGTAGCTCAAATAAAAACAAAACGAGTTGGCTAGCTTATTCTCTCCTAAAAGTCGTTATTGATGTTCGTCATTCGGCATTGTAAGGACAATACGCCAGATTGTCCTGCGTTTCCCGGCGAACATATAAACACGAGAAATGCGATGGCTGCCCAAGACCGTGCGTGCGCCCTATAATTTTCTCTCCGCGTTTCTCCCGATCCGATAGTTTTCCATCCCCTCTCAACTCATGGTCGCTCTCTCGCTCTTTTCTTCGTCCGCGTTGTGCTTTCCATCCGATCGGTTCGCAGCGTCGCCGTGTCGAGCGCTGCGCATCACCATTTTCCCAGAGCCGAACCACCACCACCACCACCTCGGTCCTCGCCACCAGAGTACACTCAGTTCAGTAGGTGATTTGGTACTGGCGTTATTGTTTTGTTTATATCGCAAACGTCTCCGTCTTCGTTATCGCAGGCGGCGTTGTTTCATCCAGTCTTGACGGATATTTTTATTATTATTCTTATTATTATAAGAACATTATTAGGTTTTCCGGTGAAGTTTGTTATTCGTTTGGAAGGTTCGAGGAAGAGCTTGGATTATTATAAGCCGGAGATTTCTCGGTGTAATTAGTGATAGAAGGAATCCTGGAGAAGGATTTCGCATCACGACCCTGAGATTACCTGGACACGTTGACTCATCGATAGCGCTTTTAAACAGGTAACAAATATTTATTGAGATAGATTAATTGGTTCCGAAATATGGGAATATCTTTTTTTAAATAAATAAATTAATTTTCACTTTCACTTCGTATTTATTTTCGATTTATTTGTGCAGAGATTTGTAAAATTTCACGTTTTACAGTAAATTTAAACAGAAATTATTATCGTTGTGGTTAGCTCATATTCAATCGTAACATTTCTGTATTTGGGAAATGTTTAAATTAAAATTAATTTTAAATCAATTTGTTTATTAGAAAAACACGATGCTAATTTTTTTTAAATGCTTACTGATGTTAAACTAGTCTATGTGTGGGTATTGTATTTCCTATAATAAATATAAAATGATGTCAATGAGGATGTCGGCAGTTAACTGAAAAATAATGGAAGGTCATAAGATAAAATGGTATGTTTAATTTACCTGAAATAATAAAATTTATGTATAATCAATTTATCTTAAATGTTTAAATGAGAAACTGGAAATGGATGTTTTTTGAATTTACCTTTCAACAAATTCACTTTCTTGTTGCAAAGTTCGAAGTTCACGCCGTCCACGTACGATATTATAAAACTAAAAACTTACAAACATAAAATATAATTTGACTTTGACAACAAGTGGGTGAAGTTTTTTAAAAGTTACTTTTTACCGTTATGTTTCTTTTTTTACGTCTCGCTATAAAAAGAAAAGGAAAAAAGTCTAAATGGTTTATGAAAGTTTGCTCTATAAAAGTGTATTGTACCCTCATATTTCTTCTTGCTTTCTTTCTTTATGGTATACTTACTAGGATTAATTCTGACGATGAACGGGCCACATAAGAAAAAAATGTATCGCATTTTATGACAATAGAAAAGTCTGCCGAAACTAGGAGTTTAAACGTTAACATAACTGGAAATTGATTCGGATGTAAAATAAACGTCGCACCTCCGTATTAAGCAAACCGGATCAACTGAACGGATTTGATCCTGTTCATAAATTGTTTTCAGAAACGGATTAGGTTATCGAATATACTGGATATCAGGTTCCAACTGGTTGTTGTTTACTACTCTATAAATGCATAAATATGTGCAAAATTTAAAAAATCCTCCAAAACAAATAAGAATTTCTGATTCCTTTGACAAAAAATACGTATCATGACGGTCATTTAATGCCTTAATTATGGCTTAGTTATAAATATGGAATCAACAGAAACAACTACTCCGAGGGCTAATACCCCTACCGACATTGAATTACACTATTGATTCCGATGGACTTCTAGACGAAAATATAACATATTCAAAAAAGAAGAAATGAAAATCCTTATTCGTCTAAATTTTATAATATAGCCTGTAAAGACCTTTCTGCCAGCGCCCACCTGATGAAACCCGATAGGTCGAAACCTGTCGTGAGAGTGGCTTTCGGTTCGTTGTGGCTACTTGGTAGGACGCGTTCAAAAATTGAGGTCTTTGATCTTAAAATTTAGACGAATAAGGATTTGAATTCCTTTTTTTTTAAATATATGCCTTAGTTGTTTAATTTGTTGATTACACGGGTCAACGAAATTAGAAACTTGAACCTGGCCCCAGAGTTACACTAGTGAATTGAAATTTATAAATTTCCTAATCTCAAAGCCAAACAAGCGAAATTATGATAATTAGGATCATATGGTTAATATATTTCAAAATTTATATGTACTAGGGTCAGCGAACAGAGATTGGTCGGAAATGACTTCTCTCCTTTGCTTATTTTGTTCTTGTATTTCACGTAGTACTGCTCACGAAAAGATGAAAAATTGCGTTTTGTAGAATTTGAGGTCAGGATATCTCGTTTTGACGTGTTAAGGAAATTCTAGGACCCAAGATGTAGCATCGGAAAGTAAATCGGAAATAACATCTCCGGTGTTAGTTTCCTGATGCACGTTGACTGAACAGTGATCGGTCATGTAACATATGTACTTAAATTGTAGTTCCTTAAAACAAAATCAAATCTACGTTCTTGGTGATGCGGTCAGGGCAGCAGTCCCCACCATGCTGCCCTGCCACCATTTTTCTCTCGAACTAATTAACAATTTTCTTAAGCAATATTTCACGTCTTTCCGATTGGTGCAAGCCGTTTTCCGCGGCCTGTCCTCATTTGCAAGCTATAAGCGTTACAAGTTTTTGTACAAAATTTTCGCATAGAACTACAGCATATTTTTTTTTTCAAATATTGAATTGTATCGACATCTACTTTATGGAACTTCATTATCGTGGATATTTTGTCACAAATAAAACAATTATGGTTCCACTTTAAATCACTTTATCCTTTACAATTGTTTCCCTTAAATGTAAGCATCTTCATCTTAAATTAAAATTAGTTACATTAAATTAAATTTAAAAAAATAATTAATTAAGACAATTAATGCTTCTTCCAATGATGCTTATGTTTAAGTGGAACAATTGTAAAGAATAAAGTCATTTAAAGTGAAACTGTATTTGTTTTATTTGTGACAAAATTTCCATAAATTTTTTGATACTATTCTTCTATGGTAAATAATTAGCGTAAGAATATTACATAATCAACAGCGAGGTTGGACACTTGTTTCTGATTTGCTATAAATCGTCCTGGACTGCAACTTGATGAAGTCCAGGTATTTGTGTTGAATCTTGATTGAAGTAATGTTTGTAGGTCGTTTGAATTAATGTCTTTGAGCAGGTTTTATATACATATATTTACACTTTTTACAATGATAATACTGGTAGCAACTACCGGAAGCGTTGTGTCACGATTGAGTTGTTGCTTGAATATTATTAATTGATTAGACTTGGTGGTTGATATAAGTTGAATATAGCTGATAGATAGATAGTTTAATATGAATTGATATTGTTTGTTATTTCTTTTTAGAAAAAGGTTATTTATAGATTTTAGAATAAGTTGGAAAGGGATGGAGGTGTGGTTAAATTTGGTGAGAACAATGATAATTTGTATTACAAGTGAGGAAGGTGGAATTTGAAACTTGTTGTAGCATATTGGTTTAGGGTTATAAATGTGACGGAAATTTGATACAAATTGACGGATGTTACGATTAGGAGGTTGACAGTTACAGCTAGAAAAATTATTGGAATTTATGGGCGATTTATGGTAGTGCAATTAGGAAAGGATTCGAGACTAAATTGACAAAGGAAAGGAAGTGGTAATAAATGAACAAATGAGCTAAAAATCAGAATTTAGAAAGTCAGCGTGAAAACGTTACGCATCTTGTAATGATAATAAAGCAGTTTGTGGTCCAAGGGACGCAACAACACTGGTTATGCAAATGCACTGGGAAATTTTGAAATACTTGCCCATCTTCTTTTTGTACTTTGTTTTTCAATTTTATTTCGGTTGTAATCTTTTTTAACGGTCCAAGCTCGATCAATAGGAAACCAGAAAAAGCTTATTTAGATTAAAGTTTGACTTTACTATGCGGTTCTCGCCTCCTTTCAGTATAATAGGGATAGTTAAAATACCACAAAAAAAATTAAATAGTGCGTTACTGTCTCATCACTTTTAAGTTTATTTGGACCACAATAAACCCTAAAATATATCCGCTATAGTTTATGTACATGTAGACAATAAGGTAAGGGTAGCAGTTGCTACTTGCCGAAGACGCGCCACTGTAATTTACATATAGCTGAGGGTTGTAGATTACTACCTGCGAACATTTGTCCTGTCCTACAGCATTTAACTTTTTTAAAACACTTGTATCTTTTATTGCTAAAAACGTAGGAAATTGTTGTTGTTGTTGTTGAATGTTTCTACACTAGTTGCGCTTTATTGTGACACAAAAGCAATAAAAAGTAGGAAAAAACTTTTTTGTGTTTCACGTACACTGTAGTGCAAAGCCGGAGGGTAAGGCGTAAGGCCCTCTTCAGCCTCCTTGCAGGAATCGTGGGACAGAAGAGAAGTGAAATATTATCTGTGAAATGTATTTGCCTAAGTGATTCAAGAAAACCACAGAAAACTTGGACCAGAGCAGCCGCACCCGGGTTCGAACCGGTGACCTCCGTAATGCTAAGCAATGATCTAGAGCACAAGACCACGCCGCTCGGTTAATCGAACTACCAGACGTGGATCGCTATTTCGATCTTATTAAATCTCATCAGCACAGTTAATAGATGTATACCTGCATTCACCACATCCAGGACATACAAAGAATGTTATCGTTCAGGTATTGTTATTATTTTCAGCATGTTTGAATTTCCACCTTTATAATTATTATTCTACCTGTTTGGAAGGGTGAGAAGGTTTAGATGTAAAAAAGAGCCAGCAGTGTTAGATATACTCTACAAGGGTGTTTTTCGATTTATTGCTTTTGTGTCACATTAAACATCAAGAATTACAATAATAATCCTATAAGCTTGAATTGTGTTACGGAATTTTGTTTGTTTACGAATTTGGTTGTTTAACATTTTGCCACTTATTAACATTCAAATGACATCCCTGCATTGTGTTTCTGGAATACATATTGTGTATAAAGACAGACAACCACGTCGCTGCACGTGTCACGCATTTAAATTTTCACAAGTCCTGCTCTGTCGAATGTTCGTATTGCCCGTTTGCGGCCTGTTCGGTTTTATCGGATCGCTTTAAAAATAATTCATTTAATCATAATTGAAAACAGAGTTGTTCTAATCTGACTGGCTCCACTCAGATAAATTAAAACGAAAGCGAAAGCTACTCTATAAATCAAATTTTCACATAATAATAACTAACATAAAGAATTCGAATCGAATAAATTATATTATGTGTGCACTAGTTACTCTGTGTTTTGTATTGCCTCATAACACATGGGCTGAAAAGTCCTGGGCCTAACAAAGACAACACGTTTTTTTTTTGTTCAAAATTGGCTTTATTCATCAACGTAATCTCCATCAAGAGCAACACAATCATTCCAGCGCCATTAACATTTCAATACCACTTTTGTAGAATAATTTATCTTTTGCCTCAAAATAAGCCTCAGCTTTACCTATAAAGCGATAACCTCTTCATTTAAGCGAAATTTATTGCCGGCGAGCATTTTTTTGAGGTCTGCGAACAGCCAGTAGCGCTGGGAGCCAAATCTGGAGAATACGGTTGATGTGGGAGCAATTCGAAGTGCAATTCATGTAGTCATGTAGTTTTGCCATTGTATTGATTGACTTGTGACACGGTGCGTTGTCCTAATGAAACAAAATTTTTTCTTTCCCATATGCGGTCTTTTCTTTGCAGTTTTGGACTTCAAACACTTGGAGCATTTAACGCTATATAGTATTCACTGTTGATGATATTTCCCTTCTCAAGATAGCAAGATAGTCAATGAATATTATACCATGCACATCACATCCCAAAATATCGAAACCAAAACCTTTCACTTATCTCTTACTGATATTCACCATAGATTATGGTATGTTATGGCTAACAAAAAAAAAATGAAAAATATTGAACAAGTCCGAGTTGTATTACCGCGTGTGTAGGTACCTCTTCAAGTATAATTTTGGCACATTTTGGGTCGTAAATTCAATTGTGTACTTGTTTAAGTTACAATGATATTCATATTTATTGGTCATTTTATTTATATTGTGAATTTTGCAGAAACCATCAAAATTAGGACAATTAAGTATTACCACTAACTTCTATTCTGCCCAACTAATTTTTAGTACATTTTGAAGTAAAACTGGAAAATATTTAATTTTAAATTATTATCTTGCCTTGCTCGAAAATTTATCATTAATATTTTTGGAACTGTTGATATTGGAAACTTTACCACGGGCACATGGTTGATCTTATCACTAAAGGTTTCAATTCCTTCTTTAGACCATAAAAAGATCATTTTATATACAGGCTGTCTTATTGCTGCATACTTTCTCTGTGACTGTCTTAGAGTAAAATACTTTTTTGATATAATAGGGAAGAATTTAGAGTTGTAGATACTGTGTTGTATTCTTTTCTAACATTACTAATTAAACTTATATCATTTATTGTTTTATGACGCACTGTTAGATACAGTTCTATTATTAGCTGGTATAAATGTTTTTACTTTACAATGAGATAAAATGTTAACTTACTTACAATGTAAGGTGCAAATTTGCAATGTTTTTCGATGAGAATTGCCGGTTTTATTGACGCATATTGAATCGAATAGTTCGTCATTAATTTTTATGACGTTGCGGTTCATCAAACAATGTCTATTAATTAGAACGTTCGACAGTTGTAAATGAATTAACCCGAAAGTAGTGTTTACACTCGTCGTTATATTAATTTATTATTCGAGAAATATTCACCCGTAGCTATTGTGTACTTTGCTGTAAGTTTATATTGAAGTGGCATTGATGAATGTTGCTAAATAGGACAATACAATGTTTTCTTCACATTGTTTGTTTGAATCTACGACGGTTAGTTGAGATTACCCTTTATTTCTTGTTTCTAACTGAGATACAAAAGTTCATTTCACATATATTTTATACAGATTTCTTTCTATGCATACCTTCTGCATGGGTTACTCCGTTAATGGGAAGTACCCTAAGACTTTTAACACGTGGGGTGAAAAGTTCTGGGCTTAACAAAGAAAATGCGTTTTTTTTTTGTTCAAAATTGGCTTTATTGATCAACCTAATCTCCATTAAGGGACACAATTATTCCAGCGCCGTTCTAACATTTCAATACCACTTGTAGAACAATTTATCTTTTGCTTCAAAGTAGGCCTCAGCCTCAGCTTTAGCAATAACCTCTTCATTCGAGCGAAATTTCTTGCCGGTGAGCATTTTTTTGAGGTCTGCAAACAGCCGGTAGTCGCTGGGAGCCAAATCTGGAGAATACGGTGGATATGGGAGCAATTCGAAGTTCAATTCATGTTTTGCCACTTTTGCCATTGTTTTGATTGACTTGTGATACGTTGTCTTAATGAAACAAAAAATTTTTCTTTACCATATGCGGTCGTTTCTTTGCAATTTCGGTCTTCAAACGCTTCGACATATCGACGCAAAAAATCCGGCTTGTACAATAACTCATAAACTAATGAATAGAATATCATGAAATTTTAACAGCTGTCTTTTGAAGGTGAGTACTAACTGAAAAAGAGGTGAATGCAATAAAACTAGCGCCATTTATGTGTTAGGCCCGGGACTTTTCAGTCCGTGTGTTAGGTACATGTTAGAAAATCAAATTGGTCAAGTACCTAAGAACAAAATTTGAAATTCGTGATTTTCAGTTTTTTGCTTTCTGTATTTGTATCATATAATCTTCCTTCAGTGCAAATTTGAACGTCGTAGTTGAACTAGTAGTGCTAGAAGTGAAATTATGATAATAGATTATAAATGTGACAAACGGACGCACAATGAAGTGATTCTACGGAACCCTAATGATGAATAAATTGTTTTGTTTGGCCCCATCCTAGCTTCGATTCTAATATTAAAAGGTGTAATGTTTGCTGTCTCCAAATTTAATTGAAAGTCTTTTTTAATTCCCGTAATTTTTAAATATTACCACTATTAAGACTTAGTGAATCATCCACTATTTTTGTATTTTATAGAAGGCAAACATCAAAAGCCACCTGCGTAAAATAAATATTTCTGAAATAACTTTCGCTTGTGTATTGACCTTGATACCTACAGACATATATAGTTTCCTTTGGAGGAATGTGGTTGGTTGATATTCAAATTGTATGTTTTGTTTTATTTTTATTTTCGAAAACGAATGAACAGAGTTATGTTTCTAAACTATATAGTATCTAAGATTGATAGAAACAGATGATAGCCAAGGTCTTGATGTTTTTGAGCTTTCTGTAAGACACGAAAAGTTAAAAACAGAACAAAACTGTGAAAAATGGTCGAAAATGAATGAGTACAAAAAATAACCTGTACTGTTTTTGGACCACATTTTTAAATGGTGGAAGCGTAAGGCATAGAAGTAGTTTATGTAAATAACCATTACTAGTTAGTGTATTTAAGAAATATCTAAGGCGTAACCAAACACTAGATTCTGTTTGCGACTATGTAAGGTGTTTTTTTTATCTTGAGACTATAAGTGGTATAATTGTAGTATGTAGGCTTTCACGACCGGCGTCAATTGAATTAATATAATTTTCCGGGCTTTTGGGCCGTGGTCTATAGGCTATTTGGTTGCGACAGCTGTCACATATGACATATCCAAAAAAGAAGGAATTTAAATCCTTATTCGTCTAAATATTAAGATCAAAAATCTCAAATTTTGAACGCGTCCTACCAAGTAGGCACAACGAACTGAAAGCCACACCCACGACCGGTTTCGACCTATAGGGTCTCATCAGGTGGGCGCTGTCAGAAATGCCTTTACAGGCTATATTATAAATATAAATATAAATATGGAATCAACAGAAACAACTACTCCGAGGGCTAATACCCCAACCGGCGCCCACCAGCAAAAAAGCATGGAGAAAGCATTTAATACTGCAGCATGTAGCAGTGATCCTGAAATAGGGAATAGTTGTGGTTCGACTTTCTCGCTCTAACGCGCCCTGATTGGCCGACTCTTCCCTAGCTATATATCTCTCTACCAATGAAGCCGCGTTAGAGTGAGAAAGTCGGACCACATTTATTTCCTATTTTAGGATCACTGCTACTGTTTTAAGTGCTGCACTCCATTAAAGAACGTCAGTATCATTTCAAACATGTCAGTGTCTACTTCTCTTTCTTTGCGGATCTAGTCGCTCCTTGAGTACCGACTCAGATTTTGGTATGAATAAATTAGAGTATGCGCACGCACTTCTGAGTAGTCCTTTCAAAAATTGAGTAGCTCCTCAGAGTAATTTATTATGGCTACATACTTCTTTCAACTATATATATTACTGAATGAAATAATTGAATTCGTTCTCATTATTTCGGAAACAGTTTTAGACAAAAGTCGTATACTTTCGAAGGTAACTAAATGGGAATACATATTTTTGACCCCAGAAATGGTCAACAGAACAACAAAATTTTGTAATCGGAAATCCTCTAGAAGTTGATTTGTCCTTAATTTTTGAGTCAGTCAATTGCATCCAGGAACCACTAAATAGTATTACGAGGTAAATCAAGTATAAACGGTAATTTTGTAAAATAAATTTTTTGATTAATGGTACACACAAACTAAACATTTAAAATTTTTCGATGTACTCACCTCCGTCCTCCGTGGTCTACACACTTTTGCCACCGATTTGGAAGCTTGAATATTCCTTCTTCGTACAAAGTTTGAGGGCGAGTTGTCAGCCAATTGCAAATTGCGCACATACTCCTCTAATTCTTCATTGCTTTCAAATATTTTGCGTCCAAGTTATTCCTCAAGTGATCCATTAATGATTAGTCAAAACTATAAGGAGTATTATAGAGACTCGAAGGTTTCCCAGCCCATTTATTCATTGTCAAAGCTGCGGTGTGTGGACTGGTGTTTGACGCTGTCATGAATACGCGATTTTTGACGACTATACACTGTAACAACTCAGAATAGTAAGCCGCAAGCCGTATTCACTGTTCGTTAATCGTGAAGAAAATCAATGAGTAAAACTCAAACAAACCCTTGAGTCAAAGAAAACAGTGGCAAGCACTTTTCCGGTTGAGAAACGCCACTCCTTACTCCTTACTCGCCATTTTTGATTTGGGAGTGTTTGTGGATCCACGTCTCATCATAAGTGACGATGCGTTTCAGAAAAACCTCCCCTTGTCGAAATCGATTTAGAAGCCTTTCCCAGATCTGTCACCGTCAGGTTTTTGATTGTTTTTGATTTTTGGTTGGAAACAACAACAACCTTTGAATCCAACGAGCACTAACTTTTCTAAAGTCAATTTTATCAGTTATGATGGATTGAACACTCCCATAGACGATACCCACTTTACCCATTTCTGATGATATTTGTTCAATAGTTAACCGGCAATCAGGTGATCACCTTCAACAAGTTCTCGGAACAGCACGGATGTTTATCATGTCATTTGTGAGACTTGCTCTTGGGCGTCGATCATGACTTAATTTTCGACACGTTATACTCGATTCTGACACAGTGTAGTATCCCCAAACTGTGCCTTCAAACGATTGAAAATTTTCGATGGTTTAACGCCTTTATTGGTTAAAAACTTGATGATGCGCATTGTGATTGCATAACAGACGAAGGTATCTTCCGCTCAGTCATGACTCTACTGTGGACAGAACCGAGCACAGCTGCTACCTAATCCGCTTTCCCCCTTCTCATAAACCAAACAACACTCGAGCATCGAATCCTCTAGATCGGAATTAGGTGCTAATCTAAATAGTAAAGTTACAGTTTATATTTGATTTACCTTTGTAATAGAGTTCAAAATATAACAGACGAGGCTTTTTATTTCCTCTTCCTACAACTATTAAACATGTGACCTTAAAAAAAGTTGATTTGTTTGAACCAGTCTGAGGTACATATTTATTTATATTCTTCATGTAACTTCCAATCCTCGGCAAAAATACATTAGCCATTACGTCTTATCCAAATATACATTGGTATGTTACGAGATAGGATGAAATGAAACATGTGTGTTTGTAAATATAATCATTATACAGTTAAAGTATTCTTATTAATGCAAGGGCAAATGTTACAGAATAGGAACCTATAATTAAATCAAAGAAGAGGTGGGTGTGCTAGTCTCTGAAGTTGCTAGGCATTTAATTTTCTCTAACAATTGCACATCGTAAATAAGATATCTAAACGTAGAGTTAGTGCCAAAGAATGTGAACGTTTTCCAAGTCTTGAATGAACGACATTAAAGTTTATGTGCTTCACTAAATGAAAATGAGTTTAACATAAGAAATAGAATGGAGTGATCCAATGGCATCCATTTTATAATGGGCGATTGGTTTTTATTATTTAATGAGCTAGGACCATAATCTGCATGAAGGTTTGGTAATATACGAGGGTAAATCAAATATAAACGGTAATTTTACTATTTAGCTTAGCACGTATTGTTTGGTTTATGAGGAGGGGGAAGTCGGCTTAGATAGCAGCTGCGCTCGGTTCTGTACGCAGTACAGCCATTCCTGAGCGCAAGGTACCTTCGTCTTGACTTGAAATGACAACATCCGTGCTGTTCGAGAGCTTTGTGAAGGTGATCACCTGATTGCCGGTTAACTATTGAACAAATATCATCAGAAGTGGGCATCAGCAATGGGAGTGTTCAATCAATCCATCATCACTAATGAACTTGGCTTTAGAAAAATTAGTGCTCGCTGATTCGCTTCCACGATTGTTGACCGAAAAATCAGAAACCGGTCAGGACGGAGATCAATGAAAGATCTCTGAATCGATTTCGACAAGAAGGGGAGTTTTTTTATGCGTATCGTCACTTGTGATGAGACGTGGGTCCACCACTACACTCCCAAATCAAAAATGGCGAGTAAGGAGTAAGGAGTGGCAAAGAAAGGATGAAGGCTGTCCTGTCAAAGCCAAAACCAAAACCCGTCTCTCTGCCGGAAAAGTTCTTGCGACTGTTTTCTTTGACTCAAGGGGAGTTTTTGATTGATCTCATTGATTTTCTTCACGATTAACGAACAGTGAATGCGGCTTGCGGCTTACTATTCTGAGTTGTTACAGTCTACATTAATCAAAAATCGCGTATTGAAGCATACTACGGGGTATGCTCATTCTAAACATCATTCTCCTTCATGACAACGTCAAACGCCAGGCTACATACCGCAGCTTTGACAAGGAATAAATTGGAAATATAGCCTCCTTATAGTCCTGACTAATCACTAATGGATCACAACATATTTGAAAACAATGAAGAAGTAGAGAAGTGTGTGTGTAATGTGCAGCTGGCTGACAATTCGCTCTCAAACTTTTTATGAAGGAGGAATATTTAAGCTTCCAAATCGATGGCAAAAATATGTAGAGCACGGAGGTGACTACATTGAAAAATGTTAAATGTTTAGTTTGTGTGTACCATTAATCAATAAATTTATTTTACAAAATTACCGTTCATTTACTCTCGTATCAAGGTTAATGATAAAAGAGCAACCGACGTATAGTTCACTGTTCAATATTAAAAATACTAATATAATGATAATTTTTCTTGGAGATAAAGATAAAATACCTCTAAGGAATAAGACAATAGAAAATTGATTAAAATATATCTAGTAGTGTTTGCATGATGCACGTATATCGAAGGATTTAGCTGTAATTTTATTTATTTAGATTAAAATTCTATTAACGTTTTAATAACTTGAAAGGGTGTTCATTTTTTATCATTTATAATACATATTTAGTTACGTATTGTATGTGTGTGTGCAAGAAAAAGTGTGGGTATTGTCCGTTCTCATACGTCTACCTAGGTGGTTTTGGACAGCGCATAAATTAGCGCCAGTGCTTATATTGCAATTAAATCCCAGTCGTATTTCATTTATCACGAAGTGTTCATTAGGGCCTGGTGCAGTCGGGTAAGAAGTTTAATTATCCGTTACTGGCATATGTTCCGGTATGAATCTACATATGCATGCATAATATGTAAAGGAACATTTTATGCCCACCGATGATTGCCAGGGTCGTTAATACGTATGCATGTATAATGTGTAAATTAGAAATATCGTAAAATGCCTCCCTACTGATATTGTTCATACAAGTTTTAAAATACTTTTCGAATTATTGCTAAAATTTCCGCGTTTAATATTTGTGCGAATGTTATTTAGTTATTTATTGAGTTAAAAAGAAAAAGTAGTAAAACAGTTACATCAAACAAAACAATATGTGGTACACAAATTTTCCTGTTTAACTGGGTTGTAACGTAATAAACCGAGATTTAAGGCGATTTATACAGTTATATATGTAGATAGAGCGTAGTAAACGCAATCTGTAAGGAATTTCCATTATTATGGATGGGTTCATTAATGTTTTACTACAAGGTTATGGATGATTATCGGTACTCACAAATATCATCACTATATAATAATGTCAAAACAACAAATTAAATATTTATGTAGTAAATACATACAATTGTCTGATGAAGCCAAATTTTAGCGAAACATATGTTTATTATACGATATTTAAATAAAGTTTTGTGAAAATCTGTTTAATCTGTTGTTTTGATTATAATGAATTTTCGGGCGTAGCCGAAGTTGCCACCAAATTATACTTGACCAAAAAAGGTACAACCGATCTTGCCACTGACCAAAAAGGGTCTTTGAAAAGTTACAACCGATTGTGCCACTACCACCTAAGAGGTAGAAATTATTCCAATGAGAAAGGAAAATACATATTATATTGATATTTTATGGCATTTATTTAACAGTAATTAATAAGGATAGAAGTTTAAATTAAAATTCTTTAAAATTTTGGATTTTAACAGATTAAATAATTTTTCGTATGTTTGTGATTGTTTATTTCTCAATAAACATATATGTAAGGCACCTAGTGACCATTTTAATATCCATAACCCGGTGGCATGATTGGTTGTTTACTTTTAAAACCCCAATTTTGTAGGAGGTAGATCTGTATTTTTAGTGGCAACTTCGGTCCCACCGGAATTTTCATCAAGTAAAGATCGAAACTATTCAATATAATAATGTTCTGTTTATATATGGTGCTGGCTTATATATAGGTTTTTAAAGTAATTTTGGGGAGCTACACCCTCTTATGATACACAAGAACTTCAAAAATTGTTTCCTGTACTTAACCCTTTGTCAAGAGTAGCGGTACATTGACATTATCACCTCTCTGTCTGTGTTTTTCGAAATGTTCTTTAACTATCGTTGAATTTTAAAGTTTCGCGTTTTTGTTATAAATTTCCGAACTAGAAAGCTTCCCTTGTAGGTGCTTGATTCTATCAATTTGGGGCCATGCTTCATTAGGAACTGATCCAAATTTGAAATGTGGAAAATTACACCAAGCTTGAACCTGTTCGAAGAAATTTATTGTTCGTTAGATACTGTAATCATACTTTATGTTGAACTCCTCTTCTTTCACTTGGTTCATTACTGAAAAACGTTGGGTTTTCTAAATTTCCCTTTAGTATATAGTTATATTTAATGTAGTTTTTGAAACTACATAATGCACTTTCACTTACATTAATAAAACAAAGAAAATTTCTAAAACCTGCTTTTGTTTAGCCATACAATTACTTCTTCAGGTGGAATAAATAATGATGTGAATAACCTTCTACCTGAAGAAGCGATTCAATGGCGAATCGATATCGTGTCAATACAAACAGGTTCCCATTTCCATCAAGCGTATTAAAGCAAATTTTTCGTGCACTCAAATTTTTTTCTTTAATAACGATGTTTAAATTTGGCAGTTACGTGCTAGGGAGGACGTTTACATTGTTGTTTGAGTTTAATAGACACACTATCGTAAACTATCGGCGCCGTTACCCTATCTGTTTCATACCGAGTGGCGTGGTCTAGTAAATAAAAAGACAATAGTAATACGAGAAGGTTGTAGAACGTTCTGGAAGGAATACTGAAAACTATAAAAGTGAGTGCATTGGGCGGACCGAGTCAGTTTGTTTACATCGTGCGTTGACAAGTGACAGGAGCGATAGTCATAGAGTGGCGGCATTGGAACGCGAGTATAAGTAGTGGCGAAGAAGACGGCGATGGGAGAAAAAGATTTACTAGTGTGAAAAATTGTGTAGACTTGTGTCAATCAGAACTGTAGTTAATTTAATTGTAATTGTTAATAAATTTCGTTGTTTTCGTTCGTTTAATTGTGTTTTCGTGACTGAACACGTCATAACACGGTACCTTTGTTGCAATCTGAAAATGACTATAAAATTAATTTTCCGTTTTTATATTAAAGACAAACTTGACTTAACTGAAAACTTAATAGCAAGGCACAGTGTTGCGAAATAATTATTGTGGATTTTGTCACTAAACATTTGTTTGTTGTTATGTTGTTAATACGGAAAGAAATTAAGGCTTCATCGATTCCATTATGAATTCGTCATTGTAATTGTTGCTTTTATTCATTTTTCTTCATGCCTGGTACGGACAATACATTAAATCCCCTCGTATTTCTATTTCTATTATTTCATATTTGTTAATGCGACGGTGTGAGATATACATTTCTAAAACATCGGCATTATTACATTATTAGTGTAACGGTTTAATAAAGGTATCGTGTCGTATATCTTGTGTCCTTGTCTAGATAAAAGTATTTTCTTTATCCATTTATCGAACGTTCATTTCTTAAAAGTGCTTCTCGGAAGGTAGCAGTTCCAGTCGATTGTGGAAGACAGGCATTTCCAAACAAGACTGATGGTTTGCGTCAGGCCGATTTCAGATGGCTTTTCAATTCACTTAGGAAGCGATAAATTTCATGCTGATGTACTCACTCTTCCTTTCATTCTCTCTTTTTGCCTTTTTCTTTGGTACTCATGTCGTAATCAGAGAGGGCGCCAATGTAATGGGCTTAAAAAGTGACGCAACGTCGGGCCGCCCGCGCCCAAAAGTCACCTGTGCTCTTTCATTATGACGCATAAATCTCCCGACTACAGATCCGTACCGAGGAAGCACAAAGACTCTCTAAATTTATCTCGATTTTCTGCATCATTAAGTCCCCCGAATAGGACGTCATTATTATGGTTCCAGTTGATCATAAATTATTATAGTTCCTGATCCTGGGAAACGTATTTTGTATATATGTTATCCGAAATATATATAATACATTACTTTCATATGTACTAATTCCGAACAAACAGATTCGGAAATGACAATTTAGAAAACAATTGAAGTAATATGTAGTATCTTAGAAGATAGAAACATGGAGACAGTATTTAATACTACAGCAGTGATCCTGAAAAAGCAAATAATTACGGTTTGCCTTTCTTGCTCTAATGCTCTAATGATTGGCTGTCTCTTCCTTAGCTAACAGTATTAAATGCTGTCTTCATAACTGTATATATTTAAAAACTTGTTGCTTCTGTTCCTGTCAAAAAAACTCCAGTTGACACATTCGATTTTTACTAACTACTGTTGAGTCTTTCGACAACTATCTAGTTTTTCTTTTTGTTAGATAAAATCATTATTTGTCTTATTACCACGCTTTTTTGTGAAAATCAAAACCTTACTTTTAGTCAGCTGCTACACCTGCTTATTTTTATTAATATTGCTTTGTTATCATTATCCGCTCCTTTTCAATTGCAATAATCCCTCGAGTCCGTTTCTAATTACACCCCTGTAAACCTTCTATAAACTTTGCAGTAAATTTTATTACTATAACTGTTAACCGTATGTCCTAACGTCCGTCAATTTATTCTAAATTCCGATCACTTTTACAATCCTGTACAGACACACCCACAATTTCTAAATCTCCACCTCTGTCACTTTTGATCATAATCTCTTTTATCTAAACCACACCCTCCATCTTATCAATTAGTGTATAAATTATCCTTCTAATCAAAGAAACGACAGTTCAACAAGTACAAATCAAGAGTTCAATTAATCTATTCAAGCAGTTCAAATCAAGCATTCAATACTCAAGTTCAGTCCGAAATATCTATCAAAGGTCACTTCAATATATATAACATATAAACTATCATCATCTATCAAAACAAAACGTAATACTTTCACGGTAAAGGTTCTTTGTAAATATAAACTGTACATAGTGAGTGTAAATATATGTATAAAACGCACCACAGAGTTTAATTATAATATCAGTCTACCACCGATCAATATCTGAACAACTATATAATAATCACCTGGTTTACATTAAGTTGTAGTCCAGGGTAACTCAAAATAACTACGTTGTTAGAAATATATATATATATATATATATATATCGAAAAAACCGAAATCTGTTAATTTGAAATTTATAAAGTGTTAAGCTAGTTTAGGTAATGTTTTAAATTTAAAAAAATGAAAGATATCTAAATTTGTCATAGCTTAATGGTAATTATACTGGTAACAAAATTAGAAGACTCCAGAAAGAGTAGATACTTTGAGAAGGTTTAACGGAAGACAGAATTTACCATAACAATAAGAAATAAATTACTTTCATCACAAGCGAAGGGTTACACGGACCTTTCCTAACCATCCAACCTTGCTTGAGTCCTTTGAATTTCGTATCCAGTATAATTATTCATTTAATTATGTTAAATTTGTCATCCATTGTATAATTTTTTTTACATAAATTTCATAAATCAGCTTGGCATTTGCCTAGGAATTGTATAAGATTGCTGAATTATGTATGTACATTTCCATAATATAAATAACAGGAGGATTAATTAAATAATGAGCAAATGAGTTGCAGTTTATTTTATTGAAATAGAACTAATAAGTTTTAATTTCAGTGTTTAACGATTTTACTAATTTTGTAAATTTTCATATCTGGTTATGCGTTTATTTCAAAAGAGTAAATAGAAAGTGATTGATGCTTTAGTTTTGATATAGAAACGGATGCTTTCAGACTTTCGTTTTACGTCGTTTACTTACTTGATAAAATAGTAATAATCAAAAATCTCACTAATTTATACGAGGCATGTTTTTTAAGTAAATACCGTTTCGACATTAATAAAAAACTTTACTACATAATTTCTTTCAATATTGAGGCATTTGTCATAACGTTTGACCAGTGACCAGTTTTTGAATACCCTTCTCATAGAACTCTGCCGCCTGACTTGTTAACTGTTAACCACTGCATCACAACTGTTGACTTCAAGTGCAGGAACAAATGATAGTTACTGGGCGCCAAATCAAGGCTGTACGGAGGATGATCTAGAGTTTCCCAGTGAAAAAGTGTGACCAAAGAGATCTTTGGTCCGATTAGCCACATGCGGACGGGCATTGTCATGCAGCAAAACGATGTCCTTGGTCAACTTGCGACGTTTTTTGTTCTGGATTGCACGGCGCAGATTCCTTACCATTCCATCACTGATAATGTTTTGTACGTAAATTGCACAGATCTCAGATCTCACGATGAATATCAATCGGTTTTATTCCTTTAGCACTAAGGAATCGTATGAATGTCCGGACTTCACAGACTCTAACGGCGTTAGTACGTAGATGAGAGATGTAGGTACTCAGTGCGCATGCGCGGAACGCTGACCGCAGAGTTGCAGCGCCAGAATTTTAAAATGGTACTTACTCAAAAAACATGCTTCGTAGAGACACACAAACAGAAAAAATACATATAAAAAAATAAAACACTAATACGTACTCAGCAAAAGACAGCAACAAGTACATAATACAGTAAATTTTTTATCATTTCCACTTATTTGTGAATGAATTAATATTGTTTTTTGCAAGAAACCACTTATACAATTTGTTTTTGTTTTCATTCGGATAAACTCCAGACTCTTAATGTTTTTCTTTTATCATATGCATGTAATTATGTGTACTTGGTCTTGTCTAAAACGTCGGAATCAATGTATATTATTATTAATCTTTAATAATGAAATATTTGAAGAATATTTGAGTAGGGGTAATTTTTGCTTAGTGGCAAAATATTGGGGCGTAAAGCCATATCATCTTTTGCCGCCTAATTCACAGAAATTTTGTAGCATATTTTCTGCGCTGGTGTTGTGTTTGATGTACCTAACACTTTATTAAGTAACTATAGGATAATACTGTTCCTTTGAATAACCTCATTCTACCTACACTTACAGGAAAGTGGTTTATAATTTACTTATCAATTTTCATACCACATTTTCTTTGATCTAATCAGGTTGCATGTCACGTGACGGCTAGGATAAAGTAAAAGGTAAATTCAGCGGTTTTCTCGCTTAAAATACTTTGAAATAATGTACCATGTGGTCTTATGTATTGAACGTTATTTATTAGAATACAGGATGTCTTAAAAACCTTTTTAAAATGCTAACCCGGTAGAAGCAGATCGACGTAATCATAAAGTTACTATAGTGCTACCACAAATTAGAGATAAATACATAACGGGGAAGTAACAGACATGTTACTTAATAGCAAGGGGAAGGGCAGTGGCTGATACTTAACCTAAGTGTGGAAAGTAAAACTAAAGGTGGTCATTCTTCATCTTAAGCATTCCGCCACTGCTTTCTTTTGCTAACTTACCCGTTATGTATTTATCTCCAATTTGTGGTGGCCCTATAGCGTAGGCAGGTCAGATTTGTAAAGGAAATCGGTGGAGCTATTTCATACGAAGATGCAATTTTCAGCAATTAGCTCCTCAATTTAAACTTCTAATTAATGGATGGAACTAAACAACTTTCGATATCCAGGATGTTGTAGTTTAATCGGAATTTTTAATTAAGGATCATGAAATTTAGATGTGTCAGACATGTTTAAATGTTAATATTCGATCATAGATTGGCTGTGGTAGTGGATGTGGCTAAGCGCCATCGTCCAAATTTGGACGAGTTCAACTTGTACTTATATAATTCTGGAATCTCTTTCCATTGTATTGAATTGGCGGAAGTATAACATATTGAAATAAACACACAGTTGATAACTTCCACAATTTATTAAATAAACTTAACACGTGTTTCGCCAACACTGTGGCTTCTTCAGAAGTACAAAATCTACTAAAAACTACCTAAGAATAGATGTCTATAAATAGGGTGGTGCATCTTCATTAGAGTGAGGGAAAAGATTTAATAGTGGTGAGAGGTTTATATATACTTGGTCATCAAGTAATATGTCTGTATTTTTATATTTGTTAATTTCTTTAGATTCTAATAGTGTAAGTTTTAAACTTTTATTTTCAATGCGTAAAATTTTTAAATCTAAATTAAATATATGGTTATCTTTTAACACATGTTTAGTTAGAATCGGTTTTTTAATTTCTATATGATCTAAAATGTTTTTATATATAATTATTATATTAATTATATTATTATATTATTTTGATAATTATCAAAACCAGGCATATATCAACTCAATTGCGGTTCTTGTTCAAAAATTTATATGGGTCAGACGGGAAGAACGAACATTTTATATCATATATTAACAAAAAAAACCTATTCTAACTATGCTAAACATGTGTTAGAAGATAACCATTTATTTAATTTAGATCTAAAATTTTTACACATTGAAAAAGAAGCCACAGTGTTGGCAAAACACGTGTTAAGTTTATTTAATAAATTGTGGAAGTTATCAACTGTGTGTTTATTTCAAGAATTTCTTTCTATTTGATATTTCTTGACTAATAATTAGTAGATTGTTATATTCACTTAATTTGAAATTCACTGTCCTCAACCATTTCCCGACAAATAATATGTTTCCTACTTTGTTTTACTTATCTATTAGTAATTTTTTGTGTTTTTGACATTCTGTGTTTTTTATTTCTTAAATAAATAAGTAAAATATATTTCTGTTCTAATCTAATGATGGTTAACTAATATTAGGGATAATAAAGTAATTGGTTCTTACCTTAATTACTTCTTAATTTAAGTGTTTTATGAGGCAGCATTAATTATATTTTTCCACTTCTAACGTTATTTTCTTGTTTTATTTTTCTGCAATGGAAGAATCCTGAATCGAAAATATTATTTTCTGAAGCAACTTCGACCATAAAAATCCATCTGTTGACATTTACGGAATTGTTTATATGACACTATCCATTTTTAATTACTTTTTGCAGCAACGAACGTACATAAATACGAATTTCTTTAATTTATATTTCAGGATCCGATCTATTCTGGAAAGACAGTTAAAAATAATTTTTATGATGTACTAACATCTAGAATTTTCATTACCATTGCCATTACCTTAGTTTATTTTTAATTATAATACATGTGGCTCAAAGGTCGTATCTTGATCGAAAAAAAACAATCAAAATTTCTGTTTGTAATGGTGAAATTGTCGTTAAATATAAAATGTATCAATAAAATGCACTCTGATACTTTTTTGAGTTAACTAAAAAGCGTTTATGTGGTTGCTATGATATGAATTTTGCATTGTGGGTTAATTTAAGAAGCTAAAAACAATTAATGTAGTTTTTCGGTTAGTGATCGTTTTCGGTCTGTTATACACATTTAATAACTTTATGTATAATATTATACAACGTAGATGAATTATATACCTACTTAGTATTTTCTTTTTGTTTCAGGTAAGAATTATCGGGAAGTAATTGAAGACGCTACAATGGTATGTTTAATGTTAAAAGTCTTTATAAATAAATATATGTGCGTATGTACATGTATTTGTTTTACACATTTATTTGATCGCGTAAATCATCATTCATGTTGGATATTTCATACACATTTTTGCAAAATATTTATAGGAAGTCGCGTTTGCAAAGCACAGCCTGTCGATCAATTTTCTATCGTATGGTCCTTCGAGCCGGATTTTCCGAAGTTATTTATAATATACTGACAGTAGGGTTGAAAGTTGTCGTTCTTGTTATTAGAGATTGAAATCAGCTCATTCGAGACGAGTAACAGCCGTGTTCCCGATTGGATTATAGGGGTATTTGCGGTGTCGTCTTTCGTCAGGAGCGGCGGACGTCATCGTTTCACGCCCAATTTCCCAATTAGAGGTTTTGTTTCGGTTGCGACTACGCCCGCAACTAAATTCACCCGGCGACAGACGCCTCAGTAGAAGGGGGGAGTTAAAAATAAGCGGACGAAGGTGTACATCGCAACCAAACTGTAAAATTCATTTTGCAATACGCCTAGGTGCATCACGAACCCCACAGTTTTGATTTGTATTAATTATACAATTGATGTAACGATTGCAACTACCCTAGAAAGCCGAGAACAGCTAGGGAATTTCAATATAGATGTAATACACAGGAATATCAGGTAATACTATGAAAATTATCGGGGATGTGTTTGCTTATACGAATTATTTGCGCCCGTTATAAGTAATGAATTTGATACGCTTAAGTTATAGAAAAATAACAATAACACAAACATTAATATGTATTTGTCTATGATATGGTATTTAGGGATTGCCATCCAGCAGCGTCATTAATCCAGTTAAATTTTTGCTGAACCAACATGATTCCAGCGCGGATTCTTCCTGGTGCGCTGTGTATTTTTTCGGAATAGAGAAAGAGACAGACTGTTCTTGTTTCTAAAAACAATTAGAAATTAATACGAAAAGCAGGATAAATATTAAATAATAAACCTAGAATTGTCACGGAACTTACTAATGCATGTAAAAGTTAAGGAATATTGTTGAAAATATACTGTTTTTCAACAGTGTGAGGATAGCTGCGTAGTTGCTACTTAGCGAGGCTTCCTGGTCTCGGCGGTCGCCGGTCTTGGCTGATTGGGACGAGTTTATACCTCGACTAGTGCGAACAGACTTGCACGGTGTCATTATTTAGATACAGTGTATACAGTTTTGAATATACGAAATGTAGCATTATCTTCGGACTTTATTAAAACTTGAAGAAATAGGGGATTGTTTCTAATAGACTGATAATAAAGCAGACCCTCTTTCAGGCCTATAAAACGGTTAAAACATCAAAAAGTAATGGTAATGCTAATTTATGTAATTTTAAAAATCGAAATTTAATGAGAAATTTTTCATTTTATACGAAGAAAAATAGGAGAATTTTATAGTTTACTTTGTGACTGGATTTATTGCAAATTCTGCCTGCGACATGTAATACAAATGTAATAAGTCAGTAATATCGGTCTACCTATGCATTATATCTACCTCTATATATTTTTTCCGTCAAACGAGATTAGACGCGTGCAATTATGCACGCCCGAATGTTGCACGCAAAAGATCGTGAGTGTGTGCGTCGTTGCGTTCGCGTTATTGTATGTTTGTGTCTTTATGGGCACGCGATGCGGTCCCGTCGCATGCGATCGTTATATTGTAGCTGCCAAGTCGGTCTTGCTCGAATCTACTGTTAAAATGTCGCCAAATTGTGTGAAGCAAGGAGAGTGAGAAAGAATCCGCGAACTATATTACTTTACGATCATGTCACTCGATCTATTAGGGTCGCTGATATGTAGTTTATATTATTGAGGAATTGCGTGTAGATCAGTTATTCTGTATTTCGCACTGATTTACGTCATAACGTCAGAACAAATAAGCTCTAACACACAAGGTTAGTTGTGACTTGACTACACATTAACCAGCGAACGCAGAATCATATAGAAGCACATTTCGATGTACCCCGAGCGCCATAGTCACAGCAGTGTATGTTGCGCGGCTGTCAATGTAATGACGGCCCAAGAGTGCCGTAATTTAATTATAAATTTGTGTTAGTGACGCTGTATCTCAGTGGTAATGTTCTGGTTGATAATGTTAATTGTTAATGTTAGTGATAACTTTTTTCTAAATGGTTATTCAAAAATGGCTATATGTAAACTACGTTTATGTAAAATGTTGATATGGCAGTACGTCGCTATCTACTTGCTTGTGCTGCTATTGCCGTATTTCATAACTCAAAAGTTCGGATTTATTTCGATTGAACAGCTCCAAACACTGCTTAGAATCATCGATCCGTTGTTGTTATTCACGATATGACCAACACGTTCCTTTGATACCTTTAGGGTCGGGTGTCAGCTGTCTCAATCAACTTCACTTTACGGTTATCAAAAATTATTTTGTGGACTTTTTTGATGTTTTCGTCGGTAACAGCCTCTTTGGGGCGTCCACTGCGCGCATTCTCCTCGGTGCTCATTTCGCCTCGTTTAAATTTAGCAAACCACTTTTCTACGGTTGATTTTCCTGGTGCAAAGTCCGAATAATGTTTATCAAGCCAAGTCTTGGTTTCAACAGTATTTTTTTTTCGCCAAAAAGTAATGCTTTATTAACACACGAAATTCCCTTTTATCCATTTTTTAAAAGTAAAAAAAGTTCTTTCAGTAAAAATGCTATAATTCAGATACTAATAGTGCAACAGCTGTCAAATTTAACACGCGTCTTTTGAAGGTTAGGACTAACTAAAAATCAAATGTATTTGATACTGGTAGTGCCATCTATTGGCCAGCTTACGAACTTTTCAGCCCGCCTGTTAAGTATGTGTATGCATGTCCTTCAATTATATTCCGTGCTCCCAGGCTTTAATTTCATCCTTAAAGGACAAGGAAAAAGAAGTTTCGTTATAGTCTGCACTGTATTTTCTGTATGCAAAATTTGCCTAATTATAAGTACATTTATGGAAAAAGGTGTAGATGATGGCACTTCATGGTTGAAAACATCAATTAGCACCGACATGCTAATTTTTCCGGCTTTTATTTGGAGAAGTCGTTTATTTTTGGACGTATTTCTTCTTAAAAAAAAAATGGGATTACAGGCTGCCCATTCACACGGTCGATTAATATTAAGAACAGAAATTCGAATAGGAATTAAATTCTCTGTTAAGAGAGACAAATGTTTGGGCTTCAATTGAGTTACAGTTAGACGCATGGTCGTTTGGGGGTAACTTTGAGTGGTGGAAGCGTTTTTGTCCCCTTTTTCGATCCTTTTTTTGTTTCTTCCTAAAAAGCCGTCGTTCGTAAGCGATTTAACTTGAAAAATGAACAGAAAAGGGATGTTAATAAACGTACGAAATGGTTGAATTTAGAAATGTTTTGCTAAAACATTATTGAGATGCAACAGAGGACGGCTTATGTTAATTCAAAACACAAATTTTGCGGTTTTCTTTTGTAGTTCGTACGTGTTTAAATTCGGTCGGATTATATAAAAATTATCTAGGTTTTACGCAGTTGGTTCCCATAAATCTCTAATTTGGATTTGGTAAAAAATGACAATTGTTTTACGATATAGTTTCAAAAGCAGAACAACAGAAAATTATTAAAAATTTCTTGGTCATACACATCTCGCAATATAAAATTACCCACTGCTCTTGGTTTTTAAATTCAATTCGTTACCGTTCAAACAAATTAATTAACTTTGACCTAACGACTAAACGAAAGGAATTGTAATTGTAATTTGATGTTAATGTTCTATAATTAAGGTACAGATATCGTTATTTTATTTTTAAAAATGTTAGGATAATTCCTCAATTTTCACACATTTCGTTTGACCTTTTGTTACCTTAAGTCATTAGTGCCTGAAGAAGCCAAAATATAGTTGCCAACCTGGTTAAGTATTTATTTATTTATTCATTCATGGGTGTTACTTTCCATGAGCATGATTGGAAAATGATCTCAAATATGCAATGTTAAATGGTACAGAATTTCAAACTTTTCACTATCTATTTTGTGATTGTGTTCTATACAGTGTGAACTGATTCCTGTGGATGTTTTTCTATTTTTGATATCTTTGATATGTTCATTTAACCGTGTACTGAAGTTTCGGCCCGTTTGACCAATGGAGTCACAATCTTTACATAAATCAGAATTTAAAGATACGCTGGTTATTGACCAATATTTGAGAGACACAATTTGATTTGGGTTTTTTCCGAAATACCTGGTTATGTACCTGCCCCTATTCTGTAATGTTACTGTTTAGTCTGATTTGTGTTTATATTTGTACATTTTTTAATCGGTTGGATATTTTTTTGCTATCAAGACTGGTTGAACAATGGGGCTCTGTATGGCCTGTCTGGCGGGATAAAAAGAGCAGATCCTAATGAGCCACGATACCTACAACAACATTTTGTATTGTAACATGAAATAAAGATATTAAATCCAAATCGTATGACTTTACGTACTTTCACAAAAAGTTAAATCGGTGTATAATACAATACACCAATATTCAAAAATAATAAGAGGCACAGCTTTTTAATTAAGGTTGTGCAGCAGTGAATAATAAGTAATAACTTGATTAAAGTTCAGTGCCTAAACGCAATAAACAGTTACCGTCTTCTTTATAAACAGTAACAGAATACACCTACTCTTGGTAAATAAATTTTACTCTTGACAAAGACTTCGAAAGTCGAAACAATTGTAGAGTGTTCAATAAACAAAAATTCAAACATTTAAAAGCATTCTTTGTGTTTAATTTAATATTTATTTTAAACGATTTTTCATAAATACCCCACCGCAAATTCAATTGAAATTAATAAATCGAATTAAGGTGAATGAGAATTAAGAGCAGAATACCCATCCGTTTGTATAAAATTATTATTTTTCTGCACTTGCATCACGTTTTTATGAACGCACATTGGTCGCTTTATAATTTTTTCATTATTTTTGGGTCGATAGACACAAAATATTGCGTAATGCTGGTATACAACACTGTGTGAAGGTGGGACTGAGACCGAAGGGGGTCATGGTTTATTGCAGATTTATCCTGAAACAACGTGATTGAATAGCTCAATTTTAGAATAAGTTTGTTTATTGGGGACTTGACCTCCTAAATATATTCAGGTCGAAAGGACAAGGACTTTTAGAATTTTAACTCTTGATGGCATGCATTTAAAAGTTGTACATACATTATCATAAATGTGCTGTACATTTTTTTGCATTTATCACAATTTACGAATGTGCACACCTCTAGTAAAAATATTCCGTTTTGAATGATGACGTGCAACCGCAAAGTTTCTTTTTACTTTTTCAAATCCGGTAATCTAACGTGATTTTATCGGAAAGCGTGCGGTGTTATTGCATGGGTAATGAAGTAGTCGAGTCAATGAAATATGTCACATTCAGGTCATATTTGCAAAATACCAGACCAATGTTCCACATGTGTGTACCTTTTTATAAATTTATGTCTCGATCAACATAAATGTACAATAACATGCCTATTGATTACATCAACAACAATTCAGCCAAAAATTACATTGACTATAAAAACTACAATGACATAGTTTGCACCGCAGTTAAGTTATGTTGAGTTATCCAATCACAATGTTGTTATAAACGGTTGCCAAAATCCTTCCTGATTGGATAGTAATTTCTTTTTATTCGACTTCTGTGGTAGCACGCTAATTATTGTCAACTAAGATTTTTTATTTTGTCTTTTATGGAATATTACATACAATGTGTTAACAAAAATAAGAAACAGCCTCAAAATTTGGGCGTTGCGGTCAGTTTACTCCCTGCTGTGACAAAACTGACCCTAAAAGTGATAGGTCAATTGCGCGCAAAGTTGAAAAAATAAATACATACTTTAATCTTCTTTCAAATAAACAGAGATTTGAATTAGATGCAGGTAAATACAAAAGTAATTAACGAAACATGTTAAGTATCAGCGTTTGTTGAGTATAAACGCAAGAAGCAAATCATCCCTTCTCAAAGAAACTGCGTTAGGTTAGGTTAGGTTAGGTTTCCTTCTAGGTATTTTATCTATGATACTAATTTTTTTAAATGTGTCTACTTTTACTCCAGAGAAGTATTAGTGTAGAGTTATATAAATTAAATAAAATTACCGAGCGCGCAGTTGACCCTACAAAGTGCGCAATTGACCTGTAATATTTGACTACCTGAATTTATTCCTGACTGCAGCGCGCTATCGTCCATTGCCCCAAAATTTTAGGAGATTGTAAAACAAGGGCATACATTATAGTAAATAATAATATCGTAAAAATATCAATAAATCATGTACATCATATTTTGCACGAGCACTTAGGAATGCGAAAGGTAACGTGTTGATAATCCAGAGCGCTGTTTGGAGTTGTTTAAGCGAAATACGATTTTTTTCGTGCGGTATGTGGCAATAGATCATACATGGATTCATTACTTCACTCTGGAGTCAAGTCCAAGGTCAACTTAGTGGACAGCGAAAGGTTAAAGAAGACTAAAGCAATCAAAATTTCAACAGTCGGCTGGTAAGGTTATAGCGTCCGTATTTTGAATATTATACGCCGTTGTTGATGCATTTGAAGAAAGAAATTACGAAGAAACGACCTCAACTGAGGAAGAAAAATACTGCCTTTTCAACAAAACAATGCAGTGCGTCAGAAGTTGTTCGTTACAATGGTCAAAATGCATGAATTTGGCTTCGGGTTACTTCCGCATCCGCCGTATTTTCAGATTTGGCCCCCAGCGATTGTTCACAAACCTAAAAAAAGTGCTTGCCGGAAAGATAAACGGCTCCAATAAAGAGATGATCGCCGAAATTGAAACGTATATTGAAGGGTTGCACAAATCGTTCTAGAAAAAAAACATAAAAATCTGAAGCGGTGCTGAAATGATTGTATTATTCCAGAAGGAGACCATGTTGACCAATACAGTCGAACTATGCGAAAAAACAATGCAGTGACTCAGAAGTTGTTCGTTACAATGGTCAAAATGCATGAATTTGGCTTCGAGTTACTTCTGCATCCGCCGTATTCTTCAGATTTGGCCCCCAGCGATTCTTCACAAACCTCAAAAAAGTGCTTGCTAGAAAGATATAAGGCTCCAATAAAGAGATGTTCGCCGAAATTGAAACGGATATTGAAGGGTTGCACAAATCGTTCTAGAAAAAAAAACATAAAAAGGCTGAAGCGGCGCTGAAATGATTGTATAATTCTAGACAAATACAGTCGAACTATGCCAAAAACTTGTGTTTTTATGTTTTAGTCTTGGGACTTTTCGAACCACCTAATAATCGATGTTTTTGATAACAAATGTAATGTGTAGTTCCCCAAGCGGAAATAGACCGACGTTATGGAGTAGTAAAATTTCCTTTGCAGTTTTCCGTCAGTCTTTCAAGTTCTATTGTTAATTTTGAAAGTGCACCTTGATATATATATATAGTATATAGTAGCTGCGTAAATGTACATACATTATATGTTCATTACAAAGAATGCTTCGATATTGATTATTAATACATTTAGTGAACAGGTTTATAATGTGAGAAAGAGAAAGGGAGAGTTCCCGCTACCACTCGTATCACTATTTTCAACTTGACATCGTTATTGGCGTTCTCGTTACGTTACCCGGTTCTCTTTTTGTTCAAGATTATCCCTTTGATCTTTTCTTCCGGAATAAAAGCAGCAGGCAACTTCAAAGGCGACACGAGTGGGTGACAAAGTTATTTACCGACAATTTTTAGTCTTGTACACGTGATAAGGTAAAAGAACCTCCAATACGAAGCGGAAAAATTATACAATGAGAATATGACAAGGTGGTGTCGGGTGTGGCGGATCCCGCCGTCGTAGTAATTTGTTTTTTTTTAATTGTTTATTTACACTATGTACACGATTACACATTCATAAGGTTCAACAATTTTGTACCCTACGTACGATTAATTTGATTTTTAATAAATAAAATGAACAAAATTCAAATTTTGTAATTTCCACTTTGTTATTTTAATTGTCTTTACAATTGTTTCACCCTACAAGGGCATCTTTAGAAGACGTACTACTGAATAAACTTTAAGATGTTATTATACATATGTACAATAGGTAACTTAGTCTAAAAGTGGTCTGGTAGGGGTTATGTTTACAACTTTATTTAATATTATTGATTGGTATACATTTTCTATTTCGTTCAAAATAATTTAATTTAAATGAAGTTTACCTCTTTCAGACAAAAATTACAAAATAGAATTAATACAATAAAATAAATAGCAATTAATAACGGTTACACGTCAAAACTTATAGACGATTTAATTAATTCCAAAAGAAAAACAATTACTGATTAGTATACACAAATAATTTAAAAAAATCTAACACTAACTACAAAACAATAACATATTGTAACGAGCCTGTATGTGTGTGTACAAGAGTGGCGACGAGTTCCGGAAACAGATAAGACGGGTTCCTCGAATACGGTCGTCGGTCGGCGCTTTGATAGCAATAAGTAAACAACAACATAATAGGAGTTCGAGAAAATACTAGAAGGTCGTTCCTGATTACTCCAGAACCTTCGATACCTCTATAAATATTATGTTGTCGACGGTCAAGAACAGTATAGTTAGAGACACAGTTTAGTTTAGAGTTTACAGCTGACAGTTTAGTTTTAGCTCACAGTTACAGTTTAGTCACAGTTTAGAGTTTACAGTTGACAGTTTACGGTTGATAGTAGAATGGTAATATAAATACGATATACCAAGTGATATAAATAGCGCATTTACCTTGTCATATAATAAGTGGTAATATAAATACGATATACCGAGTGATATAAATAACACATTTTTCTTGTCATATAAATAAGTTGTTGCATTAGTGTTTAAGTGTTAAGTAGCGTGTAAGTGTTAAATAAATTATTGGAAATAAATATTCGTTAAATAAATAAGTTGATCTAGAAAATTCGTTACAATATATTGGACACATTTCAAACAAAATCTCAGAAAAACTAAGAAATAATAACTTCAAAACAGCTTTTAAAACGGAAAAAAAAATGAATAAAAGTGGGGTCTACAAATTGGAATGTAATACTTGCAAGACTATATATGTAGGACAGACAGGGAGGACTTTTAAAGACAGAGTTAATGAACATATCAAAAATTACGCAGGAAAATCAACATTTATGAATCATATTAAAAATGAAAGCCATGAATTTAATATAGAAGATAATTTTAATATTTTACATTGTTTAGAAAAAAGTAAAAAACTAGACATTTTAGAATCGTACGAAATTAAAAAACACAATAAAAAAAATTAAATTATTTTGAACGAAATAGAAAATGTATACCAATCAATAATATTAAATAAACTTGTAAACATCACCCCTAACAGACCACTTTTAGACTAAGTTACCTATTGTACATATATATATAAGATCATCTTAAAGTTTATTCAGTAGTACGTCTTCTGAAGATGCCCTTGTAGGGTGAAACAATTGTAAAGACAATTAAAATAATTAAGTGGAAATTACAAAATTTGAATTTCGTTCATTTTATTTATTAAAAATGAATTTCCATAAAGTAACGGCGGATACAATCAATGATTTGATTTTGTTATGTGGATTTTGACGAATAAATGTGTTGCGTCCCTTGGACCACCAGCTGATTTATAACATTGCAGGATGTGTAACGTCTTCACGCCGATTTTCTAAATTATGATTTTTAGCTCTTTTGTTCATTTATTACTAGTTCCTTTCCTTTGTCAATTTAGTTTCGAATCCTTTCCTAATTGCACTATCATAAATCGCCCATAAATTCCAGTAATTTTCTCTAGCTGTAACTGTCAACCCCCTAAGCCTAACGTCCGTCAAATTGTATCATATTTCTGTTACATTTATAACCATAAACCAATACACTACAACAAGTTTCAAAACCCACCTTCCTCACTTGTAACACCCATCATCATTGTTCTCATCAAATTTAACCACACTTCCATCCCTTTCCAACTGAGTCTATAATCTATAAATAACCTTTTTCTATCAAAGACAAGATGAGACATCAGATCAGACGAGATCAATAACAAGCAATATCAATTAACATCAACTATCTAACTATCAACTACATATCAACTTATATCAACAAACAAGTCAAATCAATTAATCAATATTCAATCGACAATTCAAACGTGACGCAACGCTTCCCGGTACCAGCATTATCCGTGTATAAAGTGTAAATATATGTATAAAAAACCTGCTTAAAGACTTTAATTCAACGACTTACTTCAACCACAAAAATTCAACACAAACACCTGGACTTCATCAAGTTGCAGTTCAGGACGATTCAATGCGAATCGTAACAAAATGATATTGGTTGAAAGAAAATAAAAGGACAAGTTTCACTAGTTTATTTGCAATGGACTTCTGGTTTTCGGCAGAGAAATAAACTGTCTTGGTAGCCCCACTCTATTTTTCTTGTTTTACAATTATCTGTTAACACTAACATAAGTTTGAAATTAATAATAAAGAAGAATTTGATTTTGTATGAACTTGGCGAATTTAAGAAATAGAAGATTTGGAATGTTTGAACCTTGTGCTGTATTATTATTCACTACTTTAACTATTACTGCTATACTGCTGTTGTGTTACGTTGACCAGATAATTTATTACCCATGGTTGTGACGTATCGACAAAAGTCCAGTTGGTACATTTATCTGTCAGACTTCAAATATTTTCTATTCCCAAGAGAAATTGGCTCTTATCAACTACAGTACAAATATTCAACATCAAACTTAGTAGATAATTAATTTCCTTTATGTTTACAAGGATGATAGCTGATTACCAACATCCTCAGCAATATTTGTTAATTATTTACAAAAGGTTATTAATTTTACCTACAGAGTGTTACTAAATATTATATTATATATGGATGGTTAGTAGGTACATAACATATTTATCAACTCGACAAATTTGTTTCGGCCTAACAAGACCATTTACAAGAGAAATACAGATGATTACTAAAATTAAGAACTACTCTCTGATATTTAAGTAATTACAAATTGAAAAGTATATAATGACTGGTAAACTTTGCATTTTTAACGTTATTGGGAAAGTGTGAAAATAGACGAGAAACTTATTTCATTATCTTCTCTGTCTACAATTGGTTTCGTGTGATTGTTTTGTTTTCCGATACCATTTTGTGGAAAATTTGATTCAATTCTTTTAATTTTTTTCGAGTCATTCTCGGTTTGTTTGGATAACGTTCATTAAAAAGTCTGCAAGTTCTTTCTGTAATTTTTCCACATTCACCATATAAATAAAATAAATTAAACATATTATTATAAGCGGATGTAAATCGAACATGGAAATATTTTTAAAAGAAGCGGCATAAACAGTAACCAAATGAGCCCATGTTTCAGAATTGAATTCATTCTACTAATTCATATACTTCGAATAGCCCATCAACTTGAAAAACCCTGTTGTATACATTAGCGAAATGTAGTTCGTCTAAAAACGTCGTCACCATCTATTGCAACTGATATACCTACCTGAAGGTTCGGTATTAAATACGCGAGGATCTGACGTTTGAAAACTTGAGAAATTTGTTTACAAACTTCAGCAGCGAAAATTAGAAAGGCTGCATGACAGGAGAGAAGCAAAGTTTTGACGAAGACGAATGAAATATTGTAGGTTTATTTCTGAGCAATGCAACGTGAAAAATTGAAAAATGTTTTTGTACCTTTACGAAATAAAGGAAACGGGAAAATGGGAATGGAACCTGGGCTGATGCGATTTATGTAGGTGCGTTCCATTTTAAAGAAGATTATTTTTGCATTCAATTCATCATATCACATTTCCATTTATTTCATATTCATCCATTGTTATGTTCGTCCTTTCCAAATATTTTGTCAGAATTACAGAATTATTGTAAATAATATTTGTTATTCAATACGTTGTCTCCAGTATACCTATAATTCCGATTACAATTTAAAATCACGGTAGTTAATCTGTACACTATCGGGCAAAAGGAAAACAACATTTACAAAAAGATTTTTTTATTTGACTCGATAACAGCAAGAAACAAATGTGCTTGGATAGTTATAAAAATAACAACTTTATAAAATTATTAATTTATGATATAAATGATATCTGTTGTTGACCATAATCTTTTGGCAACGATGCTGCGCCATTGATGAAATTAAATTTTAAGCCTAAATGAAATAGATACATTCGTCCAATCATCGTTAATTTTATCAATCAAAGCTTGTGAATTTTGTGTTACAAATTCGGCATTCAGCCTCTTCCTACCGGTTCTCGATAGGGTTGAGATCCTGCGATTGTTTTCCGGCAACTGCATAACTTCGATTCCGTTTTCAAGAAACCACTCCTGAACACGTCGGGATGAATGTTTGGGATCATTGTCCTGTTCAAAAACAAATTGCAATCATCTCCCACTCAGCGTCAATCTATCCATATTCCCTTCCATAAAGTGTAATAGAACTACTACACTCCACCGAAAACAACTCTTCTATAATTAGCTCCGTTTCCATATTTTATTGTTATTGTAATATACTTTGGGTGAATGTCATATTAAATTGACGCCTTAATACACGCATTATCGCCATCATAATTAAAAAATTTGTAACGAGTCTTGAACTGCCCAATTCAAATTTTGTCGTGCAAATTCAAGACTGACGCGTTATTTCTTTCATATACCAAAAGTTTCTTAGCTGGATGTCGGTTTTAGAGTTTAACTTTAACAAATCTTCGTTGATTGGTCCTAGGACTAACTTCTAATTTAGGAATTTCAAAAATTATTCATGGTCCTGGCACCCACGAATCCCATTGAGAAATTTGACTTTCTTATCTATGTAGTTTTTCTAGGCTGTCCTGAACCCGACATTTTTTTACATGCCCTCTTTCGTTGTTACATAAAATATTTTGAACACTCTGTATTTGAGTAAGAGAAATTGTCTGGAAATTTTAGTCACACTCATTCATTTTAAAAAGACGTTCACCGCCATTTCTATTAGTTTTTTGGTGATATGTATGTTGTTCACCACCTTAGATAGTTGTTGACTGGGTCACCAATTTTGATTGTTGAATATAATGATAAATGAAATAATGCACATTGATAACTATGAATATATATTTACAAAAAAAAACACAGAAGATAGAACGAATCGAAAACACAGAATTAAAGTTGAGTAGAAGGCTTGAAGAGCAGATCGGAAGTGAGTAGATTTTGGAAATGAAAATGATAGGAAGATAGAGGGGAGCAAGAACTAGAAAGATAAAAGTAGGGATCCAATTAGAAGTTAAAGAAATCTGGAAATTTTGAGTTAAGAAATTGAAGAAGGGACAGATTGTTGAACTTTTACTTGAAAGATATGTACTATTAAAATGCAATTAAGGAAGAAGATGAGTTACAGATGTCATGCGGTTAGTAAGTAAAATTGAAACGTTAAAGGGATTATAGGAAAGTACAAGTAATAAAGTTATTTACACAGAGCACAATAGACAGGTACAGATACAAAAGATTTAGGTAGAAAAGTTGAAATAGATATTTACATAGTAACAATAATAGAACAATACAAAAGATAAGAATACAGAAAAGAATTCGAAAAGATATTTAGAATATAAAATTAATACAAAGAACGTAAACTTTTGTAGCGAATTATTGCAGCCACAGTTTTATACAGTTTTGTTTACCTTTTTTTCTAAAAACAATCATCCAATAAGCTTAATTAACTCATAAATTTTCTTTTTAAACATTTCTTAATCGTAGGACCTTTCTTTTTGCATAAAATCAGAAAGTTGTTTATCTTTTGTCCAGTATGATTTTGTTCCCTTTCATTAAATAAAATGTTTAAAGACGTGAATGCGAAAGCTCTGTACAAAGTGGGTGCCGTGCGAGCTCACAATCGACCAAAAACAACAACGGATCGATGATTCTAAGCAGTGTTTGGAGCTGGGAGCTATTCAATCGTAATAAATCCGAATTTTTGTGTTTGCGTCGACAGATCGACAGTTAGCCGAGTGGACTGCACCTGATGAGCCGACTCCAAAGCGTGGAAAGACGCAAAAGTCGGCTGGCAAGGTTATGGCATCAGCATCAGTATTCTGGGATGCTCATGGTATAATATTCATTGACTATCTTAAAAATGAGAAAACCATAAACAGCAACTATTACGTAGCATTATTGGAGCGTTTAAAAGATGAAATGTTTCATCAAGACAATGCACCGTGTCACAAATCAATGAAATCGATGGCAAAATTCCATGAATTGGGCTTCAAATTGCTTCCGCATCCACCGTAGTCTCCAGATCTGGCCCGCAGCGACTGTTTTCTATATCTCAGACCTCAAGAGGATGCTTGCTGGACAGAAATTTCGCGCCGATGAAGAGATTTTGAGGCTAAAGACAAATCGTATTATAAAAATGGTATCGAAAAACTGTATGACCGCTATAATGCTGTATCGCCGTCGAAGGGAACTATATTGAATAACAAAATCAAATTCTATAAAAAAAAAATTTTTTTCTATGCTAGCCTACGAACTTTTCAGCCCGCCTGTTACTATGTACAATCGATTGACTTGATTATATGAGGAGATAAATTGTATTATGCCTTGTTATTTTTCGTGGAACATAGTTACATATTTCCTGTGGATACATGTAGTCGTGCATGTATATTTGGTCAGGTAATAGATTCCTTGTAGAATTACTCCCTAATATGCAGGTTTATAGCGTTGTGTTGAAATGCAGGAGTGGCAGTTCATTGGTTTATACATTACAGCAGTCAAAGTACTATAATTACATTGCTTTTGAGTAAAACTACTTACAAATGCATTTGAATATTATTGCCACATAATCCCTTTACGACATCACGCTCAATTTTAAGGCGTGCCACATTGCAACGTTGATGCATGGATAAATCGTTTACTTCAAAGTGATCATTTAGGTTTATTAAAATTTTCTAATTTAAATTAAGTAAATTAAAAAAAAAACTGGAACTGATTGGACATCGAATTAAAGACAATTTGTTTGTCTTCTAGAAATTACAAGAGATGCAGGGTGGTTAAATTAGAGGTAGACAACTTTCTTTAGTCACCATTTTATTCGGAACAATTAATTAGTGTATACACGGAAAGTCGTTAAGGAGCGTTTTTAATTAAATTATTAAAACTTTTTACTCAAATCAAATTTTCGTTACGGAAATTCTAATATGTCTAACTAGCACCCTATGTCTCAGAAAGTGCCCTACCAACCTATCTCTCCTATTCCTTATTAACTTCCGGCCTTTGTTCGCCTACTTTATAACTTTTCCTATACACGGTATTTTCGTCATCCGCCAATAACACCATATCTCAGACGCTTATAACGCCCACTGTTCACATTTTACAGCCGTACAGAGCCGTGCTCCAGAAATACTCATTTGGAGAATAAATTTGAGAAATATGGAATTATAACAGGCAACCCAGTTCTCGTTATTGTGCCAGAAAGGCTCATTCGGACCAGAATATAACTGACAATGTCTACCCGGTGACGTTCTCAAGAACAAGGAATTAAGGAGATCTCTTTGCAAAGTATTCTGAAGAGCGATGTAGGCCATAAACGTTAAACGTCGAAACATCCAATTATTTTTATCTTAAACAGATTGGAAAACACGCCAAATAAATCATTATAAGTGCTGAAACACATTTCGACCTAAGTGCATTCTTGCTACTAGGGTGGATAGCAACCGTTGTGCTTTCACGAATAACCACTACAGTTACCCACGTCGAAAGACAGTTTTGTGCGAAATGTGATTAGGAAGAGTAACTGAGCCCTAGTTCTAACGCTACCGATCCTTTTGTGACCATAGAGCATAAATATGTGGGGGCATCATAAATGCAATAGTCGAGTGTTTTAAATATTAAGTGTACCTTGACATTTGTATCTCTTTCTACCAACTAGGTCTCGTTAAGGCCAGAATAATAAATGTTCAAATCCGCTTCCTATCTCAAGCAGGCTGCTAACATATATGGTGCCTTCATGTTTTTATGCTATGAAGTTTCTCACTGGTACTAGCGACTGTTACCGTGGGATAATTAAAGAAAATTGACACATCAAATCTATTAGTTATGCCTGAATAATATGTATATAACAGGCGGGTTAAAAAGTTCATAGGCTAGCATAGAATCAATTATTATTATTATTTTTTGATAGAATTTGATTTTATTATTCAATATAGTTCCCTTCGAGGGCGATACAACGATTATAGCGGTCATACAATTTTTCGATACCATTTTTATAATACGATTTGATTTGTCTTTAGCCTCAAAATAGGCTTCAGTTTCGGCGATTACCTCCTTACCGGCGCGAAATTTCTGTCCAGCGAGCAGCGAGCATCCTCTTGAGGTCTGAGAACAGAAAAAGTCGCTGGGGGCTAGATCTGGACAGTACGGTGGATGCGGAAGCAATTCTAAGCCCAATTCATAGAATTTTGTCATAGAGTTTAATGATTTGTGACACGGTGCATTGTCTTGATAAAACAGCACTTTATTTTTCTTCAAATGAGGACCGTTTTTCCGCGATTTCGTCTTTTAAATGCTCCAATAACGTTATGTAATAGCCGCTGTTTATGGTTTTCCCCTTTTTAAGATAGTCAATTAGTCAATAGTCACTATATCATGAGCATCCCAGAATACTGATGTCATAACCTTGCCAGCCGACTTGTGTGTCTTTCCACGCTTTGGAGTAGGTTCATCACGTGCAGTTCATTCGACTCGACTGACTGTCGGTGTGAAATGATGGAGCCATGTTTCATCCATCGTCACATATCGAAGCAATCGATTGAACAGCTTCAAACACTGCTTAGAATCATCGATCCATCGATCCGTTGTTGTTATTGGTCGACTGTGAGCTCGCGCGGCACCCACTTTGTACTGAGCTTTCGCATATCCAAATTTGCATTCACATTCACGATATGACCAACACGTTCCTTTGATATCTTTAGGGTCGGGTCTCAGCTATCTCAATCAACTTCACTTTACGGTTATCAAAAATTATTTTGTGGACTTTTTTGATGTTTTCGTCGGTAACAGCCTCTTTGGGGCGTCCACTGCGTTCATCGTCCTCGATGCTCATTTCGCCTCGTTTAAATTTAGCAAACCACGTTTCTATGGTTGATTTTCCTGGTGCAAAGTCCGAATAATGTTTATCAAGCCAAGCCTTGGTTTCAACAGAACTCGATGCTCATTTCGCCAAAAAGCAATGCTTTATTAATACGAAATTCCTTTTTATCCATTTTTTCAAAGTAACAAAAGTTCTTTTAATTTCACTAAAAATTCTATAAATCAGATACTAATAGTGCAACAGCTGTCAAATTTATACACGCGTCTTTTGAAGGTTAGGGCTAACTAAAAATCATATGGATTTGATACTAGTAGCACCATCTATGGGTCAGTCTACGAACTTTTCAACCCGCCTGTTATAGTCGGCCATGAGAATGCTTATATAGTATATTATAGTTCAGTTAACTCAAATTGTCCATACATAGTTAACTTGACTCGACTGCGGTGGAAACTACCCGATTGCAGTTTGCTTTTAGTATTTTTGAAATAGAAAACAGAAATAGACACTTTCTATTTTATATTTGAATTTGTATTTCAAATAAATCGCGTGTCTGGTTCCTTGAAGTAGTAATCTATTCTGTAAAATTTCGTAAGTGATTTTGGGAGAATATTGTCATTTCTGTAACCGACATGTCATCTAAATACTCATACTTATATGTAATGAAGTTGGATATGTAGGTACCAACCATATGAAAATATCGATCGTGTTCTCACGCGATGCATGTATATTAGACGTGTGTATTTATGTATGTAAGTGAGCGCCTAGAGCTCTTGACTTTGCTTACTAAACATGCAGGTGAATAAGGCAGAAGGTCGGATCTCTGTTACGACACGGATCTTTGGTACTGGAGCAGCGTTTCAAGAGCACTGCTAGCTGTTGTATAATGTGGCGTCACGTCCGTCGCGACGCGTCTTCTCGGTGGCACGAAAGGAATTCTGATTATGTGATCTAGTTACGATGGAATATTTGCTGAGGTTTATTTAATTTTCCAAGACGTCTCCTGTCTATAAGGAAATTACTGCGATTTTAGAACGAGTGTGTACAATACTTTTCCCTAGATTGTATCCATAAGCTTATGGTTGAGATATTACGGCGTAGTTTTGATAAGCTACACAATTTATTAATTTGTTTAGAAATAATTCGTGGGGTGTAGGCGTTTGCGGTTTATTTGTAAGCTTTGTAGTGATGCAGCATAGAAACATAATAATTTTAGAAAAACACAAAAACACAAACAACTTCAACAAAGCTCGCCAAATGTTTCGACTAACCAGCCATTATCAGGAGTACAACTATTGTTAAGTGGCTGTAAATATTAAAAATAATTGTTTGTCTTAGTAGAATGATGGTTCGGGCTTGTAGGCCGTGGTCGATGTGAACGGTTTCGTCCAGACGTTTCGTCAACAACAGTGGGTGCTGCGTTGATTACGCGGGCGAAGATTGACTGTCGCTGCCGAGACCTCGAGGTATAATCTTCGCCCCCGTAGTCAACGCAGCACCCACTGAGGATGACAGCCGTAGTTGATGACGAAACGTCTGGACAAAACCGTTCACATCGACCACGGCCTACAAGCCCGAACCATCATTCTACTATGAATTCCGGCCACGAAAGTTTACGTTCTCAAATTGTTTTTCTGTTTGTGTATATATCTGTTAGGTTTAGTTTGTAGGTACTTGTTCTATTTTGTATATAGACATCTCTTGTGTCTTATCAATTGTAAATACCTTTTTAAAATTCCAAACATAGACTTTGGCCCCTTTATGACACCCCTTATAAATACTTGAGAACGCCACCAAAAGTTTTGTACATTGCGCTTGGGGTGTTTAGCTTCAAGAGGGGGATATTTTTCTCTTTAGGGCGTTGTCTATTTTTCACGCTATTTAAGAAGAAATAAGCGAAATTACGTTCAATTCCATTTTTACATTCAATCAAATATCATTGTATCAAATTATATTCTATTCGATTTAAATCAATTTCATAATCTATATCCAAATCAAATTAAACAACAAAAAATCAAATAAGTGTAAATAGTGAAATATAAAGTGTATATAAAAAGAAAAATTTAACCAAAAGAACCTTCACAAACAACTCTACTGATAACAATTGTCGAGATTTGTTGAATATGTTTGTTGAAGTTCTTTGTGTTTTTGTATTTTTCTACAATTAAACATACTTCATCACCCTTGCACCGTTGAAAGTTTAAATAATAATAATTTTGTAAATAGTGTATCGTACAGGATGATTCAGGTAACTTTGCCGTCATTATTTTAAGGTACACTTCTTGTTTCTGCAATATCAGTAACCACCACTTTTATTAAAACTTAGATCAGCTACACACAATCACACAGTCAAGATGGTCTTTTTTTTATGCAGTTTGGACATTGCAAATTATTTTGGGGCTTCATCGCGGTGTAACCATTGAGAGCAAATTGTTTTCGATTGTCGTATAGAACCTAATTTTTGTTGACTTGTTTTGATTGCGAAGGTGTGTAGACGACTGCTTCTCTAGGCGTCAATTTCTTTGGTTTGCTTTCATATCATGAAGCAGCTATTTGTCGAGCTTTTTGTTGCAAGCAATTGAAAGCTCGATCCAATTACGCATAGTACATATATCGGAGCAGTAGGGCAATCAATGTTAGATTTAAGAAACATTTTGCTCATCTTAGGTTTAATGGAATAGAAAAATCTAGCTTAACCTGCCACATATTTAATAATAACTATAAAATGAACCGCAGTTATTTAAATTTTATTAGAAGGGTTGATAAATAATCCTTTCCTTGTATGCACTTATGAAAATATTGAAATAAACAAAAATAAATTTATATCAAGCTAGTAAGGCAAAATTGTATTTTTTAGTTCTAAAATCTACCACTGCAGATACCGTATCACTAAATAGAAATTGCACAGAATAGTACTGTAGGAGTAATATAATAATTTGTGTTGAAAAGTGGTACCTTGACGGTTTTGTTGCAAGTCCAGTCTCCAGTTGACCATCAAAATGCTGATAATTCCTAAAACAAAAATGCTAAAGACGTGGATTTTGTCATCATCCAAAGAAATATATGCTTGATATTATATTTTTGATACGTTTTATACAAGTAGTATATTGTAAAAATACTGTTTATATGGTCTTGATCTGTTTAGATTTGTGATTTAAAAAATTAAGATGGTTATCCTGAAGAATTGACTAAGACATCACCTTTCAGCGACATATTATAAAATTCCTTAGACTATAGCAAAACAGCCCGGATAGAATTTTCTATGCTATTTTTATTTTGATCTAAAAGCATTAATCTCACTTAATGGTTGGTACGAAAAATTTGAAGCAATTTTCTACATATTTCTCTTCAGTGGCGGCTCGTGGTCAATTTTTCGGTACAGTCAAAATTGTTAATTCTCAAAATGTCTTAAATGGTTTTGAAAACATGATGTCAGAGGTGTGACAGTAACTATTGGTTAAAAATAAGCAAATATATGACAAAAAATATTACTTTATAACCACAAATATATAAGTATATAACCCGATCTACAAAAAACTGCTAGCGAACAAAAACACCTCGAAAATACTGTATTTGCCTCGCCGCGGCTGTTGACCCATACCTTGCCATTACACTGCTTCAAAAAGCTGTATGACATAAACATAATTCAAATTAGATCGGGAAAACTCGGCTGACACTCGCTTCCGTTTAAAGCAATGCGGTCATCGCTGGCTGCCAGCCCGGTTTATGCCAACTGCAAACTAATGAAAATCAATAATCGCGCCGGCGATGTTGCGGAATCAGTAAATGGGTCGAGTTTATACGCTTAGAATTGTTAGAATAAAAAGGGAATTTACAAATTTAAAAAACAATGAAAAATATATTATTTAATTTATATCATTATTATAATTTTGTCATTGATCAAAAGACCGAATGGAGGAGCCGCGCCTGTTTCTCTGTACCTAACTTAACAGTTTCTGACAAAGTTATTACAACCTTAAAGGATGAAATTTAACTTCGAATTGGGGATTAAGTTTGCTTAATTTCAAGCAATATTTGGTTGTTGTATACGTATGTGGTAGCTACAGCAAACTTAATTTCAAGCAAACGAGATCGTACAAGTAAAATATGTTGCGATACAAGTTTCAGATGGTGCAGCGAGCATATTTAACCGCAAACATATTTGAGAACGGGTTTTACAATAGCGCTAGCTGGCATACTATTAAACCACATGGTTTATGGCTTTTGTAAGCTGGTGCATTTCCCTTTTTTTTTCAGTAGTAGTCTTTGTGTACGTCGTAATAATGCGTTACAGATTTAAGGATACAACGTTGGTACCATAATTCATGCCCTAACGACAGTTAAATCTTTCTTAGAACAACATCTGCTAGTGTACATCCTTTTCTATCTTACTACCCTATTTTTTTTAAATTCACTAGCAAAAACAAACCCTCCTTCAACCCCCACAAATCTAACTTAACCAATCCAATGTCCAATCAACTATCTAAACCACACCTTTTTTTCCTTTTTACCTTAACAATTTAGATCTTTAAAAATCAAAATCCGAGTATCGAAAATGACCATTGTAAATATTACCTAATTACATGAGTTATCAAAAAGTCCAAGTCATCACCAATCTCAATCTTCAAATAATATCAATTGCAATCAATTTAATCAAACGTACACTTCGCTCCACTAATTTCAAATTTCTCCACTAGGTCTAACAATATTATCAAAGTGTGTAAATAGTTTCGTTTCTTTCTTAATAAATTTTATACAGTGTTTTTAAATATTTTGTAATCGTCTATAACATCTCAGCCAAACCAATCCGTAAACAACTCAAATATCAAACAACAAAAGGAAAACCACCTACACTCCGTTAAGTCGACGTGTAAGACAATTAACAGATATGTTGTTGTTCAAAAAAGAAGGAATTAAAATCCTTATTCGTCTAAGAATCCATCGGAATCAACAGTGTAATTCAATGTCGGTAGGGGTTATTGTTTCGTGATATTTACGATTATAGAGATTGTAAATTGGAAACTTGTATTTAGTTGATTTAAGTTGTTTGTTTGTTTTCCTTTCGCAGCGTTGCTACCTTGTTATTTGCAAAAGTTTGTATAGTGAAACCGAGGATATCACTGGAGTTAAGTGCACAGTTAAACTACGATCGATTTTACATCTCTCGTGGAGAACTATATCCCTTTTACGTCAGCCGGCAGTTTAATTTAATTTAATCATCGAAGCACGAGTAACTTTGGACTTTTTATTTTGTAAATTCCTTCTCTCACCGCGACACAGTCGATTGGTAGTTTTAGAATGAACATGTATGTAAAAGCGAATACATACGAGTTCCGATTGAATCCGATGCTGTTGGAACCAGGGGCATGTATATAAAACAAACTACATTTATACGTAACCATTTCAAGTCAATACTGTAGGCAACAGATTATGCGTATGGTTGCAAAAAGAACAAGTTTTTGTGAAATAGGAGGGTTGCTATTTATATTTAGAGCCTTCGCAATACTAAGTGTTTACAGGCGCCATCTGACGTTTCTAATTGAAAGTTCGACCTATTTAACCATAATCTTCTTCAGAATGTTTTGTCATTTGAGTACAACATGTGTTATTTACAGTGACTTACGAAAAAAATTGAGGTAACTCGTGAACATTTTTGTGCGATGATGACTTTAGACGTGGATTAGTAAGACGGAGTGCATTGATCAACTTCGACTTTTGACGATGAAGCTCCATCCTTGGATGCTGTGAATCGCTGGTATAAGTCGTGAAGGTCGTACAAAATCAGTTGTTAGTTGTTGTGCCAGAAAACATTGATGCTGTGCGTGAACTGATATTGCAAGATCGTCATGAGACTTATTGTGAGATTGAGTCATCTTTAGGCATTAATATGATAAGCATTAGTTAGAAATTGCATGGACATTTAGCCGTGAAAAAATTGTTCTTGTTGGATCCCGTATAATTTGATAGAAGTTCAAAAAGATGCTCGTGGTCAATTGGTGCACCACATTACTCAAGAAATATAATCGCGGTGGATCAAAAGGTGTGTGTAATACACACACACCGTGACAAAACAGCAATCCACCGTATAGTATAGGTCTTCCAAGACGAGCGAAATCCGACAAAAATGATTTGTGCGTGAAACACTTTCAAGTAAATGTTTCTTAGGAATGCGTAGCTGAAAATGTAGCATCCGTGCTATTAGAGCAACGTATAACGGCGAATTCTGATCTGAATGGTACACAACATTTGTTTGCCAGAATTACTTGGTCAAATACGAAAAAAGAAGGGGCGACGAAAGATTGTTCTTCATCATGATAGTGCAAGTTCTCACACATCGACTGAAACAACCATCTATTTGACTGGTCAAAACGTTGAATTGATGGGTCATGCTCCTTGCAGCCCTGATTTGTCACCAAATGACTTCTTTTTATTCCCGCATATCAAGAATAAATTGTATGGACAACGTTTTTTGGCGCCTGAAGCAGCCGTTGTTGCATTCAAATACCATATTTGGAGGTACCTCAATCGGAGTGAAAATGGTGTTACGAAAATTGGTTCGAGCGCATCCAAAAGTGTATTGATCATCATGGAGAATGCTTCGAAAAACAATAAATTTCTGTCTTTTCATTATTAGGCTGAAAATATAAATAGCAACCCTCATATTTAGGAGAGTAGTTGAAGTGTTGTGATTATGTTTGGAGTGGTAAGTGTAGTGTGCTAAAGTAAATTGAATAGACGTGAATGCGGCTTTTTATAATACATAATAGTTAAATCTTTTTGGGCATGTTGTTGCAGCAATACGACGCGTCATTTCCGTGCCACTTAGTATCCCCACTTCAAGTTGCTAATGCCCGGATGCGCCTTGAACAACTATTCGGAGCGCAATTTAAAAATGCTCGTTTATATTTGATCCACCCTCGTAAATATACGATTTTTTAATGTTTAGCGGTTTTCGAGTATTTTGCAATATTAAAAGTTGGAAAAATATGAGGGATTAAAGTGCTTAATCGTTTCGACGGGATTTGTGATCTTGTATGAGCGAAATTGTGGAATAATATACGTGCTCATGCATTGCAATGAAATTCTACAACTGAGCGTGTTCAAAGGCAACTTTGACGACAGATACGTGTCTTGTATGTACGCATTCGTGGTAAAACGCGATGCACACATTATGCGATCAGATACGTGTACATACCTGTATCTATTTACCTCCGTATTTGGGGAATTGCTTGCAGAACTGACTTCCCATTGTTTTGAGATGGCTCTTTGTTCTTTACCGTACATTCAAACGTTTTTGTTTAAACAGTCGTTTTTGTCTGGTCTTCTGCCATTAGATAATATTGTGTACGCCTGATGAGATGTCAAGACTCTCTGGTTTCGAAATTTTTCCGATTTTATGTCTCGTATTTAGTAAAATCTGGGTTATAATACAATAATGACACCAACGTTTCATTTTTAGCGGTCGATAAGATTATCGCAAAGCAACGAAATTGTGACGTCGCCGACCCGTTTTGACATTTTTTTTTAATAATTCACTTCCCATTATGCAGTTCCTGATACCAAATTGAACTGCATTTTTATTTTATTTTTTGATAATATGTACTTAGGATTGTTTATATGTTATATGCCGTTGTAGAGCAACTGCACAATCCAGATCGCAAAAAGGACGTTTGAGTCACACGTGCCTCAGTAAAATAAAGAACTTTTAGTTCTTGGTCAAAAATTTATCGCAATTAGGTACTAGATGTGGATCGCGATCTCCATCTTGTAGGATCTCATCAATAAATTACTAATCAAACTGAAGCTGTCCCGTAAAATAGTCAGGAGATTAGTCACAGTTAGCACAAATATCAATAGATGGCGACGTACTGCCGTTGGTGCATAACATACACATTAACGTATTTAAAAAAAAGAAGGCATTAACATCCTTTTTCATCTAAATTTCAATTATTACAAATCCCACAGTTCGAACGCGTCCTACACACTAGACACAGCGTACGGAAAGACATGTCCCACGACCGGTTTCGATCTATCGGGTCTCATCAGGTGGGCGCTGACAGAAAGGCCTTTACAGGCTATATGATAAATATAAATATAAATATAGAATCAACAGAAACAACTACTCCGAGGGCTAATACCCCTACCGGCATTGAATTACACTGTTGATTCCGATGGACCCTTAGACGAAGATATAACATATTTAAAAAAAGGCATTAAAGTCCTTTTTCATCTAATGTTTAAGGATTACAGATACCACATTTCGAACAACTATTGCGTTCCTCCATATCGCTGCCTAATTTAATCTAATGATTCAGTCGGCGGGCGTTTAGCCACGCCATTACCACATCTTATTAATATAAATACGAATATTGATATTAACATAAGCTAAAAACAAAAAAGATTGGTTTTAATTGACATTACGGATTAAACGACAACATCGTGGATACCGAAAATAGACCATTTAATTGGATCCATTGTTTTAATCGTTATTTTAATTCTAAAATGTCCTATCACCTGTGTTTTTTACATAGCTATTTACGCTAGCACCATTGTCACGTGGCACTTTATTATAGTGCTATGGATGTTCTTTCTATCTCATTATAGTCGAAAGTTCACTCTGACCTCCAATTAGGTTTGTAGGGATGATTTCGATTAGGCGATATAATTGTATATGTTGTGTTGATCCTTTTTTCATCTTGGCTTATTACAGTATAAGTTGGATTTTGTTATTGAAACTGTTTAAATACTTTAAAAACTGTTGTTACCCAACCAAATACAGACGATATACATCATATACGTACCTGTACCAACAATTAGTATGTTTAACAATGGATTATCATAATGAAGGATTATTTAAATAAATATTTTACTTTATAAACATTACTCGAATAGGGAGGACGAAAATACCTCTTCCGGAAAGCCCGCTGGGTCCCTAAATACGATGGATAATAAATAACTTTTATAAAAATTGGATTGATTCAGCCGTTACTCTGTGATAATTCATCTTAACGATAAAGAAGAAACACTACTTTGTTTATTATCACTTTTTTATCTACAAATCCAAACTATAGTCAAAAGGATTTGTAAATAAAAAAGTGATAATAAACAAAGTAGTGTTTATTCATTTATCGTTAATAAATTTATAGATTAAAAGTATTTGCCGTTAACTCTTGGTGAAACATTATTATTAATATTATAAAATTAGTATTAAAACACTTGAACAGTTTCACTTATTTATTTACTTTGCTCTATAGGTATTTCACCGTGTTACGGCATCATCAGGAGCTTATATTAAACTACAGTGTTTCTTAGTATCTATAGTATCAATTTATATTACCTACTTACTTACTTTAGGGGTGGGGTTATTTAAACTAAATCTGGACTTAACAGAGGGTTGTTACCAAAGTCTATTTGGTCGTTTGCTAGTTTTTTATTACATTTTGTAGCTTTTCTTAATTCTATAATTTCATACTTATCTAGAACTGAAATAAAAATGTTCTGACTGTGTACGGTTTACATCTGGTTTAGCAACACATCTAATTAATAACGACCACAACATAGAAATAGAAAATGTAAAACTACTTCATAATTTAAAAGTCGACCAAATAGACTTTGGTAACAACCCTCTGTTAAGTCCAGGTTTAGTTTAAACAACCCCACCCGTAATGTAAGTAAGTAGGTAATATAAATTGATACTATAGATACTAAGAAACACTGTAGTTTAATATAAGCTCCTGATGATGCCGTAACAAGGCGAAATACGTATAGAGCAAAGTAAATAAATAAGTGAAAATGTCCAAGTGTTTTATTACTAATTTTATTATATAAATTTATAGGGTTTTTTAAAGCCAGGGTAGACTCCCAAGAGCTACGCTTATACTTCCGTACATTGTTTTCTAATTATTGCTCCAATTTGTAAGGTTTTTCTGAAATATATACCTTTTTATTAAATTGATGTTCCTTAAAAATAAAACAATTAATTTGTATTTTATATCGCATCTGTTTTGAGCTCTCAATGTTGAAAAAGGTGATTAAATTTTCAAATTTCAAGACGTTTATCTGTTTCTGTGTTACCTTACATTTCTCAAATTATAATACACCTTTCAGTTTTTCTTATTATCTATAAACGACGTCCAAATCGAAAAATTATTAAATTTTTCGGAATAGCTGATTCGTCATTCCGAAGCAAGTATTTTATTACCTTTACAATTTGGTGCTATATCTGTATTACATTTTATTAGCGAATGTTTTATTATTTATTTTATTAATTTTTAATTAGAGATCGTTAAATTTTGACGTGTTTAGATGGTAACATACGGTTGTAGCGGTCGTAGGTAACATATGCGGTGGCAATAGCTGTAGATGTGGCTAAACGCTCGGCGACGGAATCTCGCCGTGATTAAAATGTATCTGGTACACATCCACAACGGTACCCATACGTCCAAATTTGGACGGGTTGAAATAGTAACAATATAAATAGTTAACTGGTAGATATTAGAAGACACTTTGATACCAGACATCTGATAAATAAGTAATTGTAGTAGGCGTTACTTGTTTAAACTTTATATTTCAATAGGAAGAAAATAAACGAAGAAAAGTTTCAAATTTAATTTATTGAACACAACAATTGTTTCACCAATACATTGGCTTCTTCGGGTGATGATGAGTCTAATAAACAATTACAAATATCAGCTTATATATAAAAGGTAAAGACTAAATAAAGTGGGAATACAGTGGGGGCATTAAATTTTTGAAAATAAATTTAACAATGGAGACCTATTGACTTCGATTTGGTCGATAAGTAAAACATTTAATTTATTATATTTATTAATATACAAACTTTCTGTTAGATTGAGCTTAATACTTTTGGGTAATTCTTTTAAAATTTTGAAATTATCATTGAAGGAGTGTTCGTCTAGCAACAAATGTTCCGCGTAGGTAGAATCCGTTTTTTCATTGGTGTAGCTACGTTTGTGTTCACGAATCATATGCATGAAAGATCTTCCAGTTTGTCCTACGTAGACTTGGTTACAGTCACAACATTCAAGCAAATAAACTCCAGATTTTGAAGATTTATCAGTACGATCTTTGTTATGTTTAATAAATTTAGATAAAGTATTAGTTTATGTGATTTAAACAGTATATGTCTTAATTTTAAAGAAATATCTCCTAAGTATGTGATAGAGCAATACTAATTTGAATTTGAAGGAATAATGGGATAGATAAGATTATTAAGAGGTATAATGTTTTTTTATGGAGTTTTTTGTTTAGTTAAGCCAACTGGGTAACCGTTGTTTACAGCAATGTGAAATATTCTGTTTGATTCAGTATCAAAGTTGTTTTTGTTTAAGGGAAGATAAACTAGTCTATGTAACATTGAAACCTACCCATACTGATATGGTTATACATGTTACATCGTTTCACACTTTTAATCACAAAATAGCAGCTTTCAATTCAATGTTCAATGTGTAAAAGAATTACCCAAAAGAATTAAGCTCAATCTAACAGAAAGTTTGTATATCAATAAATGTAATAAATTAAATGTCTTACTTTATCGACCAAATTGAAGTCAATAGGTATCCATTGTTAAATGTATTTTCAAAAATTTAATGCCCCCACTTTATTCCCACTATATATAATAGTCTTTACCTTTTATATATAAGCTGATATTTGTAACTGTTTATTAGACTTATCTTAACCTGAAGAAGCCAATGTATTGGTGAAACAATTGTTGTGTTCAATAAATTAAATTTGAAACTTTTCTTTGTTTATTTGCTTCCTATTGATATTTGATAAATATATACTCCGAAAACGAATAGTCTAAACAGTAATATAAATTCATATCCTAATAATAATGTAGCTATTAGCTACTTATAAACAGGAATATTTTCAAGTTTCCGGTGATATACTTTTGCAAACGTGTACCTAGGGAAACCGGTCGATGACGATGACAATACCAGGGGTTGTTATCGCAGGTATCTACTCTGTGTGCCAACCTCTGGTAACTATGACAACAAGAGGACCAAAGTTGAAGTGTTTTTGCCAACGAAAGACACTTGATACCTCGCGTTCAAATCGTTCAGTTGATTCATTCAATTGCGTTATATATTCGGTCTCGTTTTGTTTGTCTTTTTTTTTTGTTATTCGCTTATATGTCGTTATGTTGCTATGTATGACATGTCACAACAAATATGTACTTTCTGTTACCAGAAATAAGTGACAAAATCATTTTGTCTTTCTAGCAATTAAGGAAGTCGCTATCACTAGTGACTAAGACATTTTGTATGTCTTTCGGAATGCCAATTAAAAAGCCCTTTTTGCCAAAATTTATAAACCTACTCCAAAACAGAAATTTAGGCAGTCCTAGCTTAGAATCCAAGTTGTAAGTTAAATGTAACTTTTAGTTCAACAATAAAGTTATCTAATAAGGTTAGACTCTTTTCCTCGCGATTCTAATTCAGTGGTGATTATATCAAGGTATTATTGTCTTTAGATTCGTTTAAAGAGACTATTATAAAAGATCAGCTAAGTGAATATCTAGTATTCGCGAATTCTTTGGGAGTTTCTTGAGGAAAACACTCCGCTTCTAGAGTTATCCAGAGAGAAAGGAAAATCTACGACGGACACTAGTTTATTTTCGAACCATAAACGAAGTTTTGGCTTAACAATGTCTAGTTATTAATTGGTGTTTTTTTTTTGTATTAGTGCATAGTCTGATTGTTTGTTTGTTTGTTATTCCTGTGTTGGTGTGTTCTGTGTGTGTTAATAAACATTTAAAAAAGCTTTTCTTCATATTACTTTGGTATTAATTTTATCAGTTGTGACGGGCAAACAGTTTTAACATTTATTTTCTTTTCAAAAACCAACCCCGTCAGTAACAAGTAAACGATTTTGATGAAATAAAAGTTTGTTATTATATAAAATAAATTGTTCATACACAATACTTGTTGTAAATAAATAAATAAATACTAGAAAATTCGTTAAACATCTGGTTTTTTATACAACTGTAATGAAATCATTTCAAGAAGAACAAAGGCGACTAAATGATTCCATGATGTGGAGATGATAATGTCACGAACTGTACTTGCGGTTTGTGTTGTTTCTGTCCTAATTAACAACACCTTCTTGGAAAAGATAATGGATATTCTCGGCCTTCCTAGATACGCCTCGAATACTCTAGCAACGACCAATAAAAAGACAATAGTAACACGAGAAGGTTGTAGAACGTTCTAGAAGGTATGCTGAAACTATAAGAGCGGGTGCACTGGGCGGACCGAGTCAGTTTATTTACATCGTGCGTTGATAAGTAACAGGAGCGATAGAGAGGCGATAGTCATAAAGTGGCGGCAGTGGAACGCGAGTATAAGTAGTGGCGAAGATTACGGCGACGGGAGAAATAGATTTACTAGTGTGAAAAATTGTGTAGATTTGTGTTAATCAGAACTGTAGTTAATTTAATTGTAATTGTTAATAAATTTCGTTGTTTTCGTTCGTTTAATTGTATTTTCGTGACTGAACACGTCATAATAACAATGTTTTGTTCACTTTTTTGTATATCTCGACTGAAACAGTTTACTTGTTGGTCGGTTATGTACGCAATATTGGATAATGAAAATATGAAAACAATGGCAGCCGTATTTTTATGGAAGCGAAAATCTGGAAAATTCCCGATGCGAGGGCAATTAATTTCTCATGTACCGTAGTCCTTAATTAAAAACGGATTACTTATTTTTGCCGACAAACATGCTGGTCTATTACTGTCAGCGTTTTGTGATTTCATTAGTAGGTAATAATGCCAACAAAAAAAAAAAATTAAAACGTGCATTAAATGCCATTGTTGGAGATCGATGATTGATTACCAGTTTATTTGCGTGCGTGGGCAGTTGGGGACGACCTGTCTCCCATTGGCTGGCTATGTCAATTATTATTTGCACATGATTTACGATACGATAGCGCACGAAACGTCGCAGCCGGTCCGGAACTGATCGACATCGGCACACGGTTATTCCCATGAAAAAACACATAACGTTCTTGTTATGCTGGGTGTCACCTCAATTCGAAATTCAATAGAGGAGGAAAGCCCCTTTTTTAGTCCTTTTGAACACCGAATACAAATAATGGACAGCCGGAACCATCAATCAAAAAACCAACCATAAATACTCTGTCAGTGTCAATTTGTGGAGGGAAGAAAAACGAGTATTAAATACCCATATTTCTAAAATGTCACCGTTGCCTTACTTACACAATCAACAATCAAAACGTCATACACTAACAGTTTGTTTTAAACAGTCGCGTCAGTTAATTTTGAAACGGTGTCCTGCAGCGTTGTCGGACCGAAATTTCCTTCCACGTCGATCATTGTTTGCAAAATACTTTTATATTTTTTCTTCATTCAACTTATTATTTTCAAATTTTACAATATTTGCGTATTCATTAAGAGAATAAGCTGATACTTGTTGAAACTTCTTCATAATTTAACAAAAATAAAAGACTTAGTTTCAAGAAAAAATAATATTGTCATCCAGACATCACCTAATGAAGCCACTGTATAGTGAAACAATTGTTGTGTATCACAATATTTTTTTCTTCTTGAAACTAAGTTTTCTATTTTTGTTAAATTTGAGTATTTTCCGGATTTTATATTTTGAATTGGCCTAATATAGGATCATTTTGAGCAAATTCCACATCAGTTATTCGTTCCAAAATTCTTTGTACTTTTGCTTAATACGACTTTTATTTCTTTAATTTTTTTCTTCGACATTTTCTTGCAATATCGACTCACAATAACTGCAATGTATCCAGTACGTTTTCAAAATTCTTTGTAATAAAGTTGTGTAGGCTTTCACGGTCGGCGTCAATTAAACTATTCAAGGTTTCCGGGCTTTGTGTCCGTGGTCTATAGGCTGGATTGTTGCCCAACGTTTCGCCGACTTCTGCGGTCGGCATCTTCAGATGCAGTTGGGCAATAATCCAGCCTATAGACCACGGACACAAAGCCCGGAAACCTTCAATCGTTTAAAATTATTTGTATTTTTTACTTTTTAAGAATTACGTAACGTATTCGGCATTTACCGAGAAAATTCACATTCACTTTGTATAAATTAAACACACAATGTTGAGGATTTTCACAAATTATCTTTTTTTCCACGCCAATTCTTTCGGTATACAGTACCTTTTTCAAGCAGAGTGATACACTGACAAATATAAAAAATTACGTCTTATATATACATTCAATTACGGTGGGGGTCGCTTCCAAATAGATTTAAATGTGGTGAAGAATTGAGATCTAATTGATCATTAAATAATAATTCTGAATTTTTGTTTTTTATTCTATTTATTTCTATCTAATCTAAAATGTTAAGTTTTTTCTCTTTATTTAAACTATGTAAAATTTTGTAATCTTTACTGAAATTGTGATTTTTCAAAAGTAAATGATTTGCATAATTAGAATTTTGTTTATGATATTAATAACTTTTAAAGTGTTCTGTAATTCATATCTTAAATGATCTCCGTGTTTGGCCTACAAAGCATTTTTCAGAAGAACCACATGTTAATTTATATATGTCTAATTTATTAACGTTTTCTGTCTTGTCTTTGTTATTTTTAATAAATTTACTTAACTTATTTGTGGTCTTGAATGAGACAAAAAGAAACTCAAAAAGACCACAAATAAGTTAAGTAAATTATATTATTTATGTAATTATATATAAAGATAATTCTAATTATGAATCATTTACTTTTGGAAAATCACAATTTCAGTAAAGATTACAAAATTTTACATAGTTTAAATAAAGAGAAAAAACTTAACATTTTAGATTCGATAGAAATAAATAGAATAAAAAACAAAAATTCAGAATTATTTCGCGTTTTTATAGTTTTGCTGTTTTTTCTGTTTTGTTTTCGACTTCTTCTTCCTAAATCAACCCAAATACCGCATCATTTCTACTGTTTCTTCCAAAATCCTTTGTACTCGCTCCTCCGAATAGGAATATGTAGAAATAGAATGGGTGCTAATATTTAATGTAGTAGTTAAAAACATCATGATCTACGGTGTATAAGTTTGCGGAACTAAAGAGAAGAAATTTCTGAAAACAATATTGAGACTAAATAGATGTATACAGAGTACAGTGCAAGAGAAGATCGGAAAACAGAGAAAGATCGTGTACATATATACTAATGTGTATAAGAGACAAAGAAGTTATATTTTTATTTACATATTTATTAAGCTGGTATACACATATTATAATAATAGCACTCTCTCGCTCAGCGGACAACGGCGACCGCCGAGACCAGAGTCACTAGTTTTGATCTCGCTGTAGTAGTCTACTTGCTATTTCCGTTGACTGTGCACATGCAAGATGAGTTACCTACTAAAATTTCTCTCTCAAAGTTCTAATACAGAAATATGTGTGGAAACAGGAGAAAGGTTTTAAAAATTTGATGAAAAAATCTAAAATAGCACGAAGAGTACATCATCGAAGGATTGCAGAAAAACAATGTACTGTAAGAAATGGACAAGAACCGCTAGAAGCGAGAAGCGATGCGGGGGAAATATTATAGAGGAGTGTAGATAAAAAAGGGAAACTAATAAAAGAAAGATTAGGAAAAAACGACATCAAATCACTTCAAATAATATTGCAAATGGCTGAATGAAAAAATCCCAAAAATATTTAGACAATGGAGGTAAATAAATAAATATTAAGATTATAATGAGGTTCAGATACGGATTCCGAAAATAATTTTACTTTCCTTCTTTGATATATTAAAGCTAAAATCCCCATCATGTGTCTAATCATATTGTCTAGCGTTATTAGGGTTAATCCCCTGTAAATTAACCCGTTTAATTACGAAGTTAAAATTGAAGCCGTAAGCCACGAATCTGCCTAGGGCTTTATATTTAATAATTTCCAAATTAACAGGGCTCTTTTTGTAGAATAGAAAAAGCTTTTACTTGCCTTACAGCATTGGTCTAAAATTTAAACTAATCTGTTCGAATACATACAAAACATAACGTACATTGAAAGTTGTGCACGCGTTTGTTTGGATAGGATTCGAAGTTAATTTGTCAAGGGAATGTTGCTCTACCTTTCAGTGTAAACACTTGATTTAGTTATCCTTCGGGAAAGTAGAAGGAACGGGACGGAGAAAATTCTTGTATATTGTATTGCTAAAATCGTTGATATACAGTACAGTGTATCTACTTTAAGAAAAACCCTGTTTTTAGTGTATAGTATACCACAACATATTTGCCTTCGAGAAGGTTAATCCATTTTTAATGTCATCACATTAAAAATTGGAACTGTTATTTTAGTCAAATGATCTATATGACGAATCACAAGAAAGAAAATAAAAGGACAAGTTTCACTAGTTTATTAAAAAACTCGACAAATTTAAATATGGAATCAACAGAAACAACTACTCCGAGGGCTAATACCCCTACCGGCATTGAATTACACTGATGATTCCGAACGTTTATTAGACGTAAATAACAATCCAAAAAAGAAGATATTAAAATCCTTTCTCGTCTAAATCCAAGGATTACAGATCCTACATTTGGAACGTGTTCTACACAGTAGGCAAAGCGCACCGAAAGCCATATCCCACGACCGGTTTCGACGTATCGGGTCTCATCAGGTGGACGCTGGCAGAAAGGCTTTTACAAGCTATAAAATAAATATAAATATGGAATCAACAAAAACAACTACTCCGAGGGCTAATACAAGAGAAATACAGATGATTACTAAAATTAAGAACTACTCGCTGCTATTTAAGTAGGTAATTACAAATTGAAAAGTAGAAGGGGAGTTATAGCTGGTTAGTTTTAATTGATTGTTAACTAAGTTAAGGTTATTTAATATAGATTTCTTAATTTCATAATTTTCTAAAAAGTGGTTGTTTTCTATACAATGGTTGCTCATTCCTGTTTTAGGCTTTTTATTATTGATATCTTTTACATGTTCTTTCATTCTGCATTCCAAATTTCTTTCTGTTTGCCCTAAGTATAAGGCATCACAGTGTTTACATGACAGTTTATACAAACCACTCGTTTTTAAATGACTATTTTTTTGTTTGTTATTAATTAACATTTTACCTGTATTAATTTTGTTAACTGAAATTGTTTTTATATCTAATTTTTGCAATTCATTGCAAATTTTATCAGACAATTTTGGGACATAATTAATGAATTTATAATTGTTATCAATTTCTGTTTTTTTCTGTATAAAATTCTTTATTCAACAATTTTTGTTTTCTATTTCTAATGAGTCTCTACCAAATTAATTTTATACCCGTTATTATGAGCAATTTGTTTTATTAAATTCAATTTTTTATTATAATCTTCTTTATTTAAGGGATAAGTTAGTTTATAATATAAACTGTTTGAGACATTTATTTGCAATTTCATTTGTTTATTACTACAAAACCTTCAGTTGGTTTGGTTCATTACTAATAATGTAATTTAAAAAGTTGCTTAGAAATTTATCCGAATTAAACGATTAACATCTTGCTAGGTCATTCGTTTTTACGTGTTAATTGTGTACGTGTGTGGCAACAAATCACCCTTACCATTTCCCATTTCCCATTTCTTTCCCTGTCTATTGTTTTTCAGAACAATCAATTTGTTATATGTCCTTTACGACAAGAAAGGGATTATTTTCGGCTAGGTAAAGGTTTTTCCCATTCCTCTATAAGTTTCTGCTTCTATTAATCGTCGATGTTTCATTTATAATCCCCGAGATCCCCTTTTCCTTTGATCAGTCGATCAATCGTTATCGTTAAAAAGACCCAGAATTGCTAATATCTCCCATTTGAGCAGGACTACTATGCTATTCGGCTATTATGTATAAAAAAAGGGGAAATCGGTGCAAAAATGTTTGCGAATCGCGTCGGGATCGTGGCGAGAGAGACATGCAAAAAGGGGATTGGAGGGCACGCTCAATACCAATTATTGGTTTCTGCAAGGACGCAGAGGCTATTGATTCACATCCCTTTTATGTATCCTACGGGATCGATTAAATGTGCTCTCGTTTATTATTACATCCGTTGGTTGTTTGTTGGCATAGAAGATAGAGTTCGACATGAGAGTATGTAAGAAATATGTAAAATGAGATATATTCAGAAAGTAAGAATGAGTGTCACCCACCCTACAGTTAAACTGAACGATCTACATAAAAAGAAATGCCACAAAATGTTCGCAGCTTTTATAAAAAGTGTAATGATTCTCTTGAACTCTAAAAATAGCGTGACGATTTCCTACTCAGTATCCACTTAATGGTTTGCTGGTTGTCTTCAACTCCTCATGAAACATTAACAGGCGGGTTGAAAAGTTCGTAGGCTGACACATAGATGGCGCTACTAGTATCAAATCCATATGATTTTTAGTTAGCCCTAACCTTCAAAAGACGTGTGTGTTAATAAAACATTGCTTTTTTGGCGAAAAAAAAAATTGTTGAAACAAAGGCTTGGCTTGATAAAAATTATTCGAAATTGCGGAAAAGCGGCCTCATTTGAAGAAAAATAAAGTGCTGTTTCATCAAGATAATGCACCGTGTCACAAATCAATGAAATCGATGGAAAAGTTCCATCAATTGGGCTTCGAATTGCTTCCGCATGCACCGTACTCTCCAGATCTGGGGCATAATCAAAATTCCGTCAATTTGACGGGTGCGGTAAAACTAGGTATATATTTAACATCGATAGTTCTAGTGTTAATTTCTTTTAATCCTGAATGGATAATAAATTTCTTGAGTTTATGTTAATTGAAATCTAAAGATATTATTAATCTTTGAACAAGTTGAAACACTTTATTAAAATATAACAATTCCCGTCGATTCTTCATTTCTGATAGAATTTGATAAGAACGTAATTGTCTTAAAGCCTCTTTTCAGTTAACGAATGACAATTCCTACAAACATTTAATAAACAATAGCATTTCCTACAATCTTCAAATGGAATTTTAATCGTTCGTTGAGCTTTAATTAAGTTTAACAAATTGTGTGTCAAGTGTTATAACTTGATGCTATTTCTTTATAAAACCTTGATGAGTATGTAAGGCTACAAACTTAATTTACATAAATAACACACATATAGGTATATTTCCTTCCCTTTATGTAGTAATTAGGATTTAATGGTTCCCTTGAGATTTGAATTGATCACAATGATTATTTCGGCCTTCAGATGAGGTATCAGTTTCCATTGCGATACCTTCATACCGGCTCCCTGTAGCTTTTATTGAGATAAATTATTTCTCTGATCTTAAGCAAGACATAATACAATATAATAAGTACATAATACTTGATAATAGTATTGAGTGATATTTCGCTGGACACTTGGTGAAACATTTTTAAAAAATCATATGATTAAAATAAAACACACTTGGTAGGTTTTACAACATATATTATTAAATCTCTGACACGTGTTTCGGTAGTCACACCATTATCGAAGAGTTTAGGACTAAAGGTACATAAAGTATTTACAATCTATTTACGTTGTTTATTATCTATCAATTGTCTCGCTTTTAATAGAGGGGAAACCACAAAATCTGTTTGATCGTTCGTAGTGGGTAGGTCGTTTATTAGGGCTAGATTTATTTCTAAGATTTCTAGGTAGTTTAACCGTTTACCTTTGTTTTGGTTGTGTATAAGTTTTACGTTATTGATATCTAACGAACGTTTCAGGGTTATGCAATGGTACGGTACGTTTGTTGCCATTTTTTATAGATTTTTCATGTTCATTTACGCGTTTTTTAAGAGCCCGTCCAGTCTGCCCAATATAAAAAGCTTCACAATTGTTACATTTGATATGGTATATACCACTTTTTTCAAGTTTATTTATTATCTCTGTGTTGTTTACGAGATGTTTTGTTAAATTATTTTTATTTACCGAGATAACAGATAATGAAGTTTTTCTCAGATGTGTACATAATTGATGTAACAGTAAGTTTTGTTAGACTGGATTTTTTCTGGATTAGAACCTGAGTATAGTTTCCGGAGAATAACTTTTCTGTTTTTTATTGATCAACCTGTCTACTAGATCTTCATCGCAGTCATTATTTTTGGCAAAATTTTTTAAAATGGATACTTCTTTTTGAAAACTGGTTTTATTTGAAGGTATAGTTAGCAAACGATGAACAAAACTGTTAAATGAGCTTAATTTGATGTTAATGGTTTGGTTAGAATTGGCATGGATTAGGGTGTCCGTAAATGTCGGTTTTCTATAAATATCAAAGTTTAAATAATTATGTGTTCTAGAAATGGTAATGTCTAAAAAATTTAAGGAGTTACACGTTTCGATTTCTAAGGTAAATTTCATACTAGGATAGAAAAAATTGATAAAATTTAAAAAGGATTGTATTTCGTCTTTTTCTCTGGTCCAAATGCAAAAAACATCATCCACATATCTTGCCAATGATAAACATGTTTAGTTGGTGGATTATTCGATGAAAACACTTGATAAGTTTCAGTGTCGATTTTTTTGAGTTTTAAATGAAATAACCTTTTTTGAGCTTTTAATGAAGTATGCAAAAATGTGCATATATATATATATATCATGATAGAGTTGTCTCACTGTTACACCGACATGCACCCTTATGTAAAAAGTGTCGTAAATGATGTGTACTATTTACATTATTGTGCTTTGGTTACAGGTGAAAAGCTGCACGAGGCGTCATGGGGTGCTTCGGCAGCAAGGACAAATTGTCCAAGGAGGACATGGACTTCCTGAAATCGCACACCCGGTACGATGAAAGCACCATTAAAGAGTGGTACAAAGGCTTTAAGGTTAGTAGATAGCTAATAGTCTAAGTGTTGATAGTCAATTGATAAAGATTTTGATCAAATTATGGTAAGAATATTAAATGACCTGTTGTGAGTCGACTGTAATTGCTTTCTAGTACTGTTTCAAATTAATGAAATAATACGCATTATTTCGGAAAGTGATCTGTAATTTTATTATACTGTCTGGTTGAAATGCTTCGTTCAAAGCTACTACAAAAACCAGGCCAAAGCAGGTTGTGGCCGCGATACAAAACCAATATTTGTCAGGGGTGGAAGATATATACAAACCAGATGTTTTTAACGAGTTGAAGCGGTATAGACTTAAGAATAAAAGCGAAACGAAAGGAATACATAAAATATAACTATTACTATCTTACTTGATAAATAACAAAAATCTGAATTCTTATAAACGACAATGAAACAAATGATTATAATATTAGAAAACAAGCTAGTATATCAATTGAATAGCGATACACCACTAATCATGAAGTATATTGCTTCCAACTGCAAATATATATTTTTTTCTAACTAAATATTAATCTATAGATATAACTTATTTTAAGCAAGGTTTGGTAGAAAATGGTGGTAGGAACTAAACCAATTCTCAATGGTTTTTAATAAATAGGATGCAGCCAAATCATTAAAAAATTTAGTACTTCTTACGGTTCCAGGTTTGCACTGATGTTTTGCTTTGTATTTTAATTTATCTTCTGCCAGAGAAACATTATGATGAGGTCTTTATTTCAAAATATATTTTAAGTTTTCTAATATTTTCTGATCTGTTGTGCAACTCTTGCATCATCAAATGGTAAACTGTGTCACGTATATTGTATCACAAGGGTTTAAAAAAAGCAGAAAATTAATCGTGCGTTATATCAATGACGCTTATTTTGCGAGGTTAATTTAATTTGCAGGCGTTGTCTACATGTTGATTGTAACGTTTTGCATGTTTTTTCATTTCATTACACCTGCACGGACCTGTTAGGCATACAGATGATTCGCGATCACACAGAGTTATTAATTGCATTTTAACACGTTTTTATGAGTATGTCATGGCTGTTAATAGTGTTAAAAAATTCCTTTAAATACGTGTCATACGGATCCTTTTACCACCACTGCCAATCTTTTGAACTGTACAGGGTGTCCAGTGAATAATGAACGTAACTAAAACTGATTACAATTTAGGCCATCGGATAAAATAATAAAATAAAAAAATGGTTGATATGCATTAAATGAAGAAGAAAATGCATTTGTTTTGAAGTATTTAAATTCTCTTCTTCTTCGAGTTGGTCTATCAAATGCAATATTAAACGAAGTTACAAGCAAAAATGAATGTTAAGAGTCTAGAATATTTATTGTATAAATTATTTACAAGTTGAAGAAATGATCATAACTAATACTAAGAGAAAATAAATTCAAAAACGTAAACTAAGAATTTGCCCCAGTGGTTCCCTGCCACCCCGGAGACGCCCACGAATGTCATAAACAGACAAAACTAAATTATGGGAAAGTCCGAAAGATGTGTACGGTGGCGAATTTCTAGGAACCGGAAAAAGCTAAGCCAATAGACTATAACAATGCAAACGTATAAGAAAATATTTACAGGTATTACATGTTAAGTGAAGTTAACACAAGAACACGACAAGGGGTGATAAATATCACAAACGAATTTTACAAATACTTCAGCCAATTTTGGCAGATTCCCACCAGCTACTCGTGATGGTGGGCGGACAGTCCCTCCGACCTACACTGTAGTGCAAAGCCGGAGGGTAGGGCGTAAGGCCCTCTTCCGTCTCCTTGCAGGAATTGTGGGAATAGGTGGGTGGTGTGGTTAGAGAGAGAAAGATGAGACGGACGATATAAAGACAGAAGAGAAGTGAAAGATTATCTGTGGAATATTACTGCACCAGCATTTGCCTAAATGATTCAAGGAAACCCCAGAAAACTTGTACCAGAACAGCCGGACCCGGGTTCGAATCGGTGACCTCCCGAATGCTAAGCAATGATCTACAGCACTAGACCACGCCGCTCGGTTGACATCTGTTAAAGATAAATATATATACACACATTTTGGTACAAACCGGAATGTGACAAGATAAAAACAATTTCCGAAACAGAGGGTGAATGTAAATCATAACTAACATTGTATTTTGTCCGTTGTTATATGAGGCAATACAAAAAATAGATTACCGCCGTATATTCTTGAATAATTGTGCCACACGAAATCTCTATACAGTTACTGTACATGGGAGTTTTTGTATATTCCTTCTAATTCGGTCCATCTCCATGTTTCCATCATCAAAAGGTCGCCGGTTCCTATCCTGAGCCAACCCTCATTTTCCCTTATACTAGAACATTATACACCCCTAACTATTTTCGAAAGGTATTCTAATTTAGATATTTCTCTGCCTCTACTTACTCCTGATTATGATTCCAAATATATCTAACCAGCCTTTTATGTTTCAGAAGATGCCCTACTATTATATGCTATCTTTTCTTTTCCTTATTTACTTCCGTAACACCCTCTGTTCCACTATTTTATTATTTAATGGAATCCCGAATGCGTAAATTATTATTAAATGCTATATTTAATAAAACACAATGTTTTTGAACCACAAACGAAAATGTGCTATAAAAAGGTTTTTATTTCCTGTATTGTCTGTTGATCAACTTTTTGAAAGAAAATGTTTATTTTATTTTGGTTTTTCTAGAAATATAGTTTATTTTTAAAAATTATTTCATCGTGTGTATTAATCAACCACTTTTGTGACACTGAAACGTCTATTTTTAGCATGTCCTGCTTCGTTTATTCTTTCGCATTAAATTGGTGAATGTGGGTTGTTTGTAATTTACCAAATTACCGTGTTTCTAATAATAATTATTTTCTCTGACGCAGTATGTAAAAGAGGGTGCGTAAGGCTAACGATATTTTCTTAGTTTGAATAGTATAAGCAGATGGTTTTTTGTGAAACATTAAAAGAAAAAAGGAAAGGAAAAGAAAAATACTGCTTTTTTGTTTCACACTGAGAGTTTAATGCTCGACAATTGTTTCGGCTGCTGAAGCCTTTTTCAAGAGAGTAAGAAATTACACTAAAGCTACAATCTATAATATTGCCTTAAATACTAGTTCAAGGTAGGGGGGGGGGGGTGGAAACCTAACTACTTATCTATAATTAAATTATTTTGAAAGTCTAGTTGATCGTTAGTGATATGATCTTTTCTTAAAAAGGCTTTTTTAATTTCCATCTGTTCCAAAAGATTAAGTCTTTTTCCTTTGTTTTCAAAGTGTAACAAAGTAATGTTATTAATATCTACAGAATGATTGAGGTCGATACAATGCGTGCTTAATCCTGTGTTACAAATGTTTTTTAAAATAGCCTTTTTGTGTTCGTCAAATCTGTTTCTAAGTTTTCTACCCGTTTGGCCTATATAATATGCGTCACAATTATCACATTTCAATTTATAAACTCCATTTTTATCTAGTATGTCAATTTTGGTTTTGTTGTTTACTAACATTTTCCCTAGATTATTTTTATTTACATGAATTGTTTTAATTCCTAATTTGCTAAGTTGATTACAAATCCTACTACTTATATTGTTTCGTTACTTAAATTTGATCCTGCATATAATAGTTTTTTAATTTTCCTATTGTTTTTTGTTCTTATTAGGTCATCTATTAGTTTTGTTTTGTAACCATTGTTTGTGGCTATTAGTTTAATGATCGAATGTTTCTTATTGTAATTATCCTGATTCAAAGGGAATTCTAAGAGGCGGTGTAACATGCTATGGAAGGCCGAAAGTTTAATTTGTTTTGATTGTCTTGCTTGGTTATGTATAATAGTCTCAGTAAAAGTTGGTTTCCTGTAAATATCGTAATTTAATTTTTGATTGTTTATTTGAATATTTACATGTAAAAAGTTAAGGCCTTTTTCATTACATGTTTCTATGGTGAAATGTATTTTTTTATTTACTTTGTTAAGAAAATTAAGGAACTGTTCTAACTGTCTTGAGGTGCCCAACCATATACATAAAATGTCGTCAACGTATCCTGACCAGTGGAAGATATTTTTCAGTAATTTGTTATTTTTGTCCGAAAATAAAGAGTTTTCAAAAAATGACATATATATTTCTGCGAATAGCGGAGATAAAGGTGATCCCATTGGTAATCCATCTAATTGTTTGTAAATATTGTTGTTAAATTCAAAATAATTTTGTTCTAAACAAGTGTTTATGACTATTCTGTAATTTTCTTGTTATTAATACATTTTTTTTTTAAATTACTGCAGAGTCTTTAACGGAAATTATGTTAAAATTAGAAAGTCCCAATTTTACAAAAATACGTGATGAATGTAAGGATTTGTAATCTATATTATTACTTATAGATTTTTATGCTACATAACATAAGTGTTGTTTGGCGTGCACCTATTAAGTTAAACACGCAATTTCAAGTTTACCTTTTTTTATTTCAATTGGCGAATGAGTGAAGGTATTCGAATAAAAACAACCACTGGTAAATTCTACTAAATTTTACTTAAGTTTACCATAAAATTACACATATATAATTATAATAAATAAATTGTATAAATGCGAAGATTTTTAACTGATCTGAATCGAATGCAATAAATAGATGTGTTGGATATGACGGAATTGAAATGTCTATGATTGAATGGCTTCAGAAGAGGAGAAGTGCCTATGTAGGATTGAAATATAATTTAATTTGGATATATAGATGACTTGTTTGTAAAATATATATAAGTATATTGGTCGTTTCACCGATACCGGTGACGTAATTGTCTATTTAGAAAAACCAGACGAGGGCTTCGAGCTGGCAGGGTCGTAAAGTGAACCAAGTGGTTAATCGTGAATCCGCATAAATTATTTGTAAAATCTGAACGACCAATTGTAATAAAAACATAAAATTATACTACTTATTGAAATATCTGATCTTTTTGAGGATTATGCTCATAACAAGTGTCATAGTATCAGAATTAAATCGCGTCTGTCCTATATCTATGTACGAGGCATGTTTTTTAAGTAAGTACCGTTTTGAAATTCTGCCGCCGGAGCGCTTCGGTTAGTGTTCCGCGCATGCGCACTGAGTACCTACATCTCTTACCTACGCATTGACGCCATTACAGTTTGATTCGCCCTTGTTTACGTTGTTTACTGAATGTTTAAGATACCTCCGATAATCGTGAGTCCCGCCGACTGTGAAGTCCGGGTTGTTATACGATTCCTTAGTGCTAAAGGACTAAAACCGATTGATATTCATCGTGAGATTTGCACAGTTTACGGACAAAATATTTAGAATGATGGAATGGTAAGGAAGTGGGTGAGAGAGCATTTGAAGTTGGCCGCCCAAATGTGCATGACAATTCCCGTCCGCATATGACTAATCGGACCAAAGATCTCATCTCATATTTTCACTGGGAAACTCTAGATCATCCTCCGTACAGCCCTGATTTGGCGCCCAATGACTACCATTTGTTCCTGCACTTGAAGAAACATCTGGTCGGTCAGTGTCTTCAAGTGGCTCAATATTGAAGGAAATTATTTAGAAAAGTAGATTAAGGTACAGGCTTTCATGTAAAATTAAAATTATTAAGATATCTTTGCACGTTTGTACGCAGGTAGGTTGGTTAGTATTCCATCGGAACTGTCTACGGCGTACTGACCAGTTTTTGTTGAAGCAATTTTTTCGCCATGACGAAAAGTTCTTCTTTTATTAGCCATGTACACTGTTTAAAAGTGGTGTACTGTTTCGTTATAGAGAACGTATGTGTCAGTAAATAAATTATAAGGTAACCCAAGGAAACTGAAGTATACTGTATTTGTGATAGGGAGTTTTTATTAATAAATAGTTTCATTGTAGTAGTATTATCCTGTAATTAATTGTGGAGTAAGTATACGTCTAGTAGTTTTCGGGATTCTCTTGGAATGGTAAATAGTTAAAGTGCATTTTGATGATTGTAACTCCAACGATGTGAGTTATTTACCACGAGAAATTTTGCGATTAATAACGCCTTGTTAATAACTCCGTCGTCAGTTTATATTTGGCTACAGTTTGCTATTGCAAATGGTTCTACTCTCCAAGATTGCAGAAAATAAACCAGGTGCAACACATTATACCTGCACACCATACATATATACAAGTTCAAGGATTCTTATACCTAGGATTCGTTTTATGTATGTATATATGTACGTGTACATAACGGAGGTGTGTTCATTTCAAGCTGAATTTAAACGCCGTAAATCATCGTTTTGGCATCTTTGGAACCTCGTTCGCTCTTTAGACGTGATTAACGGAATGATTAACAGTTGAGTGAACACCAACTGCTAACCGTGTCTCAAGTAGGCAACTGTGATAACTAATGTTTTGTTCTGCATTTTGTAAATAACATGACATGTGACTAGTAGGAAGCAGATGTATATTGTGACGTTCTAGGCAGACTGTTGTCGCAGCCAATTTGTCTCTCTCTCTAAAACGAAACATTTGTTGAAAGAATCGTTCGAATTAATCGTGTAATTGTGGTGGAGATCCTCCTCGAACCATTGTCGTTTATATGAACGAATTGTGAAAATCAATTCCTTTGAATCGATTCGCTAGAAAGAATCGCATTGCCTACCTCGAACCTGCAGTCTTAATAATAATTTTAGACAACGATCACGTTTTATTTTCTAAATCAATCTGTAAAGGCGGAGCTTTTACTCGCCTAAAGTCGCTGCTTTATGCTGGCAAATGTGTGTGTGCGTGTGTGTTATGGTTCTAGTAGTACACAGAACCCCTCTGCTGGCCCAGTTAAGCATATCACGACCGACGCGCTCGTTCAAAGACACATTATTTATTTGGTTTAATATTCCGCATGGGGCGGCCGGCAAAATCCAATTTTATACAAGCAAATCGTGTCAAATGTCTTGTATGTAACCTTTATTAACTAGGTAGCAAAAATACATAAATATCTACAAAATTAATAACTATAAATATGGAATCAACAGAAACAACTACTCTGAGGGCTAATACCCCTACCGGCATTGAATTACACTTCTTAGACGAAGATATAATAGATTCAAAAAAAAGAAGGCATTAAAATCCTTTTTCGTCTAAATTTTAAGGATCGCAGATCCCACATTTCGAACGCGTCCTACACAGTAGGCACAGCGTACGGAATGCCATATCCCACGACCGGATTCGACCTATCGGGTCTCTTCAGGTGGGCGCTGGCAGAAAGGCTTTTTTTTCGCCATAATTTACTAAATAATCGCATGTCTGATGAAACCAATGTTTGGCGAAACATGTTACATGTTTTAATAAAATTTGTGAAAATCTACTTGTTTGATGTTTTTATTCCTTGGAATATCTACAAAATTGTTGGCTGTTATGCAGCTCTATAGAACACCGACCGATCATTAATTCTATTATGAATTCCGGCCGTGAAAGTCTGCGTTATAATGAGGGTGGTTTGATAAGCCCGTGAATTTTAAAGGAAAACATCAGTTTTTCGGCAAAAATAATTTTATTTTTCTTCATAATCTCGTTTTAGTTCGATAAATTTAGTTCGTCTTGTTTCTAATTTTTTTATTCCATTTAAATAATAAGACTTCTCAAGGCCCTCAAAATAAGCGTCTGTTTCCACGATGACCTCTTCATTTGACCCAAATCTTTTACCGCCCAGCCATTTCTTCAGGTTTGGAAACAGGAAATAATCGGAGAGGGCTAAATCCGGAGAATAAGGTGGAAGGTGTAGCTGTTCGTAGCCCAATTGATGAAATTTTTCCATGGTTACTACACACATACGAACCTGTGCATTGTCCTGATGGAACGACTCGTTTTTCTTGGCTAAATGCAGTCGTTTCTGCTTCAAAGCAGGGTCAAAACTGACTAGCAGCTCCGAATAATATTTGCCGTTGATCGTTTTATCTTTCTCAAGGTAATCAATATGAATTACACCGCATGAATTCCAGAAAACTGGCCATAACTTTTCTAGCCTATAGACCCATCATAACCTCATTCAGTGCACGTTCACCCGTAGAAACGCGCTGTTTCTGTTGTCTTTGGCCTCTGGTCTCTGGTGTGGCGTGATGGATCCATGTGTCATCTACGGTAACAAAACGGCGCAAAACCTCGTTTGGATTGCGGACTATTGTGGAAATTAACGAGGTTAGCTGCTTTCAATGGCTGTCAAACATAATCTAAACGTCGCACCTTGCTCAAAATTTTACAGTATTCTACCGATAGATGACACTTAACGGAAACAGTGTTGCCATCACAGTTACTGCGCGGGAAATTCAAAAAGTCACAGACTAATCAAACCACCCCCGTATATTACCTTCAGCATGTATGGATATGGAGGCAGGAACCGTACGATACTACAGCACTATGATCGAGCATAGTGAAGAAGGGCGGCCTGATTTCAGTTGATTACTCCCTGTGGGAGCATAAGTTTGTGTAAGTATGTCTATGGGAAGATGTAGAGAGATACGCTTTAGAGATGCACATTTCTATCTCCCTTCGGGATTGACCATTCTGCCCTTATTTATACATGCTCTAAGGTAATTAGAAACTGAATATCTTGTGTTCATGAAATAAGTGAACCTAACCTTACTTAGTTGAATCTTACCTAACTTAACCACAAATTATGTTACTGGTTTCACGGTGGTACAAATGCGGACTTCTGTTGACATATGACTTTTGTTATTAGTCATTTTAATGCTCTTCTTGTTTCGAATATGTACTTTTCTTATGATAGTGCTTATCGTTTTAAAAGATCAATTTTAAATGTTTTTGTTTTCTTTCTAGGTAATAGAAGTTTTGAAAATAAAATATACGATTTGATTAATATTCAGAAATACATAATTAGTAAATATAATAGGAAATGAAAAATAATTAGGTGTCTTTGAAATTATTATTATTATTATTACTGTCTCAGTAAAATGCAGTTAAAAGTTGTAAAAGTTATAATGATTTCCATAAATACGATGGCGTCCATTGTAAATGAAAAAATGAAAAACTTATTCGAGATACTCATTACAGTTGTGTTTCCCCGCCTAATTAGAGAGCTGTGAGATTTCCTTTGAAGTCATTATTTTCGTTTGAAATTTATTTGAAAATCAGTGCAGTCTAAATTAATCTCCGGAACTCTCCCTTCATTAATATCACATCTGAGAAAGGGCAAATCTTTAATTGCACAAGAACTTGAAAGAAGTTGGCACCGACATCAGCACCAAGAAAATAAAACTTTCTGCACGGAATAAACTGTGAATGTGCATGTGTGTTTTGTTGACTTTTCGTTGCAGTTTGAAACGAATGCTTTTCTCCCTCGTTCTATTTGTGTTTCATTAAATTATCTCGGGCGAAGTTCGAGCCTAGACGAATTATCCGGCTAGAAGATATGCATTCTCTGTTTACTTATTATCGTTCTGAGAAGCGCTCTAGATTTATAATAGCCATCGACACAAAAGTAAATACCACTGCTACTGCAACTTGATGCCAACAGTGGCGTAACTGCTACATGCCAATGTAGTGCAGAGCACGGGGGATCTTAAAACTCGAGGAGCCCTTGACTAACAAGAATACCGCCACATACTTCACAAGGAATAAAGAATAAACTTCATAAACTCATTGTGTTTACTTTATGATTCGATTTTTTGGTGTTGCTATTGTGTTAAAATTTATGTAAATATATAAGGGAGGAATTTTAATTTGATGTCAGATTGGTTAATGAACATTTAAATCAATAAGAATAATCAAGATAATTTTACTCACCAATAATTAGGAAATAGTAAATATAATTAATTAGTTACTTAGACGGGATATGAAGGCGTGCGTGAACAAGTATAAATGTATTTAGCTGGCTGGCGACTGTGTGAAAATGATATGAAAACAAACAGGCGTTCTAGCTCACATGAAATAATAAAAACACTTACCGATCTGTTGACAAGATCATTAGGTAATCAGGTACTCATCGGGGTTTCTTCGGAACCCCTGCCCCTCTGGACCACTTGGAATTAATCTTTATTGGTCTAGCAAAATCTGTCAATCAGCAAATCGTATTAAATACCTGTCCTCCAGCCGGGATTCACATATTCTGGAGACCAACAGGGTAGGTCAAACCTAACCCCATGCCGCTGTAGCACCATGCCTACCACACACAAAGCAAGTCACCGTACTATAGGAATCACCGGAGATATCTGTGTCTCTCCTGTGCAATACTGGGGTGACAGATAGTCATTATCCACAATTCTACAACGAGCTCTTATAAACACAATGGCCAATAATAACGTGTTAACACAATCAGATCTTTCTCAAGTACTGTGCACAATATAAATAATACGTATATATCAAAAATATACCTATAACCAGAAATCACATTGGTAAACCAATAATTTACTACACGAATTATCTACGCATAATAAATGCAAATGCAACGTAACGCACCGCATCGCAACGCTAGCAAAACTCGTCACTGAATCGTGCACGACGTCTATACACATACTGTATATTAGAAAAATGTTGCCCTCGCATCTTTCTATTCCTCCCTATGTCTTTCGTCACTCTTGGCTAACATAAACAAAACATATGGGGATGCTAGTCGCCAGCCTTTACGACGTTAAATATGAGATTCAAGGAAAAACAAATAGAAAGATGTTAATTAATAAATATAATTTTGATATAATCATTTCTATTTATATTTCGTACCTTACAAATACTCTTTCAAATATATCTTTTGTATTTAATATCTTGCTGTAAATTTAATTTTTTGTTTTCTGCCATCTGTATAAATGACTTTATTGCTTGTACTTCGCTTTAACATTGCAGCTTTGCTTACTAACCGCATGACGTCTGTACTTCGCATTCCTTCTTAATGGAAATTTTACGATCGGTTTCTTCGGTGGTTGGTACTGTGGTCTACTTCTTTGTATTTCCTGTTTTAATTTTCCATGCCTTAGTGGTAGTACCTTCCTGCATGTACCCTACGACCCTCTCTATTCCTGGCAATTGTCAAAACATTTGTGATTTCAAAAGGTATTTCTTCAGTTCCGCTCTTGTTTCTCGACACTCAAAATAAATTCGCCTTTAAGTCCACCGTAGAATTATTCGTTAATTTACTAGTGAATAAATGTTATTGTCTTTGTTAAGTAGTTGTATTCGTGCATCATTAAGCCCATCCTTAAAACATAAAATGGCACAAACACTGAAGTATTATCGCTTTGTTGATACTTGTATTTTTTATTTATAAATATCAGTCGACTCAAGGACTTAATGTTGTAGTTCGTTCGCATTCGTATTACTTTTAACATCTGTATTTGAACCAATTTTCGGATAATCGTTGCGAAGCTTTAATAAATATGGGTGCAATACAAAACAGAGCACATAATAATGATTTTCTTAATAAAACGTCAACAAATTACAAACAATATCTTTTACTTAATTTCGCGAAAGTCTAATATTTACCAATGAAAACTCACATTTATTTTTGTCGAAAATTGGAATAAAAACGGTTAGTTTCAAAAACTCTTATTTTGTAGACACTAAAGCATTGTTTCACCAAACATTGATTTGACAAACTTCAATGTTTACAAGCTATTTATAGATATGTACAACTAAATATGGAGGGAAAGGGTAAATTAAGTATTGTTGAGGATATTTAACAAAGGGGAATTTTTATATTCAATTTGGTTGTTTAGAGGTAAGCCCTGTTTATAATATTTATTAATTTCCAACGATTCTAACAGAGTTAATTTTAAACTTTTGTTTATATATTCAAAATTTTGCAATCTGGATTGATATTATGATTTTCATTGATTAAATATTCCGCATATGCGAAGTCCATTTTTTTAATGATAAAACTAGAGTAATGTTCCTATTTTGAAATACCTACCAGTCTGACCGATGTACAGTTTAGACTCACATTGGTAGGTCTTTCAAAACTAGGATTAGAGAAGATTGGTCTAGCTTTACCAATAGAAAAATGGACTGCGCGTATGTGGAACATTTAATCAATGAAAATCATAATTTCTATGCAGATTACAAAATTTGCATATACAAAAGAAAAGTTTAAAAATTAACTGTGTTAGAATCGTTGGAACTTAATAAATATTATAAACAGGGCTTAGATCTAAACGACCAAATTGATTATAAAAATTCCCCTTTGTTAAATATCCTCAACAATACTTAATTTACCCTTTTCCCTCAATATTTAGTTGTACATATCTATATATAGCTTGTAAACATTGAAGTTTGTCAAATTGTCACTTGACGAAGCCAATGTTTCGTGAAACAATATCGTAGTGTCTACAAAACAAAAGTTTCTGAAACTAATTGTTTTTATTAGAACTTTCGACATGTGCAATAAGTTTCAACATGTATTAGCTTCCACCATCAAATATTAGTCACATTTATTGTTAAAACTATTATTATTATTATTATTTCCATATTTGCAAATGTGGACTTAAAAAAACCGCATACGCATCTGGATATGTCAGTAAAACGGCTGTAAGTCCGTTGAAGCTGAAAACTATCGTACATTGTTTGTAACATGAAGAATGGGATGTATGTAAATATTTTATTCATAGCGTTATTAGTAGAGAAGAGAATTTCGATCGGTCGATACCTATAGATTTGCGTCATTTGTGTCCTTCACGCACTAGTTCTAGATGTGTCTTCTGGGTTTATATTTTAACGGAAATGCGATAATGCGTAAAGCGTTGTCAAATTTCACTGTCACGCATCACGCATTTTTTGTTACGGTTTTCCTCTTTTAGGACTTCTCAAAAGGAAAACCGAACCTTTTTATTGTATGTCACTTACGTATTCGTCCTTTTCTCTGAAAGGAAGCGATGTGGAAACTTGAATTTTCGTATGGTAGGAGACCCTTTATATATCACATGGTATACTAATTAACACTTTAATATATAAATATTAAATTAAACACAAAGAACACTTAAATGTTTCAATTTTTGTTTATTTAACACTCTACTATTTTTTCTACATTCGAAGTGAGCATTTTGACGTAAAATAAAAGACAAAATAACCAAGAGAGTAGTTATTTCAAACCAATAATTGCTTTCTGAACCAGAATCTGTACTCGGAATTGCCTCACTTTAAAATATGTTAACCTTAAAATCCGAATGTTACTAATTTGGCTTTCTTGGTTGCGAGATTAGAATATTTATAAATTTCAGATTCGAGTTCGCCGTCAAGAGTATATCGAAAATGATTACTTTCCTATTTGATTCTTTTTCAACTCTTCGCAGTAGTTGTCTGAACATAAAAAGATCCCTAAAAGAAAAGGACACTACAATGACGGGTTGAAAAGAAAAAAGAACGAGGTGGGTAGTTATTTTTAGTGTATTTTTCGAAGGAGAATTCGAATCTGTCTCCAGAATTATCGTATCAAATTCACATATACTATTATCTCAAAGAAAAATAAGTCAAATTGGCATCGCTTGTATTTTGAGGCCAAGCTGGGTCGCAAATTACTTCATAAATGACGTTTTCATTTTCAATCTCTGATTTCGTTGACCTGTGTTGTTAATATCATTTTTTCAATAATTTATTTAGATGAGCAAAATTCCCTTTCCATTTTTTTTTAATGTCTAGGTCACATGCGTATTTCTATTCCTCTGGAGTCTTGAACTTTCGTTTTTATTTAATCTAAATTGATTTCGGTTGGATGGTCTTTTGGAATACTAATTTCAACATCCGGGAGTTAGACTCCTTGAGATTATCATGCTTTTTCTTTTCCTTTCATCTACGCTTTATTTAAACAGTACACTACCCTCAAAATTATTATTATTACAAAATAGCTGCCTTCTTTTTTGTCTGAAAAGATTAACAAGATGTTCAATTAAAACAAACATAAACATTCCTTTTTTTTGTATAATTTCCGAAAATGTTCACAATTGGTAAAAATATTATTCATAGTCTAGTAGTTACTGGAACAACAAACAAGAATTGAATCTTTATTGACCCAAGTATAAAAAAAATGTAACGCAGTCCTACCACTATATAATAGCTGAGAACACTTAAACTTGACGTACGTTTCGCTAACCAAGTTAGCATCATCAGAAGATGATTTAGAACTAAACTAAAAAATCTTAAGGGGACCAATTTATACTAGTCGTGCGTAGTTGAATCAGTTTCGTTCGACCTATTTTTACATAATCTTATATTCATACTTTGGTCTGCGTCTAACAATCTTCTATTATTTACATGCTTAATTAATTTTAGATTATCTTTGGTTACTCTATGATTTTTTTCTAAAGCATATTCGGCATCAATTGTCTTTTCGGTTCTGCTATACTTTAGATGAGCCATGTGTTCTTTAAATCGTATGTCTAGAGATCTTCTCGTTTGCCCAACACATTGTTTGTTACAATTCTGACAACTAATTTGGTATATTCCACTTTTCTGAAAAGTGTGTGACTTCGTTACATTTTGAGTGTGCCAGAATGTTTCAAAAATTCCAATTTAGACTCAAGTATCCTTATACAAAAAATGAAATAACGTTGATTGATTGTGTATCGCATTTATTGTGACACATTTTTTTCAAAATAAAAGGAAACAATTTGAGTAACAAAACACTGGGTTGTTTCACTAAAAATTTATTTATAGTTTCAACCATTGCGGGTCATTCTCAAGCGAAGAAACTGCTACTAAAATTAAAATATGTACACAGAATTATATATGTAGGTAAAGTATAACTAGATAACAACGGTGATTATAAATAACAGGTAAATTAGGTATTTCGAAAATCCACTAATAATAAAGGGGAATTCATAGTAAACAATTCTACTTTGTTGTTGACAATTATTTGTAATAGCTTTTTTAATTTCTAACGATTTAAGTAAATTTAATTTATGACTACTTAATTCTATTTGTTCATTTATTAAATTATCACTATTTTTATGTTTATATATTTATAGTATTTCTAGAAATGACAATTTACAACTATTATTGTATATGGTATGCAAAATTTCAAAATTATCATTAAAAACATGGCCATAGTCTATTAAATGCTTTGCGTAATTTGGGTCTGTTTTTTTTTTTTTGTAAAGGTAGGACTTTTTATGTTCATTTATTCTAATATTGAAATTTCGGGAAGTTTTTTCTATATAGTAATTGTTACATGTACTGCATGAAATATTATAAACACTAGATTTGTATTTATTATCACATTTGTCTTTGTTATTTTTGAGTAATTTGCTTAGTGTTATTAGTTTTAAAAGCTACCTTATTGTTAAGACTTTTTATTTTTATTGTGAATTACATCAGAATGAGAATTGTAGAGCTTTTTAACAATTAAATTACGTTTTTTAATTCATACCAAATTGTTAATTAAATTAAGACTAAAGCCATTTTTTGTGGCAATATGTTTCATTATCGTCAGTTCTTTATCAAAATTACTCTTTAATAGTGGTATCATAACTAACCTATGCAGAAAGCTATTAAAAGACGCCATTTTAATATTAAATTATTAATTAGACCCCCAAGGGATTATAATAAAATCAGTGGTGGTGGGCTTACTATATATTTCGTAAACAATTTTGTCTAAAGCAAGATCTAAGAGGTTTAGTTCATTATCTTTTTCAGTTTCCATAGTAAATTGAATATTCGGATCAAAAGCATGTAATAATGAAAGAAAACTATTAGGCTGTATTAAACAACCCTTCCTTCCAAACGTCGTCTACATAGCGTCGCCAGAAGGAAATACATTTCACTAATTCAGTTTTAACGTTAAAGAGGGTTTTTTCCACAAGAAGTGGTAATAACGGTGAGCCCATCAGCGAGCCGTCGTTTTGTTTAAAATAATTATCTTCAAATTTAAAATAGTTCTTTGAAAACTTTTGAAAATTCAAATTTAGGCGTATGGCTTAGGTTTAAATTTTCATCTAATGTATCTTCTAGAATTTTGGTAAGCGTTTTGATAGGAATCGAAGTGAAAAGACTGTTCAGATCAAAAGAAACAAAAATCGTTTTTTAGGAAAAGAAGAAACAATCTACTAAATGTAGAGAATTTTTGACACTGAACTTAACAGTTCTAAATCCTTAATCGAAGTGGTCAAATCTGGAAAAAAAAAATTAAACCTTTCCTTAAAAGGTTCAGTTTATTAATTTAAAATTTAACATTAGATACATTTAGTACTGTTTCAAAAAATTTAAAGTTATTAACACTGTTTATTATGATCTAATGTTGGGGATTTGTGTTGGATCGTTATCTGTTTACGTTTGTTTGTCCAATTTCTTCTTTAACTTACACTGATGTTTTCTGATTTGAATATTGACTTTTTCTTGAATGTATAAGAACTGAAGACATAAACTGCAAGAGCTCATATTTCAATATTACTAAGGTTAGATATAGTGTTCAATTATTACATGCACTACAAGTTTTGTAAATATTGGAAGTTTATTTAGTACTTAACTATTACACATAATTAATGAAAAATACAGTCGGGATCCGAGATATTTATCTCACAGCTTAATACAAATAATTAATTGTATCAGCCTCTACTTTATGGAAATATAAATACATATTGAAATTTTAAATTAATAAAACACAATTTTCACTATAATTTTATTTTTCTTTACAATTGTTTCGTGTGGAGTATACAAGTTAACTTGCAACACTTGTAGTGCGCTACATATTGGTCAAACAGCAATATCGTTCAAAGAAAGAACTCAAGAACATATTAAGAACTACAATGAAAAATCAACATTCTTGAACCACATTGAATACAACAAACATGAATTTAATTTAGAACAAAATTTCAAAATTTTACACAAACATAATAAAAGTAAAAAACTAGACATTTTACAAACTTTAGAAATAAAAAAACAGGTTGAAAATATCAACAATTCAATAATTTTAGACAAAATAGTAGAAATTTCTCCCCACCCTTTAGACTAAGATAGTGGTAATACACATAAGACAAAAATTCGATGTAAATACTTCTCCCGAAGATGCCCTAGTAGGGTGAAACAATTGTAGAGAAAAATAAAATTATAGTGGAAATTGTCTTTTATTAATTTAAAATTTCAATAAGCTTAATACAAAATACAAATTCGGTTACGGCTGATGATTTAGATTGAAAAACTTTCCTTAAAATATCTTTTAAAGTCACGTCACCAATGAACTTTTGATAGTTCCTGTCTTCTGTCATTTGTGTAACAATGTAGAAATCGGTTTCCGCTCCCTTAAATAGATATTAATGAGGTTTGTATGACAGCTTCACAGTCACGGCACGTCTGACCCAACGACCTTTATTTTCCCAGGGGTTGGTCTGCGGAAATTGTAAAAGTTTCTTTAAATGCGTCTTTATACTTGGACCTTTTCGTAATTTATAAAGGCTTCGTTCAAACTTCCAGCTCTTTGAAATAATTCTACCCAGTTCGTGGGTTAAACGAAAGAAAGACGGAAAGTAGGGTCATTTTCTATCCATAATTTTTAGATAACATTCACAGGATGTCGTCCTTCAGAGTGTAACACTCATTTTCATAATTACGCATCAATTTTCTAACTACATATGTTGATTTAGTGTTTATAATTTAATGCTGCAGATTACATTTACTATATAATCTCTAACACATTTAAAGTAGTCACGAATATATGTTACATAGACGGAATCATATACAGGTATAAGGAAAAGCGCGGATTGTGATGCTCTTCCGGGTGTAGAGCATAAGGCCCTCTTCAGACTCCTTTGACGATTCATGGGTATGGGTAGGTGGTGTGCTTAGGGAAAAACAAATGAAACGGCCGAAATGAAAACAGAAGAGAAGTGAAAAATTATCTGTGGAATATTACTGCTCCAGCATTTGCCTGAGTGATCCAAGGAAACCTAAGAAAACATGGACCAGAGCAGCCGGACCCGGATTCGAATTGGTGACCTCTTGAATGCTAAGCAATGATCTAGAGCACTAGAACACGCTGCTCAGTCTTAAATATCATTACAATTTCAACTACTTCAAGCACCCTAATATAGTAAAATATTGTTAGGGACAGTAAAAAAAATAGTAATTTCATGTATTTTTCTGACCGGTCATTTTTATAATCCCTTTGAAATAAATAAAGAGTTAACTGACCGCTGGGCGTTATTGGCTTATACCGAAGACAACAGTAAACTCGCTGCACCATGGCTTAAAAAGTAGTTCATAGATGACTGTAGACTGACTGAAAATGTGATTATAACTAGATGAAATACACAGATAGATGTATATCGGTCACTGACCGATGCTGGTTACAGAAATTACCTAGAACCCAGACAGGGGTTGCAACCAGGCAAGGTTGTAAACAGGCCCAAGGGGCCGAGCACGACTGTGAATAATTTACAATTCTAACAATTTATGAACATGGTAAATATCTAACTTATAAATATTTTATAGATACAGAATTGCCGTCCTACAAATAACTGCATTTCATTGAGAAACCGAACACTAGGGGTCTACTTTCTGAACAAAGTAAATGTCTAGTTATTTGTATCATTCATAATATTTGTTTTATTTTTTGATGAACGCGCAACACTTGTTGGGGAGCCAGGCATTTCAAAATTATCCCGTAACTAGAGTGGACAAAGAAGATGAGATAATTCGGCTGTTGCCGGCTTGAACTCTAGATCATTAAAGTTTAATAGTGTACCCAGTGCAGATTGAATTTTATACTGGGTATATATATATATATGAGTACCGCTTGCTTTAAAATATTGTCACGAACTGCACTTGCAGTTTGTGTTGGTTCAGTCCTAATTAACAACACCTTCCTGGAAAAGATTACGGATATTCTCGGCCTTCCTAAATACATCTGGAATATTCTAGCAACGATCAATGAAAAGACAATAGTAACACGAGAAGGTTGTAGAAAGTTCTAGAAGGAATGCTGAAAACTATAAAAGCGAGTGCAATGGGCGGACCGAGTCAGATTATTCACATCGTGCGTTGACAAATGACAGGAGCGATAGACAGGCGATCAATAATCATAGAGTGGCGGCAGTTGAATGCGAGTATAAGTAGTGGCGAAGAATACGGCGACGGGAGAAATAGATTACTAGTGTGAAAAATTGTGTAGACTTGTGTTAATTAGAGTTGTAGTTAATTTAATTTTAGATGTTAATAAATTTCATTGTTCTTATTCGTTTAATTGTTTTTGTGACTGAACACGTCACAATATGATCACAGGTGTTTAGCATGCCTGTGGTGCAGATTTTTAATATCAAATATTTCTCTCCCTTACTATTTTTACTAGTTTAACCTGTCCAACCCGTTGTCGATGGTGCACATATTTTACATTTTAATCACGGCGATTCTCAATACTATAACCTGAATCAATATGATGATTCTGTCGATGGGCGTTTAGCCGCAGCCACCATTAATTAAACATTCCATTTAAAAGATAACATCATAGATTTTGAAAGTAGGCGTGTTAGTTAGTTATATTCCTTAATTACACGTTGTAATGGTCATTTGCTTCCATAATGTTGTATTATGAAATTAGATAGGTCCGCAATATTACCTTACAAACACATAACGTGTAACATTATTCCCTAGTGATTGTTATTATTATTGTTATTGTTATAAAAATAAAGAACGTGAAAAGTTTGAAGAAAAGGTTTATTTATATCACTACAGCCGTTTCGCTATACTATAGCTACTTCAGGTGAAGATCTGATCAGATTTTCTCTCTCAGATCTTCACCTGAAGAAGCTATAGTATAGCGAAACGGCTGTAGTGATACAAATAAACATTTTCTTCACACTTTTCACGTTTTTTGTTTTTATTATGAATAAGTTTGAACAAATGACCAGTACAACAATCAATAATTGTTATTGTTATTATTATTATTATTATGTAATTACACGAACTGAAATTAAACAATGTTTCACCTCTTGGAGATCTAGAAGGCAGATATTGTGTAGGAATCTGCATTACCAAGAAAATTACCTAGATGTATAAACGTAACTATTCGTCGATATCTTTTGGTTATTTTTAGATTTAAATTGAAGGTAATTTGCGGAACTCTAAAATTTTCTCTAACCGGGTTGCAATGGAGAGTCTTCCGTTCATATAAAGCAGCCGAAGTGGCGTTCCGTAACGTCGCGTGACGTAACAAGATGATCGATTCCAAATACACTCCCTTCCTTCGTTGTTTGTACTAAGAATTGTGCGAAATAAGCGTTTTCCCCCGGAGACCAAAAATAACTTGCTGCCACTTATTAGGCAAACATGTCTGAGTAAATTGGCAGGAGCGAACAAACATAGCGAGTATTATACCGATGTAAATCAAAAAATTAAAAGTTGTGAGAACGAGGTATCCCACCGGACGTAATTCCTTGTTCTTCTTCGGTTATGCTTAGCTGTGTTCTGAGCAGCTACAAATTCGGTGTTTTAATTTTGGTAAATTAGATGTTTAGTAACGTAACATATCACATTATTCAGAAAACATAACTGAATTTAAATATGGATAAATCTCCTATGTCATCCATAAATTAATCTGAAATTCAGATTCGGGCTAAAGGCCCGTCGTCTAAATAAACGGTTAGGTACAAAGTTAGGTTACACCTCGAAGTCTTGACAGTGCACTTCTAGTTATAATCTTCGCCCACGTTTTCACCGCAGTACCACTAATTATTAATTCTACTGTGGAGAGAAGACCTCTGTTCCTAGTCTGATATTAGTGTTCGTTTCTTGGAAACACCCGGATGAAAAAAGCATAAAAACTACATCATTTGAAGTTGAAACAAACTTTCAGTAATCCTAAAACCGAAAACGTTAAAGCACGATTTGTACTGTTTTTGGAACTTTTGAAATAATATTAGGAACTTGTCCGTTTTCGATGCTTTCGTTCTTTACCATTAACAAATATAAACATGTTAGCCCAAGTTTGGCGGAACACCCGACATATGCAAATTACTGAAAGACTCAAAATGGAATTCGAGTTGTTTCGTAAATTACTAACCCTTGTAGCCCACTTGTATTTCATACCTTTCCTGGAGGTTTAATGACTCTTTTATCTGTCGCTTTATTAACTATCAGAATAGAACTTTATTGTATGGCTTTTCTTTCGGAATTTACCAAAAAGGTCATTTTTTATTAGCAGTTATCTATAAAAACTCTTCCTTGTGCTCATTTAGACATTTAGATATAACATGAGAGAGAGAGAGAGAGAGAGAGAGAGAGAGAGAGAGAGAGAGAGAAAGTGGCGGCTCGGGGTGGTTGGGGTGGTTCCCATAGAGATGAACAATTTCAAAATTAGTAGGTATAATAAAAAACGCTTACCCAATCCTTACAAGTTTCGTCGACATACAGTTCACTGTACAGTTTGTTTTGATGCAATTGGAAATAGAACTAATTAGTTGCATTTCTAATGAAGGGTTTTATTCATTTCAGTCGATATAACGGGTGTTCTGCTTTTGGTGTTGTTTTGAAAATTTTTGGAAGCACTAAAACAGTGACAGGATTCATTTTGAAAAGTGAAACTATTGCTCAGTTGTCAGGTATCGTGTGGCGTTAAAGGCGCTGGAAATACAGATATCCCCTCCTCCAATGTAATGTTAACGGCGGAACGGATCAATGATCTGTCTTTGATCATACGAGCTGTGGCGACATATACAGTTCGCATCTTATTATCAGCACTGTGATTTACAGCTTCACGGCTCAGTATCAAACCTTGAAGGGAATCACGATTCTGGTTCTTATTTACAACAATTCGTGATAATACCTAAGTTTATTTTTATCTTTTCCGCTCAGCCGTTGCTTTGATTAGTTTCTACAAAAAATTTAAAAGATGCAGTTTCTCACTTGCTGTCATTAGAGAACCGCCACTGGAGAGAGTTATGACCAATAAATATGAAAAGGAACCTCCCAATTACTGTGCTGCCATTTGTAAAAACCTCAAACCATTAGGTGCACTTTTAGTTTTACCAACGACCTGAAGAGTATATATGTTACGGGTAAAGTTAGATAAGCGAGTTAACTTAGGTTTACCCGAGTAAACTGCGTAATACCCAAGACTCTTGGGTAAAGTCCAAATATATTTGAAATTGTACACGTTTCGGGCTTTACCTGGATAAACCTCGTTTTATCCGCTTTCGCTTGATTAATGTGGGATGTACCATAAATGACAAGGCCATTAATGTTTGAAAAACATATTTAATTAAAAAAACACATTTTAAAAATAAAAATTAGAATTCTAAAACTGTATTCTCTTAAAGGTAATCTACTCACGAGTACCTTCTTATTTGTTCAAACAAGATAAGCTGCTGTGACATTTCGAGTTGCGATGATTTCCAATAGCTGTGTACCTAACCTAACCTAACCGCAAGTCCTTTTTTGACAGATTTCAGTTTTTTTTGACACCCTTCACACAAGCGCAGATATAGCTTAATAACATCATGAGTTATATTTACATTTATGGTACATTTATGGTACATCCAACTTTAACCAAGCGAAAGCGGATGAAACGTGGTTTACAATTCCAAATATATTTTGGACTTTACCCAAGAGTCTTGAGTATTACGCAGTTTACCAAGGTAAACCTAGGTTAACTCGTTTATCTAACTTTACCCGTAACATATGCACGTTGCAAAGAATGTTCACCCCTGTACCGATATTTGCAGGAATGCTTATTACAGCTCGAATCAAATTGCTAAAAAGAAAATTGAAAGAAGAAAAAAATAGGCCGAGAGAGGAATAAGGTGAATTAAACGTCGTATGCCGCGGTCGGGGTGAAATACGATATGTCATTTTAAGGTTACCCACTGAAATAAATATTTCTCGGGGCAAACTTAAAGTTCAGAGTTATTTAATTAAATTAAGTCGTTGGGACACGACTCCCCCTTGCTAAATGACGTGCGCTACGCGATTTAACGTTCGGGGATGTGATTGGAGGGTGTGTTCTGCGGTTTGCTTTCGTGGCACGGTTATGCGTACAGAAAGTCCCACTTTTATTGCCCTTATTAGATACCTACTATTTTCGGAAAATTGCTTGAAATGATTAAAAAACTTTGTTCGAAAGGAGGTAAAGATTATTTACATCTGTTTGCATTTGCGTGGTATGTTTTATGTAAAAATAACTAAATGATAAGTTGAGGTTTATGTTTCATTCTCTTGTTTTGTGTTCTAATTAGATACAGATATTGAAAAAGTTTTTTATATAAATTTTAAGTTCTTTGTGGTACTTGGTAGATGAAACATATTTAAATATAAAAGAAATAAATTTGGAAATAGTGTTGAAACGTTTGAATATTTGTCATATTCTTTTAAAGTTTGTTATAATTAACAATATGATGCATGCAATGAAAAGAGTTTAATCCTTATTGATGTTTATGTGTATTTTATCCTTTAAAATCCTGAATAGTGATAAATGGTATTAAAAAAAAAATGAAACGGGATGGACTGTTAAAAAATATGAATTTCAATTTTATTATAAACATAAATGTAAATATGGAATCAACAGGAACAACTACTCCGAGGGCTATATTGAATAATAAAATTAAATTCTATCAAAAAAAAAATTTTTTTTTTCTATGCTATCCTACGAACTTTTGAGCCCGCCTGTTATACCTTATAGTATTTAGTAGTTTGTATGTATTTTATATTGAAATATAAATTCCTTAACAGTTATTTCTTTTTGTCATTCTAAAACAGTTAGGCGTTTTTTCCATATTCTGTTAAAAAATCGTTTCGGTCTGTTACACCGAAGTCACTAATATGCTTCAAGAGTGCGGGTTAAACAAGTTCAACTCGTTAAAACGTAGGTGGTTTTTAACTAAAAATTCCAATTATAGGCAACATCCTGGACTTTCTTGATTATATGTTTTAGTAGTCAGGTACCTCCATACTCTTGTATCAAGAAAGGAGATAACTCCATAATGTAATTATGTAGTGATATTTCACTATTTTAAACATACCCTCAACTTTTTATCTTTATATAACAATTAGACTTTCAGATAATACACATATGTGGAAAACGAGATGTTATGGAATAGTTTAGATGCATTAACATTATATTGTAACTTTAGACTTCCAAGGGTAAACTATTTACGGCAATGAACAAATACCACTGTCGGTTGTGTCATTTGTAGAATGGCATTTACAGCCAGAATGGCAACGCATTCGTATCGAAGCGATAAGTTGTGAATGTCTTTTACCCTTTCAACGTAATATATTTGTCAAAGTCGATCTAAGAATGCGATGGATTTTCTTATCAAAAATTACCTGCTTGTCGTCCGTATCTGGCATGAACACGAAATAAAATGAAAATAACGGGAAGCCCATTCGAGATAAAACTCGGGTTAGCACATTATACTTAAGATATTGTTCATCCTAGGCCGCTCTGTTTGAAGTACCTACTTGTAAATATTTTCGAGTAGTTTCTAGTTTTCAATGAATGCTACTTTAAAATATTAAATAACTAGGTTTTTGTCGTTTTGAGGCCATTCTGTATGTAACGTGCTTGTAACATTTATTACAGCAAAACTAGGTAAAAAGTAAAATAAAAACCGTCTCCTTTTGTCTCCATTTATATTAGAAGACTAACTGTGATCGCGATTTCGTCGACGTGGAATTTAGCAAAAAAGTTATTTTTTAGATTCTAAACGAAGTTGAGACACAACCGTTAGTAATAGCTATTATTATTATTATATTAATATTAATAATTAATTTCTAAAATAAAAGTAGCCTAAGTTACTCCTTGTTACATTAGCTAGCTACTAGCTGCTAGTGAAAGTCTCGTCAAAATCGGTCCAACCGTTTCAGAGATTAGCCGGAACAAACAGACAGACAAACAAAAACTAAAAAAAAAAAGTTATTTTGGCATATGTATCGTGTATACATCCATATGCATTTAGTAAAAAGTGGTTATTTTAATATTACAAACAGACACTCCAATTTTATTTATCTGTATAGATTGGAACCAAAATAAAATTGTACTTCTAATTTTGCTGCTGTGGATATATTAGCCAAATTATCGTACTCATTGATGGATTTAACAAGGTACGGATAAGGTGGTCCCTTAGAGTTAAAAAATAACAAACGTATTCCGAAAACGCTGTCTAAACATTTGACGATTTCAATTATTTGGAGATGGTATATGTTATTTTAATTTGTTATTTATTTGGATTTGTATGGGATTAATTATTGTAAGCTGATGTGTTGTCGTGTTTCCAATTCAGTTAATTATTTTACTTAAGGGTATTGTCATTTGTACTAAGGTTCTCCTAATTTTGACTGCTTGCAATTAATAAAAATTACAACGAAATCAAAAATGGAAAAGGATTTTTAAATATCTTAAACCCAAAACCAATAGATGTAATTTTTTATCTAATTGTGACGAGGATCACAAAATGGAATAAAAGGACAAAACACTCGATGCAATAGCCATGCCCGATGTCATTATTTAAATTTTGGAAAAAACGAATTTACTCGTATCGGTGAAAATTTAATAAAAAAAATCTTAAAATTGTTCGGATTTAATATAACAGATAAAGATTGTGATAGTAAAATAACCTCTGTTCGCATTTATCTTTTCATTTTTTGTTTTTGTAATTTATTGGCTTTGTTAGTCACATTTTTTACGTCTCCAATTTTTTGTATTTTCATGTGCATTTGCTGTCCGTTTCTTTCTTTTGCGATTTATGGTTTTATAATAGTATGTATCATATTTTATCCCTTCTTAGTATTGCCGTTTCCTATTGTATTATTTTTTCTTTGTTTTTAAATGTGCTTCTAGAGTTTAAGTTAGTTTATAGATTTATTGGGGGTAATTTGTTGACCCATCGGTCCATTTCGAGGACGTAGATGATGCACTGACACATAGATTACAATGTTGCATTTTTTGTGTTTACGTTTTCCCTCCTTTTTGTTTGTTTTGTTGTTTCAAGTGTCGGTGCATCGGAACCGCTCTCTCCTCTAGGGGCGGTTCTTAAATTCATGTCAATATAAGTATTTCTACAATTCAATTCAAGTTAGTATAGTTCAAACAATTCAAAAATTCATAATTCAGTTAATACAATTCAATCAATTCATTCAAAAATTCGATTTCAACATATTAGATAAAAACATCAAACATTTAGGAGAGATCATTTTTAGTACATTTAACATATAGCACAAATCAAATCAAGATCTCTATAAACGTATAGTATCAATAACATATACTTTCACGTAATCAATCATAGTCATTTAATTTTCGTAAATAAGTAGCATTCACGACGTTCGATAAAATTAGTGTATATAGTTGTAAATAGTTGGGTGTAATAAACTTTTAAAACATAAAGTCCGTTTATTGCACCGATTCCCCCATAGGAATCAAAAGAAGTGGCACATCTGTGTACCTGTGAAATAATTTATTTCATCAACTAATAAACAACCTCAAAGTAATTGGAGTTATGATCCGTTCATTGGGCTACTATCCACTATCGACTATCCTAGGGATGGAGAGTTTAAAATGTATTCTGGTGAAATGAAAAACGGTGAAAATGATAATATAAAGTTTGAAGTTTTTGTGCGAATGGCTGCAACTCCGGTTTTTGAATACGAATAAAAAATGTGCAAATATATCCTCCAAGATGTTAGATTTAAGATAAGTTCTTGGCTTGGGTGGCGGACTTGTTCTGCGTCCGTTATTTTGAAGCTATAACAAAAACATAAAACGAAAATTTTGAAATAGGATAGCAACACTATAACTCCTCTAGAGTGAGTGTATGTAACAGTCTTATGAGGAACACAAGTTACCAGCAAACAATAATAATAATAATAATAATAATTTTTATAACTGGATTACAATCTGGCATTATAATTGCCCCAACACATAATAACAATACTTTGAAATATTTAAAATACAAAACCTAAATTTTGCTTATTTGAAATTAGAGTATCTTGAAATTTCAATATTCAAATCGCTCTTTTCGAGTTACCGGTCTTTTTTCATTTTTCGCATTTATTTTTTTCTGTCACACAAGCGAAAGAGGTATAATAGAAGTCTGCTGACATGGAAAAATGCCATCGGCCATGTAATACGTGCATGCCAGCACTTATGGTGATCTGATACAAGCGCCTTTTATTAGAAATCAGCTAGCTAGATCCTTTCATTTTATCTGCGTGACTGGAATTTTAACGACACTATTTTGTTTCTATAACGGACGACCACGACAGTGTTATGTAATGTGCAATAACAACCGGGATTGTTAACAGACCAATAACTCGCACGTGATGCAGACAGCTTGTTATAATAACAATTTTGTCACGTAGGCTGTAACACATATACGAATGAAATTAGATAATTGTGCAATTTTTTTGTATTGGAGCGTTAAACAAACGGTCTATCTAAATGAATTATTTTGTGGCTTCTAATAGCGACAAAACGAAACGTTAAAGTGATTTAGAGGGTTACAATTACAGTTTGTAATATTTTATTAAAACTAATGTAGGAAATAGAAATACATACAATGTCAGCCTTTCGTTAAGGAAAACTTCCTATAATGTAGATTGTAAACGTTATAGCAATATAACGATATGGTTATTGACACGTTTAGATTAGACGTTTCGTAATATGTTCATATTGTGTTAGTAATTTTAATAACAGCAGCCTTTGTGGAACTGAGTAAAAGCTTTATTTTGTTTTTAAATAATTCCTTCCCTAATTATTTTAGTAGGCTATATTAATAAGAATCAAATATTTGAAGTTTTAATAGGAGTAAATTTTAAATACGAGGGTAAATCAAATATAAACGGTAATTTTGTAAAATAAATTTATTGATCAATGGTACACACAAACTAAACATTTAACTTTTTTCAATGTAGTCACCTCCGTGCTCGGCACACTTCCCAGCGATTTGGAAGCTTGAATATTCCTTCTTCATAAAATGTTTGAGGGCGAGTTATCAGCCAATTGCGCACATACTCCTCTACTTCTTCATTGCTTTCAATTTTTTTGCCTCGCAAGTGATTCTTTCAAAGACACGCACAAAAAATAATCACAGGGTGACAAGTCAGGGTTATAAGGAGGATTATAGAGGCTCGAGGGTTTCCCAGCCCATTTCTTCCAATCTATTCCTTGTCAAAACTGCGGTGTGTGGCCTGACAGCCAAAAGGGCAGCCTTCATCCTTTCTTCACCACTCCTTACTCACAATTTTTGATTTTTCGGGAGTGTAGCGGTGTAGTCGTGTTCCCACGTCTCATCACAAGTGACGATACGCCTCAAAAAGACTTCACCTTCTTGTCGGAATCGATTCAGAAGCCTTTCACTGATCTCCGACCTGACCTGTTTGCTTTTGGAATCCAGCGAGCACTAATTCTTCTATAGCTAACTTGCCAAGTTCATCACTGATTATGGATTGAACACTCCCATACTCCCATAGCTGATACCCACACACCCACTTCTGATGAGATTTGTTCAATAGTCAATAGTTAACCGACGATCACCATCAACAAGCTCTCGAACAGCACAACAGCATGTTGTCATTTGTTAGACTTGTTCTTGGGCGTCGATCATGACTTTCATTTTTGACACGTTCTAACCCATCCCCGAATTCTCCGACCCACGACTCGATTCTGAGGCAGTGTAGCATCTCCACATCCCTAAACTGTGCCTTCAAACTAGTGAAAATTTCCGATGGTTTAATATTAATCCTTCATTGGTTAAAAACTTTATGATGATGCGTTGTGCAACAGACGAAGTAGAAGGTACCTTGCGCTCAGTCATGGCTGTACTACAGATAGAACCGAGCACAGCTGCTACCTAAGCCGGTTTCCCCCTCCTCATAAACCAAACAACACTCAAGCATCGAATCCTCTAGATCAGAATTACGTGCTAAGCTAAATAGTAAAATTACCGTTTATATTTGATTTACCCTCGTACAACAATATGATATTAATTATTGAATTAATTCAATTAACACTTAATAATAATATTCATTAATTCCGACGTTCTGTGACTTAGTAAGTACGTTCGTCTTTGGTATTCCTGTCACCTCTCATTGCTTAGTGGCAAAAGCATTGGCGTGTAAAGCCAAAGATCCCGGGTTCGAAATCCGGTGAGGGCGTGACAGCAGTAACAAACGTTTACTCATTAATTTGAGGTAATGTGTAGTGAGTGGGTATAAATTAATAGAATAATTAATATCACATTCAATAAGAGATTTCTTAAACTATTTGACGAAAGAAAAGAGAAAAAATTAATGGCACAAATACGATCGTTATCAAATAGTAACAGAAAATAAGTAATTCTAAACGTATATTTTTAATATTATATATTATACAAATTCCTATTTTGAGGGCTGCGGGAAACATCATCAAAGGTGTGTATGTAGTACACAATTGCGTCTTGTTATTAGTGATATTTCTGTTCAGAATAAGGATTTTTTTATTTCAAGATTTTCCAAGTGTGGCAATTGTTTTATGTTTTTCTGGAACGCCAATGTGCAAAAGTTTGAAATAGTCTTCGGATAATACGTAGTTTTTTAATACGCAAACTATGGACGGTCTAATTTTAGTTTGATAATTTTTTGTATGTATCTATTCTGTTTGAAAGAAGCCGAAATGGGATTTTTCGATGAAAAGATTTTGGTATACGTGAAAGTCGATTTCTTTTACCATACTTTATTCAAATCCGTGCTTACCTAGGATTGATCATACGTCTATAATAACTTCTGGGTGGAGAAATAATCAGATGGAATGTTAAACGACTAAACGATAAAAAATGGTAACCAATCCTGAACTGACGCTGATTTAACGATTCCACCCATCATTTGATTAAAAGTTAAGCGGTTGGTGTATAAGGTCGCGAGAGCACGCGCCCAGTCCTACTTTTTCGAAAAGAGAAAGGCATTACATTAATTAATAACGTTAAATTCTGATAAACGTATTAGCATGAACGTAAGGTGCTAATTTTTACAAATCCTTTCTGTGTTATATTGGCCCAACTAACAAAAAATGTGTATCTACTCTTATTGAAATCTCTCTCTTATGTTCTAGGGAACTTTTATGAAAATAAGTACAATTTTATAGTAATTAGGAAACTAAATTTTAACTAATTGAAAGAAGAAAAAATAAATACAGACAGCGTAGGTAACGCCATCTGTAGATATTTGCTACTTATTTGTGGTAGGTATTCAAAAACGTTCAACAAAATCCTTTTCACACATAATAAGGATATCGACTTGTTAAACTAAAACTTAGGCGTAGCTAATAACATGGTAGGTATGTAATCAAATCAAACAAAAATAAAAGTATGCTCTTAATTAGTGTTCTGAATAAATATATGTTCTTGGTTTATGTTCTGCCGAAACTGTCAGACGTATATCGCGATTTCGAACTCATTGGTTCTCATCATCAAGGCATAGATATTGCTGCTTATTGTGGGATCTGTCTGCGGCGTGCTGATGAGAAGCAATTAGTTCGAAATCGCAATACACGTCTGGTAAAAGAAGAAAACCTTTAAGAGATACCTAAGAAATTAACGTCATCAATAATTTAACCCCTAGATTTTTCTTTCAAATGTACAAGTGCGTTATTATTTTCGTTAGTTCTTAACTCTCCATCCCCCGGCGACAAATTGAGTCATGTTCGTACGTGGTAATGTTATGAATGGAAGAAGAAATGGAACGTACCGTTTTCGATGACAGAAACTTTATTAGTTTAATGGAGCCGAATGCATGTCTATGGGACACAAGATAAAGGTTCCCTTGGTTTCCCTTACCTGTATTATTAGATGAACCGCATAGTCTGTTTCTGTTTTTCCTTTCTTCTACACCACAGTACACGCAAATGAATTTTTATCCGGGTATCAGATACAGCAATCGTTACTTTCTCTACTAAATTCTGTATCTCGCATACTGTATCCGAGATACAGTATGCACGTGTGTTATAGACCTAAGGAACGGCCTGGTTTGTCTTAAGTATATGGACTTAAAATTGTTTGAGTTCGAATTATATACACCGCTGTTCTTGGGTCTTAATATTTTTTCCTATTTAATCTTATTTTTGCACCAAAAACTTGTTGCCGTGCTGTTATTCCCCGTATCATCAGGTTGTCTGTCGGTTTGTTTCCGTGTTCTTCAAGTCATGTTTGCAACATGTTCATCTTAAGCTGGCTTTCTGCCAAAGCTCCGTAATCAGTCTTGTAAATCCATTAAGTTCAACCCCTTCGGAGCATGTCTCGTCCCATTATACCTATGTCTCATCGTCAGACATCTCTGCCCCTTTCCTTACGAGCAAATCCAAATTCCTCACCTATACCCATATGTCACTCAGAAAATTCCTTAAATTCTGTAGGCATCGGCACCAGTAAATTTATTGATTGCTTAGAATATTCTATGGTTGTCTAATAGAGAATTCCTTGCACAGATCGGATTAAGAAGAAAAGCAGTAAATGGAATTAAATTTCAACATTGTCACGATACCCATAAAATTCATAGTGTTTATTAGTTGATGAAATAAGATTATTTCACCGGTGCACAGATGTGCCACTTCTTTTGATTCCTATGGGGGAATCGATGCAATGAACGGACTTTGTGTTTTAAAGGTTTATTACACCCAAACTATTTACAACTATATACACACTAATTTTATTGTACGCCGTGATTGCTACTAATTTTTACGAAAATACTAAATGACTATAGATTATGATTTATTATATGAAACTATATGTTATTAAATACTATGTATTTAGAGAGATCTTGATGTGATTGGTGCTATATGTTAATGTACTAAAATGATCTCTGCTAAAAATGTATGATGTTTGAATGGTTTGAATCTAGTATGATTGAATGATAAATGTAAAAATACTTATTTTAACATGAATTTAAGAACAGCCCCCCAGAGGAGAGAGTGGTTCCGATGTACCAATACTTGAAACAACAGAAAATAAGGAAGGGAAACGTAAACATACAAAAATGCAACATTGCAAGCTATGTGTCGGTACATCATCTACGTCCTGGAAATCGACCGGTGGGTCGAAAAATTACCCCCAATAAATCTATGGACTAACTTAATTCTAAAAGAACATTTGGAAACAAAGAAAATATAATACAATATAGCTAAACGGCAATACCAAAAAGGGAAAAAATATGACACATACAAAAACCATAAATTGCAAAAGAAAAGAACAGACAGCAAATACATATGACAATACAAAAATTACAAAAAATCCGAGAAGTAAAAAATGCATGACTAATAAAGCTAATATATATATTTTTATTTATTTTATTATTAGTATTACAATACTTTTTTTTACCATATACATGTTTAATTGATTTAATTATATTAAATCTTACAAAGTTAATACATTTTCTTCTAAATACATTATCATTATTTTCATTCTTCGTTATTTGGTAGTGTATTATACAATTGTAGTCCTTTGTAAAAAAGTGATCTCTGCATCTGTGTTGACATCACCATGTTCAATCAAAAATCGTTCACATTTCTTAGCCCGTAAGGTTGGCTTTCTCCTACAAATCTCATTTGCTCACAAAGGTATTTCGGTGCATCGCCTTGTTTCATCTTTTTAATAAATCTGAGCGTATTAAATTGAAGTCTTTGTTTAACGCTTAACCATTTCAGGTTATCGAACATTGTATTTATGTCCGTGTATCTATTACATTTTAATATTATCCTCATCGCTTTATTTTGAAGTTTCTGCATTCTTGCTAAATGGATTGTGTTGCTGCATGTATATAAAATAGTGGACCCGTACTCGAAGTGTGGTTTTATTACGGTGTTATATATATTTATTGCCGTAGTTTTTGATATTTTTTTTCTGATTCTTCCAAGAAAACTGATTTTTTACCGATTTTTTTGCATATGTGCTCAATATGTTCATTAAATTTTGGTTTCTTATCAATTATAAACCCGAGATATTTTATATGATCGACTTTTTCTATTACCGAGTTATTTATTTCAAATGTTTCGTTCGAGTTGATGTTAATTTCTATCATTATTGTTTTGTTTTCGTTAAGTTTAAGTTTATTCATTTTTAACCAGTTATTTATTTTATTTATGTTATAGCTCATATTTTCTCGACCTTCTTCTTTCTGTTCTCCAGTGGTGTATATTAAGGTATCATCTGCGTATAATACTATGTTACATCTTTCTAATATATTTGGCAAGTCATTAATATATATAATAAACAGCAGTGCGCCTAGTATGGAGCCTTGTGGAACTCCGAAGTCGTTCATTATTTCTTCCGATACTAAATTATTTACCTTCATTGTCTGTTTTCTGTTCTCCATGTACGATTTAAACCAATTCAGCTCTTTTCCTCTTATTCCATACATAAATGGCTTTTTTAACATTACTGCTCTATCAATGGTTTCAAATGCTCTTTTGAAGTCAAGAAAAATCGCTATTAATTTCTTATTGTTTCCTATGTCTTTCCATTTACTAAGACATAGTTTACAGTTGTCTCACATGAGTGTTTTTTACGGAACCCTGATTGATATTTAGATAGTATATTATGTTCCTCTATATATCTCTCCAATTGAATTTTCACAACTGTTTTCAGTATCTTTTCACAAGTTTTTAGGGTGTCAATAGGTCGATATTCCTCGCATTTCTTTGTATTTGTAATTTTTCTAATTGGTGTTACCATTTTTTTTCCAGTTATCTGGAAAGCAGCCAGTCTCCAAGGATGTATTTACTATTTTTAATAATACGCTACCGATTGCATTCCAATTGTCCAATATAATCTTATTCGATATTTTATCATAATCAGTCTTGTTTTTCATCTGTTTTACTAAATTATATAGTTCTAAATTATTTATTACACGAAATGTAAAAAAATCTGTTACATTTTTTTTTACAAAGACAAAAAATTAAAAGATGAACATATGCGAACAGATAGCTTGAAAATGATATTCATTCAAATCAATTAGTCTTAGCGGTAACTCTCGCTTACAACATATATTTTATAAGAATAGTTTTTGGTTAGCAAATTTATAGCAATTACCAGATGTGAAAACTTAGGCGGTTGAAATTCACTTGTAGAGACACAACTTATTTCTTGGAAATTCAAAATCATAACAGTTAGTTAAAGTTTTTAATTAAATAAAAAGTACAAAAAAATACTGACGTAAATAGAATAGCTGGAAGCAGGATCTCATTCGGTGCTGTGAAAGCGACAATGGCCTCTTTTTTGCGTAGCCGTGAGTGTAACTTCCAATATGCGCATGCGCAGAACAATTTAAAACCACATAACTGGAACTGTGAAGCGTGCAGTTCCATACAAAGAGTTTTGTATCTATTTCATAAACTGGGGGTAGGCTACTGACATTAAGATTAAGTATTGTAGCTCGTACAAGCATAAAGAACAAATTAAAAAAAAAATGACTCATTGTATTAAATGTTGTTGTTAATATAAAGTGAAAATGTTTTGTCCTTTGTTTCATTTGTTACATCTATGTATATTTAACCTTATATTGATTGGCAAATGCTGTAACATATGTACAAAATTTAATAGTTGCTTACGGAAATTGTTCATCCCTCAAAATACCGATAAACTATTCCACTCGGTTAAACTTCGAAATCCTTTCAACCGACGATACTCGTGTACGTTAATTTTCATAGTGTATATTTTTAAAATTTCTGAAGCCTAATGAGAATTTGTGTCGGCAGCTAGTTTTTTTTTTTTGTATTTTGATAAGGGTCGCGTACACATTAGGTTATAGTTTTAGGAGTGACAAAAGTATTCAAATGGTAAATAAAATAGATGTCAGGTACTTAGGAGAAGGGCACAGTACCTCTTTTCATCTCCAAATTATAAAGGCGTTTTCGTAACTGGAGTTTAATTTATGGACATTTTACTATTCCGGAAAATAGTGGTAAAATATTTTGTGTCGTCATAACCGTTCTATTATACAGGGTCATTCAAACTGAGTGGTACATTAGACGTTTTAGGAAAACTAAGCTATTTAACTAAAATAATTTCAACTGTCGGGCACTAGCGGTTTTTCCGGAAGTTGATGTCAACATTCTTATTTTAAATGGAAATTTGAATACCTATATTTCTACGATGAATAGTTTCTGAGATAATTTAATGTATTGGGAAAAAGATTGCACCGCAACCCAAACTATAAAAAATCATAACTTCCATAAAGAATGACTTAGAATGTTGAAATTAGTTATTTACTAGTTATAGCCAACTCATAAGGCTAACGTCATGCTAAAACTAAGCTTTATAATTTGTACAGGGCGTTCAGAAAAAAATCCAAAGTTTAAAAACTTCAAACACGAACTTCATTTTTTCAAATGGCACCTAGCATATTTTATTTTGTCATTCGATTCCTTTTTTTATCCTCTCCTCCTTGGTCAGTAATTTATCGAGACTGCCTATGGCACGCTAATGAGCTTCTAACAAGAGCGAAATCGCTATCCGTGTCTGGTAGTTTCGATAAATTTCTGACCAAAAGCATACCATATATTGTTAAGCTTTACGCGAATTCACGTATGTAGGCTGCGTTGTTGATTTAGCTGGACAAGTTTAAATACCTCTGTGAAGCCTTGTCTAATTTGATATCTTCTGTAGCGGTTAAAATCCACTAGATGGCAGCAATTGCCTTCATGTTGTTAATAACATAATCCCACATAATGCATAGATTACCCGAATAATACTCATTTCATCTGATATTTAGTTTTATTCATTCTACAAAAATTAATAAAGGAAATTGAAATTTCGGTGGTAGTATTATGAAACATTGCTGAATATATAAATACTTTTAAATGTTTTTCTTCACGACAACTGAAAATAATTTAAAAAACGTTTTACTATTTCATCATATGAGTTCATCGAACTTACTCTATTTGTACAGAACCGTATTTAGGTATATTTAATGTTTTTCTTTTATTACAGCAAGACTGCCCAAATGGCCGACTAACTCCTGCGAAATTTGTAGATATGTATAAGATGTTCTTTCCTTCTGGTAACGCCGAAGAATTCTGCGACCATGTGTTCAGAACATTCGACATGGACAAAAATGGTTACATCGATTTTAAGGTAAGATTTACTGACTTTTTATGTCGTCGTTCTGTATAATATCAAACATAATGGTCGTTATAAGAGCGATTAACCAACATAAGGGATAATTAAACCACATTAATTGTTTTTTGAATGTGGTTGTACATTTCCTCTTGAAAGTGCTTTTCTACGCATTGATGATTTGTTTTCGCTTAATTTCTAATTATACCATACGCTGAAAAGCTATATGCATAAAAATACCAATAGACCTGTGAAGACTTTGGGTCCTTTTCTAATCTTTTAATGGATAGAAAAAAGGTTAATACAAAATATTGCTGTCATTTGATATTCTTTATCCTTCTATAAATGTGGGCGGAAAATTATTTATTTTGCTGTTTTAAGTCCTTTATTGTCAACATATATGTTTTACATTAATATAATATTAATAATTAATGCAATCAATTTCTTGCTTCTAAAATCATACTTGCTATTATTTGTTTTATGATTTAATTAATGTAATTGATTGACATAATCCTTTAGTTAATGAAAATCCATAGTAAAGAAATATGAGAACAACTTAAAGATTTTCACTAAAACTTTTTATTTATTTTGTTGCAATATAAACACCATAACATATGTTTTTCCAAGCATTTGCTTCCTTAGATGGGCAGTACTTATTATGTAAGACTAAATTACTCAATATCTAACGATCCTTAAATATTAATAAGAAAAGAAAGATGGAATAATTTATGTTACGTAAAATAAATTGGTCGAATAAGGACCACACCCGATACTAATAATAATAACTATTATTTTCGCCTTTTTTTAAAGCTCCACGGTTTTTTTAAAACTACCTTTATTGGACTTTTTTTAAATAGTTATTTTACAATTTTTTGTGGCAATCGGTTTACTTTATTTATACTTATATACTAAAGTACAAAAAACGACTGCAGAACAAAAAAACATATGTAGAATATTAACGTAGACAAATCGAGTAATCACGGTTTAATTAACTTTTTCATTAAGACAAACATTACTGGAACAAATTCGAGAATATTCCTTGCCAAATTCAAAAGGCATCACTCAAATCGACCACCGGATGTCGAAGTAATCGGTGTACACACATAAAAAAATAAATTTAGAACGTCCTTCTTTCTTAAAAATATTAATCACTTGACGACAATAATCATTATTATAATACGTGAATATCAAATTTTTTGGTACCTTACACTTTTTTGGTATTTATTATAAATGATGCACAACATAAAAATCATTGGAGTAGGTTACCATTAAAGCAGATAAGAAAGTAAAAAATAGATTTTGCATCGGTCGAGAACCGAACCCGAGTCGCCCGCGTAACAGGCAAATAACATATCTATTTCTCCCCGAGTCTGCCCAGGGCAGACTCAAACCCATCCGAGTACGTACGAATTTTTCCGATTGTAACAATTGTATGCTACTGTCTGTGATTTTATGTTTATGATTGTTTTAAAGTGTCAAACACAAAATTTTAGGTTAATTCATGCATATTAGCGTGGAATGTACATTTTTTCATTCTTAAACCTAGTAAAATTAGAATAGGCGAAAAATGATTGTTTCTACCGTTACTTCATGGAAAAACATAATTAACACTTCATAAAATAATAAAATACGTTACTAACTTTTCCACTGTTTATTCAATTTCTTTACAATTGTTTCGTTCAACATCTTCAAAAGACATATATACATACATATATATATATATATATATATATATATATATATATATATATATATATATATATATATATATATATATATATATAAATCTTCTGAAGATGCACATGTTGGGCGAAACAATTGTAAAGAATTTGAATAAACAGTGGAAAAGTTAGTTACGTATTTTATTATTTAATCAAGTGTTAGAATAGGCGAGTCATTTGAAATGAGTTGTGTCAATAGAAAGAAACAGAAAGAAGACATTCGCAACTATCTTACGAAACATCGTCACTTACAGGGCTGCATGGGGTTTGTCTACTTTATTCTATTATCTATAATTTCACGACAGGGGTAACTAAGACATAATAATTGTTTGTTCATTTAGTGTTTATTTTTAGGTATCGTTATCTCGTAAAAAGCAACCACATTGACTGAAAACGAATAGCTCTTGAAACGTTCTGAAATGGCTTATTTTTATTGGTAGGTAATTTTCGAATCGATTTTGTTAGGTTAATAAAGCGTCTCGACGTTGTCCTTGGACGGTATCGGCGTTTAAAGTCGTCTTTGACACCGAATGTGTTTTCTTTCGTGAGTACCGTCTGTATATATATATATCTACTAATGTACAGTACTGTTAGAAAGATTGGAAGCACTCATTTTAACCATTCAGTTAAAAATGTAACTATTTTTAAAATTTATCCGTCTCATTGTTTATGTCGTACCTAATCAGTTTCTGAACTGATTTCATTAAAGTCTATAAATTTAATAGGTTACTAAAACCACGAGGAAAAAAACGAATTGATAGATGAGAACTTTGAAAATTATTTAATTATAGTTTATTTCTACAGATAGAACAAGTTCTGATGTGTTCTTTTGGTAATTAGGTTAAATATAAAAATATTCGAAGAATTTTTAGTAGGGGTAAATTTTTAAATACATTAATGCGATATTAATCATTTAATTAATTTATGCCCACTACAGATAGATTACCCCATACAACGAGGGAAAATTTTGTTACTGCTGTCAAGCCCTCGTCGGGACTCGAACCCGGGACCTTTGGCTTTACGCGCCAATGCTTTTGTCACTAAGCTACGAAAGGTGGCAGCAGTAACAATGAGTAACGTACTTACTAAGTTACAGAAGATCCCGGGTTCAAAATTTTCCCTCATTATATGAGATAATCTGTAGTGAGTATAAATTAATTTAATATTTAATATCGTGTTAAAGTATTTAAATGTAGGAATTGGAGTATAATAAAATTGACCATGGGATTGCAGTGTAACTTTGTTTTAAATGTGTAGGCCAAAATTTATTTTTGATATAACAGATTAGGTTCATTTTTTATCATTTTCTGTTGAGCTTCTTGACTTTCTGAGATTGGGAGATAATCTGTTGAATTTTTATAAACAATGTATTGGATAGACATCACAAAATAATTAACTCACTGTTTCTTTTTTTGTTTTATTATTTCTAACGGAAACCATAATTGGTTATGAATTTCGTATAGTTTGTTGGGTAGATGTACAATATTTATTGCGGAATTTTATAAAACAAATATACTTTTTGAATATAATTTCATAACGAAGCCAGTTTCATATTCCTAGTTTTGATAACGTCATTGAATGCTATGTAAAAACAAGAAAATACACAAAATGTTTCAACGATTTTATTAGTCAAAAGCTCGACAATTGTTTCGACCAGTCGATCTTTATCAAGAGTATTGTAGTTACTATCTAAATTGGGGGGGGTACCATCATAAATTGTTTAACAGAGCTTTTGACTAATAAAATCGTTGAAATATTTTGTGTATTCTTTTGTTTTTACATAGCTATTCTGTAATGTTTCATCAAGAATGCACCATTAATAGTCTTTTAAGTCATTGAATGCATTTGAAAAAATTGAATTGTAAATTTTTATTTATTTCATTGTTACCTCTACGTTCAATCATGTTTCTGCAGGTTATAAGAGGTCATTATTTTGCAAACGTTTTATAAACATGCGTTTTTATTATTATAAGATTATCCCGTATACCTATGGCTATTTTTGAGGCCAATTAATTCAGTGACATTACTTTTCGGACAATCCCTGTATATTGCGTTGGTTAGTTGGTTGATTGTTGCCAATGGCGTTTTTATGTAAGCGAAAATGACAGAGTGGCGTGCACCCGATCTACCTACCATTGATTTTGCATTATGTTGTGTTGTGTCTCGCAATAAATGACGCCAGGCGACGAGAGGCCTAAATTGGCTCCGAAGGCGACTAGGGGACCATTATTTTACCATTAATTTGCTAGGTGCTATATACGTACGAGACCTCCATTTTCTACAGTATATACATGCGAACGTTTATAGGTTCCCTCCGTCGTGCACAGGTTGACATTGCTTTACGAATTACCTAAACGACGTCGCTTGCTATATGTATATGCAGTTGTAAAGGATATAAAGGGAACGAGTTTTTCCAGAAAAGTGTATGTGGGCATATTTACATAGTTAACATTTAGCGTCTGCAGATTCTACACTGCAATATAAGAGGAATCGGCCATTGATAAATATTAAGTTGATTTACGAGGGTGCATCAAATATAAACGGGACTCGTTTTGTAAAACGCATCGAACTATATTTAATGAGACTTCGATACATATACTGTTTTTCTAGATAGTCTCCCGCCCTAGAAATAACAGGCGGGCTGAAAAGTTCGTAGGCTAGCATAGAAAAAATTGTTATTTATTTGATAGAATTTGATTTTATTATTCAATATAGTTCGTTTCGAGGGCGATACAATTATTATAGAGGTCATACAATTTTTCGATACCATTTTTATAATAAGATTTATCTTTAGCCTCAAAATAGGCTTCAGTTTTGGCGATTACGATTACCTCTTCATCGGCGCGAAATTTCTGTCCAGCGAGCATCCTCTTGAGGTCTGAGAACAGAAAAAAGTCGCTGGGGCTATATCTAGACAGTACGGTGGATGCTGAAGCAATTTGAAGCCCAATTCATGGAATTTTGCCATCGATTTCATTGATTTGTGACAGGGTGCATTGTCTTAATGAAACAGCACTTTCTTTTTCTTCAAATGAGGCCGCTTTTCTGCGATTTCGTCTTTTAAACGCTCCAATAACGCTACGTAATAGTCGCTGTTCAATTAATATTATACCATGAGCATCCCAGAATACTGTTGCCATAACCTTGCCAGCCGACTTTTGCGTCTTTCCACGCTTTGGAGTCGGTTCATCACGTGCAGTCCACTCGGTTGACCTACGTAAAAACTCTTTGGACGTTCTTGTAACAATTGGAGCCCAAATGCTTTCATGCTTTCATTGCGTCGTTTTCGTGAAAACATTAGTCTCCAAGCGCATCCTTCGGGGGCCCAAAAAAATGGAAGGCACAAGAGGAGAGAATTGCGGTTGGTTCTTCCTTCTCCATAGCGGTACATGCCATCTTCGCATCTATTACTACCAGGGCGATGCAGTGTATTCTTCCGGAATGTTTTTCCGTGGTTCATGGAATTTTTCTTTTCCAGACGTTTCGCCGTGCTTTGCTTTCAGTGGTGACTTGTCAAGTGCTTGGTCGTTACTTACACGGCGAAACGTCTGGAAAAGAAAAATTCCATGGACCACGGAAAAACATTCCGGATGAATACACTGCATTAACATGCGCCGGCTGTAAAAGCCTGAGAACTACTACCAGGTCATTGACCTCTCCATAATTAAAAAAAATCAGTCCCGTTTATATTTGATACACCGTCGTAATATCGTATTAAGGCAGTATGTCGTCATCGACTGATATTTAGTGCTGTGGTATTTCATATGTTTGACGAGGTCATACGGAGACGCAGCTTATATGATATGACAGGCATGCAAACCAAATTAATAAAGAACTTTTAGTTATTGGTCAAAAATTTATTGAAATTAACAGATGTTGGTAACGATTTTGATCTTATTAGATCTCATCAGCGCAGTATTAGTAGCATCCATAAATTACTGACCAAACCGAAACTATTCCATATACGAAAGTTTATTTAATATCGTATTAAAAGCAGGATGTCACCATCTACTGGTATTTACCACTAACTGTGGTATTCGCCGTAGCCAAACTGTCTAATCAGGAAAGGCAAATAAATCTACTTAGTGTGCTACTTGTTGATTCTTCTGAGTCGAACAAAATCGTACAATTATTTTTAGAAATTTATTGCAGATGAATGTCTCACTAATATTGTTTATTGAAGCGACTACATTAATCATATCAATATCCCTCATTTGGAACGCGTCCGACCAAGCAGGCACTACGAACCGAATGCCAAATCCCACAACCGGTTTCGACGTATTGGGGATCATCAGGTGGGCACAGGCAGGAAGACCTCTACGGGCTATACGATAAACATACTTTTCCAAATGTGGGATTGTTGATCTTTAATATTTAGACGAACAAGGATTTTAATGCACGCATTTTTAGATATGTTATTTTCGTCTAAGAATATTTCGGAATCAACAATTCAATGCCGGTAGGTGTATTAGCCCTCGGAGTAGTTGTTTCTGTTGATTCCATATTTACATTTATCATATAGCCACTTAAGGTCTTTCTGCCAGTGCCCACCTCATGAAACTCAATAAATGGAAACTGGTTGTGGAATTTGGCTTTCGATTCGTTTCGCCTGTTTGGTGGGACGCTTTCTAAATGTGGAATCTTTGATCATTAATATTTAGACGAACCAGGATTTTAATTCCCTTTTTTAAAAACATTGTTCATCTCAGTAGCTTCTTGCAATGGCAAAACCGAGTGAGATAGGTATAATGTTGCTGTTTGGACTATACTTCATCTAGATGAGTTATTATTTTCCGTCATGAAATGTCAGTATAATTGTGTATTATTATTGATATATAACGTTTTTTAACAACTCGTAACTGTTGTATCTTATGATGGGACACCATTGGCATAATGCCGTAATTTATTTTCATTAGAACAATCCTGGAACAGCCTAATAGATAGCTGTGTCACTAGATACTAATAATTATAAAGGTATGATTCATCGAAACCCTTAAAAAATTATATATATATATATATATATATATATATATATATGTGTGTGTGTGTGTGTGTTGTGTGTGTGTGTGTGTGTATGTAAGAAGAAGAAACTAAATTACGATACAATAGGTTACGTTATCGTTTAACGCCTACCATGCCATTACCTATCCGAATCCGAACCCTTGCCTGTCCCGTTCGGTCGTTATAAGCACGACGATGGCATAATTGCATATTTGAATGCCTCGACAATGGTCCATTACCAGAGATTAGATATATGTCAACTGACCTTGCAGATTAAACCTGTCAGACGCACCACATTACGTCTGTCAGACATAATATATACACGTACTTATCCCATCCTTATACCTACCGAGATGTTGTCGCTTTTTGAAATAGCCTAACCCAAAATACAAGGCGTGCTCCCATAGTCTTCAGACGAACGAAGGAATGGAGAAGCTACACTTACTTAAAAAGGTTGCCCAGTTCAAAAAGTCATATTTATGTTATCAATCGACTTAAAAACTGTAGTTCTCAATTTGACAGTTTTTCTTTTTGTGAATGTTAGATGATTTGTTCGCCGATTGTGACCCGTTTTTATTGATTTGCTTTTACTGAATATGATTTATTCTCGTTTAAGAAATGGGCGTAACTCACTTTCTTATTTTTCAGGGAAGTGCTTTAAAGTTTATTGAATAATTTGGACTAAAAGAACAACATAAGAATAGGTATGGTACCATAATATGGTATGGGTATTACTCGACTGTTAGATTTGTTTTGAATGAATTTTCACTATCGTATAATGTATTTGTTTTTCTTTGAAATTTTTTTTACAAAAAGTGAGATGCGACCATTTGTGAGATGAAAATAACAAACACACTGCATTGAGATACTACTGTCATGCAGTAAGTTATAAACAGATTGAAATAAAACAAAACTATCAAATCGTTTATTTTGTTTATTGGAATAAACAAATTAAAAAAAATGTGTAACATGAAACAAATACAAAAATGGTTTGTATTGAAATGCCCACTCGTTTAACTATAAAGGATCGCAGATTCCACCTTTCGAACGCGTCCTACACAGTAGGCGCAGGGTACCGAAAGCCATACCCACGACCGGTTTCGACCTATCGGGTCGGGATGAGTGGGGATTTCAATGCCTTCTTTTTTCAATATGTTATATCTTCGTCTAAGAATCCATCGGAATCAACGGTGTAATTCAATGCCGGTAGGGTCGGCTGGCAAGGTAATGGCATCAGTATTTTGGGATGCTCATGGTATAATATTCATTGACTATCTTAAAAGGGGAAAAGCCATAAACAGCGACTATTACGTAGCGTTGTTAGAGGCTTTAAAAGACTAAATCGCGGAAAAGCGGCCTCATTTGAAGAAAAAGAAAATGCTGTTTCATCAAGACAAAGCACCTTGTCACAAATCAATGAAATCGATGGCAAAATTCCATGAATTGGACTTCGAATTGCTTCCGCATCCACTGTACTCTCCAGATCTGGCCCTCAGCGACTTTTTTCTGTTCTCAGATCTCAAGAGAATGCTCGCTGGACAGAAATTTCGCGCCGATAAAGAGGTAATCGCCGAAACTGAAGCCTATTTTGAGGCTAGAGACAAATCGTATCATAAAAATGGTATCTAAAAATTGTATGACCGCTATAATCGTTGTATCGCCCTCGAAGGGAACCATATTGAATAATAAAATCAAATTCTATCAAAAAAATATTTTTTTCTATGCTAGCCTACGAACATTTTAGCCCGCCTGTTACTTAATACATTTTTACTGGGTTTCTACGACAATTTTACCGCGAAAACTTAATTCGTTCGAAGCAACAACATCTTTTGTTGTGCCGTACTTCCATAGCACGAGTACTTTTCTATCTTTTCAGTAATCGTACGCCGGTCTGCACCCTTTAACGTATGCTATCTGACTGAGGGGTGTAACATATGACACTTCATAATCTTTGCCTATGCGGGTCCTGACGTGCAAAAAGTTAGATACGCCATACCGCATACTACATAATTTTCCAGAAACAACCCCTCGCAATGTGGCGTAACTCGAATTGGGTCCCTTTGTGAGAATAACATACAAACGGAATGAGATAAAAAACAGAACGGTCGCATGATTACTAGAAGATAAAGACGATTTGAGTTACGACGCTTTGTGATATGAACCACTGTTAAATACTGAACTCATTTTCAGCCTTATCTCAATAACTCCTATTTGTGAAATACACCTCTTTGTGAAATTAATGACGATATCTCAAAACTGGTTGAAAGAAGCTATACCACCTCTAAGGATGGACATTCTTGTTTATTGGTGTAAGTTTGTAATATGCGGATAATGTTTTGAAGTAGATTTTTTTTAATTGCTACTCAGTATAAAGCAAACGTTTTTTACAGGTTTAAACATAATCGATTTTTGAACGACCTCCAAAAAGTTACTTTTATGATACACGGTAAAGCGAGTACAAAAACACGTTGGGTAAAATTTTACAGAGACTATGTATAAGATTATAATCATAAGATACAGTTCAGTAGTGCTCTCAGTATTATTTATTACTTCTTAATTTTTATTTTCGATATGTTTCATAATATACCAACCGCTACATCTATCCAAATTAGTAACTTTTATATTCAGCCGTCGAATTAGATATTTACATAATATACGAGGGTAAATCAAATATAAACGGTAATTTTGTAAAATAATTATATTATATTAATGATATCCACAAACTAAACATTTAACATTTTTCAATGTAGTCATCTCCGTGCTCTACACACTTTTGCCACCGAGTTGAAAGCTTGAATATTTCTTCTTCATAAAAAATTTGAGGGCGAGTTGTTCATCAGTGATGATGAATTGAACACTCCCATTGCTGATACCCACATACCCACTTCTGATGATATTTGTTGAATAGTTAATAGTTAACCGGCGATGTTCATCATGTCATTTGTGAGACTTGTTCTTGGGCGTCGATCATGACTTCTTATTTTCGACACGTTCTCGCCCATCCCTGAATTCTCTATTCTCTGACCCACATACAGGTATACACTCGATTCTGAGATAGTGTAGCATCCCCAAACTCCGAACTGTGCCTTCAAACGAGTGGAAATTTCCGATGGTTTAAGATTAATCCTTCATCGGTTAAAAACAATATGATGATGCGCATTGTGATCGTGCAACAGACGAAGTAGAAGATACCTTGCGTTCAGTCATGGCTGTACTGCGGACAGAATCGAGCGCAGCTGCTACCTAGATCGAAATTACGTGCTAAGCTAAATAGTAAAATACCGTTTATATTTGGTTTACCCTCGTATGTTATATGTCCGCGATTTTCTACTAAATCTATTTTATTATTGTTTAAACTGGTGAAAGTATTTCCTCGTATTTTATAATTTGAATATTACAAATACAGTTTACAATGTTACAAAAAGACTATATACCTTCTACGCTATAAAACCTTTCAACGTGCTCGTATGATGCTGTCCTTTTTGTTTCATCTGGAAAATCTCTTCGATAAGAAAAGCGCATTAACTCGGGAAGTGTCATTCAACGCGTTAAACGTATAATTGGCTGCAGTAAAATTTGCATCGAAAGCTGTTACAGCAGTTGAGTATATTTGTATAAAGTGTATTTCTACGTATGTATAGCGGATACCTTAAGTACTCACTTTCAACATTGAGATACAAAATAGAGTTGTTTGTGGGTTTCCAGGGGAATCAGTACTGAAACTTTCTAAATACATTCATACTATTATATAACTTTAAGAACTACAAAGAAAATATTCACATACACAATTAGCTAAATGTAACATTACTAGTTGGACCCATTCAAATAGGTATCGTTATCGATGGAGCATACAGGGTTAACGTTCATTCACATTGTTCATTCACCATGTAAATAAATTAAACTTAAAATATCTTGATTGCCGTAGTAGTAGTAGTAGTAATCTAAATTATTCATTGTGGATGCCTTATTGCAACAATTGAAAATTGTGGATTTGGAAGACGGCATGCGCTGTCTGATACTTAACAACAACTGATTGTTCAGATGTAAAACAAAAGAAAACTTTCACAGGAATTTATTATATCAACAATTGTTTCGCTAACACAGTAGCTTCTTCAGGATAAGTGTTTTCATCTTTAATTGACTGTTCAATTGTTTCGAAATCACAGCACACTGCTTTCATTAACATTATACGTATGCAGTGCAAAAAAGCAAAATCTTCACAAATTGTAAATTTTCTCAAAAAGTATACGTTAGTCCCATATCAATAGACGTCAAATTCAATGATGAATTCAAATATGCAGTCAAAAATGGGTCATTCCATTTAAAAAAATTGTCTTAGGTCCCTTTGAAGTTGACCAAATTCCTCTTTTAACATACATTCATAAAAACCCTTTAAACAGGACATTAGAGGTGAGTTAGCTAGTCACACACAGTCAGTCACTCAGAATCACTCTAACACCGCCAACACACCTGAACTTACTTAATCATCAAGTCCTTATTACTGCATCTTCTTTTCCACTTGTTTTCCTTCATTCTTCATCAGTGTATATGATTATTCATAGTGTACATGTTAAACTTTATTTGCAGCCGATCGCATTATTTTTATTGTGCCGTTGTAAAACACCCAAACGACCAAAAAATATTTATATGTATATTTTGAGTACGGCTCTGTACGGGTGCAAAATGTGGACGGTAGGCGTAGCGGAAACGCAAAAGTTATTAAAACCTGTTTAAATGTGGTAAATATTTGAAAAAGTAGGAGAACGGAGGGTGCTATGTGCTTCATCAGTGTATATGATTGTTCGTAGTGTATAAATTAAACATTATTTGCATCCGATCCCATTATTTTTATTGTGTCGTTTTAAGACACCCAAACTACCAAACTTACTTTATTATTAGGGTTCTATAACCAACTTGGAACTGCTGTACTGTTGATTTGACCATGTGTCAATTTTTAAATATGAAAGTAGATTAAATAGGTACCTACCGACAAACGGAATTGATGTCTTTCTCAATTTTTTTTCACGTATCGCTTTAAGTGGGTTGTCTTTAGCTGAGTCCCCCATAAGCAATAAGAAGCTTTTAGGTTCTCTCGAAATTGTCATTACGGTTCGAGTAATTTCGAAACGGCTTTATCAAATGCGAATTGGTTATAGAGAACACTTGCTAAACAAACTCGATGTCAATCGGTCTGCCAGTGACAGATCCAAAGACTAATTAAGGAAACAATTGAAATTTGGAAAAATTGTGGCTAGGAGTGGCCCAAATACAGACGTGAACTTCAAAAGGTAATTTTGACTTTCACTTTTAGTCTTCCGGGGTTAAATAGGAAGTTAAATTTTTTGTTGATATAATATTAATATCAAGTTATTCCCTTCAATTCCTCTTCTTTGTTTATCGCATAAGCGTTTATAATTTTTGGAAATGTTTTAAGATATTTGATATTATTTAACGGTTCATGCGGTTGTTATAAAGTTTCACTGTCTATTTCCGTCATATCCTTTTTCCGTTTGGATTCCCTATAAATATTATTGAGACTGGGACACATACGGATCAGTGAGGTGTCAATAATCGGCTGAAATGTGGCCATTATTTCGTTTCTGCCAAACACAATTCGGATTCCTCAACACTGAGTTGACAACAAGATCTTTTCGAATTCTTCTTTGCAGCATCATCGTCTGGTTTTCTAAATTGAGTCTCGTCACCGTTATCGGTGAAACGACCAATATACCTAAATATACTTGCAAATAAGTAAACTATGTATTCTAAGTAAATAATATTCCAGTATATATATATAGGCATTTCTTCTCCATTTCTGAATTCACCAAGCGGCGTGGTCTAGTGCTCTAGATCATGGCTTAGCATTCGGGAGGTCACCGGTTCGAATCCTGGTCCAGCTGCTCTGGTTTTCTGTGGTGTCCTTGGATCACTTAAGCAAATGCTGGGCCAGTAATTATTCCACAGATAACCTTTCACTTCTCTTCTGTCTTCATTTGGTCGGTCTCATCTTTGTCTCCCTAACTACACCACCCACCCATTTCCACAATTCCTGGAAGGAAACTATAAAGTTCCTTGCACCCTATTCTCCAGCTTTGCACTACAATGTAGGTCGGAGAAACACAGTATGAATAGCTGGTGAGAATGAAATACAATGGTAGGACATTTTCTGAGGCATGAAGGGCTAGTTAGAGACATATTAGAAACCGAAACAGGGGTAAAAAGAGGCAGAGGAAGACCTATATAGGATTACCATTAAAAATAATTGGAGATATCAGATGTTCTAGTATATTATAAATTTGCATATCGTTTGATTGGGTGGCTCTATTGCCATAAAATAAAAAATCAATCTCACTTTAAATTGAGCCCCGTGTTTTTCTGAATCCTTCGTCCGAATTAGATCACTAGTTTTAAGTGTTGCTTGTATAAACACATATACGAAATGTATGAACATTAGTTATTTATTCTCCAATTAGGCATGTTATAAAAATTTCCAATCTACAGTGTTTTACATTTTCATTATAATTATTTTTAGATAAGTACATGGATTACCAATCAGTTAATTAATCTATTGTACTGAAATTGATAGTGATAATGTGTTCACATTTAATTAAATCGCCCATGGGTAAAGAAATATAGGTGTACATTTAGAATTGCCTTAACTACCTATAAAACTTTTATGATAATTACATATTACAAAGTAAAATACTAAACGGAAGCTGTTTTTTAATGACGTCACCTTGATTATGGTGGCTGCCTGATAGGATTAGTTTGTGTGTTTTTCTCTTTTTGGTTAATGGAGAAGTCGAGTATAAGATATTACTGTCATGTAAAAAAATGACTTTAAATGTTTCTCTCATTAGTAGACATTTAAACACAAAATGTATAAATAGAAATTGTTTTGATGGTAAATTTTCATTGTATAAATGTTCTTTATGTTAGATAATTTAAGTGTCCTAAATCCTTTCCTATTTCAACTTTCTTCTAATTTACGACCGTGAAAAATGTATTGTTCGAATCAAAATTGGTAACTTTCGAATCTTGTACAGGCTTCCAACAGTAACATTTTGGCTCCAAATTTATTACTTACCAGTCCTTCAAATTATACCATGATGTCTTACTTTCTAAAATCATATATGTCTTTTTATGTGCTATCTCTGTCTTCTCACCCCCTGTTACTCAACTCCACCCACAGTCTTTTGTAACTTTCCCTACTCCATATTATTGTAAATTTATGTATATAAAGTTAACTTTAAGAGAAATCTTCAATTTCAAATCAAATCAAAATCATATTGAACCGCTCGTCGAGCATTGTTAACATAAAATCTTGTAAAATCACGATAGCAAGGGACAAATTAATGTAAATACTGTGTAAATATTCAACTGTAAAATAAGTAGTTATTTGATTAATTTTGATTAACAAATCTTCACTTCTAATTGAGGAACTCCCTTTTGCTCCAAAATAATCGTGAAAAACAGAAGTCTAGTCTAGTACTTAATATATATAGTTATAACTATGTATCGATTAATCGAACTTGGCCCCCCAATATCACATTTATGTTTTTGTTCAAAATCGAACCACATTAATAATTTCTTGACCTAAAGTTAATTTATAGACCATCATCCTTTTTTCTTAAAATTTTACTTTACAATAGCGAGGATTATTGTAAAAATGTTTTAAATTCAATTTGAGATAAATTGATTTAATTGTAATGATTTGAAAACTTTCTTATATAGAAAAGGTTAGAAGTGAGGATGCTCGTATACCTATGACACGAAGGGCTACTTAGAAACGTATTAGAAACAGAAGCAGAGGTAAAGTAAGATCTACATTAAATTACTGTTCACAAATAGTTAGGGGTGTTGGATGTTTTGGTTTAAAGGAAATATGAAGAATGCCTCAGAATTGAAAGAGATGATGGTGCGTGTATAACTACACTTGGATGTGGTTTTCCATTTTCCTCCAGTGCTTGAATAATATTCAAATTAGTTTTTGGGATTTGAAGCTTCTCCTATTGCTAACTAATGTAAAATCCTTTATAAATTCTACCGACTATAGCTACTAGCTATACGTTTATACGTTTCTTTTTATTCTTTCTTCATTTTCGCTCCTGATCTGATTCTAACTTTAACGATTACGCTGATGATTACCTTTTCGTTTAACAAAAAAAAAAAAGAAAGATCCTGCAGTTATTGAATTTGTTCATCCGAAGACGTTTTGTATTCCGATCGTTCCGAATCGGCGAGGTGTCAGTGTACCTAATCGGTGTGAACGTCCATAATTTCATTTGTGCTCAACGTAACTGAGTAACAGTTCCTAGTGATTGATCGACGGTAATAACGAAAGTCTCATCTTTGCAGTAGATTCGGGTCGTATTTTGCAATGCCTCTCGTGTTTTCTCTTATACGAACTTGGTGGTGGAAATCTCTCAATTAAGACGAAACGACTACGACAGGTGGCTCGGCCTTGAAGGATTGAATACGAACTAGGTACGGAATGAAAATATTTATCTACCGTTTTGCTACACTCTCCCACAAATGTTCTGTATTTGCTGCTATGTATGCATTAAATTTGGAATTTGATCATTACGATTTTTTTAGATATAAGGTATTTGCCTCCAATTTAGCCCATTTGATGGTTAAATTTTTATAGTAAATTTCGTTTATAGTGACTCCGCTTACCACAGCAATCCGTTTATTATGTCGCACGAGGGTTGCTATTTATATTTTGAGCCTAGTAATGAAATGACAGCAATTTGTTATCGAAAATGGCTTTACTATTTATTTTTTACTTTTGCATGCGCTCCAACCAATTTTTGTAACACTTCTTCCACTCCGATTGAGGTACCTCCAAAAGATGGTATCTGAATGTATCAACGGCTGCTTCAGGCACCGAAAAACATTGGCCACGCAATTTATTCTTGATATGCGGGAATAAAAAGAAGTCATTTGGTGACAAATCGGGGCTGCACGGAGCATGACTCATCAATTCGACGTTTTTGCCAGTCAAATAGGTGGTTGTTTCAGTCAATGTGTGAGAGCTTACATTGTCGTGATGAAGAATAATCCTTCGTTGCCGTTTCTTTTTTCTTATTTGACCAAGCAGTTCTGGCAAACAAATGATTATGTACCATTCAGACCAGAATTCATCGTTATACGTTGCTCTAACAGCACGGATGCTACATGTTCAGCTTCGTATTCCTAAGAAACAGACGACCATTTACTTCGAAGTGCTTTGCGCACGAATCAGTTTTGTTGGATTTGACTAGCCTTGGAAGAGCTATACGGTGGATTGCTGTTTTTTTTCGGGTTCATGCATAGATTCAAGATTCGTCACCTGTGTACATATTATACACAGCTTTTGATGCACAGCGATTGTATTTCTTGAGCTTTTCCGTGCACCAATTGACACGAGCATCTGTTTGAGCTTCTGTCAAATTATGGGGGATCCAACGCAAACAAATAATTCCACAGCTAAATGTTCATGCAGTATGTTATTGATGCACGTCATACCCAAGGTTGACTCAAATTTGCAATCGATACATATATGTTATTTTTAATACTTAATAACACTACAATTTATTTTTGATTGATAGTCACGGGTAAACGTTAGTCTTGATAATGAAGAATAACAAATAATGATTTTATTTAACTGAGAAATTTCATGAACATTCCTATACAAGGAATCCTTCGATGTTGCTTTAGCAACTAAATTATTTTCAAAATGTACTTGAACAAAAAATTGAATATTTCTAAATAATATCACACCAGGCAGTCGTTGTGAGTTTAAATATAGTGGAAAAGAGAGACGACTTTATTAAGTTTTAAAATTTCCGGTAAATCGTAAGTTTCGCAACATTGTATGTATTTTGTTAAATCTGAAGGTGGTTATCTACTTACTACACAATACTGTAGAATTTCCGTGTAGGTTTTTGTTATTATGTTTATTAACTTTCAATAGTCGTTAAAGTTTTTCATTGTAAAGAAAGGCCTTTTATAAGGTGACTTAGTAACACTGATTTTTCTAATTAATCAATCGTTTTATTTTTTATTGACTACAAGTGACTTAAGGTTGCTTTTGTTAACACTTAATTGAAATCGAAAAGCTAAAGTAAAATTATTAAGAGAATCGACCTAGTCTGTACGAGCCAATCCAACAGAAAGAAAGCCTTAATCAATTTGATAGCACATTCTCACTTGTAAACATAGAAAGTACGTTATATAATCTACGCCCGATAATTATTACACGTTACATCGTTTTAAGTGTAGTTATGGGCGAACGTAAGTCAGAACTAACTTCATATGCTGCATAAGATGCGTTCCCGCTGTAATAATGAGGCAGTACAAATGTTAGAATGACTGATTACAACTTTAAACTTTTTAAATAAATACAGACAGCGTAGTGAACGCCATCTATAGTCATTTGCTACTTATTTTTGGGGTTCAATACTGTTAAACAAGGTCCTTGTCTAATAGGGATATCGACTTGTCAAACTAACCCACGCGGTAGGCACGTAACCAGATAGAACAAAAATAAAAATAAATATGCTCGTGGTTTGCGTTCAGCCGAAACTGTTAGACGTGTATCGCGATTTCGAACTTATTGGTTCACATCAGCAAGGCGTAGATATTGCTACTTATTGGGTATGCTTCAGAACTGTCTGCGGCCTGCTGATGAGAACCAATTAGTTCGAAATCGCGATACACGTCTGGCAAAAGAAGAAAACCTTTAAGAGATACCTAATAAATTAACGTTATCAATAATTTACCTCCTATAGTTTTCTTTCAAATGCACAAGTGCGTTATTATTTTCGTTAGTTCATAGACAAAAATGCTCAAATTATGTCTGAAGTGTCCCTATCATTTTATACATAATAGATACCGAGAAGGAAGAATTTCTAGAAATAATAAAAGTGTGTTTAACCGAAGCCTATTTTGAATACGACGGAAAATATTACATTCAACAAGAGAGTCTCCCTATGGGGTCCCCATTATCTCCAGTACTTTCCGATGTCTTTATGAACTATTTAGAATGTAACTTGTTTGATGACAGTAAATTTTCTCAATATACGAAATATATTAATTTTTGGTGTAGGTATGTCGATGACATTTTTTGCATCTGGTCAGGAACCCGTAGACAACTAAATAAATTCGTAAATATTTTAAATTCATTAAACAATAAGATTGCTTTTACAACAGAAATAGAAGAAGATAAACAACTAAATTTTCTAGACTTAACCACATACCGTAAAGACAATAAATTGGGTTATAAAATATTTAGAAAACCTACCACGACAGATTTAGTAATACCTTCAAGTTCATACCAATCACTAAATATTAAACTTGCCTCTTTTCACAGTCTTTTACATAGAATAATCAACATTCCACTTGAGGAACAGGACTACCTTTCGGAAATAAACATAATAAACATATCGCTCAAAATAATGGCTCCAGTATAAAAATAATAGAAAAAATGCTAACCAAAAAAATTCGCAAAAAAGTCCAAAAGACCTTATTTAAAATAGAAAAAAACTCCACTAATTCTGATAACCTTTTCTGTTCAATAAATTACATTAAAAACTCAAGCCACAAAATCAAAAACTTTCTAAATAAATACAATATAACCACTACAGAAATAAATAAATTTAATTTAGGCTCTGCGCTAATTAACAACAAGAAAAAAGTGGGGTTTATCAACTAAATTGTCAGGACTGCAATGCCTTATACGTAGGACAAACTGGTCGATCCGTAGAAGTACGATGAAAAGAACATTTAACCAGTATAAAGAATAAAAAACTCACTACAGGTCTCACTGAACATTGCTTAAAAAATCAACATAATATAGATATAAATAATTGTAAATTACTTTATTGCCAACCTAAAAGCAGAAAACTAACTCTCCTAGAGTTCCTGGAAATAAAAAGAGCCTTAACGAAAAAAAAAAGAAAAATATCGTTAATAACCAAAAAGAACTGTACGTGTTAAATACCCTACTCCTCATAGATTTATAATAACTACATAATTTAAGCATATATATATATATATATATGATATGTTGCACATTTTGACTTAGTATATTGTACTCTAGTTAATGGCTACTTAGCCGAAACAATTGTCGAGTGTATCGTTACAATAAATTGTTGAAGTTCATTTGTTCAATTTTACAATTTTATTGTTAACAGACATGATGTTTAAATATTATAAAAGGCTATAATAGAGTTGGACTATTTCGAGACGTTTCGTTGCAGAATTGGCAAAATACGAGATTTTTATCGCTTATGATCCATTTCCCGTCACGTGCTTCTGAAATCTTATTATTGTATTTATTTTATAGATAAAATTGTGTACGAACTTTCAGCAGCAACATGTAAAATTGTGTATTTGGTAATGCAATAAAATACCGATTTTGTTTCATCGCGTTTCAACTTGGAAACGTATGTAACATACTTTATATTCTTTGGACGGCTTTTAGAGAGAATTTGTCGTAGATATTCAAAAGGATCAAACGATTGGATTTTCATAACAATTTACCAGAAAAACGTTTACTCCGATTGAATTTTCTCTAAAATGTTTAAATATCGTCTACCGTGGTACATTTTAAGAATCACAAATTCGCAGAAATATTGAAGTTGCAACTCTTGGTGAAACATGGTTATCTAAACTTTTAGTAAAGCGCACATTAGTCCTGCAGAAGCCCTCATAATGCAAATTACGCGCATGGAGTTTTTCAATTAATTATTATGTTGTGATACTATTTAAGTGTAGCTGGAACATCCCACATTCCTAACTATTTGCCAACTATAATATAATCTATGTCTTCCTCTGCCTCTCTTTACTTCTGTTTTTGCTTACAATACGTCATTAACTAATCTCTCATATCTCAAAAAATGTTCTACCATTGTATCTCTCCTTTTCCTTATTGACTTCTATTTTTCTACTGTTTTTAATACCTTCTCATTTCTAACCTTTTCTATCAACGGTTTTTTCATCTTCCGCCTATAACACCACACCTAAAAAGCTTTTAGCTTATTGTTTTCCACAACGCCCACCGTACACTTTTAAAAATCTTCGTTGTGTATCTAAATTAACCGATCGTGATCACAGAAGTGATCCTTTTTATTAAAACCTACTGGACCCTATGCTATCCTTTGTTTTATGTATATACTGCTTTTTCCAACGTTCTAATTTTTTCGTTTCCAATATTTTTATTACCTACCTCTAACCCCCACATCTACTTTCATCTCCCTTATGTACTAATTTTCATTTATTTATTTACAACCTATACTCTTCTGTCAATGTCGCTGTCATTTTATTTAAGGCTGCCTTTAACTCCTCCTTAGTAGATGCTAATACTGCTGTATCATTCGAAAATCTAAGCGTGCTAATCTTTTGCCCCTGTATATCTATCCTGAATGCTGTCCCATCGGTAATAATATTAACACTCGCCCTATTGTCCAGTTCTTTCCCCAGACGATTTTTTTGTTTCTGAGATTTTAATGGCATCTGAAAAGAGAATTTTTGCCACCCTTAAAATGATTGTGGAGAATTGACTTCTTCACAAAGGAAGCTCCAAAGGTTATTCCAAGCGTTGCAGGGCCCATGGGGGATATATTTATAAATATACATAGTTTTAGATGCACGTGTACTTTGATAGTAAGGTTAATGTTATATATTTAAACACGTCTGGTTAGCCTTTAATTAAAGCATTCCTGAAATTTTTAGCTCATATTTCATATATATAGTAGGCTAGATTTTTGTTTAACAATTAGGATTCTGTTTCGTGGCGGAATTTATACGTGGATGCTGCGGGCAAATGTTCGATTGTTAATTTGCCATTAAATACTTAGTAGTTTCAAGTTGACTTCAATCTGCGAGAAAGTTACACAACGTGTATGTAAACGTTCATGATATGATAGACTGACTGTTACTGTTGTACTAACTTTGAAAAATCATAATCATTATAAAAATTATCTTTTGTGGAATATTACAAGAAATGGAATAGTAAAATGTGTTGAATTAATGATTTATCCATTAATTGCAATATTTCGCCATTTATTTCAGCTTCGTCAGGGTCTACGTGATAAAAATTATCTGCTAGAAAAACATAAAAAACGCACTGTATTGTATAATATTGAATAAATTGCAAAATGGTAGTTTTAACACATTTATTTAGAAGTTCTCTAACAGTTATTTCGACCTAATCTGTCATATGATAGAGTTAATACAAAAACCTATCGATGATTTTTTTTATCAAGTATTGACTTTTTATGTTCTTTCAGTCTATATTAAAAAAATAAGGAATTAAAATCCTTATTCGCCTAATATTAAGATCAAAGATCTCACATTTGGAACGCGTCCTACCAAGTAGGCACAATGAACCGAAAGCCATATCCCACGTCCGGTTTCGACCTATCGGGTCTGTTTTTATTTATAATACAAACAAACAGATTTCAGCAAACTCGCTACTGATTAAAATATACACCTTACAATCAGAATAGAATTTAGAATAACATGAAGTATGCTTGAGCTTTAATTTGTTAAAATTTGAAATTCTTGACTTCAATGAGCCTTATTGTTTTGTTAAATAAAGTAGGACGATACTTCATCTGGCTATGAGATATGTACTTCAGAACATTGATCTTTAAGCTAAAACAGATGAATCTATAATTCTCTTTAGCGTCAATGAATATCTTCCATTTATTTCGACTCGGCCAATTTTCGAAATACGGCTGCTTAACGTCATGTTAATTATTTCTGCGATTTTCTTATTGTATTAGCAACCGTGAGGACATTTAGCTTGTGAAGTGATGGTGTGAGATAAAAGATAAAAGGTTCTGCTAATTGCTCACCGGCTGACAAGTCCTTTGTCCTAATTGAAAGGCATTCTCTTACAGGAACTCGACATTTATGTAATTTCTGCCATCCCGAGTTTAATCAGGCGTCTCATTCAGGATTTTCTTTTACTGATGTTCCATCGGTTGAGGGTGCGAAATCTTTCGTTTTCTTTTTTGTTTTCTAAAGGAATGCAGTAAATCTGTAGATGTAGGAACCCTTGCTCGTATGGCGAGGGGGAGAACAGGTGTTTTTAATTGGTGGTTGTATATAAGGTGCGGGGCAAATGACTGGGTAAGGTGGAGATGATCTTTTAGAACACTGAAAATGTGTTTTTTGGGTAGAGCGGATGCGTGGAGGAATTAACGTAATCTAGACAAGACAAAAATCAGCAATAAACACTTTTTAGTGTTCTATAAAGTCGTCTCAATTGTCCCAATATACGAGGGTGCATCAAATATAAACGAGTCTTTTTAAATTGCGCGCCGGATAGTTGCTCAAGGCGTATCCGGGCGGTAGTAACTTGAAGTGGGGATATTAAGTGGCACGGAAACGACGCGTCGTATTGCTGCTTTCGCTTGGTTAATAGCTATCACAATGAGTGAAAAAGAGATGCATAGCAGCGTTGCGCAACGAATTATTATTAAGTTTCTTACACGTGAATACGTGAAACCAGCTAAAATTTTGCAAGCAGATTGCAAGCTCAATTCACAATTCGGAAATGAAACGCTTTCGTGGCCACGTGTAAAGGTTTGGTGCAAAGAATTTAACGATGGGCGTAATCGTGTCGAAAATGTAAATCATCCTCGTCGTCCGCGCACCAGCATTTCGCCGGTTAACATTGCACGCGTTAGAAACCTTATTGAAGGGGACCGCCACGCCACTGTGCTTCAGATATCTGGTGAACTCGGCATCAGCTATAGGAGTGTCCACACAATCATAACGAAAAATTTCAGCTCGTTGGGTTCCAAATCTGCTGAATGAACATCAAAAAGATTCTCGAGTTCACATCTCTGAGGCGCTTCTCACTTGATTTAGAGAAGAAGGTGATTTTTCTTGCACAAAATTGTAACCTGCGATGAGACGTGGGTACACTATTACACTCAAACATCAAAACGAGCACTCATGGAGTGGCGGCACAAAGATGAATCAAACCCAGTGAAGCCGAAAACACGTCTGTCTGCAGGGAAAGTTAGCCATGGGTTTCTGGGACTGGAGAGGGGTGCTGTCGGTCGATTATTTGCACGAACGAAGAACCATTAATGCAGCCTACTACTGTCTGTACTATTGACTTCTCAGTCAGCTAAAACTTGCTTATCTCCGGAAAAGGAGGACGCACGCCATTCGTGATGTATTACTCTTGAACGATAACGATAAGCCTCATACCACAGATTTAACGCATAGCGAAATCGGTGAAATGCACTGGACTCAGCTGGAACACCCTCCATATAGCTCAGACCTAGATCAGACCCTTGTGATTTCCATATGTTTGGGCCCCTCAAACAATCGCCAGGGGACGAGCGATTTCAGACCGATGAACAGGTGGAGGCGTGGTGTTTGTGCGCAACTGGATAGACACCTGACCTACTTCTTTTTATGAGAACGGAATGAAAAACTAACAATGCGTTGGGAAAAATGTATAGACTAACGAGGGGGGATATGTCGAAAAATTTGTGTTTTTATGAAATATCTTGTAATATCTGTATTAACCGATCACGAGCACAGAAGTGATTTCTTTTATTAAAAGTTACTCGACCCTGTACTGATTTTTCCGACGTGAGTAATGTGACTTCCTAGATATTGAAAATCGACTACTTCTAGTTTTTTCGTCTCCAATTTACATTTATCTCCCTTATAATTGTAGATTATTATTAAATATTATTTAATTAAAAAATATATATTAAATAATCGATGAATCGTTGCTTAATAGTTATGTTCGGCTATATTATATTCTGTGTAGTTTCGAATTCACTTTTCATTTTCGTTCAGTTTTCCAGAGCGAAACGTGACATTAAATTATTTAAAAAACACAGTTTAATTCAAATATAAGAAAGTCAAATATAGTGTCCATGAAAGAAACTGATGGTTATGTATTTCTCGAAAATGATTGGTTTTCCGAAGAAACGTTTTCTTGGAAACTACTAAAACGTGTCATGTTCCCATTTTAATAAACGATGATAATTAATATGAGGTAAAGTTCATATTTTCAGGACATGTTACAAAGAGCAAGCCACAAGCTAAATCATAAACTTTCTTGTCATACTAGATTCATATTTTCTTTATTAAATGATAAATAATGCTTTGTTTATGTGATTTTTTATGCTTGTGCGTCATTGCCTAATTTAACTAATTTGACATTCACTGTATATCATTCTAAAAACATTAGCCTACAAAATTTAATATCGTTCGTCGAGGCATGCTTAGTCAGATAATAGAAACTTTAATATTGTTAGATCATTTTCGACTAGCATAAATCATTATGGTAACAAAAGCGTATCGCTAATGTCAATTGAAGCATTCGCTTAGCCAGCATCATTTATCACTAAGTTTACGCACGATAAAGTTCGAAAATTGTTTTATGTATAAAACATCTTTAATTAACCAGTCAATCAATAATCAAAACTTTCCGACTTTGACTTGACTCCTCTGGCCGGTAAAAGTTTTAGTTTAGCTGTCTAATGACTCGAATGGTTTCTGGTTTCCTACTTTAATGGATAGATTTTGATCAGTGAGGGCTCTCGTGGGTATTTTAAAGGAAAGAGTGCAGTAATGTTAAATATAACCACCAACAAACGAGGTAAAATTGATTTCAAATGAAAATTTTAAAATACAGTTAGGATTCACTATTCAGGGATGAATTTTTGAAAGAGACAATGACAGCTTATAGGAATTAGAACAGCAAGATACAGAAAAAAACACAGTTTTCGGTATTAATATCCAAAATTGATGATTCTTGTCAGATTCTAACTTCAATAGTTTTTTCTACATTTTTTGGATTATCGTGTTAGGAAATGACAGGGGAAATTTATCAAAAGCACTTATTTCTAAAATTTTCGTAAACAATTTTACTGTATTAGTCATTTTAATTTCCATTGGAAGTACTTGGCTAAGATCTACAATAAGGGTGTATATCAGGTATTTTACATCGTTAATTTAGAAATTATTGAGGAGGGGTGTTATGATAACGATCTTGAAAGCAAAGAAGTTAATTCTATAAGGATTTGTTTTTGTCCATGCTGAACTATAAAACAATATATTCAAAAAAGAAGGAATTAAAATCATTATTCGTATAAAGATTAAAATCAAAGATTTCACATTTGGAACGCGTCCTACCAAGTAGGCACAACGAACCGAATTCCATATCCCACGACCGGTTTCGACCTAAGAGTCCATCGGAATCAACAGTGTATTTCAATGCCGGTAGGGGTATTAACCCTCGGAGTAGTTGTTTCTGTTGATTCCATATTTATATTTATATTTATAAAAAAATATTCTATATACTTTTTACCAAAAGCTCGAAACCTTTCGTATACAATTAAGAAAAATAGGTCGGAATGCGTTTTTGACACAAGGGTAGTGTGAAGTTTTGATTGTTTTTTCCAGATATGAAGTGCACGGACTAGCACTTTACTTTTTGAACACATTAGTGTTTAGTAAACATTATTTGAAATAAAAAATAATAATCGGTACAATACTTGTATTCTTTATTACTTACTCAATGGGGGTAAGTACAAAAATTTTAGTGTACTATTCTCTCTACGAGAGGGGAGGTGTATTATTTTCCAAAAATGTCATCAGTTTTATATTTGGGTTGTCTATCTATGACCGTACGGGATGAGGATCTTGTAACAAACAGACAGGGTTTCTGATTGGCTATGTAACTTTAAATTATAAAATATGTACAGGTGTTTTTGAACTTAATAGTAGCAGCTTTCGGATTTTGACATTATTAATCTTAAATGTATTACCTGCTCCGTTCTTTCGTTTTAAAAATTCTCGCGGTTTTTATCTTTTCTTTGCCGAATGCCGTAATGGTTTACGATAGATTGTCGTCAAGAATTCACGCATACGTACTTCTTAAGAACGTGTGATTATGTGCATTCGAATTTCCAATTTTAATGGGCGAAACGTGTAAACCAGAGACGCGGAACGATGTCGTGCATTTCTTCTTTCTTTCGAATTCGAAGCTGAAACAAATCTTCCGGCCAAACTATAAATTTAACCAAAAAATATTTTAAACAAAACTTGGTTCCTACTTTCGTTTAAACGGCAACACTGTTAGTTATGGATTCGATTCAGAAAGACAATAATTATAAAAATAATAACAACATATAAGATCGATCCTCTGTAGCGGTAAAAATCCGCTAGATGGCAGCAATGCCTCTATGTTGTTCTTTATGGAACATTTCGACTTGGTCAGTAATTTATCGAGACTGTCTATAGCACGCTAATGAACTTCTAACAAGAGCGAAATCGCGATCCGTGTCTGGCAGTTTCGATAAATTTCTGACCAAAAGCATAATAATTGTTATTTTCAAACTTTACGTGAATTCATGTATGTAGGCTGCGTTGTTGATTTAGCTGGACAAGTTTAACTATCTCCGTGAGGCCTTGTCTGGTTTGATATCTTCTGTAGCGGCTAAAATCCACTAGATGGCAATTAAAAAAATCTGATCGTCGCGCCCAAAACCCTGACAAGGCGTACTTCAAATTTAAAAAATATGTAGTGCTTACACTTTTAGTTTTATTAATTTAGGTAAATAACGAAAACAGTTGTTTTTTTTCATATATTTAATGAGAAGATTAACAATTGTTTCTAAAATTTAAAATTACGTTTAAAGATATGTAATGTATGCATTTCAATAAGGGACAAATATCGAATTCAATTTGCTCGTTTACAATTGGTTGGTTCAGGTAGCGAGTCCTGCTAATTCCTAAAATTTCCGGATGATTTAAATGTTGAGATTGTATAAAAGTTTAAAAAAATTCTTAAGAATCCATATTTGTTATACAATGTTTTACGACTCCCGTGCATTTATTATTTTTTAAGTTGAATTTGGCATGTTCGTCAATTCGGTTTTTTAAGACCCGCCCTGCCTGACCAATGTAAATGAAATTGCAATCTTTACAGTTAATTTGATATACTACATTTTTTTAGAATGTTTCCTTTGTTATTGACCAAGACTGAACTAAAATTGTTTTTATTTACACAGATCAGACGTTAGTCATGTTTTGTATACATTCTAAAACAAATTTTACTATTTAATATAGGTACAAAACTAATTAAATTATATGCTAGGGTTTTTTGTTTCTTTAAAATTAATTTATCAATTAAATTTATATCATGTACATTATTATGGTTTTTACATAGTACATTTGTTTATTAAACTGCTTCTTTTCTAGAAGTAGTGAAATTAATCTATGTATAAAAGAGTGGAAGAAGTGTAGTTTTATATTATACGATTGTCTGTTATTTGAGTGTCAGTAAAGGTAGGTTTCGTATTTATGTCATATCTTATAAAGTTATTATTATAGATCTAGTTAATGCCAAATCTAGGAAATTTAAAGACGCGTTATTTTCATATTATAAAGTAAAAGTAATTTTGGGGTAAAGAGAATTTAATAAGTTTAATAAAATAAAATTAAAATAAAATCTAGCCGAATTGTAAACGACCAAATAGAATTCATAATTTCTCCTTTATTGAAATGCATACTTTAAATATGTTTAAACATAATTTTAGTTTGTAGTATTCAGTTTTTACTCTTTGAAAACGGTGTGAAAGCCAAAAAAAATGTTAGATTTTTCAATGAAATATGTGAAACAGAAACCAAGTGTTTTCTTTACTCATCTCAATCAATTGATTAAATGTTTTATCAAGAGCCGAGCAACGACTCCATCTGTAGAGTTTTAGTTTTATAGTTGACGGGGTTTATGTCCATTTCAACTTATCATACCATAAAAAGGACAGGTCCCTGAGACGTCGTACAATTTTATTTTTTCGCTTGAAAAGGAAATAGATCGAAATCAGTAATGTGGTTTTTGAAGTGGTAAGATAGCAAGAGAATATTTATAATTTATCTCCAGCAAGACGAATTTTCTTTTCGGTTGGCTTCCTGCAATGACGGGGTACTTTGCCGGTTCGGTGAAAAATTAAAGTAAACGGTCTGCAAAAGCACCTGGTCTAATATGTCCAAAGCAGTTTCAGATTAAAACGAATAAAACGTACGTAATCAGATTGACTGCACTTGGTTAACATGCGAAAATTCACCACCGTATTTGCGAATAATTTATATACCGACCTAAACTTTCCAAAATGGGAGAATACTAAACAGAAGGGTTAAAAGTTCATAGAACATGATATAAATGTTGGTTTACATGTCTACTAAATACAGTAAATGATCAAAGGGAAAACCATATTTACTATATCGTAAGCTTTTAAAATTTCATAATGAACTCATCGACAAAGGTTTTGCTAAATGATTATTTGCTGCCCGGGAAAGAACACGGATAATCATGGCTACCCTATTTGCGCAAATAACTATTACAGTGGTACCTCGACATACGAGTTTAATTCGTTCCGTAACCTTGCTCGTATGTTAAATTGCTCGTATCTCAAAGCAATTTTCCCCATTGAAATTAATTGAAATGCCATTAATCCGTTCTAGCTACAAAAAAGCCACCTCCACCAGTTGTTTTTGTTAAGTGTTTTTAAATAAGAAAAATGTATATACAGGAAGAAATATTTATTTATAAATAACAAATACATACTCTATAAAAACATTAATAAAAGAAGTGAAGTCCTTACGGAAGCGCTCTATTTTCGTCACTGATCTTCGCCTTTTTCGTCACGCTTTGCTTATTTTCACCTACAGGTCGTTTAAAAAAACTGTACAAGGAGGTTTGTTTCTTCCTCCCTTTCAGGATATTGCGGAAATGAGTTAGGCAAGTTTCGTTGAACAACTCCAATGCACGACCATTTGTAACTTTTTCGGGGTGAGTTTTATCCACGAACTCTACAACTTTCTCCCACATTTTTCGTTGAACCACATTATGCTGCTGCGAATGTAGATCGTGTAACTCCTCGGTTGTCAGCTCCTGAGACTGTTCCTCGACGAGTTCGTTGATATCTCTCTCATCCACCTCCAGACCCATGGATTTTTCCAGACACTTCGGGTTCCAATCCTTCGAAGGCCCTTTCAGCTACACCCTAAGGCCACAGTTTCTTCCATGCAGAGGTTAAGGTTCTCGTTGTAACACCCAGCCAGGCTTAATCAATAATTCTTAGGCATATCACGATGTCACAGTGGTCCTCCCAGAACTCTCGAAGGGTAAGGTTTGTGTTCTACGTCACCACAAAGCAGCATTGAAAAATATGCTTCGTAAAACCAATCATAAATGTAGACGTTTTTTTAATTTTTTGGATGAGAAGTTATCGTAATAAGAAAGAAAGTGTACTGGTTTACTGATAGAATTAACAATTCAACAAGAATCTGACTAATTTTTTTCAAAAAAATTAAATGTTATGGAGATGTCAAAAATGCGTCACTTCACGGTCAAATTCGCCATGGTCTACTTGCCACCTCACTATTCTCCCACCGAACCGATCACTCAAACTCTGCTCTGTATGCCACGACTACCCACCATTAGCCTCTCCACACTCCCCTAAATCTAACACTTCTTGATAAATCTCTAAATCAACCAGATACTCTAGCTACATTTTCTGCATTTATTAATATTCTTTACTTGCTGTTATTATTATTATTTAATTCTTTTAGATTCTTATTTAAAAGTGTAAATGATATTCTATTCTGTTGTTGAATTTACTAATATATTAAAATGAGTTTTATTCCAATGTAAATTATAACAATCATTAAATCCGTAGGACATAATTGGAATCACTTTTTTTCCATATATTTCGATATAACACGAAAAACTTTGGTTTTACGAAGGCTTTTCATTTGATCAAAAAGCCATACTAATTTCATCAATAAATTATGGTTTACTTTTAAGTATACGTCTATTATATACTATATCAGTTATAAAGACAAAAACCATAATAAATGTTCGATTTAAGAAACAAAAGTTCGAGTTTGTTTTTAATTTTATTACATGTAGTGTCGGTAACATTAATAACCAACAACAGTTTTATCGTTCGCTTTGTAGTGTCTTTCGAAATTGGGTCATTTTTCTTTAAAAAAGAAAACGTGGCATGTATACGTGACGAATGACTCCCCTTGTGACAAGCTCGTAACAAGGTATATGGGGGAATGGCGTGGAAATATTGGCTGCCGTAACTTAAAACGAGATATTTTGAAGAGCTCCTCAAAATTTTAAGTATAGTTTCTTCTCCATAAAGTCGCTAAATTGCTTTCTTAGTAATACCGTATTCTGTTTTTGGTCATTATTATATTAATACTTTAGATATTCCATCTTGGTACTCCGAGTTTTATCATTATTCGAATAGATTAATTTAATAATACGAGGGTGTATCAGAACAATCTGGATAGCTCAAACCCCAACGCCGAAACACGATACAAAATGTCCGAAGCACTTTTCGGTAGCAAAGTTACCTTCTGAAGGGACTGAGTTCTAAGTTCTCTTCAGTCCCTGAAGAAGGTAACTTTGTTACCGAAAAGTGCTTCGGACATTTTGTATCGTGTTTCGGCGTTGGGGTTTGAGCTATCCAGTTTGTTCTACAACTCCGCCAAAGTTTCCAACGTTTTGATTCGTCGAGGGTGTATCAAATATAAATGGGACTGATTTTTTTTAATTACGGAGAGGTCAGTGATCTGGTGGTAGTAGATGCGAAGATGGCCTGTACCGTTAGGGAGACGGGAGAACCAACCGCAATTTGTCATTTGGAAGAAAAAGGAAGAAGCAATTGGTCAGAAGTGTCATTATTTTGCATGATACTGCCAATGGCACAAGGTAAGAATTGGATGCAGTAGGCTGGTAAATACTGGAACTTCCGCCAAATAACCTCGACTTGTCCCCTTGTAACTTCCATCTTTTTGGGCTCCTGAAAGAAGCGTTTGGAGACCAACGTTTCCACGAGAACGACGCAGTAGATGCATTTGTGCTCCAATGGTTACAAGAACGTTCGAAGGGTTTCTACGATGATGGCATAAAAGAGCTCTCAGTCCGATGGGGGAATGCATTTCTAGGGCTCAAGGCTATGTAGAAAAATAGTACGTGTATCGAAGTCTAATTAAATATAGTTCGAATTTATTATAAAACCAATCCCGTTCATATTTGATACACCCTCGTAAAATAACTTTCTATAATAACGGTATCCACTTTCTTGAAAGTTTGGTAATGTTAAGCAAATCAGCGAAGCGTAGAGTGATCAAGAGGAGCCAGGTATTTGCGTATGCAACCAAGAATATAAGCAATCGCTGATGGTTCAGTGGTCAAATACGTTGATTATGAACCGTAAGGACCCAGCTTCAGTAATCCCCAGACAAGACAAGACTAAAAAAAATTCGATCGTTCGCTTCGGAAAAACAATGACAAATAATCAAAATATATTTAAGTGATAATTTCCGCGGTTGCAAGGCATTTTCGGATATTTGCCCTGGTGGTTCGGAATCCACTTGGATCTATAGGTTCCACGTACTACTAATAATTATACGATACTTTATGCACAAAATCGTAGGCGAAAGTTATACCTTGAAGTCTTGGCAGCGACTTGCAGGTATAACCGTTAAGGAAAATATTTTTGTTCAGGTAAACTGTGGTTCATAACATATCAATCAGTTCCTGGTGTATTTACTTTGTGAAATGTTTGATTTTCTAAACTAGATTAAAATTCATTTTTATCGGTATTCCTTTTTCTCTTCGGAATTTATTATTTGTAGATAGTTCATACCTATTTCAAAATTTTATTGCTCATTGTATCAAATGTGGCAAAAGAATGATTAAATAAAGAAATACTCACCCTAATTACCACTAACTAAATTTAAAATGAGTGGACATGTGTTTTGCCCACTTCACACGTGGGCATTATCAACGCGAGACAGTCGACGCGAAAATTTGAAAACATTATAGAACATAATGTTATCATTCCACTAGTACCACTAATACTATACCACTTTTTACTAAATGCATATGGATGTATACACACTTTTGTGTTTCACTCCCACCAGCTACTCGTACTGGTGGACGGGTAGTCCCTCCGACCTACACTGTAGTGCAAATCCGGAGGGTAGGGCGTAAGGCCTTTCAGGAATCGTGGGAATGGGTGGGTGGTGTGACTAAGGAGAGAAAGATGAGACGGACGAAATAAAGACAAAAGAGAAGTGAAAGATTATCTGTGGAAATACTGCTCCAGCATTTGCCTGACTTGATCCAAGAAAGCCACAGAAAACTTGAACCACAACAGCAGGGCCCGGGTTCGAACCGGTGACCTCCCGAATGCTAAGCAAAGATCTAGAGCACTAGATCACGCCGCTCGGTGATATATACACGGTACATATACCAAAATAAATTTTTTTACAACTTTTGTCTGTCTGTCTGTTTGTTCCGGCTAATCGCTGAAACGGCAGGACCGATTTTGATGGGACTTTCACTGGCAGATGGCTAATGTAATAAGGAGTAACTTAGGGTACTTTTATTTTAGAAATTATTAATTTATTTTATTAATAATAATAATTCATTTCCAAAATAAAAGTAGCTAAAGTTACTCCTTATGACATTAGCTATCTGCCTGTAAAAGTCAACAAACCGGAACAAACAGGCATACAGACAGGCAAAAATTGTAGAAACGCCTCCCGCCACTTAATATGACAAAAGCTGCCGGTCGCGCGGGCTAAGAACACGGAGCGGGCTGTTGCTAACGGTTGAGTCTCAACGGCTTGGTTAAGAATTTTTAAATGTGGGCTCAGCTAGTTGTTAATAAATTATAAAAAAGTATGAATGGGGATGATGCCGATACTAGAATAGTGTTTTGCTCTAGTTTGTAACGCTGTACTTGTCTCGTTCGACATGGGTCAATTTTAGGTAGTGTAGGTATACAGATATTAGTCGGAGTGACCTCTTCACAGGTCACTGCAACCATTCCCTTTAACAACATTTACATAGAAAATAAATATCGTTGCGATTCAGGAATCGTGCAAGCAAATCAACGCATTGAAGCACGTGTATCACGGGCGATGCTTTTATAAAGTGCCCGCGTGTTGCCGTCTGTCTGTTTGTTCTGTTGTGCCCGGATATTTGAACAACAGAAACCAATTTACTCTCATCAGCAGTTTGATAGAGCTTTGTCGAACACATTTTATACGATACGATACGATACGTAACGATGCAACTGTACGGTTCTCGATTAATATCATCAAACACAGGTATAAACGCAGAATAATTATGTACATACGTATTTGTAATGTACTCACCGATGCATGTATTTGTACATATACAGGCACGTAGGACATTAATAAGGTGGCTCCGGATGTAGGCTAATTCTGAAACCCGAGACAAAAGCTTACATTGGCGCCCCTTCACACCAGAATCTCAGATTTAGCATTTTAATAAACTCACGAAACTGATATCTTACTTTTTGGATATATGTAACGGTTAGTATATTAGCTGAAATGTGAAGACACTTCTAAGGTGTACGTAGGACAGACGGGAAGACCTTTTAAGGAAAGAATTAACGAACACTTCAAAGCCTTTGAACTAAAAAAGTTACATTGAACCTTCGAGGAAAACTTGTCAATCGAAAATCATAGCATAGAATAGATATTTTGAAATTTTACACATCATCAATGAAAGTCAAAAACTAAATATGTCTGAAATTCTACAAATAAATAAACGTTATAAAAATAACATAATTTTAAATGATCAATTAGAAGTAGACAACATACCTGTCTTAAATCTAAATTTATAAACTCATAATCGCATCACCACCCCACACTGTCCCTAAATATTTAAAAAGGACCAAAATTCATCGAGATTTGTATGCCATCTAGCCTAATGAAGCCCAAATCTTAGTGTCTTGTTTTCACATAATAGATATAGAATACATCATTAAATCTGTAACATTATTGGGAAAACCGTGAAGGTCTTGTTTGCACATGGGGATATAGATATATTTCGATTGTCTTTTAGTTGATTCCGATTACAAGTGTAGCTTACTTTTTAAATACGGTGGTTTACTATTAGAAATCAATTGCAATCAATGTTTGTTGAATATTTTAGAGATAAATATGCTTCATGTTTCTGCATCTCTTTAGTGGACAGTTTTTCGCACCTTTCTACCCTTGTTCCTATTTCTCTTAAAACTTTGTCAAATATATCTTCTATATCCTTGGAAAAGTCTGGTCTGGTATTCTTAACTAACCGTCATTGTTTTCGTCGTGTTGCATTTCCTTGTGGAAATTCGTTTACTTTCAAGGACTGCCGCCATTTCCAACTTTTCTAATACAGGTGCAGCTTGTTCGATCCAATATTGTATTGGGTTTTCTCTCATTTCTTGCGAGATCCTAATAAGACCTTGCATTAATTTCTTCAAAAAAATTTAAGTGTTTCATCGCTATCAGCTACTCGTACTTATGGGCGGGCAGTCCCTCCGATTTACACTGTAGTGCAAAGCTGAAGGGTAGGGCATATGGCCCTGTTCAGCCACATTTTGGGAATCATGTGGTAGTTGGGTGGTGGATAGGGACCGATAAATGAAATGGACGAAATGAAGACAGAAGAGAACTGAAAGTTTATCTGTGGAATAGAACATTAGTGCCCTAGCGTTTGCTTAAATGACCAAATTGACGTTAATAATTCACCTCTTCTAAATTTATAAATGATATAATTTTCACTACTACTAAATGTTATTAATCCTAGGTAATATTCTTTGTCCCTCCCCCCTCCATTTTTCGATTCATTTTTAGTTAGTAGGTACCTATATAAGTGATTTTGTAAATAATTTTAGTTTCACCGAGCGGCGTGGTCTAGTGCTCTAGATCACTGCTTAGCATTCGGTAGGGCACCTGTTCGAACCCGGGTTCGGCTGCTCTGGCCTGTGGTTTCCTTGCATCACTTAGGCAAATGCTTTCACTTCTCATCTGCCTTAATTTTGTCGGTCTCATCTTTCTCTCCCTAACCACACCACCCACCCATTCCCGCGATTCCTGAAAGGAGGCTAAAGAGGGCCTTACACCCTACCCTCCGGTTTTGCACTACAGTGTAGGTCAGAGGGACTGCCCGCCCACCAGCACGAGTAACTGGTGGGAATGAAACACAAAAAAGTTTGTTTTTTTTTAAATTTTAGTTTAGTCATTCTTCCAACTGAAGAAGCCACGATGTGGCGAAATGATCATTGTGGTCAATAAATCATTTTGTAACTTAAAACTTGGTGTTTTATTTGTATTTGTGAATATGGAGTTACAACAATTAAGAACTTCCTCGATTGAATTAAAAGACTTCAATTATTCACTGTTACAACAGCAAAATTCTTTCTTTTTTTTGTTTTGTTTGAGATTAATGATACTTTTAGGGCGTTTTAAGTTAACTGAGCCCTTTTCTTTTAGACGGCTCTTTGAAATTCGGGTTCCGAGACTCGTACCTACGTTTCGCGCATTATTCACGTACCTCGTCCTAATTTTTTCTGTAAAAGTCCATTCAAGGCCGCCATATATTTTTCCTTTATTTTTGTTTCATCTGAATACGAAAGCGGGATCTACCTTGGCCTGACTGGTCCTTTGTATTTTTTGAATGAATGCATGCATCCCTTTCCAGGTCTCGTCGCATTTACGGCCCCAGGGCAAGTAGCTTTTTGCGAAAACAAAAATGAAAAATAAAATAAGCTCCGATCTGAAACATTTACACGTTTCATAAAGATACTGCTCTAACTTCAAATGCAATTCTATGACGTACTAATTTGATTCAGATGTAAATTATATTTGCTTAAAAACACAACGTTTATTTAGAGTGCCCATTCTAAATATGTATAAGGTACTTAAATTTCCGCAGAAATAAAAGCTCATAATCGCAGGTACGTATATATTTACGCCTTAAATAAAAATAGTTCACACATAATGGCAAAAAATGACAAAATGGATTAATAAAACATTCGATAAGTACATTTAATTATAGATTCAATAGTAATAAAAACGTAAGTTTCAAAAAATATTGAAATAACACAGTTGATAAGTTCCACAATTTATTAAATAAACTTAACACTGTGGCTTCTTCAGAAGTACAAAATTTACTTAAAACTATCTAAGAGTAGATGTCTATAAATAGGGTGGTGCATTTTCATTAGAGTGAGGGAAAAGATTTAATATTGGTGAGAGGTTTATATCTACTTGGTCATTAAGTAATATGTCTGTATTTTTATATTTGTTAATTTATTTAGATTATAAATATAAAAATACAGACAATGACCAAGTAGATATAAACCTCTCACCACTATTAAATCTTTTCCCTCACTCTAATGAAGATGCACCACCCTATTTATAGACATCTACTCTCTGAAGAAGCCACAGTGTTGGCGAAACACGTGTTAAGTTTATTTAATAAATTGTGGAACTTATCAACTGTGTATTTATTTCAATTTGTTACACTTCCATCAAGTATCCGCTAATTCAATACAATTTTTCAAAAAATACTTCAATTTTTTGCTTAGTAAACACATTGAAACAAACAACTCTCCACTTTTAAACATTGATTTGGATCATAATTATTTACATTCCCCCCCCCCCACAATCTCTCAAAAATTTGTTCCACAATCGTTTGTAGTAGTTAAGCTACATTTTGTGAAAATTTTATTCAGAATTCTTCCACCTGACCAAGCCATTGTAATTACGAAACAATTGTTGTGTTTCACATTAAAGTATTTTTTGAAACTTGCATTTGTATTACTATTGAATATTCATATGTATCGCCGACAACTATTAAATTTTTAATTTAATTATATATGTAAATACATTTTATAAAATTGTACATGCGAGTACAAATATATATGAAAAGAATATTTAACTTTTTAGGAAGACTTATCGATACCAAAACACGATTTTATTAAAAAAAAATGCATTCATTATCTAAACAAAAAGTTATCTAGTATCCGTTTTGCTCTTAATTTTCAGTTTCAACTTTTCGAATTTTGTTTGTAAATATTATAACGTGACGTCATAAAATACTTGAAATTGAACTTGAAATCTACTGGTAGACCTGGATAAATAAAATGAAAGATAGGATGTATACTTTCACTAGAAAATCTAAGGACCACTAAAAATTTAACTTTATATTTATAAAACGAATTGTATATACTGTATCAAAAGGAAAGTTATTCTGTATATTTATTCCAAAATAAAATTTATCTCTTGCAATTTTACTACGAAAAAAACGTCAAAGATGGTGTCCGCATTATGATTAAGTACACAAATTGCTTATTTCCCAACACAACCTATTCTTATGGCTTGCAAATACAGCAGAGATTAGAAAACAACAAACAAATTTTATATTCAAAAAAGAAGGAATTAAAATCCTTATTCGTCTAAATTTTAAGATCAAAGATCTCACATTTTGAATATTTTCGTCTAGGAGTCCATCGGAATCAACAGTGTAATTCAACGCCGGTAGGGGTATTAGCCCTCGGAGTAGTTGTTTCTGTTGATTCCATATTTATATTTATATTTATATTTATAATATAGCCTGTAAAGGCCTTTCTGCCAGCACCCACCTGATGAGACCCGATAAGTCGAAACCGGTCGTGGGATGTGGCTTTCGGTTCGTTGTGCCTACTTGGTAGGACGCGTTCAAAATATGAGATCTTTGATCTTAAAATTTAGACGAATACGGATTTTAATTCCTTCTTTTTTTAATCGTTCGGAATCAAAAGTGTAATTCAATGCCGGTAGAGGTATTAGCCCTCGGAGTAGTTGTTTCTGTTGATTCCATATTTATATTTATATAGACAAATTTTATGTTATAATTAACATCCTCTCCCTTAATTCGAACAAAATGGTTACCCCGATTCCGCGATACTTAATTCTACAAAATGCTATTTTATCGAATAATATAATTGACATATTATCTTGGTTTTTAACGTAATGAGGTACCCATGTGTATTTAAAAAAAAAATTCCTCGAATTAAAACGTTAGGTACGCTTATGTTCGTGAGTAAGATACAGACCACTTTACGCGAAACGTGCGACATAGAAGTCTGTTTTTAGATACGAAAAGAATACTCCAATTTTTTTCCTCTGAGGTTTCCCTGTGTGACGTTGATATCAGACAAACATAAATTAAAGAAAGTTCCCCTGTCTGTTACTGAATTTCGTTTGATAGAAAGGTAGTACGGATTTTAGAATTTACTACCCACGTCACGAAAAAAGCATTAGTTTAAAAGATCAACGAGAACAAGTGATGTTTGTGTTTCATTCCCTGTAAAAAAAAAAATTAAGCAATATGGAAAACCTACCGAAAAAGAGAAACTAACGTTTTGAATATAAACACGTCCTATGTTTGGTGTTTTATTTCAAATGTTACTCGGTAAATAAATACAATAAGAGGAAGCCGTGGAAATTCAGTGTAGTAGAAATATTTCGTTTGAATTTTGACAATCTACTAGAATTTAATATATGAGGCTTTTAGCTCTTATAGCTCATTTTAATAAAATAAAACACGTAGTTTTTAGTTACATAACTTTTATTTGTTAACACACAATAATTATTTCGATTCAGAGTCTTCTTCAGGGGAGAATTGATAAACAAAGTGTAAACACACGGTGCCTTATATGCTAAATAAGGGCAGGTGGGGGGCTATTTTACTTAATTGTTGTTAAATTAAAGATTAGTTGTTAAAAGATAGAATCAAAGAACACATTGCAAGTTTTAAAAACAACACATCAAAATCTATATACGCAGAACATCTGCTGAAATTTAAACACAATTTTAATGAAAATTTAAAAATTTTCCATTTAGAAAATGAAATCTGTTAGAAAAAATATAAATCAATAAATTAAATAAAAAAGGTTTAACCTTAAATGATCAGCTAGAAGTTTGCCACTCCGCTCTTCTAAATATTTAAATGTATGTGTAATGTAATTTAGTATATAAGACGCTGTGTGTTTATAGTTGATTTATTAATCTTCACCTGAAGAAGACCCTGTGAGTTGAAATAATTATTGTGTGTTAACAAATAAAAGTTATGTAACTAAAAACTACGTGTTTTATTTTATTACAATCTACTAGGTTGATAATTAATGAAGAAGACTGGAAATTTTGGCGGTATTGTAGAATACAATAAATAGCTCATACCCAACGCCAAAACACGACATTAAATGTCCAAAGCACGTTTCGGTAAAAGGATTACCGTCTTTAGGGACGGAAGAGAACTAAACACTAAGGGCAGTGTAACCAATATAAAAAAAATCCAAAATTATTCAAAAATTTTCAAATAAAACTGTGGGAAATATTCAGATGGATCGAAAGAGGATAGAAAAAGGAATCTAATGCCAAATAAAATATGCTAGGTGAAGTTGTTCGTGTTTGAAGTTTTTAAACTTTGTTTTTTTTTGTCTAAACGCCCTATACAAATTATAAAGCTTAGTTTTAGCATAACGTTAGCCTTATGACTTGGCTATAACTATTAAAAATTTCAACATTCTAAGTCATTTTTTATGGAAATTATGATTTTTTATAGCTTGGGTTGCGGTGCAATATTTTTTTTCAATAAATTAAATTATCTCAAAAACTATTTATCGTAGGCATATAGGCATACAAGTTGGTTATCAAAGTCACCTAAAATTTTATGTTTCATACGAATTCATCGTAAAAAATATACCATTTCGTTTAAAATAAGAAAGTTGACATCCACTTCCGGTATAACCGGAAGTGCCCGATAGTTAAAATTATTTTAGTTAAATGGATCATCCTTGATAACCCTTACTCCCAACTCCCAAATTTTCAAATGTGTAACATGCTTAGTTTCCCTAAAACGTCTAATGTACCACTCAGTTTGAATGACCCTGTATACAAAGATAGGGAGGTGTAAATTATTAATGGTACGAATAAATTTTTCTGTTTGTTCCAGGAATTCCTTTTGGCAATCGATGTAACGTCGAGCGGTACTCCGGAGGAAAAACTGAAATGGGCCTTTCGCATGTACGATGTAGACGGTAACGGTGTTATCGATATACAGGAAATGACTAAAATTGTTCAGGTAAGAGAGAGAGAGAGAAAGAGGAAGAGAACGAAAGATAATTTATCTTGTATGAAGCAAAAAGGAAATTGTCAAATGCTACGAATTTCTCTAATATACACCCTGATATTATTCAAATATTCAAATGGTATACTGTAATTTAACTAAGGTAAAATATGTTCTGGAACATTGAGAGTATAATGACTCTAACTTATTGAATTTAAATTGTCGTTATTAGAAAATTTTAACGTAAGATTGAAGAAACTTTACACATTGACATCTATGGGTAATTTGAACATTTTACGTCGTTTATATAAGGACATAAAAGAGGATTTAGAGATTCGTCCTATCTTAGTACGAAGGCCATTTTAGCTACAAAGTTGAGTGGCAAACTTTATCGAAATTACTAAATCAGTAAGTTAGAATTTTTGTCATTTTTTTTTCTATTGTGGTGGTCGACTGTTTTCAGTGTTCTTTAATAATGTAGGGAAATGAGAATATGAATAATTTAAACACTGTATGATGGGGTCCCCGGGAAAATCTTGTCCTTAAATATTTATTTCGTCTGATTTTGGAAGCACTTGAGCAGCTTTTGTCGATCGAGTGTTTTTCTTCTGTATTAATAATATATACGATCCGTTTACGTGAAATAAAATTCGATTTTATATTACATCGTTGAGAGACATTGTAATAATTTGAAGGCGGTGAATGGTTATTCTTTCTCTGCTTTTCTTAATTCTTAAAATTACTCTATTTTCTGTAATTTTTCATCAATTATGATTCGAGCAGCGTGATCTACTGTTCTAGATCATTGCTTAGCATTCGAGAGGTCACCAGGTCGAACCAGGGTTCAGCTGCTTTGGTACAAGTTTTCTGTGGTTTCCTCGGATCACTTAGGCAATTGCAGCGGCGGTAATATTCCACAGATAACCTTTCACTTCTCTTCTATCTTCATTTCGTCCATCTCATATTTCTTTCCCTAATCACACCACCCACCAATTCCCACGATTTCTGGGAGGAGGCTGAAAAGGACATTCAGCTCTACCCTTCGGCTTTGCACAACAGTGTAGGTCGGAGGTACTACCCACCCACCAGCACGAGTAGCTGGTGGGAATGAAACGCCCAAAGTTTAATTTAAAAAATTCCATTATGTTGATCACAATCGAATGGGGACTGGAAGAAAATGAAAATAATTAGCAGAATACTCTAAAAAATACTCGACAGGTATCCTTCTGAAAAATTTATGAGACGTTGATAGAACAACATACAATTTTCAAATGAAATGTAACAGAGAGAATGTCATAAACATATCAACACGTCTCAGTACAGTAAAAATGTAAAATTTGTTTAATAATAAAGAAAATTGGAAATATGTTTTTAGATAATTTAAAAACCAAAGAAATGGTTTCTTGTATAGGCGTCCGATTGGACGATTTATTATCGAAAAAAGTCGAAAAAATTCTTTAGTATAACTTTCTTAAAATTAATTTCTTTGCTATTTTACAATAGATATTAAACGAACATTTTTCTGGAAATAGTAGCTTTTTATGTGTACTTCTAACAGGAGAGAGGTGAAATTTGTCGCATTATTAGTTTTTGCATAATTGTAATGTAAACAATTTAGAGAATTTTGGCAATGCCACTGTATTAACCTGTTACGTCCAGTTTGAATTTACCAAACGGATTTTGAAAGTAGAAATTACGAACTACAATTTGTCTGTCTGAGGTTTTCGTATGAATTTGTTGAATGTAACGCGTTTCATTATATGAACCAAAAATATTAATAAATGATCAGCTGCGATCGATTCTTTTAACTACAATGCGAGTAAACTATAATAAAACCTACCATTAACATTGACGTTAAAGGCCCTATCGTTTACATTTATTTACCTTTTTCGTAACAAAATAATAGTAGCATTCATAGTAGTTAACTAAAGGTATCGATCTGGAAAGATTTTTGAAAAATAACTAAATCCGTATTTAGAAAAATTCATTGAAATCACATCTATTTTGCTTTTTCTGAAGTCAATATAATTTTGGGAATTTCAGTCAAACTCCCTCTAGTCAATATTATGTTTATTACCCTATTATCATAATTATTAGGAAACTGTCACTTCTTTGAACGTTGAAGTTTGCAAAAATGATATATTGTCAAGTATGCCGGTTCACTTTAGGTTTATTGGGTCACCGATTTTTTACCTTCATCCGTAGAGTAGCCCGCTAATGTTTCAAACTTTTAACAGGTTTTTTACTGCCGAAACTTCGTACTGCTTGCTTTCTGTATGCACATTAATTCACTACGACCCAATAGCTCTATCACGAGGTACGTGTATAAAGTAAGTTGCTAAATTGTCCACCACTGCGATAACTTCACAAACTGTTCTTGCATCCTTTCTACTCTCGTACTTTTTGAGTTATTAGTTAGCGTATTGCAATTGTGAACTTTGGGAACAATAAATCAGCAAAATTGATTAAATCCGCAAATTTTAGAAATCTACCGTTTATTCGTATTAGACGGATAGCTGGGTAAGAGATTGGACAAACTTCGTTTCTAAATAGGCAGATAGCTTACTAGCAATAAGGGGTAGAAAGTGCCCTATTGTTTTTAAAATGCTACGTCATATATGGATGACGACCTGCTACATAAGGGAACTGTTTAAATATAAGAAGATCAGCTTTCACGGCCGGAATTCATAGTAGAATGATCGATTTGAACGGTTTCGTCCAGACGTTTCGTCGGCAACTGCGGCTGACATCCTCAGTGGGTGCTGCGTTGACTACGCGGGCGAAGATTATACATCGAAGTCTCGGCAGCGACTGGACGAAACCGTTCAAATCGACCACGGCCTACAAGCCCGAACCATCATTCTACATTGAACTGTTTAAACTTTCTTATACCAGGTGGAGCAATTCTGTACCCCAGACTTGATTTTTTGGGAATATTTTTTTAATTTAGAGATTTTAACTTCTACTCTCAAATGTTGCAAGAATCTTGTGATGTATATATATAACATACGTTACTTTTTTAACGACATGTATAGAATTGAAATTATTCTCAGATAGGCAGCTTAGGATCATTCTGTATCCCACTTGTCATTTGGGAAGTCGCTAAATTGATTGCGGACCCGCCTGCCCCAATCCAACTGTTTTTGTTATTTTCTCGGATCATTTAGGCAAACTTTGCGCTAGTCCCTTGTGTATTTCTTTTTTCTAAAATGCTCAATCATTCTTTTGCTGTTTGTCATCCACCGCATAGAGAGAGGGCTATTTAATCAATTAGACTTTTTTAAATATATATGTGAAAAAGTTGCTGTAAATAGAAAAAAAAAAGTTTCAAATATCCTAATAATTGAAACATTAGTGTAGGATTCATTTTTACTAATATGGAATAAATATGATGATCAATACAATACAGTAGAGTCTCACTAACCCAGCGTACCCCGTTCCCGGGTACCACTGGATTACCAGACAATTATTTTTTTTTCTGATTTTTTGCAGAAGTAAAGACAAACTTTTATTTTTACGCTAAGTACAGAAAACAAATTGCTGCGTTCCTAAGCTTTCATAAATAAAAATTCCCAAATTGGTGTGGGACCGAATCGATGGATGAAATAACGCCGATGATGGATTGTAGAATGATTTTCCGGGTTTGATCGCCGTGGTCTAAAGGCTTGTTTTCTGCCTGACGTTTCGTCTGCGGCTGCGGCTGACATCTTCAGAGGTATTGAGGACGTCGAAGTAGCTTCCTGTCTCAAAGTTCTCTTCTCGGCGGCCCGCTATGGTGTGTGGCTGTTATTCTTTCTTTTGTTTAGATTTAACTCGAGGTGGGAAAACCTTACATAGGCACCCCCTGAAGGGGGGTAGTGTCAAATTCTTACTGACTAAAAACCCACCTCGAGTGGGGATTAACAACCTGAAGGTTTTAACATCCCCAGGGTAGATGCGGAGAGGTAGGGATAGGAAAGTTGATTGAGGAAAGGCAGAGTTATGGGGGGAGGAGATGGGAGCGATGGGGGGGTCCGAAGAGTCGGTGGCCCACCTCTGATGTGAAAACGAAACTAGAGCTGAGCGAATGAGGGCAGAAGGTGACAAGGCCTTCTAAAGCGGTCGTTCGGTTTTGGGGCGTAGTTGAAGAGATGGTGGGGTTTGGGTGGCCTGACACGGAGGCCTAACGGTTTGCCGCGTATGTATTTGTCGCGTCCGGGAGAGAAGGTAGACCGTTTTCTTTCAGAATTTGGATTTTTTTAACGAATCAGGTGTAGTTTAATGCGGAACGAAGAATCCACATGTAGGTGCCTCGAAGAAGTTGTAGGCGATGGGGAGGGGCGCAGCCCCCGACGGGAATGGCGTAGGAGCAAATGCTCCTGATGATTGCGTTAAACGCACGGATTTTCGTTTGTTGGGAAATGGATTTATTCCGGAAGAAAGGCCTGTGTGCGATGTATGCGCCCATAGCCTTGTTACGGGTGGCCAGGATATGTCGCCTCCAGTTTAGGGTTCTGTCGAAGAGAACGCCCAGGTAGGTGACGGAATTGGTCCATTTGACGGGACGATTGTTGACGATTTAGGCGGGGGGGTTTCCGGGTTCTTCGCGAGAAGAAAATTGCTTCCAATTTGGTCTCATTGATGGAGAGTTTCCATCTCCGATACCAGTTTAATGGCTGCCATTCGGTCTGCGTCGCTACCTATACTTACAAATTAAATTTTATTTACTTAAATCGCCGAACACGCCCTAGAACAAGACGGACATAGAATCTTATTCGAAAACACACAGGTCCTTGATAAAACGGTTCATTACCACACTCGCATACATACAAAGAGAATCAATTGAAATTTTAAGTAAAACACATTAAACTTTTCACAATTTTTCTCTTTCACTACTATAGTTTCGCTACACTGTAGCTTTTTCAAGTGAGTAATACATAGTACTGTACTATGTGTACAGTGTTACAGTGTAGCGAAACTATAGTAGTGAAAATAAAAAAAATAAAAATTTTGTGAAAAGTTTAATGTGTCTTACTTAAAATGGATTCCAACTTTCACCAAGTAACAGCCAACGCAATCAATCAATTGAAATTTTTAAACATCGCGATAATTTTAACAGGAAAGAAGAAGGCACAAAACTTAACAGAATTTGGGTCCTAGTTGTTAATAAAACTAAAACGCTACCATTACCGTGACAACAACTAGCCCCCTTCCCCCTCGAGCGAATAGTATAAGTAGAGACGAGACAGGAAGCTACTTCGACAACCTCAATACCTCTGAAGATGTCAGCCGCGGTCGCTGACGAAACGACAGACAGAAAACAAGCCTTTAGACCACAGCCATCAAACCCGGAAAATCATTCTTATAATAACGTCGGCCGTGAAAGCGTACACACTTTTTAATGTATTCTAATTATGCAAAAATGCACTATAATTGAACAGGCTGTGCCGCAACGCACCGTCTGGATTTTTCGTTCGTGTAAATGTCCCGAGAACCGTGGAATCGATTAATTTTTTCAGCGTGACATTTCGTCGCTATATCGCAACAATGATTCAAATAAGCGGATCTGTTATCTGATGAATGCGAAAATTTGTCGCGTGTTTAACACGGATTAGACCGTTTGCATTGATTGTTGTTAAATGCACCAACAACATGCACCGAACGTAGTAAGTATAATCGCTAGACGATTAATAGAATTTGTATGAAGCGGTTTACTGAACACTATACTCGATACTTACCATAATTCCGTGTAACTAAATAATTCCAACCATCTAAACGATACAGGTATTGCCGACATTTACTCATATTGTACCTATGAAGAAGAATCATAAAAACTTGGATGGATCTTAGGATCTTAACTGCTCCGATTTACTTGGGATATCCCCGTTTCAGACGTTCTTGGTTAGTAATATATCAATGCCACCAATGGTGTGATAATAAGATTGAAATCGCGATCCATCTCTGGCAAAGTAAATGTTTATTATTTGGTTTGTCTGCCTATAACGTAATATAAACTGCATCGTGAATTCAGTGTGTCATATATGTTAGATACCTTCGTAAGGCCTTCTTAAGCATACGACAAGCTAGCATTAAATATAAGTAGATAAGGACATACTATTTTCTAATATGATATTGAATAAGTACGGCCTTAACATTTTATACAAAGATAATTCACTACAAACTTACACTAACGTCAGCAAATATATTTAAATTAAATGTATAATACATTTTCAATTATTTTATGATTTAGGTTTCCAAATACGTATGTACGTAAAAAATGCAGGGTGTCCTGTTACTTAAGATAATGCAAAATTTCACTGCAATAAAATTTAGATTTTTCATTAAAACTAATCTGGGTTTACCTTCAATAACATTTAAAAAAATGCATAGCCTGGCAACTAGAAATTTTATTTAAATAATATTGGAGTTATTACCATAAATATCATATCTACCCTCATCCTTTAATTTTGGTAATAGAGGGTGGGTTACGTTTTTTTTATAGTTCATTCAAAATTAATTAGAAGAAGACACAGTTGGTAAACTTTCACAATAGCTATGTAAAAACAAGAAAATACACAAAATGTTATCACGATTTTATTAGTCAAAAGCTCGACAATTGTTTCGACCAATCGGTCTTTATCAAGAGTATTGTAGTTACTACCTGAGGAACAGTAATTCAAACCTTAAATATATAACAAAAAAGTACAAAGTTACAGATGTATATAAGCCTAAATAGGGGGGGAAACCATCATAAATTGGTTAACAGAAGTGGACTATTATTCTATAATATTTCAGTTTGGTTATTGACTATATTATCATTCTTTGAAATTGCTAATTTGATTTCTAAAATTTCTAGAAGGTTAAGTTTTCTACTTTTTTCAACGTTGTGAATTAATTGAATATCTATCGAAAATATCAACAATATATAACTATAAGAATGATAATATAGTCAATAACCAAACTGAAATATTATAGAATAATAGTCCACTTCTGTTAAGCAATTTATGATGGTTTCCCCCCTCCCCTATTTAGGCCTATATACATCTGTAACTTTGTACTTATTTGTTATCTATTTAAGGTATGAATTACTGTTCCTCAGGTAGTAACTACAATACTCTTGATAAAGGCCGATTGGTCGAAACAATTGTCGAGCTTTTGACTAATAAAATCGTTGAAACATTTTGTGTATTTTCTTGTTTTTACATAGCTATTCTATAATGTTTCATCAAGAATGCACCATTAATAGTCTTTTAAGTATTAAAAACTTTCACAAATTTATTGATCGAACTCGACAATTGTTTCGACAGAGTCTGTCATTTTCAAGTGTAAAAGAACTTACTAGTAACTTACTTAGTAGGTTACTCTTGAAAATACAAACTCAGTCGAAACAATTTTACTTACTAGTAACTTGCGTAGTATGTTCTTTTACTCTTGAAAATAACAGGCTCTGTCGAAACAATTGTCCAGTTCAATCAATAAATTAGTGAGTTTACCGAGTGTGTTTTCTTCTAATTAATTTTGAATTTATCATGTCCTTTCGCAACGTGTGCACTATGAAGTCTTTAGATAGTTCATTTTTATTGTGTTGAGTATTTTAAAATTAACGTTTTAGGTTGTACCTATCTATAAATGTTCGTTTATTTTCAATGTTCTATATTAAATGGTTTATATATCAAAGGGGTTAATTAAGGGTTTTGAGGTTGCACATATTGCCGTAGTTTTTAAGAACAAAATTTACCCTCTTTCTCCTTTTTGCTGTACAAATTGAAATTTATAACAGGTAAATATTTTACAATTTGGTTCTTCACAAATTAAATTATCTTTTTTAAAAACCGTACCGACTTTAGATCTTATAACAATGTCAGTAAAAAATTTAGTTTTTATTGTTAAATTAATTGTGGATAATTAATTAAACTACACACTCAACCACGAAATTTTCTTCTAGAACCACTAAAAGAAATAATGTAATCACTAAAATGGGTGCACGATTTTTTTTTTTTTTTTAATTTATAAATATTCTATTATTTACGTCAAGCTCTTCGTTTATTTTAATAACATGTAAAAAAGAATCTGTTTAAAAGTTAAGTAATTTATGTTCTTGTCGAGACGGAAAATTTTTCACTTTTCCGTCGTCCAATGTAAATTGAAACTTTAAATGGAAAGTTGGTGGCATTTTGTTTTGGCCCTTTTCGTTTCAGAGATCCATTAGAATTCCTTGGAGCCGCAGCGTAGCCGCAGTGACGTATGTTCTTACAAATACCAAAGCATCTTGTTTAAAAAAAAGAGGTGTGTAGACTACTGGGCAAAAGTGATGCACTATTCTAAGTTGTATTTATAAATTATAATTTCAGTTTACTGTATACTCTTCTTCAACAAGTAATTGTTCATAATTTTTAACCCTAAATTGTCAGAAAATGATACATTTATATTTTGTATATTTACCCTAAACATAGAAAATGAGGAAATTTTATAAGTTGAACCGCGAGAAGAAGGTCTCTCAGGAAGGTGTAAAGGTGTAAATCTACCAATTGCCAATTTTTATTGGTAACAATATGATTTGACTAATAGTAAGCGAATAAACACTAAACCCTAAATTCCACGTATAAACCTTTAGAAACCTTAAACGCGTTTCGATACTAAAAATGTCATTCTCAGTTAGAAATAATAAAATTGTTACATCAGAACAATTCGCATGTACATAGAAGTGTTTAGATCTGCCCTGGGCAGCTTCCTCTCCTATTGTAATAAATACCGAAAATGTGTACCAGACATTTCGACATTCACGTATTAATACGTTTTCTGTTTCCTTTACAATTTGGTAGTTTGGGTGAAAATAAAGTTTAATATGTACCCTATGAATTATTATATACACTGATGAATAATGAAGAAAAAACAAGTAGAATAGAAGATGTAGTAATAAGGACTTCATGATTAAGCAAGTTTGGGTGTGTTGGCGGAGTTAGAATGGTTCTGAGTGACTGTTACTGACTGACTGACTGACTGACCAACTGACCTCTAATGTCCTGTTTAAAAAGTTTTTATAAATGTATGTTAAAAGAGAGAATGAAAGAAGTAGGGAAACCGTTTCTAGGGATTTTAGTTTGGCGTTATTAGTAAGGATACCAGGAATTGACGCAAAAAGTGAAATTTGAATCGGTTGCAGAAAAGGGTCACTTCGAATGACACCAACTAAGGGTATAATACGAAAGGATCGAAAAGGATTTGTAAAGATGTTAAAAAGAATAGGCTGAAATTGAATGAAGAAACTATTATTTCAAAAATACAAAGAAAATTGAAATTTGAAACGTACAGATTATTATTATTATTTATGGTTATGAAGAAGAGCTTTTCCTTACTTTTTTTCAGTTCATTGCAACTCTTTTTGTTATTGTTATTCGATCATGAGCAGATATTCTGCATGGACCTGATTGTGATAAAGACCCTGATCTTTCCAAATTCCTTTCACGTTGATCCCTGGGTATCCTTCTTGAAAAGAATTTGACATAGCAGTTTTACCAATTATGTTTCTCCTTTGTGTGTACGTACTGAATATTTTTGGTAACGATAAAAGCTCCATCATAACGTCATTGTCATTCTTCGTTTTTTTATTTTATACTTACTAGATATTGGCGATGAACCTGGTAAAAAGATTCTGATCTTTCCAAACCTCTTTCCCATCGATTCTTGAGTATTTTGATTGAAGGAAATTTAACGGAGCAGTTTTACAAATTACGACAAAATTTAAGTCACCCTTTAACACCCTTAAACTATTCGTATGGGGCAAAGACGTGATTATAACTAGACTGCGCCTTACGTTTATAAAGTGTTGTTTTGCGACACTATTTTTCTTGTACATAGAATTTTGTGAACACTTTAATGAACTATTTTTTGTTAAAGTAATATAAAACTAGTTTAATATTAGAATGAAATGGTTACATATTGTTGTGCATACGGTCGCCGTGAAAAGTTCTAAAAGTTCTTCCATTTCATTTCATGTGTAAGTACAATTTAAACATAAGGCACACTGATACATTTGTAATTTCTTCGAAGGTTCCCTAAGGATCCTGAATTATAGAAAAAATAGTTGAACGCAATAAGGCGTGAAAGTTTTACACCGTCAAAATATTTAGTTGTTTGCAGCAAACATTTTGAAGAAAACGGCTTTTTAATATCCGTGGGAAAAAGAAAATTAAAGCAAAATGTTGTACCTAGCGTTTTTGATTTTCCTCAGCATTTAATTAAAAAAGTAGTACCTCGACGCAACAAACGAAGTATTTTGTCACAGGAGCAAAAGTAAGCAAGTAATTGAATGAGTAACATTAAGATAAAGAGTTAATTTAATTTCGTTCTAAAATAGTACCATAAATACGGAGTTGCCGTCAATCCCGTCAACTTCAAAAGTACATCCTGAAAGGTAAATTCTGATTTTGCTATAAATCAGTTATCCGTTACCTATTAATGTAGTTTTAGCCGTTAATATTGTCGCTTAGGTTTTAATGTATTTTGAAATTTTTACATAATGTAATAGAGTACAAAAGAAATAGAAGTTATAAATTAGATACGAAATATAGAATGAAATATTTTCACAATAATCACAATTGACAAATTAAATTTACAACCCTGGAAGAGGCGAGTGTGGCAATAAATAGTATTAATAATAGTAGTATTAATATGTGCTTTTATTTCTATATATTCTAAAATTTTCGGTTTCATACTTTTTCCCCTGATATAACTTTATTGTTTTATTGCTGATATTAAATTTATGATTATTATCTATTAGGTAACCGGTTCGTATAAGTGGATATGTTATTGTAATTTTTAATGTGTTTATTGATTCCTTACTCTAAAAGCTATTCCCGTCTGTCCTATGTATTTTTAGTTTGTATATCGTCGACAATGGAGTTCACTTCAAACGATCCTTTTTGATCTCCTATTGTAGAAATAAAACACGTCACTATTTGCACATATACACTTATTGTTGGATATTTGTGTGTATTTACAAATGAAAAAGACGTATGTACATGTATGTATGTATGTAAAATGTACATAGTACATACGCTATTGGAGAAAAGTTTAAACTTACGTAAATCAATTCGGTTCGAGTGCAAAAGCTGAAGGAGTAAGTATTGAAAATGGCGCGCAATATTACGAGGCTTCGCGTACAATCTCTTCGAAAACATCTGGGAAAGTTCTGCGTTGCATAAAATTAGAAATTCACCGAGAACTTCGAATGCGATTGTTTGCGCGTTGTTGAAACGAAAAATTCTGAGAGGAACGTGCTGATTTTGCTCAAGAAAAGAACGAATAAATCAGCCTGGGAAATGTTCGATCCGAATTTATTTGAACCAATAATAGATTAACAAATTTATGATCCAAATCGGAATCGGTTTTAATAATAGGTACTTAAAATATGGAATATAAATTATGTTCCTTTTTGCATAAATATTAATAAATTTTGTAGAAGGTTTTGAACCGTAATTTTATTAAATGCGAAAAAGATTATTAAAAGTGTACTGTAGGGTCACCCGCTGCGGAAAATAAAAACTGTAAACTGTGTGGTGTTATAAGCGGATGATAAAAATAGCGTGGATATAAAAGTTTATAAATGGAGGGGGGAGTACTAGAAAGTGTAAAAGAAAAAGGGGCGCTGTGGAAGTAAATGATACGGTGATATGGTAGGACACCTTCTGAGGCATGAAGAGCTAGTTAGAGACGTATTAGAAGCAGAAACAACAGTAGAGATTAATTTACTGCAAATAGTAAATAGTTAGAAATGTAGGATCTACTAGTTTTCGGTAAATGCCAAAAATTGACTCAGAATATGAAGGAGTTGAGCTTCAGACTGTCGACCTCTTGTGATAACGATGAAGTATAAAATTGTAATTGAACAGTAAAAATAAAGGTTACAATTGTAAGTATTGTAAAGTATACAAAATCGCAAATTTTTCAACAATTATAAATTATAATTAATAGAATCGTGGTTTACTTGATGAAAATTGAATATCAACTGTGAATAACAACACATATTTGAACATGTTTCGCTACGACTGTAACTTCATCAAAAGTAGATACAATACAAAACATGTTAAGTGAGAAAAAAAAAGTGAAAATTTCAAATATGTGTTGTTATTCACCGTTAAAATTATAAATGTAAGTCTTCTCTATTGTAAACATTTGAAAACTATCTATTTCACTATTTTTGTTTCAGTACGTACATTGAAAAATACAAAAGGGAGGTGTTTTTTTGATGCACATTTCTGACAGTATAAATCAAGTTGCCCTATAAGATAATAAAATACAACAAAAAATGTTTTTGAACTCCTTAATAACATGCCAAATCATTTTTATGAGTCGGTGCTGCAACCTGCACCATGCAATTTATTTTATTATTATTTTTAGGAGGTAGGTAGGTGACTGTTGAAAAAGTTACTGGCCAATGTACGAGGGTAAATCAAATATAAGCGGTAATTTTGTAAAATAAATTTATTGATTAATGGTACACACAAACAAAACATTTAACATTTTTCAATGTAGTCACCTCTGTGGTCTACACACTTTTGCCACCGATTAGGTAGCTTGAATATTCCTTCTTCATAAAAAGTTTGAAAGTGAGTTGTCAGCCAATTGTGCACATACTCCTCTACTTCTTCATTGATTTCAAATCTTTTACCTCTAAGTGATTATTTCAAGGGCGCGAACAAAAAATAATCACAAGATGACAAGTCAGGGCTATAAAGAGGATGCTCGAGGGTTTCCCAGACAATTTCATTCAGTTTATTCCTTGTCAAAACTGCGATGTGTGGCCCGGCGTTTGGCGTTGTCATGAAGGAGGATGACGTCTCGAATGGGCATACCCCTTCGTTTACTTCGATACGCGATTCTTGTCGACTGTAACAACTCAGAATATTAAGCCGCATTCACTGTGAAGACACATTCATCGTGAAGAAAATCAATGAGTAAAACTCCACTACCCTTGAGTCAAAGAAAACCGTTGCAAGCACTTTTTTAAAAATATAGAAAATTTCGTCTATCTGCAAATTAGGCACAAATTGTATTAACAATAGACATTTCAATACCAACTCTCGTTGAAATCTTCTATTGTACTCTATGGAGGCAATTACCTTAATGAATAGAAAGTGTAATCTATCCGTCTGACTGCGACCCTTTGTTGAAAAACGATGACCTAAGCTCTCGCAGAAGTTTCTTACTTTTTATTCAATTAACAATTAGTCCGTATAAAATGGGCAGTGTGGGCGTGACGATGTCCGTAATAAAATTCCTTCCTTTTTTTTGTTCGCTTTAGTGTACAAAACTGGGACCGAATGACGTCGTTTAATCCATTCTGGATCGAATTAGCTAACGTACAGGAAACACATTCGGAGCTCTGCAACGCAATCAGGTTGGTTTAATGGGGACTCGTGGCGCTAATCAAAAGGAGGCTCGCGCGGCGTTAATGGCGTTCGTGCCTTCAAGAAGGATGATTTATGTAGCACTTTCTCATCCAACACGAACTTTGGCCATTGTTGTTGTAGCGAGACAACGACGAACGGACGTAACCGTATCATCCTTTATGTTTGTCTACGTGGGCATGGGCATCTTCCTCGGTACAGAGAAAGTTTCCTTAAATACCCTCTTTACCGTATAGAAAGTTTAAGTATCGTTCTAATGCCGTATATCGGTGGATGATATTTTCTCGGAACGTTTCGCAAAGTTCAATATCACTTACAGTTGAAAAATCACTTCCAATATATATAATCCTATATTATAGTTGCTGTATTGGACAGACTGGGAGATCATTCAAAACAAGAATCAAAGAACATTTTAAAAGCTTTATCAACAAAGAACAAAATAATTCTAACTACGCTAACTATTTAATAGAAGAAAACCATCAATTTAATGAACAATACAAATTTCTACATACTTTAGGAAAAGGCATTAAAATTATTAGAAATTAATAAAATAGAAAACAACAACACTAAGTTGCTATTAAACGATCAAATAGAATTATGTAAATAATTCACCTCTGTTAAATTTGTTTCCCCACCAACCCTGATACGCTAATTATAAGCAGAAAAATTGAATCACTTGAAAAAACTACAATGTAGCGAAACTATAGTTGTGATAATAAAAATTTGTGAAAAAGTATCTGTCGAGGGAGATTGCAAAGTAATAAATAACAGTAAACGGTAAAACAAATATGTAATTAAAAAGAAAAGTAAATGAATTGGATAATTAGAATCTTAACGATAAATGAATAAACACTACTTTGTTTATTATCACTTTTTTATTTACAAATCCTTTTGACTATAGTAAATAAAAAAGTGATAATAAACAAAGTAGTGTTTATTCATTTATCGTTAAGATGAATTATCACAGAGTAACGGCTGAATCAATCCAATTTTTTAATTAGAATTTTGTTTATGATATTCATACCTTAACATAAGAATTACAGAATTAATATTGCATCTCGAAAAACGATCCCAACCATTTTAATACAATTCATATGAAGGATTTCCTGTGATAAAAGAAAAGTTCCTGGAACAATTTTTTAATGAAAAGGCGGCAAATAGAATTACATTATTTAAATCGCTATGTTTTTCATTCGTATGTCAACTAGGTATCCAAAAAATATTTTGTAGTAATTTGGCCTTATCACATGTTATTGGAAAAACAAGACAATTGAATAAGATTATATAATCGTGAACAATAGGGACACCTGGTATCCAGCCTATCAAGTCCTTTTTTTAGACTTGTATTTTACTGGTCTATATTTAAGTTCTTTTATAGTGAGTATTTAGGGTCATAGCCAGTCTTTGTGATCAGGACAGGCTCAAGAAAATACGAGGCAGGCTGAAAGCCAAATTTTTCCACATTTATTTCAACATATCTGTGTAAATGGGAGCGCATAGGTAACACTAGGAAAATAGAAAGTCAAATAAGTGAGTATGGAAAAAGCGGTAGACACAGCAAACAAAGAATGGCTCAGGGTCGAATCGTTTTTAACAAAAAGAAATTATTTCTGTGCTCGCTATCGGTTAATTTAGAAACTCTAAAAAGATTATTGAAAAAAGTATATGTTTGGCAAAAGTAGAACAGAGAACAAGAAAAAGGATAGATAATTTTCGGATTAATCGTTTCGTCGCAAAACATCATACGATCGAAACAACAGCATTAGTACACACGAATGATATCGTCGACAGCTAGTTCTAAAATAATTCACATAGATAGGATGCATTTTAACAATAGCGTTCCTGCGTTCCGATTAACAAAGGTGAAATTAAACACACAAAACGCTTTTAAATTTTTAATTTGGCTTAGCTAAACGCTCTACGTAAGTTTCGACCGATTTAGGTCTTTGTCAAGAATAATAATTGTTTACTAAGGGTGAAGCCTAATGGGTTTGTATTTATATTGTGTTTAGATTGTAATTCTTAGAAATTCGTCAACAAGTGGAGTGTCCTTAAATTCCGATTTATCGTTGATTGTTTTTGAAAGCCTTTTTAATTTCAAACTGCTCCAAAATATTTAAACGTTGACCTTTATTTTCTATATATAGTATTTGTAACTTATTATTGTCAATGTGATTTTTATTTTCTAAACAATGCAAACTGATTCCCGTTGACGATTTTTTGTTTTTATGTCTCTATTGTGTTCGTTTAAGCGAATACCGAAATTTCTACCAGTCTGACCAATGTATAAAGAGTCACAATCCTTACAATTTAATTTACAAATGCCACTTTTATGTAATCTGTTAGTATTTAGTTTATTATTAGCTAACATCTTTTTTAAATTACGTTTGTTTACAGTTATTGGATTTAAACCTAACTTTTTTATTTCTTTACATATTTTATTGTTATTATTAATATAGTTAATGAGCTTATAATTATTTACTTTTGGTTTCGGCGTATAAAAATTGTTCAGATTTAGCTTTCTGGTGTATTTTTAATCAGATCGTCAATTAATTTGGGTTTGTAATCATTATTCTTAGCTATTGTTTTATTGTTTTATTATGTTCAGTCCTTTTTGAGAATTTTGTTTGTTTAAAAGAAAATTTAACAGCCTATGGATTAGGCTATGAAATGTTGAGAGTTTTATTTGTCAACGTTTAAATATTTTGGAGCAGTTTGAAATTAAAAAGGCTTTCAAAAACAATCAACGATAAATCGAAATTTAAGGACACTTCACTTGTTGACGAATTTCTAAAAATTACAATCTAAACACAATATAAATACAATCACATTACGCTTCATCCTTAGTAAACAGTTATTATTCTTGACAAAGACTTAAATCGGTCGAAACAAATGTAGAGTGTTAAATAAACCAAATTGAAACATTTAAAAGCGTTTTGTGTGTTTAATTTTATTTTAAACGATGTATCACAACTATCCCACCGCAAATTCAATTGAAATTATTAACAAAGATGACTTTCTAAATGCTCTTAATGTATAAATCAGGTGCACATCCAGTGGAGGGGTGATGTCCCTCTACCAAAACTTGCCTCCAAAGAAGCTCCAAAACTTCATTCATTCATTCATTCATTCATTCAAATCCCAAAATATTAGATACAAAAGATTAAATCTAGTAACCCTATAAGCTAAGCATCCTAAACCCTTAACCTCTTAATCTAAACCATAAAACTCCTATAAACCCATTACCTAAACTTCTTAAAAACTATGACATTATGACGTAAGTTTTTATACGTCATAAACCGGGGGACAGCTAGCCAACGCGCTAAAGCAGTTTATATCACAGTAGTAACTTATTCATATTTCAATTAATTATATAAAAGCGTTGTCATTACCCTTTGGTTTATGTATTAGTTGCATCCTTTAATTATAAGTTTTAATAGTCAGGTAGTCAGGTAATTATATAATTTTGAATCATGACAGGAGATAGCTGCACGAAATTACCTTACAAATCTACTTACACGCTAACACCATAGGTATCATTTGTTTTTCATGGCCTAATACGATTGATATATGAAATACGGCCAGATATTAAAAAAAATCCAGTTATTTCAGAAACTGTTAAAGATAGACCCTAACATGTATTAATAAAATCGAAAGGAAATTGAATCGTAGATTTGATAACGTAAAAAAAATATACCGTTCCATTTAAAAAAAATAATTACTGATGTTTGAAATTTAAAAAATAAAAAATTGTCTGTTTCATTTTCGGAAAGACTAAATGAGTCAAATTGAGTATGAGACAATAGGTAATTCCTTCTTCAACACAATGGTGAAACCTGGATCCTTCTATGTTGTTTCGTTTCGGAGATATGATGGTTTTTCTAAGACGCTGCAAACAGTTTTTTTCTTCTTTAATGCTAAATAACTCCGAAACGGTGCAACTGCGACCCAATATGTGCTCATCAAAGTGACCTTTATTTTCAACGAAAAATTCAAAAATGCAATAATATATAGGATGTTCCATTTAAAAAAATGAAGTAAGGTAGCACCCAGGCGAAACGGAACACCCTGTATAATCGGAAATGATTTTAAAATATTAACCAGTTCATTTGATGAAACTTATTCAAATCATATTTTCGTAAAATCAATAATGAAGACACAATCTTCCGTCAACGCACTATTGATACCTCTGATAGTTATAATTTTAAAGAAAATAATAATAATAAAAATTTTAATTGTCCCAATTTATCTCCAGAGATAATGGAATAAAACAGAGAAACACCCAAAATCCACAAAACGTTTAGAAACCTAAAATGCGTTTCGACACCTAAGGTGTCATCCACAGTTAGATAATTATATCCTAAGTATCTAAATGGGTTTTTGTGGATTTTGGGTGTTTGTTTTGAATCGTTCAATTAATATTCCACAGTAGGTCTTCGATTTTTTTTTGTGTCTAAAGGTAAGACCCAAATGAAAATGTAGTCGTTGCACCCAACCACTTATTTGCCCTTATATTAATTATACGTACAATGCAATTTCTATTCAACTTGTGTGGCAATTGTTTCATTTTTATTTCCAGGCCATCTACGACATGTTGGGTGCTTGTTCATCGAACCGACCTGCTGACACTGCCGAGGAAAGGGCAAAGAATATATTCGCGAAAATGGACGAGAATAACGACGGTCAACTGACTCAAGACGAATTCCTTAAGGGCTGCTTGCAGGACGAGGAGCTCTCGAAGATGTTGGCACCGTAAACATTTTTTTAAACGAAAAGAATAAATGAGATCCAAATGGAATCGGTTACGAAAGAAGAAATATTTTGAGACCAGCAAAAAAAAACAAAAGACTTTCGTTAAGTTTGTAGTTTATTTAAATGATTGTAACAGTTTATATTCCGGTCCGTGCCACAATTTTCCTCGAGTCCGACCCTGGATCCGGTAACGACGGTGCGCGCAGGTACAATCGATATATTTAGTAATGCAACGCCTTCGGATCAAAATCAGAATTTACCATCGTATTAATTGTTGTTTTTAATAACTTAACCTCACTTTTAAATACTCTTCACTTAAATCAAGATGATAATGAATGATTGTTTTATTTTCTATTGGCACTTTTAGCTGTTCCATTATCTAACGTATCGAGTGTACTATTACGGTTTTTGAAATGAATCCCTGTATAAAGTACGAAATTTCTTCCAGTAACAGATGTACACTTTTATGAAAATGTGTACATAAAGAACGATGTGGCATGACATTCCAATAATTGTATACTTACTTTAGTTTAACTCCTGTCATTTCCAATTTATTTTTACAGTTATTATGTACAGGGTGTCGCAAATTTAAAGTAGCCGCTTTCTAAACGAATGACGGGATTAAGTATACCCAATGTTATCGGCGTTTGTACAATTAAAAATCCACCAAACACTAAAGGTAAACCAGTATGATTTATACAATTAAAAATCCGCCAAACACTAATGGTAAACCAGTATGGTATGTCAAATGACTTTAACGGCACAGTATACATCTTACGTCAATGGTTTAAGAGATGATAAGCGAAAAGATGATGTCATTATTTTTTAGCAGATGTTTAAATTGGAGCAGATCTGGATAATAAGGTAGGGAATTTAATTTTGTATATGGTATGTTTCCTTGCTGAGAGCTAAGAAGTATACACTACCGGTAAAAGTTTAACCGACCATAGGAAGATTCTATTACATGTATTTGAATATTGGTACGATTGATGACCATTATGACGCGTACGATGGGCGGGGCTTGCTACAATGATCGAACAATACGATGGACTGCGACCAATAACAAGATTTAAGTACTACCTGTATCATCGCTTGTTGTAACATAACTGTTATTCGAACTCATACAAAATTACGACGTACAGACTACTCCCTGGTAAACAAAAATAAATAATAATTCTAATAAAAAACATTAGTTAATTATAAATATAAATATAAATATGGAATCAACAGAAACAACTACTCCGAGGGCTAACACCCCTACCGGCGTTGAATTACCCTGTTGATTCCGATGGACTCCCAGACGAATGTAGACCACCACGCTGTGCCAAGCAATATTCTACCCTGTTATCTTTCCAACATTTCAATTGGAATATTGTTTATCGCTTAAACTATTTTGTACTATGCTCATCCAAATTAGCATATTACATGGTCGGTTAAAATTTTACCTGTAATGTATAAATCTACTAATGAATATTCCATTGAATAGGTTGTATTTAAGCTCATGAATGTCTATCTATATAATTCGTTTTTTAATACAAAACTTACAATAATGATTAAAAGAAAATGTAAATAAATCGTTTGCTTTAGAATGACTGCTGAATAAAAAAATAATGTTTTTTACCGAAATGGCTTATATATAATTTTTTATCGGAAATCAACGATTTCACCATTCAAAAATGATAACACATTTTTTTTTTAATGACTAATTTGAATTTATAATCCTAAAAATATTTTTTTTATGCTGAATATGTAGGCCAAGGTCATAAAAAGAACGTTTTATAGCGTTCCATTCCAATAAAATAAATATGTATTTAGGAAACCTTTACATTATAAGGATTCTATCTCTGAAAAAAATCTCTATATAGCGCTTCGAATTTCTAAATCAATGAAGCATGTCATTTCACACGGTTAACTCGAATTTAACGTTTTCTTTCGCAGAAGATAAAATAAAATCGATACATGTAGTGATTTCCATGCGTGCAGAATAAATGGATTATAAATTTTATATTATATTTTGCTAGTTCTACAATAAACGAGGAAATTTTGGACGGCGTGACTTATTTCGTGTTTTTTTTTTCAATGAAAATTGTAAACTACAGTCGCGTCTAGCATGACCCTCACAATAACCCCGTTTAAAAATATATTTCTTACAATGAAAATATTATATAATACTTTTTATGCGTGTAAAGGGTAATTTACACTGCAGTAAATATTTTTAATACTAATGCCTCATCAATAATCGGTAAATAATCATAATTAAAACTAGGGCCTGGTAAGTCAACGGGTGACATGCAGTAAAAGTTATAGTGAAAAAAATAAAAAATTTAGTAAAAAGTGATTTTATTAAATGCGTAAAAACATCTTGATATGCTATTCTGGATTCTACGGCAAGTTTTCAAAATATATGGAAATATAAGGTTTTAATAAAATGCTTAGAATTTGACAACTGTATATATCCTTTTATTAAAAAAATAAATCAAGTGTAAAAATTTTTTCGTTAGATATTTTCATTCGCAACTGTAGATCCGCGTTAGATGGTAATATTCGAGAGAATCGATATTTGTAGCGTTGCTAGTGGAGCAGCTTGAGATTTGCAATGATGCGGATTTAAGGTCGAAACGGATGTAAACAAAACGGAAAGGGCGCCATTTGAGGGCTCCGAATAGGGACCGTAAAGCTTCTCCTGGGATCCACTATCTCTTGCACGGTTTAGTGATAAAGATGGCGCTCGTTTGAAATTCCAATAATGTCATGTTTAGGAAATGTTGCTGTTATGGCGAGCGATACTTTAAACGAACATTACAAGAGGGAGGGATTTATAGAGATCTCGCTAAGAGATTCCATCGTTAACATGGAGTTATTATGAATGTACTAATAATTTAAGAATATGAATATTACAATATCACACGGAGCCTATTTCTTTTCTTTCTTTTATGTTTTTTGCACAGCAATTTTTTTTTTTATAAAAACATTATCACAGATGCACTCAACAACATGGCACATGATAGAAAAGAGATTACGTGTGCATTTTATTGGTTATTTGTCCTGCATTTAGGGATACAAGTGTTGAATAAATTAAATATGAAACTCGTTTAAATAGAACCAGATTCTGTGATGCATTGGGTTAAAATCATTATGCGCATGAATTGGTAGTCTAAATGCACTAATGAATTCATAAGCAAACAAAGACGTTTCGCATACACCAAATAGTTGCGTCAGTAAATTGAAAACAATGGACCTATAGGTGCATTGAACACCTTTAATTTCCATTTTTCGCACAATATTATTAACAGGACCGTCTTAAACCAAGTGGGGACTACCACTTTAAATTTATTTAGATTATCTACAGAAATAAACAAATTTCTACTTGTAATTGTCACTTTTATTATATTTGGAAAGTTATAAACCAATGCGGTCACACCATGTTCTGGTACAAATATTTGTTCATTTTCAAACAGTATACAAAGATGGCGATAGGCTCTCATCAAAACGATTCGTTTTGATTACCTACATCACAATGCGCCAATCTAGTAAGTGCGCAAAACGGAATTTACCATTCTCAAACGATTTAGGGAAATTATCCAGATTGAAGAAATGCTGTTATTAAATACCAAATAATAGTTAAATGATTTAGGTGTTTAGGTCATTGTCAACTATAAGACTTTTTTTATGATACTGTTGACGTCAGATGTACAGGTGCTTTTTTCTAATAGTAATTGAGAAAGTTTAATGCCATCCATATATGTAATATTTAAACTTTCACTGGTGTATTCTCAATGAAACATTATTAATAAAGGAAACAGAAAAAGAAAAGAAATGTTTCAACAAAACCATTTATTTATCACCAATTGTTTCGACCTCTAAAAGGTCATTTTAGTAACTAGTTGCTATTGTACTCTTGAAAATGACGTTTTAATGGTCGAAACAATTGTCGAGAAATAAACAGTTTTGCTGAAACATTTCTTTTCTTTTTCTGTTGCCATATATGTATATTATTACATTGGTAAAGTTATGGAAATTATTTTTGTTTGGCCCATGTTTAGCTACTCTATTAAGAAATCTACCCAATGTAGACCATCAAACCACCGCCGCTGGCTTACACGAAGATGTCTTTTGATTAGTAATTTTTAAATCGGAAATATTAAATCTGTTCAGTTTCTATATAATTGAGCTTGATATTTTCGTTAATTGATTTCAAAAAACGATTTTTGGTCCATCTAATGATATCAAATTTCTCAAAATAAAAGGAAACAATTATTTTTTTTAATATTAAAATTGCGCCAGTTCTAATCGTGCTAAGAAAACACCCTGTATATTATTAGACTCTAACCATAATAGTTTTAAGCTTGCATAGAAACAATTTAAAATTAATTCCCGTCACATTACGGCTACTTTTAAACGAGCTATTAAAAAACAAAATAACATCTAAGAGTGAATAAAATAACAATAACCGCTATCCCTAGTCTTACTTTATAAATAATAATTATTGAGCTAAATCACTGATCTGTAAGTCAATTAATACAATCATGTAGCACCAGAATTAATTACTATTTATCGACTAATGAAGTCTATGAATTTTTTATTACTGTAGCTTATATTGGAGATGCGAGACGTATATAGAAGTCCGAACTTGACAAATTTTAAGTTAAATGAAGTAGCCACTATGCACGCGCTATATGCGCCTTTCAGGTTATTTGCAAAAATGTGGTACGCACTGCAAATATTTCGTAAAAAGTTTCCATCTCCTGATTACTTTTATATCATTTATTTTAAATCAAAATATTTATAAGCACAGTTCTTTTATATGCGTCTTTTATCTCTGCTTATACCTAAAATAGTTGTAATTTATAAAATATTGTACCTAATATTTCCTTTCCTATTTACAAACGTAGACGTACTAGACCATATAGATTTTCATCGTTTCTTTTTTCCATTTCTTAAAATCGCTTGTACTGATATTACCTTCTATAACTACTCTAAACCTTACATATCTCACGCCCTTATGCTACGAGGCACAAGTTATGAAGTCTAAATGTATTTTTTTTACTAGATTAAACTTTACAAAATTAAATTGACACCAATTAATGTAAAAAAAAGAAGAAAATGCAAAAGGTTTTTAGGAAACAGGTGCTTTTTGACGGGAGGGGGGGGCATAAAAAATTAGATTTGGAATCACATGACGAATAAATGATCTTTTTTTTTTTTTAATTTATTGACGGACCAATTATATTGAACATAGATAAAAAAGTAGTTGTTTCTTTTGAATGAGATGGCACTTGTTTTCTAATAATCTTATAATTCAAATTGTATAAATTAGACAATTAGTCTTTTCTATCAGGGCCGTACCTTACAATGTTGGGGCTATAAATGTTCGTAAAAATGTGTTGTAATGTAACTTAACTTTCCGGATATTAAAATGATGATATTTTTACATCTAGCTGTTGAAAAAATTCCGCTTCTTATACTTTATGTAGATGGGGACAGCAAGAAAAAGTAAGACAAGAATACTGCTGCTTACTATTGCAAATACAAATGCTTACAGCGGACCATTGCGCGAATAGAACCCTTGTCGCGTAACACTTTATAATATACCACTGGCTAACTATAATTAGGCTAGTCCACAATTTTTTATTGGATTTTATGAGCGTGAGGCTCGCTTTTGTTTGGTGTCCCGCACTACATTCCATCTTTTTCACCATTTTTATAAGAATCTTACGTTTTATAGTGCAATCGCTATTCATCACTTGAAAGAGCGGAAAATTTTTAGAAGAAAGTTAATAATGACATTTTATTATTAAATGGATTATTATCAAGTTATTAAGCATCAAAGATTAATCAGGCAGTGCGATTGCGTGCGCACAGTAGTAAGCGGGTGTTGGAGTAGGAGGAGAATGAGCGGACGCTTACCAGCCAGTAACCCCCCTATGCGCGCTCTCCCTCCCTCTCCTTTCATACGTTGAGTGAGGAAGAACGCAAGTAGTGGGGATCACTGATATGCTCTGCCTCCTCCCGTTCCAGAACCTGCTTACTGCGCGCAAACATTGAAGCTTAATAACTCCATAATAATGCATTTAATCGCAAAATTTTATTAATAACTTTTTCCTAGAATTTTGCGCTCTTTCAAATGATATTCTTTTTGGTTTGTACAATATACAATTGTTATTGTACCTACATTTTTAGTTACAGCCCTGTTTCTAACAATATTGTACCTACTATTGTAGTTAATAAGCAAACTATTTCCCACTCTATAGAAGAATAACTTTGTGAAGGCAAACACAGTTCGCATCTTCTTCGATACGCGAATATTTATTAGTAATAATAATTATTAAAATAATAATAATGGTTCATTATGATATTGATATTGTACGTAAATTATGTAGGTAGATTGTTATGGCCATTGTTTTCAATGTAATTTTGAAAAATCTGTCATCCGCCGAATCTGAATTGTATTAGAAATGTGTTTGCTTTGTGTACGCCGATTTAAATTTTTGCATATAATGACGTTTTATAATAAATTTTGTACAGTCTTTAGCCGTTAATATCATCGCTATGGTTATGTACGTACTATTGTATTCGTTAAATAACGAGAAGCAGCATTTATTTAAAGAAACAAAAAAAAAGAAGAAAGAGACTTTTATAGTGGTACAACATGTTTTGTTTGTTCCATTTATTATTTTTTCCATTCTGTGAATAATTCAATTAAATTATATTATTATCAATTATTACGAGTGTCATTTTAGCATTTCAAGATATTCGATATCCAGCACGGGGAATTGAGTTTTGAGTTTTAATTATTCAAATATTTTTCTTTTGTATTATTCAGGAAGCGACAGTGACGCGGCAGGTGGTGTGAAAACCATCGAGCATGGGAAAGCAGAACAGTAAACTAAAGCCGGAGGTTTTAGAAGACCTTAAGCAGAATACAGAGTTCTCGGGTGAGTTGAAAAATTACCTCATTTACTAATATTACATTAAAATAATAAGCAACGTGCAATTAAAAGAAACATTCTTCATCACCATAAGGTTGCCAGTCCGAAGACTGCATAGACACGCGAAGAAAGTGGCTTAGCGTTTCGGAAAAACTAAAACTACCCACATCCTTAACTATTTGCAAAGAATAATATCTTTCTGCCTCTTTTTACTCCTGTTTCTTCTTCTAATCTGTGTCTGACTAGCCCATCATGTCTGAGAAGCTGTCCTAACAGGCGGGCTGAAAAGTTCGTAGGCTAGCATAGAAAAAATTATTATATTTTTTGATAGAATTTGATTTTATTATTCAACATAGTTCCCTTCGAGGGCGGTACAACGATTATAGCGGTCGTACAATTTTTCGATAATATTTTTATGTTATAATACGATTTGTCTTTAGCCTCAAAATAGGCTTCAGTTTCGACGATTAACTCTTCATCGGCGCGAAATTTCTGTCCAGCGAGCGTTTTCTTGACGTCTGAGAACAGAAAAAATCGCTGGGGGCCAGATTTGGAGAGTACGGTTGATAAGGAAGTAATTCGAAGCCTAATTCATGGAATTTTGCCATTGATTTCATTGATTTGTGACACAGTGCATTGTCTTGATGAAACAGCACTTTCTTTTTCTTCAAATGAGGTCGCTTTTCCCCGATTTCGTCTTTTAAACGCTCCAATAACACTACATAATAGTCGCTGTCTGTTTATGGTTTTCCCCTTTTTAAGATAGTCAATGAATGAGTATCCCAGAATACTGATGCCGATGCCATAACCTTGCCAGCCGACTCGACTTTTGCGTCGTTCCATGCTTTGGAGTCGGTTCATCACGTGCAGTCCACTCGACTCGACTGACTGTCGATTGGATTCCGGTGTGAAATAATGGAGCCATGTTTCATCCATCGTCACATATCGACGCAAACGCAAAAATTCGGATTTATTACTATTGAACAGCTTTCAGCTCCAAACACTGCTTAGAATCATCGATCCGTTGTCGTTTTTGGTCGATTGTCGATTGTGAGCTCGCGCGGCACCAACTTTGTACAGAGCATTCGCATATCCAAATATTCATTCACGATATGACCATGACCAACACGTTCCTTTGATATCTTTAGGCCATCTCAATCAGCTGTCTCAATCAACTTCACTTTACGGTTATCAAAAATTATTTTGTGGACTTTTTTGATGTTTTCGTCGGTAACAGCCTCTTTGGGGCGTCCATTGCGTGCATCGTCCTCCGCGCTCATTTCGCCTCGTTTAAACTTAGCAAACCACTTTTCTACGATTGAGTTTCCTGGTGCAATGTCCAAATAATGTTTATCAAGCCAAGTCTTGGTTTCAACAGTATTTTTTTTTCGCCGAAAAGCAATGCCTTATTAACACACGAAATTCCTTTTTATCCATTTTTTCAAAGTAACAGAAGTTCTTTCACTAAAAATGCTATAACACAGATACTACTAGTGCAACAGCTGTCAAATTTATACACGCGTTTTTTGAAGGTTAGGACTAACTAAAAATCATATGGATTTGATACTAGTAGCGCCATCTATGGGTCAGCCTACGAACTTTTCAGCCCGCCTGTTATATCTCCTTTTTCCTTTTGATTTCTGTTGCGCTTGTGTTCGCGTAGTTTTTTCAATACCTCGTCGTTTCTAACCGCGGTATATCCATCATCCGCTAATAACACCACATCCCAAATACTTCTTCACACTTTTTCTTTTTCGTCGAGTCCTCCATCGGCGATTCACACCCGTATAGAGCCCTACTCCAAACATACACCTCTAACAGTCATTTTCGAATTCCAAATTAACTGTTCGCGAGCAGAAGTAATTTCGTTTTGTTAAAAGCAATTCGACCCAACGTTATCTTTTGTTTTATGTCTCTACCGCTTTTCCATCCTGCCTTGTCTGACTACCTTTATTCACCAACCAAATAGAATATATTGTTAGAAATACTCCATGCTTTCCTCAGTTTACCCACGATTTAACGAAATACAAAATGTAACATAATTAATTGATTTCGCTTTCACTTGATGGAAATTCATCGTAATTTGAAAATAAAACTCGACTGTCTTGATCAAACGTCTGAATAAGCCACAAGGTGGTGAAACATATGTCAATTTTTTTTTTTTAATAAATGTTGAATTTAAACTGTCGGGTTTTATTTTTAAATTGTTGATTGTGGAAGCCTTTATTTTTTGAAAGTGATTCATAATTTAAAAAATGAAAACACACAAAAAGTTTCAGGAGTTTATTTAAATTCACTACAATTGTTTCGCTTAACTTAGGCTTCTTCAGGTAAAGATATAACAAAATTTGTAATTAGTTACTACGTATATATACCTACAAATTATGGTGTTTTACTGGGTCTTTTAGATTACTTACAAAATTTCATAATTTTATCAATAGTTTACATGAGAAAATACAGTTCACTTTAGAAATTAAAGCCGAGAAATCTGTCAATTTTCTAGACCTTAATATTAAAAGAGTACAGTCAAAACATGAATTCGCAATCTTCCATAAACCTTCTCACACTGACACTATTATTCATGCTAGTTCGTTTCATCCGGTATCCCACAAATTAGCGGCTTTTAATTCTTTTTTCCACAGGTTGATATCCGTTCCGTTAAAACCTGATGATTATAAGTTAGAATTAGATAGGATTTATCGTATTTCATTAAATAATGGTTATTCTCTCAGCCTAGTTGACAATTAATTGAATAAAAAAAACTATTACAAAAACCTCTAAGTTAATTTATCCGTATGTAAAAATTAAACCGTCTAATGTTAATTGTTTAACGTATATAGATGAGATTTCTGTTAAAATAGGAAAAATTTTACAAAAAACAAACAATAGTTATATGTCATTTAAAACAAATAATTCGTTAGGCAAATGTATTTTAAATAACAAATGTAAAACACCTAATAATTCAAAATCAGGTGTTTATTTATTATGTTGTTCTAACTCTGATAAAGTTTATATAGGGCAAACTGGTCGTTCTTTTGACATTCTTTTTCGCGAACATTATAAAAGTTTCATAAATAAAAAAACCGATTCGGCTTATGCAGAACATGTACTTGACCATAATTTTAACATATATTTCAAAATTTTACATATTCAGAATAAAAGTAAAACATTAGATTTAGATGTTTAGAAATCAATCGACACAATAAAGATAATGAAATATTAAACGACCAATTAGACGTTAGAAGTTCTCCATTATAAAATGTTAATTTATGATTCCCCACCATACTATGTAAGTATATATACGTAGTAACTAATTACAAATTTTGTTATATCTTCACCTGAAGAAGATTAAGTTAAGCGAAACAATTGTAGTGTTTATAAATTATTTTATTTTTAAATTTTAGAAAATGTAGCATCATATAATATACCTGCAGTATGTTATTTCGGATTTCGTTTGTTTCAGATGCCGAGATCCAAGAATGGTACAAGGGCTTCCTGAAGGATTGTCCAAGCGGCCACCTTTCGGTGGACGAGTTTAAGAAAATTTACGGCAATTTTTTCCCGTACGGGGACGCGAGTAAGTTTGCAGAACACGTGTTCCGCACATTCGACGCCAACGGCGACGGCACCATCGATTTCCGAGAGTTCCTTTGCGCCCTTTCGGTCACTTCTCGCGGCAAGCTCGAGCAGAAGCTCAAATGGGCATTTTCCATGTATGACCTCGACGGCAACGGCTACATATCGAGGCAAGAGATGCTCGAGATCGTCACGGTAAGTTTTTTATTTTCGTTATTTCCGACGACATAAAGTCAAGTGGCGATAAATGTAACCCCTAAAATTACCACCGAACCATCCTCTATATTTTCACTAGAGTCTTGTCCATGAACAACCTTTCGTTAGGTTTATCTATCCATTCGTATGTCAACCCCTCGGATTTTACATGTAAAAACTTCAAAAAAGAATATCATTTAGTATGTGGCATTTTTTGTATTTATGTATATCTCTCATAGCGATAAAATGAAGACGAAAAATACTTCTCCACGTGCCCTACCGCTATTACCACCAATTACCACTTTAAATTTCAAAGCCCCTTTATAAATGTAACGTTTTAAACTCTTTTGCAATGTGTTCTAATCGTTTGCCTAGGCTATCTAAACAATTAAAAAACATCATATTAGTGGTATCTAAAATTATTTTTATTTTAAGAAATACCGCGAAACCTTCTAACTTTTTACATCCTTAAGCTGTAGTTATATAGAAAACATGAAATGCAATGGTGTACGATATTACCGAGCTAATATTCGTTACATATCATCTCGTATATACTCAGGATGAAGCAATGGACTTTGTAGAACCAAATTACTCTTGCTTTGTTTAACGTTTTATTAGAACATAACACTATGTACAAGAGATTTACTGTAACCTTATCCTCCACATAACCCGTTATGTGCAGATTTCCTTTATTACCCTTTAAAACTTATTCAAACTGAATAAATGTTTTAGACTCTTTGAGTTTATATGTTATAAGTGACGAAGAAAATAAATAGCACTGAACCAAAAATAAATATATAATGAACTGATAAAATTTAATATAGACTAGAAGTAAAAATGAATATATTAATAATAATAGCCAGGAAGATCGAAAGAGAACTGATTGTCGTTACTAAAATAGATAAAAGGGGAGCTAGAAGTTTGTTAGTCATAGTAGGGATGAATTTGAAAAGGTCGATAACATACAATACTGAAAACCAAAATGTACCGAAGAAACCCATTGTAAAATTGTTATTAGGAAAAGTAAGAATTATAAACGGCATGTTAATATACATAGTGAATTGTTATGAGGGATTATAGGAAAGTACTGAAGCAATTAAATTCTCGTTAAGGGAAGAATAAATACAGAGCAGGTAAAGAGCAAGTATAGAAATAGAATTTATTTATTTATTTAAACCATTTACAATTACTGTAAATTCTACAGAGGTATACGCAGATACCTGTTCGTAGAACCGGTTATTAACTTACAGACTAAAATTAAAGTATATATATATATAATATTTGTTTTACAATTATTAAATTATTTATTGTAAGAAAAGAATATTTACACGATAACACTATGATACACTCACTATACAATACTATACAATAAAATTTGAAAATATCATAACTACATTACATACGTGAAATAAATTGCAATGTAAACATACAAATAAAATAAATAAAAATAAACGTAACTAAATATCGCTATAATGTACCCAACACGAGAGCGCCTACTCGTTTTTGAAGATAAAAACATTTCTCTTTTATTCTGTTCAAACTGTTTTTGCCTGTTGCCTGCACCCTCCTTGAAACTTCCTTCGCTACCCCTTGTGTTACAAAACAGACACGTCAATCGCCTGCACTCCAGTCCGAAACGACTCAAGAAAAAATTGGCAGGTATATTTCCAAATATCCTTAACAGTAGGTCGATTTTTTGAAAAGTAACAGATAACAGCTCAACAACAATTTTGAACATCTTTCAGTTCGGAAATCTGAACAAATGGTAATCCAAAAAGAAAATACACAAGAATCTAATTTGTATGGATTTTTCTTATATATGTATATACATACAGGGTCAGTCGAACTTAATTGTAGATTAGACGTTTTAGGAAAACTAAGCATGTTAGAGATTTGTCATGGATGATCTTTTTATCCAAAATTTCAACTGCTGGCCGCATTCAGTTATACCGGAAGTTGATGTCAACTTTATTATTTTGAATGGAATGGTATATTTTTTACGATAAATTCGTATGAAACATACAATTTTAAGGTGACTTTGATAACCAACTTGTATGCCTACAATGAATGATTTCTGAGATAATTTAATTTATAGAATGAAGATCGCTACCTATCGCAATCAATCGCAATCAAAACTATAAAAGATTGCACCTTCCATAAAAAATGACTTAGTGTTGAAAGTTTTACCAGTTATAGTCAAGTCTTAAGGTTAACGTCATGCCAAAATTCATCATTTATACTGAACGTTCAGAAAAATCACCAAAATTTAAGAATTTCAAACACGAATGACTTCAAAACGTAAACTGTTTTTGGTACAACTTTTGTGTAACTGCATGATTTCAAGCATTTAGTAAAAACGAAAACAAGGAAAATTTCACCCAATTTAATAATTACTCGACAAATTTATTTCGGCCAAGGCGACCATTGCAAAAGTATAAGAGATTACTGAAGTTTATGCCTACTTAGTACTATTTATATTTTTTCAAATGACACCTACCGTTTTTTATTTTGTCATTCGATTCCTTTTTTATCCTCTATCGATACATTTAGATGTTTCCTACTGTTTTATTAGAAAATTTTTGCATAACTTTGGTTTTGTTTTCAAGATTCGCAAGGGTTGACGAAGATAAATTTAATTCACATTGATTGAATAGAACAACTAAAATATTTACGTACTTTGATAAGGATTAAGAGAATGATGTACAAAAAACAAACCAAAATAAATATATAATAAAGTCTAACAATTTTGTAAGCCATCCGTGAGAACAATCGTTTCTTAATTCTCTAATACCAGTTCATTTTCTTTTACACCCTTAATGAGATACTTTTTAAAGGCCGTCAAGTAGGTGTTTTTTCTTCCTATTTGAGAGTCTAAATACAAATTTTCATGCTATCTCCCGCATCATTTATAAATTTTCGTGGAATCTGAATTTTGAATAATCCTGTCTTAGCAACGAGCACTTAGAAGCTAAGGGAGACATACGTGCCAAATTTCAAGTTCCTAAGCTTAAATGTTCTGGAGATTCCGTGATGAGTATGTCACTGAGTGGTATTTGGTTTTTGTGTGTTTATATACGAACCCTATCTCACTAAAGTTGCAACCACTGTTCAAAATACGGAATTTGTAGATTTATACCATGGTAAAGACAACCCTCTTTAAATAGATGTGTGCTTTTGGATCTCTATAACGTTATTTAAGATTTTTAGATGTGTAGGTCACAGTTTCGAAAACATCTAGGAGGAAATGCCCCCTCTGAAGAAAATCCCGGAAAATTAATAACTTCTACTGGGAGTTAATAATGAAATGCCATAATTCACCCAATGATTAACCCCCAGAGAAGAACCTTTCGCAAATAAATTCGTAGATAAATTCAACAAGGAATTCGACTATGCAGTCAAAAATGGGTCATTCCATTTAAAAAAATTGACTTATGCCCCTTTGAAGTTAACCAAATTTGACCACAAAATTTGAACATCCTGTACATTTTAGTTAAAAACCACAATTTTTTTTCGATAATGTGAATAGTTATCAATAATTGTTACCAGTTAAATGTGCAAATGTCAAAAATTTTTGACAAAAATTAAACAACTCAAAATCCATCAATATTTTCGAAGTAGTGCCTCCTATAAATATGCATGAAGTCAGATTTTCTATCGGAAAATGTAAAAGAAAGTATGTCACTTTCTTTAAAATAATAAAGTTAACATTTACTTCCGGTATAACCGGATGCAAATGGAACTTGAAAATATTTTTAGAGGAAGCGGCATAAACAATAACCAAACGAGCCCAAGTTTCAGAATTGAGTTCGTTCTACTAATTCATATACTTCTAATAGCGCACCAATTTGAAATATATATATATATATGTTACGGGTAAAGTTAGATAACCGAGTAAACCTAGGTTTCCCCGGGTAAACTGTGTAATACCGAGACTCTTGGATAAAGTCCAAAATATATTGTACACGTTTCGGGCGAATAGTTGAGGAGACGGTTTTGTAAAAAAAAATTTAGATCCGTTTCAGGAACTTTTACGAGCTATTGGAGTAGAATATGGGGATTTTAGAGGCAATAATTAAAATAGTAAGTTAGGTTATGTTAGGTTAAGTTAGTTAAATTTTCGTGTTTTTATGTTTAACGTTTAAATTCAAAAGGAAAAAGTTTTAATTCGGTTATTCTAAAGTCGACTAAATTTGTTCGTAAAAGGAAAACGGTATATTTATATATTTTAGTATTTTTATGTTCAGAGATATACTTAAAATCTAATGCAAAAAACAAAAATTATGTAACTGATTGCGGTTATTCTAAAGTCTACAAAAAGTTGCACGTAAAACGAAAACGGTATATTTCCGCAGGGTAATTTTCGTATTTTTTGTTCAGAGAAACGTTTAAAAACCAAATTACTGAAAAAAAAATCATGTAAGTGATTTCGGTTATTCTAAAGTCCGGAAAAAGAAAATGATGAATTTCCGCAGGAAAATTTTTGTGTTTCACTGTTCGCAAAGGCTCTTAGAACGCAAAATTTCATTTTTTTAGTTTGTAACTCATTTCGGCTAAACAAAAGTTTACCCAAATCTACTACATAAATCGTTGATAATATTCATTTATTAGGTATTCTAAGTTAAATTTTATTTTGATAACTTCAAAATCGATATATAGTATGTTTTGCTTATTACCATAAAATTGTATTAAAAGTTCTCTTTAACATAACATTAACGTTATAAGACGGGGCTTTTATAGTATATATGTTAGTACAGATGGCACCATAAAAATGTTCTTGGCCAAACTAAATCGCCAATATTTTTTTCTGAAATCTTTGAACCTTATATGTTTGATTACATTACTTAATTTTTTCGGTGGTCCACACATTTTCCTTTCCTGTTTTTCGTCTTTTTGATCCTTGCAAGTAAAGCGAATTCTACTCTTATGTAAAATAGGTGTGATCAAAGCCACATTTTTTCCTCTAGAATCAGTAAGTACCTGTTTGCATCATTAAAAAACATCTTGTAGTGACATACATTCTTTGTGTACTCTTCTTCGACTACACGAAAAATAGGAAATTAAAACGACATAAACATACCGAACCTTCTCCATAAAGTTACTCAATCTTCGTAACTTATTTTGACAATACATTTGTTGGATACTTCTCTCTTGTTGTACCAGAAATGTATTTCTTGATCTAACCTAACTTTCTTCGCTTTTTCTAATGCTATTTTAGATTTTTGATTCTTGGTATTGGTGTTGATTTGTTTGAACTTTGGAAACACTCCGAATTCTTTACACTTTTTGTTGAACCAAATATGTTGATTGAAAATTTTCACTTTCAAACTTAATTCATAATACCACTTGGCCTGAGTCACTAAATCGCTATTCCTGAAAAAATTGATAGAGTTGACCTCTACTATATGAAAGTTAATAATAATGATATTAGGTAAAGAAAGCACTTTTTGAAAACTTTCACTAAATTTTTATTCAAATTCTTAACAAGTTTCGACCTACAAGGCCATCTTCAGAAGAAGGATTAATAACTAAGTAACAACTATTTGCTCTTAAATACTAAAAATATTCTTAGGGTGGGGGTGTAGATACTTTACACACGTTCTAACAATAGGGGAATCGTAAATATTCTCTATTTCGTTTCTTACAATTTCGCTGTTTGAATTTAAATGCGACTTGGTCTCTTTTATGATCAATTAAATATTCCACAAACGTTAGTTTAAAGTTCTGTGATTAATACAGTTTCTATGTACTTTTATTGCTTCCTTGAAAGGTCAATCAGCTTGTCCTTTATACATTTTTTCATAATTTCCACAATTCAATATGCAAAGGTACCTAATTATAACTCTTTATATTTGCTTTGTCTTTATTATTTTTTATAACATTTCCTAAAAATTGTTTGTTTTAAACACTTTTTGTAAATGTTAAAATACATTTTCCTATTTGGTTTGAAATCCTTCCTATGTATGTTAAGGAGTTGTAAATTAATTTTAGTTCAGAATTTTTGATAGTTACTTTTTCGTTCAATTTTTTTCTTTTGTACATTAGTGACTAAGACAATCTGATAAATAAAAAATACTTAGAATTGGATTTATTATTTAAAAAAAAAATACATTTTATAATTTAGTATTTCACGTAGGGAATCTATTCATAATTTGCATCTTCTACTTCAAATTAATTTAGCAACTTTTTGGCATACCCTGATAATAAATATTGTTTTTTATAAATATAAATATGGAATCAACAGAGACAACTACTCCGAGGGCTAATACCCCTACCGGCATTGAATTACACTGTTGATTCCGATGGACTGCTAGACGAAAATATAACATATTCAAAAAAGAAGGAATTAAAATCCTTATTCGTCTAAATTTTAAGATCAAAGATCTCACATTTTGAACGCGTCCTAACAAGTAGGCACAACGAACCGAAAGCCACATCCCACGACCGGTTTCGACCTATCGGGTCTCATCAGGTGGGCGCTGGCAGAAAGGCCTTTACAGGCTATATTATAAATTCAAAATGTGAGATCTTTGATCTTAAAATTTAGACGAATAAGGATTTTAATTCCTTCTTTTTTGAATATATTGTTTTTTATTTTGTTTGGCACCTGTACCTTTTTTGTATTCTATATAAGATTTAAAATAAGATCGGTCATTCTTCTTCTTTCTACATGATCATTATCGTTTGTAGTCCGCAAATGTTAGCGTCACAACTCGACGGGTGCTTTTATTAAGACGTATCGCGTCGATTTTTCGGAAGATATCTGCAAACGTGTGCCGCCATTTTTAACCTACCGTTTTATTAGATGGACCGACGGACAGGAGAAGCATGGGGCTGATTTTCGTGTTGATATACGAGCGGGTAAAGGCCCTTCGCGAAAACTACCAATCTATCAAAGTGCCTTGGCACATTGAGAGTAGCAAGAACCATTCAACCGGGATGACTAGCAAAAATTGAACGTTTTATGCCCAAGAGGACATTACATATACATTGAAGGAAGTTACATTTAAAAACACATCCGTAGCCAGCAAAATTGCAAAGGAACTTTGACCATTTCATATAGATACGATTTAAAAAATTTAAATGCGTATAAATTGTTAGGTAGTTAAAGAAAATCAAAAAGAACTTTTTACAAATATTTACCTTACATTTTAACCATTTTTTTATAAATTTATTTTATTAAAACCGAAACCACTGGTATATAAATAATGCTCATAATACAACAATTAAGATTCGGGTCGGTAGGCCGTGGTCAAGAGGAACGATTATGTCCAAACGTTTCGTGGGCCACTGACCCTTCAGTGGAAACTGCGTTGACAACGTAGGCGAAGGCTATTCCTCGAACTCTGCAAATGCGGCTGACATTTAACCCTAATCGTTCATTTCGTATCAGCCCGAATCTTAATTCTACTACGGATTTCAGCCGTGTAAGCCTCTCAGAGATTAGAATTAAAGAAGTATTGGAAAAAGTAAGAGAACAGAGGGCGCTGTAGAAGTCAATAAAAAAGGGAGAGATAGGTTAGGTGATATGAGGTATTAATTAAAGACTTATTAGAAGCAGAAACAGGTGTAAAGAGGCAGAGAGAAATGCCTAGATTAAGTTACTGTTCGTAAATAGTTAGGGATAGGTGAGTAATGTTCTAGATTTAGAAAACTGCGAAGATCAGGCATCAGGATAAGAAGAAGTGGAGATGCATGACCTTTGTCCAACCAGTCTTCGGACTGACGGCCCTATGATGATAAATAAAGCAAATTCCGACAGATAGCTTAAGTAGCTTAATTTTTACAAACACAGTTTCAACCCTTTAAACTACTACAAGCCCACCGTAAATTTTAAAAGGGTCAAGTGATCCAGCATAAATTATGTTCAGAGCGGTGCTCCTATAGGAAACAATAACCTTAGACACTCTCCATGCCTTCAATTATGAGTGGTACAGGTGATTATACAATTAAATTGAATTTGTCATTCGAGGATGTATTTTTTCCGACAAAATATTCTTGTACGGTGTTTTACACATTGTTAAATTATAAAAACATAATCTCATAGAATCCTCCGCCGTACAAAAATAATGTGACTGTAAACCAGGAAAAATTTACTTTTCAGAAAATTTTCCTCAAAATGTTGGCTGATTTACTGCAGGGCTTTTGTACAATTCAATTTCTTTGATTACATAGATTCACTATTCAGCAATGCAGTACATAACAGGCGGGCTGAAAAGTTCGTAGGCTGGGTCAGCCTATGGGTCATAGATGGCGCTACTAGTATCAAATCCATATGATTTTTAGTTAGCCCTAACCTTCCAAAGACACGTGTATAAATTTGACAGCTGTTGCACTATTAGTATCTGAATTATAGCATTTTTAGTGAAAGAATTTTTCTTGCTTTGAAAAAATGGATAAAAAGGAATTTCGTGTGTTAATAAAGCATTGCTTTCTGGCGAAAACAAAACACTGTTGAAACCAAGGCTTGGCTTAATAAACATTATTTGGACTTTGCACCAGGAAACTCAACCGTATAAAAGTGGTTTACTATGTTTAAACGAGGCGAAATGAGCACGGAGGACGATGCACGCAGTGGACGCCCCAAACAGGCTGGTACCGACGAAAACATCAAAAAGGTCCACAAAATAATTTTTGATAACCGTAAAGTGAAGTTGATTGAGATAGCTGAGACCCGACCCTAAAGATGGCAAAGGAACGTGTTGGTCATATCGTGAGTGAATATTTGGATATGCGAAATCTCTGTACAAAGTGGATGCCGCGCGAACTCACAATCGACCAATAACAACAACGGATCGATGATTCTAAGCAGTGTTTGGAGCTTTTCAATCGTAATAATTCCGATTTTTTGCGTTTGCGTCGATATGTGACGATGGATGAAACATTTCACATTTCACACCGGAATCCAATCGACAGTCAGTCGAGTCGAGTGGACTGCACGTGATGAACGGACTCCTAAGCGTGGAAAGACGCAAAAGTCGAGTCGGCTGGCAAGGTTATGGCATCGGCATCAGTATTCTGAGATGATCATGGTATAATATTCATTGACCATCTATGACTATTAAAAAGGAGAAAACCATAAACAGCGACTATTGCGTAGCGTTATTGGAACCTTTAAAAGACGAAATCGGGGAAAAGCGGCCTCATTCTAAGAAAAAGAAAGTGTTGTTTCATCAAGACAATGCACCGTGTCACAAATCAATTAAGTCGACGGCAAAATTCCACCGTACTATCCAGATCTGGCCCCCAGCGACTTTTTTCTATTTATCAGACCTCAAGAGGATGCTCGCTGGACAGGAATTTCGCGCCGATTAAGAGGTATTCGCCGAAACTGAAGCCTAAGTTGAGGCTAAAGACAAATCGTATTATAATATAAAAATGGTATCGAAAAATTGTATGACCGCTATAATGGTTGTAGAGCCCTTGAAGGGAACTATATTGAATGATAAAATCAAATTCTATTAAAAAAATATTTTTTTTTCTATGCTAGCCTACGAACTTTTCAGCCCACCTGTTATTTTTTGGTTACAAAGGTGATAAACTCCAAACGTAACCCCCTGCTCTAAACCCGTGGCATCATTACAAGATGTTCATCTTCGATTCCCAAGTATTATTGAGCACCTTAAATATTTTTTAACACTTAGACTGTCTAGAAATTATGGTTAATGTAAATATAAATAAACAATTACCCGCACATAGCATTAAAAACCATAAATTACGCGAAATTCTGTATGATATCTGAAAATAGGATAATGCCGTTGTTATATATAGGAGAAAAACTCCAGAAACCCTATTTATCAAATTTTAGAAATAAAAGCTATTTTAGGGTGAATATTTTTTTATATTATGGCATACAACACCTTTATATTAATGTAAGGCTCCCTCAGGATTACAAAAAATTTAGTGTTATATAAAAATGTGTTTTAGTTTTTTTTTAAACGAATTTATGTAGATTTTGAATTTTGTTTAATTCAATTACATAGAATTTATTAGATTTTCTTTGAAGTGGTTTAAAGTGTTAAAGAAGACGTGCTTATATTTTGCTTTTATCACGTTTTCACAAATCAAATACAAAAATAACTGTTTGAAAAAGTACCAACAATAATTATCTTTTAATGTAAACATCGTACGGTGTCGACAAGGTTTTCGCATTTATCCCTTTGGAAGCTTTTAGCGCTCTTGTAAATTGTTATGTGTCTATCTATATATTTGTTGAAAATGTGTAAATAGCTACGCATTCGTATTTGTATTCTCCGAATTCTGGTTGTATATTTCTCGTAATCGTTACAGATTCAATCCGTTTGAAGGATTTCAATTAAATCAGTCAAGCGCTCCTAATGCAATGAATAGTAAGATTTAGGATTATGTCTACGTTCGATTTTGAAGCAATTAATAACGCCTTACGGTTGGCGTTAAGAAATATAGAAATGTTTAACTCGATTGTATGTTACTATAGCTAAACCTTTTGTTGACCTGATAGTTTAATGCATTATAAACTATTTAATTATTATTTAAATTACTTTACTTACAATTCTTGCGTTTGTTTATTTTTCCAAATTACTTTAACCGTTACATTCAATACGAAAGAAATAAGCCAAATTGAGGTGAAAAGGTGGTTTAATCTTAATATCTACATTTAAGGATTTAAATTTAAGATTGAGTAGCATATTGCTATAATAAAAATTAACATAATTGTTATTACTCTATTACCATCTTTTTACAATCATGTTAATTATTAAAACAAAATAAAAACAAAAATAAGTTCTTGGTCAAGTGATTTATCGAAGTTACCAGACGTGGATCCCGATTTCGATCTTATTAAATCCCATTAGCACGCCATAGGCAAATTCGATAAATTAGTGAAAAAAAAAACTTTTGTGTTTCATTCCCATCAGCTACTCGGTCTGGTGGGCGCCCAGTCCCTCCGACCTACACTGTGGTGCAAAGCCGGAGGGTAGGGCGTAAGGCCCTCTTCATCCTCCTTTAAGGAATCGTGGGAATGGGTAGGTGGTATGGTTAAGGAGAGAAAGATGAGACGGACGAAATGAAAATAGAAGAGAAGTGAACGATTATCTGTGGAATATTACTGCCCCATTTGCCTAAGTTATCAAAAAAAAACACAGAAAACTTGGACCAGAGCAGCCGGACCCGAGTTCGAACCGGTGACCTCCCGAATACTAAGCAATGATCTAGAGCACTAGACCACGCTGCTCGGTGAATTAGTGACCAAATCATTGAAGCTCGTTGTAAAGCGGATTTAAATAAAACGTTGATATGGCAGTTCATCGCCATCTACCTGCTTTTGCTGCTACTGCCGTATTTCATAACGTTAGACAAGGCCTTTTAGGGTAACATCTTGTCTAACTGAATCGGCTGCGCAGCTTACATACGTGATACGACAACACGTAAACCAAATTAATAAAACCAAAAATAAGTTCTTGGTCAAGTAATTTATCGATGCTATCAACGTCTGGTAGCTTCGATAAAGGTAGTAGGAAACTAACTGGAAGGGATCGATAAAAATTACTTTAGTGGTTTATTTTTGGTTGTAATAGGGAATGTGGCGCTGATCTATATGCAATCAAGGTAGAAAACACATAAACTAATAATAAGTTTGTAAGTTTAATGTCGTTTTAGCATTTCTGCAAATCGTGCAAATTTTTGTAAATTAAGGTATACAGGAAATGGAAAGTAGCAAGTATTGCATTATGGGGATACATAACTACTGAATTAGCAAAACAATGCAATAATGCTTGATTTAAACAATTTATTTAATTTTTAGTACTTGTTGTTTTAGAACTATTCTTATATTGATTGTATTTTACTGGCCAGCATTTTTATCCCTTTTGGTTAGTATTTAAAATACAATTGGTTAGTACTACGCTTCTGTTTGAGATCATGTCAAAGTTGGTACTATCATGTGTAGGCTGCTAACTTGTTACTGTCGAATTTTCGTTACATATGCATGTGCAACTTCGTCGCATACTTTAATTTTACTGTCAACAAACCAAAAGAAGTATAACTTCAAAAAACGAAATTAAATCTTGAATGATACTAAATAGTTGGGTAGTACGTCGGTAACTTGCCTATGCTACTAATACTATTATAGATACTTACGGACACCCCACCTAAACTTTGTTAAAAATTTTAACTACGAGGATGGATCAAATATGAACGCAAAACATTCATTTTGAAAAGCTTCACAAATTTCTCTATTTTTCGACATATCCATATCCCCCTTGTTTGTCTATACATTTTTCCCAACGCATTGCTAGTTTATTCATCCCGTTTTCATAAAAAGAAGCAGGGCGGGTGTCTATCCAGTTGCGCTCAAACGCCTCCCTCCACCTGTTCATCGGTCTGAAATCGCTCACTTTCTAGTGATTCTTTGAGTGGCCTAAACATGTGGACGTCACAAGGCGATAAGTCTGGGCTATATGGAGGGTGTTCCAGCTGAGTCCAGTGCATTTCAGCTATTTGGACCTGCGTTAAAGCAGCGGTGTGAGGCCTAAAAATCACTCGAATCCGTAGCATTTGTGCAGGCGCGAAATAATTTTATTATATCTATGATAATATCTTTTCCGCTCAATTTGTATTTGTATGAATAATAAGCATCCTAACCTTTGCGGTTGTTGGTTATTATTGTGTTTATGGCGTGTGTGGTTTTGTAGATAATTATGTAGAACAAAATGAGATGATGGATATAATAAAATTATTTCGCGCCTGCGCAAATGGGACGGATTCCAGTGATTTCTAGTGTCGCCTCTTCTTCTTGGTGTGGACAGTGTTGTAAAGTGTCGCGTTTGTTGGTTCTTTGTTTTTATTTCTATTTCTTTTTGTGTTTTTCAAGTTGCATTCACAGGTAACTGTTGTATTTGCATGTACTTTTCAAAGGGGTTCTAATATTTATTATGTTGTTTTCCACTGTTATAAAATAAATCGATAATCCTTTTAAATTAAATACAGAAATATTTATTTAAATACCCGTGAATGTAAAATAAGCATCGATCAATACGAATCATTTGTTTATCAAACCGGTTTATCCCACCTCTCACAGACCGCGTCGCGGCTATGCTCTCAGCCTTTAACCTCCGACACGTTCAGTGTAATTTATGTATTCGCGTGGTTGTGTTATGCTTTCACAATATATTTATACAGTTAGAATATGAATATCTTCATTTATGCGATGGTGAAATGAAAATTATCGGTCATTTTGTTAGCCATTCTAAAAGCCTATTAATTCTGTATAACGAACTGATTGAAAATATATAGATTATGTAAATTAAGTAATTTTTGGTTTATTAACGCGAGTTAGTGACAGTAACGTAACGATATTCAGTGACCTCGAAGGCGTCTTTTATTAAAAGGATTCTCATTGCAATATAGTGAACCAAACTGAAACAGTTAACAATTTTACTGCGGTAAAATGTAAAAGGAATAAATGTCATCAACAGTCCTGTGAAATATGTTACATGGAGTGGGTAGGTACGACGTCATCTGTCATCTATCTTTGTTTGATATTACTTTTGTATCATAGACATAGACATAGATAATCGACTGATTAGTAGCCTGGCAAACTTGATCATTCTCTATAAAGAGAAAAAAAACGATGGATTACTTATCTCGTTAGATATAACCAATTTGTTTGGATCAATACCTATTCAGGAATTTCCAGAGTTGATTAGGCGGCTATTAATAGAAAAGAAAACAGCACCAGGAGTTACAGAATAAATAATTGTTTGTTTACAATTATGTCTAACAAAACTATTTTCAATTTAATAGTAAAATTTATAAAGGAGTATGAAATTAAATTAAACACTGGTGAGTTTCACTTTTTAAAGACTTTATTTCTCAACAATATTGTTTCGGCCAATCGGCCATTTTCAAGGGAGAGTACAAAGATTACTAAATTTTAAAATATCTAACACTAAATTATAATACTTTAAGGGTAAATGGTGGGGTAGGTTACAATTTATGGAGGATGAGCGGGAAGTTACAGAGTACTTTCTGGTTGTTTATTATATTGAAATTTTTATGAATGATTTTCTTAATCTCTAAGTAAGTTTTCTAATAGCGATAATTTCCTACTTTTTTCTATATTCCTATGTAAAATTTTTGTTTGATTTATATTAATATTATGGTTATTTAAGGTGCAGTGTTCTGCTACTCCTGTTTTGCAGTCTTTTTTGTTTATGGAATATATATGTTCATTGATACGTTTTTTAATAGAACGGCCACTTTGACCTATGTATGAAAATAGGATGGTTAAGTGAAGCTTTTTCCTGTATAATGTAGCGTATAATTTGAAAGGTATAGACAATTAACTAAAAAAAAAAAAATTTTTTTTTCGAAAATTTAGATTGCTGAAAATATACTCCAAAAACAGGTTTCCTCCCAAATACCCAATATTCTGGACTCTCCCTCATGCACAGAATGGTGTACCCAAAGTTTTCTTTTGATTTTATCCCTTCACAAACTATTTGGTTTAAAAATTCATTATCAAAGCGTCCTTTCGTGTTTTTTAATTACAAAATATCTTAAAAATTCCTAAATGTAGCCTTAACATAGCAGATGAAAACTACAGGAAACACATGAGCTAAAATAATTTGTAAATAACTTTTGATGTGTCTCGCCCTGCATTTCCAATCAAACACTAACTAAAAAAAAAATATAGGAAATCTTTGAGGTAGGTTTTAATTAATTAATACATTCAAAAATTAAAACTATTTTAAAACTCATATTTCCTTAATTGTGACCTTCTTGTTAAGGTATTTTTGCTGTCGCACTTCCTCAGAAACAAAAGCACTTCGCCACCAAACAATGGCAATCGAAAAAGTCTTAACCAAATTAACAAACTCTATTTACATTTTTTCAAGTGACTGTTTGGCTGTCTTAAAATTATTTTTGAATCAATGCATTTGCGAAAGGTTTATTTAAAAAAGAGTGGATTCGCAATTTGCTTTTAAATAAAAAGGAAAGTTGATCGTTTACCATGTTTTCTTCACCGGGTATAAAGCATTTTTGAGATACAGTAAATACGTATGTATGTAACATATATGATTAATGCGAATAAGATGAATTTTCAATTTTTATTGTATTATACCTATAGGTACATTAGAAATTTATTATCGTTCCGTTTTATTCGCGATTCGCCTTCTTTTGTGAGCTATTTTTTAATATAAGAACGGCTCGGCTGAGTTATGTATAGGTACAAATGTACATATTAGTGAGGATCTTCAAAGCCTGGTAGTATCTAATATAAGAATCGATGCGATATTGGTGAGACGGTATATCTTTCATCAAAACAAGCTAAAGTAAACATTTTCTCCAGTTTTTTGCTTTATCCAGAGTGCCACAATATACTACCTTTTCCTTAAATACGTTCTATATAGAATAAGCTAACTCAGGATTAATAGAAGCCATTAAACAAAAAAATGCGGTGCGGAATAGATACTATATGTAACATATAACGAAGAAGGAGAATTTTTAAAATCAGTTCTATCAATGTTACTGTTTGAAATTGTGAGAGAGATCATAATAAGGTTTTTAATATACGATTTATTGAATCTGCTTTCACTTGGTGGAAATTCATTTAAATAAATTATAAATTAAAAACACAAGTAATTTAAAAATTGAATAGATGAAGCCTTCAGCTCTTGCAACTCCATGATAATCACATTTTAAAACAAAAACACACGTTTTTTGGTTGCAAAAATTTTCATTGTCTTCACAATAATTATTTCAGGATTAAAATTGAACCTATTTCAAAATCTAACTTATTTAGGCAATTTTTCTGGCAAAATAGGCCATTATATTTCTAAATTCACTAATAACAAAATTTCATATAAAACCAATACGTCATTAGGAATTATTTTAAAAAAGAATAAAAGAACATTTAAATAGTTTTAACAATAAAAATAAAAAATCTTCTTACGCATAACATTTACTTGATGAAAAACATCAATTCAATGAAAATTTCAAAGTACTACATTTTGGAAATAAAGGAATAAAACTTAATTTAAATTAGAAATAAATAAATTGTGTAAAAATGGAAATATCTTGAACAACCAGCTGGAATTTTGTAATTCACCTTTATTAAATATTTAAAACAATTTTCCCCTACCCTTCAAATTATAAGTTAATATATATAAGAGTTCTGATTGTAATTTAGTTTGTAAAATTCTTCCACCTGAAGAAGGCACTGTGTGCTGAAATAATTATTGTGGAGACAATAAAAATTTTTGGAACCAAAAAACGTGTGTTTTTGTTTTAAAATGTGATTACTTTTAATTTACACAAATACTTTTTGTTGTTTACTTTGCATATATTTCATAACTTTTTTCCTTCTTCAGACGTAAGAAAATATAGTTCAACGATATGGGTACCTGGCAGTATGTAGCTGATATTAACTGAAGTATTTCGTTTATTAGATAAGGGCTTTTCTAAGGTATCTACTTGACCAACTGAATCGACGATACAGCTTATATACCTGACAGGCACTTAAACCAAATCAATTGATTTATCAGGACTGTCTACCGCGTGCTGCTAATATCTAATGAAATAAAATCGAAATCGCGATCCATTTCTAGTAGTAAATCCCCGACCAAGAACTTCTACTGTTCTTAATAGTTTTAAGTAATCGTATATACGGTTAATATAGTAAATTATATTGCACTGAAGAAATGTCTAAATATAGATTCAGATAACACAACTTATTAATGTTTTTCCTTTGGTCATTTCACTACATTTTCTTGATGGTTTTCTCCATGTGGGGCGCGGCAGTTCATGTTTGATTCTTTAGTTGATAGACGGGTCTATTTTCAAGATTTGCACAGGGTCTTACTTTTAAATGATATAGTTTTTTAACCGTCTTGGTAAAGTTACTGTTTCCCTAAAGTTCTGTGCATAATTAACGCGACCCCCTGTATATTATCTCTATTTCGTGCTTTCATCGGAAATGCTTATACGAGGGTAAATCAAATATAAACGATAATTTTACTATTTAGCTTAGCACGTAGTTACAATCTAGAGGATTCGATGCTCGAGTGTTGTTTGGTTTATGAGGAAGGGGAAACCGGCATGGGTAGCAGCTGTGTTCGGTTCTGTTCGCAATACAGCCATGACTGAGCGCAAGGTACCTTCGTATGTTGCACAACGTATCATCATAAAGAAAGCACAGTTTGGGGGGATCCTACACTGTCTCAAAATCGAGTGTATACATGGGTCAGAGAATTCAGAGATGGGCGAGAACGTGTCAAAAATGAAAGTCATGATCGACGCCCAAGAACAAGTCTAACAAATGACAACATGCTGTTGTGCTGTTCGAGAGCTTGTTGATGGTGATCGTCGGTTAACTATTTGACTATTGGACAAATCTCATCAGAAATGACTATCAGCTAAGGGAGTTCAATCCTTCATTACTGATGAACTGGGCAAGTTGGCTGTAGAAAAATTAGTGCTCGCTGGATTCCAAGGTTGTTGACCGAAAATTAAAAACAGGTCTGGTCGGACATCAGTGAAAAACTTATGAATCGATTTCGACAAGAAGGGGAGTTTTTTATAAGCGTATCGTCACTTGTGATGAGACATGGGTCCACCACTACACTCCTGTCAAAACCAAAACCTGTCTCTCAGCCGAAAAAGTGCTTGCGACTATTTTCTTTAATTCAAGGGGAGTTTCACTCATTGATATTCTTCACGATCAACGAACAGTGAAAGCCGCTTATTATTGTGAGTTGTTACAATCGCATATCGAAACAAACGACGGGGTATGCCCATTTGAGACGTCATACTCCTTGATGACAGCAGACCAAGCCAGGCCACACACCGTAGTTGTGACAAGGAATAAATTGGAAGAAATTGGCTGGGCATCGCCGGCCCTCGAGCACATCATCCTTATAGCCCTGACTTGTCACCCTGTGATTATTTTCTGTTCGCGCCCTTGCAAGAATCACTTGGAGGCAAAATATTTGAAAGCAATGAAGAAGTAGAGGAGTATGTTCGCAATGTGGAATTGGCTGACAACTCGCCCTCAAAATTTTTTATGAAGAAGGAATATTCAAGCTTCCAAAAATGTGTAGAGCACGGAGGTGACTACATCGAAAAATGTTAAATGTTTAGTTTGTATTATATTTGATTTACCCTCGTATCATAAAGTACATACACACTAAAACGTGAACTGAATTAGACGATATTGTTAACTCTTTTTTGGGTCCTCACTTATGTAAGTAACTTGTTTGCTACAGTCGAGTTTGTTCTTTTGTTACAGGCAATCTACAAGATGGTCGGTTCGGTGATGAAGATGCCCGAAGACGAGAGCACGCCCGAGAAAAGAACGGACAAAATATTCCGTCAGATGGATCGTAACAAGGACGGCAAACTTAGTTTAGAGGAGTTCATCGAGGGGGCGAAAAGTGACCCCTCGATCGTACGCCTGCTGCAGTGTGATCCGCAGGCGCAGTAGCCAAAGACAATGTCGCTCTAGGAGTAAGTTAAATTATCCTTGTGTGATCGCGGTAGCCACGGTTGGTTACCCAAACAAACAAAAAAACAAAACAAAATTACAGTTATTATTATTATTATTATATTACAAAGTCAACACAAAAAAAACATGAACATCCCAGTAATTTTATTTATTATAATTATTATTACTATATTATTATTATTCGACATATACACATTCGCGCCGTTTGACGTTTCGTATACCGTTAGTTTCTGTTCTTCAGATTTTTCATTTTGTCTCACTTTTCTCTTTCACTCTCGTATTCACTTTCCAAGTGTCCCTCACGCCAGTCGCCATTTTAGGTCTGCATAATTTCATCTGTCACATAGCAGAGTGACGTAGTCGTAGATGTTTTAATGTACTACAAATATACAGTCAGTCACAAATTACGCCACAGAGACGCAATGAAACTGTTGGTGATTGATGAATTTTGATGACTATGATGACGTACATTTTACGGGTGTATGCAAATTGTGCTTGTAATTTGGGACTTACTGTACATCTGTGAATCGTAGTTAACATAGTAATTTCTCCTAATTCATATTTTTTTAATTTATTTATGTGTCGTAAAAGAATAGCGAATTTAGTTAAATATTTATTTTGCTCTAGATCGTGTTGTGTATTTAATTATATTTGTGTCACCATCGAAATTCGGGAACATACAAAAATTAGGAAGTGCAGAATGGTACTTATCTTTTTAATATATTTAATAACATCATTTGGAATCAAAAAATACTATCGCAATGAAACAGTGAATTTGTCATAAGAAAACAAAGAAACCGAACAAACAAATCAAAGTTTACTCAAGCAAAAACAGTAGAATTAGTTTAATTAAAAATGAATCTCTGTCATCCATGTATACATATATATATATATATATATATATATATATATATATATATATATATATATATATATATATCTGGACCGGTGTCGTCAAATACATGAATTCTGTACCAGAAAGAGAGAGGCTATATTGGTTAGAGCTGTCTGTCCTCTTCCACTCTCAGTGGTGCTAGTGATGGTCCCTGCCTTGCTGATGTCACAGCTAACGACCCAATGAGAATATGTCCGACAGAAAGGAACCGCTCTGTCCATTTGTTTCTCTCTTTCTACTAATTTTTGATGTGCAAAAGCCCATCACCGATTCAGGTATACATGTCGATGATGTTTGTTTCTTAATTTTAAAACGTAGGCACTGCTAAAACGAATATTGAATTTCATATCATTAAACTGACCAAAACGTGCCTTACAAATAACAAATTTTGAGGTGTTTTATCCACTAAAGAAAGTATATTACCATTCTACACTTCGCAAGTCATTTTCACGTAGTACACATAGTGAGGTTGTAATTTTTGGCTGTTAATTCTTTTATTGTTTTTTTTTTTTTGTTATTACTAATTCGTTTGACGTTCAAATGGCAAATGGTACATTTTCTCCAAACATTCTACACTGACTGCGGATTGTTAAATGTAAAAACAAAACCAGTTAAACCCCATCTAGTTGAATCAAACAAAATGATACTTATAAAACATTAAATTAAAAAAAAAATTAAAACAAAACAATATGATATTCAACTTCTTCTATTACTCTACTACCATATACTTACTACAACGTTTATAATAATTAAGTTTGAAGTAAGCTGAAAATATTTTAATCTACAAAATGCCTACTATTACAACTTTTTGTCCCTGATAGTATAGTCGGCATCAACGAAAATTAATGCCCCATGCATTATCATGTTTTCTTACATACAAAAACTTATCGTTAAATGAAGTCCAGTTTGTAACTCTAATAACACAGGTCAACGAAATCAGTGATTGAAAATGAACACATTTATGAGTCCAAAACTGGCCTCAAAATTGCCTCAATAGATAAAGATCTATCTTAATCTCAAAACTGAAGAGGGATTAATTTGGTGGAAACAGATTCGATTTCGCTTTCGAAAACTAGATGGAATATGATTATTCCTTCGTGATTTTTTCTTTTTTAACCCGCCATTGTAGTGTCTACATTTTCGAGGTACTTTTCGATTTCTAGGTCACTACTATGGAGAACTCAAAAAAGTATCAGATAAGTGGATGATCGTTTTCGATGTAATCTTTGACTGCGAAGTCGAATCTGACCCCAAAGTAACCTAATCTCAAAACGAAGAACACTAAATTAACATCATTTGGGTTTTGAGGTTAGGTTAGATCTCTGAGGTCAGACCAATGAGGCTAGTACGTCATAAATGACAAATCTGGCAACAGTTTCCTGATTCACGTTGACCTGTGTAATCGGTACGTGGTAAGTTTTTGAATGTATTTTTATTATCATGATGATAGTTAACGAGGTTTTGAAATTTTCGTCGATTTCGACCCAGAACGCGTATGTACCAGTTGCAAATGCATTATTTACCTTCAAATATACGCTATGAATATATTTCAATTTTGATGTGATACTTAATGCATACTGTACGTCTGTTATGTCCCACGTATCTACGCAAATGTCATTGACCTTTTGCGTATTGTATGATACATAAACGTGGCACATGTATATATTGTGGCGTCCTGTGTCAATAGGCGAAACTTCGCCGTTTTGCCGTGGAATTACGAAATCCCCTTCGCCACACTCTGGTCGGTTACCTGCTTCCCACATCTTTTGCGTGTTTTCACTGGCAACAAACATTAATGACCGGGTCGTAAGGTGATTAAAATCGTTAATTATTATTGTTATTGAACATTTAAATTTGCTTTTCATTAATTTATAAATTAATATGTACTTTTGCTGAAAAAGAGTTAATCTAGGGAGCGACCGTCATTTACACATATGAAGCCCGTCCTTAGGCCGTTCATTCACTTGCAGTCGGTTGCCGACTTAAGTATGTCCCTGATAATATCGTCAAGTGCGAATGATGTTGGCTCCCTAATTGATTGATAATACATGATGGTGGTACGATAAAAAAAGAAGCTTCCGTAAAAATATATTTTTGTCATGTACCAACATATCTATACTAAATGATCTTTTTTATTTGTTTTTTTTTTTTTAACTTTCTGTTTTATTATTTTTTTTTTTGTATTTATAACAACTAACAACGAAGGATCTAATTATTTTACTATTTTTTTTGTAATATTTAGTTTTATACAACTTAATAAAAATCACACGATACGTAAGGAAATATTTATTTATAAAATTGAATATTCTGAATAAGGGCCATTAAAATTTACACGAACAAGTTAGAAATTAAATGCGAATACGTATTTTTTTTTCTTAATTACATTTAATACATAATTAAATTACTTTACGACCCCGTCACCCTTGTAAAAAAGGTACTGTTTATGGTGTAATAATATTGTTATGAGCACACTAAATTCTTTACATAAACGTGTTCGTCTTTATGAATGATACAAACAGAAAAAGAAGTATTAGCTGTTGAATTAAATTATCCGTATTAATTAATTATTATTATTACTACCATTGTAAGTACTTACTAATTCTTATAATAATAATCAAACGATACGATGTACGATAACATGAGTACCTTGTTTGAGATTGTACGGGGTCTGACCACAACGTATAGTGACTAATATTTCGTACAAAATGTGATCGGAAACCGAATATTAGGCAGGATCGTATTGCATAATTTTACCATAATATAAACAACTGTGTGTAATATATATTTGAACTAATACCTTAAAAAAATATATTAAATTGTGATTGTTACTATAGCATAGCTCATGTAAGGTCAGGTTATATGGATTATGGTTAAATTATGTTTTATATTTTGTACGTTGCGGTTTAGACCTGTTTAGTGTCGATTTTGCGAGGCCTAAGTAAAATAATATTGACTAATTCAGTACTCTAGTGTAGTACGACTGGTGAAAAGTCCCGTTTTCGTTTTACTGAAGGAGTAATAAATTTTAAGAATAAAAAAGGTAAATGAAGAAAATGGCCGTCCAATGGCCTGCGCACAGTAAGGTGCATGCACAGATATTGTGTCTTGTTCTTCCCATGTCCATTGCGGACTTATGTTTCGAATATCAATACGTGTCTGCATGTTATCAAAAATAAAATTGCTAATGCATAAAAATCGTCAAGTTTTTTTTTTTTCAACTAACCTTTTTAATTATGTATATTATCCGATATATTCCAATATGGGTTTGTGAAGTTATCGTATATATTTAACTTCTATTTTTGAACTATGACAACGGACTGTAATAGTAGTTGCGGGGTACGCAAAGTTTTGTCCACCATAGCAATATTGAAACCTGACACAACGTCCTAATTTGCACACCAACGTTAAAATAATAGATATACCGGGTGTTCCATCGAACATGGTTTGGCATTGCTATCTTTGTTAATTGTGGTAAACAGCCAGTTTCAAAATACGTACCAAATTTACTTAAAATTTTATTGGATAATTTTCTAATAAGTTTAGCATGGTAGCGTGGCTTGTGGTATATCACATTATTCAGAAAACATCACTGAAATCAAAATGTATATATTCAATATGGATGGCACCAACGGAGAAACTAAAATTAACACGTTCAATATAAAAAAATTAGAGTACAATTTAGAAACTGACATTTTGCCGATTCCAATTTGAAGTTATACATCTTTTGGATCGTTGAGAGAAAAATTAAAAAATATTTGTGATTATTTTCAAGCATGTAAATAGAATAAAACTTCTAAAAAAAAACTTGTAAAAATGAAATAAAACAAATAACGTTTCACCAAATTTATTGTACTCGACTTAAGTTTCGATCAATAGGGATCATTATCAAGAGTGTACTTAAACTAAAATTATGAACTAAGGCTAACAATTTATATACAAATTACAAATTACAAAGGAGTAGTGGGGAGTTCGATGTATTTAATTCGGTTTGAAAATTGATTAAGTTTAATTTTTTGATTATGGCTTTTTTGATTTTTACATTCACTAGCATGGTTAATTTCCGATTGCTATTAATATTCGAATATAAAATTTTTGTATTTTCAATTTTGATCTAATAATTAGAATTGATTCAATGCTCCGCGAGACTTGTTTTATTAAGTTTTTTATCTATTGAATAATAATGTTCTTTAAATCTGATTGTAAAAGCTCTCCCACTTTTTCCGATGTAAATTGCATCACAATCATTGCAATGAATTTTTAAATACCACTTTTTGCTTTGGGTGGTTGAGATGGTTTATTTTTAACTAAAACTAAATTTGATGAAACGTTATTTGTTTTATTTTATTTTTACATGTTTCTTGATGTTTGTTTCACAAATGTTGCACTATCGAAAGTATGAATATAACTTCTACCGCGTGTACATAAACAAAAAATACATATGGCACGTTTTTGTCGACAGATTATGAAATAGTAACAATTCTTTACCCGTTTCTAATACTGCATGTTAATAAGCACAACATTCTATACTACTTTCCCAAATTAACTGACCGGCTATTTTTCTCTACTATTAAAAAATAAATCCATCGTCCAATGAGACACCCGGTATGTTGAAACACACAGTGTATTTTATGTGAAAGTAATTCAACAAATATAAATAAACTTACGATTTAATATCCGGTAGATGTATGTACAATTTTATTGAAAACGGCGATCTAACTAATTTCACAAACCCAAAAAAAATCAATATACTCCCTTAGTAGACATAGGATTTGATGGAAAACATTAACTAGACAATATTAATTCCTTCAATGTGTAATGTTTTCTGTCTCTGTGTGCGAAATGTCTATATTTAATTTTTAATCCATATAATTGAACATAAATTGTGAAAGAGCATTTCAAACCTTCCGAAATTACGATTGTTATTATAATTATGTCAGTTAATTAATTCTATTATCGGAAGTCTGATTGTTCATTGGCCACATATACGGGGTCTGATTAAAAAACTAATTAATTTTCTTCGTAATGCGTACAATTAAAATTGCAAATCAAAATGGAAATCAATGCATTCACGTTTCATATTTTGATGTTAATTGTTTTTGTTTGAATGACTACACCTAGGTTTTAAACTCTTCATTCTCCAAAATTCAATTTGAACATACCTATATTTCTGTGCCAAATCAATCAGTCGTATTCATAAAGTTGAATTTCCATTCAGAAGTGCAAGTACATCCTATCATTTATGCATACAATAATGTGAGTCACTATCTTAGAGCACAAAAACATGGAGGCAGCATTTAATACTGTAACAATGATTTTGAAGTAGCAAATAATTGTGGTTCGACTTTCTCGCTCTAGCGCGGCCTGATTGGTTGTCTCTTCCCTAGCCCGCATCTCTCTCTACCAATCAAGTTGCGTTAGAGCTAGAAAGGCGAACCACAATTATTTGCTACTTCAAAATCATTACTGTAGTATCAAATCTTGTGTCCATGTTTTTAAACGTCAATTCTCAAAGAGCGTTTAGATCCTCGCGCCTCACTTGCATGATTGAGCTTCTATACCACCCATATTTTTATGCATTTCAAATGGGGTGGCTCCTCAGCATCTGTTTGTTTGATGGTTTTTTCAAACAATTCTGCATTCTCAATCATTCTCATGTTTCTATAATACAATTTTAAAACAAACTATTATTAATTAATTTCCAAAATGTACATGAAATACTTTAAACAGACCTCGTATGTTAATTCGACTATTTTACTCATTACATTTTTTCCCGTTATCTTTCTAGTTTGAATGAAGAGCCATAAAATCAATTATCTTACCTTATCAAGACACGACAAAGTCGTAAATAGAAAAAGTGATCAATAAAAGAAAGGAAACAAATCAAGCTGAAGATAGCAATTTATTCATTTACAATACAGTATTTATTTTGTGAAGAACGGGCTCAAGTTAGAAATCTAAATTACAAGAATAGTGTTGTTCCGACGTGATATAAATCTGCGATGTTGAAGATTCGAAAACCGTAAGAAATACGAACTGTAAACTATAATATTGACTGAATTATGACTGTGCTAGGAATACAATTATCGCGTTCCATTATCGGCAGCTACCCACATGATGTCATCAATCAAGATCGACAAGGTAAGTCCAGATAATCTTATTTTATGAAACGCAAACTGAATTAACAATTGTCGTTTGTGTGTCATTATAATTGCTGTTTACTTTATAGTCAATTCAATAAATAATGACATACTATAAGTGTCGCCCTAAAACAATATATATGTGTAGATATATTCATAAGGGGAAAACGATTAAAAGGCGGAAGTCAAACTGTTTATAATAATAGGTGATTATATACTGCAGAGATGTAGGAGTGCCAAACAAAATTAGATATTTATGTAACCAAATGGATTATCTGAGCCTTTAGTCGAACATTTCGCAGTATTATTAACTGGGACAACAGACTGGTTCTGCACACGCATAGCATTAGTAGAACCGTGCCATTACCCAAATTTACTAGAAAAATGCAGCGAATTGAGCTGCGTTCAACGCAGACAAGCATGAGGCTCCTATGCAAGAAGAAAAAATTGATTTAAAAATAATTGTCGGTCATTGAGACTACATGTGTTAGCGTCGGAAAACCATATAAACGCACAGAATAATACAGAAATTTATTCAAGGAACAATTTAATTTGTGGGTGAAATAAAAATGCAATTCATTATCTTATTTACTTATTACTGGCTATAAAGCATGGGCGGGCGGTAGTAGGGAGGGGTGAGATCGTAGAATTAAATTAACTTAGTAACCATTTTCACAACACTAGCTTCATTTCATAAAGAGCCGTCACTAAATAACAATATACTTGCCATTTGTTTAAGTTCGGTATAATTTATTAATTTTTTTTTCAAACATACTAAAATATCTCGTCAAGATTTAGAATTACTAATGAATTAGCAGTACCATTTGATTTACAAAGCTATACAGGACCGTTTTCAACTCTTGACTACAATTGTTTTGTTATTGAATCGAATACTTCTTTTATACGGGGGTAAATCAAATATAAACGGTAATTTTGTAAAATAAATTTATTGGTTAATGGTACACACAAACTAAACATTTAACATTTTTCAATGTAGTCACCTCCGTGCTCTGCACCCTTTTTTCAGCGATTTGGAAGCTTGAATATTCCTTCTTCATAAAAAATTTTGAGGGCGAGTTGTCAGCCAATTGAGCACATACTCCTCTACTTCTTCATTACTTTCAAATTTTTTGCCTCCAAGTGATTCCTTCAAGGGCGCGAACAAAAAATACTCACAGGGTGACAAGTCAGGGCTATAAGGAGGATGCTCGAGGACCAGCGATGCCCAACTCATTTCTTCCAATTTATTCCTCGTCAAAACTGCTGTGTGTGGCCTGCCCAATTGCGCACATACTCCTCTACTTCATTGCTTTCAATAGTGTCCTATCGTTTCTTATGGTTTTTTTATTTAACTGTTCTTTTTTTATTTAATCTTTTAATAGGAGAATTTCTTTAAAATAGTTTTATTTTGATCTTACATAGTAAACCCAGTTAATACTTACTTATTTCCTGTTAAGGGAAGACAGTTAAAAAGTACGTACTTATAGGACTTGATAAAAAAACATTTTTAAACTGATTATTTTGAAATTTCTTGAAATTTATTTGGGGAGATGAGTCAATAAGTTTTGATTTTGAAACTCGACGCAATAAAAGGGCGTCTTGCGTAAATGTTAGTGAAGGCAGCATATAATTTTATATTCTATTGCATGACAACAGGTATTTTCAATTAAAATAGTGAATGTATCTTGGTTTTGCATATGTTTTGCCCCCGATATGCAATAGGCATCTGTTTTTCAAATAACACAGTCATTTATAATTACTGCTGAAATCTGACTACATTAATTTGTCGAGTTCCGTACCCGAAGGATCTGCTGTTGTGTCAACGCTGTCCATATGTCCGTCTGTCAGAAGCGACTAATATTTAGACGAAATAAGATATCGATTCACACATAATATGTAAATTAATCCAGAAGCAGGGGCAAACTGGGACTATCGAAGAGCCCAGGAATTCTAGGAGTTAAAGAACCCCTAAGGGCTTCAACAAAGCTTAACCCTGAATAATAAACTAACGATATAAACATAAGCAGGCACAATTTCCTTAACTCTGCGTGCTCGATTTTCCTTGTTTATTAACCCTTTATCGCTCTGCATATACGACTGTTTATATATACGAGGGTAAATCAAATATGAACGGTATTTTGTAAAATAAATTTATTGGTTAATGGTATACACAAACTAAACATTTAACATTTTTCGATGTAGTCACCTCCGTACTCTGATTTAGAAGCTTGAATATTCCTTCTTCATAAAAATTTTCAGGGTGAGTTGTCAACCAATTGCGCACATACTCCTTCATTGCTTTCAAATCACTAGAGACTCGAGGGTTTCCCAGACCATTTCTTTCAATTTATTCCTTGTCAAAACTGCGGTGTATAGCCTGGCCTGGTCTGTTGTCATGAAGGAGGATGACAGCTCGAATGGACATACCTCATCGTTTGCTTCGATACGCGATTTTTGTCGACTATAACAACTCAGAATAATAAGCCGCATTCACTGTTCGTTGATCGTCAAGAAAATCAATGAGTAAAACTCCTCTTGAGTCAAAGAAAACAGTCGCAAGCAATTTTCCGGCTGAGAGACGGGTTTTGGTTTTGACAGGGACAAGGCAGCCTTCATTCTTTTATCGCCACTCCATTTTTTGATTCGGGAATGTAGTGATGGACCCACGTCTCATCACAAGTGACGATACGCCATACGCCTCAAAAAACTCCCCTTCTTGTCGAAATCGATTCAGAAGTCAGCGAGCACTAATTTTTCTATAGTCAACTTGCCAATTTCATCAGTGATGATGGATTGAACACTCCCATAACTGATACCCACATATCCACTTCTAATGAGATTTGTTCAATAGTCAATAGTTAACCGGCGATCACCTTCAACAAGCTCTCGAACAGCACAACAGCAGGTTCCCATATATTAGACTTGTTCTTGGGCGTCTATCATGACTTTCATTTTCGACACGTTCTCGCCCATGCCTGAATTTTCTGTTCTCTGACCTATGTATACAGTCGATTTTGAGACAGTGTAGCATCCCCAAAGTGTGCTTTCAAACGAGTGAAAATTTCCGATGGTTTAACGCCTTCATTGGTTAAAAACTTTATGATGATGCGTTGTGCAACAGATGGAAGTACCTTACGCTCAGTCATGGCTGTACTGCGGACAAAACCGAGCGCAGCTGCTACCTAAGCCGGTTTCCCCCTCCTTATAAACCAAACAACACTCGAGCATCGAATCGTCTAGATCGGAATTACGTGCTAAGCTAAATAATAAAATTACGTTTTATATTTGATGTACCCTCGTATAACGTATTGGTAAATTTACATGTTAAAGTTAGAAGTATTCATGCTTTCTCAGAGAATGATACCTTGGATGAAATTGCAGTTGATGACGTACTTAAATATTTATCATTAAAAGCTCAGTTCTTAAAGAGACAAGGTGGGGACCCATGTAACATATATAATATCAATCGTAATGTTACCCTGGCTTTTTAGCGATGATGTCATATGAACGAAACGTATACTCCCGTTATGGACTCGCCTTGTCTTCGCTCTCCCATATGTTAAAGGTTATCCGTTCCCGGAGTTATTGGGTTAAAAAGCTTATGCTTAAACTGTCAGTCATAAAAGTCATTATCTGTTTAAACTTATACATACTGATAAATAATATAAACAGTACAGTTTCATGAAGTGTGTTGATTACAATCACTACAAATTTCTTTTCTAATACATTAGCTTCATCATATTGAATAATCTTTTAGCGAAACAAATTTGTAGTAGTTGTAATCAATATACTTCTTGAATCTATAATATTTATATTATTTATCAGCTTATGTTTAAGTAATTAGATAGCTTGTGTCGTGAGGGGCCCAGGGAGATTTCTTCCAAACTCCCTTATAGCTAGTTTGCCTTTGTCCAGTATCGAAAATCGTATTGAAAGTTATACAAAAAAAAAACAAACAGAAGAAACTCTAAATTATCCATTATATCATCCATACCCCCAGCACTTAAACAGCAAATACTAAAAATAATTTATTATACAACAAGCAAAGATTACAACTAATTTCACAATTTTCTGAAAACTTCCTTTCACAATAAAGAATTCGAATTTGATTATCATCGATCCTTCCTGTCCAAGTCACTCTTAAATACATTTTATTGATTATTTAATTAGCTAAATCAACTGTAACTATATTTTCTCTTCTAAAAAAATGTTTTTATTGTATTTAATGATTTTGTTTCACACTTGTTGCTGTATATTATAGTATACGTATACCAATAAAAGTTTATTATTCTGGTGGAGGTGTAAGACACTTGCAGGAACCTTTCGTTTGTAAAAATTGTTTTAAATTTATTTTACAAGTTTTAACTATTTCAAAATTAAATAAAGTAAAAATAATAAACGCAAATTCAGCAACTAATTTAAAAAGGAAAGCGTAGAAAGATACGCTATAAAATTGTCTTCAGCAATACGATTTGGTAACAAATGGTAATTGAAAAAATTTACTCGGAAATAATCCTGACTATCTATTAACGATTTTATTTGACATTTTGTATACGATAGCATCAGTAGAACTTTCGTAAGGAATCTTTTATAATCGTAATACTTAATAGATTCAGCCCATTCATTCTTTTATTATTTAACTCATTTTTATAAACTAAATTGTTGATTGTAGAAGCCTGGACTTGTTGAAACTGGTTCATAATTTTAAAAAATGAAAAAACACAAAACGTTTCAAGAAATATATTTAATACACGACAATTGTTTCACTTAACATAAGTTTCTTCAGGTGAAGATATAACAAAATTTAAATGTAAAACACCTCATAATTCAAAATCAGGTGTTTATTTATTAAGTTGTCCCAACTGTGAGAAAGTTTATATAGAGCAAACTGGTCGTGCTTTTGACATTCGTATTCGGGAACATTATAGTAGTTTTTTAAATAAAAAAACCGACTCGGCTTACGCAGAACATTTAGTAACTCATAATCACAATTTCAATCAAGATTTCAAAATAGTACATATTCTTAATAAAGGTAAAAAATTAGATTTACTTGAAGCATTAGAAATTAATCGATACAATAAAGATAACAAAATTCTAAACGACCAATTAGATGTAAGAAGATCTCCTTTATTAAATGTTAATGTCTAATTCCCCCACTATAATAATATTTAAGTATATATATGTAGTATGTAATCACAAATTTTGTTATATCTTCACCTGAAGAAGTTTATGTTAAGTGAAACAATTGTCGTGTATTAAATATATTTCAGAAACGTTTTGTGTTTTTTCATTTTTTAAAATTTATAAACTAAATTAAATTCTCGTCAAATATCTCTCGTTTGCTTTAAAGTTTTTAAAATTGATAAAAATAGGACTATCTGCAAAGAAATTATAGGGTGACTACTTGAGTCACATTTTATTTTTTAAGTAGTTTAAGTGAGAAAGCAGGGTTAGAATTAATATAAAAATAAGAAAGTAATTAGCCAAAAGCTCTTGGTGAAACATTGTTAAGAATAAGACGCATAAAGAAATTTGAGTAACGGCTAGATGCGGAAACATAGGCAGGGCAGGAAAGAAAGGCTTTAAGGAGTGGGTGAGTCGATTGTGTTATTGGGAAAATGAGACTTTAGGGCACTTAATGTGCTGTAAAAATGCAATGAAGGATCAAAAACAAAACATTATATACTTTATTAAGGAGTGGAGAAGTGGGGGGGATGAAGTAGACCTTGATGTATTAATAGAAAAGGCTTTAAAAGGTGACGTAATACCGGAATTATGTGATTATTTCCACCAGGTTGAAATAAATTTAAGGGAATGCAAGTGTTAGCATGTAAGGGAATTATTGCTAGTGAATTTAAATTGAATAATGTAAATAAGATTTGTAACCAGAATGATGGAAGCAAATTGCAAAAACTCCATGTAAAGGAGCATATAATAAAAATAATAAATAAATAAATAAATACTTATAGTATCATAGAAAGGAATTTTTCTCCAAAAATTGTCACTGTTTGCTGTAATATAATAAGCACCCTAGTATTTAAGAGAATCGCTGTAAAGTAAACTGTAGTATCTAATCATACTTCTGACTATGCCATACCAAGGCGAAATGTATATCGAGTGAATTAAATATATAAATAGGTGAAACTTCTCCACGTGTTACTAATCCTATCAATTTCTAAAAATAAGAACGAAAAACTAGATAAAATCGCTATTTTCGATATCTAGGAAGCACGATAGTTCAGGATGGAAAACGCGGTACCAGCATAAAACAAAGGATAGCGTGTAAATTTGGAGCATAGCTCTGTAAGGGTAGGAAACGTGGACGGTAGACCCAGCGGAAAAAAGTTACAAGCGTTTAAGATGTGTAGAACAAAGAGCGCTACGAAATTCAATCAGAAAAAGGAGAGGCGGGATGGCAGGACACCTTTTGGTACATAAAGGGTTAGTTATAGACATATTAGGAGTAAAAAGAGACAAAGAAAGACGTAGATTAGATTAGTGTTCGCAAATATTTAGAAATATAGGACAATTTTGTTTTAGGGATATACAAAAATTAGCTCAGGGTAGGAAGAAGTGGGAGGGGGGGGGACTGCGTGTCGAACAAGTCTTCGGACTAACGACCTTGTGATGACGGGCGGTCACCCCGTCTCTAAAGTATTAGGATCAGTATTTCTGAGCACTGTTTATAACAATCTTATTTTTTTCATATAAAAGAAAGACATCTTAACAAGTATAAATTTTATTCAAATTGATTAACAACGGCCTAATAACATCAACAACAGAAACAAAAACAAAAGTCAAAAAACTTCAGACGTAAAAAATTCTATCTCGAACTACCAATCGGTATGTTTAATACAGATAAGTGGAGTACCTTCTGTTAATATATTGTTTGCTGTGGTATCTGTGGAAGGCACCGCTGATACTGGTCGTTGTAACCAGTTTGATATCGTCTCTTGCCCTTCTGTAAAACTCGTCCTTCGCCGTTTTATTCGTGTAGGTCCGTAGAGCCCTTTCGGCCCACGTCTGAGGTCTAGGCATGTCTCGACCGAGACCTCTCTGTCTCTTTTCTAAATAATCTATCACATCATCATAATAATTTTCCCTATACTTTTGAATGTAACGATAAGACAAAAATTTCGGCCTGAAACAAAAAACAATATATTAGCGTTCGAATTCACATTTTTTTTAGTGTTCCATAACCAACTAGGAAGTTTATAATAGTTTTGGCATGTTTGTCTTTCTGTCCTCTTATAGATAAAATTTTATAAACGTAGAATGGTGACCACGAAAAATAAATGAAAAAATATTTTTTTATAGCAGAATTAAGATTCAGGCTAAAGGGCCATGATATTCACCCACATAAACGACGCAGTACCACTGATGATGTCAGCCACAATTGCCGACGAAACGCCTGAACCTAACCGTTCATGTAGACTAGGGCTATTTAGTCCTAATCTTAATTCTACTATCTATTCCGCTCGTGGAAGCCTACGTCCTCAATAATTGTTTTATGTATCCAAAATGCTTTTGATTTTAGTCCTTCGGTCTTCAGATATTTGCTTCCAAAATCTTCTATAAATGCATGATATTTGAAAAAATTATCTTAATGTAAGATTTAGTTAGTACTTCTAATGGAAATCACAACCAACACTATAAGAAAATAAATGTAACCATTTCGTAGCTAGATCTATCAGTTCTTTAAACTAAGTAAATTACAAACCCACTTAGTAAAAATATTATTTATGTTATGCACCAAGGATGTCTGTTTACAAGGGTACCTTACAGCGCAAAAGTTAATAAACGTTTTGTTTAACTTCTTTGCTTGGAAAGTAGGCATCATAACATTAATAAAGATGATAATATTATTTTATAACGTTGATGTAATCGATAAGATGTACTTGAATATTCCCGGCAGCAAAATTAAATTTGTTTAAACTTTTTTCGGTGCACCTTTTGTGAAACATTCTTCTAAAGGAGTATGAAATTAAATTAAAAACTGAAAGGTTTCTCTTTTTAATGACTATTACTCAACAATATTGCTTCGGCTAATCGGCCATTCTCAAGAAAGAATATAAAGATTACTAAATTTTAAAATATCTAACACTATTTTATAATACTTTAAGGGTAAATGATGGGGTAAGTTACAATTTATGGAGGGTGAGCGGGGAGTAAGTAAGTAAGTACAGAGTTCTTTATGGTTGTTTACTATATTGATATTTTTACGAATGGCTTTCTTAATCTCTAGGTTTTCTAATAGCGATAATTTCCTACTTTTTTCTATTTTCCTATGTAAAATTTTTGTTTGATTTATATTCATATTATGGTTATTTAGAGAAGAATTCAACAAAGAACTTGATATAAGAACATACGCTTTCACGGCCGGAATTCATAGTAGAATGATGGTTCGGGCTTGTAGGCTGTGGTCGATGTGAACGGTTTCGTCCAAACGTTTCGTCAGCAACTGCGGCTGACATCTTCAGTGGGTGCTGTGTTGACTACGTGGACGAAAATTATACCTCGAACTGACTGTCAGTCAGTCGCTGCCGAGACTTCGAGATATAATCTTCGCCCACGTAGTCAACACAGCACCCACTGAAGATGTCAGCCGCAGTTGCTGACGAAACGTCTGGACGAAAACGTTCACATTGACCACGGCCTACAAGCCCGAACCATCATTCTACCAAAGAACTTGATATTATAAAATATATAGCTTCAAAAAATGGTTATACACACAAATTAATAGGTAAGATTGTGAACAAAAAACTTAAAAAGAAAATTACAACAAAATTAGATAACGATAACAGTAACAACGATACTCAGAATCATAAATTTGCAAGCATTCGTTTTATTGATAAATTAAGCGGGAAAGTTAAATATAAAATACAAAAATGTTCTGAATATAAAATTATTGAAACAAATAACTTCAACCTTTGCCTCAGCATTAATTAATAATAAAGAAAATACAGACGTTCTAGAGACAAATAGGATTTGTCAAGTATTCTGTGATACCTGCGATGCAACTTACATAGGTCAAAGTTGCCGTTCTATTAAAAAACGTATCAATGAACATATATATTCTATAGTCAAAAAAGACTGTAAAACAGGTATAGCAGAACACTGCACCTTAAATATCCATAATATTAATATAAATCAAACAAAAATTTTACATATCAATATAGAAAAAAGTAGGAAATCATCGCTATTAGAATACCTAGAGATTAAGAAAGCCATTCATAAAAATATCAATATAGTAAACAACCAAAAAGAACTCTGTACCTACAACTCCTCGCTCATCCTCCATAAATTGTAACTTATCCCACCATTTACACTTAAAGTATTATAATTTAGTGTCGGATATTATAAAATTTAGTAATATTTGTACTCTCTCTCTTGAGAATGGCCGATTGGCAGAAACAATATTGTTGAGAAATAAAGTCTTTAAAAAGTGAAACCCCCCAGTGTTTAATTTAATTTCATACTCCTTTAAAATTAAATTTGCTTCTCATAAAATTTTATGATTTAGAATCGTCGATATAACTTTTCCCATAAACTTAACATTAACTCCTCTTTTTTAGTGTCTTTTTCTTTAGTAGTTTAAACTACGAAAGGGTATGATTTACGGGTATTTGACTGCCTCTTTTGCCATTATCTCCAGAATTGTCTAACATAAAATTCTGAAAGAAACATCATCTTCCAGTTGTCTCTGGTTCTTGATAATGGACAATTGAAAACAGTTTTTGTTTTCTAAGCAATGAGAAAATGCAAATTAATACACTTCATTATCTTTATAAATCTAAACCACATTAAAGATAAATATAAATATGGAATCAACAGAAACAACTACTCCAAGGGCTAATACCCCTACCGGCATTGATTTATACTGTTGATCGCGAAAGATTCTTAGACGACGATAACATATCCAAAAAAAGAAGGCATTAAAATCCTTGTTCAACTAAATATTAATGATCAAATGTCCCACATTTGGAACTCGTACCTACCACCAAGCAGGCACTACGAGCCGAAAGCCAAATTCCACAACCGGTTTCGACCAATTGGGTCTCATCATCAGGTAAGCGCTGGCAGAAAAACCTATTTATTTAGACGAACAAGTATTTTAATGCCTTTTTAGATATGTCATCTAAAATATTTCGTTATAATCCTAAAAATAAGATCTTGTTATCATTGTCACTCAAATATAGAATTTTAATGTTACTTTAAATAATATTCAATAATATTTTTGAATTCATTGTAATTTCCAAAATTCTATTTATGAAAGTGAAAACATTTTTCCATGACTACTGAAATTCCCGATTTACTTGGATCGATTATTTTAATGTTTTATTGCTGAGATAGAATCTAACAAATTAAAAAATATATAAGATATCATTCATCTGATAAACTATTTTGTTTTCAATATATTAATTCCCAATATGTAATGAGCGACATATAATACTGTAATGAGAAACTCCAAAAACTTTTAGATAACACTATAACTGTTTTGTTAAACTCTGTAAACAGTATCTAGGGCATTAAAAATTTAATTGTAAATGAAGAACTTCCACACTGAAATCAGTGGTTTTCTCAACTTGTTACCTTGACTATTCCGAACATTATATTATCGTAAAACTTAGTAAATGGTTAGTTTATTATCTATTAAATGTGCGTATAATAATTAAAGAAACATGCTACATTACCGAAAACAAAAACATTAACTTTGTCATTTAATTATACTACATACAATTAAAAATCAGGAACAATTTTTCCGATCTTTCTTTGCTTGTGATATGAGACCGTGCCAAATGTCAAGATTCTGTATAGATTAACAGGTACCTAGTGATTGATTAGTCGACAGACAGACAACAAAGTAATAATATAAAAATTCCTTTGTGTCATTTCGGGGTGCGGAACATTAAAAACTCTGAAGTTGTTCTTTCAAGTACACACGTAAGTCTCGAACATTTGCCTATTACATTAAAATATTTCTTCTGAATTGGCTTTTCACTGAACGTATTTTGAGGTATGTCTTGGCTTAATTTCCGAAACAAGTGTGCCATTATTATTAAATCAATATCATAATTGGAGTAAAAAGAAAAGAATAAAAAACTATTTTTGTAAACCACCTCAATTAAATTTCATTGCACTCTACAATTGTTTCGCCATACTGTGGCATCATAAGAGGTATACATAAATACTTAATCGTAAACTGACAAAATTGTTCTTAAATACTATTTAATAATAATTAATAACTAAATTACTATAATTAAATTTACTGATTTTAAAATATCCAAAAGTGATATTTTATAAGTTTTATTTTCAAAATGTAACGCTCTAAATTCTTCATTAAAATCATGTTTACAATTAATTAAATGGTTTGCATAATTAAAATCCGATTTTTTTATTAATATATGAATTTCTATGTTCATCAAGTCCAATTTTAAAATTTCTACATGTTTTCCGTAAACGCGATAGGATTAACTAGTATAGCCTAGTCCAAACTAATTTGTCCTAAGCCCGATAGGATAAACCAGTTTAGGCTAGTCCAAACTGATTTGTTCTGATATAAATAGTGAGATAAATTGTAAGATGCAGCTAAAATAAAATAAATAACAATTTTAATAATTGAGATATAATTATTGCTTCTATTAAAAAAACACTTATTATTTGCTATAGTATGACTGATTGTATTACCAATTATCCATAACTTTTAACGACTAATCATCATGGTTTTAATAAAAAGGATTATTTTTCCAATTACGGAGTATTTTATTCAGTTTGGACTAGCCTAAACTGGTTTATCCTATCGGGCTTAGGACAAATTAGTTTGGACTAGGCTATACTATTAATCCTATCGCGTATAGGAAGAATTAGTTTAGCCTAGGCAAAACTAGTTTGTCCTGAAATCGGCTTTGGCCGGTAACATATATAAGTGAAAATAATCCTTACCTTATCCAGTGTTTAAAAAGTAAAAGTTTATCGGGATCTAAGTATTCATCTTCTTCCGGTTTCGGTTGAGCTTCACCCCCTTCACCGGGTGCTCCCCCTTCCACTCCAGCCGCTGGGGCTCCTTCACCTGCTGGGGCACCTTCGGCTGAAGCTTCGGCAGCTTGTGCTGCTGCTGGAGGTTCCTCTTCTGTTGCTGCAGAAAGCCAGTCATCATTATCATCTGCCATTGTTGATGATTAACTAAATTACAGAAAAAATTATTCCAAAAATACATTTTTAAATAACATTTTAAATAGGCCAAAGCAATATTTATGCGACAATATGGGTGCATGTTTTCAAGACAAATTACTTGTGTCATAATAAAAATGATTTATATGTATTATTGAATAAATTGTGCGTTTATTATTTATAATCGCAAATGTTGCAACTATGTCGAAACAGTTAATTTAAAATGAAGCATTAATTGCAAAATAAAATTAATTAATGATATTTGTTGACAAATAGTTTATCCCATAATCATAATTTAAAAATATCAACTAAAATACTCCAAACTAGAGAGTAATGTAATATTAGATTTATAACGATTCCGAACTGGTTCCAGATAATAGATTTATGAGTTGTACATGTTAGTGCCGTGGATTATTAGCATTTTTTGAAATCTTAAGCAACAATTGTTTTTCTTGGCACCAATGGCATGAATGCGTTTATTTTGAACGTCAATATGTTTGTTTGTTATCGAGATTTTTTCGTTGATAAAAATGGCTATTGAAAAAGGGTTTGTGAAATTGTCGAATCAATTACGCAATAATTAATAATTATTATTATTGTTTTTTAATACAATTCTTCTATTGTTCATACAGGGTATATGTAGAGGGAAAAGGGGTAATTTGGTTTTATATATAAACAATTTTCATACAAAATAGAACTACATATTTTAAGTAATGTAACATAATTTAACAAAAGCTATCGATATTTGAGCATAGGTTGGTTATTTTTATAATTGTGCATGTATTGGTTAGAACTCAAGTATTTGATGTAATAATAACTAAATCGAAGTTATAAAAAGTCATATTCAGCAATGGAAATACTTCTATCGGATTTGGAATCATATTATCCAATCAAAATTCATTAATAATGACGGGATGTGATACGATAATTCAATTTGACTCGACTGTGGCGGAAACTAAGTCACTTGCTTTTAGTATGCAGGGGTTTTCAAGTTGATGGGCTATTAGAAGTATATGAATGAGTAGAACGAATTCAATTCTGAAACTTGGGCTGCTTTGGTTATTGTTAATGATGCTTCTTTTAAAAATATTTTCAAGTTCGATTTACATCCGGTTATACCGAAAGTAGATGTTAACTTTCTTATTTTAAATGGAATGACATACTTTTTTTACATTTTCCGATAGAATATCTGAATTCATGCATATTTTATAGGAGACACTATCCCGAAAATATTGATGGATTTTGAGTTATTTAATTTTTTTGAAAATTTTTGACATTTGCACGTTAACATTTAAAAAACCGTAATTCAATTAATTTTTGAGATTTTGCTTTATAACTCGTAACATTTATTTATAACTATGCACTTTACCGAAAAAAATGTGGTTTTTAACTAAAATGTACAGGGTGTCCAAATTTTGTGGTCAAGGTTGGTCAACTTCAAAGGGGCATAAGTAAATTTTTTTAAATGGAATGACCCATTTTTGACTGCATATTCGAATTCCTAATTGAATTTGACGTCTATTGATATGGGACTAACGTATACCTTTGTTTATACTTTTTGAGAAAATTTATAATTTGTGAAAATGTTGCTTTTTTGCTCTGCATACGTATAATGTTAATGAAAGCAGTGTGCTGTGATTTCGAAATAATTGAACAATCAATTGTTGTTAAGTGTCAGAAAGCGTATGACGTTTTCCAGACCCACAATTTTCAATTGTTGCAATTAAGCATCCACAATGAGTAATTTAGATTACCACTACTACTACTACAGCAATCAAGATATTTTAAATTAATTTTATTTACATGGTGAATGTGTTAAAACGATCCAGATACAAACAGACATTAATGTTTCAAAAAAGGTATTTAAAATAGAAAGCAGAAATAGACATTTCGTAGTTCAAATAAATCACATCTCCGTTATTTGTATAAATTCTCAACAGTTACAGTTTCTATATTACTATTCATGTGATCCATAACCAAAATTTTTTTTTCATATAATAATTATTACACGACTTATATTTTAGTTAAAAATTAACTTTCGACTTTGTCTTACACAGACACACTCTTACAATACGGAACGATAATTTATTATTGATGAACCCTTATAAAGTCTACTGCATTATATTTTCCGATATCTACTGAACAATGATGTGAAGTTCCTATTATAATCCATCCATCAGTTTTGACGTGAATCGTATTCATACAGGCAGATATCAAAATGTTTTTTTCGATTTTAACCAACAATACTCCACTTAAGATATTATAGTATGTATTGATGCAGTTAGACATACTACATGGCAGTAAACATTCATTTTTGTCATTAAATCAAAAACTTTTACCGCCTTGAAGACAAATCCAGCTAATATAGAAATTTATTGGAATTCTTACTATCTATTATAATCCTATTATGGGAAATCCAGATTTGAATTGATTTGTAATAGAAATTATGCTTTTAAAGATTATTTTAAAAATTCACCTTGTTATCCCACGGGAATTCCATATTTTATTGCATTTTTTAATAATATTGATTACATATATTTTACACCATGGTTAAGACCTGTGATTACGCTGAGGTAAGGTGAATTTTTAAAATAAAACTTTACAGACAGAATTTCTATTACAAATAACTAACATTTGAATTCAAATTTTATTTTCGCATCACAGGATGATTGTAGCTAATTTAAATTCTAAAGAATTTCCAAATTTTTGTTCAGATTTACATCCGGATCGAGTCAGATTTTCGTGATTTATGAACAAATGCCGATCAGGCTTTCTAATCGGATGCGAACAATAAAGGTCACACCTCGTAAAAAGAGTGCCAGGTCCGTTTAATGAATTCGATCGTGATCATTAAGAGTTTTCAGAATTGAGAGCGATTACCCTGGGATGACAAAGTGAATTTTTAAAATAAAACTTTAGTAGCAGATTTTCTATTACAAATAACTAATATTTGAATTCAAATCTGGGTTTCCAATAACAGGATAATTGTAGTTAATATATCAATTCAAAAGAATTTCCAAATGAACTAGATTTGTTTCTAAGGCGACACAAGTTTTATATTATATATATATCACATTGGATGATCCAGGCAAAATTCGTTGCAACTTTCAAAATTTTCAAAAATAATATTTAAATAACAAATTGCTGTTAATATAATTCTAATAAAAGACCACGTTTCATTCAAATCAGAAAACGTTTTTACATCTGAAGACAAGTAACTTTATAGTTCAATTTTGTTTTATATTTACTTACAACTTTTAGCACCCACGTCGTAAATGCCAAAAAAAAAAGATTTTTATGATTGATTGTTCGGTAGTTTCATCTTTAATTCATACATATTATTATTTTAATTAATTGATAATACCCATCGTATTTTTTATATCGGAAGCACTTCCTATTGTATTCTAATGGTTTCACTTTTCAAATTTTTATATCGAAGAAAATTTGAAATTAAATTTTGAACATATTTATATTCAGTCAGAAATTTACCCTTTATCCGAACTATGTGGCGGTGCCATACAAATAATTGTCCTTATTTTTAATTAGTTGTTGCCTAATTGGACGGGTTCTGGTGTTATGTAAATCTTTCGAAATTCATTTGGCACTCGAGCAACGAATATGTTTCGTCTCTAAATTGCAACGGTCGAATTTCAAAAAGACAATTAAAAGTTACATACATAGTCGAAATAAGCAATTGTGAGTCATAAATTTCGAATATTCTATTCATAATGAAAAACTTAAATTTATTTGTTAAACAGAAATATTAGATTTTGTTACTTACATTCAATTTCGTTATTCCAATAAAGTAGGGGTAAAACAAAGAGGTCAATAACAGTAGGTGTTATATAGATGAAGATGATAATTAGGATGACGATGATGACTGTGCTTTTAATTAGTCTTTTACATTCAACAGTAATAATAATAGTAGCAACTGGTGTCACATCGCCAAGAAAAACTTACTGTAACAATAGACTGCCTTCGCGCTCCAAAAACCTTTAGCGGAGCCCAGCGATCTAACACTACTAGTGTTTTAAACTGACCCTAAGTCCCCCTCTTTCATTGTTCACCTCGCCAATAACATTTATCACAACGTCCTCCTTTATTTTTCGCATAGCTGATTGTGTTCTCTCATCGCATTGCGTACCAACCAATGACTCAACGTTCCTCTGTAACAACCGAAAACAGTTTTTGAGGAATGACGGATAATCGATGGGCTACAAAACAATATTAAAGTCTTTCACTGATGCGGCAGTTATTTGTCGAAACTCAAACATAACTTAAAATTTAAATTTAATAAAACAAAAAGGTTTCGAAGAAATTATTTATTGTACACTCAAATATTGTTTCACCACACTGTGGCTTCGTCAGGTGTATATACGTTACATTCAACAAACTTACAGTTACTTAAATACTAACTTACGTGGTAAATTTAGATTAAGGAGAGGAGAAATGTTTCCCTCTAATTGGTCATTCAATATAGTGTTCGTTTTTAGAAATCTATTTATTTCCAATTTTTCTAAAACATTAAGTTTCCTTATCAGTATGAAGAATTTTAAAATTTTCAACAAAGTTATGTACTAAATTAATGAAGTGCTCTGAATAAGCTGAAGTTTTTTAAAAAATAATTTTTATGTTCTTTAATTCTATCATAAAAAAGTCTGCCTATCTGTCCAATATACACTTTATCACAATATTTACATGCTAGTAAGTAAACACCTTATTTTTTAACTTTTTTAGTTTTGTCTTTACAATTTTTTAAAAAAGAATCTATAGAGTTATTGGTTTTGAAAGACACTGAAATATGATTATTGTATTTTATAATTTTGCTAGTTTTTGTGGAAATATTTCCTAAATAAGACAAAGAAACAAATTTCGTATTTTTATTGGAAACAAGGGGGTAAATTGAGTTTGTAATTTGTTTTTTAGTTTTTTTAAAAAGAATGTTATAAACAACATTAAGAGAATATCCATTGTTTACAGATATTGTTAGTATTATATTAAGTTCATTTTCATATTTTTGTTTATCTAACGGGATATTTATTAATCTGTGGATCATAGAGTGAAATTCAGACATTTTTTGTGAAATGGGCATGAATTATAGTACCTGTGTGTGTTGGTTTATAGAAAATTGAAAATGTTTATAATTATTTTTGGAAATTGTGAGATCTAAAAAATTAATCTTGTTTTTTCCTCTATTTCCAATGTAAATCTAATGTTGGGATGTATATTGTTGAAAATTTTAAAATTCTTCATACTGATAATAAAAGCAGCAGGAAACTTAATTTGTTAGAACAATTGGAAATAAATAGATTTCTAAAAACAAACACTATACTGAATAACCAATTAGAGAGAAACATTTCCCCTCTCCTTAATCTAAATTTACCAGCTAAGTTAGTATTTAAGTAACTGTACGTTTGTAGAATATAACATAACACCTGCTGAAGCAACAGTGTGGTGGAACAATATTGTAGTGTACAATAAATAATTTCTTTGAAACCTTTTTGTTTTATTAAATTTAAATTTTAAATTAATACTAAAGTCGTTTGTTTCTATTTTTTTTTGTCAGTACATATCGTTTCGTAGGAATAGTTGCGAGAGGGTAAAACAGACATTAACAAAGATGAATTAGTTTCCGGGTTAATACACCTTGGTAGACACAACGTCACCCCTGAAAACACCTACTGTAGTTGTAACATAGATGAAACGTAGGGAGAACAATCCTACGGACCACGGCATATTAACGCGGAAAATAATTCACCTTCAATAGGCACCTCTACACTCATCAAGAGACATTAGTAAATTCTCAAAAATAGGATAACATTTTTATGTCAAACCATATGCTTCAATACAATACATAGTTAATTTTCCTGCATGAACAGTGAGATTTGTTTTGATGAAAATGGAAATTCCAAATTGACAGCTCATCCAGTTAAAGGTAGAGGTAGCATATAAATTAGTAACTGTATGAAATTGCAGCCTTTTTGTTAGCCCTTCTTGATACTAAAATTCACCAAAAAGAGCCGCATACTTTGATTATTTTGTCCAGTATGGTTTATTGGAGAATTAGCAACAATGATTTTAATGACACACTTGGGCTACTGCTGTCCCATCGTTAGCCTCTGTAGCTTCTAAATGAATGCCAGCTTTTTTAACATTTGGACGTTTTGACGTTATTAACATATGTGTGCCACTATTTAATTAGCACCATTTAATGCAAACTTAACTTAAAGGGCTACGTCAAATATATGTATATAATACCAGTTTCATAAATCTGTTTATTATTAACTATTGCCTACGTAGAAATGTTTCTAAGCAACCAATGTTGTCCTTTCTTCGTAGTTCTGCCCTCGATTTACATCGTGCTATATTTATGTTAGTGTTACAGACTTCGATAGTGGTGTTATATATTTCTATAAGAGAAAATGACTATTAAATGTTAATTAAGTTATCAGACTCTAAAAACACACGTTTTAATTACAAACATTTGTTTATATTTTCCACAATAATTAGTTCATGTGGAATATTAACAAACTGTATGCTGAAATAATTATTGCTAAACTAAATTGTGTGTTTTTAGCCTCCCTTTCTCTTTCTAAACTTCACTTCGCCATTCGTGCAAAACTTCATCTTTAAACGTCCGGTAATCAACTGCCAAAGCTATCAGTTTATGTGTGTCATTCATCGAGGACCGTAGTCTAGTGCTCTAGATCATTGCTTAGCATTCGGGAGGTCACCGGTTCGAACTCGGGTCCGGCTGCTCTGGTCCAAGTTTTCTGTGGTGTCCTTGGATCATTTAGGCAAATGCTGGGGCAGTAATATTCAACAGATAATCTTTCACTTCTCTTCTGCCTTCATTTCGTCCAAGAGGGCCCTACGCCCTACCCTCCGGCTTTGCACTACAGTGTAGGTCGGAGGGACTGCCCGCCCACCAGCATGGAGTAGCTAACAGAAAAAAGTTTTTTTTATCGAGCACATCCCGAATGGATAACATCGGGAACCTATTGCAATGTATCAAAAACGCGCAAAATACAATACAGGAATTTTGATATCTCAATAATTTAAATAGACTTTTAACATTATTATAATTTTTTTCGCAATATCGACAATATAGATTAGATTTCTTTGAAAACCTCGCTTGAAAATACCTATGTTAATTATGTTATTTACCGTTTATGTTACTCCCTTTACATTTTCCATAATTGATATGTAAAACGTGGAAATGAGTGATTTAAAAAGATCAATAAATATATGGCAGTACCTTCGATAATGACGATATAAAAGCCATTCGTTTCGTATCCTATTGGCAGCTTTGTTTATTATGGGAGCTATTTATTTGTGTCGCTGGCCGTACATAAATATAGTGTCTACCTGACATTAAAAGGTAACGTCTGATGCCCGAAATTCATACGCTGCACGAGCGATCGTGTTTACGCACGAACTGGCCTCTTGATCGAATTGGTCTTTTCCACGAATGAAATTTCGGCTTTCCATCTCTTTATAAATAGTTTCCGTGCTCATCTTTGACTCTTCATATTGTATTAATACTAACGAAGAGATCAGATTTTCTCTGCTATTTGTGTCGTCTCAGTGAAGTTGACCCAACTAATGAAATTGCCTTCTTCTTTGGAAGTTTTTCAATGTTAAGGAAAACTTTTTACCTTTAACACATCAAAACTAAACGTTAACTAATAAAAAAAAGAAAATCTTGAACGAATACTTAATAAATAAATGACTTTTGCAATGGATTTTCCCTTCAAATACAAATGAATTTTTAAATTTCTTATTTCTACAGAAACAGCTTTACTCCGAAACTCCTTCCTATCTGGAGCCAATCTTGGCATTGGCATTTCTCTAAAACTAGAGCATTTCACATCTCTAACTATTTGTGAACAATAATCTAATATAGGTCCTCCTCTGACCCTCTTTATTCCCGTTTCCACTTCTAATGTGTCTCTAACTAACCATGATGTCTCAAAAAACCTATTTCTCCTTTTCTTATTGACTTCCATAACGTCCTTCTTTCTCCTACTTTTTCCAAAACCCTCCTCATTTCTAACCTTTTCTATCCACGGTATTTTCATCATCCTCCTATAACACCACATTTCAAACACATCCAACTTATTCTTTTCCTTTTATTGTTTTTTATTTTATTTCTAAATTAACCGATTGCTAGCATATAAGTGATTTTTACTCCACATTCGTCACCTTTACATACCAATATTTTTGTTTTATTTTTATTTATTATCATTCCATACTATGCCATGAATACTGCTTCCATTTTATTTAACCGTCTCGAACTCCTCCCTACCAGATGCTAATATTCCTATGTCATTCGTAAATCTAAGCATAGGAATGTTTTACCCCTGTATATCAATCCCTAAAGCTGTCATATCTTTAATAAATTCAGTTACATCTTTGATACGTACATTAAAAAGCAACGGTATCAATTTGCTTTCTAATATTTACTTCTCTCTACATTACTGCTGAAATTCTATAACTGCCTGATTTACTGTATATCATTCCCTGTATCTTATGCCTGCATTGATTTTCAACTTGTATTTTTTTAAGTAAATTATTATACTAAACCCACTTAAAAATAAATGCCTACATCTAAAACTTTTTTGATGCATATACGTTATAGAGAAATCCAAATGTGAATAAGCACTTTTTCAAAGAGGATTGTCGTTATTGTGACAAATCCACAAATTTTTTATTTTAAGTAGCTGATCAATCTTCACCGAGAACGAGCTCGTTTATTATACGGACTGGCCAAAAGGCCCGTAGCATTAGGAAGACATATTTATAGTTTCCATTATTTTGAAAAAAATTTCATTTTAAGTTTATGTTAACACATTTTATAAAATTTAACTAAATGTTAATTCCATAGTTTATAAAAAAAATGGCAATTGTTTCGATCAACTACGGATTCATCAGAATTAGAACGGATGTGTGAAAACAACATTTTATCCGATGAATTTCCATCAAGTAAATTTAGATACGGTTGATCATTTCACTCATTTTTTTTAAACTAAAAACGATTTCTCATTTAAATATGGCATTTTCTGTCCGCAATACTAAAATAAAAAAAGATGAAAAACTCGATGATCATGTGATTTGTAAGATAATCTTCTAAACGATAAAACGTCAATACATAATTTTGATAGCGTAGCATACAGAACGACTTCCATTATTTTATTCCATTTCCTTTCATTATGGTATGGAAGAACCGATGACGAAAATAATATTAAATGATAATGTTGAATTGTTTCGACCTTTACTTAATGAAAGTCCATAATTAAGGAATAGAAACACTTGTACATGATTTTCGCAAATTATTTATTTGGCAACATGTTTCGCCTAAACATTGGCTTCTTCAGGTAATCGAGTACTTAGTACTAACTATAAAAAATACTCCAATTCCTTAATAGCTACTTGTAATAAGGGGGTGGTATTAGGTTAAAATAAATTCAGTAAATGGGGAGTTGTTACATTCTACTTAGTCATTTAAAATTATACCTTGTTGTATGCCTACGATGAATAGTTTCTGATATAATTTAATTTATTGGAAAAAAGATTGCACCGCAACCCAAACTATAAAAAATCGTAACTTCCAACTTCCATAAAAAATTACTTAGAATGTTGAAATTAGTTATTTACTAGTTATAGCCAAGTCATAATGCTAACGTCATGCCAAAATAAGCTTTATAATCTGTAAAAGGCGTTCAGAAAAAAAATCCAAAGTTTAAAAAGTTCAAACACGAATAACTTTTTCGAATGGCATCTAACATATTTTATTTTGTCATTCGATTCATTTTTTATCCTCATTCGATCCATCTTGATATTTCCTACTGTTTTATTAAGTAAAAATTCAAAATTATTCAAAATTTTTCAAATAAAAAGGTATATATATATATATATATATATATATATATATATATATATATATGTATATAAGTCAAGAATGGACTCACCCTAATTACCACAGAAACTGTTTTAAGTGGAATATGTGTTTCGCCCACTTCTCATGTGGGAATTATTAACGCGAAACTGCTAATAACAATGCTCACATCAGAAATGGGCGAAACACCTGTCCTCTTAAAACAGTTTCAGTGGTAATTAGGGTGTCTCTTTTTATTTTGTATTATTTTTCTCTTTTTTTTGTCTCCCATTTTTACGATATAAAAGTTCGAATAAATATAAAATATGTTCCCCTATTTGTAGCCGTCAATCTGAAAAGATTTTCTTGAATCAAAGGACCTTACGGAACGCTTAGAATTTAATTAATGCGATCTTAAACGAAAAAATTAACCTTACCTTATACTATTTTCGGCAACTGAATGTAATGAATAAAATTAATGTGTTTATTAGGTAATTTATTGACGAAAAAGGACTCGTTGTACTACCTAAAAAAAGTTAAGAAAACCAATTTGTCTTCGAGAAATTGATCTGTCTTATACTTATTTGAAAAGGATCAGGTGCGTGAAAAATGTATTTTAAAATTTTGGATCATTGCCCTGCGAGAGTGGAAATGCTAAAATAAAATGCACATGTTTTCATACAAAACGTTGAGCGAAATGTGCGTTGACATTGCCCTTGGGATTCTTTAGTTTTACGTAACTATTCATAATTATATTTCAATGTATCATTTTTATAGAACGTTATTTATAAAACAGAAAAAATAATAATTCAATTTGTGACAGATCTTTTGTTTTCTATTCTAAACGTAAACAAAACAAACATGTTAAATAACTATAGTTATGACAATATTTCACCATCTACTGACATGTGCTCCTAACAGATGTATTTCAAGGGCGTTGCTAATGTATCTTCCTGCCCATTTGAATCGACGACACTGCTTATATACCTAATACAGCAATTTAATAAGAACTATATATATATATATATATATAAATGTGAATAAGCACTTATATATATATATATATATAAGTAAGGCTCTTGTCTGATATTTGAAATACTAATGTATGCTGCCAACTGGTGACGGTATAGTGCCATCACCATATATTACGTACGTCAACTTGCTTTTAAAGACTTCCTTCAATTTGGTCGATAATGTATCGAGACTGTCTATGGAGTGTTGATGAGATCTAATAAGATTGAAATCGCAATCCACATCTGATATTTTCGACAAATTACTGACCAAGAACTTATGCTGTTCTTACTAAAATTTTGCTAATTACCCGATAGTTTTCATGTACAAAATAACAAAAATGTTGTATTTCTTTCATTAAACAGTTCTTCAAGTTTTTGAATATTGTATGAGACTTCACAAAAAGCAACATGTACTGTAGTACTGTACAATAAACTGATTCAGAAAACTCGATTATTTTGTTTTTAATGACACATGTAGGAAAAGGAAATGGAACGCCTGGTATAATTTGAGCCCTTAAAATTAATATATTCAAAAAAAGAAGAATTAAAATCCTTATTCGTCTAGATATTAAGATTAAAGGTCTCACATTTGGAACGCGTCCTACCAAGTAGGCACAACGAACCAAAAGCCATATCCCACCACTGGTTTCGACCTATCAGGTCTCATCAGGTGGGCGCTGGCAGAAAGGCCTTTACAGGCTATATGTTAAATATAAATATAAATATAAATATAAATATAAATATAAATATAAATATAAATATAAATATAAATATAAATATAAATATAAATATAAATATAAATATAAATATAAATATAAATATAAATATAAATATAAATATAAATATAAATATAAATATGGAATGAACAGAAACAACTACTCCGAGGGCTAATACTCCTACCGCCATTGAATTACACGGTTGATTCCGATGGATTCTTAGACGAAGATATAACATATTCAAAAAAGAAGGAACTAAAATCCTTATTCGATAGGTCGAAACCGGTCGTGGGATATGGCTTTCGGTTCGTTGTGCCTACTTGGTAGGACGCGTTCCAAATGTGAAATCTTTGATCTTAAAATCTAGACGAGTAAGGATTTTATATCCTTCTTTTTTTGAATATGTTATATCTTCGTCTAAGGATCCATCGGAGTCAACAGTATAATTCAATGCTGGTAGGGGTATTAGCCCTCGGAGTAGTTGTTTCTGTTGATTCCATATTTATATTTATACTTAAAATTAATACTTAGTAGTTCCTGAGCACAATATTCTATTTTAAATTTTGAAAATCTCTAATGTTACAGAGATTTTTATGTATTCTAATACAATTTTATAAAGAAATATTTGAAGAATTTTTAGTATGGGTAAATTTTAAATACATTAATTGCGATATTAATTTTTGAATTAATTTGTTCCGACTACACCTTACCTCATATTAGTGAGGAAAATTTTGTTACTACTGTCACGCCCTCGCCGGGACTCCCGGGTTCGAGTCCCGGCAAAGGCGTGGGAACAGTAATAAATTTATCCTCACTAATATGAGGTCATCTGTAGTGGGTACAAATTAATTCATCAATTTTATAATAACTGCCAAAAGGTTTATTCTTCATGAAAAATAATCGTAATCAAAACTATAACACAGAAAACAATCACTTACAAGCTAATCATCGCTAAATAGTATATATAGATTTGAATAGAGATCGACATAATTTTAAAACAATTATTATTTTGATCTATTTAACACGCAATGTTTTATCAACATTTGTGCGATTATTTTCAGGTATTTATATATATATATATATTGTAAAATATACAATATTATCAATCTAAAGTTTGCAAAACTTTATAACAAGTACGCACGACATTTATAAACCTTGCACATATAAAGTGTCAATATATTTTTAAAATATCTCATGTTAAAGGATACTTTTATAGGAATTAATACAATTTTATAGCAGCATGGGCATTGAAAAATTAGGATTCTGGATACTATCGAAGTGTGTTATAATAAAAAAATAAAATTCAAGGAAAAGTTTCAACAAAATACATTTAAAGAAAATCTCTAATTCTTATAAATATAACTATAAATATAAATATGGAATCGACAGAAACAACTACTCCGAGGGCTAATACCCCTACCGGCATTAAATTACATACACTGTTGATTCCGATGGATTCTTAGACGAAGATATAATATATTCAAAAAATAAGGAATTAAAATCCTTATTCGATCTCACATTTGGAACGCGTCCTACCAAGTAGGCACAACGAACCGAAAGCCATATCCCATGACCGATAGGACGCGTTCCAAATATGAGATCTTTGATATTAATTTTTAGACGAATAATGATTTTAATTCCTTCTTTTTTGAATATCTCTAATTCTTGTTTACTCTTTGATAATGACGGTCTCGTCTAAGCAATTGGAAGAGATTCTCATTAAATATATTTTGTTGAAACTATTTTTTTAATTTTATTATTTTAAATACGTTTCATCAAATTTGCACCAAAGAGAATTTGATAAGTATTATAATAAAGTTACTAGCAGCGAAAATATCTCATTTTTTAAGATAGTCGACAACTACACCCATCTATTTAATGAGTAAAACGCGTAAAGCTTGTATTCAGCGATGAAAAGTATGTTTCAACTGGAAACTAGTCAGGAATAGATTGTACACGACAATTTACTAGAAACAGTTGTCGTGTCTGTCATTTTCAATCATTAATTAAAATTGTCTGTGCTCACACGTACGGTTGCATGTAGTGCTTGCTATACACTTAAGTATTTGTATTTCTATTACTTCTTCGTGCCCTTCTAGATATATTAAATATCATTTTCTGTTAAGCCCCCTCGCTGAATTGTTTTCTTTTTTACCTATGTTCTTTTTTATCTATGCACTCTCATCATTAAGCAAAATTGAAAGTGAAATGTTAAAATCAGGGTGTAGACCGAAAAAATGACATTGGAAATCTAGAAACCCCAATAAAATATATCAGAAAGGCGACAAACTTTTTTATTTTTTGTTTCTTTGCAACTCAGCTTGACTTCAGAAAATATCGAAAATTAATTTTTAATTTCACTCTCTAATTATTATTACAATTGTTTTGTTATTGAATCTAATACTTCTTATATACGAGGGTAAATCAAATATGAACGGCATTTTGTAAAATAAATTTATTTATTAATGGCACACACAAACTAAACATTTAACATTATTCAATGTAATCTCCACCGTGCTCTACACACTTTTGCCACCGATTTGGAAGCTTGAATATTCCTTCTTCATAAATAGTTTGAGGGCGAGTTGTCAGCCATACTCCTCTACTTCTTCATTACTTACAAATCTTTTGCTTTCAAGTGATTCTTTCAAGGGCGCGAAACAAAAATAATCACAGGGTGACACGTCAGGACTATAATGAGGATTATAGAGGCTCGAGGATTTCCCAACCTATTTCTTCCAATTTATTCCTTGTCAAAACTGCGGTGTGTGGCCTGGCCTGGCCTGTTGTCACAAAGGCGGATGACGTCTCGAATGTGCATACCCCGTTGTTTGCTTCGATACGCGATTTTTTTCGACTGTAACAACTCAGAATAGTAAGAAATCAATGAGTGAAACTCCCCTTGAGTCAAAGAAAACAGTCGCAAGCACTATTCCGGCCGAGTGAATCAAACAAAACAGTCGGAAGCACTTTTCCGGCTGAGAGATGGATTTTGGCTTTTACAGGGCAGCTTTCATTCTTTCTTCGCCACTCTTTACTCGCCAATTTTGATTGAATGATTCGGGAGTGTAGTGGTTGACCCACATCTCATCACAAGTGACGATACGCCATACGCCTCAATTCTTGTGGAAATCGATTGAGAAGTCCTTTCACTGATCTCCGACTTGACCTGTGTTTGATTTTCAGTCAACAACCTTGGAACCCAGCGAGCACTAATTTTTCTAAAGCCAAGTTGCCAAGTTCATCCGTTATGATGGATTGAACACTATGAACACCATAGCTGATACCCACTTCTTATGAGATTTGTTCAATAGTTAACCGACTAATGGTGATCATCTTCAACAAGCTCTCGAACAGCACGGATGTTGTCATTTGTCATTTGTGAGACTTGTTCTAGGGCGTCGATCGTGACTTTCATTTTCGACATGTTCTCGCCCATCGCTGAATTCTCTATTCTCCAACCCATATGTAGACTCGATTCTGAGACGGTGTGGCATCCCCAAACTGTGCCTTCAAACGAGTGACAATTTCCGATAGTTTAACGCCTTGATTGGTTAAAAACTTTATGATGATGCATTGTGCAACAGACGAAGGTACCTTGCGCTCAGTCATGGCTGTACTGCGAAAAGATCCGAGCGCAACTGCTACCTAAGCCGGTTTCTCCCTCTTCCTAAACTAAACAACACTCGAATCCTCTAGATCGGAATTACCTGCTAAGCTTAATAATAAAATTACCGTTTATATTTGATTTACCCTCGTATGACATTAAACTATGTATCAACGCGTTAAAATAAAACTATTAAAATTATAACATAATAAAACACTTGTAATTTCCATAAAATTACAATAAATTTCCACAAGTATATGTAGCTTCAGTTAATTATAAAATCTTTAACTATGAGGTATGCATCCCACTACTTTCCATGAATGATAAATGAGACGTACGGAGTGTTCTGTCCACCGCAGCTTTATCAACGACACACATCGCAGCCAATTTTCATACTATTGCGAGATTCTTCTATCGTTTCTCTTTTTCTTCTCTTCATAACTATATTAATTTGGTACGGGAAGTACTCAATTCAGCCACTACAGCTTTTTTAGAATATTTTAATAGTTGTAGTAGTTTTTTTTTGACGTCATAGTTTTATTCGTCTATCTATTACATACGTTACGCTGTATTATATATATTTACTTGTTGAATTTTCAATTTAATGTTTATATTTAACATCCTAATTACGATTCGTTAAGTAGGTACCTAGTCTGCGTATAGAGATAGTTTTTGGAATGTTCCATTTCATTTTGTCCGTTCCGTGTTGTTGCAAATGAATCACTGATTTTGTCGGACGACATGTAGCGTTAAGTAGTTAAAAAACAACCAGATTTATTATTTGTCTATTTTTCATCGGTACAATGGAGATGTGCCAAACGAATTAAGAAGTGCTGGCGTCCAAACTGCCAAGTGTATAAAACATTGCAAGAAACGTTACTTCTTGAATAATACTATCCACATTATTCAAGTTAAATTTATAGTGGACTGGGGTTATGTCAACTCTTTTTGTTTGTTTATACGAGGCATGTTTTTTAAGTAAGTACCGTTTTGAAGTTAATAAAAAAAAACGTGCAAAGATATCGTAATAATTTTATTTTTACATGAAATCCTGTACCTTAATCTACTTTCCTACATAATTTCCTTCAATATTGAGCCACTTGTCATAACGCTCGACCAGTTTTTGAATACCCTTCTCATAGAACACTGTCGCCTGACCTGCTAACTGTTAACCACTGCATTACAACTGTTTTAACTTCGTCGTCGTCTTGAAGACGCTGCGCTAACCGACCAGATATTTCTTCAAGTGCAGGAACAAATGGTAGTCACTGGGCGCCAGATCAGGGCTGTACGGAGGATGATCTAGAGTTTCCCAGTGAAAAGGTGTGATGAGATCTTTGGTCCGATTAGCCACATGCTGACGGGCATTGTCATGCACGTTTGTGCGGCCATCTTTAAATGCTCTCCCCCACTTCCTTACTGTTCCATCACTCATAATGTTTTGTCCGTAAACTGCACAAATCTCACGATGAATGTCAATCGGTTTTAGTCCTTTAGCACTAAGGAATCGTATATCCGATTATCGAAGGCATCAGTAAACAACGTAAACAAGGGAGAATCAGACTGTAATGGCGTCAGTGCGTAGGTAAGAGGTGTAGGTACTCATTAGGCATGCGCGGACGCTGACCGCAGCGCAGCATATAACAAAAAAACTAGATAGTCGTCAAAAAACGCAACACTGAATGTTATTAATTTTATTTGTGCTATTTGAATGGTAAATATATTTAATTTCTTTTAATAACCCAGTGCACATTATGTTACTAATTTCCTACTTTTGTTTTATAAGAAATGTTCAACTGTAATGTTTAACCGTCTGTTCTGATTATATTAAATAGATATTCTCATTTACTCTGTCTTAGGCGGGTTGAACTTTAAATGAATGAAAAAGCACATGCTTGCCTGTATTACTACGATAGTAAAACAAGAATGAAAACGTAAACCAATTCATTCGTAACGAATCAAGGTCGCAAATCGCTTGCTCTCGTAGCGGCGGCAGATTTTAATTGTCAGTACCTTAACCCTACTTTTAATTTTAGACTGTTTTTGCTTTTAAAATCAATTTAAATACAAAATATCAAAAACGAGGCTGTAAAATATACGGAGTATGAAAATTTCAAATATTTCTTAAGGTCTACATGCAAAATTAATTCTTACAATATATTATATATATAACTAAATAAACCCAGTAAAAAAATTTCTACACCCGTTCCTGGAGAAATTGAGCTCTAATTTTGCCATTAGTTATATATTATATTTAATAGTATTATGTCCCAATGACTTTATTATGTTAACATATACATAGAATAACATAATTAATACAAAATTAAGTGGTGATATTTATTAAAAATTAGTTAAACTGTGAAAATAGATAGTTTATTAGGTGCATCTTGTACACGCCTTATATATTAAAATCGTTATTCTTGATAACTTTTTCGAATACTGCGAATCTGTATACTTTTGTATCTTCTTACTTAATAATGTAACAAATGAGCGCTATTTTTTGTTAATAATTGAAGGGTAATAGAATAATCAACCGTAACATATATAAATGTGAACAGTCTAACACGAACAGTATGAACTATTCTTTTATTAATTGATATAAATTTGTAAAGACATCATCAGTTAAGTTTTTATACCATTGCTTCCGTAAAACAGTTCATCAGTTATATAAAAAATAGATTAAAACGCCTTATAAAACTACAAACAATGTTTATTGGTACAACCAAACGTATACATTTCGACGAAGTAGTCAGTTTCAATGGTATTAATAAACTAAGATTAAGAAAAGAAGAAAGGAGAAATTCATATATAAAGAAAAATCGGAGATGTCACTTCCATTAGTAGATCTAAAAATAACTAGAATTAATAACCAATTATCTTTTAATATATTTAGAAAACCTACTCACACAAATAAATACATTTTGAACAGTTCCTACACAGATGAAAGATATGAACTAGCAGCTTTTAACAGCCTAATTTTTAGATTATTCAATATACCTATAGACGAAGAAAATTTCAAAACAGAAAAAAACTGTATTTATATTACTGCACTTCAACATAACTTTAAAATAAATGAAATTAATTAAAAAAAATCAAAACAACAAAAACAAAAATTTTTGAAAGACAATACTTTAGATAAAACAAAAGAGAATAAAATAAGACATAAATTCAATTATCCTACCGAGTTTAATATACACATAAAAAGACTTTGTAAAAAATTAGAAATAGAACCAGTTTTTAGTAATCAAAAATTAAAATTAAGTAGTGTCCTTGGAAATCCAAAAGACAAAGATTACAAAACTCTAATGTCAGGAATTTATAAAATTAATTGTTTAGAGTGTGATAAAGTTTACATAAACTTAACTAAGAGAAATCTAGCCATACGTTTAAAAGATCATCTGTACCACCTAAAAAAAGAACAATGCCGAAAAATTAGCAGTTGCATACCATGCCTTAAACATGGGACATAGTATAGACCACAATATTGAGCTAAAAGTTTACGAATGTATTTACATTCATAAATTCGGGGATTCTTTGATGAATTTTGACCTATCGTTCACCAACAACCCCCTGTTCAATAGTCTTCAATAAGTTACAGGTAGTTTTTTAAAATATATTTAGGTATAACCATTTCTTAATCTTAGTTTACTATTACCATTGAAAATTACTATTTCGTAGTCGAAATGTATACTTTTGATTATACCAATAAACATTGTTTATAGTATTATAAGGCGTTTTAATATATTTTTTATATTATTCACACTACAAGTCACTCGGTACTCATCCGTACCTCTAATTGGTTCATCAGTTAATGTTTTAGCATTTCTTCCAGCGACGTGTTTATTTTTAATTTGCAGATTCGTGTTAATAAGTCGTTTGTCATTTTTTAATTTAATTGGTTGTAATTAGGTTTTACTAGGTCTAAGCTGTTTTTATTTAATTAGACCAGTTAAGTATATGACCCACGAGCCGGCACTAAATATAAAATAAATCTGAAACTAAATTCATCAATGTAAAATTTAAAAAATAAAAAATAATTTCCGGTAGATCCTTTATACCGATTTGTATTAAATATTGCTTAAAAAACTCATACAGATACAACTTATTATATTTCATATTTACACTCGTTATAATTGATTATTGAAGAATAATTTGTCATTTTTACAATGGTGTTTCGCCTTTTGTTCTCATTCGTCGTTTAACGAAAGAAATATTTCTGACTTTTGAGCCCTTTTTTTTTCTTTGTAAACATAAAATGACTATGTATAAAGGTTGTCGGATGAGTTGTATTTGTTTCGTACTTTGTATTTATTTCGTCATTTATATTTGTAATCCTTATTTAGGTTTGTTGCTAAATAGGCTAATTACGTATTCGTGGGTTAATTGCCTGCTTGTACAGAATTAATTCATTCTAATTCCAGCTCATTTTATCACCTCAGAAAACTAGGAGTAATATGAGAGTCTTTTTCTGTTATTTATTACCTCCTGACACGTAAGATAAATTTCACGGACTACCAACCACAACCGTGGCAAAGGAAATTAGTTAATTAGAAAAATTCCACCGTACCCTTGCCATTAATTTTTTTTTGATACCTATTAAGTATCAAAAAGTATCTTTTAATATGACATCCGCATTTTAAACGAAGGATTTGCCTAGTAGGTAGAAACTATATTACAATATTAGGAATTAAATAAAAGAAACACTAACTTTGTTTTCACTTTATATTGCTACTATAGTTTCAGCAACACCGTTACCATTATCAAGCGATTCGATTGGAATAAACGCGAATAAAATAACTTCTTAATTTTTTTGTTTCTCGTGTTGGTGGGCGGGCAGTCCCTCCGACCTACACTGTAGTGCAAATCCGGAGGGTAGGGCGTACGGCCCTCTTCATCCTCCTTGCAGGAATGGTGGGAATGGGTTGGTAGTGTTTTTAGGGAGAGAAAGATGAGACGGACGAAATGAAGATAGAAAAGAAGTCAAAAATTATCTATGGAATATTACTGCCCCAGCATTTGCCTAAATAATCCAAGGAAACCACAGAAAACTTGGACCAGAGCAGCCGGACCCGAGTTCGAACCGGTGACCTCCCGAATGCTAAGCAATGATCTACAACGTGAATAGGGTGACGTTTGCATTTATACCTACTTTGAGAATACCTATTGTAAATACCTAAAAGTCTTGAACAGTATAGAATTGTACAAATCTAGTTGCTCATTTAACAGGTTATTTTTAGAAATAATATTTGTTTTATACAGTTCAATTTAAAACTTTTATTTGTAACATGCATTATTTGTAGTTTGTCTATTTGTAACTTATAAAAAATCTAAGGAAATAAATAAAGCAAATATTATTTCTAAAAATAACCTGTTAAATAAAGCAACTAGATTTGTACCATTCTCTACTGTTCAACACATTTAGGTATTTACAATAGGTATTCCCAAAATAGGTATAAATGCAGACGTCACCCTAAACACATTTTACCGAGCGGCGTGGTCCAGTGCTCTAGATCATTACTTAGCATTCGGGAGGTCATCGGTTCGAGCCCGAGTCCGGCTGCTCTGGTCCAAGTTTTCTGTGGTTTTCTTAGATCACCTAGGCAGTAATTATTTCACAGATAATCTTTCACTTCTCTTCTGTCTTCATTTCGTCCGTCTCATCTTTCTCTTCCTAACCACACCACCCACCAATTCCCACGATTCCTGCAAGGAGGCTGAAGAGGTCCTTACGCCCTACCCTCCGGCTTTGCACTACAGTGTAGGTTGGAGGGACTGCCCACCCACCAGCACGAGTAGCTGGTGGGAATGAAACACAAAGAAAAGTTTTATTCACGTTAATTCTAATTGAATCTCTTGTTAATGGCAATTGTATTGTCGAAACTATAGGAACAATCTGTGCAAAATAAAATGATAGAAAAGCAAAGTTAATATTTCTTTTATTTAATTTCTGGTGATGATTAACTATCACAAAGTAACTGCCTACTCAATCTAATGTTATAATAGATTGAAATTCATCCCTAAAAAAATTTTTTTTAGCTCTTACTTTAAACTACTTGCAGTTTATTGGTATTTATACAGGGTGTTCTAAGAAACAGTTTCAGACTGCAACAGTGTGTAACATTCTTACGCATGATTAGTTGAATCTACTTTTACTTGGGGGAAATTCATTGTAAATTATAAAAACACACATGTAATTTCCGAATAATTCATTATTGCTTACTTTGTATTTGTTTCTCCACTTTGTAGCTTCTTAAAAAGTTACTGTATTACTTATTACGATGTGGTGAAACATATGTACAAAAAACAATGAAGAATTATGTGGAAATTACAAGAGTTTTAATTTATAACTATCACGTATATTGAACTGCTTTCGATTTTGTTATTTTAACAATTTTTTCGCTTTATTCGTCCGATCGTCTATCTGTCCCTATTTCACATGCCTCCTACTTCTATTCTCTCATATATGTAGGTACATTCAAATCATAATGGGTACATGAACTTAGATTGATGACCCAAAATCCTTTATTTCAGACCTCTCTTAAATACAACGAAAAGTATACCCAAACATTTTCTAACTTACCCCTTTTATAAGAGGAATGTCCTCAAATTCAACAATGAAATATTTTAATTTTTTTATTTTTTATTTTAATCCTTCTGACACAAGATATTATGAAAAATTCAGAAATAACACTTTCTGATATTTCCAATTAAAACTGTATAAAAGTTTAGGGAAAATGTTGGATGTTGGTTTTGATACACACTGTTCTGTACACCAATATTGTATTAATTTTTGAATAATTACACCGAAATTGGTAAACGGTTACAGAATAACCCTATTATGTGCGCATTCCACACGACCTTCATTTACATTTCCTTCGCCTAACGTTTTCACTTGATGCGAATCCTTCTTATAATAATGTAAAAACAATTATTATGTTTTTGGTCAGAAATTTATCGAAGCTACCAGACACGGATCGCGATTTCGCTCTTGTTAGAAGGTCATCAGTGTGCCATAGGCAGTCTCGATAAATTACTGACCAAGTCGAAATGTTCCGTAAAGAACAGTTAATATAATAATAACATAGAGGCAATTGCTGCCATCTAGTGGATTTTAGCCGCTACAGAAGATATCAAACTAGGCAAGGCCGTGTCTGGTAGTTTCGATAAATTTCTGACCAAAAACATAATAATTGTTTTTGTTAAGCTTTACGCGAATTGCGTTGTTGAATTAGCTGGACAAATTTAAATACCTCTGTGAGGCCTTGTCTAGTTTGATATCTTCTGTACCGGTTAAAATCCACTAGATGGCAGCAGTTGCCTGTATGTTGTTATTATAATAATGTGCTAATGTCTATAGTGCCATCGTTTGCAGAGCAATTCAGTGGAGCTATCTCGTCCAAAAGTACAATATTCTGCACTTAGCTAACCATTTAACCGTATAATTAAAGGATGCTGTCATTTAATCGGAATTTCTAATTAACAATGTTGAAAATGTTTAAATATCAATGTTGATCATAGCGGTTATAGACATATTATTGTTTCAATTGTGAACCAATTTAAATTGTGCGAAAATATGAAAGATTCGTTTTATTTGTCCTCCTAAAAGATCCAAGAACAGGATTTAGAAAGCTCTTTGTATTTCAACGAAATGTTTATCCTTTGTACATAAAACTCTCGATAATAGTAAGCTTTCTTCGTCTAATACAGTCTGTTGGTATTCCTTTAACCTTTATTGGGAGACTGCGGATTAAATTAATCGTAACATATTTACAAACCATAAAAAGCAGGATTCTTTTAAAGCTACAAAAACCCTTAATTGTTTTACCAATATCATCCTTTAAACTTAGTTTTGATTCCTTTACAAGCTAAGTAAACAATACCATTATTGAAATAGTTTGCTTTACTACCATAATAGCTCTTAAGGGCAAATATAGGTACTTGCATCATTTAAATTAATAACCTATGTGCTGCTAACTGAAATGTCTTATATTTCATACAAGGATCGATCTTACTATGGTATCTACTTGTACAACTGAATTGATGACGAATTTTATACATATATACGTGATAGGCATGTAAACCAAATTAATAAAAACAAAAATAAGTTCTTGGTCAAATGATTTATCGAAGCTGCCGGACGTGGATCGCGATTTCGATCTTATTAGATCTCATCAGCACGCCATAGGCAGAAATTGCTGTTTTTTTGTTTATATTAAAGAAGGGGAAATCTTCAAAAGACACCCCCCGAAGAGAGGGGTAATGTCGGATTCGCCGAGGCGCCTACCGACTAAACAATAACCCCTCCTCGAGAAGGGAGATTAACCCGAAGGTTATGCACCCCTGGAATGGTTGGGAACGGGAAATGGATTTATTGTGGTGGGAGGGATGGGGATTTAGGGGAGAAGGGTGACGGTGGTCCACCTCAGATGTGTTGTATGGACACTCGCGCTAAAAAAGCGAAACTAGAGATAAATTGCTGACCAAATCGCTGGAGCTCGGTGTAAAGCGGATTTAAATTAAACGTTGATATGGCAGTACGTCGCCATCTACCTGCTTTTGCTGCTACTGCCGTATTTCATAATGTTAGACAACGCCTTATTAGGGTATTATCCAAATAGTCCTTGCTTTGGTTGTGTGTCTATGTCTTTAGTTAGTTTTTGGTTAATTTAAAACGTGGTTAAATATCATTATTGTGGCACACTCATGGTCGTTTTTATCAAGCTTAATTTTTTTGAGTTTGCTGTAGTTAAGCAATAAACTACGAAATATAAACGTTTACTTTATGTTTAAAAGTTTTCTCATTGATAACACAATTGTTTCATCATAAATTTTCTTTATAATCTTGTTTAACAAATGAAGAAGTGGGTTTATATTTAATAGTTATACGATGAGCCCCAAGCCATGGTTCCTTAAAATAATAAATTAAGTAAGTAAGTAAAAACTCCGTAGTTTTCGTTTAATGGAACTTTTTCTTTCTGTAAGGGCCCTAAATTTTATTATACCTATAGAACTCTTACATAAAAATGAATCCGTTAGAACGTTTGCCACTTCGGCTTTCATAAAATAGAAACCTAAACTTATTTTATTCGTTTTAGTACACGGTTTAAATAAAAGCTTATTTTTAAATGTTTTATTTTATTATTATTTTTCACACGTACGTATGTATTTAAAAGATTCGTTAAATTGCTTGAAAATCACTTTAGAAAATTGGATTAAATGTGTTCGCAAACCGAGCACTAACAGATAGGCTTTACGCTCTAATTAAATTAAAAGTAATCAAAGCTATTTGGCTAAATGCCATCGTGAACGAATAGTGAAAACTAATTGTGATAAATTAGGCTATACCTTGCCTAGATTAACCATTCGACCACTTTAAACTTAAATAATCGTTATTTGTATCAGGCTGTACCACATTTTAATTAAAAAATTTCTTAGTTACTTAAAATGATAATCCATGCAATTTAATAATATTGAGCCGGAATATCGTCAAATATTTACAATTTCCGAATGATGATCGATTTCAAATTCATATTTGATTTGATTGAAGGTCAATTTATTTTTCAAATATTTTATAAATTTACAATGAATTCATGTTTAGAAATGTTAAAAATATACTTATATTACGGATTGTTGCGAACAACTGTTAGTAATAATAGAGGAATATATAAAGAAGATTATTTACAAAAGAATGAACAAAAACACAAATAAGATATATACACAAGTCCACTAATACTTAACTGAAGTTTACCGTTTCGTCTCTGGCACGAATCTCAGCTGATCAGAAGAGTGCAGGCAGGGTTAGGCTCAAAGAAATTACTAAAAGATGACTTAACGCCAAAGAATTATCAATAAGAAGAAGTTGTTTGTTGAAGACCAACAACTGCCGTTCTGATGAAATAACTTTTGAATATTTCATTCCCACCAGCTATTCATACTGGTGGTCGGGGAGTCGCTCCGACCTACACTGTAGTTCAAAGCCGGAGGCTAGGGCGTAAGGCCCTCTTCAGCCTCCTTGCAGGAATCGTGGGAATGGGTAGGTGGTGTACTTAGGGAGAAAAAGATGAGACGGACGAAACGAAGACAGAAGAAAAGTGAATAATTATCTGTGGAATAATTACTGCCCCAGCATTTGCCTAAGTGGTCCAAAGAAACCACAGAAAACTTGGACCAGAACAGGCGGACACGGATTCAAACCGGTGACCACATGAATGCTAAGCAATGATCCAAACCACTAGACTACGCGGCTTCTTTTTCGAAAATGAAGGGAAATCATTGAAAGACATCAGTCGTCCGTACAACTTTTTGACCTTTTGGTCAAGTTTGACCCTGTATATCAAATTAGAGATTTTTTTCTAGGGCTACTACGTATGGATTGTTTATTTTTTTATTTTGAACACTGAAGAATAGAACGAAACCGGCCCCTCCTTTTAAGTGTAAAAATTTAAAACACTATATTTAGTTGTTATTTTTTATACTTCAACAACTGTTGCTCTAGTCACTATAATAAAATTAATCGTTCGAACCTGTAGGTTTCATTATAAGAAGTTTCTGCAACAATAACGTATCATTTTATGTGAAGCACCTCCATCAAATTTAGTCTTATTTTCGTATGTAACGACTTTTAAATTGGGTGATAATTTATTGAAATTCAAAAATATTACAGATTACACATGTTTATTACATGGTAGTATTAAAAAACTTGATAAAAATACCTTTTGGCGAGACCCGAAACCATGTTGTGCCACCTTTTTGATGCATTTTCATTTATAAATACATCCCGTTTTTTTTTTCTTGTTTTTAAAATTACAATTGAAAAATTACATACATAAATAAACCTTTTTTTAGATTATTTATTTGCTTCTCTGTAAGTAAAGGAATGATTTTATAAGTAGGGTAATGATTGAAATTAAGTTGTTTACAAGTCTTATACTGGTACCATAATAAATTATAAAACAAAAATTATTTTTTAGTAAAATTTAAACAAGCAGTTATGTTTAGGTGTTAATAAACAAAAGTGAACTTAAATTACATCAGAATAAATACTTACCTTTAAATAGCGCAATTTAATATCAATTTTAGTATTAGGATTATTTTATGATTGTTTATATCAATAAGGATGGATGGTATGCCGTGTATTTTCAATTGTTCGCCCACTACAAACAAAATACGACTGTTTGGTATTTTGTAGTCACGTATTGTCTCAGTTCTTCAAACTAGACAATATTCCCACAGAGCTAAAAAATTACACGGATCTTTTAATAGACGTTTTAAATAAAATGTGAAAAGTCCCTATCTATCCAGTATGTGCTACAAATTTTATTCTCGGCCAAAGCTCATGAAAATTAGTTTTAAACGGTTAGATATGTTGTCAAAATAGTTATTAACAAATTTATACAACATCGTTCACAAGTTATGGCACTTTCGAAAACTACAAACCTGGAATTCTCACTAGTATACTCTCTTTTCCACCTTGGCGATAGAGTAGTTGGCGCAATTGTAAAAAGTCTTATTAGGTAGTAATTCTGAAACAGGTTGAAGAAGAATTTAAATTGGCTCCAGATCGTCAATATTCCTTACCCATCTCTAATCATCAGGATCCAATTAAATATAGAAAGACTCACTAACTAAATTTTATATGAACGGACACATATTTCGCCCACTTCACACGTGAACATTATCAGCGCGAGACTGGTTCTAAAATTTAAAATTATGTCTATTTTATCAAGTTGTTTCTATTGATTCCATATTTATATTTGTATTTATTATATAGCTTGTAAAATCCTTTCTGCCAGCGCCCACCTGATGAGACCCGATAGGTCGAAACCGGTCGTGGGATATGGCTTTCCGTACGCTATGCCTACTGTGTAGGACGCGTTCGAAATGTGTTTCTGTGATCCTTAAAATTGAGACGAAAAAGGATTTTAATGCCTTCTTTTTTTAAATATCAAATAAGTTTCTTTGTTTACCGTCGATAAAAATTTAAAGATATCGTCGTTCTACCGCCATCAAGTTAAGTCGTAGTTGATGATAAAATTAATGAATTACTGCGTTAATCGTTCAACATTCGTTATTTATTTGATGTGATGAGGCTTTATGAGAATTGTATTTCAAGACAAAGAACCGATCTAAGTGCCGTTTAGCAATCTAACTTAAATTGGAAAAGTTCGATTCCCCTTTCCATCATCTGTTATTATCACGTCAATTAATTTTCTCTCCCGGATTTTCCTCTCTTTCTCTTTATATTTCTATCTCTCATTCAGTAAATAAGGGAGCATACTTTCGAAACTATTAATTACTTAATTATTGCAAAGTACTTAGTAAGATGTTCGACAACTTCTTCTAAAAATTTGAATAAAAACTGCCTAATGATATTACATAAAACTTAATAACTACATAGAAATGAACCACCCCTAACGTCAGCGCTGTCGGATATATCTATACGTTATCCAACAATAGCGTAGATATTTTTCTTTCAAACAATTCTAATCAATGGCGAAACTATAATTTGTAAAGGGTAAAAAATGCTAAAAACCACCAAGTTACGGAAATAAAACAATAAGTTTATTGTATCTAATAACATAAAAATTCGTAATGATAATTTTAACGTATATATTGTTACGTTTTTGCTCTAAACTCGTTTATTAAACTCTATCAACAAAACTTAACTATTTACCACAATTTCGACTCTACAACTCTTGTAAGCACTTTTTCGTCGTTAATTGTCCTAAACCGTCTATCGCTGTCGCTTATATAATTTGATAGACGTTGCTAGGTTACTCTCGAACCAAATTGAATGATCAAGTAGTTGTTTCGATTTTTCTAGAACTCGGCATGCGCAAACTCCACTCTATTTTTGCAATCGGCGCGGGTCAATTCCACCCAAAGTGTCACAATATTTAAAAAAAAAAAATTAATGTAACATGTACACGACATGTTACTTTTTGTTTCAACTGCACCTGTACATGACAGCAATTATTTCCTGCATTCATCAGATTGCAACATAATTTAAAAAACAATAGTTTCTGTTCTATAGAACTGATAAGCGGGTTTGAACCCCCTAAGGACTCCTTGGCTACGCCACTGATTGTCATTGTCGCCTAATGTTATTTCAGTCATGTACGAACGCGACCCTTTAATTATTTAATTAAGTGAGGACGAATGTATAAATTTTAATATGATGTCTGACCCTAAACGTTTCAAATATCAAAACAACCCATGGGCCAGAGCTGTTTGCCAACTATTTAAAAGAAAACATTGGAGGTTAAAATTTGTATTGACGCAACGGACGCCTAAACTCGGTTAAATGAATACAATTTTAAACAACGATTCGACTTGTGATATTGTTTGTAAAATTCGTCAGAAATACTTAATTAACAAACAAATGTAAAATTTGGGATATGGGTCTATTTAAATAAATTTACTTTGTACCCACTACAAATTAGTTCCAAAATTAGTATCATATTGATGTATTTAAATTTGCCTCTACTAAAAAATTCTCCAAAATATTTTCATTATTAAAATTACTTTCTGTTCGATATCTAGGAAATCATATAAGTAGAAATGGAAAAAGCGGTAGAGATAGGGCACCTAGCGGTGTGGTCTAGTGCTCTAGATCATTGCTTAGCATGGTCTGATTCAAGTTTTCTGTGGTTTCCTTGGATCACTCAGGCAAATGCCGGGGCAGTAATATTCCACAGATAATCTTTCACTTCTCTTCTGTCTTCATTTCGTCCGTCTCATTCTCTCCCCAATCACACCATCCACCCATTCCCACGATTCCTGCAAGGAGACTGAAGAGGGCCTTACGCTCTACCCTCCGGCTGTGCACTACAGTGTAGGTCGGAGGGACTGCCCGCCCACCAGCACGAGTAGCTGGTGGGAGTGAAACACAAAAAAGTTTTTTTTTTTTATAGGGCAGGGTCGACTGTGGGCGCGGTGGAAAAAGAAACACTTTTGTTTTTAAAATGTGATGTTATAGGAGAATGATGAAAAAATTGTAAATAAAAAGGTTAGAAATGAAAAAGTAAGAATACTGAGGGCACTAGAGAAAGTCCCTGGGTGTTCGATACCATTGTATTATCGTAAGGCTTAGTAAACAGTTAATTTATAATTATCTATGAAATGTTAACCGTAATTACTTGTTTTTAATAATACGATTTATTTCTCCGGTAGGTTCATTGCGAAACATTTTGAATAATATTAAATTGTTTAAAATTAAACCAGAAACGTTTTCCCAAAATTTATTAACAATCTCTGACACGTGTTTCAACCTTTTGGCCATTCTCAAAGAGTACTAAATTTATTTACAGATGGTTAAACTATTTATTGGATGCCTACTTGGGAAGTCCGGCAATTGGTAAATGCTCGAAATAAGGGGCTGTTGTACCCTTCAGTTTGATCATTTAATGTGATGTATTTTGTTGAAAATAGAGATTTTTGAATTTCTAATTTTTCCATGAAATTAAGTTTTTGCTATTAATCAGGATATGGAGAATTGATACATTATTTTTACAAATGGTGTGTTCTTTATCTATGCATTGTTGGGATAAGCCCGTATATTTTTTATTATCTCGAATGGATTTTACATGTTCATGATACCTAATGTCGAAATTTCGCCCCGTTTTTCCTACATGTATACTATTACAATCCTTACATTTAATCCTATAAACACCAGATTTCTTGAAAATTTCCTTATTATCTATATTATTGTTTACCAATAGGGTTTTAAGTTGTTTTTGTTTTAGCTAATTATATTTATTTGTAATTCCTGTTTTAATTAATTACAGATTTTTTGACTTTTATTATTAACATAGCAGATATAATTTCATTCTTGCTGTTGTTTCATGTTGACATTATAAAATTCGTTAATATTAATTTTTTACGTTTATTTTTCAAAATTTTATCTATAAGATTTATGCTATAACCATTATTTTTCGCTATTTGTTTGATTAATAACAATTCATTATTAAAATTGACCACTTAATTGGTATGTTATTAACCTATGTATTAAGCTATGAAACACGGATAGTTTAATGGAAATTTTTTGATTTGAATTATAAGGAATAATGGCATTTTTACGATAAATATTATATTCTAATTTATTATTAAGTGCAGTTATACTTAGGTCTAAAAAATTAAGCACACCGTTATTTTGAACCTCTAATATAAATTGTATATTTTTATTTTTTGAATTAATTAGATTAGAAAAGATAGTAATTTTCTATTTGAACCTGTCCAAACTATCAATATATCATCCAAATATCTCTTCCAAATGTGAATGCAGTTTAACAATGGATTATTAGAGTTAAACAAATCAATATCAATGTTATTCATAAAAATATCCGCCAATAATTTCTTGTGTTGGTTGAAGAACGAACGAATAATACCACAGTCAGTGTGAAAAAAATAAAGTTCATCAGGTAATAATTATACAAACAAGTAAAAATTGATCTATTTCGAATTTTGCTATTTCTTAAGCTATAAGACCTTCCTTCGTGTCTAATTTCAAGATTCTAATACAGGTCCATGGAAAGTACCTAATAGGTTTTAATAATAAGTCAGTAAGTCGACAGAAAGGCAAGAAAATTGAGATATCTATAAGATTCACCCTTAATTAATATTGTATATAGTCCATCAAATCATAAATTGGTAGTATTTTTTATTTAAAACTGTTAAATCAATCATTAAATTCAATATTTCATTATGTGAAAAATAATGTATGTTTAGTCCTTTCAAATTGATTTTTAAAAATCTAGTGGATCTTGCAATTTTAACTATGATTTCATTTTAATTTAGGTTTATCTAACTAACTTATAAAAACACAGTTCAGTATAAACACATTTTTTAATTACATACGTAATTATAGATAAAAACAATAAACTTACACATTTCCTACACTTTTTACAAAATTCCTAACCAACCATCCTTAACGAAAAAATCGTCTTTCAAGGTTTAAAATGTACAAGTGCAAATAATTTTTTATAACTCTTTACAATATATCTAATACCTAACAACACATTCCAACAAATATTATTCAATACGAATATGGCAGTAAAAGAAGTTAAAATGGTGAATTAGTTCTGAAAAAAATGTAAAATTAAATAAAATGTGTACAAAATACATGTCATTAAAAACACACTAATAAAAAAATTGAAAAATTACGGGATACTTTAGTGGCTTGTCTAAGAAAGGACAAAAAAGGTGATAAAAATCCAATTTTTAAACAATTTTTACCAAAAATTAATTGACGTCTTCTGGAATTGCATTTTTTCTCAGTAGTATTTTATTATAACAAAGGCATTCAAAAAGCAACAGAATGGAAATGAAAAATCAATAGTCCCACACGATAAACAATTAAGAAAGACTTTTCATAATATAATCAAAAATTTACATAGATTAAATAATAAAATAAAACACATAGTGTTAAATGTTCACGAATTTATTTATTATAAATACTACTATAAATATTTTATTATGTTGCCCATTATCAAGAGTAATTGATGCTTGAAACAATTGTCAAGTATTTAGAATAAATAAATTGATGAACGTTTTACGCTGTGTATTTTATTTAAGTTAAAGTAATGTTTTAAAAGAAGTGTACCTTGGAAAATTTAAATTTGAATAAAATAAAAAATGTTGATCAATAATCACTATTTATGATTCACCTTATATAGAAGAAAATTAGTTGAAAATGGTAAATTAAAAACAAAAATTGACTGGTATGCCCGTTGTTGTAAAACCCCATGAATGAATTTATTTCAAAGAATTTATCCCAACATTTTTAAACCACTTTTATATACTTAAGAATGTAATGAAAGTGATCTATATTGCGTCAAGATTTTATTAAATTTTAATCTATTTTAGTCCAAACAACGTTTCATAACAAGGCGTAGTAAATATTCAAAATCAATACTTGTGACATACTATGATAATTCCAACGTTCCTTAAAAATGTTTGCCGTACATTAAAAATTAATAAAATCTTGCCAAATCAAAGATATTTTTAATTTCCACTATGGGCATTTCTTAGTAGATAAATGCACTGTAAGTTGCAAATATTAATTAATGAATTTTTTTGTAGTTCTATAACTCATATTGCTATAAATTCTTTTAAGGACATATCAAAAAACTTACACTGTTGTCATTTAACCGATAAAATGAATTTTCAACCTTGAAAGTTCCCTTAAAACGTTTCAGAACTCGTCATCCTCCTCTCTTACTTCCCTGGCCCTTATGCGTACTGATTTTTTAGCCACTGCTACTGCAGGTTCATAATCATCAGCTGCAGCTGTTTCGGCAACAAGTTGTTTCAATCTAGCTGCCCTTTTCTCCCTAGCTGCCTGTCTCTCGGCGAGTGCTTCCATCTCTTCTTCTAAATCATTCAATCTTGCCTTTGTTTGCTTCATTCTCATCGATGCAGCGCTATCCCTGTCTTCTATTTCCTGAGCGGCCAGTCCACGTCTGTCCTTCCGCACCGCCGACCACCTCGCCATATCCTTGTTATCAACGAGATCGTCCTGAAAAACAAAACTTAATAACTTAATAACTCATACATTGTAAGAACGATTTTCCGGATTTGATGGCCGTGATCTACAAAACTTCGGGTCAAGAGCAAGACAAACTTAATAACTCATACATTATAAGAACGATTTTCCGGATTTGATGGCCGTGATCTACAAAACTTCGGGTCAAGAGCAAGACAAACTTAATAACTCATACATTATAAGAACGATTTTCCGGATTTGATGGCCGTGATCTACAAAACTTCGGGTCAAGAGCAAGACAAACTTAATAAGTCATACATTATAAGAACTATTTTCCGGATTTGATGGCCGTGATCTACAAAACTTCGGGTCAAGAGCAAGACAAACTTAATAACTCATACATTATAAGAACAATTTTCCGGATTTGATGGCTGTTATCTAAAGGCTTGTTTTCTACTTCTTCTCGGCGGTCCGCTATCGTACACATGATAGCGGGCCGCCGAGGAGAGAACTTAGAGACAGGAAGCTACTTGGACAACTTCAATACCTCTAAAGATGTCGGTCACAGTCGCTGACGAAACGTCAGGCAGAAAACAAGCCTTTAGGCCATCAATCATTCGTATAATAACGCCGGCCGTGAAAGCCTACACACATTACTTTGTTACAAAAATTATTCCTGAGGAAACAGGATAACTATAATAAATATTTTTTGGTATGGTTTTGAAAGGAAACAGGTCATAGACAACAGTCGTAGTTGTGATTTTTGTTGTTTTATTTCACTCTCGTGTAAGGTATGGCTTGGTAATGCTGGAAATTTGTGAAAAACATGTCACAGTCATTCTCTGCCCTATAATTTTTGAGCTTAAGACAGGAACTCTGTCTCCATTCCAACCATTGGATTCCTGGATCTTAAATTTTTAAACGACACCTCTTTTGTAGTAGAATGATGATTCGGGCTTGTAGGCCGTGGTCGATGTGAATGGTTTCGTCCAGACGTTTAGTCGATAACTGCGGCTGACATCTTCAGTGGGTGCTGTGTTGTGAAGATGTCAGCCGTAATTGCCGACGAAACGTCTGGACGAAACCGTTCACATTTTTTCATTTTAATTATTATAAATCTCAATATCTCCGACATACTTTGTTTATTTTTATTAACTAATTTTATAAATACTTATATTACAAAAAGACTAGTAAGGTAAAATAACTATTTTTAAAACTAGCTAACCAAATTGAAGTTAGTTACAATAGGTACCTTACTTTTGACTTATCTTTTTAGAGCTATTTTTAAGTTGGTTCTTCTAATATTTACTTATTAAATTTTTTTCATATAACTGAGTAGTTAGCGTAAACAATATTTCGTTCAAAATTTAATGCTTTCACGACCTCTTAATTGATTCGGTAGCTTCACGTAACAGTAAAATATAAAATCGTTTTCATGTTTTTTACGGAAACACAATACCACACATTAAAAATGATTTATACGTCTTTCTATATGTATCAGACCTTGATAAAAAAACTGTAATGTTTGGAAGTTAATTTAATTTACAATCGTGTTAATTAAAAGACCCGAAGCCTCTAACAAACAAGTGGATTTCACAGTAAGAAATATTTGTTTCTGTTGAACATTTGGGTGTGAAACCTTAAATAGTAGACAATCATATTAGTTTAGCTTTGGCCTGTCAATTTCAAATCGGTTTAACTATTTTAACTCAGATACTGATTAAGTAGGTACAGCTTCTTCCATTAAGTAGATTACGCAACGTTTATCCTTGGAGAGGGTTTTAATAGAATTTTTATTTACTTATAAAGGTAGTTGAACTATTTAGTTGAATAAAATAGTAAGATAAAGAAAACAGTCTGTAGTTTCACAATATTTATTCAAATTGAGTCCTTGAAGACAGTCGTTTCGGTTGTTACACCATTCTCATTATAAGTAAATAACAAAAAAAAAACTGAACTGTTAATTACCAAATATCTGTAAAAATTGTCCAGCTATTTATATAGGACAGACTGGTAGAGCTCTAGGAGTTAGGATGAAAGAACATCTGAAATCAATTTTACAAAAAAAAATCTTTGTAGCGGCTTCGCAGAACATTGTATTGTAAATAATCATACGTTAGACCAAGATAATATCAAATTAATTCACAACACACGTAAGGGCAGACTTTTAAATTTACTAGAAATGATCGAAATTAATAAAGCACTGTTTAATAACTAATCAAGCATGGACTGATGCATTTATTTATTTATCCCCACTTGTAAGAGCTAGCATAGACCCTAGCATTTAAAACCTAGATGTAGTAGTTAATAGTTAGTATACATTGGTACTCTTTTGAGAATGGTGTAACAACCGAAACGACTGTCGTCAAGGACTCAATTTGAATAAATATTGTGAAACTACCGAGTGTTTTCTTTGCCTTACTATTTTATTTTGAAAATGTTTCACAAAGTGGCCAACAACTGCAGTATGTCGATTATTATATAGGTGAAATTCTTTACATCAACAACAATCACATCGTCGCAAAGTACTTACTTAATAGTTTTTAACTTGAATTGTGTTTGCAGTTGTTTTTTTGTGAAACATATTAGAAATAATATAAAGAAAAGAACTAAAACACTAATATAACAATTGTACTCTTGAAATAGACTTAACCGGCTGAAATAATTATCTAGAAATTAATAAATTCCGGTGTGAAACAAAAAAGCGATTGTATTTCGATACCAAGTAGTTTTAAATACATCAATGTGATATTCATTATTGAGTTAATTTGTACTCACTACAGATTACCTCAAACTAATGAGGAAAATTTTGTTACTGCTGTCACGCCCTCGTCGGGACCTCTTTGGCTTTACACGCCAATGCTTTTGCCACTAAGCCACGAGAGGTGACAGCAGTAACAAATTTTTCCTCATTAATTTGAAGTAATCTGTAGTGGGTACAAATTAATTCAATAATTAATATAACATTCATGTATTTAAAATTTACCCCTACTAAAAATTCTTCAAATATTTCGATGCCAAGTACTTTTAGTATTGATTCTTTTAAATCTGAACACTTTGTAACACCTAGTGTACTATTTACCTCTTTATCCTGCCTACATGTCAAAAACCATCTATACTTGCCATTCGATACCGAGTAAGTATCGATACGATACATTGTATCGTTTCATCCCTAATTACGACATTTTAAGATTCGCCGTATCTTCTCACCATGAAATTTTGATCCCATCACGGTTATAAATAATAATAGTGACTTTTTACCTGCGATTGTGCAATACGGACGGCTCTTCGGCTACTAGTATAACTGGACACGTTATCTTCCAAAGATTTATCGTTGATACCGACTGAATCTAATAACTTCTCAGATCTGTCCAAGAGGCGCCTTGAGTTCAGATTATTTACTGTACTTTCCATATCGACGTCATCTACCATCGATGTTCTTTTGTTAGCGCGCAGGCTTTTAATTCGTGAAGATACCTGAAAATAAATTAGTATTTAGTTAAATCATTTATGATAGCTATTTTAAACAAATCAAGCATGAACTGATGCATGATATTTTTCGACTAGTTAATATCTTCAATGTAATAATTAATCATTAGTAACTATATAATAATGTGCTGATATCTATAGTTCTATCGTAGGTATGTTTGTATGATAGTGTAGTGCAGCTATCTCCTCTCAGAATACGACAATCTGGAATTAACTTGCTATTAAAACGGCTAATTATACCTATAAAGTAATGATTTTCGGACTTTTTCCTGTACATATGCTATGTGACCTTTCTTCTTATCAAATATAAAGGGGTTAGGTCGACGACTTGGTCCCATTGCTACCCGCGCCTTGAAAAAGTTGCATTGCTGCCCGCGTTCGTATTTGTTTCATAATAATATGTGTGTAGATGATAATCCCAATTCTTGGATTTTTCGCCATAAGTACTATTTGGAATGAAAGTTACAGGCTTTTAATGATGTATTAAGCAATACTTCTCTGCAGGCCAAAATTGTGGATAATTCAAAATCAATTTTCAAATATTTTAGACTAAACGTTGGAACTCTACTTTTTATCAATTCAAACAGTCTCTTGTGCGTATTTGTTTTTCTATTTGGTAATAATACATATATAACCGGACGCACATTCATGTAATTTTTTGTGCTTTTCAAATCGACGTGAAGAATGTAAAGTTGATCTGATCGAAAAGATTAGAACAACTTTTTAATGTTCCGTAACCTTCTAATGCTGTTTAAATTTGTTGTTTACCCCAAGCACTTTCAACCAACTCAATCAAAACCATAATTTGTGACGTTAAATTGTCGTTTTGTCAGAGACTAAATAATAAATTCTGGAAGCAGCAAATTTATATATTAAGTAAACTAATAACAACAGAGGAATCTGTCTCTCCCACCGTGCTGTGAAACTAAATCGGTTTCCTGTTCGAATATAATTAATTGACCCCTATTGGGGTTTATTATTTGGTACATTTATTAAATTGTCTATAGGTTTATAAGAATTATTATATATGCATTGTAATACCTAATTATGAATTCAAATTAATTATGAGGGTAATAAAGTTCGCGGGCAGAAATGCCACCAACATTAATAGACATAAAGTTTTTTGGACAGCAATGCCACAATTTCAGGTAAAATATATTCGCGGGCAGCAATGGGACATCCCCAGGTCAACGGGGCTGGTCCTATGCAGGTTTTTATTATCAGTTACCTAGTGAATCAACAGAAAAAATAAATTAAAAAAATAATAACCCGAAAAAAAAAATATTATTTTGTAATTTTCGAAACTTTTGCATGTACGTTGAGAGGTACTGAATAGTCGGTTAGTATGTTTTTTTTAACAAAGCTTTCAATAAATATATATATATATATATTGAAACTGGTCCCTTCACTAAGTTTTATCAAAATTAGATACAACTCAAACAAAGTTTCAGTAAAACGCCAAATACAAAATGACTTTCTGTCTTAATGTTTACAGTTTACACATTTTTATCGTGGAAGAGATTAAAACTTTTTTAGGCAGCCACTTAATATTCATTAGTATCGACTCTGCATTTTTATAACTAGAATGTTAATAAAATTTAGCGACTTGGAATTTTGAAAAGGCTGCGTTTTACGCTCGAGTTGCCCAAAGTTTGAAGAGATTTCAAGTAAGAAAATGTAATTCCGTAAACTTTATTAGTACCATAATTAAAATCTCTTCCTCTTTTCACTCTGTGAAAATTAAATATAAAACTAAACTTTTGGAAGATGTTTTATCGCTCTCAAGTCGCATTCATTTACCGAGAGAAGTTATTACATTATTTAGCAATAGAAAAGTTTCTGGAAAAAAAAATGGTTCTCTTGACGACTATACGGAAAATCCCACATATGTTACGTTATTACACTCGGGTCAGTTTAGGAAGGCAAAGTGCTTCTACAATATTATTCGATTACGTAAGAGCTGCTTTACAATGAAATGGCTAAGATTTTGTTTGAACAAGGTTCTATATTCGAGTTTAATGTCCGTGGTTCAGAATGGAACCTGTTTTGATTCGCTATGAATCGTCCTGGACTGCAACTTAATGAAGTCCAGGTATTTGTGTTGAATTTTTAGATTGAAGTAAGTCGTTTAAATTAAAGTCTTTAAGCAGGTTTTTTATACATATATTTACACTTTATATACGGATAATACTGGTACCGGGAAGCGTTGCGCCACGATTGAGTTGTCGTTTGGATATTGAGTAATTGATTAGATTTGTTTGTTGATATAAGTTGAATATAGTTGATAGGTAGATAGTTTGATGTGAATTGATATTGCTTGTTCTTTTGATCTTATTTTAGAAAAAGGTTATTTATAGATTGTAGATTAAGTTGGAAAGGGATGGAGGTGTGGTTAAATTTGATGAGAACAATGATGATGGGTGTTACAAGTGAGGAAGGTGGGTCTTGAAACTTTTTGTAGCATATTGGTTTATGGTTATAAATATGACAGAAATTAGGTACAAATTGACAGACGTTATTATTAGGGGGTTGACAGTTACAGCCAGAAAAAATATTGGAATTTATGGTAGTGCAATTAGGAAAGGATTCGAAACTAAATTGACAAAGGAAAGAAACTGGTAATAAATGAAGAAAAGAGCTAAAAATCAGAATTTAAAAATCAGCGTGAAGACATTATGCATATTGCATTGATAATAAATCAGTTGGTGGTCCAAGGGACCCAACAGAATCCTTCTCTATGATTTTCCAGTCTCAGCCAAACCGCAGCGAAGGATTCCACGCCCTCGCTGCCTTCCCTGAGGAAAGTAACCTAACCTAACCTAACCTAACTAAATAGTTGAAGAAACATTGGATAATTGACTCAGTCCGCGAACATACTAAAGAAGAGGAGTAAATCTTGAACCACGGTCCTCTTCAAAAAACTACTTTACCTACCACGAAAACCTAACCTAACCTTTTCCGTTAATTCCTCGGTGTTCCTCAAGGGATTCAGTCACGTTTAAAAGGTGAACATTGCTCAAAAATAACACAAAAGTAATTTTGAAATTATTCTTCATGTTCGACACTTGTAATGTATTATACAACAACCCATTTTCGTCAATCCTAGCCTCATGGACGGCGTACATTACCAATAGAATAAAAGGACAATTCATTGACCGGAGTATATTCTGCTCTTTGTATTCGGAATAAATATTTGAATTAATTAATGTGACGAGGAATTTACCAATATATAAAATAATAAAGTTGCGAGCTTAAAACTAAACCTGTAGGAGCAGCTGTTTTCGAACTTGAGATATTAGCTAACACATCTTTTGCATTGGGTTTTGAACTCAAATACTACACTTTTACCCCCAAAAAAGATTATATTGAATCGTATGGTGCTCTAAGGTCGTGCACCCAATTTTATAGCCTATGCCGATCCTAACTCGAACTCTAAAGTGAATGTTTTATGAAAAATAAACGTACATCCAAAAATTTTGCAAAAACTTAAAACAAATCGTGAGGTGTTGTATAATTTTATTTTTGAAGTAGTGCATTATTTTCGGAAAATGTGACACTACAACTACAACCGTCAAGGACATAATTCATAGATAACTTAACCTTGTTTCTACTGTTGTTATAGTATACAATATCCTCATGAAAACAACTGTGACGTAATAATTACTACTGTTCTTGTGTGCCAATGTTTAAAGTTAATTATCTATATACATATGTATATGTAAATATTCTATGGTCGCTAAACTAACTAGGTATTGCGTAAAATCAGCGACGATTTTGCGAATATTTCGCGAACATGCATTATGTACCAACCTATTTTTGAGCGTTAGTTTATGCAACGTGCCGCATAACTTCATCAACTGTTAAAGAAACAAACGATGTTTATTGCTAGAGGTATAAAACGCTAGGGAAACCAAGGCTCTATTTTCGGAATATCTGATTCATTTACCGCACATTAATATATGTAAGTACATAAGCATGTTTAACATTTAATAGGTACGCAGAGTAATTGAGAAATTTTCAAAATTATTAAACATTAACAAAACGCGAGTATATTTCATGGGATGTCGTAGCTTGTGTAAGAAAATTTTATATTAAGATATTACTTTTTATTCGTTTTCATATACATGTTTTAAATTTTATACCCTGGTTTTAGTTTCATTTTACTTCTTAATTAAAAATAGAACTTTATGTAAAATCACTCACACGTCCGTGCGTCTAACTGTTTGTTACAGTCGTTTCTCTTAAAAATTATTGAACTGATCGTGGAAATTTGTTGTAGTACTCTTACCAGATTTTCCAATTACGTATTAAATTCAAAACTATAAGAAAAAATTGAAGGGACAAGTCGCATAACTTAAAATATAAAAATGATCAAAAATATATATTTAAAGACAAAAAGGAAAGAAATTGGATGCAATTTGATATGGCCCTTCCGTTATAAAATTTTGTAGGTGTGGGAAATTTGGATTATTTTTTTTTTTAAACTACATGTCGATATCGGTAACACGTTCTTGAATTTTGTAAATATAAACGCCTTTAAAATTAGACCGGAAATTGCAAAAATAAACTTAAAAAAAAAGTTAAATAACCTTAAATTTTAGTAGTTCGAAAAGGAAAAAACGAAACATTTATCACATCGTGTTTATATTTTTACACTTCTGACCAAGGTATCTGTAGATATGTCTAAGAATTTCTGATCTAAGAACAATTAATATTTTTAAGAAGTAAGAGTTTTTGCGGGATTAAAATGTAATTACTTATTTAATTTGAGGGATACAAAATACAGTTTTGGAGCCGTTGAGACGTGGACAGAATATAAAACTACTTCAAGAAAATCATTGAAAACTTTGTCTCGACCACTTTTATTTATTTTTTGTTGTTTTTATTTTAGAATTTTTGACGTTTTGGTTGTTGTACCATTTTAAATTGCTATTATTACTGATAAAGTCATATGAATTTAATGCTTTTAAAATAAACATTTTTCCCTATGTGAAAAAATGGCAATCTTTCACAAAAACACAACTTATTCTGTAATTATGTTATTTATGTTGTGTAAGAAATTGATAAAAATTAAAAAAGAACAACCATGAAAACTTAAGCTATTTTTGGTGCAATTTTTGTGAAACTGCATGATTAATTCATTGAAAAATTGAAAATAAAAAACAGAAAGTTTCACTAATAATTTAATCGATACCCGACAAACTTGTCTCGGCCGATTCGGCCATTAACGAGAGTATGCAGTGATTACTAAAGTCTAAACTAGTCGTATTGCATTATATACATTACGATTTGGAAAAGAGTAGGGATGAATTGTAAGTAAATAGTTCTGTTTGATTGTTAACCAAATTCACTTTATTTTCCAAGGATTTTTTAATTTCTAAGTTCTCCAAAAGTGACAAATTTCTAGATTTTGGAACATTTGTATGTAGAATTTTAAAATTAGATAGAGATTAAAAAATCCTTGGAAAATAAAGCGAATTTGGTTAACAATCAAACAGAACTATTTACTTACAATTCACCCCTACTCTTTTACAAATCGTAATGTATATAATGCAATACGACTAGTTTAGACTTTAGTAATCACTGTATACTTTCGTTAATGGCCGAATCGGCCGAAACAAATTTGTCGGGTATCGATTAAATTATTAGTGAAACTTTCTGTTTTTTATTTTCAATTTTTGAATCAACCATGAAAACGTATTTGGGGTGGTAGTGACAATTCAAACAACACATCATAAAACATTCCCTTTATTTCAACACATGCCCCTGATGCACTAAACCATCAGAAATACGAACAAAAAAATAATAACAAAGCAGCTGTAATCGTAGGCGAACAGTAGCTTTATCTTACCACTGAAACAAGAAATTTCTTTAGGAAAACATCATGCATCCCATATTTTAAATAAATTTTCAAAATGTAAGTAAAATGAGTATTAAAGAGGACAATCAGTTATTAGCAATTTCTAAAAAATTATCTAATTAAAAGCAATCTAGCGATTAGCAAATACCATTTATGTATAAAAATAGGTAAATAACACAAAACTAATTTAGAATTCAGATTCGGACTAAAGGGCCGTGGTCTAAACGAACGGTTAGTCCCACACTGCGGCTGACATGACCAGTGTTACTGTGATGACAACGTGGTCGAAGGTTATACCCAGAGACGTGATTATAACTAGACTGCGCCTTTCGTTTATAAATTGATACAATTTGGGTAGGCAACACATTTTGCGAATTATGGGACAGAAACGCGAGAATTATTAAGAACGCTCATAACATCACTCAGAAAGTTTGAGGCAGTTGAAGTGTTAAGTGTAGTTATTTCAAATAAATGTTGTGCGACACTATTTTTCTTGTACATAAGGTTTTGTGAACACTTTTATGAAGTATTTTTTTTTAAAGTAATATAAAACTGGTTTAATATTAGAAAAATATGGTTCCATATTGTTGTGCATACGGTTACCGTGAAAAGAGTTTTAATTTCATTTTTCCACTTCATTTCATGTGTAAGTACAATTTAAACATAAGACACACTGATACATTTGTAATTTCTTCGAAGCTTTCTTAAGGATCCTGAATTTAAGAAACAATGGTTGAACGCAATAAGGCGTGAAAGTTTTACACCGTCAAAATATTCAGTTGTATGTTGTTTACAGCAAACATTTCAATGATAATGACTTTAAAATCCGGGGGAAAAAGAAAATTAAAGCAAAATGCTATACCTAGCGTTTTTTATTTTTCTCAGCATTTAATTAAAAAAGCAGTACCTTGACGCAACAAACGTACTATAGTATTTTGTCACAGGAGCAAAACTAAGCAATTAATTAACTAATATTAAGATAAACAGTTAATTTAATTTTGTTCTAAAATCCATACTTCTTTTATTCTCATGATTAACATACTATTTTGCTAACTTTCCCAACAGAGTACACTTAACGAACGACTTCACATACCTTAGATTTTTTTACTAACATAAACTTACCAAACATATTTTATCAAATTTAATATTACCAACTATTATTTAAACTATAACATCAGACTTTGTAAAATACATGTAAATAGTAGTACCGTTAATATATATCATTTTAATCACAGTCATCACATCTTTTTTATCAACTTCATACACCAATCATTCACACAACGAGAAATCTACTTGCGTTACTAATTAACTTTATTTTCACTTATAGCACATATATTATTGTAAACAACAGTGTTATTCTTTTTTTAAAGAAGTTTAATTATGTTTTCAATATACTTGGTTTGTATGTTAAATTCTATTGTAAATGATTTTCAATCTTTAAAGTCCGTAAATTTCCGTTTAGCGCATGGGAAACTTAAATATGTATCCCCGAATGTGCATTGTTGGTTGCATACCCAAATTACATCATTTTCTAGTACAGAGAATATTGCTTACGCTCGGTCCATATTATAATCACGTCTCTCTCTAGTTATACCTCAAAGTCTTGGCAGCGATTGAGTCGCTCACGTTAACACTACCGATGTCAGTCGCAATTGCAGACGAAACGTTAGGACTAACCACGGCCCTTTAGCTTGAATCTGAATTCTGCAATGGATTCCGGCCGTGAAAGTCTATTATGTTCTTATAAATCCAATTTGTTTAAATGCATAAAAGTTTCCCACATTACACTAAACTCAAATAAAATATTAATATTTTAATAAAATTGCGGAATTTAAAATTGACACTGCAAATACAAAAAAAAAACTAATTATCACCAATTAATTGGTGTATTTACCGTTAATATTTATTTTTCTAAGTAAATTGGAAACGTATGTTTAGTTTAGATAAAAGAGATAATTAATATTAATAATCTGAATCCATTTGGCGAACTTGTTGAAAATAAATACATTACTTATAAGTATACATATAAATAAACAAGTAGCAAAACATTACGATACAATTAATTTTTATTTATATAAACTGAATTAACAGGACAAATAAAAATGTTTGTTCCATAAGTATCTTTAAATAAACATTATTGCTTTGTTTTTCCAACTTTTATTTCTGCTAGTGACCACATTTGTACGTTTTTATAAATAGAATATGTAGTTTATAATTCAAAATATTTTTCTGATTCCATTTTTATTTAATTCAGTTTTCCAGAAACAACTTTGTTTAATTAATTTTCTGACAATTTATTTTCAAATGAAATGTTCAATTTCAAGATTTATTAAAATCCCATACGGTTATGCATAAATTTTACAGATCGTCGCATTACGTTACAATAGAAATCAGAAATTTTGAATTTAGTATTGGTGTGTTATGTATCATTTTCAACATTTATCATGCTCAAACTTCTGCAGCTATTATCCACTAAAATAAAATGTTAACATTTTATCAGAAATTTCAAAATGACAACCCTGCAGATATCTTACACGACTGGCAAAGAAAGATTGATATTTCTATAAAAACGACTTTATTTGCCTACTTGTTCCATTGACCCAGGATATAAGTAAAAAAAAGTAAACTGACTATGATTTAAACGTTTGTTCTAATAATGCAAATTATCTAATGTGCATAAACGAACTAAAAATACTGAATATAGATATTAGTAAAACATTCCAAAACATTTGGGATTACTATGTATTATATTTTGCTGCAAGTTCATTGCAATAATTATAATAAAAAATAATCATGAATCGTCTGAGTGGTAAACGATTGTGATGAAATAAAAAACAAATGTTACTTCAAATTGAGCACTACATTTTTTCTAAAAACTACATCCAAATTAGGCAGGTAGTTTTTAAATGGTGCATAGCCAAACGGATAAACAAACAAAATTTCTAAAAATGATATTAATGCATTGTATCACTCTTATTGTCTTTATTCGTTTATTTATTTTTTTTGCAAAAGTTTTCAATGTACTTGAACATAGTTATTTTCGAGATATCTTTTACGGCTAAAATAAAATCTTGCATCGAAATTGTCCTTGCACATCAAAATTTTGAAAAATATTAACCCCAAAATCCAAAGAATGCAAATTTGTAAAGTATCTGATATCTATAAGACATGGTCAAATTTGCATGATTTGGATTTTGGGATTAATATAATTCAAAATTTTCAAGTGCAAGGGCAATTATGAATCAAGAGTGGGACTCTTGGATATGACATCTTTGGTATTAATTTTTTTAATGTTTAGGAGAAAATAAAAAAACACGTAGTTTTCACAAAATTAGTGTAATTACACTAACTTAGGCTTCTTCAGAAGTAATACAATTAACATAACCAAGCTATGTGGCTTATATAGTTATGGATTAGGGCAGGGGGTAAATGAAAAGATTAAGTAGTGGTGAGTTGTTCAGATCTACTTGATCGTTCAGAAGACTATTTGTATTTTTATATTTGTTAATTTCTAAGAATTCTAATAAGGACAATCGAAAGTTTTTATTTTCTATATGAAGAATACCAAAATTATCATTAAAGGTATATTTTTCCTCAATAAGATGTGTATCATAAATAACTATCACTTATTTAAATAACCTCTCAGAAATATTAGGAAAATACTTAACTAAAAATAACCTAAAAATCACATGCAATACACCAAATACATTAGGCAAACATATAAAAAACAATAAAGATGAATTTAGTGAAGATGACCTGTCAGGAGTTTATAAACTAACGCCTGTAATTATTTTTATATTGGTCAAACTGGACGTATTTTTAAAAAAAGACTAACTGACCATGAAAGGTCGTATAAAAATAATAAATTAAGTTCAAAACTATTGAAGAACAATGTACCTTTAATGATAATTTTGAAATTCTTCATATAGAAAATAAAAACTTTCGATTGTACTTACTAAAATCCCAATTTTATGGAAACTATGTGTTTTATTATATTATCCTTAACATTTAAAGCAAGCCAGTGTAGAGAGAATTAATCATACTCATTTTTTTATCCATGTTGACCTGTGTAACTGATATACTAAAAAACATTCATATAAACCAGCCAATTAACCACTGATCCGAAATTGAAATGTATCCAAAAGCAGCTTAATCGATGTTTAAATAAGCAATTGCTAATTTTTTGCATAAGTACCCCGGAGGTCATTAGAAACATGACAATAATTTTTATAAACACCATTTAAGGCATGCATTTAGAATTACAATAACTGATGAAAATTTTGTTGTTTCTTCTATAAATCGTTCAAATACTCAAAAAGCAAAGGAAAAATAGTAAAAGTCGTTTTGTAATTTCAAATTATCTCAAAAAATCAGTTTACAAAAACAAACGAGAAGGTTACAAAACTTTGTGATTAAATAGGTAATCAGAAGGTAGATTTTAAGATTTATTTAATCACAAATTCTGCAATATACTTTTAGTATCTATTGTGCTCCTATCTTTTGACAATGGCGTAATTGCCGAAACGGTATCGTTAAGTTTTAAACAATAAATTGTGAAACAAAATATCAAGTGTGTTTTATTCGACTTATTATTAAATCTATTGTTATTATTCTAGTTCAATAGAAACTACTCAAAAACTGCCAAAAACCAATGCTTCTTCAAATTTTGCAAGAAGGTCTGACCATATACCATACTACAATAGGTGATATAATGTTAGGTATTTTGTACCTACGTGCTGTTATTTTATTGATTTGTTTCGATTCAAATGCCATCCGTGCCTATACGATAGATAACATGAGAACGGTATAAGATTCATTCCTTTTATGCATTTTCACGAAATCGAAATTGCGTGGCAGGCCAAAATAAACTTCACATTTCACTGCCACTATAAATAGAGATGAACGGGCGAAAACAATTTATTGTTTCCAATTTCCAACTTATCTATTGTGTCTCGTCTGAATACAGAGTATAAAGAACGATTATGAGTGGGTAATTCAAATAAGTCAGTAAGTTCACTTTTTTGGCTGGCATGCTTACCAGAATTCGTTACGTGGCCCGTTTACACGTTTTTGGCATAGCCATTCACATTTATAAAATAATTGACATTTGTTCTACTTAGTTAGAGAGCGATTTTAAAACAGTCGAAAGCGTAATAAATTCTTTTATCATTTGTCACATACACTTTTCAGACGATAATAAAACAAATCAGGAAATAATAGGTGAAATAAATAAAAACACAAAATTAGTATATTCACACTTTACAATTGTTACGCCTAACGTAGGCTTCTTCAGAAGTAATAACAAAGTATTATTATTTCTGATATACCAATTTTGTGTAAATTTTGTGTTTTTTTTTCACCTATTATTTGAAGTGAGTTTCCATCAAGTAAACGTAGAAAGAATAGATCATACAAATCAGGGAGTGAAAAAAAAGAGGGGTAGTCATTAACGACATAATGGAGTATGAACATAGGTATCACGTCAGAATTTTAAAATATTGTAATCCCAAAAGTCAATTTTTGGCGTTTTTGATAGGACTACAGCGTGAAATAAGAGGGTAAATAACCAAAAGAGTAGTGACATCCAAAGTAAATTTTGTCGCTGAATTAAAATCTGGAAATATAGTGTCCCCAGCACATCAAGATTTTGAAATATTTTAATAATTGAAGGAATTAAAATCACTTTTAAATGTTTCAGAATATTTTATTGTAAACTCTACAATATAGTTTCGACATAACAATGTCTTTCTCAAGAGTAACAGATTTACTAAATTTCAGGACATACTTATCGTCTACATATTTAGTAAATCTGTTACTCTTAAGAAAGACATTGTTATGTTGAAAAACTATATTGTAGAGTTTACAATAAAATATTTTGAAACATTTAAAGGTAATTTTAATTCCTTCAATTATTAAAATAATGTTTCACAAGGATCCGACTAGTTTAACAATTGATTATATATTTGAAATATTTTATATCCAAAATCCAACTATTGCAATTTTGTCGTTTTTGAATTAGAGATTAGAGTATTCCGATATTTCAATATTATTAGGACATTTCTGGTGCCGGATTCGCTTTACCTTGGAAAAATACATCGAAAATGATTACCTTCGTTGTCTTTTCTGTTTTTAACCCGCCTATAGCAGTGCACACTTCTTCCAGTGTCGTCTTTTTTTTTAGAACACGACTGTAAAGAATTAAAAGAAATAGTAATCATTTTCGATGTATTCTTCGAAGGCATTTTCGAGAAATCCTAGTTTATTTCCAATTTTTAAATTACGATATATCGAAATCGAAAATATGCTGAGGCAATTCTGAGCCCAGATTCTAATTTAACGACAAATAATACCTCGGAAATGGCTAATCTATTGGTGGTTTTCCCATTTTATTTTACTACTTTTAGTAATGCTCACAAAAGACCCAAAAAAGTTTTTAGAGTTTTGGATATCTCAAAATCAACACGTGATGTGACAATTCTGAGGAATCAACGTCACCAAGTAGGTGAGAAATTATATCTCTGCTCTTAGCTTCCTATATAATTAAAGCATTTCTTGTTGTTAAAAATTTAAAATGTCTCGAGGTGAAGATGTTTCTGAAGAAATAAGTATTAGAAAGTAATTTAGTTTCAATCGAAAAGAAAATCTGATATAAAATCGCCAATAACTTGTTAACGTGTTTTCTATTGATTAGTTAAACTTTACTTGGAAATGTTATAAGTTATTAAACAGTTTTCATGTTATTATAAAATTGTTATGATATTCATAAAAGTTTCCTTTAACATATACTGGTTCGAACATATGTCTATACGATTTTTTTTATAAATCTGTATACTCAAACATGTAAACATTGTATTTCAAAAATGTAGCAAAAATACAATTTCCTTATTTTAAAAATTATTAAACATAATAATTAATGCCCGTCATTTCGTCCCCGCAAACGTAAGGGTTCACTACAACCACTCAATTCGCATATCATCTGATAGGGTAAGCCCATTGCTATACAATGTACCAATTAAGTGTTAGTGCGAGTTGTGCCAACACCTCCTTTACAAAGCCCGACAACCAAAGTATGACGTCAGTCAGTTCAGGCCGACGTGAGATACCGATATTTAAGCGATACCTTCACATGCTAGTAAAGACATCGCGGATCGGAATAAAAATGAAAAATGTAGCTTTTGAAATTATGTTTTAACCTCCAAATCATGTAAAAAATTGAATTAGTTAGAAGTATATAAATGCAAATTTATACAGGCGCATATACATTCGAATCGACGTGTAAATGTAAAATTAAATGAAAACCTATTTAAGAATCTTTTGGAATTAAATACATGATGTGGTTACTGCTGTTTGTTCTTTTAATATGACTTAATTTGGATACACTATTTTTACTTCGATTTATTAACTAACGTAGCCAATTTTCTGTTTTTCTTTTCGATAAGTTTTAAACGAGAACTCTCAAACGTTTTATTATTAACAGACTTACAATAATTGTTAAGAGTCATGTTAATTACAATGAAAACTATTTTTTCCCAAACGTCAACCAAATAATGTTGGGTATATGGATTTCCGTTTTACCCTTTGGGTACGGAACCCTAAAAACAATAGTTTGTTAGGATTGCTTGCATTTTGATAAACTATGCTTAGTTGAGCAGGATTCACAAAATGTGATACAGCCTTCTTATTGATACTATTACTATCAGTTGTATCAGCAATAACAGAAAAACCAAAACCAATTTGTTCAAGACCTGTGACTATAATTTTAATTATTTCAAATAATGGTTTTGCGGTTAATTTGTGTACTGGAAGAATATGCACTACGTCTTTATATTTTGATATAATACATTCAATCATAAAAGTATGAGCAGTTGTAGACAAATTTGACTGATTTGAGGACATTCCAATGAAATTTTCACGAGAAAATTGAGTACTTTTACTTAAATATGATGGAGATCCGGGCAAAATGAAAGGAACTGCATTTTCTTTCAATGTTGGATTTTTCAAATCAACTGTTAAAATCTTACCTGTTTTCCAATCAACTTTTGAAATAGTGTAAACAATATCGGTTACCTGGAAGTGAAAATGGCAGACGACAGAATGCTCAGATATTATAAAATTTTCTCGGTATATTGCACTTAACCACCTTTTACGAAGATCTTCAGCTTTGGGAAACTCGAAGACATGAACTTTAGTCTTATTTGCTTTATAGTTGCTGCTGCAATTTGGGACACAACACTTGTTCACCATGCTCGATGTTATAATTATTACAATAAACGATACACTGAAAATATTCCCAGAGTCTCAGTGTGATAACTAAACATTTCAAAATTGCACAATAATTTTAATTTGTACCAGCTTCGATTTTGCTAATACTTTCCGTGTTGTAAAAAAGGTTTAAGTAGCTCTCAAACAAATAAACATTTTCGATACCGTATTTTCCGCCAGCGCCGTCTCGCGCTCTATCGAATGTAAAATAATCGGCCTTTTTATGCAACGTCATACGTATTCTAATAATTGTTCGTGAGGCTTTTATATTGGCGGTGTTGGTTATACCCGAATTAGATAAGTATTTTTGGGTGATGGGTTCACAAACACAAAATTCCAAAAAAGCAGTTTTATTAAGCGGTTAGTTAAATTAAGAAACCACATAATGAATGTTTTAGCATGTCAGTAAGTAATAATACCTCGTCATCGATGTCGTCGAAGGCGGTATCTATACGAGCTCCGCGTGAATCGAAAAGTTGTCTACCGGAAATAGCTTTTTCTGCACGACGCCGAAAATCGTTTATGTCGTCATCAGCAAAGGCTCTTTCGTGGCGATCGAGAATATCATGAGGAATGGATGTCTGCCTTGGAGGTGGCGACAGTGGTCTTCCGGAATATTTTCGGTCGAGCCTGTCCAATGCCGGCTTGTATAGGCTCTCGCCCATGTTGTAATTGACATCATAAAGGCGCGTTCGAGGTCTGCTCAGAATCGTTCTTTTCGACATTTTCTGAAAATTGAATTGCTTTAAAAAAATACAAAATGTACATGTTAGTTTACATAATTCTAAAAAGTGTCAAAAAACCATACTGCAAATAACAGGGTCGCAGTCTTCTATGGACTTCTTAGACTACCCCAACAATACATATGTCTAACAAGGCTTGTCTCTTAAACACTCAAGCAAATATGAAATAGGTTGAAACTGCTTTTGTTTAGCATTTTTTTGTTTAATAAATTGACATTTTTAATTAAGAATAAGTGTTAAAAACAATTACTTTAAAAATTATATTTAGCCTGCCTTAAATGTTTCATTCGTTTGTATTCCCCTAACCCATTTTGTAACACAGTTGTTTTACGTAGATGTAGTTTGATACAACACCAGTTAACAATGTGTATGTTTTGAAAACGTGCCACTTATTTTTGTTAATGACATGTTTTTCTAATAAGTTTCCAATGAGTTCTGACTGTCCATTTTTATAGTTCTTTCGAATGCTTAAAGTAGTAAAAATAACAAAAAAAGTCTTATTAGGATTTTCCATTTGTTTTCATTTTAATTTGTAATAGTGTGTTCGCCAAATTGTTTGAAATGAAAGCAGACTGTAAAAAATGTTCAAATATATACTTTGATATTAACTAATAAGGATTGTTCGGTCGAATAATTATGAAACATATTTTTCAAAAATATATGAGACAAAGAAAAAGATGTTTTTATTAAAACCTTTGAAACATAAAAACGGATCTTTTTCTTTGTCTTATACACTTTGATATTGTCAATTTCAAAAAGTTCTGTTACAAACTGTGTCGATTTCGGGAGATGCGATTTATTTAATATAGTTTTATTTAAAATACATATGCAAAATGCAAAATAAAGTTCCTATTTTTATTTTATGCGCCGTTTTCTAAATATTGATGTCAATTTTTTTGCATAAGTGTTATCCTACTTTCTATTCTTCAAGTTGAGTTATCCCCTCAGTGTTCTTATAAGTGGAAGCCAAAATCCTGATTGGATAACACGATATTTCACTCGATCCCGGTGGAATCATAACTATCACTGACTAAAACTTTTTAATGTAATTTTTTTTTAAATTACTTGAACTGCTGTCGCTACATACAACATTATTAATTAATACAAACAAGAAAGACCGTCTAAAATATTGTAGTATATTCAGTGGCTACTCGTGCCTTTGAAAATAGGTGAAAGCTGTAAAAAACTAAACTTAGAATTAGGTACAGTATGCCCTCGAATATCCCTCAGAATATGTGCCAGGGAATGTTTAAAACAAAATGAATATTTCGAGTTAAGCGTAGGTATACTAATAAATGTCCCCGAACGAACAATACATGCTACCATTACACGATACTGCGATACATATAGTAAGCTGCGATACAAAGAGTATGCAGGTGCAGTGGATTGGTCAACCCGCCGCGATCTCTTCCCTATTAGGAGACGGGCAAGAAGCGCTAGACCTAAAGATTTTCCGCTGACGTCAGCGTTCTCATGGTAACCCGCTCGCAATAGCAGAGGTGCGATGGCCACGCGCCTAGCTCTTTACCTGGGCATTTATTACGTATACTAAGGCCATTGCAAGAGCTATTTAAAACATGAGAAAACGGTCTAACTAGATACAATAATTTTAAGTACCTTTTTACCCCGTCTTTTTTTCATTTATTGTATAACAAGAAATAATTGTAACAGAAATTACATTTATTTTGTGAAAGAAGTAAATCTCGATATCTCGATACTATTCAGGAAATAGGTAAAGATATTGATAACCTACTTCACCTAAATAGCGATCACTGACACATAATTACTCTTATCTTAGAAATCAAATGTGTATTTGTTTTATTTGTAGCACATAAATTGATCATTGTATTTCGGTGCTCTTTTTTCCTAAAGGTCTGTATCTCCGCGAACTATTCCAGTTACAGTTAATCGAAATATGTACGGTGAAAACAGTTATAACATCAAAGAGAGTAAACGAGAACCAATGATTTAATTTACAGATTTGTATTATGAAAACAAAATTTTTCCTTCGATTTTTAAATAATTCAAGTTTGAGTTTATAAATGAATTTGACATAACATTTGCGTTGTATAGATTAAAAATAGATAAAATATCGATGATATTAATACACAAAATCGTATTTAACCAACCCTGTGCATATACATAATTCTCGCAAACGACATTAACATAACAGATTTATACTTGGCGAAAAAAATAACAAGTTTCGATGCCAAATATAACAGGTGAATGGTCGTCTTTACACAAAGAATATTGGTTAAAAATTGAATACATTTACAAAAAGAATACGTAGGTCGTAAGAAATAAATCAAAAATTGTTAGTGGGTTTTTACATCATTAGTGACGTGCAGTGAAGTCAAGTTTGAGTTATGAATGGAAATACATAGTAAAATTAAACAAAAATAAAAATTAGACCAAGTGTAATCAAAATTACTTAGCTAAAGTTCTGAGAATAATTAATTCAAATAGAAACGTTGATATGATACTGCACAAGAAATATTTTCGTTTTTGATTCTGTGTAAAAAAGGTTTAATTATTTATTGTAATGATTAAAAAAATACCTTTGGTAATTTTGAACTGTTTTATCTGTCATAGGAAAAAGACATTTCGAGTAATGTAAATAAGTTAATTTTTTTATTTCTTTAGACTTTGTTACCAACATCATTAATTTTTTATTTTCTTTTGTTCTTTAGTTTTATGTCACTATTTATAAGTATTGATTACATACAATCTCAGTCTTTTTCAATTACCTACCGTATTTATGCAAATAACATCTATCTACACGTGGTACATTTTTAATTAAATTTTAGATAAAATTTTTTTTGTTTTTCCATTAAAATCAAAAGAAATTATTTTTTGGTACCTATATATTTTACAATTGCAGAATTTGATCTTTAATTACAATAATAATACAAACTTACTCTCAACATTTTAATGTATTTATCTTTTATTGTATTAAAAAAAAAAACAGAAAAATCGCACTGGGACCTACTTTTTTTATTTGTTTGGTCTATTTTAATATTTCCAGTATAATGTGTTAACACACTTAAGTAAAAATACCTGACAAAATTTAATTGTGGATTCCAAATGAGAAGTAAAGTAAATAAACAAGTTTAAGAAGGCCTACCATATTTCAATCAAAATTAAATAAATGTGTTCATAAACAATTATGGAAATATTATAAGCATACCTTTGTTTACTAAACGTTATTCGAAAAATACATATTGGAAAATGAGGATTAATTTTTTATTTTACAATAAAATAAATGTTCATATTTTTTTCGTTAATGCAGTTAAATTTTTGCTATTGTTATTGATACCTTTATGAATTTTAAATTAGTGTGATCTACACTTCATTTCTGTTACCACCACGCGATTATTAAACATTATTAATAGTTATTACATAAAATTGTAGTCTTTTTGAAGTATAATATTAATTTGAATATTATATTTACGCTTAGTACATTTTTTTATTCAAAATTCAATGTATTTTTTCATTTTTCTAACGTTTAAAATTTTCAAAATTAGAAAACAAATAAATCGATACCAAGTACCAAGTATTTATAATTTATATTGTTTTGTTTTTCAGAGATTCGTCACACTTTTTTTTTGTTTCGTAGATCTATCTTAACAATTCCAGAACAATGTGTTAGCACACTTAAATAAAAATACCTGACAAATTTTAATTGCCGACTCCCAAATCTAAAGTTAAAGTTAGAACAACATTTGCTTGGACCACTAACTATTATTAGTCAACGGGTTGTAGATCATGCCCGGGAAGATGTGTGCCGATGGTGTTGCATTACATGCGGCACAAATCCGCTTCGAAAATGCCACATATAAACATTTACATTGAAAAAATAATAATAAACTCATACATCCTGATCGAACTATCCTTTCGCATTAAAAAAAAATATTATGTTACTCGCATCTCCCTAACTAAAAACGTTTTTTACTTCAAAACCACACGTTATAGGTCGCGCCTTCTTGTAGGAATTTTCTTGTCGCTGTTCACAAATAAGTAGGTCAAAAAACAACAAAAGGAACGTTAAGGTTTATTTTCATGGTGTAACAGATCTTTTTTGTGTTATTTCTGTGGATAATGGACTCACCAGGAATTTAAGTTTTTCGCCTCAATCTACCACACTCCGCGCGCACTTGAATCGAAATAAACTCACTCGCAGCGCTCATTTTTCTCTCCCACCTTTATCTCCCACTCATAATTATTTTTATTTTCTGGTTTTGTATTTCCATCACGACGAATAATAGATACAAATGTACAAGGGATTACCCCTGCCTTTCTATGTAAATAACGTTTTTTAATTTAACGTCATAAAGTTTTCATAATTATCAATTTATCTTTATTTTTGCAAAGCGTATATTGGAACCTGTAGTTTTTAAACTAATTTTGAAATTAAGCGCCGATTTACTTGATAAATATTGTTTTCCATTAATATTTTTAAAAATGAACGGTTTCTCTTTCGTTATCCCTTTTATAAATCGTTAAAATAATTCCTACATAGTAACACATGCCAAAAAAAAAATTTAGATTTAACTCTCCCCCTCCTCATTTTTTAACTACCTTACTCATTTTATTGAAATTATTCAAATTTTACATTAATAAAGCTAAAATTATCTATATTGCAGTTGAGTTCAATAATGAATCAATCTATATTTCATTTGAGTTCACTGGTTATTCCAATATGTGACGTTCAGCAACGTCACAAATGTGCTGTTTAAGGAAAGCTTCGTCAAAAAAGTTGTAAAGGCTGTACGTCCTTAATATTTCTTATAGCTGACATGCCTAGCTATTTTTGACAGAAAATGACATTAACTGTAATTTACCCCAATGAAATAATTTTGATCAATTTAAAGTATCATGGCCGCTGTTGTCTGTCATTCTTGTTAAAAAAATATCGTGTTGTGCTTGATACTTTTTAATTTTAAAAACTTGACGTTTTGCTGTGCAATTGCAATCATATTTATTAATTAAAATTTTAAGACAATGGAAATAGAGTAAGTTTACTAAACTGTTGCAAGTTGTCGTCCTGTTCAAACTAACCTTATTTTTATATTTTTAGGTCGTCAGGAGGCAGTGATTCTGTAGAAATCGTTCAGAAAGTCGATAAAGAAGATGTTCCTATTAAAAAGAAGCATAAAAAGGAACACAAACATAAACATAAAAAACATTCCTCCGAAAAAATGAAAAAACACAAAAAGCATAAAAAGCACAAACACAAACATAATGAAGATGTAGCTGATAACAAAGCTGACAATGATCGGTATACACCAGAACTTTCCCCCAAAGCTAATCAAATATCTAGTTTTAATAGTAATTATATCTCTAATGGTAAATCTTATTCAGGCACAGATGAAATTGAAACTATGTTAGAGACGGATGCTGATGAAGTGGCCAGTTATGTAGCTGCAGGCTTATCCACAACACATTCCCTAGAAGTCATATCCTCAGAAACAGAAACAGTGGAACCAGAAGCAGAGTGTGATAGTGATGCTATTGATATTTCTGTAATTGAGGCAGACATGGATCTTGAAGAACTGATGAGACAGAAAGAACTTTTACAAGCAGAAATTGCCAAGGCTGGTCATACAGTAGTTTTATCACCCACTGCCAATAAAATTGATGATGTTATTCTTGTTGATGACTCTAGTGATGAATCGCCTAGAGAACAGAACCATATCAAACGTTCTAAAAGTAGAGAAAGGAGAGTTGTAATTAAGAAAAGACCTAATGATCATAATCATGAAGAAATCTATAAAAGAATAAGAACTGCCAGTAAGGACAGAAGCTATAGGGAAAGATTGATCAAGGAGAGCCATCAAAAAGCTAGAGATAGAGAACAAGAGCATAAATCATTAGAGCGTCATTCAATTATTACTCGTCAAAGACATCATGCAGAAAATAATAGAAGGTCCAAGGGCCGATCTAGAGATCGGGACATCCGAAAATCAAATGACACAAAAACTTCTAGGGATTATGATCACCGTAGAAACAGGGATAGAAGGTCTCATGAAATTGATTTGAGAAGATCATATGACAGGGACACTAGGAGGTCACGTGAAAGGAATGACATTCATTATCGTAGATCCCACGATCGAAGTGGAAGAAAATCGAGAGACCGCGATGTTTCACGATCAAGAGTTCGAGATCGATCTCTAGATAGAGATAGAAGGAGGGACAGATCCAGAGATGGACGGCGTAGTCCTAGGGATAAAAGACGTTCCGATAAGGACAAAAATAATTGGAGGGATAAGAGAGAGAAGACTGACAAGTTCAAGGATTCTTTGAGTGAAGGTTTACGAAGAGAAGTGAGTACTGACGAAGACGTGGAACTGGATATTGACATAAAAGATGAAGAAGATGAGCAGGAGATTATTGAAAGAAGGAGGAAAGATCGTGAAGCTTTATTGCAGGTAATATTACTTGTAGGAAATTACAATAACACTACAACAATACACAACAAAAATTACACTGTATTTTCAGAAAATTGCTATAAATCGTTTATTTAAAATAAACATTAAATATAAATGAATTTACACATGTGTGTAGTTTTATAATAATGTATGATTCATTTCTATGTAATGATTGTCATTACTTTGTTTTCTGTAGAGATTGAAAGCCAAATCGGATAATGAAAGTGACCAAAATGATGTTCAAATAGTACCTGTTGAAGCTGAGAAAGACCAGGAGGAAAAATTAACTTCACACAAGATTGAAGAAGAGTCTAGTAAAGACAATATGGAAATTGAACCATCCTTAACTCCTCCACTTTTACCAAACATGAAAAGTAGTATACAAAACAAATCAGAAGTTCAAAATGAAAAGAAACAAGAAAATAAAGAGAATGTATTTAAAAAAGAACAATGGGATATTTTTGCTGATGACAAGGACATTTTTAAGGGCAAATATGATGTAACATTTTTTAAGTTTTATTTACATATATTTTTATTTTTAACACTTACCTATTTCTGTTTCAGTCCCCAAGTAATATAACACACAAAGGCAGTGCTTATGATAATCCCTCTCTGACTGATAACTGGGATGATACAGAAGGTTATTACAGGGTACGAATAGGAGAAAATTTAGATAATAGATACACTGTTTATGGTCATACTGGACAGGGTGTTTTCAGTAGTGTCGTTAGAGCCAGAGATCAAGCAAGGGGCAGTCAGGATGTAGCTGTTAAAATAATTAGAAATAACGAAATTATGTAAGTATGATTATTATGTGGTTAACAAAAAAAATATTCCAAATACGAATTTTGGTATCTAAATTTCATTAAATCCTTTTTGTTAATTATTTGTTAATAATTATATTAGAAAATCGTTGTAGGCACAAAACTGGTCTTAAAGAACTCGAAGTATTAAAAAAATTAAACGACACAGATGCCGAAGATAGGTTCCATTGTCTAAGGTTATTTAGACATTTTTTCCACAAACAACATCTGTGTTTGGTGTTTGAACCCTTGTCTATGAATCTTAGAGAAGTGCTTAAAAAATACGGTAAAAACGTTGGTTTACATATAAAAGCTGTCAGAAGTTATACGCAGCAGTTACTACTAGCGTTAAAACTGCTTAAGAAATCAGGTGTCTTACATGCTGGTAAGTGTTATTTTTTTTTTTTAGGCGTGATACTTATCGACAGTTTTTTACAATCTACTATTACATTACTTTTCGAAAAAATATGCATAACCTGTTTGTAATTCTTTTTTCGTAATTAACTTTTAAATTTCCCAATTATCAAAAAACATTTCTTTTAATTTAAAATTAGGTTTAGCTACAAAATTGGGCAAATGTAAATAATTTGACGAAATTGGGTTTATTTAATAACATTTCCTAAGGGAAAGACATTCTCAAGATAAACTGCCATATTAAATTAATAAACGGCTTTTAATTCGTCAGTTTACTTTGATGAAAAATTATGCCTGTCGCAAAGTTTTTTATCACTCAAAAATATTTTGTAGTGCAAATAAAAAGTTATAGTACTTGTTTTTTATTGTAAAATGTATATTTATAATTAATTATTACTATTATTTGTTTACATCTTGGTTTTTATTTGCATATAATAAAATATGTCATTTTTTTAAGACATCAAACCGGACAATATCTTAGTAAATGAAAGCAAGTTAGTGTTAAAATTATGCGATTTTGGTTCGGCCTCATACATAACCGATAACGAGATAACGCCCTACCTTGTCTCAAGATTTTACCGAGCTCCTGAGATAATTTTGGGAATAGCGTACGACTACGCCATAGATATGTGGTCTGCCGCATGCACCGTTTACGAGTTGTACACTGGCCGTATTCTTTTCTCTGGGAAATCAAACAACCAAATGTTAAAATTTTTCATGGACCTAAAGGGGAAGTTTCCAAACAAAGTGATTCGAAAAGGGGCCTTTCGTGAACAACATTTCGATGCAAATTGTAACTTTTTATACCATGAAATCGACAAAGTCACTGAGCGGGTGAGTAAATGATAGTTTTTTTCATTAGGATGTCCCTCTCTCAATAATTTATTTTATAAATCACTACTATTACATTTTCTTCAAAAATATAATAATTGAATAGACTCGACCTTAACTTGATGAAAATCCATTATCACCATAAAAACAAGACTTAAGATTTTCACAAATTTATTAAAACAAGTAACAATTGTTTCACCAAACATTGGCTTCCTCAGACTTGAGTACTTACTACTCAGTAGTAAATTTGTGAAAATTTTAAGTCTTGTTTTTATGGTAGAATAAAGATGTTGTTTTTCAGAACGAAATAAATATATATGTATATACATATATACACATTTATAAAAAGATCCTTTTATTGTTTAAATCAACACACATGTTTCATCTTGTGTTCTAAATTTGTTCAGAGTAGATTGAAAATCAAATAGTATTGTAAATAGATATAATTGTGAAATTTTCTTTCAAAGATTTGTTCGATTCCCCACCATTGTAATTAACAAAGTAAATCTTTTCATTGTTCTTTAGCATTATATTTATTTTTCGTTTAATCTTTAGAGTTACATTATTTTAAAAACTCTTCTTGTAAAGTAACGACTAATTGGATATATAAAACGAATCACCTGCTACTAAAATTGAATTTTTTATTGTTTTAGTAAGAATTTTGTTTGTATTTAGGAAAAAATCGTAGTGATGTCGGTGGTGAAAGCGACAAGAGATTTACAATCTGAATTAGTTGCCGGTCAAGCTTTACCATCTGATCAGCTACGCAAGGTATCCCAGCTCAAAGACTTCTTGGATAAGGCGTTGGCAGTCGATCCCGTAAAAAGGATCAGTCTTAATAATGCCTTAACGCACCCTTTTATACAGGACAAGATTTGAGACTCGGTTTAGAGGTAAAAACAAAAATTGGGGCTGTCGAAGAATTTGATTCTATACATAGAATACATAAAAAGCCTCTCAATTAGTTACTAATTAAAAAAAAATCAGCGTGTATATTCATTTAATTTTAATTAACTCAACGTTTATAGCGATGAGATGAAATACTGTTAAGGAATACTTATAGTTTTTTAATGCTGTGTATATTTTTATTGTGGTTCATTAGTTCAAATAAAACCATTCGATAGTTCAATTTGTCTGGTAAATTTTAAATAACTTGAAAAACGGAATACAAAAGTTTTTTTTGCAAAATAAAGTAAGTTATGAAATGTTTCCCAATTCATAACGAGCTTTTGTATTCAGTTTATTCTGTATTTATGTATTTGATCTTGATTTTATGAAAAGATTTTTGTTACAGAGAACACCGGAGGTGTCTTGAAAAAGAAGCTATATGGTGAAACACTCTGAGAAAGGTACTTTTGAAAAGGGGTTTTTAATGAGTACACTCATTAGCCAAAAAATATATTTTATAGGTGATTAAAATAAAGTTATATTTCATTAATTAACTTATAAATAAACAAAATTTTATTTTAATCACTCGTTTTAAATAGACAACCAATGCTTTTTTTTATTAATTTGCTTATTTAATAAAACAACGTATGTTTTAACTTACTATATAAATTTTTCAAGCATTGTTTATTGTCAAAGTATTTTGCTATTTTTTCAGCTGACTTTTTTTGTGAAGGTTTAAGAAATTAATTTGTGTTGTTCTTTCAATTTTAGTCACGTAAATAAGAAGAGAAGACTACAGTGATTTTGATGGCACAAAAAGGCTAACTAAGGTTTAGAAAGAGTAGTTTGGAAAAAAGAACCCTTTGAAAGTGGTTGTTAAGGTAAGTATAATTTTAAAAGTGTAAATTATGATCTTTTTATTATTTTAGGCTCACATTTAGGAACTTTGTGAGATGTTTATAAGTCTGTCGACAAGGCGGCCTTAATGCCTTAATACGTTATTCTTGCTTATTTTGAGAACAAGGAATCATTTGGAAAATAATGAATTTAATTTTTCGTTTAAATAAATTGTAAATTTCGTTCAAAAAAATAAGTATACAACAACTGACTTAAGTAAAAATGATCACTTACAATTGCATAAAAGAATACTCTTCAGAGAGATATTTTCAAGTAGCTGTTTAGTTTTAGGTTTTAGTGAAACCGTTATAACTCGCGTTAGCCAATTATTTCAAAGACAATTTAACGTAGAACCTTAAAATTTTCCTCTCAATAATATTAAAGGAGGGAGTTCAAAAAATAAAAGTAAGATATCTTAAAGTTCGCGTTATTTGGCGTGCACCCACCTAGCAAGTTACTTCTGTCTAGTCTTTATAGTGACATGTTTATTTGAAATTGAAATAATAGCAGATATATATATTGTGGCAGCCACTAATTCTTATGAAGAAATTTGTCGACCCATTTAATCTTTCGAAAAATAGTTTTATTCCCTGAAGTGGCTACCATAAAAATATGTACTCTGCCATCCTCTTCTATATATGCATGTCACATTTCTATTTGATCAGTTTTTTTTCGAATTTTATTATATTGAATTAAACAAGAAAAATAATTACATATTTATTATTACTTGTCAACGTCCATGTTATTTAAACAACAAAATTTAGAGTATAATAATTTTTTTTAAGTACTATTAAAGAAATACTTCAAAAGGTAATAAAAAGCCTCATATTGGTATTATCAATAAAGCGTATAAAAAATTTAATAATTATGGCCTGTAACTATTACAATAATTATTATGGGATCAGTTTAAGAAATGAAATACACATTTGAGTTATAGACCTTTGCTAAAGAGATCACAAAAATAGACACTAATTATGTTAATTAAATTAATTAGAAAACAATTAAAGAAATATTTCTTAAACAAGCCTCTTCCACGACATTTGGATACTATATTCATTATGTATCTTCTTTGGATAGATTTTTAAAATAATATCACAATATTTTAGAACATAATAGAAGCCTTGACAATGTTTTAATTTTTTTTTTATAATAATATAATATTTAAGTCTCAAGTCCTGAGATATTTGTATTCTACTATTTTTGTTTCAAGTACTCTGTACTCTTTAATCCCGTGGTTGTGGGTAATATTGTACGATTTTTTGTGATATTTCATCAGCTAAATCACTAGAGCCTGCACATAACATTCTGCGTGACATACGGTCAATAGGCCCCCCTACTGGGTCCACAACAACTCCACCAGCTTCTTTAATAATCAATTCCCCTGCTGCAATGTCCCATATGTGAATACCAAATTCAAAGTAAGCATCAGCAGCCCCCATTGCTACCATTGCCATATTTAATGCACATGAACCCAATGATCTAGTCCTAAATTTTTTAATTGTGTTATTAAATTGTATAAATAGTAGACTTGGCAGCTACTTTAGTTATTCCATTATAGTATCATTAAATAAACAACACTTTGTCTTACGTAACTTACCCATGTACTTGTGGCAAGAGAATCTTCTGATTTTCCAATATAATCTTTAACTTCTCAGAATCACGACTAGTACCATTTTCTAACATAACAAGTGAATTGGCAAGGTTCTTCTGTTGTGAAACCTTAATCTGTTTTCCATTCAAAAATGCCCCTTCACCTTTTCTAGCAGTAAAGAGTTGTTCTAACATAGGATTGTAAATTATTCCTATTTCGGGTTGTCGGTCGATAAAAAGAGCAATGGATATGCACGAATGTGGAAATCCATGGACAAAATTCATAGTACCATCCACAGGATCTATTATCCATGTTGGATTTTCAGTCAAGTTGCATTTCTCACCTGACGAAACCGACTCTTCGCCGATAAATTGATGTTCAGGAAACGCTTGTTTCAAACCATCAATTAATAATTTTTCTACTTCCTGATCAGTTTCAGTCACCAAATCAATTTCACATGTTTTTGTCTCAACAACTTTGTTAAGTTGCGAAATTCTCTCTCTAATTAACTAAAATTTTAATTAAGTTAACCAAAACACGTCTTCTTGTTTTTCCCTACATTATTAATTACCTTTCCTGCTTGTTTTGTTAAATTTAAAACAGTGTTATAAAAAGGGGCGCTAGACGACATCTTCAAAGTTTGGTTATAAAAACACCCGAGTAGTTCACTTGCCTTTAAATTAATGTACCTGCATAGCATCGAGTTATTGATTTTAGAAAATTTCGAGAACCTTCTACTTATCTTTATCATATGTTATCTAATTTAATTATTAAAAAAGTTGCATAATTGCAAGTTCTTTTTAAGTTTTATGGTCTTGATGTTATCAACAGCATTGTTAACTGTTTTGATAATTGGTAAATAATGACAAAACGAGTAGACAAAAAAAAATTAGGTATGTATCATCCATATTTTCTTAGATTTTTTACGATATAACTAAAAATCACACCTATTTATTTTTGATAGTAATTGTAGGGTAATTCTAAGTAGATTCTATGCTGTTAGTTCATATATACAAAGTTAGTAGGTCAAATATAATACTTCTTATTCAGGAACATATACACAAAGGTTCTAACCGTCACACCGGGAAGAGCTACGAACAAATCCGAATGGCAAAGAAAGGGTCGAATAAAATTAAAAAAGGAGGATGTATCTGTGTTATTTGATGGATTATGTCAGGTTATAGTTGCCATGGACTTTTTTTTATTCTTTTTGGTAGGTAACGTCCTTTTTTGACCATAGTTTTTAATTAAATTCGGCATTCGATAATATTCGCGGCTCCTCCAAGTATAACGGCTAGACTTTTATATGATAATGTGGTTAACGCCTGCGTGCCAATATCACAGTAAAATGGCCGATCATCAGATGTTCATGGGTAAGAAACTAAAAATTTTCGTGGATTAAAATTTTTGCTCGAAATCATGCAATTATCAAAATTCTAAATAATAATATTACTGATTACAATGTGCATATTAGTTTCGCCAATTCATGTTTTATTAGTGTTATCAATATTAAGTAACACTAGCACATGTTCACCACCCGATTTTCCAAATTATTCTAAAAAAAAGTTACAAGTATGTCCTCAAGCTTATAGTGCAGGTACTCGTGAATTAACCTCTTGAAAGGTTTTCGCGAGAAAACATTATTCTAAAAAAAAATTAAATTGCTGTTGCTATCAAAGTTGTTAAGACTATAATTAGTCTCGAAGTCCCCATTTTAGGTGCTTCTTAATATTCTTAGAAGAAAAAACCTCCATTTTATCAGATTTGGCTTATTTAATCAAATAAAAACAATATTTTGACGTGAATTAAAACTCAGATTTTAATACAGGATATGGTGGTTACAAAGTTGCAATAAGTTAGTTTACATATGGACTCTGTTCTTTTCCCGCTGTATTGTAATGTCTAAACCATTACGACAATAATAGAGTGACATTAGGAAGGAGCTGCGATTTTATGGTGAAAATGGGACTCTATCCAACGTGGTCTACAGTGAATTGAATGGAAAGGTAGGCTGGCTGAATTTCTGGTGGTCATTTGTTATATTAGAGTATTGTCAGTTTTCGAATTGTTTTATCTTGAAACGTTAAGGTTAATTAGGAGTTTGTTTAAAGTATTGAAATTACATTTGGATATTGTCTAATTTAAAGTAGTTGTGTAATCCATATTTTATTGTCTTCTAGCAATCAATTGGAAGTTTGCACATCACAAAAAGGATGATATAAATATATGTAATTATTTGATGACACAAACATCCAAAAAAATTCTAAACTTCATATGCCTTTTTATCCCCTGAAAGTGTGGACAATGAAAACAATATGACGAATTGGTAACTTCATGGGTGCAACAACAAAAAAGGTAAGAAATAACTTTGAAAAGCTCAAGGCTTTAATGTGAAACAAAACAATCATTAGTAATAATTGTGTTATGAGCTTGTTCAGTAAGAATTAAGTGAGAGTGATAGGTAGATGATAGCCTTTTTGTAAATTTTGGAGTAATTGATGTAATAAATTAAAGTTGAAGGCCTGGCCTGCCATTCACAACTTAATTTGCGTTTCATTTTTGACCTTTTTATTTTAATAATTCTAAATTTTGTTATTATCAACTTAAATATGAAAAAGGTTTAAATGTAATTGAATTACAGATGAGGTGAAGTCTTCTTGACCAACACCGTCCTAAACACCAAGGAAGGACATCATCGTCAGCAGATGATGTTAGTTAACACTTAATCTACCTCTTCATTGGAAATATCTTTAATCAAGAATAACGGTATGTTTGTTTTTATAATAACAAAAAGGTTAGAGAAACAATTCGTAACTCCTTTTAGATACAATTCATTCACAAGATTTATATTGTTTTGGGTATATTGTAAAGAATGGATTAATTAAAGGTCAATTTAGAATGTTAGTTTGGTCCTTTGTTGTTTTAAACACTTTTTTGCAGCCAATTACGGTGAGAATACATGCCATGATATTTATATAATATTTATAATATATATATATATATTTTTTGGCATGTTCAGGGAAAGGGGTTTGAAATTATTTTAACATTCTGTTATGCACACACTTTTTTAACTAGAGAGGCTAAATACGCTGTATCCAAATACTGTTTCATAAAATTTCATTTTACAGGAACATTATAAAAACTGTGAATGTATGGACCATAGATCAAATCAGTTCTCTTTCACTCCAGGATGTAGAGCTGTCTGAAGGTAGTATAAAAGGGCGTTTCTTCCACTGGAAACAGTCAATGTGTTGCTGTTGCTAAGGGAAGGATTCATGACAATGAATTGGTAAGTAGCAACATTAATTAATGTTAATAGATGTAAAATTTTCATTAAATTTTCGCAGAAATCTCAATTTCTTAGAGACATTTATTAATTACATACTTTCAATATATAGATAGATAGATAGTTGATTGACCAAAACGTTACATATTTCAGTGCAACTTATTGTTAGATACTTATTTAGTATGAGAAGCAGAAGATTAGGGGAAAAGAGGAAACGTAATTTTATTCAATTTTTAATTTTGAACATTAATGTTTACTTATTAATGGTACATTGTGTATTAATTATTTGTCTTTCACCTCTCTATGTTCGCACCACGTCAACACTAAAATTTTACTATTTTACTTGCCTTTATACGCGTTTTTATTTTAGTTCATATCTTGCTTATTTAAATAGTGTATTTAATTAGTTTCTTGTCTATTTCTACAGATTGGCCATCAAATGAGAAAGAATTGAATTGACGTTAATTTTTATTCTACCTGGACTTAGTTTCCTGTTGCCGTTTTCACCTCGTAACCATGTGCAGATAATTTTGGAGTGATGAGTGAGAACACTTGGATATTTATTTGGACACCACCGAAACAAACTGTCTGCAGTGGCATCATTGGATTTAGTTTACATTCCGCACTTTTAAAAATTACAACGTTACATTCCACAGTTAATTAAGGTGAGAATACATGATATTACTAATATTAATTACTCGTTATTAATCTGTTACCACCGTATCTGTTTCAGGTCGCCGTTGGAGAAGACAAAGAAGACCGTAGTTAGAATGTCTCTTTATTTTATTTTGCACGTATTCAGTTCATTTTATTTGAATTCATATTTAATTTTGCATGCTATTTAGTTAAATTCATCTTTTAGTATGCATGGTTTTAGCTCATTTAGTTGAATTCATCTTTTATTTTGCATGTAATGTAGCTTATTTTATTTTGCATGTTATTTAGATCATTTTATTTGAATTCTTTTTTATTTTGCATGTTTTTATTTTTATGTATTTTGCATGTCTCTTGCTTACCTCTTCGCTTTACTTACTGCACATTCTCGCTATTCCGCTTCGCATTTACACTACGTCTTCTACATGATTCAACGTTTCGTTATCGTGTTCAATTCTCTTCTCAGCTTTGTGGGCCTAGGGAGGGCCTCCCCGAACGAATCCCCTTAGCCTTAGCTTTTTAGTTGTTCTTTTAAGGTACCTTAGGTACCTTAACGCGAGTCTACCCTAACGTTACTTCATTTCAGACGGGGTACAGTGGGTTATCTGGAATAGGAGGAATAGCCGACTGCCCAGCTTATTTTGTCGAAATCTGTCCGATCTTTTCTACCAATCTATTAGTCTTTGTCGTTAGTCCTGCTAATGCTCTATTCGCTTTCAGATAATATGGTATTTCTTAAGAAGAATGAAGACATCGTATTTCTTTCTTTTTGTTGTATTTCATTTGTATTCTTGTCTTTCTCTTACAGGTATTTTGTTGTTTTTATTTTATAAACTGTTATATTAATTAATCGTAATTTAAACTCATAATTTACTTTTCCAAATTCAGTTTTTGCCATATTTGTTCAAACCAAGTACAATTTTATTAGTAATATTAATCATTAGAAGTAATTTGGGTGGATAGGGTGGCTATAAGGGGTGATGCGGAGGCCACAGAGTGTTAGGGGGCCTTTTTGTCCCCAAAATAGTATTCAAATATTAATATAACAGCTTATGAACTATATATTGTACATAATTTTGTCTTTCTCTTACAGGTATTTTATTCGTTTTACTTTTTAAACAATATATTGTGCATAATTTTGTTGTAATTATAATGAAATCTTGTTGCAATGTATTTATTCTTGTTTGATAACACTATGGTAACACGTATATGATTAAATAGTGTAAATAAATGATTTGTTCTGAATAAATAGGTGTATAAGAAAATGTATGTTTTTGCATAGCAATTAGATGATGTATTGTAAAGTTATTTAAAATACATATATTTGTTCTACTTTATGTACATTACTGATCTAATTAATAAATAAATTAAAATTATGGCTTATATTTGTTCTACTTCATGTCTATTACTGATCTAGTTAATAAATAAATCAAAATTGTGGCTTTTTTACTTGGTAAAGTAGAGTAACGTAAAGTAAATTACTTTTTGTTTTGAACACCATCGATCCGAATAATAAATTATTTTTCGAAATATAATTCCTTGGACTTATGCTCTCCTGATACAAATGATGAAAATTTCAGTTTATATTCATATACGAGGTCTAATCAACAAATACTTTGACAAAGAAACGAAAACCGAATTTTGTTTGTCAAACTACTTGTTGACCAGACCTCGTATGTTAACAAAATTAAAAATTTTCTAAATTTGTATCAGGAGAGCATAAGTTGCTTTAGATTAATTATCGAATTTAAATTGAACATCTTATATATCGTTATGTTAAAAATTTCGAACGAGCAATAAGTCAGCAATTTTATCAATAAACTTCATTTAATGCCTTCTTTTTTTAAATACTTTATTGAATTTAATGCCTTGGTTAATGAGAAAACAAATCAATTTCTAATCTTAACATATTTAATAAAAATCACTCTTAAGAAAATACAATTATTTAATCATGTTTATATTTACATAAAACTATTAACAGATTAATTGAGTTATTTAATACAAAATATATTGGATACAATTCAGCTTGATTTACAAACAATACACAGGTAGTATAATTAATTTCAATACATCTTTATTACAAACTGACAAGAGTTTATTACAATTAAATGCGATAACTACTTACGTTTTATGCTTTATAAGCTGTTATATTAATATTTGAATACTATTTTGGGGACAAAAAGGCCCCCTAACACTCTGTGGCCTCCGCATCACCCCTTATAGCCACCCTATCCACCCAAATTACTTCTAATGATTAATATTACTAATAAAATTGTACTTGGTTTGAACAAATATGGCAAAAACTGAATTTGGAAAAGTAAATTATGAGTTTAAATTACGATTAATTAATATAACAGTTTATAAAATAAAAACAACAAAATACCTGTAAGAGAAAGACAAGAATACAAATGAAATACAACAAAAAGAAAGAAATACGATGTCTTCATTCTTCTTAAGAAATACCATATTATCTGAAAGCGAATAGAGCATTAGCAGGACTAACGACAAAGACTAATAGATTGGTAGAAAAGATCGGACAGATTTCGACAAAATAAGCTGGGCAGTCGGCTATTCCTCCTATTCCAGATAACCCACTGTACCCCGTCTGAAATGAAGTAACGTTAGGGTAGACTCGCGTTAAGGTACCTAAGGTACCTTAAAAGAACAACTAAAAAGCTAAGGCTAAGGGGATTCGTTCGGGGAGGCCCTCCCTAGGCCCACAAAGCTGAGAAGAGAATTGAACACGATAACGAAACGTTGAATCATGTAGAAGACGTAGTGTAAATGCGAAGCGGAATAGCGAGAATGTGCAGTAAGCAAAGCGAAGAGGTAAGCAAGAGACATGCAAAATACATAAAAATAAAAACATGCAAAATAAAAAAGAATTCAAATAAAATGATCTAAATAACATGCAAAATAAAATAAGCTACATTACATGCAAAATAAAAGATGAATTCAACTAAATGAGCTAAAACCATGCATACTAAAAGATGAATTTAACTAAATAGCATGCAAAATTAAATATGAATTCAAATAAAATGAACTGAATACGTGCAAAATAAAATAAAGAGACATTCTAACTACGGTCTTCTTTGTCTTCTCCAACGGCGACCTGAAACAGATACGGTGGTAACAGATTAATAACGAGTAATTAATATTAGTAATATCATGTATTCTCACCTTAATTAACTGTGGAATGTAACGTTGTAATTTTTAAAAGTGCGGAATGTAAACTAAATCCAATGATGCCACTGCAGACAGTTTGTTTCGGTGGTGTCCAAATAAATATCCAAGTGTTCTCACTCATCACTCCAAAATTATCTGCACATGGTTACGAGGTGAAAACGGCAACAGGAAACTAAGTCCAGGTAGAATAAAAATTAACGTCAATTCAATTCTTTCTCATTTGATGGCCAATCTGTAGAAATAGACAAGAAACTAATTAAATACACTATTTAAATAAGCAAGATATGAACTAAAATAAAAACGCGTATAAAGGCAAGTAAAATAGTAAAATTTTAGTGTTGACGTGGTGCGAACATAGAGAGGTGAAAGACAAATAATTAATACACAATGTACCATTAATAAGTAAACATTAATGTTCAAAATTAAAAATTGAATAAAATTACGTTTCCTCTTTTCCCCTAATCTTCTGCTTCTCATACTAAATAAGTATCTAACAATAAGTTGCACTGAAATATGTAACGTTTTGGTCAATCAACTATCTATCTATCTATATATTGAAAGTATGTAATTAATAAATGTCTCTAAGAAATTGAGATTTCTGCGAAAATTTAATGAAAATTTTACATCTATTAACATTAATTAATGTTGCTACTTACCAATTCATTGTCATGAATCCTTCCCTTAGCAACAGCAACACATTGACTGTTTCCAGTGGAAGAAACGCCCTTTTATACTACCTTCAGACAGCTCTACATCCTGGAGTGAAAGAGAACTGATTTGATCTATGGTCCATACATTCACAGTTTTTATAATGTTCCTGTAAAATGAAATTTTATGAAACAGTATTTGGATACAGCGTATTTAGCCTCTCTAGTTAAAAAAGTGTGTGCATAACAGAATGTTAAAATAATTTCAAACCCCTTTCCCTGAACATGCCAAAAAATATATATATATATATTATAAATATTATATAAATATCATGGCATGTATTCTCACCGTAATTGGCTGCAAAAAAGTGTTTAAAACAACAAAGGACCAAACTAACATTCTAAATTGACCTTTAATTAATCCATTCTTTACAATATACCCAAAACAATATAAATCTTGTGAATGAATTGTATCTAAAAGGAGTTACGAATTGTTTCTCTAACCTTTTTGTTATTATAAAAACAAACATACCGTTATTCTTGATTAAAGATATTTCCAATGAAGAAGTAGATTAAGTGTTAACTAACATGATCTGCTGATGATGATGTCCTTCCTTGGTGTTTAGGACGGTGTTGGTCAAGAAGACTTCACCTCATCTGTAATTCAATTACATTTAAACCTTTTACATATTTAAGTTGATAATAACAAAATTTAGAATTATTAAAATAAAAAGGTCAAAAATAAAACGCAAATTAAGTTGTGAATGGCAGGCCAGGCCTTCAACTTTAATTTATTACATCAATTACTCCAAAATTTACAAAAAGGCTATCATCTACCTATCACTCTCACTTAATTCTTACTGAACAAGCTCATAACACAATTATTACTAATGATTGTTTAGTTTCACATTAAAGCCTTGAGCTTTTCAAAGTTATTTCTTACCTTCTTTGTTGTTGCACCCATGAAGTTACCAATTCGTCATATTGTTTTCATTGTCCACACTTTCAGGGGATAAAAAGGCATATGAAGTTTAGAATTTTTTTGGATGTATGTGTCATCAAATAATTACATATATTTATATTATCCTTTTTGTGATGTGCAAACTTCCAATTGATTGCTAGAAGACAATAAAATATGGATTACACAACTACTTTAAATTAGACAATATCCAAACGTAATTTCAATACTTTAAACAAACTCCTAATTAACCTTAACCTTCAAAGTAAAATTAAACACAAGATATTTTAAAAATAAATGAAGATAAAAAAATTGATTGCAACTTCTCTAATATAACGCAATTATTAGTATTCACTCGTTTCAATATAAAACAATTCGAAAACTGACGATACTCTAATATAACAAATGACCACCAGAAATTCAGCCAGCCTACCTTTCCTTTCAATTCACTGTAGACCACGTTGGATAAAAAGTCCCATTTTCACCATAAAATCGCAGCTCCTTCTTAATGTCACTCTATTATTGTCGTAATGGTTCAGACATTATAATACAACAGGAAAAGAACAGAGTCCATATGTACGCCAACTTATTGCAACTTTGTGACTACCTTATCCTGTACAAAAATCTGAAAGTCTTAATTCATGTCAAAATATCGTTTTGTTTGATAAAATATGACAAATCTGATAAAATCGACGTTTTTCTATTAAGAAAATTAAGAAGCACCCGGGTTATGATCTCCGAGAAAGTTGCCGGTAAAGACAGCATACACATAATAATCAGGAATATTTATCCATGACATTTCGTTAATTGAACGACACCAAACACAATTCTATCAACGATTGTTTTATTTCTTATCTACATACGAAATTGAAGCCATTGAAACACTTCGCTTGTCGGCCATTTTCATTTGTAAAATGACGCCACATGACGCAGTCGCGTAAACCACAGACAACTGTAGTGTTATTTCAACCGATTAATTTTTGTTTTTGTTTTCTAGGAAGAGGGAGAATCTTCAAGACACCCAACTGTACAATGTCGAATTAGTTCCCTGTCTTTCTTTTATATTACCATTCTTATCTTATTACAAAGGGCATGCATGCAGTTGTTTGTATAAAACAAACATAGGTTACGAATAGTGCAAAACATTTTAAACAGTTTTATGTGTTTACTAATATAAAACTTCCTGCCTTTAAATATCTCATTATATACAGGATGTATACGAGTTGACAGAAAAGGTTAAAGTTTATGTAAAATTATGAATTATACAGAAATATACAGTTTTCTGTTAAATGTCTGAGAAAATTTAAAAATTATTTAAATTTATTGTTAATTAACGTAGTTTTGCTTTTTTAATTGAACAATAGGCATGTATTACAAGAATTTAATTGTACCTAAAATAGGGATTTTGAAAATATCCACAATGTTGATAGCAATAGTATTACTATTTTAGTTTTTTTTTTAGAACTAAATAATTTTCTTGTGAAAATCATAAAATTTGTTTTTCATAAAAACTAAATGATAAATAAGAATAATATATAATAATAAATAAGACACTAAGAATTTGTTGTCTCATTTATCAAAAGCTTAGCCACTTTACAATTAATTTAACCAAACCGTTATTACACATTTGTTTCAAGATGAAAAACTACTTGAAATCAAATGACACATTAATAAATCTTAAATTGATGAAACTTTAAGGTAATATGTGCCAAAATAATTATACTGGTAACAATAAATATTTGTAAACTCCACGTTGTATGTCTTAATTTAACATAAAATGAATGACTTCCAGAAACAATTGCATAAGTAATTCAATAACTTGACTGTGAAAACAATTCATTAATTCAATGTGTCCTACCTTTTGTTCCAATCTGTTTCTGCCAAGTTGGTCCTTATTTTCATAACATCATTACTAACTCTAAACTTCGCTACAATATCGTCGAAATGACTCAAATATTGTAAAATAACAATATCTCCATCTCAAAAAAGGCGAGTCCAAACCCATACAATAAATAAATCATAATTACCTTTTCTCTGCAAAACTTACGAAAATATTTTAATATGTATAAAAACATCCAAACCTTTGTAATAAAAGCTTTTCTGAACAATAAATTAGAAAAACCGGGTGATTAAGGCAACAAAAAATACTAAAAAGAAATAAATTTCATTAAGTGCATAATTAAGCAAACTTTTACCAAAAAATCTTTTATTTTTCTCCCTTACATAGCAAAATTAAGACTGATAAGACCACTGAATTTCGCAATTGACAGTTCTTGTCGGCCATTTTCATTTGCAATTAACGCAGGCGCGCCAACTACAGTTAACAAGAGAAAAAAAACAGTAGCGTTCATACATACTTACGATTAGTTTTAAATATATACATCTTTAATAAATTAAAAACTGAAAAACACTTCATATTTAATCTACACAAGAAATCTCTATGTTCAGAAATTTTCTAAACAATCTCATAATTTTATGACATTCTCTTTAATAAATTCATAATATAATAAGAATACCTATTATTTGATATTTCGCTAATAACGGCAAGCATATAAAAGATATAATTTTTAGTGTAGATTTTAATTTTGCATCCAACTATTCAATAAAATCAGTTTATCACTACTTGAAATTAAAGTTATTTCCACTTTTAATACTTATACTAATCGTAAGAAAGAATTACTCTACCAAAATAAAAAGGATTAAGAAAACTGGAAATAAAGAACATAGGATAACAAAAACACAAGAACAGAATAAATAATCACAATTGTCAGTATTTTTATGTGAAATTACATTATTTCATTTATTGTATTAATTATTTTAAAGCATCAAAAAATATGGGCAATATTAGCGCGTCTGTACACTCTCTTGCAATTGGATGTAACATAATATTTTTAGTATAACTAGGCACTTTAAAATATTTTCTACCTACTCAGCATATCTAATGAACGATTAGTGGAAAATATTGATATAAAAATGTATATCGTAGATGCGATGCAAAAGACCTTATATATATTTATATATATACATTAAAAATTGCTTAAAACTGACAGGATAAATAACAGATGCTTAATAAAACTTTGTCAAAAAGACAACTAAAATTACTTTACAAATATAATTCCAATTTTCTAATCCTTATCAAAGTTCATCCCTATAGCTACAATTTATATGTATACTCATGAAAAAATTAATATTAATAATAATAATAATTGTAATAAAATACAAACAAAATGAAACTTAAATGGCAATTAACATCGAACTTAAAAGAAAACAGATGCTCACAAAAATTTGGCTGTGTAACAACGAATGAGCGATTTTGCCAATAATTTTTATTGTTTTATAATTACTATCTCAGTAAAATGAAATTTTACTGAATGCGCGTTATATATTAAATAACAGAAAATGTGACCGTGACTTAGTGTCAGCACCAATCTGCCATATATGTAAACTCTCTAAAGAAAGCTTGTTCTTGCTCAGTTAAAAGCCTGGGATCTTTTGGAGGTGTCAGCTGAGGTTTTTCTGAAGTAAATTCTTCATCGAAATTACTTACATCCTCTAAATGATTCTAAAATATCAAACAAACAAATTACCTTTCATATTTATATTGTTCACAAAAAAATAAGAAAAAAAGTTTTTCCGAATTCAAAAAGCTTCTTTTCAAATATTTACAGTAATACTCACCACTGTTGGTACGAATGGTGGTTTAACCTTACGATGAAGTAGATCTTCCCACCCAATGTGTCTGAAGAACGTCTGTTTTTTCACGTCTTCGGCGTCTCTTTCACTCGAACCCAGTCTTCTTTCCGGATTCTTTCTTAGCAACTACAATAAAAAATTCTCAACATTTTAAGTCAAATACAATAAGACCAACTTACTCTTCTCATTATAGCAATCGATTCTAATGATAAAAATCGGGGATAACGAACTTCATCGTTAACAATCGAGTCAAAAACTTCCTCCTCGTCATCGCCAGGGAATGGAGACTAAAATGAGAAGTTTTAAGTACATCTTTTCTTTTGAGAAAAATGTTCCTTTAGTTTACCTCTCCAACAAGCATCTCAAATATCAAAACACCCAGTCCCCACCAATCTACCGCTCTTGTATATGAAGTTTCAGTGAGAACTTCAGGAGCCAAAAATTCAGGAGTTCCACAAAAAGTACCAGTTCTATCCCCAAAACCCATTCCTTCCTTACACAAACCAAAATCTGCAATCTTCACATAACCCTCAGTATCTAACAACAAATTGTCCAGCTTCAAATCTCTGTAAATAATCTTGTTTTCGTGCAAAAACTGGAGACCCAGTACAACACAAGCAGCATAAAAGACCGCCCTGGGCTCAGTGAAGACGTCTGCGTGAATATGCATCATCAAATCCCCACCAGCAGCATATTCCATAACAAAACAAACATGGCCATCGGTTTGGAAACAAGCAAATAGATTGACCAAAAAGGGATGACGAATAGAATTGGCAACTTCGAAAATGCGTTTCTCAGATAGCAAAGACTCGACCTCGTCTCGAGCTATAATGTCTCCCTTCTTGAGAGCCTTGATTGCGAAATATTCACTTGTGTTACGGTACTGAGAAAGAATCACTTTACCAAAATGACCTCGTCCTAAAACGCTGATTAATTTGAAATTTTCAATAGTCATTCCAGTATACTGAGAGTGACGTCTGGACTCATATGCGCTATCCCTGTAACTTAGTTCGCGAGCAGCAGGGCGACGTACCACGTTAGCTGGATCGTAAAGAACCTAAAATATGAAGAATGTATCATAAAATCGCAATTAATAATAATTTTAGCTAAAAGTTATAAACATTCCTTTTCATGGAGCTATAAATATGAAATGTTGAAAGAAAAATTAAACTTTTGGAGTGTAACGGTTGAATAGTATTAGTGATGAAAGTGGAACCGTGTTATCACGATCGTTTGTGATGAATTAAAAGCACATATAGAAAATGAAAAAAATCATGCAAACTGTATTACACATGAATCCATCTCCACTTAAAGCTAATTTTTGAGAACCTTCAAAAATGTCTTAAATGTCGGTGCTTGGTAAGAACTAAATGAAAAGCTGAATGAACACAAAAGTCCGACCCTTTCATTTCTGCTGTTGAGAAGGTCAAAACACTAAAATTGAAAACAGTCCAAAATAACGGGAAGTACATACACACATTTTGGAAGCTTTCCATTTTTGGTACATTAAATCACGTCATATTTAGCAAAAATAAACGTAGAAACACGGAAGTACATACCTACAATTATTTACTTATCCAAAAAATATACAAAAATGTAGTTATTAAATTATATTTCCAAAAAGTTGTTAGTCAGCACTAGAAAATCCTTTTTTAAGCAAATAATTGTTTTATAATTTTAAGGGAAATATATGTAAAAAAGGCGATTGTTAGTATTGTAGGCAGTTACTCATTAAATTAATAAAAATAATAACTGCATAATTAACATCATACATGTTTTAAAAAATAAATACAAATGCATACAACTAATAATATTAAATTAGTAACGGAAGACTAGATTAATGGATAGAGAAGAAAATGATTATTAAATTTAGTGATTTTCCCCCAATTAACTACATAGTACGTATATACCTCGTCCTCGGGAAATTCGACCAAAGGTTCAGGACTGGGGGGCGCCAGTGGCTCGAGGGGTGATGTGTCAGGGGTTGTAGGTACGGAAGGCAAAAAGAGTGGCCCAACACGTACTACCTCACGCTCTTCGACATTCAAAAAATCGAATTCTCTCAGTGCAGCGCTCTGAAATGTGTCCTGGTGTCGGAAAAAACAAACTATACCACAAACCTCCCTAAACTAAACCTACTTCCGAACTAAAAGTGCTACAAATTGAATGTATATTGCTGTCGGACGCAAAAATTTCTACAATAGATGTATTTACAAAAAAAAAATAGGGAAAAGTAAATATTTTATGTTAGACAGTACGAAAATGGCAATAAGAAATACACCTCGCAATATCACAAATTAATGCAAAATGAACATAAATCCTGTCATTACAAATTAAGCTTACAATCTTTTAGTTAAAAATAGTTTTAGCAAAAATAACGAACAAAAGACAAATTAAATTGTATGTGAAAACAATGATTCGCAGGGCACTTGGTGAAACATGATTTTAAATTGATAACAATAATAATAAAAAACACTTGAGTAAGTTTCACTAATTTTATTAAGTAACAAAATTCTAACAATTGTTTCGGCTGTTATGCCATTATCAAAGAAATTACAATATAAGCTTAAACTAAAAGATGTACATTATTTATATATGGTCCACAGAGATCAAATTGAGAAGGAGTTCTTGATCTCTGTGAACCATATATAAATAATGTACATCTTTTAGTTTAAGCTTATATTGTAATTTCTTTGATAATGGCATAACAGTCGAAACAATTGTTAGAATTATGTTACTTAATAAGATTAGTGAAACTTACTCAAGTGTTTTTTATTATTATTGTTATTAAATTAAATTGTAGTGTACAATTACAAAAACTTTTTAAAACATCGAAAAATACACAGGAATGTCTAAAAATAATTTCGGAAACTCTTCTTTTTATTTATATTTTAAATGTAACCATAAAAATTTCCGCACTGTCTATAAAAGGTAAGCCACTCTGTATATACATATACATGAATACTAGCACCAATTTCATCTACTTTTAAAATATAAGTGCAAGTGTGTGTATTTTGAGTAAATTAAAGAGAAAGAAGCTCTACAACTTGACTAATATTAATCTGTTATTTAATATTGACTTTTTTCGTAAACATTGAAAATCGAACCATCTTCCAATATTTTTTATAACACAATCAAGTTTATTTCCAAATTGAATATAAAAATCCTACCTCGTCTAAGTCCAAACGGGGTGGAAGAGGTGGAGGAGTTATGGGTGCCTTCTTTTTAGCAACAGGTGGCGGTGCAGGAGGCAAAGGAGGAGGTGTTTCTGGCGGCACAGCTGAAACACCTAAATCTAGTGGCCTTTGACCTCCCAAACCCCCCACCTGAGGATCCGGAGTTTCACCTGGAGTTTCTGGTTTATCTTCTTCTTGAACTTCACCCTGAACCTAAAAACAGAAACAACAATAACCAGTAAAGAAAAAGAAAACGTCGAAAATTAACCCACCTGTGGCTCGGGTGGACTTGGCGGGGGAATAACCCGATTCTGTTGAATACCTGGCGACGACCTTTTCAACAAGCGACCCCACGTGGCAACATTTATGTTCATTTGGGTTGCTCTTGGAAAGTTTTTCACCTCCTGCTTAAATATTTTTCTTTGTCTCTGAAGTTTAGGTCTTCTAGAGATCATCGGGTTTAGAAACCGAATCTATTTAAAAGGAATAATAATTTATAAAATGAACACGTTGCAAAAGTTTTGTGTACAGTTTACCTCAGCAAAAAGTAGCCCTTGAGGCTCTAATTGTAATGCCATACCATGACGAACGTCATCAATGAACTCCTCAAGACGCAAGAATTTCACAGCGCATAAAGATCGCCAGTCTCTCCAATAAATGCCTATTTCTAGTTCTCTAGATTTGTCTAGTTCTATCGAAAATCTATAAAGAAAATCAAGTAAAAGATACGTCATTTATACACTTTTTAAAACTGTTATATACAAAAATAAAAAACAGTGCAACTTAACAAGTAGGAATTTACTGGTTTTCAATTTGTTACTGTAAAATATACCTTTGATCCCATGCTTGTTGAGAGCAAAGTCTCCAATTCGTTTGAGCAACAGTTTGATTGTCCAGTTTTATTACAGCCATTATTTCATTGCTTATTTCATCTTTCACATTATAGCTTTTCGATGAGCTGCGACCGGTCACTCCCTTAACAAATGACCGTAAGTCCGACGGGCTTGACGTAACATCTTTATCACGCCTGGACCTTCCTGGTACGTCTTCCAACAAATCCTGACATCCCATCAATCTCACCTCCAGAATTCCTAAAATTTAAACATTTAACATTTAAACATTTCATTACATACAAATTCACTGTTGTTAAGAAAAATATGAATGTGAATTTTTCACTAGTTATAAATTATAATAGATAATTATACTGCAAATTTTTATACATAAATAATCATAATGCACCTTGTTAAGTAAAAAAAAATAATACTATAACCTCCTACTAAAAAGGAAGTATCAAGTTAAGAGATCATCACAAATTATGTTGACCCTTTACTAAACACAAAGGATATGGATAATCAAAACAATTAAAAGTCGCTCACCTGTTACTGCTGCACATCTGCCAAACGACGAGAACGAAGAGTGCAATATTTTGTTTCCATCCGGGGGTTCCCTGAAGGGCTGCAAGCTAGTATACTGCACCGGAACCGGACTAGCAGCTTGCACGTTCTGCAACTCGTGTTTTAACTGAATAGCGGCAGGACTTTCCGCGGGTAATTCTTGCCTACGAAGCTCCAAAGATTTCCTTAACAAGTCAAGTTTTTTGCTACTTGCAGACAAACTAGACTGAGCCTAAACAAATAAATACATCATGCTCAAAATATTAAGTGCAGTTTATTTAGGACAGGGTGTCTAGTGACATGTGGAAATATTTTCCGATTTTTCCAGGAGCTGAACTGGATCTTGGAATCGACAGTAGTGCATTTTGCCCACCAAATATGAAAATTTAAATGGGGAAAATAAGAAATTACTACAACTAGATTCTGAATTTCCAGGATTTCTAAGGAAAATTTCGAAACTCCATGAGAATTCTTTGAGTATACTAGGATCGATAAAACCCCCTGACAATTACATGATTTCCAGGTTATCCAGGATCACTAGACATCCTGTACGATAATAATAAATAAACAAACAATCTGATACTTGCCGTATGCAGATATAGTTTAAGTTATTTATTCTTTATTAAGGAAAAAACATGAACTCAACCAACTCAAGCAGTATAAATAAACACAACTACTTGCAGATTTTTTTAAAAGGTAAATAATAAGTAAGTAATATTTAATTTAACAGTGAAATTATCATGTCCCTAATTATATTTTCAAAAAATATAAATTATAGTTCATTAGTTGATTTAATGCAAAAAAATACATAACCAATTTCTGTTTCCTTAAAAAAAAACAATATAAAAATTTGCTGTTTATCTATAATGGTAACGTGTGTCAAATAAAAAATATTAATTTAACTTGAGACCCAAATGACATAAACGGCGAAAATACAATTAAAATTTTATAAAAACCCTTTCATTTAAATCGAAGTGTGTATGTTAAGTATCTAAATGTACCACGGATAACTGTTTCCTAGAATCTGTTCAATAACCTTTACAATCATACAAACAAATTAAATTCAATCTAACTTTTCATTGCATTCATTAAAAATTGTATCAGTGGTAGTAGATGCCAGAATTTATGAATGATTATTAGAATCAATAATACAGTGGGGTCGACGTCCTGTAATGTATGTTTCGTCATAGTTTCTAATATTAGCCATAGCGTTGAATCACGTAATAAAAATAAATTTTTAACCACACTCGGCATTTAATAGACACTAGAAGCACAGCCAGTATTTTTTTTTTCAAAAATAAATACCACAAAAATCCTACGCATCATCTAAAATTAAATTCAACGCGATATCAAATTTCGTAGGTAAGTTAAATAATTAATAGACCATCAGATAATAGCAATATTTGCAAACGGTTAAATGAAATTTAGGGCCGAATTTTCCTTTTCCAATTTTACCGAATTTTCCGTGGATTTGTTTCTTTTGTGATTATATATGCGATTTTATTGCATTATAGTGAAGTTGACATGCTGTTGGATGTGACAGAAAAAATTTTACTTGGACATTCGCAAACCTTATGCTATTATTTTTTTACGAGCTACCCCAATTTTCATATTTTCGATTTTACGAGAATGAAGAAAAGGCGAAAAAGTGTAATGTTTCCTTAAAAGATTACGTTTATATTTCAACCCTTATGCCTATCATTTTCCGATGCCAGTTTCTATCATAGAAAAATTAACACCGATATACTTCTCAGCCCCCTCAGAAGCAGAATAGAAAAATGGGGCACCGAAATCTGTCACACTACCTGACGGTCTAGACCCTAGACGGTCTGTAAGGACTTACCATTAATAAAATAATTATGAATAACCCGTTTGTATTTACAAATAGACATTTTCATTCACACAAGAAATATCTATTATTTGTTGATGTCCCCCCAAAAATGTGTAGGTTTGTTGTATGGTATGAAATGGTTCAGAAAAGAAAATAACGTAATCTAACAGTTTAAATATTTATTTATTAAAACATGTGACATCAAACAATTGTATAGAATATGAAAAAGGATTTAAAAAAATACGAAGAGTAGATGAATATGGTACAAACAGACAGTAATCGGGTTATATTTAAATTCCGATCCCAACCCATTGCAATAACAGAAATATTAATCAATATTTAATCATACAGCCAAAAGAATTATTATAATCAATTTCTACAATAATCGATTCAAACTCAGAAAAGTTATTTATTACTTAGGTGCTTTTAAAAAGGAAATGGTGCTACATAATGGACAACAGTCAATTTTATTACATACATGCATATAATTTATATTAATATTCATCAACAAATAATACGTTTTATCACAAATATCTAGGAAGAAGTCAGTAACACATTTTTTATACAAGAGAATATGTCGTGAAAATATATATTTTTATTTTAGTATAGGTATTATTATTACAAAATTAAATAAAGTAACAAAATTACAAATAAAATCTAAAAAAATAACGATTCTGATATTGATTAAATGTTAGTGTATTAGCTTTACTTAAACCAGGCTTTTGCATTACTTACAGAAAATTTGAATCAGTCTTTTAAATTTTATTGGTGTCTTATTGGAATTAATATAGATTTAAAAGAAAAATAAATAAATAAAAGTAAAAAGCAAATCAAATACATCATTTTTCAGTTGATTTTGTAAGTCTAAGTTTATATTTATTTATTGAATAAAAAACTCGATTTTAATCTGTTGATTACAATTTAATTTTTCTTTCAATTCTCTAGAGGCCATTATTAAATTCAGAGCGTTCAAAATTACGCCAATAAATTATCAAAAATCCTTTTATATTATTTTATATAACTTGTTTCCTTCATTGCTCAGAATAAAGTGTCACGTAAAAAATTAGAATATGAAGAGGATGGATTACGAGTCTCTCGGTTGAGACGCATGTCGATTTGGTTTCCAATTCATTAAAAAACCATCCCTAGAAGAAACATCGCCGGTAGACATTGCGCGTCCGCGCGTACCCAAATTTTCAAAATACCTTTTGCAATGATCACACGAACAATGAGGATTTTTCGCAGGTCCTATGTGGTGCCCCGGTTTTTTAAAAGCATCTACAACCGAACCGAACCGTTTCGCAACACTTCGAGGATCGGTGTACACCCCAGGGAGAAGTGTGAATGGCGCTTTAAGCGTGGGGTCGAACTTTAGACGTTGCTGGAAAGCTACAAAACTTGGTGTCCTCAATGGAGGAGTACTACCGATCGTACAAGTCGCAGGTGACACTAACACTTGTGGCATGTTGTGGTGAGTTTGAGTTTTATTCATTTCCTTACTGGCTCTTCTTACAGTTACGTCACGTTCCAATTTTTTATCGTCGTCTTTATCAAAAGTCCAACCTCTTTCTGAACAACTGGAATCGCTTTCTGTTTCCTCCTTCGTTAGGCTTTTGTCACTCATGCGACTATTAAAATAAGCCTTCATCTTTTGCTGTTGGATGATGTGTTTCCTTTCCAACCTCGGTGTCTTTCTCATCATTGGTTTCTCGCTCTTGTTCTTCCAAATTTCCTCCATGGTCTTAATCCTCCTCCTGTCTTCCGAATTTGCATACTCAAAACTATCACTAGGTTGCAGACTGGCTTGACTCGAATTGTCCAATAATAATTTTCCACTTCCACGGGTTTCGTCTTCACTGCTTGCCAATCTTGACAATCCGACTTTATGCAGCTGTTGGCGTTTCTTCTTCAGCTTGTCAATATATTCAAAACTATCACTTGGTAGAATAGCTGAAGAATTTTGATCGAACTCGGGAGCCTCTTCGATGCTGTCGGTGCTTTTTTGATATCGTAAATTACGCGGAATAAAATCGGCGCTTTCGGCATTGACCAAACTGGATTTACTAAACTTCAGGCTGTCAATATCAGAAAAGGTATCTTTCCACGAGGTATTTGCTATTGAGTCGTAATCGTTGTCAGGCACAGCACAGCTGGATGTAGAATATGCAGACCAGGACAATGGAAATCCTGACGCAAAGCTGGACAAACTTGGAAATCGAGAGTACGAACTTATCCTAGATGGATACGCAGTACTAATGTCATCATCGTTATCAGTATCCTCTTGGGGCTTTCGATTTTGTTCTATTTTAAGATTATTTATCAGTTTATGTGGTAAGTCTTTATCAGAGGCTCGGGCATGCATTACTCGCATTCGTTCATTCTCGAATACAGTTTGAGGAGTTGAGGTACTTTTATTTTCACTCTCAAATTCCGAACTGGATCCGCTCTCTATGTCCGTTCCAGTGCAGTACACGTCAATGTGTACCGTACGCGGTTTTTTGCTCGGCTCGCTTGATTTTGAGTCTGTCGATGCGGTGGTCGATTTCTTCTGTTTCGGCACGGGAGTTCTTCTTCTGACCTTTGCCGGATTCGACGTTGCGGCTTTCTTCGAAGACTGATTAAATGCAACAAAAAAAACATTTGAAAAGACCGAAATAACAAAAACGGTGGAGAACGTACGTCATGTGGGCCCAAAAAATCTCTTGCTATGTTTTAAATAGTGAATAGCGCTTCTCCAGAAAGCGCATGATGATATTTCAAATATAAAAATGATACTAATTATTACCAAAAGAAATGTACAATTTGTATCATTAATATTAATAAAAATTCACTCAAAAAATGAAACTTGTTTATTAAGTTTACTCAGAGAGAGACTGTGGTAAAAGAATAATTAAATAAAGAAAGACTCACCCTAATTATCACTAACTAAATTTTATATGAGCGGACACGTGTTTCGCCCACTTCACACGTGGGCATTATCATTATTATGAGTCTCGCGTTGATAATGCCCACGTGTGAAGTGGGCGAAACACGTGTCCGCTCATATAAAATTTAGTTAGTGGTAATTAGGGTGAGTCTTTCTTTGTTTAATTAAGTTTACTCAAGCTTCTAATAAATCCAGAAGAAAGTCGAAAAACTGTTTGTAAATTTAACATGCAGTGATAATTCAGCCCACAAAGGTCTCAACCAAATTAAAAGCAAATCGATATTAAGTATCTACCTCTTGCTTGCTTGCGTTATAAAGACAATTACAACGAAGAATAAACGATCCTACCTTCAATTACATGTCGTTTATTAGATAGAAATAGCTTCTAGGTAATTTTAATTTATAGGAATTTACACATTGAGTCACAAACGAATTTATATGTTTTAAAGAAGAGGTAGTTTAATTTTGAAGCATTTGCAAGAGGTAACCAACTACAGTAATTAATTTGTTTTAATTAAATTTTGACAGTAGACACCTAATATGATGACTACAATTATACATATACCTCATTGGGTTCGAGACTATCGGGTGTATAAGCCACTGGTGAATCCGTACCAAAATAAATAGGTTCAGTCTTGGTCTTGGTCGCATATACGGCCCGTCTTCTAACATTTTTCTTGGCATTATCATCCCTAACACCAAAACTGCTAGCCGGTATCAAAGGCGATGTGCATTTATCCACCACTTCTGTAGTCTGTACACAAGCATCCTTCAACTTCCCAAGCACTCTGCTGTTGTTCAAAACACTTTGTTCGTTGGACGACGAGGCTGTGTAGGTGTATGTATTTGCTCTTGAAGGTCTTTTGTGACTGGGGCACGTAGAAGTTGTCTCGTCCTCTTCCGCGGTCTCTCGAAGAGGAGAGAACCTACCGGCACTATCCTCGCGATAAGTGGAATGATGACACCACGGATCGCCGCATCCGTAAAAACTGCTGCTGTTACTCCCTGCGACACTTCTATTATCTGACTTTGCGTTTGGGGTTTGACATCGCAAACTGTGCGTCCTGATACAGTGACTGCTATCGTCGGCCGTGGGCTGTTGATCCTGGTGGAAAGTGGTAGACAGGACGATGCTGCACGTGCTCCTGCAACGTCTGTTGTACGCTTGTTGAACGGGTTTCCTAGGCAGGCTGCTACTGGCGAATGAAGTTGGAGATAGCAGCTCACTGCTGTATCCCGAATCTTTCTGATAAAATTTAGGCTGTGATTCCACATCATTTCTGGGCGGAACTGACGTGAAAATGATATTGCCCTTTCTGTATTCTCGGGCCTGTTCTTGTTGTTGTTGAAAAGGGTTCTGGGGTGGCTCTTTGGAGCTGTTCCATCTTGTTTCCGATGCCAAAGGATCCGATGTCCAAGTATAAACCATTCGAAGTGTACCATTTTCATCTCTCTCAGTGCGAGTTTGAGGTGTCGAAGTCAGGTCGTTTATGCCCGGATGGGTGATGGTAACATGGGCGTGAAGTGACCATTCTTCAGGTCTATCGGTCATTTTAACATTATATCACGTGTTCGCAATGTCTATTAAAATCAGGTTAATTTCTCGAAGCAAATGTGACACCATTCTGCGTTCCGACCTATCAACAACTAACATCTGCTCAGTCAGAAAAGGAAACTACGGACAGCAAAACAAACAAACGACCCGGGGTTTTCTTGAAAATTTTCTTGAAAATTTCAATACGAACGCATTCTTCGCAATCACATCACCCACTGCACGAACTGTAAACACTTTATTATTTTAAGAAAAGCGTTCCGTCGTCTTTGGATCGTTTTAGCAATGTTGCCGAGGCCACTGCGTATAATGTAATAGTGTATAAATGAGTAGGCTACGAGCCACAGCCGCCCAAGACCGACCGACCGACCAACCGACGATCGGACGTTTTTAAATTTGGCAAAGAAACGAGACCTATTTCTGGCACAGCTGAATCCTTAAGTTACACGAAAAAACCTCCGCGCTGCACTCTACAACGCTAATAAACGACATTTTTTAGTTTTCACAACCGCCCAATTTTCGTTTAATGTGTCAACACTGGCGATGTATTTATGTCACGACCTGAACATACATATTTCCACCTGTGCAATGTCGCAATCATTAGCATAACTCACGGAATCATAATAAACCGCAAAATTGGACGATAGACAATTTTCTTTTTCTTTTATTAAAATCAAAAACATCGACAGATACGTAAAAATAACAAAGTTGAAGTAGAACTTAATCGTTGACGCTCCTAAAGAGGCAGAGTTTAAGGCATTATGACGTAAAATACGGCACGACATCCACCCTATATGCTGGAATTGGCGCAGCCATTTTATCAGTTTTTTTTAATTAAATTTAAAATTAAATTTTCTTTTTCTTTTATTAAAATCAAAAACATCGACAGATACGTAAAAATAACAAAGTTGAAGTAGAACTTAATCGTTGACGCTCGTAAAGAGGCAGAGTTTAAGGCATTATGACGTAAAATACGGCACGACATCCACCCTATATGCTGGAATTGGCGCAGCCATTTTATCAGTTTTTTTTAATTAAATTTAAAATTAAATTTTCTTTTTCTTTTATTAAAATCAAAAACATCGACAGATACGTAAAAATAACAAAGTTGAAGTAGAACTTAATCGTTGACGCTCGTAAAGAGGCAGAGTTTAAGGCATTATGACGTAAAATACGGCACGACATCCACCCTATATGCTGGAATTGGCGCAGCCATTTTATCAGTTTTTTTTTAATTAAAATTGAAGTGTCTGTGTGTTAATCGAAATAACTGCCTTTTTAAGATCGTAGTTATTTGAATGCTACTAAGACACAACCGACTTAAATAGTATATATCTGTTTGTCTATACCGACTAATCTTAGAAACGTCTGAACCGATTTCGATATAGCTTTATCAGGAATTATTAATCACTGGGTATCATTAACATTGCCGGAAAATTATTCTCGCCAACGAAATTGCAGATATAAGTTAGTAATAAGCAAATAATTTTATTTTAATAATGTATAAACCTTTAAAAATCATATCTATCTACTATTGTTTGGGAACATACGTTTAATATTTTTCACTACAATTTTTACTGTAATAAATCTTCTAATAATTTCTTATCTTGTGTAGGTATTAGATATCCTTTTGACATTGCACATTTTTTCATTTCGAAATAATAAATAATGTCAATAATCTTTGTCAATGATGATAAACTTAATAAAGTCAATTTTAAATCAGTTTTGGTTATAAGAATAGGCTGAAATTTTGGAAGTAATTCTCACGGCATAATATAATGGTACCTCCGGTACCAAGGTCAAAACCCATAGAGTTTGGAATTACAGAAGATGAAGGTTATGATTAATATCGTAGAAATAAAATAACGCAAGTTACAAACACAATTTAATGTACCGCAATGTACATTTCGCCACACAGTGGCTTCTTCAGGTGTAAGGAAGAAATACAACTCAAACTAAGCTTAAATACTAATTACAAAAGGGGGAAGATAATACATATTCTATTAAATATTCAACAAAGGTGTCTAATTGGTCATTAATGATCATACCTTTTTTATTTAGTTTATTTATTTCCAAACTTTCATATAAATTTAATTTAAGACATTTCTTTTCTATATATATAATTTTCATCGAAACTGTGATTATTTTCAATTAGATGTAGCGCATAAGTAGAATTATCGTTTTTATTTTCAAAACTCTTTTTGTGCTCTTTAATACGATCTTTAAAGCACCTACCAGTTTGACCGATATAAGATTTGTTGCAACTACCGCAATTTAATTAATAAACCCCTGATTTTGTATCTCTTTTAGAAAAATCTTTATTGTTTTTTGTCTTTACCAAGCAAGCCTATTGTTCGTTTTAAAGAAAATTATTGAATTAGTGTAATCTGGTATGTATTTGCCTACTTTAACTGAAAAATTACCTATGTGTGTGAGTGAATTAAAATTAGTTTTTTGTTAGCTATATACGGATAAACAAAATTAAGGGTTTTTCTAGATAATTTTTTATTAAGTATTTTTGTTACTATTGAGGTATTAAAGCCGTTATGATTAATGATCTACCACAAAAAAATACTCATTATCTGCTTTAGTATTAGTATATTTTAAAAAACAACCTTTTGAAAAATCATATTACGTTTTTTAAGAATTGAATTTCAAATAAAAACTGTTTTTGTAAGTAATTAAATACATATGTTTGTATGTACATATAATAAGGTGATCAACTATTTTTTGTTCAAAAAGAGTACACTTCAAGTATTTCATAGGTGAATAATGTAGCCACATCCGAACAACTTTCATTTTGCATATTAAATTTGGCTGTTAAGGCGGCAGATAATGTTTTTACAGAAAGTTGCGACTTCTCACTGCTCCAATAATCATTCCCTAGCGAAAATACCCTTTCAACAGCAGCATTAGTGCCTGGACAACATAAGGAAATTTCTATTAAAACTTTTAAATTTTCATGTAAGATATGTTCTACTCTAAAATGCCGAAAGATTTCTACCCATCTTTTGTTAAGTTCTATTTTCTCATCGTTCCATTTCTTCAATTTTTCTTCATTTAAATATAAATTTACTCTTCGAAGTTCTTCAAAGAGAAAATTGTTATTAATAACAATATCTTTTACTTCCTTCATTACAAATTGGACTGCTGAAGAAACTTCTTTCCATTCAATTTTACTATTTAGAAGGATCCATTTGAAACAATTTAATGCTCTAAAGTTCACCATCCATTCTTCGATATATTCATAGCAATTTTTATAAAAAAAATTATTTTCTTTTAAAAACATATTTTTCTTCGGAGTGTTTTTTTTTGCTAAATGAGGATGTTCGTCTAATAATGTAGCCACATCCGAACAACTTTCATTTTGCATATTAAATTTGGCTGTTAAGGCGGCAGATAATGTTTTTACAGAAAGTTGCGACTTCTCACTGCTCCAATAATCATTCCCTAGTGAAAATAACCTTTCAACAGCAGCATTAGTGCCTGGACAACATAATAAAGTTTCTATTAAAACTTTTAAATTTTCATGTAAGACATGTTCTACTCTAAAATGCCGAAAGATTTCTACCCATCTTTTGTCAAGTTCTATTTTTTCATCGTTCCATTTCTTCAATTTTTCTTCATTTAAATATAAATTTACTCTTCGAAGTTCTTCAAAGAGAAAATTGTTATTAATAACAATATCTTTTACTTCCTTCATTACAAATTGGACTGCTGAAGAAACTTCTTTCCATTCAATTTTACTATTTAGAAGGATCCATTTGAAACAATTTAATGCTCTAAAGTTCACTATCCATTCTTCGATATATTCATAGCAATTTTTATAAAAAAAATTAACTTCTTTTAAAAATTCATTTTAATTCAAATCACTGTCAAACTCGTGTCTAGTGTTTGTCCTATCCTCTGACGTACCGGAAACGGCAAGCAATATGGGCGCGTGAAATTCAAATCACTGTCAAATTTTTTTTAAATATTTAATTAATAAAATTGAAATAAAATAATCTAAAAAAATGTTTTAGAAATACAAATGAGTACTTTCAGAGTACAGGATTTGAAAAGAGTACGGTTTGCGAAAAAAGAGCACAAAACTCAGTAAATGACTATAGTTGGTCACCTTGGTATATAGTTTATTAATTAATGATAAGTAATAACTCTCTCTGTATTACGCAGAATTTCTACCGAGAAAAATGGAGGTTTTAATACTCTGTCATCACGTGTTTGGACAATGGCCAGATCACGATTGCAGTAAACGAAAGGGTAATTACTATCTCACACACACACACACACACACACACACACACACACACACACACACATCCATATGTACATAAACGTACATAGAGAAAACAAAAGATTCGAACCCGGAATAGGAATCGTTTTATTGTTAGATCAGAGATGGATGCAAGCAAGTATCTATCTCTGGTGTATATAATATCACGTACAATACATAGAGCACAGAAACGACATGTGTACACGTTAAACAAAACAAAGTCTATTTCTAAAACATCCGCATTTGCTCTCGATAACGACATAAAGAAAGAGGAAATTGAACTGGTTACGAAACATGTACAATACGTTGTTTCTTGTTTAAAATTAAAAGGGGCAAGAACGTATAATTAATCGCTGCTGCTGCTTCTGCTGCTGCGGGCATTTTGTGTCAATATTTGTAACAAAGTTTCAAAATCATTCTCTTCGTTTTAAATCGGCCGAGATTCCAAAAACTCTCGTGTCCCAATTAGCATGCCAATTTTTTTTTTTTTTTTTAAGAAACGTATGCATAAAAAATCGTAAATTAATCCTGCCCTGTCGAGGTGGCAAGGATTTTTATTTAAAGCCTACTCTTATTAGTGTCAACCTATTCGATATTTATGTGAAATTTTAGTAAATAGTACTATTAAATATCGTAAATATAATCGTACCGTAAATTTGAAAAATATGAAAACAAAATAGAAAATAGTAACTGAGTAATATTTCAGTTTTAAAGGGTGGTCCCAAAATAATAAGTTCAGTTATGCGTAATTTAAAAAATTATAATGAGTTTTGAGAACTACGTCTTTTTGTATGAGAAATTAAAAAATTTATTCGAATTCATAATAATACTTTTAAAGAGGTTTGAGTAACAAAAACGATGGGTTTTGTTTCACGAAAATTTTTTATTGTTCTCAACAATATTGTAACAGTAACATATTATCTCTCTTGAGAATGACCCTTGCGGGTCGAAACAATATTGTTGAGAACAATAAAAAAATTTAGCGAAACAAAACCCATCGTTTTTGTTACTTAAACCTCTTTAAAAGTGTTTTTCAAAATGTTTCACAACGAATGCGATAAACTTTCAATCAATTATATCATAATAATAACTTGAAAAACGACAGAAACGTTTCCTTTATATAATTTTGAATAAAAAAAATATTGTGACTGATAACCTAGTTCTTTCAGGGCTTAAAAGCACTGTATTCCAAGCCCTTTCGTGAACAAGTGGTTGGAGCTTGGTAAAGGAGTTACTTTAAAAAAGTGCTTTGTAATTTGTATACCAAGTTGTCTCAAAGTGCTTGAAGCCCTCTCACATTAAATTGGAAATTAAATAATAAAAACAATCTGAAACAAATTTGTTTTTATTTCTACGGTGCTGTTGGTAAATTGCGGGTAGCATTTGTTTTCGTAGCTCAATAAAAAATTCGGACGCAACAGTAAAAAAATATATTTACAACCTTAACACTAAATAAATACAAAACTATATAAGATTATTAAAATGCAAAATGATAAAGTTGCTTGAATAAAATAAAATGTTAATGATTCAACTGCTGGAATGTGAATGTCTGTTTTTGGATGAAATATGCATATTTAAGCGGGCGAAAATAGTGCACACTATAGTATAGAGGGTGTAAATCTCCATAGCAACAGGGTCATCACTCTATTTCAGTTACCTGAATGATAGTGAACTTACCGATTTTGGTAAATATAGCGATAGAGAAGTTTTAATATAAGTGCAAAACTACTTACATTCTACGAAAAAGAATTAGACGGAACTTAAATTATAGAAATAGAAAGCTTTAAAATAACTTTAACCTAATAAAAATATACAAGTCTTAACAACAATAAAAGCATCAAAATTGCTTTAATTTTTGCGTTTAATTCAAGCCGTCATGGAATGCTTGCAGCCGTTTTCACAAGTGCTTGGGGCTTTGAACCTAATTACTTTTCGAAGTGATTGGTAATTCGAGGTTCTTAGATTTTTAAATTCATTTGGGGTTTCAAGGGCCAAACCACTTTAAGTAAGGATTTGGCCTTGGAGCTCTTTTGATGAAGGCTTTGCCCAGCTCTGCCAACAGATTTGATGGAACTTTGCCTAAATTTTTATCGAAAACTATACATGGCAATTTATTTTATCTAGTTTGATAACTCTTGAAAAACACACACGAAATATAAAATAATATATGTACAATATATACTACATCCTACATGTAAATATCGTATGTAAAAAAAAAACAAATACCAAGTAAATTATTTAATATATGACCAAAACTATGTCAAAAAGACTGTTCTTTATTATATACTATAAAAAATGACTTAGAATGTTGAAATTTTTACTAGTTATAGCCAAGTCATAAGGCTAACATCATGCCAAAAGTAAGCTTTATAATTTGTACAGGGCATTCAGAAAAAAAAATCCAAAGTTTAAAAACTTCAAACACGAATAACTTCATTTTTTCAAATGGCACCTAGCATATTTTATTTTGTCATTCGATTCCTTTTTTTATCCTCTTTCAATACATTGGACGTTTTCCATTCTATATTTAAAACAAAATCCAAAATTATTCAAAATTTTTCAAATAAAACAGTAGGAAATATCCAGTTGGAACGAAAGAGGATAAAAAATTGAATCTAATGACAAAATAAAATATGCTAGGTACCATTTGAAAAAATTAATTTATTCGTGTTTGAAGTTTTTAAACTTTGGATTTTTTTATGAACGCCCTGAACAAATTATAAAGTTTATTTTTGGCATGACGTTAGCCCTATGACTTGGCTATAACTAGTAAAAATTTCAACATTCTAAGTCATCTTTTATAGAAGTTACGATTTTTTATAGTTTGGGTTGCAGTACAATCTTTTTTCCAATAAATTAAATTATCTCAGAAACTATTCATCGTAGGCATACAGGTTGGTTGTCAAAGTCACCTTAAAATTTTATGTTATATTATAAAAGGATGAGAATGAAACAGTTCCATCCTTTAATTAGACGTTTTAATGGTCAGCTAATTCCATAATTTTGTATCATTAGAGGAGATATCTCCACAAAATAACCTTACAAATTACCTGTACACCACCACCAATAGATAAGTAGAACATTATTATATAGTGAAGTAATGAAGATGATGATAATGATATAGTGGAAATTACATAATTGTCTGGTTTTATTGTTCCAATTTTTCAAATGAAATAATACGTATTTACAAAGTAACTGTTAAAATATTACACAGTCAATTTGATCCTATTATCATTACAGTACATTTATCGACACATATACAAACACGTACGAACATTGTTGTTCTTGTTTCTCGCTTATAATAGACTTGTCTTTTTGCTGAATAAATAAAACAAAAGCGACCACGTTTGCATAGAGTTAGCACGTTGAATCACCGTCCAGGTTAATGACATTTAAACGCGTATATTTGTATACAACATATACTGTGGGCGTGTTAAAAAAAAAACGTATAAGCGTCGTTGTAATAATTAATTATATGCCACGAAACCAAATTAAAATACACGTATCTGTTGTAAGCATACTGTACATTAAACCTCTTTAAAAACGATACAAATACCAAAGTTTTCAAATTTCTAATCTTTTCTATTCTATCCACCAATGTATTCGTTGAATTTGACGGTTAACACTAGTATTATAATAAATTATTATCTGCACAGTGTAATTGGATTGTTTGAATACTCTTAAGCACTTACGAATTATAGATATGTAAGGGATGTTGGTAAATAAAGATATATATATCAAAGGCAGGTGAAAAAATGTGTTATAAGTAATATCGTCAGAAAGATGGTCAAGCGATAATTAGAAACGCAAATCATCAAAAACAAAAGTAACACAAAACTAACAAACAGCGGATCACTTACATAGCATTAGATGTCAAGACAGTTAATGTAATCACTGAGATCATCACCTAAATCACCGGATATCTCACTGTCAATGCACTCTTTGAGGCATCTTTATCAAAATATAGAAAAACATGTGTAAGCACTCCAGCATACCTAACAGGCGGGCTGAAAAGTTCGTAGGGTAGCATAGAAAAATATATTTTTTTTTTGATAGAATTTGATTTTATTATTCAATATAGTTCCCTTTGAGGGCGACACAACGATTATAGCGGTCATTCAATTCAAATTTTTCGATACCATCTTTATAATACGATTTGTCTTTAGCCTCAAAATAGGCTTCAGTTTCGGCGATTACGATTAGCTCTTCATAGGCGCGAAATTTCTGTCCAGCGAGCATCCTTTTGAGGTCTGAGAACAGAAAAAAGTCGCTGGGGGCCTGATCTGGAGAGTACGGTGGATGCGGAAGCAATTCGAAGCCCAATTCATGGAATTTTGTCATCGATTTCATTAATTTGTGACACGGTGCATTGTCTTGATGAAACAGCACTTTATTTTTCTTCAAATGAGACCTTTTGCGTCTTTACACGCTTTGGAGTCGGTTCATCACGTGCAGTTCACTCGACTCCACTGACTGTCGATTGGACTCCGGTGTGAAATGAAGGAGCCATGTTTCATCCATCGTCACATATCGACGCAAACGCAAAAATTCGGATTTATTACGATCGAACAGCTCCAAACACTGCTTAGAATCGTCGATTCGATCCGTTTTTGTTTTTGGTCGTTTGTGAGCTCGCGCGGCACCCACTTTGTACAGAGATTTCGCATATCCAAATATTCACTGACGATATGACCAACACGTTCCTTTGATATCTTTAGGGTCTCAGCTATCTCAATCAACTTCACTTTACGGTTATCAAAAATTATTTTGTGGATTTTTTGATGTTTTCGTCGGTAACAGCCTCTTTGGGACGTCCACTGCGTGCATCGTCCTCGGTGTTCATTTCGCCTCGTTTAAATTTAGCAAACCACTTTTCTACGGTTGATTTTCCTGGTGCAAAGTCCGAAGTCCGAATAATGTTTATCAAACCAAGCCTTGTTTTCAACAGTATTTTTTTTCACCAAAGCTTTTTTCAAAGTAACAAAAGGTCTTTCACTAAAAATGCTATAACTCAGATACTAATAGTGCAATAGCTGTCAAATTTATACACACATCTATTGAAGGTTAGGGCTAACTACTTGATACTAGTCATCTATGGGCCAGCCTACGAACGTTTCAGCCCGCCTGTTATACTTAGCATTTATCATGCATCAAACTGTACATAATGTCTTATTGCAATATAAACAAAAACATTGTAATGAAAAATACATTGACCGCAGCTAATTTACTGATATCGTCTACTTTACATGCTGTATCATCCTAATCTTGGGAAAGGGCAATCACCCTACTCCTGTACTACCTCTGCAAAACAGACTTCTCTGTCCAAACTGGACTGAGATTAGTGAAGAGTTAGGAAACTGTATGATCGCAGCCTACAACAGTCCAATAATGACTGTGTCACCGCAGCTCAACAGTCTAAGAAGCGTCCCTATTGTATATCAACTCAAATATTTACTTCTGAATTACCATATGTTATATTATCAAACAGCATCTTTGAATAAAACAATCAGTTAAATAATTAGGTACTATGCATGCTTGAAGTACTCAGTGAATAACTCACCCTGATACAGGTATAAACAGATACAAAAGCACAAACACAGTTTTTATAATATATATATTCACAAATTCCACAAGTTGACAAGTTCACTTTTAAACAGTTCATATACATATGAGGTCTGGCAGGTTCTTTATTCGTATCGCAAGAGGGTCATTTCGCCCTGGCCAATCACCCACCGCATAACATAAACAATGTAGGTAAAATCTAGCTCAACTAAATTTGTTTAGATTAACGCAGAATCGAATGCTCGCATCGACCACATAATATCGTTCACTTCACTTTTTAAGTCTTGTTTTTATATAAAATTCACGAAAATAACAATAACCCTTACAGATATCTTTTTGACCCTAGTGTTCGTAAACATATGCAGTGATTGTAAAAATTTGTTTATTAGAATACAGAACAGCAACGTAATTTATTTAATTAAATATTAAATACAGTCCCGCTAAAATTCACCAATGTCAGCTATTGATTGAATCGGTAGTTCGGATTATCGGAGACAGGAATTCGGATTAAAGTCGATTCGGAATGTCCAGGTATTAGTCCCGTTTCACATGAGGCGTAGGGCGCTCGCTATTTTGCGTTCGCATGGATTCTGTTAAAATTGACGCGCATACCATATTTTGAAACGACGGAGACGGGTCAACAAGAAACGTCTTTGAATTTATTTTTTTGTGAAATCAAAATTGTTAAATGATTCATTTGTGACCCTTTATTCTGAAAATATTTTACCTGAAATCGTGGCATTACTGCCCGCCAACTTTGTTACCCTCATAATTAATTTGAATTCATAATTAGGTATTATAATGCATACCTATATAATAATTCTTATAAACGTATTACATATTTGTAATATATAAAATAATTTGCTCAAATTTATCGATATAGGTACAAAACGACAATTTTAACGTCATAAATTATGGATTCGTTTGAATTAGTTGAAAGCGCTTGGTGTAAACAACAAATTGTATTAGAAGGTTACGGAACATTCAAAAGTTGTTCTAATCTTTTCGATCAACTTTACACTCATCACGTCGATTTGAAAAGCACAGAAAAATACACGAATGTACATCCGGTTATATATGCATTATTACCAAATAGAGAAAAAGATATGTACAAGAAGCTGTTTGAATTGATAAAAAGTAGAGTTCCAATGTTTAGTCCAAAATATTTGAAAATTGATTTATTTCAAACCCAAGAATTGGGATTATCATCTACATACCGGGCAGCAATGCAATTTTTTCAAGGGGCGGGCAGCAATGAAAAAGAAACCTTGGTTTATCCGGGTAAACTGCGTAATACCCAAGACTATTTGGTAAAGTCCAAAATATATTTGGAATTGTACACGTTTCGAGCTTTACCCGGGTAAACCGAGTTTTATCCGCTTTCGCTCGGTTAAAGTTGGATGTACCATAAATGACTCATATAACTCAAGATGTTATTAAGTTATATCTGCGCTTGTGTGAAGAGTGTCAAAAAAAACTGAAATCTGTCAAAAAATGACTTGTAGTTAGGTTAGGTTAGGTTAGGTTAGGTTAGGTAAAGCTATTGGAAATCTTTGCAACTCGAAATGTCACAGCAGTTTGTGTTGTTTGAACAAATAAGTACTCGTGAATAGATTACCTTTAAGAGAATACAGTTCTAGAATTCCAATTTTTATTTGTACAATGTGTTTTTTGAATTAAATATGTTTTTCAAACATTAATGGCGAAAGCGGATAAAACGCTCTTTATATTATATATTTTAGACTTTACCCAAGAGTCTTGGGTATTACGCAGTTTACCCGAGTAAACCTAGGTTAACTCACTTATCTAACTTTACCCGTAATATATATATAACTATGAAAAACTGATTAGATTTATTATAGTGTCACCCATAATAAAATATTTTCTATTTACGTCTTTCTCCACCGTTATAATTATTTTTTTGTTTTACATGTTGTACGTATCATTTCAAGCAATTTTCAATTAATAACAATTATTTTCACCGAAATGTTTATAAACTTTTTAATAAGTTTAATGTACTTGAAGTCAACATAATCACTGCACTCGCAAATAAGTAATAAAGTGTCTACAGAACAAATACGTGTGTATTACATATAAAGCAAATCATCTATTGTAAAAAGTTGTTTATTTATTACGTGCGATACCATAAATAATTAACCGTGAAAATTTTTCGATAACCTACATTCGCATTTCGAACACAGTAGCTACTAGTGATGTGTGAACGAAAACAAAAAATAACAGCTGTTCACATTATAGATTTATTCACGCCATGTAATGTTTGTTATATTACATCTATAATTAACGAAATAAACGTATATAAAAAAATAACAGCATCTATAATACGTACTCATTTAAGGACAGTAACAAATGTATAAAACGGTCAATTGTTTATCAGTTTCACTTAATTGCGAATTAAATAACTTTGTTTTTTAATTAATTTGCCATTCACTATAAACATTTTATTTCGTTCATCAAGATCACGCTTTAATGCCTCTCTTTTACCCTGGTCTTACACTTTTAGAAATCACTGTACTTTTTTGTCTTATCTTAGAATTTATAGACCTTGAAACATCATTTGGATAAATGCGTAAGTAACACATCATTTAATTCATGAATCACAAGCGATTTCTTATAAAGAGCTGGCCACTGTAGTGTTTTAAGTGACATTTCCTGTATGTATTAGTATTTATGTACAAAAAATACTTAGGCTGTATATACCAACCACTAAAATACATGAATAAAACATCTCTCCTGCTAATGTGACTGGGAGAGTAGTACCAAATGTATCGAGGATTTACAGCAATGGTGCAACAACAACGACGAAATAAAAAGTTTATTTTGTTCACGATATACGGCTGTCTATCATGATTAATATGTAGATCGTATTATGAAGAATTTCCGTTATGTAATATTCATACAATCGTAATTTTACTGTAATTGAATACTGCCTTTGTTCTTCTTATTCATTAATAACATACAAAATCGAAACTGTTTCTAAATGGTATTCATAGTATAAAGAGAAAAAAATCGAAGAAACACAGGCAAATAGATATGAAGTAAGAAAACTTAATAAAAAATATATATTTACGTTACTGAACCTAGAAAGTTAACTAAACAATACTACACTTAAATGGTACTACTATAGCTTTGCGTAGAACGATCGGAAAAATTATTTTTTAACAACCCCGATATCTTAACTTAATCCGTAGGAATTCATTTAATTAAATATAGGTAGGTATACAAACGTATAAAAAATAAATAACGCAATTAGCAATTAGTTATGCACTAATTATTAACAGGGTTATTGCGCTTATCTAGCATTTCTTATTCCAGTTGGTTGATTATACAATAAAAAGAGTTTTACTTGCTGCACACATCGATACAGCATGCTATTGTTTTTTTCTTCTTTAATTAAATTAAATTAATTCCATTGTGAAAACTAGCAAGTGCAAATAAGTTGAAACAAAAAAGCTAAAGGACATTACTTACAATAGTGAGAATTATATAATTAAAAGGAATGACACATATAATATAACTGTACGGTACATACAAAGCATCCCATTCAAGCTGCAAAAAAAAAAGTTCTGTTCATGTATATTCATTGTATACAACATTAAAAAATAATGCAATAGACTGGGTGAAAAAATAGTAAGCGTCGTTCAAACACTGAAAGCGATAGAATTTTAAACTTAACTATATTTTTATTGTACCTACTGTGGCTATTATAATATATCAGTACCAATATATAATATCAGTTCAAAAATAGATAAAAATTTGTATAAAACCGAAAAATTACGTAAGGCATACCCTCGAATATTTCTCAGATAATGTGTAGAACAATATGAATATGTATTTCGAGTTAGCACCCGTAGCGACAACTAACGCACATGTACAAAGTGCATGCAGTTGCAGTCTCGCCACCACGAGACGTCTTCCTTATTCAAGGACGCTAGGGATGCACGTTTGATGCTGACGCCAACGTTGTTGTTTATTTTGCATGGCAAATTTTTAGTGAAGGGACCACGAACATTTATTCATTTATTAACTTTAAATGCACCTTTATATAGACCATAAGAAATAACACTGCGTATTGATCAATTATTTTACATCTTTCATAGTATTCAAAAATCGAGAGCGTATTTATTATGCCGCAGACAGGCGTACGTATGTTTTAATTTCACCCTACTTAATACATTTAAAGCGATCGTATTTTCTATAATACAATTCAGATTCTCCACATAAAAAGAAAAATTTCAACAAAACTAGATCTAAACTTAAATTATTTGGAGATAAATCCAAATACCCCTGTAACTAAATTACCTACAGATAAATTTGGTGGGAGAGATATTGACATATCACTAGAATATTTTATAATATAATTAATTTAATCTAAGAAGGACGTTGCTATTAGCAGGGGCCAGTTTGACCTTTCTTATCCGGCTAAATTGTTTTACTGTACAAATGTTTATTTCTATGGGTATTTTTTATATGTAGAGTATTCATTTCTATGACTTTTTCTACAGTTACGCCCCTGAAAATTTATTAGCATAGCCACAATCTCAAATTTTGCGTGAAGTTCTCCATTTTTTATTATTTTTTTAATTCTGAATAGCTTTGTTATGCAGGGACAGTAGACAAGACATCGTTATGTTGATATTCTAATAGTCATTATCAATTTTATTACATTGAATTACACTTGACATTGTTTTGTAAGCTACATGTTTATCATTTAACATTTAAATTTATTTCATGTGATAGTAACCTCACAAAAATTGATAAAATTATCCAATATGAATTGTAAGTATTTTATTAAACATTAAATATTTATTCAAACTAAATATTTAAACTTTGTTGAATTTCTACTATTCGTTAAGATGAACATCTGTTAGTTGGGGGGTAAGACCTTTTCTTTTTTGATGATCAATTATTAGGTCAAAAAAAAGAAACTACTGCATCAACAAAAAAATAAAGACAATAAGTCAAAACCTAGTAAGTACACTTTGAATATTGATAACGATTTAGAAAAAAGTTAAAGTTTAAACATTCAAAAGTATCGCCAAAACTCCAAGTGGAAGACTCTGGCATTTTGACGTCAAAAATACAGAAAAACAACTGATGCAAATGAACCATCTATTACAAGAAACAAACCGGCGCGGGAAGGTGTAATAAAATAAAACAATAATAATGATACTGTGCAATTACATGGATTTTTCCGTGATAATGTAGGTAACAACAAATGTTTATGACATGACTATTGATATGCATGCCATAATGTTTCAATTTCATGAATCACTCAAATCATAAGCATACTAATTTTGCATTATGACGCCAGTTATAGCGATTCTTATCGAATTTTCTATCACATGATAAGATTAAAAATTCATTCATACAGTAGGGTTAACAAATATGATTTTTTTATCAAAACCAAAAAGTCGATTTTTAATGAAATCAGTTCTTAATAATTATATGAAAATAAAGGAAACTTAAATTTAAAATGTTTTAATTAAAGTAAATCAATTTATCGTCAGCATCAGCGCACTTTTAGGTTAGCTCTCTTTGCGTAACAAAAATGAATTATATATTTATATAAAAAATAGTTTCGTTTACGTATTTAGATAATTTTACCAGCCTCAATTAACGAATAGCAGCGACCGCCGAGACCAGACACACCAGTTTTGATCTCGCGCTCAAAATAGGCACGTGCTCGCTTCCGCCGCATTATAAAAATTTTCCATTAAAACTCCAAAAGAAGTAAGTATAACTTCAGATACCTACTTTCTTAATATTTCTAACTATTGATTCATGATTTTAACTTAAATCTAACAAATCGTGGTTTATATTTTTTCCTATTTATGTACTTAATTCATAAACTTTCTTTATAACTTATTTTCCCAGTATTTTTTTCTTTTTTAGTGTTAACTGTCCTATTTAGTTTGAAATAACTTTAAGTTCCAGTTTTTAAATTTGACTTTATGGTACTTAACAAAAAACGAACACAAATTTTTGTGTTGTTTATAAAAATTTGACTTTCATTTTTCTTAGACTAATCAATCATATACAGCAATCCTAAGTCCATAATTGCGGGTGTTCCATTTATGAATTTATTTACCGATAAAGCTTTAATCCTTTAATTCGTCAGTTTTGTCATAATGAAAATCAAATTGCAAGATTAGCTGGGTATCGAAAATGAGTAATAGATATTTTTACACACACATGGGAAAATGTATTGAATTATTGGAAATCTGGGTTTTCCAATAATTATATTACGCAAATCGTATGATTTAATTAAAAAAATATCCAGAAATCACAGATGTATAAATTTTGATTATCTGAATTGGGTTGGTAAATGAATAATCATAATTTACCACCTAAATAATCATCGGTTTCTTTATTTAAGCTGCTCGGTTGGTTAAGAATCTTTTTCAAATTCTTGAAATCATAATCTTCAATTAACTCACCTCGGCCAGGGCTCTCTTTTCCGTTTTATCCTTGCTGCCATACTGCAAGAGTCGAATAGCATTCTTCGCACCTTCGACAACAGCTGCCTCGATTCTCAGTCTATGTCTCAGTTCTTCGATCCTTACTTCGAGCGACTGCTCGAGCTCGCTAGTTGCTGTCACTTCACCATTCAACGACAGGTCGTGGTTTGAACCGTGTTGGTGATGTCTGCTATTCAAATTATTCCTCATCTGTAACAAAGTATCAAAGTCCCCCTTAAAAACTGATCAATCAGCACGATCGATTACTATTAATTACTACACATTCTTTAAAACACCTGACAGACTCGATCAATACAAGTAGCTTCGTGACAAGAAAAGGCTTAGATTGTTAAACCACTCTGGAAATCGTAAAGGGTCGACACGTTTCGGTTTAAGTTTATAACGGTAATTGTATGTTACATTGTTAATTAGTGATCTGAAATTTTAACATTCGATGGACCATAAAAAATAATCATCATAAGCCCGTTAGTCCGAAGACTAGTTGAACACAAACCTTCTCTTCTTCCTACCCCGAGCTAAACATACTTAACTACTTGCTAACAGTAATCTAATATAAGTCCTCCTCTGTCCCTCTTTATTCCTGTTTCTGCTTGTAATATGTATCTAGTCAGCCCTTCATGTTCCTTTGTTCTCCTATTTTTTCTAATTGCTTCTCATTTCTAACCTTTTCTATCCACAAATTTTAATCATCCTCCTATAACACCACATATCAAACATCTTGAACCACCAGATGTCATATCTCCACCTGATAGATCCCAATTGGAAGAAGTATGATGACAAAGGGCGCTATGGAAGTAAATAAGGAAATTAAGAGGATAGGATGGTGGGGCACCTTCTGAGATATCGAGGATTAGTTTGACACATACTAAAAAAGCAGAAACAGTAGTAAAGAGAGGCAGAGGAAGACCTAAATTAAATTACTGTTTACTTCATACCCGAATAAGGACTACACTAGTTCATCAACTGGCCGCGAAAGCCTTAATCAATTTGTAAACAATAATCGTTATCATTTTATGAAATATCCCGTATGACACAATACTTACAATGTTGACTAATACAATTAATTTACTTTTTGTAGGTTTTCTGTATTGAATGACTCACTTGATAACAACATATGCGTAATAATAATCAATAGACGATATCACAAGCAAACATTTACCCTATTTTTTGTTATTTTCGGTTGGTACATCATATTTGAAAACATACCTGTTACAATTTCTGAATAAAAATGATCTTTTTTTTAATTTAAATAAAAAACCCTAAAATTCTAATTTAAAATAAACTAAACTAAATGTTTCTAATAACAATAACTCAAAAAATATTGTTTTACGAGCACAGCTGGTATCTTTATATTTTGACTATTACTTCACATTTGATGATTGCATTTTACAATTTTTAACAAACAAATAAATATGGGTCGATATTTTGTTCTTCAAATTTATTTAATTAGATGCCCCACCCTTGCCTTATTTAATAGAAATTTGTTGATCAAGTTTTTTGTTTGTATATCTATTTATATATCAATTTACTTGTTTTTCTCAGAAATAGTTTAACGTCCATGCTTAGGATCAGTGATAAATAATATAGTACCCCGATTTTTTCTTTCTTTTTCTGTAATGGTAATACAAGGTAGTGTTACGTCACAAATGATACCAGAAATGTGCGTCACATATGTACCACCCTTTTATTTCTGCAACTACTCAAACTATAATTTTTTAAGAAGTTTATACAGTTGTAAAGAAAAACGGTTTATTTAAAAAAAAAATTAGTTATCAGAAGTTAACAACCAATATTATAGATAAGATTCTGGATTTTTAATAAAGTTCGTCTTTCTGCAATATAATACAAAACTTTTTCTGTGCGCATTGGTCGGTTCTTTATTTTATAAACGATAAAAAGTAATGCCAAATTTCAACCAGTTCAACTTTTTCAAATATACTGTATCCCACAATAAATAAAACATATTTTTCTTTAATAACCAAATGTCGTCATTTCATACAACGTTTTATTTTTTGTAATTACCCCGTATTTTTGCGACAATTCTTATAGAGTTACAATCAACGGTAAAATACGTAATAAAAATGTACCGCTACACTATAAACATATTACAAGAAGTACATGGATACACACACACACGAATTTTCCTTACATGTGAACTTGTATCTATTATATATACGGTCAGCTAGATGACAAGTGAACTAGCAAAGCAAATGTGTCATGGAAACATCTAGTAACGTGAATAATAATAAATAAATAAACTACATAATATATACTATATCGATCGAAAAAAAACACACACATAGACCATAACCATACATGTTTAAATGAAGCATGTCCTTCGATAGTCCACGGTCATGGTAGAAAGATATTTCAGACCAAGATTGATAAATTGGTAACAGATTACAGTAGGTGTTCATTACGTACTATCGATAGAAAACAAGCGCAAGCAAACATCAGCATTTTTCCGACTTTACGTGGGCTACGAGACATTGTTTTAAATTCAAGTTCATTAATTCTATCGATTCGGTAATTAATATTCATCAAGTGGGTTGTAAATGAACTAGAAAATCATTATCAAACAGTATGAAATTAACTGTCTGTTACCGTAACGCTTTTTCTAATTAAAATTTAAATAAAAATATTATTAACAATGAGAAAAAAAGAAACTCTTTTAAAGTTTCAAAATTTATTATTTTAAAAGTCCACAACGACCGTTTCACCACACTGTGAATGACAAATGACTCAGTCATTCTTCCACCTGAAGATGTCACGGTGTGCCAATAAATCATTTTGTAACTTAAAACTTGGTGTTTTATTTGTATTTGTGAATATGGAGTTACAACAATTAAAAGCTTCCTCGATTGAATTTTTGGACACCGAATGAATGAATTTGTATTTCATCTACCTAATGAAACGGTCGTTGTGGACTTTTAAAAAGAAATTTTTTTGAAACTAAAAGAATATTTATTTTTTTTCTAATTGTTAAAATGGAGTTTCAACAAGTAAAGGCTAATATAGTGAATAATTTAAAAATATTATTTATTACTTCTTGTTATGTTTTCGACAAATAAGGCATTATTGAACGAAAAAACTATTGGAAAGATCTATATCCTGGAACCGGAATAAAGGAGAAAGGGTTTTGAATAAGTAAATTTCAGAATTTAATTCAATTTAAAATTATTATATAGGTAAATCATAACCAGTTAAGGAATAAAAAAAAGTATATTTTGTTAAGTATAGCAAACCACATGGACGTTTCCCTGTTAGAATAAAGAGTTTTCAAAATAGAAGGGATACAAAGAATCAGTGACTTGAAAAATACTTAGAAATTGGTGTGATTGCTATAACAAAATACATACGCATTTTTCGAAATTTAATGTTTTTATTCAGCTTTTGTAGTAACCAGGGTGGGTCTGTTGTTCTCTATCGCCTATTTCAATAATTTCACACTTCGGGAATTTTACCCTAGCTCAGCGTCGCGTTCTTCGTTGTAGAGGGATCGTATGGTGATTCTTGGTGTTGACAGGGTAGTGAAGTGTCGCGTTTGTTGTTTAATTGTTTTTTTTCTTTCTATTTTTGTGTGTGTTTTCAAGTTGCATTTACTGCTAATAAACTACTGTATTTGAATGTATTTTTTCAACGGAGTTTTAATATTTGTTATGTTGTTTTTCACTGTTATAAAATTTACACAAATGTTGTCAATTTTCATTGTTCTTTCAATCCATTATATAATGACGCAATAATTTGAACTTTTATTTTGTTAATTTGACCAAAACGGTGATGTGTAACAATTATTTTGTGATTTTTCTTTGTTTCCAATTTTTATGATTTTGCTCTTTGTTGATCTACCAGGTGCGTTCAGAATGTTTCGAGCTTTGTTGAATTTAGTAACATTTTCTCCCGTGTAGAGTATTCATCTGGGAGTATTCCCAAATGTGTGTGTATTTTGTTTTGATATTCATGTGTTGCATTTGATTTTGATATTTATTTGTCCATTTATTTCAACGTTTATTTTGATATTTATTCGTCGCATTTATTTATATATTTATTTGGGTATTTATTTATTGCATTTTATTTTTATGTGACGCCCAGATTGTGTTCTAAAATCTCAACTTATAGCTGGGTTGCCTCCAGTATGGGACCTCAGTACCTTTATCTTTTTATTTTTTTACGTTGTCTACTAACTAATTCCAACATTCCTTAGTTTTAAATGATTATTTACATGTGTCTGTGTATGTGGATCGTGCAGAGTAGATTTTCACAGAGTAATATTTTTGATTTATATACATTTCATACTTTACGGATGATACACATCTCTGATTTGTAGGGTTAAGATCGTGGGTTTCTCTGCCATACTATTTCCTCGCGCTAGCCCTAGGCTGAGTCTGGCATTCGTATTTGTTTTGTTTAAAACTTAATATTACTGGGATTTCCATGGTATTTTATCATTTTATTCATAATAAACTTAGGATGTCATATATTTGTTGTTTTTCATTTAACAATTATAAACAACCCTTCCAAATTACGTTAATAGCCAGTGTATCGTACCCACAACAGCTGATTCCCATAAACAACGTAGGTGTGTAAACCTGGGTAAGATTCACTACACTTTTCTTATCAAAACCAAGAATATAAGCGCCTTAGCCTTTCTAGTAGATATAATAATTATAATAATCATCTAAAACCCGTTCAGATATGTAGACAATATTATATATATATATATTGGAAACAGCTACATTACTTAAGCATACATATAAACACTCACGCGAATACAGGCTTTCAAACTAATTAAACTGTATCAAAATGAGAAAGTAACTCGATAAGTTATGATGCTTGTACAGACATTCACACACAAATATATTAGGTGTTAACACATAACACCCGTGCTTTTTGGAGTTGGAGGTTAAAAAATCGCCTTGTATACTATTTATAGGGAAGTATATAATTTTTTATTTAAATAGTTCCTATATTTATTATTTGAAAAAATAAAATAAAAATGTTTTTATCTTACCTTCAGAATCCTCATCCTGAGGTACTCGATTTTGACCTTCGAGTCTTGGAGCATTTGTTGAGCTTCGGCAAGAAGTTTTTTGTCGCGAGAATGAGGTCCCCCTGTTATGCTCCTTATCATATTTTCAGCGCCCTCTTTCACCTTCAACTCTATATTCAATTGTTTCTCTAAGTTTTCGAGTCTTGGGTCAAGAGAGACGCCATCTCGATTCCTTTGATGGGTCGATATCGGTGACGGAACAAGCGTGTCTGAAAAAACAAAAGATTTTGTAGAACTCAAAATTAAATTATTTGAATATGTCTGCAGTAAAACTCGATTTTAACATACCGGAAGGGAAATATGAAAATCGTAACGGTTTACAGTCACCATTATAAAACTGTAATAGACAAGCAATATACCTTTGTTTGTTGTTACGTAGATATGATGGAACGGGTTCGAACTCAACAATTAATAAACTGACATTTCTTCGAAAAAACAAAACAAAATCGCCAAACTTTATTGAAAATTTCAAAATATGCAAATTTCTCAAAAACTACTGCTCATAGATACCAACACCCTTATATCAGTCGAAAGGAAATATAATTTTGCATTATACTATGTGAGAATAAATATGGCATTCCATTAAAAAAAAAATAGTTATCCCTGTTTGAATTTGTGAATATTGGCATGGATAAATTTTATACTGTTCATAATGAATGTGTCTATCTAATACCTGTAGATGATAGGCAATTTCTTCCAGAAACGGAATGTGAAAACCGCAACCCTCTAAGTCCTTTCGTTTCTGAGATATTTAAAATGGCGTCAAACACTGCAAACGTCAAATTTTCCGAGAACCCTGAAATAACTCCGGAAGGGTGCGTCCCAGGTCCAATTTAATGTTAATAAATTGACATTATTTTTTTATGGGGAATTCAAAAGTATAATAAAAAATAGGGTGTTCCATTTAAAATAACGAAGTTAGGGTGCATTTCCGGTATAACCGGAAGTTCGCCATATTTGAAAATATTTTTTCGTTATTCTACACTTAACCCCATACAACTTTTATTTGAAATATTTTTCTCTATTTTGAACAATGCGCGTATAAATGGCCGATTTCGGCTTAGTGACTCACCCTATATATACCTATTAGACTTTATTATTGTTAGATAATGACCGTCTTGGTCGAAACGATTCGTTGAAAAAATATATACGTGTCGAAAGAATTTTTATTTTATTTCCTCTACATAATCGACACCCTTTGATTCATTTTTTTTTTTAATTCGCTATTTTTTAATATCAATAAACATTTAATATAATGGTCGGTGAGAGAAAAATTACCCAACCTCGCACTTCTTTGGCAATTTTTCTGACACATTGCAAAAAAGTTTGTTGACCTAAATACAATGCCGTTGCTTCGCAATTCAAAAGAACTTACGTCGTCTACGGACTTAATCGTATCAAATAACTTACAAACTAATTTAATTTAAAGTTGACGAACGGTAATTAAATTAAGCTAGCGAATGAGATAATGTTTACGTAATTTGAATAACAAGTGGGATGATTTAAAGAAGACAGTAATTAAGAAGGAGACCTATTAAAGTAGAAACAACCATGTTGGATGTCATATTTAAATGTTGTAAAATAGGGTTGTATGTATAACAAGGGGTGATGATTTAATCGCTTTCGTCATATATAGTAAGGAATTAACATGAACATGCAGGATGTACTTACAGGAGAAATATCGAGTAATTTTGTTTTTACGTCATCGATATAGTCTGTAAGAAACTAATCCAAAGTTTGGACATGTGTTATATCACATTTTAACCGTGACGTTCCTCAAAATTTTAACATAAATGATTATGTCGATGGGCCTTTAGCCACAGCCACTAGCAAATCATATCTATGGACGAATATTGACATTCAAACACTTTTAGAAAGATTGGCGATTTTAAATTAAACATTCCGATTAAACGACAGCATCATGGATATCAAAACTTAAGTTAATTCCACTATTATTTTTAGACGTTTTTCCGATTTTCTTTACAAACCTACCTACCCTATCACCATACATTTTGGCTCAGTATTACATAATGATACCAGCGTAGTACTTACTACTCTTAAAAAGTAGATACCCCTATGTAGAATAACAGTATATAGAATTATAAATATAAATATGGAATCAACAGAAACAACTACTCCTGGGGCTAATACCCGTACCGGCATTGAATTACACTGTTGATTCCGATGGATTCTTAGACGAATATATAACATATTCCAAGAGATTGTGTTTATATATACACTGACACAACTCATAACAACAACACACATCAGAACAATTATAAGCAACAGTATAATCAATTCATCAAGTTCAGCATTTTATCATAATTATCACCGGAAGGGTCTTCCATACATGTACATACATTTTTGTAGTAGTAACTGTATATAGTGAAAATAAATATTGCTAAGTGCAGTTATTAGTGTTCTTCCTCATAGAAGTTAGATTGTTTGCACTTAAACTCCTTCATAAAATTTGTGTGCTCCCTCAAAGGAGAAAGAAGTGGCGCGGCAGCGCAAAACAAAATAAAATACCTTACAAATATCTACTCGAAATTTCGTAGTATCTAAAATTACACAATGCGAAATTTGGCACTAGCTAAGTAGAATTTACTTCAGTTTAAGTGAAGCAGCTGCTATTATGCGAATTTCAGAGTGGTCCAATGGTATAGATATGACGAAAGAAAAAAAAAAAACGAAATTATACTGAAGATGGGTATCGCAAGTTGTTCTGGTATTTTTATCAATTAGCAATTCTGATTTTTTTAAAATTGGTACTAATAATAATTGCTATAACCTTAATTTCTTTTTTGGATCCAATAGAGAAAATGTACCATGGATCACTATCCCTGCTTTTTCACTAAATAAACAAACGTAACTGTTATTGCGAACCTTAGGTGTTGTGATAGGCATTTGATGAATCATTAATAAGCATGTGATTACATGCAACAAAAATTTCTAACATGAGACCTTGGATTTGAGCTGGTAGCTGCAATGGACATAGGTATACATCAATGAACAGCATCGAGAGTAATTAGAACAATCTCTAACTTAACTATTAATACCTCTAGATACATAAGTAATGACTCTAATCATTGTAGTCAACACAAAATGGCTAGTTTTAATTTTCTTGTACGTAGGTTTCTTAATTTTCCTTTAAACAAAGATAAGCATCACAAAGAACTCTGTACTATTAAAAATACTGCTAAAGACAAGGGTTATAACCGTAACATTATTGATAAATTAGTTAATAAGATTACATTTAAGAACGTAATGTCTAGATCCTCAATTTTTCAAAAAGACCTTCGCAAAACCAAGTTTATTACTATACCATACGAGCCAATATTTACTCGAGGACTCGAAGGTATCTTTCATAAACTTGGTTATCAAATAGCATACAGTTCTAATTCTAATACTCTTCAAGTTCTTCTGGGTAACCCTAAGGACAAAATTTCTTTCCTAGAAAAGTCGGGGATATATGAAACTGATTGTAACGATTGCAATAAGAAATATGTTGGTCATACGAGACGCTCTCTTCTGGTCAAGTTTAAAGAGCATTTAGCTCACGCTAAATTTGATAGAACTGAAAAATGTAGTGTTGCTCAACAAATTCTTAGTGAAAATCATGGGATCAATATTGACAACCCTAAATTAGTTAAGGAAATTAAACATAATTACTTACTAAATAGTTTCGAAAGCATGTTTATTTATAAAAATAGATTAAGTTCTACTAATAGTGACAACGGTCCTATTCCGGGCTCTCCGCTTTTTAGTTTAATCTAATTCTTTTGTTGAATGATATAAGTTTAATTTCTTTTCTTTTACAATAAATATTTTTAATAAAACATACCAGAAGTTTCGACGTTCATGTATTAGATATATAATGATTCCTGTAATTTAAAATTTCCACTACTCAGAAAAACTTTATTCGTACTTTCGTTTTCCGACTGACTAAAGGATTTCGAAGATTATTTTCTCACCGTTCTATAAAAAGAATGTACAAAAATGAGATTTGTTTATTGACTTTGCCAACAATTCAATTACAAGAGTTACAAGGGAATTGGAGCGAGTAGAAAAGATTCTATCGAAATTTCACACCGACCGTAAAACACATGTATATATCCATCCAACTAACAGCGCTACAAAATTATTTTCTCATGTATTCAAATGAGAAATCGCAGTGTATAAGAGCTACATACATAGTCGACCACTTCTTCCTGCTAAAAAATTCTTTTGAAATGTAAGCAAACTTTTACTTGAACGTTAAACAAATGTTTGAATTAACAAAGTGAATTCGCACGATACCTATAAAGATCGTAGATACAACGAAATCTTTTCGAAAATAGGAAACTTACGTTAAGAAGAGAACAATTTCACACATTAGTTAGTAACATTTTCTGTAATTAATAATTATAAATGAAAAAAAAAATAATTCAAAAACGAAATTTTAAAGATGCTTGTTTCGTATTTTTAGTTACAGAATAAAACATTTTTTTTTTAATATGATTTTCGATGTTAACGGTTTCGTTAACATCAGGATTCCAGTATGTCGAGCAATTATATAACAATTTAATCATAATTTTAATAAGAAATTTAAAATTTTTACATATAGAAAACAAAACACAAAAATTAAATATTTTAGAATGTCTAGAATTAAAGAAGAATGTAATTTTTTATTGTTCAAACTGAAGGTACGTAGACAACGTTCAAATTAACAAAGAATATTTCGTAATTGGTCAAAAATTTATCAAAAATAGCAGATGTGGATCGCGATTTCGATCTTATTGGATCTCACGAAATCGTAATCCACACCTGGTAATTTCGAAAAATTTTCATAAGTATATCAAATAATATAAGCCGCGTCGTGAATTCAGTTTATCATGTAGATACCATACCTTCAAAAGACATTGTCAAACATAAAATACATACCACAGTTAGCAGTAAATACCAGCAGATGACGACATACTGCCTTTAATACAATATTAAATTAACGCTAATTTTTTTACGTTTTCCCCGGATTTTATTTTAAGTTACGAAGATAATGGTACATTTTTATTTTTGCAATAATTTCAACCCTGCCATGTAAAAAGGGTCTAGCCGGATAAGGTAGTGAAAAATGCCTCAGGCCGTTTTACAAAAAAAATACCACTATATTTATCATGAAAAATAGGTATTCCCCACAAAATTTCAGACCCCTAACGTAATAACTACCCTAAAAAAAATCGTAAGGGTTTCTCATTGTTTTAATAATATCTACGTTAATTTTTGACGTAGAATGAAGTTTTTTTTTTATTGAATATTTATCCAGTTTCTATAGATTTTATTTTTAAATATTGGCGCGAAATTTAAATTTTTTATTAGTTTCAAATTTTCAAATTCGATTAAAAAAAAGAACAAGACACACTTAGTTTTTAAAAAATTATATTTTATCACCTTTTTGGTATATTTTTGAAATTTTTTTTTTAGATTTTTAGAAGTGGGGAAACGTGTATTTTATTATTGGCAAATGGTCAAATTTTGATTGCTACTTTTTTCCCGAATATTAATGTAAAATACCGATGAAGAAACTTATCGATGTGATTTTACTCCACTTTTCACTGTTCCACAAAAAGAAAAACTTAACAAACCTTTATAACACTTGTTTTAGATAAAACACTTGTTTTGGATAATAGAAGTTAAAAATTGAGAAAATATCTAAATGAACTACATATTTCGTGGGTATCTAGAAGAATACAGTACTGTGGTTTTTGTAATTTTTCTACATCCCCCCACTTCTAAAAATCTAAAAAAAAATTTTTCGAAAATATACCAAAAAGTGGTCTTTTTTTAATCGAATTTGAAAATTTGAAACTGTAATAAAAAATTTACATTTCGCGACAAAATTTCAAAATAAAATGTAGAAACTGGAAAATTATTCAATAAAAAAAAAACACTTCATTCTACGTCAAAAACTAACGTAGGTATCGTTAAGACAATGAGAAACCCTTACGATTTTTTTTAGGGTAGCTATTACGTTAGGGGTCTAAAATTTTGTGGGGAATACTTATTTTTCATGATAAATATAGTGGTATTTTTTTGTTGCCTGGGGTATTTTTTTTAGACGTTTTATCCTCACGTTTAAAGGATTAGTAAACTCCCTGAAAATTCAATGTTTTCCAGGTCAGTTGACATTCTCTAAATGTTTATTACTGGTTGATGTGTAGTCGCGACATTTCATAACTTTTTGTTATTTGAACTGGTGTTGTCCTTCTTCGGGTGTTATTTATCATTCTGTATCTTTACTTGGCAAACCAATTATTTGGGAATAATAACTCAAGGTACGTTATAATTAATTTACGTATATATACGTATATGTACGCACGAAGGAACATACATATACTTCGCTCAACGGAGTTTATATTTAAACTTGCAATTCAACTTTTCACAACTTAATAAACGGCGTCACAGATTCGTAATATTCAAATTCTGTAATTTTTCATGCGAATCAAATAAATAAGAACGTTGGCGGTGTCCGTAGTTAAAACGAACACATAATTTATTACAATTTATAAAACCGCGAGATTCACAGCAGATGTATTAGTGCTTTGAGGGGACAACATTTAAGTCATCTTTATTTTACGATAAGACATAGGTACTTATCGTTAAAAAAAAGAAAATTAAAAATAATAAATTACGAAGCGATTAATGTTGAAAGCAACAAATTTCCCTTTGAAATTAAATTTGCTGACGATTTCTTTGCGAATTTTTCGTTAGGTTGTCGACCTCAATTAACGAGCTAATTTATTATTTCGTTTGTAACCTGACTAATATTCTTGATGAGACGTTAAATTCTCTACAAAGTGTACGGAGTAGTTAAATGTTCGGTGCATTTATTTTTTCAAACACTTGAACTGGTTTTGTCTTAAATCATTTGCCCTTTGATTGATTTTGTAGTAAAATTATGGAAACATACTCTGTATGGTCCAGTCCAAAATGTACCGGCTGAAGTTAGCAACAGCATACTGAACTCACTTGTAATAAAAAAATACGATGTAAGCTATGCCTGAGAATTGTGACAGGTTACATTGTTTTAAGTGTACAGGGTGGCCGCTGCAAATGCGAGAGAAAAAAAATCCCCGACTTTTTCCTGATCATTCCCGTAAAATTCTCTGACTTGTCCCAGATCATGTCCACGAATTTCCTCTTATTTTCCCCCGCAAATTTCCCTGACCTTTTCCTAACAATTTTCGTAAATTTACCTGACTAACCACGTCCATTTTAATGGTTATTTTCAATTTTTCAAAAATTTTATACACTTAAAATTATTCAATTAATATTTTAGTTTTTCGTTTCTTCAATTAGTTGAGATATTTCGTAACGTATTGAGGTAGGTCCGTGTAAAAATCCGAATTAGAGACTCCGCTCTATTAAGCAAAATGCTGGAAACTTTGGCGGAGTCGAGAACAAACTGTATAGCTCAAACCCCGACGCCAAAACACGACACAAACGCTCAAGTTTTCCGTGCTAAATTAAATTCACGTTTCCCTTCTATTAATTTCACTATTGAAATGGAAAAAGATGATAAACTACAATTTTTAGATGTTTTGGTTATAAGAAATGGGATTTACTTAGAATTTGATATCCATAGAGAACCCACTAATACCTCTAGATACATAACCAATGACTCTAATCATTGTAGTCAACACAAAATGGTTAGTTTTAATTTTCTTTTACGTATGTTGCTTAGTTTTCTTTAAATAAAGATAGGTATCAGAAAGAACTCTGTACTATTAAAAATATTGCTAAAGACAACGGTTATCGTAACATTGAAAAATTAGTTAATAAGATTAAATTTGAGAACATAATGTCTACATCCTCAATTATTCAAAAAGACCTTGGCAAAACCAAGTTTAATAAATCGGAGGTATTTTTCATAAACTTGGTTATCAAATAGCATACAGTTCTAATTCTAATACTCTTCAAGCTCTTCTGGGGGCGGGCGATATATGAAATTGATTGTAATGATTGCAATAAAAAATATGTTGGTCAGACTAGACGCTCTCTTCTGGTCAGGTTTGAAGAGCATTTAGCTCACGCTAAATTTGATAGAACTGAAAAATCTAGCGTTGCTCAACAAATTCTTAGTGAAAATCATAGGAGCAATATTGACAACCTTAAATTAGTTAAGAAAATTAAACATAATTACTTACTAAATAGTAATGTAAGCATGTTTATTTATAAAAATAGATTCTCTTAATAGTGACAAGGGTCATATTCCTGGCTCTCCGCTTTTTAATTTAATTTAATTTGTTATTGTTTTTGTAAGGTCCACTGAATATTGAGGCAGTTTGACCGAATCTTGTTCACTGGACCATATAATTAGTACAAATAATTTCTATATTGCCCTTAGGTTTTAGTTCTCTTCATTCCCTGAAAAAGGTAACTTTGTTACCGAAAAGTACTTCGGACATTTTGTGTCGTGTTTTGAGCTATGCAGTTTGTTCTTCGCCCTATTAATAAACGAACCTGATAGTTTAATGTAACATCGAAGTTTCAATGTGGATCGAAAACATAAATTAAAACTTACTTCATACAAAATAAAGTAACAGTTATAATTAGATCAACAATCCATTTTTTTGCAAAAAATAATAAAATGTTATGGTGTTATGACGTTTACAAAGCTTAGATTTGGTAAAATTTGGTTTCCATATTTTTTTCTTTTTTTTTCGAGAAAAAAAACTGTTACCTCACTTCTTTACTCCCAACTTGACCTTCCCACTATTATCATAACCATCATTTTAATTAGTAAGGCAAGGGAAAACTTGACGTTTATTTAACATATACCCACCTGATGTTCCCACTTCCCACAATGGTAAATGGTACCGTGTCTTTATTTCGTCTTTCTCTTTTACAAAATATTTGAACAGGAAGCGAAATACACCATTTGCATAAGTGCAATCAGAAGTTCGTAAGTCTTGTTTATCTTCGCATTATGTATGCCGTAAGTCATTCCAATGTGAAACCGTAGCAAACACGTACCACATGCATACATACACCATACACAACATACATTCATGCATACAAATAAAATCAAAGTACCACTTGCACTTCGAGTGTCAAATGAAGAGGTAGGCTATTAATTAATCATCGCATGCCGGATGGTGTTGTCCACCTTTTCGATTTAATAATGCAAATCACAACTGGACATATGTTTGCCATACAACTATCTGTATAATATCACATACAGAGTGTTGTATTTTATTAATATTTTTTTACGTAAAACGATGTTATTTGAACGAAAAATTTGAATTAAACGGTATAAAACAGCTTTTATCTAAAGTGGTGAGAAACTTTAATTGAGTATTACTTTTACTAAAAATTTAACTTTAAAATACGATTAGAGAGAGGAGGAAGCACTAAATAACATCTGGAATTAGCTTACGATTATAAAAAAACGGAACTAACTAAGTAATTATTTTCGATATCCAGGATATTGTCGTTTGCTTCGAATTTTTAACTGAAAATCACCAGTATTAATATTCAGTCGTCATAGGTAGAATATGATATGACGTGTTAAGCTAGCACAGCCATTTTAATAGTCCACCCAATAATTAATATTGTAATAAATTCAAGAACGATATTTTTTCAATGAAATCAACGGAAAATCATTTATTGCAATTATGGTTTTTGAATAGTCAGGTTGACTATCATGCCCGCACACCACCCTATTATTAATAAAAATATGCGAATATTTCCACAACTAATTGCAACAGTTTTCTATCAATTTCATGGAAAAAATATCGTTTTTGAATTGTGTGTGCTAACGGTGCCCAATTTAGACGTGTTCAACTAGATTGTACATTAAATGGTACCTAATCCCTTCAAATTAGTATATGGAGATTACATTTAAGAAAAACGATCGCTATTTAAAATATCGTGTTCGAGAATCATGAAGAAAATTGTGAGACGCTGCCATCCCAAAGTAGTCTCAGTAACATAGCTGACTTTTTTGAAACAACATACTGACAACAGCACTACCTATAATTTCTACAAACGAATAATGTCACATATGACCATAGTTGTCCCTCCCTCTAACCTCCATAAATAACAAATTAGTTGGGCGTGTCCAGGAATCACTATCGGTCGGAAGCGGGTAGGTAAAGGATCCAAATTCATATCCTAAAATTTGTTACTACTCCTTTTACGAGGCATGTTTTTTAAGTAAGTACCGTTTTGAAATTCTGTCGCCGCAGCGGTGCGGTCAGCGTTCGACGCATGCGCATTGAGTACCTACATCCCTCACCTACGCACTGGCACCATTACAGTCTGATTCGCCTTTGTTTACGTTGTTTACTGAGTATTTAAGATGCCTCCGATAATGTGAGTCCCGTAGACTGTGAAATCCGGAGTCCGGGCTGTTATACGATTCCTTAGTGCTAAAGGACTAAAACCGATTGTTTACGGACAAAACATTAAGAGTGATGGAATGGTAAGGAATCTGCGCCGTGCAATCCAAAACAAGTCAACAAAGTCGTAGCAAGTTGAGCAAGGGCATCGTTTTTCTGCATGTGGCTAATGGGACCAAAAGTCTCATCACATCTTTTCACTGGGAAACTCTATATCATCCACCGTGCAGCCCTAATCTGGCGCTTAGTGACTATCATTTGTTCCTACACTTGAAAAAGCGTCTTCAAGAAGAAAAATAAGTCGAAACAGTTGTGATGCAGTGGCTAACAGTTAACAAGTCAGGCGGCAGAGTTCTATGAGGAGGGTATTCAAAAACTGGTCACGTTATGACAAGTGCCTCAATATTGAAGAAAATTATGTAGAAAAGTAGATTAAGGTACAGGGTTTCACGTAAAAATAAAATCATTAAGATATATTTGCACATTTTTTATTAATTTTAAAACGGTACTTACTTAAAAAACATGCATCGCATTTTTTCGTCTAACTATCTATTTAACGAGAAATTTTGCAGTAAAGATTTAAATAGCTATTATATAGACAGACCACCCAATTTCTTTTCTTTCTTTGTTTTTAATCAGCTGCTTGTTTCTCATTCGTTTATTTGCTTACTTTTTCTCCATTTTTTATTGATTGGATTTACTATTCATATTTTTTTTTTCGGAATTTAAATGTTGCGGCATCATTTAAATAGAAGAAATATAATTCAATAGTTTAAATCAGTTATTCATATTATCATCAAACAAAAAGTTAAGCGAAAAAAAAAAACAAATTAAAGTATAATTTTGAAGCAATTAAAAATATTTTATACGCATGAAAGTATTTTACGGTCTTTTCTTTCTTGAGGACACCCTGCATTCTTATGAATATAATTAATGTAATAAAAGTGTCCCTTGACATATATAATACGTTTGGTTATTGAAAAGCATTATCCACAGAATCATTGGGAGAAAATGAGCAGCAGCAGAAATTCTCATTTTTTTGAAATTTAAATAAAATAAGCATAAATACTGTTAAAGAACGAATGCAGCAGGCGATCGATACCGGCGGCACTTTTAATGTACTTGAAACCCAGCAATCGACGATCATAAATCAAGAACATTCCATGGCCGTATAAATAAGTAGCCAGCATCCGACAGATAATCGTCTATACAAGAGAGTAACAGTATGTTTTTATGTTAAATAATTTACTTTTACTCATATCCAAACATGTACGAATAAATAGACCTACTACAAAATTCGTTACAATGTGATTTTATCAATGACTTAGTGATTAACTCTTATGAAGCCCTTGGTAAATATTCGTCTGTCTCAGAAAACAGAAATTAATTAATTTTATTTTTACATGAAAGCCTGTACCTTAATCAACTTTTCTACCAAATTTTCTTCAATATTGAGGCACTTGTCATAACTTTTGACTAGTGACCAGTTTTTGAATACCCTTCTCATAGAACTCTGCCGCCTGACTTGCATCACCACCACTGCATCACAACTGTTTTGACTTCGTCATCGTCTTGAAGACGCTGACCACCCAGATGTTTCTTCAAGTGCAGGAACAAATGGTAGTCACTGGGCGCCAGATCAGGTATGTACGGAGGATGATCTAGAGTTTCCAAGTGAAAAGATGTGATGAGATCTTTGGTCCTATTGGCTACATGCGGACGGGCATTGTCATGCACATGTGTGCGGCCATATTTAAATGCTCTCACTCACTTCCTTACCATTCCATCACTCATAATGTTTTGTCCGTAAACTGCACAGATCTCACGATGAATATCAATCGGTTTTAGTCCTTTACCACTAACGAATCGTATAACAGCCCGGATTTCACAGTCGGCGGGACTCACGATTATCGGAGGCATCTTAAACACTCAGTAAACAACGTAAACAAGGGCGAATCAGACTGTAATGGCGTTACAGAATTCCAAACGGAACGTACTTATAAAAACATACCTCGTATTTTATTTTAAACAGTTTCGTTATCGACTGCCGAAGTGCTAAGCTTTTCCGAAATAGCATGCCCTTCCGTCTTGACCGATTCTGGTGATTCAGCAGTTTTTATCAGAACAGAACCTTATTGATTTTCATAATAATTCGTCGAACAGTTTAAGTGTTATAAACAATATTATTGACCTCCGTTTTGCGCCAATTTTCTTCGAAATAATTTAAAAAAAGCGAGGTGTACTTACTGTATACGTTTGGATTTACCTATGATTTACGAAATTTTTATGTGGCATGCAGTTTGAAACATCTGTTGGGAAAACCGCTGCTTATGAAAATAATCAGAACTGCGTTACCCAACATAGGTACACAATAGGTATGTTCCTGATTTATCTAGAACACCAATTACACAAAAGAAACAAAAAAAAAATACGTAGTCCATTAATTCCGACCCTTTATAGAAAGTGTCTATTTTAAGAGAGCACATTTAAAATATGTTAAAGGCAAGTTTAAATTAGTTTAGCTATTTTGAGCGCAATGTTTCCTTTCTGAGTTAGGAAACCTTGGTTCAATTCAGAACGTGACGATGTTCGAGCAATTAACTTCGCCGCGAACGAACCCGTTGGTTAAATACGCAAATAAGTAAAAGGAAGTCGCGGTTGGTATCACCCTGTAGTTATGGTAATGGTACACTCACGCGTTCATAAATTATTTATAAGAAGAAATTCCATCAGAGAGCGACTGTATCGCAACCAACTACCTGACGATCTGAGCACTTGTCACCAGGTCAATAATAACGGATCGACCATACCTTGGCCTTCCCGTTGCCATTCTACCACATTCCTGCAACGGGATACCCGAAGATGAAACGAGATAATAATGAGTTGAATTCGTGCTAATATTTTTGCATCTGTGCTAAGAAAGTAAGCGCAACACTAAACGGAAACGACCTTCAAACATCTTTACTAAGATAACGAATGCTTCAGAATATCAATTAATCATGTTATTGATTTTTAAATCAACCCCTATTTGAAGAGGAGTAGGTAGCCCGGAATCCCCCTTTCCATTACGAATGCACCACAGCCAGTTTATTAAGTACAAATTAATTAAATTAATGGTATGCAAGGTTATTTTGTGGATTTTACCTTTCATGAAACAAAATTATTTAATTACCGTACTTGACTATTAAAACAACTAATTAAAGGATGGAACTAACTTACGCGTCTACCATGTTAAAATTTTCAGTAGATAACGGTAAGATTATTAATCTTTCTAAGAATGAGTTGTAAGCAGCTAATTTTGTTCTTATGGAGTAGTTGTAATGAATGTAACGCTGTCTATATAGGACAGACAGGACGAGCCTTCGAAACTAGGATAAGTGAGCATGTAAACTCGATTTTTAAAAAATATGTTAAATCAGGAATTAGTGAACATTGTATTAGCTTAAACCATCATTTAAATTTAGAAAATACCAAACACCAAATACCTACATGTAAACACATCTAAAAGTAGAATATTATCTCTGTATGAATATTTTGAAATAGATAAAGCCTTAATAAAATCATAAAATGTTGTATTGTCAGTATAACGTTACTCTTGATAATTGTTGAGAACAATAATAAAGTTGGTGAAACTTACCATAGTGTGTTTTATTTGACTAAATATATTCGTAAATTTTTGACCTGTCGGGCGCATTTAAATTTCAATATTCGGCCATAAAGGTCGTATATAGACAAGGCAGTAACCAAACGCCCGCCGCCGGAATCTCGCCATAATTAAAATGTAAGTGGCAATGCACCATCGATAATCCTAATTTGGACAGGTTCTCTCTCGTTCGCGCACTATTTTTATCACATGTCTTTTATCGGCCATATACCGTCGGACGCTGCTCACTTATTTATATTGTCACGGATTATTATTCCTGAATATTGTCGGTAACTTCCTGTATGGGTCCCTTTTATTTGTCGTGTAGTCTAGTCCCCTCAATAATTTATAGAGTGTAGCTATCAATTCTCGCTTATCGACCGCCGCCTGCCGCATTCGTTCAACGTATGTTATGCAGCATACAATGTTAGTCACGACTTACGTTCGCCCTACATGACTACGCATAAACCATGGAGGTTATAAGTAAGCAGAACGAACGTCATATGTGATACGTTCACTATACATAAACGATGTAATTGTGACAATCCTTGTCACCTCCCATTACTTTTTGGATTGATTCGTACAGACTATATCAATGTCGTAAGCGCAATCTTAGTAATTGTAGTACATATGGTTTCAAAGACAATCTCCCATTTTCAAAATATGATATCTTGCCGACTACTACATGAGAGCAGTAATCTAATGCAGGTCTTCTACTAATTCTCTTTACTCCTGTGTCTGTTTCTAACTAGTCATTTAAAGTGTCCTATCAACCTATCCAACGTTTTCCTTATTGACTTCCATGGCGCCCCTTGTTCTCCCTTTATAATACCTCCTCATTTCTACCCTTTTCTAGCCACGATATTTTCATCATCCGCCTATAATACCACACCTCAAACGTCCACGTTTCGAACCCATACAGAACCGTGCTCAAAGCATACACTTTTAATAACCTTTTTCAAATTTCCAAATTACCCGTTCGCAAGCACGAAAGTGATTTATTTTTATTAAAAGCAACCCTACGCTAACCTTTGATTTACCATTAAAAGTGGACTTTTTTTTATTTGAAACGACATTTTTTATTTTGAATTGAATTCAAAAATATTACAAACGACACATGGATTTAAATGATAAAACATTTCAAATCTCCACCCACATTGTACTTGAGTAAATAATTTATGTAAGAAAATTAACAACTGGCTATTTAAAACAAAAATATTAACTATTAACAGGTAGAAAATATTATTCATTCTAATTTTTCACTAGCAACTATTATCTTTTATAATTATTCGAAAATAAAAATTAACTTACCACCGTTGGTAGGGGGTGTGCTCTGTCCCTGCGACAAAATAATCTGCGATTCGAGTTCGCTGAGTTCATTTTTAAGTTCCGCAAGTTTCGAATTTGCATTTTTGACTATCGTGGCAACGTGGCTTAAAGACTTCCGGTCAGTAGCCACTTCGCGCAGTTTTTCTGCGCCCTCCTTTATTTTTAGTTCCTTCCGGATTTCACGTCTAATCACCTCCTTTAATTCTTCGAGCTTGCACGGAAGCAAGGAGTCCGGAAGGTTCTCTGTTTGCAAACCGTACTTGTGCGACAACTCGTACAAAACCGGATGTCGGATGTAATCACCCTGAAACAAAAGAAAAAGAAAAATTACACACAATGAAGATGCACAAGATGTTCAATTACCATAAACATATTAAAGGTGTAACGTTAAAAGAAATTACAAAGACAGATACTATTCAAAGGTACACCAGAGCTAGACGCAGCTTTAGTGCTTTATGCATAAAAATGTGCTCCTGTTATTTAAGGGCTCAGAACAACTGTATGTACTTTAAGCCTTTCGTGGACAAACAGTTGAGGCTTGCTAAAGGAATTATTTTATAAAAGTGCTTCGTAATTTGTATATCAAGTTCTTTCATAATTCTGGAAATCCTTTCATTTTAAATTCCTAATTACCTTTCCAAGTGGTTGATAATTAAAATTTTAAGTTTTTTATTAGGGCTTCAGGGATCAAAGCACTTTTGAGTTCTTAATAAAAGTTTTATTATAATAACAACATCCTACAGTGCCTTTTTATTTTTATCCAATCACTCTCTATTGATTTAAAGCAAAGGAATCTGCTAAAAACAGCACTTTAAATGTTTATACTTAGACTTCACACCGCATTAATAATTTGAGACCATCCACAGTGGAACACCCAATTATGCCTAATATTATCAAAAGTCGTCTAACCATTTAGATTTAACGATCAAAATAGTTCAGAGCATTGAATAACAGGTCTAACAAAATCATAAAATTAATATATTACAGCCAGTATGCCGCCATCTACCTAAAATCATATTAAATGAACTTGCTTTTACGGAACGGCTTCGTATTGGTTAGGGATTTATCTATGCTACCTATGGTGCGCTGATGGTTTTAATAATATCGAAATTGCGATCCACATCTGGTAATTTCGACAAATGTTTGACCAAGAACTAAATGTTCTTTATAAATATAAATATGAAATCAACAGAAACAACTACTCCGAGGGCTAATACCCCTACCGGCATTGAATTACACTGTTGATTCCGATGGATTCTTAGACGAAGATATAACATATTCAAAAAAGAAGGAAATAAAATCCTTATTCGTCTAAATATTAGTAGTTGTATCTGTTGATTCTATATTTATAATATAGCCTGTAAAGGCTTTTCTTACAGCTCCCACCTGATGAGACCCGATAGGTCGAAACCGGTCGTGGGATATGACTTTCGGTTCGTTGTACCTACTTGGTAGGACGCGTTCCAAATGTAAGATCTTTGATCTCAATATTTAGACGAATAAGGATTTTAATTCCTTCTTTTTTAAATGTTCTTTATATGATTACTTTAAAATAGTTTTTCTGTAAGTTAAACTTAATACGGCTAGTATACCTAGTACTTTGTATAATAAATAAATGGTTAATTACAAAGTGAGATCCAAATTATTTAAAAATAGTTCGCAAATGTCTAAATATAAGTAAACGAAAACTATAAACAAACACTGAATAGTACTTCATAAATACAGACAAGCGAAAAACATTACACTACCCCTCCCTGTCGGGCTTTATCATGGTCGGTCAATAAATTGCATATGTATGGGTTAAAAACAATTTGACTTGTAATCTATGTACTTCCACTACCTTTATTAGGTCACGGAACCTCCTTTTTGAATTAATTTCTCATAATTCGCTATTACAAATTGTATCCTATCAACAGTTTATCAGCACAAGAAATTAAAAAACAATTTCGCGATCATTTCTCTTCCATTTCGCGTCAGTTGCTGCCCGTAATGTGCATAAAACGGTCCAAGCTCGTACGTTTATGAACCCGTTCGATTTCTACATTCGAATCGATAATAATTTCAATTTAATATAAGCGTAAACTAACTGACCAACCGTCTGGCTCAAGAAAAACCTTGATACCATTTTTACAGACTTTAGCAATTTGAATTTTAAACGGCAATCAGCGGTATATATAAAGTGGAGTGTTGAGTATCCACTCCGTTTGAAACGTATAAAAATGTAAGTAGACTCTGAAATGCCTGTGGCTACTTCCTTTTCTTGAGGGTCTGCTCGCTCCTTGAGTACCGACTCAAATTTTTGTATGGGCAAATGAAAGTATCGGCAAAAATAAGATTAGCTTCAGAAAGGCCCTTTTCTAATAATGATATCGATAATATATATTTGTTAGCGGAGGGTGGAATTTATGTTGGCAGAGGGTAGAATTTGGCTTTTCGCACCCCGATCACACATAGCCCATATGGGAGCGGACGCATCGACGCAAGATACGGTTACGCAACAGACACTTAGAACCAGAACGTTACTGACTATTGTGTGAGAAAGGGTAGAAATTAAGCTGTGAATGTCGTTAGTAAATAAATTGTGGAACTACCTCAGTCTGTTATTAATCATCTTTATATAACATATCCCGGTTTGAAATCGGTCATGGGATATGGCTTTCGGTACGCTGTGCCTACCGTCTAGAACGCGTTCGAAATGTGGGATCTGTGATCCATAAAATTTAGACAAAAAGGGATTTTAATGCCTTCTTATTTTGAAAATGTAACATCCTCGTCTAAGAATCCATCGGAATCAACAGTGTAATTCAATGCCGGTAGGGGTATTAGCCCTCGGAGTAGTTGTTTCTGTTGATTCCATATTTTCAAATACCACCGGACTATATTTTATTTTCTCATTCCACTCATTTTTTTACCCTCTTTCGATACATTCGGATGATTCCTATTATGATAAGAACTAATAAGTTCGAAATTGCGACCCACATAAATTTGCTGACCAAAAGCTTGTACGGTTCTTATTAAGCTGTTTCGTTGATTCAGTTGAACAAGTAGATACCTTCGTGAGATCCTTATCAAACATATGAAACATTACAGTTAGGAGTAAATATCAGTGGTAGTATCAATATGAAATAAAATTATATATCCGCCAAGATGTTAGATTTAAGATAAGTTCTTGGCTTGGTTTGAAATAAGGTGGGTGGCGGACTTGTTCTGCGTCAGTTATTTTGAAGCTATAACGAAGACATAAAATGAAAATTTTGAAATAGGATAGCAACACTGTAACTCCTCTAGAGTGAGTGTATGTAACACTCTTATGAGGAACAAAAGTTACCAGCAAATAATAATAATAATAGTATTTTAAACTTGGGCAGCATGAATTAAATTGAATATCGAACATTCAGGAAGACTTTTTTTCCGGAAAAAAGCAAAACACGAATATACATATGTATATCGTGTATAAGTAAAATTGTTATACAGTTCAATTTACACCGTTACAACTAATTCCCTTCTCACCTACATACACAAAACGGTAAACGGCTATTTTGCAACCTAGAGACACTGACTTACATGTTTACACATGCAAAATTATATAAGTACTTATACGTTAGTCTTCTCTGCAAAAAACTTAATTCCAGTTCCTTATTAATCGTGAAACGTTATCATTAACGGTTGTTTTAAAAAAATACATCAAAACACGAAAAATATTAAAATTATATATAAGGACTTGTTAGGATTTTATTGAAGTAACGGTAATTAGCAGGCGTCACTTACGATTGGTATTAGATATTTAATAAAACACACAGTTCAAATGTTCACTAATTTATTTAAAATTCCTCGACAATTGTTTCGGGCATAGCCCATTATCAAGAGTATAATTACTAAAGTTAAAGTGTGACAAATTAGCTTATATACATTTACAGTTCACAAAGTAAAAGAGGGGATGAAGTTTGTCCTAGTTCTAATTGATTATTTACAATGTTCTGTTTATTGTGAATACATTTCTTTTTTTCTAAATTTTCTAACATCCTTAATTTTTTACTTTTAGCAATATTAGAGTGTAAGATATTAACATTGTTTGTATCGATATTATGTTTAAACAAAGTGCAATGCTCTGAAATTCCGGTTTGTAAACTATTTTTGTTTATGTTGTTTGAATGTTCTTTTATCCCAGTAGAGATAGCTCTGCCAGATTGCCCGATGTATATTGCATCAGATGAATTACATGTAAATTGGTAAATACCACTTTTTTCCCTTGTAAATTTTACAACTATGTACCACCCATCTATATTGAAAGGATCGTACCTACTTATTTTAAAAATATTAATAAATCTCAAAATAAGAAATTATTATTATTTTTTGTAGCTGGATTTATTTTAGTCATTTCTTGTCGTAGTATTACAACATTCTGACAGACTAGTTATAATTTAGATTGAAAATGTTTACATAAACGGTTCTGGGACGAGGATTATTCTCGTGTGTATCGTAGATCATGATTTGTTTAGGCATTACTAATACATCGACCCCGATACAACGAAAGAAAGCCCTTGATTCCAGACATAAATGTTTATGAATTCCTTCTTTGTGTTAGTACATTTTTCATAAAATATTCGGGATTGAAAACTATAGACGCGAGGAGCGACGGCATTCGAAAAACAATCTTCGAAGTGTGAAGGTACAAAAGACTGATAAGTTTTACTTTTTGTTTAATGTGTAAAATATTTAGTAGGTAAGTTTTTTTTGTTTCTCTTGTATTTTTGTTTATAATAATAGATTTCGTACCAACAATGTGAGGTATTCTTAAGTTATTTATTTATATGTTGTATTTTTTTTAAATTATTATTACCCTTTATTTGGGTGCTGTGTATTTTTTTGCATTTTAAAGTAATTAATAAGTCTTACCGTTAAATGTAATCAATATTTTATTTCTTTGATTTGTTTATATTTTGTATTGTTGTTGATTATTTTGTTTACTTGTTTATATTGGATATTATTGCTATTCATTGTGTTTTCTTCTTTTTCAAAATTGATAGTTTTGGAGAAACGTGTTCGATTAGAATTTTATTTGAAATTTTATATATCTACCGTGTGTTTTTATTTGATCCATCTTTTATTTAGTTCGGTGTGAAACTTTCTTACGTCGTGTGTAAGACTTATTGAGTCTACTAACATTTTCGCCCGTGTAGAGTATTATTATCTGGGAGTATTCACAAATGTGTGTATTTTGTTTTGAAATCTATTTGTGGCATTTGATTTTGATATTTATTTGTGCATTTATTTCACGTTTATGTGTTGCATTTTATTTTTATATTTATTCGTCACATTTATTTACATATTTATTTGTGTGTTTATTTTGGTTTTTGTTTTTTATTGCATTTTACTGTTATATGAGGCCCAGGTTGTACTCAAAAATCTCAACTTTAGCCACGAATCCCGTAGCACAGAGTCATGTGTACCTACTGGCGACGTCCGGTTAATTAACCCAATTTCTTCTTTTAGCTAGCTTAATGATTGAAACGCGAGAAGAAAAGGGTCGTGGTTTGATAGTGGGACGTTATCATAATAAACACGTTCCGACAGGCAGTTTCTTTTAGCAGTATTTTTTTATTTCTTTTCGACATGTTTCACTACATTATCTATTTTATTATTGATTTATTTAATAAATAAGTTTGCCTCATTTCATTTTGCTTTCGGTCTGTTCCACCTTTGTACTCTCTTGTAAACTGATTACGTCTTTTTGAAGTAGAACAAACCCACCCCCACCCCTCTGACTAGTACAATATACAAAAATAATTTTAATTCAAAGTACTAATCAAAATCCACCTACAAAACTTTTTTCAAATTGACAGTTCTTTTGGAATCGTAGGAGGGAAAAATTGGATACGCATTTTTATATAAGTATTAAAATATGGTAAAACTAAAATCGAAAACTAATGGGTTCAAATTTTTTTATTGAAATCAGGATATACATTTCGCCTTGTTCGGGGCCACCTTCAAAAGTATCTAACCAGGTACTAAATCTTAAAGAGTAATTTTTATCTTAAATAAGTATATGGGATCGGTTTAAACTAAAGCAAAGTCTAAGTGGGGATCATTTCCAAATTGTAATAGGTCGTTCGTTAAAAAATTATTTTTATAAACGACCAGACCAATTACAATTACAAAATCAAACAAAAATCTAAAAAATGACTATAAAGGGGGTAACGGATTAAGAATGATTTATTGGCACTAACATGTTCAGGTCTTTATGCAAGATTTTTTGGCACCAAACCCTATAATTAAAAAACAATAGACGGATAACGTACTATTAATTCGAAAAATTCATTAAAAACATATTTACTTATATATATATATATATATATATATATATATATATATATATATACATATATATATACATACTCTTTTAGCCTTTGAGCGTCTAAGAACTCAATTTATGTAATATCTTATAATGTGTCGAGCGTGTTTAAATGTCAATATTCGGATCGTCATAGGATCATAGAGATAGCTGACACCCGGCCCTAAAGATATCAAAGGAACGTGTTGGTCATATCGTGAATGAATATTTGGATATGCGAAAGCTCTGTACAAAGTGGGTGCCGCGCGAGCTCACAATCGACAATCGACCAAAAACAACAACGGATCGATGATTCTAAGCAGTGTTTGGAGCTGGCAGCTGTTCAATTGTAATAAATCCGAATTTTTGCGTTTGCGCCGATATGTGACGATGGATGAAATATGGCTCCATAATTTCACACCGGAGTTCAATCGACAGATTGACAGTCAGCCGAGTGGACTGCACGTGATGAACCGATTCCAAAACGTGGAAAGACGCAAAAGTCGGCTGGCAAGTCGGCAAGGTTATGGCATCAGTATTCTGGGATGCTCATGGTAATGTTATACCATGAGCATTGACTATCTTAAAAAGGGGAAAACCACAAACAGCGACTATTACGTAGCGTTATTGGAGCGTTTAAAAGACGAAATCGCGGAAAAGCGGCCTCATTTGAAGAAAAAGAAAGTGCTAATTCATCAAGACAATGCACCGTGTGACAAATCAATGAAATCGATGGCAAAATTACATGAATTGGGCTTCGAATTGCTTCCGCATCCACCGTACTCTCCAGATCTGGCCCCCAGCAACTTTGCGACTTTTTTCTGTTGTCAGACTTCAAGAGGATGCTCGCTGGATAGAAAGTTCGCGCCGATGAAGAGGTAATTGCCGAAACTGAAGCCTATTTTGAGGCTAAAGACAAGTCAAATCGTATTATAAAAATGGTATCGAAAAATTGTATGACCGCTATAATCGTTGTAACGCCCCCGAAAGGAACTATATTGAATAATAAAATCAAATTCTATAAAAAAAAAACGTTTTTTTTTTCTATGCTAGCTCGCCTGTTATATAAAGTGGTAGTGGCTGTGGCTAAACGCCCGCCGATGGAACTTATAAATAGATTATGGTAAACATGGACGTGTTCAATGCGTTCTTTTATATTCATTTTTAAAATGTTACCGCTATTATAAAACAATTTTAAAAGATTGACTTTGTCTATTAGAGTTGAAACAGTTTCAATTATCTATTCGAAAAGGTTACGTCATCTGTACATTATTTATGAATTAGCAACTTAAGCTTAAAAGGGTAATAAATGCTAACAGCGATTTATTGTAATAACAGAATGCAACAAGTATATAATATGTAGTGTACAATAAAGATAATAATTTGGCATATTATGATAGACGTATAGTAGAGCATGTCGCCGTGATATACACGTAACCTACGTAAAGGCCTTTATAGTATTGATAGAATGAACAACTGACCTTATGAACGATTCAATCAAAAGCCGGAAAAAACACATTACAACTATCTACTGCGCGGCGAATACAGCGTTATGTTTGTTTACATGGCATCATTCTTATAAACAATGTAACCTGAGTAGATACCATTTCATAATTGAATCGACGAAACTTCTAAATATTGTTACTACATGTGTATTAGCACAGAAAAACACGTTTTACTGAACCACAACTTCAGTGGTTTCTTCAGGCGGAGAACTAATATAAAGTAACAAAAAGTCGTCTTCAATACTATATAAGTTAAGGATTTAAGTACAGTCATGGACAATTTCTAAGTGGTAAATAAATATTTAACAAGGGGAAATAGTCTGCATCAATTTGGTTGTTTAAAACTTGTTTAATTTATGAAACTTTTGTGTTTTTGTTTTTGTACCATTTATTAACTAACGGAACCCGTCCAAGTTTGAACGGTATCGATGTCGGTGGAATACAACATTTTACATCTCTCTCACCATTACCTAACCTAACGTAAGCCTATGATACATAGCACTTCACACATGCCATCAGGAAAACCCTTCTCTACAATAACCCAACCTAACCTCATTTAGAAAAATATAAACACAAAAAACTTCAAGACGTATATTGATAAACACTATAATTGTTTCGCTTAAACAAAGCTTCTTCAGTTGAAGATATTACACCAATCAATACTTATATCAATCAATAGCCCAACAATCCAATAAACAAACAATAGTCCAATATATAAATCAATCAATCAACAATCAATAGTCCAATCTTAACCCTTGGTACATAGCACTTTACACATGTCAATCAGGGAAACCTTTCTCTACATTAACTCAACCTAAACCTCATTTATAAAAAGATAAACATAAAAATCTTTAAGACGTATATTTCTAAACACTGTAATTGTTTCGCCTAAACAAAGCTTCTTCAGGTGAAGATATTACAACAATCAATAGTTCTACAATCCAATAAGCAAACAATAGTCCAATATATCAACCAATCAATCAACAATCAATAGTTCAAGCTTAACCCTTGGTGCATAGCACTTTACACATGCCAATCAGGGAAATTTCTCTGACCATAACCTAACTTAACCCTTTATGCTTATCACACATACCAGATCGAGTACGAGAAGAATCATTCTATAACAATTTTTTCCATTTTAAACCACATACCACGTCTTCGTGAAAGTTGATATCACAGAAAATAAAAACGTTTCGATAAGACTCCAAGTTATACACATTAATACTACATAGTTAAATAAATAAATGAAAAGCATGAAAACTAATCCTTAGCAAATGATAAAAAACAAACAAAGGAAGTCCATTTTTATACTTTTAGATTAGAAGATATCAAAAACCTGAGTGTTACAGCAATTTGCAGACCTGATTTGAATTCAACGTCAGAAAACCTTCGGCACACAAGAGCTTCTTCGTAAAGTACCACATTCGCTTCTTCTCAAACAATTCCCATTAAATTGAGATATATACACTACAGGTAAATGTTTAATCGACCATGCATGTTTTTCAAATGCATCCATACCAATATTCCAGGCAGGGTTAATGACGATTATGACCCGTACTACAGGCGGGGCAATGATCTAACTATACGACTGATGACTACCCAGAACAAGATTTGGCACATGACTTTCCTTAAAAATTCCACCATTCACTCTCAAAATTTTGCCGATCCCTGGTCCAGAACAAAACCTGGACCGATTCAAGTTACTTATCACCAGGCTTCGGATAATTATGCATTAAAAAAGTACCAAATATGCATGCAAATATGCATTTAAATATGCTTTCAAATGTCGTTTTTTAGATTGAAATAAAACAAATTTTAAGGGTTATATTTGTCTATTTACAATTTTACATATTTTTGCTATTACATTTTATTACAATGTGATATAATAAATTTTCATGTATAAATTTACGGCGATCAGATAAAATATTTTTAATTTCTGAAAAATATCTTTCCACGTCACGGGAAACTAGGAGCAAATGATAGATCAACTACGTCCGTAATATTCAAATTATTTGGAGCAACAGCATCAGTTTCTTCCTCTTGTAAAACCTTGCAATTTTTTTTTAAAGTTTTGATATCCCGTATTTTTTTGCAATTCTGACGACAGTTTATTAGCAAAACTGCTATTTTTTAATTTATTTAATTTATCAAAAACATTTTCAACAATCTGTATACTATTTTCTAAACATAGTCCTTTAGTATCCAATTTCAAAATAGCGTCAGAAATACAACTAAAGTTTAATTTAATGAAAATTATTAATCTTCCCTCTTAATGCATTTTGTGCATCCTCAACGCACTGCGATTCCTCAGGATCGAAATCGTTAATAATACTGGCAATAAGTTCAAAATGTTGAACGTAATATGTTGCAGCTTCAATCCAGGTACCCCATCTTGTAACAATTGGAGATGGCGGCAATTTCTTTGAATTTATCAACGCGAGAAGGTGCTTTAAAACGGTTCTAACAGATCGTTTTTCTTTCGGAATTTTTTATTTTTAAAACTGACGTTGAAATGTTCGCTTTTCAAAATCAAACAACAAACTGATGATGTGATAATTTAAAGGTAATCTTTCTTGTTATGTTGATGTAAATACCTAATGACAGCAATTACCAATTATCAGTTAAGATGTTTACATTGCTTTATCGGAATATACCACTCCGTAGGGGGTTGAGTATTTGACCTTGGTAAGCGTATAAATTATGTTTGCAAACAAGTTTTAACTACGAAATATCCAGATAAAACTTAAAATGACTATTAGAATTTGCAGTTATGCAGATGCATAATTATCCGAACCCTACTTATCACTATCCAAAATTGTACGTGAAAAATACTCTTTCTAGGCGACACGACAGGTAGAAAAAGTTGCGATATTAAAGAGGAAGCGTACCGCAACTAATTCGACAATAATTTCAGGAAGCGAGCAATCAAATGACGTCATGGTCAAGATGGATGATTGACTGGTTGCGCTCCTCGGTATACGTGCGATCTTCGTTTTATAGAGCGGGACTTATTCGTCCAACATTTGTCATCGTCATTATCATCATCATCATCATAATGATCATCCTCACGATTGTCCTGCACACCACACCACACCACACCAACAATCATCTTTCGTAACCTTGATTCGAGCGAATGTCTATCATTATTCTCGCATAATATCATTTCTAAAGTTCATTGTGATCGTTTAATGTGGCACGGCCTTAAAAGAATGAATTACTCTTGCCAATAATAATTACTATGCATGCGCGTACACATATACTAAACGCAAACACACAAGCACACGTACACGCGGTGTTGTCGTACCAACCAATTAATTTCCGATTATATTATGCAATTCATCAAGAGAGTAAATTTTTAATTGTGATATCGCATATTACTTGGAAATACAATGCAGTACGTGTTCATTACCATAATGGCATTGTTAACACCATTTAGGTTAACATATATTTCTTATGAGAATATTTATTCTCTGTTCTCCGGAAATCACTATTTACATGAATAACGAACTTTGGTTGTAGTAAAATAAAATTTTAATAGACGATATCGATTCTTCTGTAATTTAGGCAAACTATTAGTTAATAACAAAGACAAAATTTGTAACTCTAAGAAAAGTGGTATATATAAAATCAATTGTAAGGAATGTAACGCATTCTATATAGGACAAACAGGTAGGAGTCTAAGCATAAGAGAAAAGGAACACATAAAAAACATAAGAGATAAAAATAAAACTACAGGGTTTAGCACTCACTGCATAGAGAACCAACATAATTTAGATCCAGAAAAAACAAAATTATTACACCTTGAAAACAAAAAAAAAACTAACCCTATTAGAACAACTTGAAATAAAAAGAGCTTTGTCCAAAATATGTAATACAACAAACGATCAACTAGCATTTAAAGGAACTCTTGTTATTAACCAATACTTAGGTATTAGCAATATTGTTCGCACACATACATGTTAACAAATTTTATTTATTTACATGTTATTTATTAGTATATATATTATATTATTAATTACACGTAAACAAATTCTTTAAAGCTGCTAGTATATATAACCTATTATTAATTGTGACCGTTAATGATACATTACTCTTGATAAAGGGCTAACAACCCGAAACAATTGTAGAGTAATTCTCATCAAAAAAATTTTGAAACATTTAAAAGCAATTTTCTTTTCTTTCCTAAAATTTTAAGTACTTTTGTAATTTGATTTTTATATCTCAACAGCCTTGCTCGTCTTGACCTAACAAACATTCAATCTTAACCTGTGGGAATTCCATCAATTTTCTCAGGATTAAAAATAATCAACGAATATGTACCCATTTTTTGCCTACATGGACTGCCAATCCCGGTTATGGTTCTACCTCTGTTCCCAAACGACTTCCACGTTGTTTCTTTTTACTTAAGTGAAAAAAAAAACCGTCAAAATTTGTCAATTAAATCTTAAACAGAAAACAAACCTAACGTACTGGATTGTAGATATCCGGTCATCCTTAGTTTAAGATAACGTTGCAAACAATGCAAAAGTAAATAACAGTGAAATGACAATATACACGCCGACAGATACTTCCAGACGACTTTTGTTTTTTATATGTATACCAGCTTTGCTCGCATTTCCACCTCTCGCCTATACCTTTTAGGGGGCTGAAAATAATATTGGTGTACGCTTGAGAGGGAAATTTAAGATTGGCCCGCGTGTTTAACATACAAAAATTTCATTTTCCATTTTCCGAAAGAAAAAAATTCTGCTGTGATGTTGTCGGGTGTGCCATATCTACCGAATGAATTCAAAGATAAAAACTGGCATCGAAAAATGATATGCATAAGGGTTGATATGTAGGTGTAGGGAAATTTCTGGCGTTATTCTCGTTTCTGCACAATCGAAAATATGAAACAAGATATCGTCAGTAGCTCGTAAAAAATAATAGCATAAAGTTTGCGAATGGTCAAACGATATCTCCCTGAAAATCGAAAAGAGGCCTAGAGCGCAGTTCCGTCCTATAATTAGGCGTTTTAGTAGTCAGCTAATTCCAAAATATCGTATCGTCAGAGGAGATAGATCCACCGATTTCCATTACAAATATCTCTACATTAACTCATTAGCATATCAGAACATGATGTTCTTTCACTATAATTAATACAATAGTGAACAATATATGAATGCTTAGTATACCTACAAACCAACAGATATAACCAATGAAAACATTTCAATTATAAATAACAAAAAAAAAGCATGACTTTGGTTCGATCAGTTTACAAACACTACGTTTCCATTTTGGCCGTAACACATACAACAGGAAATGTTATTACTGTATTGTAGTATAAAATACTTTAGCCTTTGAAAGTGTATAATTTTTACCTCACGACAGTTTCGATCTAATAAACAATTATAATAGAACATAACATCTCGGCATTTCATCTTCGAAAGTACTATTATATTTCGTGAACGGAACACAAAACTATGACCAGAAAATAATAATAATAATAAAATGGAGGCATGAAAGTTGTCGTTCTCTTATTACATATTATTATTATATCTACTTATAAAGTAACAACTAAATTATACTTAAACAGGGATAATTAAACCTAATAATGTACTAAAAAAAGAAAAAAAAGAAAACAGCTGCTGCTGATTCAACCGAGATACGCGAGGGCGTACTTACTGAAATACTAAACAAAGAAGTAAACGAATAAATTGTAATAGCAAAACAGCTAAAACACAAAACTAATGTCAATTACAAAAAATTGAAAATATTTTTTATTACCTATGTTATTTGTTTGAAACTTAAATAAAATTTACGAAAAACTAATAAGGGCGGCGATATTTGTTTCACACAAACCACGAACGGTCCTGCATAACAATCCCTTTTGATGATACCCCAAAATTTAAACACAGATGGAGTTCTTAATTACCCCCCTCTCTTTAATTCTTTTATATAAATATTTTAAAGTGTTACGTACTACAAAATCAAATTTCAAATTTTAGATTGTATGGATTCTTAGAAAACTGGCTAGGACAATCGAATATTGGAACGAAACTAAAAGTAATCTAACCCAACCTTACCTGTTTATGTTAGCTTAGGTTAGGTTAGATCAGGGCGATTTACATTAGTTTATTTTCTAGTATTAGATTATTTATCACCATCCCCTCTGCCACTACGTCTCACCGTCAACTAATTCAAACGGGGATGTAATCTAGTAATCGTTCTTTATTAACTCTCGCAATACCAACCCCCTACGGAGGTAAGGTGAAAGTTTCAATAGTATTCATCGTAAAATTATTTTATCATCCCCGAAAACTCTTGTTTACTAGATATTATCGAAAATGCCAGCAAGAGTGACCAGCCGATCAGCTATCCCCTCTCTACTTAGCTACGCCAATGCCCGTATAAGCAATTATTCATTATTAAACTATTCATTTAAAATTACCATAGAAGACGAATATCACTATTATGTTCAGTAACAATGGATAATAATTATGACTGGTAATTTATACAATCAATAAAGTCAATACAATCATTTTAAAACATGATAAGCGAAATAAATTAATTTGACCGGTAAATAAAAATACACATATACAATACGCACAACTTTGTCATTTATATAAAACCACAAGTTCTATATATCTTCGTAACTGACAAATTTTGTTTTGAAAGTAACTGAAATTGTATAATCATAAAAGCAATCTGTCCCTCCTACGTCCGTGCAAGCTTTAGAGCCGATAAAATTAAATAAAATAAATAATAAATTCGGTTAACACCAGTAATCTCGAAAATAATATTGGGTAACGGCCGATTTGTATTTTTTAAATAATTTTTTTTTCTCCATATGTGTACCTATTGTAAAAATATCTTACACACGAAGCAAACTGTAAACTAAATCTATCGTCAGATTGTCAGTATTGTATCGAACCGAACAGGAACACACTCAGAACGTCACAACTACGTACTACGTTAAAACAAAGATTTCTTAAGACTGAACTTCTTCTCTTTAACGATCACACTCCTTGATATTTGCTCACACGACGAGATTAAACATCAATACATACAACCCTTCCAGCTTCCACTCTTCACAGTCTACACAGACCACAGGTGCTGCAATTAATACATTCACTCTTCTTTAACTTATACTTTGCAGGTCTACGCTATTACTTCTACACATATGCATAAACCCAACTTGCACTACCATGTGGAACAACTAACATACACATAAAAGATTACACACAAGCCTGAAAATGCCAAAAGGCGAAGCAACTGTCGCGAGAAAAAAGAGAAGAAATTCGAAACATGGAAGAATACAACACATCTCAAAATAAATGATTAGGTTTCATATGCATCCGAAAATATAACTTTTAACAAATAGTAATAATTACTATAATAAAACAATACACAAATTCACAAAAGAGTATGGTTTCCAAAATTAAGAAAACACACCCATTCGAAGTAATGCGCACCCTTGTGCACATTCAGAGCTTATGCTTAGCTGCATCGATTGCAGTTCAATTACTCGCTCAAATTCGCTGCTTTATGTTGGAAATTCAAATTCTGAGGGGAGCAAGCACGAACCCATCTGCTGGCCCAGTTAAGTAACTCAGACAACTCACTTGGTTTACTACTCCTTGTAACTAAAATACATAAATATTTAAATTTTTGACAGTTTTTCAGCTCTGCAACACGTATACTCCAGCCGCATCAGGCAGAAATAATGATATTTGGTCACATAACATTTTTCGTGGCCCCACATAACATTCTTTTTACTTAGAATCAATTCTAATACAGTGGTTTTTACCTCATACCGCCAGCCGATGATTGAAAGACTTTACGTAAATATAACTTTATGTGAATTTTTTTTTGCTTCAATTTTCCTCGATGCATTATTATACCTAACGCTTAGAATTAACTGACTAATGAAGCAAAATACGCCTTTCAAGAAAATCTAAAAACTAAGAATAATTGACCAAAGCAGCTGTCCAATATCCTAAATAGCGTAATAATTATATGAACATGTATTAAGTAACGTTAGATAACCATTATAGTAACCGTTACGCATATTGTCGTTAAATATGTGCGGTAAACAGCGACAACATATTGAAAATGATACAAAACAAATGAAGAAAAAACAACATCGCAGATACATTCTCGGTTGCTTCGAGTTGCAACAGGTGGAAGAAACATAAAAGACATAATATGTACAATATGCACGTACGTACGTACGTACGTACGTACGTAAAAGTTCCATAGCTCGGCCATTCACTCTTAATCCCAACCATTCATTCATTAATTAAAAATGCAACCGAGAACATGAAAGTGCAGAAAACGTAAATTAATAGGCCTCAACCTGTTTTAAAAATATTACGATATCACAGCTATTTGAAGCAATTTCTTAGTTCTTAAAAACTGTATACAGGAATATTCGCCTTAATTATGTATTTATTCTATAATACATTGAATAATTTATAGAAGACGAGCGCAAAATTCCTATAAACTCTTCTTTAAAATACACCCCCTCCCTTTGTAAATGAATAAGACATAAAAACTGTTAGCAATAACAGAACATTTGAACGGCACCATATGCGCGCTTAAATAATTCTTGAATAATCCTAAACATCGTTTTTATAGTAGAAGAGGGTCAATATTACAAAAGTTTTGTTTATTAGTTTAAGTTATTGTTGCGTTCATAGATTACAAAGCGGCTTTCGACAGTGTATGGTAACAAATTGCTAGATAAGCTTTGCTTAGGATGTATACGATAATTAGGAAAATTTTACACATATAGATTCTAGTTTCTTTGATACGAGGCATATTTCTTAAGTAAGTACCGTTTTGAAATTAATAAAAAACGTGGAAAGATATCTTAATAATTTTATTTTTACATAAAAACCTGTACCTTAATCCTCTTTTCTACGTAATTTCCTTCAATATTGAGGCACTTATCATAACGTTTGACCAGTGATCAGTTTTTGAATACCCTTCTGATAGAACTCTGCCGAGTGACTTGTTAGTCACTGCACCACAACTGTTTTGACTTCGTCATCGTCTTGAAGACTCTGACCGCCCAGATGTTTCTTCAAGTGCAGGAACAAATGGTGGTCGCTGGGCGCCAGATCAGGGCTGTACGGAGAATGATATAAAGTTTCCCCAGTGAAAAGATGTGATGAAATCTTTGGTCCGATTAGCCACATGCGGACGGGCATTGTCATGCAGCAAAACGATGCCCTTGCTCAACTTGCCACATCTTTTGTTCTAGATTGCACGGCGCAGATTGTTCATTATCTTACAATAAGCTACCGCATTGATTTTCTTCCATTTCTTCCACCACTCATACTGTTTTGTCCGTAAACTGCACAAACCTCACGATAAATATTAATCGGATTTAGTCCTTTAGCACTAATGAATCATATAACAGCCTGGACTTCACAGTCCACAGTCACACTCACGATTATCGGAGGCATCTTAAACACTCAGTAAACAAGGTAAACAAGGGCGAATCAGACTGTAATTGCATCAGTACGTAGGTGAGAGATGTAGACATTTAGTGCGCATGCGCGGAACACTGACTGCAGCGCTGCAGCAGCAAAATTTCAAAACGGTACTTACTTAAAAAACATGCCTCGTATTTTTATCGACAACATAAACGACAGAAGGACATGAATAACATAGGGGGAACGGTAAAATTAAAATACGAGCATTAATGAATGCACGTCATATTTAAATAGTTGCGGAGAGTGCAGGGAATTAGATGAAATGTTGAAAACATTAGAGATTCGTGGACGAAAAGAAATTAATATTAAATGCAGACAAAACGAATATTACGACTTTTAGTAATGGGGGGGGGGGATACGGAAGATGTGTGAAACGTGGAAATTGAAGAGTGAGGATATTGAAATTTTGAACGAATTTAATTTATAGGTCTTTGGTTTTCAACAACAAACAGTATGATAAAACATATAGATAAAATGCCAGGGAAATCTCAGAAAGCAGCCAATTCCACATGGGAGGTGATGAAAAGGGCTGGTAGAGATGGGAGGGGTAGACCGTATTTTTCTTATGAATTCGATTAGAGCCATAGGTTTGTATGGAGTCAAAGTAAACTAGGAAGATTGAGTAAATTTGAAAAATTGCTGAAAATTGAAAAAATTACAGGTGACTAAAGATTTGTTTAATATAATAAATGAGAGTAATTTTGAACAACAAGCTATCAAAGTGGAGTCAGAATGTAGGGGATGTCTTACGTGAGGTAGAACTTTTGACTTGTATTTTACTAATCAGTATTCTAATTCATTCTGGCCAGTATATAAATATGAAGGGTCAATATTTAAATACTATAATTCAAACTTTCGACGGTGCAACAATTTTGAAGCATATTTATTTAGCGGAAATTGTTGTCAACAAAGAAACACAGACATTTTATTGTTCCGGCAATATTGTTTCGGCCGATACGGTCATTCTTAAGAGTACAACTTGTATTACTAAAGTTTAAAATATTTAAAACAAAAGTGAAACAGAAAGGTGGGGGTGTATAGATGTACACGATTAGAGTTTATATAGGATAAGCAAAGAATTTAAACTGTCTAATTCTAATTGATTATTAATTATATTTATATTTTTTATTTATATTAGTTGCTTTTTTATTTCCAAATTCTCCAAAAGTGAAATTTTTGATTTGTCAAAACCAATTGAATGATTAAAAGTTGCACAATGTTCTGCAAAGCCAGTACTTTTTTCATTGTTTTTAATGTAGTAAATATGTTCGAAATACCATTTTTAACAATTCTTCCGCTTTTTCCTATTTATAGGCATTACGTGAGTATTTAATACATACCGCGAATTTAGCATGGGGCTATTTCTTGAATTTTTATTGTTTACTATACATTTACCTCGACTTACGCTATTAGTTTCGGCAACTTGAACGTTAAAGAAGATTTTTGAATTTAAAACCAAAATTAATATTATCGTCGAATGGCCGTATCGGCCGAAACAATATAGTCGAATCAATAAAACATCTGTGTTGACCACAATTTCTATTTAAATACTGGTTGAACCCGTCCAAATTTGGAAGGATCAACATCGTTATCGACGGTGCATAGCACATTAACATCAAACCTAATACAAATTGAAGTTAAGGTAATAAAACACTGACCGAAAGTTGAAGCATATACTGACCATATAATTTGTTGCCATTACTTTATGGATGGTTTCGTACAGACCATGACCATATCGATGAAGTAAAACCCCAATCTCTCAAAGTGTTTACAGTTGTTTTACCATTTTGGGTGATTAAAAGTGCACCACCAAGTGCAATTGATGCCACAAAACTAAAATTTATAAATACAAAATCTTTTAATAGCCGGTCGGTTTAGAAAGTGGGTGTAAACAAGCGTCCAATGTTTCGAGCACGTATTCACACATGTGCATAATATGTACACACAGCCGCCCACGACGCTTTTTAGAAACGATTCTCAACACAGCACCGATACAAAATAACGTAGGTACTTTAGAAAATGAAAGCAAGATGAAAAATTGTATCATTTTTTAAGGAAATTGTTTACCGCAACATACCGTTTTGTTTTATATTTATCTCTCTCCTAAACTATGTCCTTTGGTACAAAAATAATTTGTAAATCATTTCAAGCACTACAATGCAATGTTTTCTTAACGTTCGGTCTGAATTTTTTTCGAAACGAGTGCGAACTTCTTTAGAATACAAATGTTATTTTTTTTACATACTGGAAAGTTCAATCCGCAGCTCATTCAAAATCATATCATGCATTGTTGACTTTTTTTACCTAGAAATGACAATTATCTTTACGTTAAGTACTAATGACGAAATACTTCTATTTGAACATTTTACTCACGATATTTCATTCTCCAAAAACTATCTAGAACGAAAATATTTTGAAAATTTTCCTTTTAGAAAATATTTTTAAACTGTTATTACTTATTACGAGGGTAAATCAAATATAAACGGTAAATTTGTAAAATAAATTTATTGATTAATGGTACACACAAACTAACCATTTAACATTTTTCAAAGTAGTCACGTCACCTCTGTGCTATACGCACTTTTGTCACCGCTTTGGAAGCTTGAATATTTCTTCTTCATAAAAAGTTTGAGGGCGAATTGTAAACGCATACAATTGCGCACATACTCCTCTACTTCTTCATTGCTTTCAAATCTTTTGCCTCCAAGTGATTCTTTCAAGGGCGGAAACAAAAGATAATAACAGGGTGACAAGTTAGGGCGGGATGGATAAGAAAGATGGTCGACGGTTTCCCAGCCCATTTCTTCCAATTTATTCCTTGTCAAAACTGCGGTGTGTGGTCTGGCGTTTTCGTTGTCATGAAGGAGGATGACGTCTCGAATAGGCATAGCCCGTCGTTCGTTGTTTGCTTCGATACGCGATTTTTTTCGACTGTAACAACTCGCTGTTCGTTGATCGTGAAGAAAATCTATTAGGAAAACTCCCCTTGAGTCAAAGAAAACAGTCGCAAGCACTTTTCCAGCTGAGACGTGTTTTGGTTTTGGCTTTGACAGGGCAGCCTTCGTCCTTTCTTCGCCACTCCTTACTCAACATTTTTGATTCGGGAGTGTAGCAGTGTAGTGGTGGACCCACGTCTCATTACAAGTGACGATACGCCTAAAAAAACTCCCCTTCTTGTCTTGTCTCTTATCGATTCAGAAGTCTTTCACTGATCTTCAACCTGACCTGGTTTTGATTTTCGGTCAACAAACTTGGAACCCACCAAGCACTAATTTTTCTTTAGCCAACTTGCCACTACCATAGCTGTTACCCACTTCTGATGAGATGATTGATTTGTTCAATAGTTTACCGGCTAATGGTGATCATCTTCAACAACCTCTCGAACATTTTCATTTTCGACACGTTCTCGCTCATCCCTGAATTCTCTGACCCACGACCCACGTATACACTCGATTCTGAGACAATGTAGCATCGTAGCATTCCCAAACTGTGCCTTCAAACGAATGAAAATTTCCGATGGTTTAACGCTTTCATTGGTTAAAAACTTATTAACTGATTATGCGTTGTGCAATAGACGTAGTAGAAGGTATCTTGCGCTCAGTCATGGCTATACTACGGACAGAACCGAGCGCAGCTGCTATCTAAGCCGGTTCCCCCTCCTCATAAACCAAACAACACTCGAGCATCGAATCCTCTAGATCGGAATTACGTGCTAAGCTAAACAGTAAAATTAGCGTTTATATTTGATTTACCCTTGTAGTTTCCCCGATAAAAAAAAATATATATATACATACACTTGGCACAAAGTTTACTTTCTTTAACACCTATTACTGAAACGTAAAGGCAATTTTTTATTATGTTTTCTGTATTCAGACAGACAGGATGTGTGCGTATAGGTACAGGAAACAGAAACTATCACCGTGCATAATCAATAAGGTTCTCTTACATTAGATATGTACTCAACTATAATACATATAACATGATATAGCTAGCTGCTAACTATTATGCATATTTGTATGCGGACCTTAAATTAAATGTTTTACGAAAAATATCGAACTGTACATATTTATTTAATTTATTGTCAATACAACAATTATCTCACTCATTATCAACACAACTTCACGCACATACCACAAACTGCTACTTGATGACTACAATAATTAGAAAAATATAAGTCAAAAATTAAATTTCATTTTCAAATGGCTATATCTTCACCTAATCAGATCTGCCTCAGCCCCCAATAATCTCATTATACACTTAAATTAACAAGACTCTTTGAGAGAGACACCTGAATTAATAATTAACTAAAACGTGTTCGTATACAATAGAAAAAAACATTTTAAATTAAATTAAAAACAAAGGGTGTAGCGTTAAACAAAGGCCGTCAATACTAAATCAAACATTGTTAACAACCAGTTAGAATTAGAACAAATCACCTCCCCACTACTATTAAGTCAGCTACCGTAGTATAAATTTTACTCTTGATAATGGGATAATTCCCGAAACATATGTTGAGTAATAAAAGTTTGGTGAACATAAATGTTTTGTTGTTTTTATATTTACAATGTTTCACAATATTTGCACCTTAAACAGTTTATTATTAAACAAAATCGTTTAACCCTTTAAGCAAAACATTTTTGTTTTTCTGGATATATTTTCCATTTCTTCCCCTACATTAAATTATATATGTAATTCAGAGTTGAAAAAGCTACGATTATAATCATTAATGTTTTACAACCCCAATCTTGACTTGACACGTTATCGTTTCTGCTTATATTATTAATAAATTTCCTTTAAAGAAAACGATACTTTCGTAATTAATTAAGAGGATTTCGACCCTTTCTTATAAACAATGTGGCGGCTATATGCCTGTTTGATAAAGTGCGAATTCCAAGGTTCAACCAGCAGGTACGTAATAACAAAACCAACATATTTAAAATTAACGATAAGAATTACGTATATATTTTATAACTCATCGCAAAAAACAAAAACAAACAAGTATCTGTCAGGTTCGCTTTTAACAAATTTTAATGGCATATCATGTCGATATTCGTCGATGCTAAAACCGCAAAATGACAATACAATAACAAAAAATAACTAATAAATTGTAGTAGGTACCTACCTATTATAATAAAATTCATAAAAAGTTCTTTTTAGCATAGTCTCTAGTCTCTATATTAAGTCCAGACTTTTGAAGACCTGAGTGACATTTCATGTTTATCGATCTACAAATTTTTTAACCTAATTCATACCTCAAGGAGCACAAAAACTGAAACGAATGAAACAGTAGCGAGAACCGGATTTTTTATGAGCTACATACGTCAATCTCAATAAAATGCACACTTTATATTGACATGCTTATATAAATTATTATTAACAATACGTTTAGTCACCAAGGAACGAACACACACCTTAACGAAGTTGTCACCTATTATTCATGTAAATTGCATAGTGATTTACTCGTGTAATTAAAGAGAAATAATCACCAGTTTATGAAATCTTTAGGTATTTTAGTACGAGAGTGGATCAAATATAAACGAGCCTTATTAAATTACGCGCCGGATAGTTATGCATAGCACATAGCAGCGCTGCGCAACGAATTATTATTAAGTTTCTTACACGTGAAAACGTGAAAACAACTGAAATTTTACGCAGATTGCAAGAACAATTCGAATATGAGCCGCTTTCGTGGCCACGTGTAAAAGTTTGGTGCAAAGAAAGAATTTAACGATGGGCGTAAACGTAATCGTGTCGAAAATGTAAATCATCCTCGTCGTTCGCGCACCAGCATTTCGCCGGTTAACATTGCACGCGTTAGAAACCTTATTGAAGGGGACCGCCACGCCACGCCACTGTGCTTCAGATATCTGGCATCAGCTATGGGAGTGTCCACACAATTATAACGAAAAACTTGGTATTCCGAACAATTTCAGTTCGTTTGGTTCCAAAGTTGCTGAGTGAAGATCAAAAAGCTGCTCGAGTTCGCATTTCTCAATCGCTTCTCACTCGGTTTAGAGAGGAAGGTGAACCTGTTTTGCACAAAATTGTAACCTGCCATGAGACGTGGATGTGGTGTACACCATTACGCTTCAACATCAAAACGAGCAGGCATGGAGTGGCAGCGCAAAGAAGTGAAGCCGAAAACACGTCTGTCTTGCAGGTAAAGTTTTAGCCACGGTTTTTTGGGACTGTAGAGGGGTGCTGTTGGTCGATTTTTTGCACGAGCGAAGAACCATTAATGCAGCCTACTATGTCTGTACTACTGACTTCTCATTCAGGTAAAAATTACTTATTGCCGAAAAAGGAAGACGCACCCCATTCGTGACGTGTTACTCTTGCACGATAACGCAGCGATAAGTCTCATACCGCAGCTTTAACGCAGATCCAAATCAGTGAAATGCACTGGACTCAGCTGGAATACCCTCCATATAGCTCAGACCTATCCCCTTGTGATTTCCACATGTTTGGGCCCCTCAAAGAATCACTAAGGGGTGAGCGATTTCAGACCAATGATCAAACGGAGGCGTTTGTGCGCAACTGGATAGACACCTAGACACCCGCCCTGCTTCTTTTTATGAAAACGGGATGAAAAAACTACCAATGGGGAAAATGTATTGATAAACAAGGAAGATATGGATATGTCGAAAATAGATAAATTTGTGTTTTTGTGAAACTTTTCAAAATAAATGTTTTATGAACAAAGGCTCGTTTATATTTGATCCATCTTCCTATATCGCTATCTACCGATATCTGCTACTAACTTTAGTATTTCATACGTTAGAGAAGACCCTTACTAAAGTATCTACTTGACCAACTAAATCGACGTGGCACCTTATACGCGTGGTATTACAAAACTAATAAGAACAGTATAAGTTCTTGATCAGTAACTGGCAGACGTGGATCGCAATAATAAATATTTCTTCCATCTGAAGTCATTCTATGACGAAACAATTGCAAGGTAATTAAACAACTATCAAATAATTTAGGAATAAGTTATTACCTTTTTTTATTTGTATGTTGGGAGTTTTTAACATGAAGAACATTCATCCTGTCTTTTATTATTTAGAAGACGTTTTGTTTGTTCAAAGCATGCACCTCTGTACATAGAAAGTAATATCAGCAAGAGCTATGAAAATACTTCTTACCGTATTCAATTCAAATTAGCACAACACCCACGAAAAACCCCAAATATATTTTCACCTAATTTCAATTAGCACTTTGCAAAAACGGTCGAAACTTACATTACAGTAATACATGGTAAAAAAAAAACTAACGATATATACACATGGTCAACACGTATTTCATGTATATAAATCCTCAAGGAAATTTTCAAAAGAAAAACAAAACGTTACTTTCAAGTATGCATAACTGTATGGTAACAATCCTAAAGGTTTATTATGAACCGTAAACAAGGTCCTTTTTTTATGTCTATTCTGTATTCATACTGTAGTGGTAAAGAAGAACAAAATTTTTAGACGAGACATTTAGTAATAAAAAAATTAATCGGTGAAATTTGTGAGAAAAGCTGCGAGTACATTAATGTTGTATAGAAACAAGAATGATAGAGAAAGCAGCTCTAAATATAAATAATTTTGGGTTTAAATGAGAGAGCAAACCTGAGTAGAAAAATTTTAACTGTCAGTATACGTAATAGGGGTGTGAGAAAGTGGACTTTTAGTCTTAAGAGAATTTTGATTAAAACACGTGCAAGGATAAATTGTTTCGGCCTCTCGACCATTCTCAAAGAGTTATTAACATAAACTAAACTTTTAACTATTTGCCTAACTAAGAGCGTTATATATACATGACAGTTATTAAATAATAAGTAAACAAATACAATGGTACCTAGATAAGTACCTATAAATAGCTAAGAAAATAGTTATAAGTTTATTTTATGTCAATAACTTTTTAAGAATGGTCGAGAAACTGGAACAATTATAAGAGAAATTACAATTTTAAGTAGAACAATTTAAACTGCATTTAGCGGTTTTTATTCAATAGGAATATATTGTAGTTGGTCTTTTTAATACATTTATTTACAGTATATACATATAATAAGGGCTATTAAATGGTCAAATTAAATAAAATCAAAGAAATAACACATAAAATGCCGTGCATACAAAACCACTACTTGCTACTTACTCTCTGATTCACCGAGCAATCGATCATCACTACCACCACCCCATAACGTTCAACCCTTTAAACTAATAATAATAATACCCTCCCTAACAGACATGGCGTCAAAGTAAAGTACTGCAATATTATTGAATATATTTTACGGATTCCCAACCTCAAACTCAGTGTTTAAGGAAAAATTGACAAATACTTTTATCTATAACATGCAAAGAAATAAATAGATCCAATTTGAGACTAATCAACACGAATATCACGAACAATTCAAGGGCCCTTCCTCAATAAATGGCAATGCAAATCGGCGGGTTACTGATTAAAATACCAACACGGACGGATTGCCTTGTCAAGTCAAAAAAAGAGGACTGACTAGTACGTGGTTGTTGTGACATTATGAGTGTGTTCCTGTTCGGTTCGATACAATACTAACAATCTGACAATAGACAATTTATAATTTTCTTTATGTGAAAGAGATTTTTCAATGCTCATCTGAACAAAAATCGACTTAAAAGAAATAAAAGTCGGTCGTTGCCCAATATTATTATTGAAACTGCGATGTTAACTACGAAAACGCATATAAACACCAATTTAATAGAAAAAATTATCAAGGAACAATTGGATTTGTGGGTGCAACAACAAAAAAATGCAATACTTCACTTTCCTTATATATTTTTTCGCAATGATAAAATATATACGGAGGTAGGGGTGACAGACTTTTGCTTCTACACTCCTAGGATTGAATTAACTATAAAAAAATATATGAGTAAACAATTACGCTTATTACGAGCCAGTATATTATTCTTGAGAAATGGCTTCTGATTACTTATTGAATTATGATAGACAAATACGTACATTTATATTACAATAAGATCACAAAGATACCAACGGTCAAAAGCGCATATCTTTCTGGTACTTGAACACAATTAAATCGTAAATCTTCTGTAATACAGTTAGGTAATAACTGGACATAAAGTGCATATTGAATGTATTACAAATACATACGACGACCGGCATGGCATGTGCTCATACTTCATAATATAAATAATAATAATAATAATAATACTGTTCAATTAATACATCAACTTATGCGCGTTTTAGTTGAATCTGCGATAAAACTGTTACGATAGCGGTAACAGCAACAGCAACAGCAACACAACATATGGTAATGCGACCCACTAACATTTCTCATTTTTTTCTTACATTTCACCAGATCCGTTCCGATCGAGACCATTAAGAACGTTTTAGTCAAAGTCATTACCACTCTTTTGTCAACTTACAGCACATTTATTTGACAGGCAAAAAGTTTCTCAGGCGACCGAAGCAGACTAAGTTCATGGACATTTTATTGACCTTAGCCATGCACTTCGACAAAAAATTGATCTTGCTCTATTCCTTTCTAACTCCAGTGGATAATTACTGCTATGTTTGTAGAATATGAACAAAAACTCATACTAATTTTGCCAAATTTACTAAAATTGCTAACGATAACTTTCTATTTGTGTATGAAGAAAATGAAGGCGATGATGGAACGAAAATGAAACGTCAGGTTTAAAATTCGACACCACGTTGTAGAGCAGAAAAACTATGAAATCAAAATCAAATTTAAATTATTTGTCTAAAATTTATAGTTTTCTAAAAACTCTACAAAATACTTTTAGATGTTTATTGCAAATCGTCCTGCACGTCAGAATCTAATAAAAAATTTAGCAACAACGAAAATTTGTTTTTAATAAACCTCAAAAATGGCATCTGTTCTCTTTTTGAACCGTCCACGTAACTCTTCAACTAACAAAGATAATAGCGAATACATTGTAGAAATTTTGGTACACCATGCACGTTGTATTACGAGGGTAGATCAAATATAAACGGTAATTTTACTATTTAGCTTAACACGTGATCCCGATTTAGAGGATTCGATGCTCGAGTGTTGTTTGGTTTATGAGGAGGGGGAAAAAAATTAGATAGTAGCTGCGCTCGGTTCTGTCCGCAGTACAGTCATGACTGAGCGCAAGCTCCCTTTTACTTCGTCTAATCATGAAGTTTTTAACCAATGAAGGCGTTAACTATCGGAAATTTTCACTCGTTTGAAGGCACAGTTACAGTTTGGAGATGCTACGATGCTACATTGTCTCAGAATCGAGTGTATATGTGAGTCAGAGAATTCAGGGTGAATTCAGGACGAGAACGTGTTGAATATGAAAGTCATGATCGACGACCAAGAACAAGTCTCACAAATGACAACATCCATGCTGTTCGAGAGCTTGTTGAAGGTGATCACCATCAGCCGGTTAACGATTGAACAAATCTCATCAGAAGTGGGTATCAGCTATGAGAGTGTTCGGTAACCAGTGATCATTATCACTGATGAACTTCGCTTTAGAAAAATTAGTGCTCGCTGGATTCCAAGGTTGTTGACCAAAAATAAACGAATAAATAGGTCAGGTCGGAGATCAGTGAAAGACTTCTGAATCGATTTCGACAAGAAGAGGAGGTTTCTTTTTGAGGCGTACCGTCACTTGTGATGAGAAGTGTAGTGGTCCACCACTACACTCAATCAATATCGAACCAAAAATGGCGAGTAAGTAGTGGCAAAAAAAGGACGAAGCCTGTCCCGTCAAAGCCAAAACCAAAACCCGTCTCTCAGCCGGAAAAGTGCTTTCGACTGTGCTGTGCTTCTTTGACTCAAAGGGAGTTTTACTCATTGATTTTCTTCACAATCAACGAACAGCGAAGGCAAAAGATTTGAAAGCAATGAAGTAGAGGAGTATGTGCGCAATTGTATGTATTTACAATTCGGCCTCAAACTTTTTATGAAGGAAGGAATATTCAAGCTTCCAAATCGGTGGCAAAAGTATGTAGAGCACGGTGGTGACTACATTGACAAATGTTAAATGTTTAGTTTGTGTGTACCATTAATCAATAAATTTATTTTACAAAATTATCGTTTATATTTCATTTATAATGGAAAAAAACACAAAAGCCATAAAAATCGCATTTTAAGAAGTACTATACAGATTCTATACAGATTATTCAGCAAACAACCTCTAAAAAGTTGACTTTCCTTTAATAGCCCAGTAAAAGTTCAGTTTATTAAAAATATTGAGGGTCTCTCATTTATCGTTACGAAATAATAAGGTTCCACGTATCTATGGTGCTAGCGTATAGGTAATTTTGAGAAGCTATTAAAATGTTTAATTAAAGAATGAAACTAACTAACTTGCGATAGCCAGCATATTGTCGCTTAATCAAATTTTTTAATTAAAAATCGCCAATCTTTTGACAGTGTTTAAATGTCAATATTCGGTAGTCATAGAGTCATAAGTAGGAATTGGTAGAAGCTGTGACTAAACATCCACAGACAAAACCATTAGGTTAAAATAGGTTGGGGTATAGATGAACGCCATAGTTAAAATGCACCATCTACAGAAGTGTCAATTCACCCAAACTTAGACGGGTTCAACTAGTTGAGGTTGAATTATTATACTTTTAGAATTAAACTGACCACCATACAGTTAAAGCTTTTTTACAAAATGGATGTTGATACCAATATGAATCCCCATGTAACTTCTACATCTGTGTCTACCATATATTGGTCACATAGTGCACTACATCCCAAATTTAAATTAAAAAAAACAATAAAAAAGCATCTTTATATTAACATCTACAATAAAAAAAATAATTGTAATATGTATTAGCATTATCACGAATTTTCGAGTCGAAACAAACATGTTTGGTTTCCAAGAACAACCCACCATCTTTGAACATCAGGTCATTAGTTCTCAGCTAATTAATTCTGCACAAAATTAATCTGCACATTTTTTCTTCACTACCAAGAATACAAACCCGATGAATTTAACTACAGCAGAAAAAAAACTGGTCTTTCTACTTTCCGGTACAATACGATTTATCTGATAATTCTCGATCGCAAGTAGTTTAAAAAAACAACTATAAATCCATTTACATGTTTATAAGTGCCATTTTCATAATTAAATTCATCGTTACACAACACAACACTAGTGGAATTTATTAAACAAAGACGTTTCACCGAATCTTCTTAGTTAGGTATACAGAGTGTCCCATTTAGAGTTGGGAAAATCATCCTACTAATCAATTATTTTCAATTTTCAAATTTCCAGACGTAGCTATGGTTAGGTTAGTCTAGTCCTATGGATTTTTCAATCATTCTCTGTACAATTTTACTATAAGGTTGTAAGCATAAGATATTTTTTTCTTAATCTGACTCTAAACATAGTTCCTTACTTTTTTTTATTGTCACTATCTACAGGGTGTGCAGGTAAAGATAAAAACTAAAGTTCACTGAATGATAAAATAAACTAACTGCGCTTATTATACCATTCAATTTAAATAATTCAGACACCTAAAGATAAAGTTAATGTGTACCTATACTAGTACTAATATGTACGACTATTAATAAGCGTGTAATAAGTGGACCGTCATATTTTTTTTTGTTATCTTATCAGTTCTTTTTCTCTCACATTCTTTTGAGGTAGCGCTAGCGTACCATTGCGGTATTGTAAATCTTAATAATAGCATGTGCCAACTGAATTTTCGTCGTTACCGCTTTCTAATTTCTCTTCTATGTATGGGCGGCAGCTCATTTAAACTAAAACACGCACAGTACTTCACAATACATTGCCTGGCTTTCAAACATTCGTCGCTTTGATTTATTACTTATAAGCACGCCACACACAAACAAACTCAAGAATTATTTTTTAGTATATACGACGCTAAAAATCACTCGAATCCGTAGTATTTGCGCAGGCGCGAAATAATTTTATTATGTCTATGATATTGTTTTTTTCGCTCAATTTGTATTTGTATGAATAATAAGCATCCTAACCTTTGCAAATTTTTCTGTTACTGAGGTTATTATTGTGTTTATGGTGTGTATGGTTTTGTAGATAATATGGTTTTGTTATTAGGTGTACAAATATGAAAGTTCGTTTTTTTACGATTCAAAAAATTAAATTTCCAAAAAATTTTCAAGTAAACTTTTATTAACAATAATAACCATTATTAACAACAACATTGTGGTGTTTCTGATCGGTTCTGCAACATGAGGTCTGGCGTTGTCGTGAAGCAATATCGGGCACTCGTGTCTTGTGGTCCATTCTGGTCGTTTTGCTTCAACTAGTCGGTTCAGATTGATTAATTGATCTTTATAACGAGACGTCGTAACTGTTTCACCAGGTTTGAGAAGTTCGTAATACAAAATACCCTTCTGATCCCACCATATGCAGAGTAACACCTTCTTTCCATGGATGTTGGGCTTCGGAGTCAACATCGGCGCTTCTCCTGGGTCCGTCCATGATCTCTTTCGTTTTGGATTATCGAAATAGATCCACTTCTCGTCACCAGTGATGATTCGATGTATGAATGACTTGCGTTGTTGCCGTTCAAACAATAGTTCACACATCGTTTTTCGATTTTCTTGCTGGCGTTCAGTCAGTTCATGCGGCACCCATCGTCCTTCCTTCTGGATCTTGCCCATGTCATTCAAACGGTTCGAAATTGTTTGCAGCGTCACACCCAACGTGCCAGCTAATTGTTGCTGCGTCTGGGCATCATCTTCATCGAGCAAAGCTTGCAAATCATGGTCTTCAAATTGCTTCGGTGGTCTACAGCGGGCCTTGTTGCTTAGGTCAAAATTGCCTTCTTTGAACCTCTTAAACCATTTTTGACAGGCTCTAGCAGAATCGCATCTTCACCATAAACTTCAGCAATCATTTTGTGAGCTTCAACGGCATTCTTCTTCCAATTAAACATGAACAGAAGCACTTCCCGCAAATGCTCTTTTTTGGCGATTCTGTCGTCATTTATAAAATTGTCTTAAAATTTTATATGCAACCTTTTTTTAAAAATTCCAGAAGCATTAGATAGCGCTTTAAACACTTTACAAGATAGATACAAACACAAGTTCAAAAAATAGGTTTATTCACAAAAAAATATTAGATAAAGTAAAACGAACTTTCATATTTGTACACCTAATATAATAAAATTATTTCGCGCCTGCACAAATGGGACGGATTCGAGTGATTTTTAGTGACGCCTATACTATACCTACCTACATGAAAACAAGGAATTTTTAAATTGGTTTTTGAATAGGTATCAGTACCGTACGCAGTTTTAAATAAAATATATCATGTGTTGAAGGAGGTAAGGCAGTTATACTGTTAAAAAAGTAGTTGTGCACAAAAATAGTAAATGACTTATTATACGAGAAACATTAGCAAAATTTAAATTAGTTAAACTGTGAATTACGTTGTTGTATGGTATTGTATATTGTATACCGCTTAAATTCACCATTTGTATATATATATATCTTGGTATTTACTACATCTCCTCTATGAAATAACCCAGTGATTCATAAACTGTGCGCCGCGGCCACTTCGTAAAAACAGATTTATAAACAATTGAATCAAGATATTTTACATAAAAATTGGACAGATCAGGCTTTCAGCTCTTGCAACTCCATGATAACCACAGTTTAAAACAAAAACACACGTTTTTTGGTTGCAAAAAGTTTTTTTTATTCTCCACAATAATTATTTCAGCACACAGTGCCTTTTTCAGGTGAAAGAATTTTACAAACTAAATTACAATCAGAAATCTTATATATACTAACTTACAATCTGAAGGGTAGGGGTAAAATGTTTAATAAAGGTGAATTACAAAATTCCAGTTGGTCGTTCAAGATATTTCCATTTTCACACAATTTATTTATTTCTAATTTTTCTAAAAAATTAAGTTTTATTCCTTTATTTGCAAAAAGTAGTACTTTGAAATTTTCATCGAATTGATGTTTTTCATTTGATTTTTATTGTTAAAAATATCTAAATGTTCCTTTATTCTTTTTTTAAAAGATCTCCCAATTTGTCCCACACATGCTTTCTCACAATCTCCACAGTTAAGTAGATACACTCCTGATTTTTCTTCTTTTTTAGTTTTATCTTTATTGTTTTTTTAAAATAATTCCTAATGACGTATTGGTTTTACATGAAATTTTGTTATTAGTGAATTTAGAAATATAATGGCCTATTTTGCTAGAAAAATTGCCTAAATAAGTTAAGGAGTTAAATTTTGAAATAGGTTTAATTTGTGGATATACTAAACTTAATGTTTATTTATTTACTTTTTTGTTTAACAAATTTTTAATTATTATCGGGTTATAGCCATTATTGGCTGCTATTTGATAGATTCGGTTTAATTCTATTTGAAAATCTATCTTTGTTAAAGGTAATGTATACTAGAATGAAAGAAAGACATTTTGTGTGTTACACGATTTAGAATGAATGATTGTATCTGTTTGGGCTTGTTTGTGGTATATAGCAAATTGATGGATATTATTTACATTTTTTATAGTTAAATCTATAAAATTTATGGATTTATTTTCGTTTTCTGTTTTTAGAGCAAATATTTTACTTACATTTGACCTAACTAAACAAAAAAACAAAGTGATATGCTAAAACTATCTATATACAGAAGATTTGATTGATACCGATTTTTTAATAAAACTATTTTTGAAAAGCTGAAATTCCCAACTCCCTCTGCAGGTAAAAGTCAACGGAAGAAATATCAACTTTTATAAAAAAAAAATTAAACTATGGAGAATAAAATTGAATTAAAATACAAGTAACGATTGTTTTTTAATATTGTAGCTATTTTTTGCATCAAATGAACCTGATCTCCTTCAAGGCATAAAACCCATGTTTTGAAAAACACGTATCACAGCTAATTGTCTGATTTGAGAAATACTTTTAGAATTAAAAATTCGATTGATTTGCCTGGATTCATGATCCATTTAACGCTAGTGAATTTACTTATGCAAAGGAAGAAAATTTTATCTTGCGACAACAATTTGAAAGTAAAATTTGACAGCATGAAATTGACAGAATTTTGGATTTCAATAAATTTTTAAATAATTTCCCAACCTAAGTTACATCGCCTTTGTACGAAGCTGGACTTTCGGGGGTTGATGAAATAAAAAACAAGTATAGATCAAAAATCTACGTGGAAAAGAAAATGTGCAATGACTTGCAGGCTCATCCACCATATTAATTAATAATTTAAAATTAATAAAGTAAAAAAGAAAACGTTAAATAATGAAGATACACAAGTTTTTTTTATTTTTATCTCTTAGTTAGGAGTTATAATTTTACTTAGGGTAGGGCGCCATAGAAATAATTGGGAACCACTGAAATAACCTATTTGTTACTTATTAACGCCCAATACCCGTCCACTCTGCAATTTAAAAACAATTTTTACTAATTAATACATAATCAATTCTGGGAATGTAAAAAGTTGCAATAGGTCAATGATATTGTTGCGTTACACTAAATAGTAGATTAAACAAATGATTTTGGTAAGAAAGCGAAAATCGCCATTAATTAGTTTAATGAGGATTGCGATAAAATATCCTGTGTATCCACCCGAGTTGGTAATTAGGTAAATATAAGCCATGTAACCGTAAACGAAGCCACTGATTAATATCTAATACTAATAATAATCTTCTTTAAGTGGCATACGTCACAAGCAAAAATACTCGCTAGTATTGAATTCCTGTGCTGCCGTCAATCATCCATTTCACAATTACAATAACATTTAATATCGATTATATCACGATATATGTATATTGAAGCAAAAATATATCAATTAGCAATGTTATTACTGGCTACGACATATACACGACATCTTTTTATATAGCCTGTGTTGCCAGAACTGAATAATTTAAAAAAAACAGAATAATAAATGTATCTACTAGTCGAACCCGTCCAAATTTAGACGGATGAGGGCCTACCGCCATCCTATCATTGCCCCTACGAAAACCGAATACTCACATTTCAATACGCTCAAAACGTGTTGTTGGTTCAACTCGTCGAAATACTGGTGATTTTTAATTAGCAATTCCAAACAATTGAGTTGGCCTAAGACAATGTCCGATCCTCTAATTAGTCGATTTAATAGCCATGTAATCCCCTAAATTTACAAACCTACGTATACGCTAGTCCATCGTGTTTAAGATGAAGTATACCACATGCACTGCCTTACGTTTTTCAATTCAACGTTTTTTTGATTTTATCAAACAATCAATAATTTTTTATGAAACCAAGAGTTACGCATTTTAATTTTTAATTTAAATTACTCAATAATTTCGTAACTATATGTCAGTTTCCCAAACGTTTCAATGTACCATTAAAACACCACGCAAAATGTGATTTTAACCAACCTGTCTCTGAAACGGCTGGACCGATTTTGACAGGACTTACACTGGCAGATAGCTAATGTAATAAGGAGTAACTTAGGCTACTATTATTTTAGAAATTAATTATTATTATTAATAGTTATTAATCTCTAAAATACATGTAGCCAAAGTTATTATTTATTACATTAGATATCTGCCAGTGAGATTCCTGTCAAAATCGATCCAGCCGTTTCAGAGATTAGCCGGAACAAACAGACAGACAGACAAAAATTGTAAAAGCCCCTCCCGCCACATAATATAACAAAGGCTGCCTATCGCGCGGGCTCAGAACGGTTGTGTCTCAACGACTTCGTTTAAAATTTTAAAAATAATTTATTGTTAAATTCCACGCGGACGAAGTCGCGGGCACAATAAAAACAAAAAGTATAATCTTTTTTGTGCTATTAATAAAGTTATCCTTTTCATAAACACCAAAGAAGAAATATGAATAACGAACAGTGCCGATAAATTGTGGACATCTGACAACTGTGTGTTTATAGAAAAAACTCAAAAATTACATACATTTTTATTACAACTAAATTATTTATTTTTCTTATTTTTATTTTATTATTAGCAATCGGTATCGGGCATTTGATTTACAAATATTAATATTTCGAACTGAAAAGTTATTTTTACCAAAATAAAATATATGTGGTGTATGTATACTACTCAGGGACAGTGTAGCTTTCTCTTATGAGTAGAATTTTAAAAACATGATTAGGAATTCCAATGATTACCCTTTACATATAAACAACAAATTTTATATATTACTTATTGGGGTTTATTTGCATAAAAAGCTTCATCATTAGTTTGTTTTATCGTAGTTTATTCATGAAACGGAAATATTTCCCCAATTCAAAACATTTTAAGTTAAAATTAGAAACAAAAGATTAGGCAGTTGATAGACTAATCTAACGAAACATAAAATTTGATGATAGATTTTTGATATCAAACTAAGCAGATATTCCGCTGTTTTATTTTGGAATTAATGTTAATATCAGTAATGTTAATGTAATATACCGAGAACTGATTACATCAAATACTATTGTCATTTAAAGTCGTTTGAAAAATCCCAATTCTGGAATTAACGGTTACTTACTTCTGCTTCTCCATTCACATTCATAATTTCAAATTTCTATTTTTGAATGAACTTGACGTTTGACGTAATCGAAAACTACACTAAACATTTAAATATTGTTTTTTTCTAGTCACCTAGTTAATAATAAATATTCCAATTTTACCTATGTATATTCCACTGAATTGGCAGGTAATAAATAGGTAAGTATAAATAAGTATCTAATTGTAAAAACATAATTGTTACCTTTTCGACGTATTTCTTATTAAAAAACCGCATCTTGTGGTGGGTACGCCCTTCCGAAAACACAAATACAAAAACTTATCACTTATTTCTCCAAAAGTGCACTATTTCAATTGTTTATTATCAATAAATGACTGTTGAAATATTTCCATCTCTACGTGCATTAAATATGTTATTATAAATAATATAATAATGATATTTCGCCCAAACAAATCCCCATCAGTTAAAGACATACACACACACAATACTGTCTATCAATTCACACAGCAAAAGCGGATGACAAAACGATCGGCTACCGGCACGACGCGGCGTATCACTGCGACTATCATAACACGCTACACACAATAACCAAACACACGCGTTCCGTTACGACCTGTTCGGTAACTAACTAAAAACCGAAGCAGTCGCGGTACAACAGACAGGTATCATGAACGTACGTACGTAATAAGTGCCGGGGTGGTACATAGCTTATGTACACAGTTCATACATAACAATACCACATTCAAATACTACCATATTAAATCACACACGCGGTTTATCAACGTGTATACCACAATCAACAGACAAGTTATGAATTTTTTAAAAATTACTTTCTTTCATCACCGCGTACATTATTTGCTGTATGTGAACGCAACCATTAATGCGTGCCGTCTCACTTGTAGATAATTGATTTATACTGCAAAATAATAGTAAAATACGTGTGTCTACATATAATAATAATGATATCCAAACCGAAACGTACTAAAAGCAAGGAGCATTGCTTTTAGCATTAACCGGAATCGACACGACACACAGCGGTGAAATGACTGGAGTGGTTGTCGGCTCCGGGCCGGAAGAACACGATCGAGAACCGACTGACAGACAAATGAATCGACAAACGATTTGATGTACAGGGTGTCTGTCGTATGTGACTCCTACAGAATATAAAATAATTTCATGCCACCAGTTGCCATCAAATAAATAAACAAACTAATGAGTTTTTAAAAAAATTATGCACATATGTATACGTAAATTCATTAAGGGTTGCGATACGGTTGAAATATTGATACATTTAAACATGTATGTACTAAAGATCACCCAAATATTAAATAATATGTGTTTATGTTGCATTCAATTGCCGAAATCTACTAATGAAGGAAAATATCTAGGACGAGTTGTGGCTAATACCAATCTAAACAAAAAGGGGGGGGGGGGGAGCACACGACGTTTGGGCTTGACAGCTTCACCTACAAAAGAGTTGGAACAAAAGGAATGCCGTGTTTCATAGTATAGGAAAATACTTGTGTTGTTCAATTGATTTAAAAGAAAAATTGTTACGTTCTTTAATATTGAATTTATGAACTTGGCAGGTTTCATATCCAACAATAAATTGTTTGTAGTTAACGCAACCCTCCTCCTCCAACTTTCAACAGGTAAAAAAATAAATTAAAATTAAAATCAACGTGTCGTTTTGTGGATGTTTGTATTAGCGATAACGCAAAAACTGTCGTGTTTTCCACGACCTTTGTAATTTCGCATTGTAAAGAAAGACCGGGATTGTCTATACAGTTTTTGGGAAATTCGAAGATTGGCTCTCAATAGGAAGATGTGAAGGTGCAACCCCAACCACCCTTCGGACCAGTGACTCTATGATGATGATAAATATGATTAGCCAATTTTAACTTTTTTCTCTTAGTAATCTGTTCTGCACTTATTGTTGATAAGAAACAATTGATAAATAATATTTTTTGTTTCTTTTACCAGTTTCATGATTAAAACAAATGGTAAACTACAATTGAAAAGAATGTATATATGTTAGCGGAATCCTGTTGAACCCCCTGTGTAGCTACCACGTGGTCATAATTTAGCTACGTGAGACAGGAATGCGATACTCTATCGCAACCCCATCAAAGTCAAGAGTCGTACGGTCTGAGACATCTTGAATAGGAGTTGAATAAAATAGATCCATTCTGTATAATAATAATAGTGATAATTTATGATAATATCTTGTTTTTTAACATATATGCCAAAATATGGGAATAACTGTTTGTAATTTTACTTTAAGAAAATCAGTCTCAAAGCATGTCACTTCGTTATTTATACCGAGAATGTTATTTTCTATTCAACTTCAATGATTAATCAATAATAATAGAATTAAGAATTTAACAATTAAACAAGCTTTCCTAAAAATACCCAAGTACTCATAATCTTTGTTTCAATTGTTTCTCTGATTACCATATATAGTGCTACACAGCCAGGATGACATACAATGCACCACAGATAACTGCTATGCACCAAGGGGTTAGTTAGATTGATTGGGTTGCAATATAGAGGATCGCCATAGTTAAAATGAGAACGATACAATTAGTAACTGAACTGTGTTTGTTGTTGTGAGAAAATAAAAATTTGATGAAAGAGTTCTTTCTGGTATTCTCACGTTACACGCCAAATTAATTGCGAACAAAGAATTTCAAAAAGATAGAGATATATTTAAATATGTAATAATCAACACTTACACTAACTTACACGTATATGACAAAAATTATTAAAGAATAAAACTAAATGTAAAAGTAGGCTCTATAATTTATTATTGTTGATATGAATGTGATGGGAAATTTTTCGATGTACTGCTTTTGCTTCTAAAAAAAAAAACTTTTTTGTGTTTCATTCCCACCAGTTACTCGTGCTGATGGGCGGGCAGTCCCTCCGACCTACACTGTAATGCAAAGCCGGAGGGTAGGGCGTAAGGCCCTTCTTCAACCTCCTTGCAGGAATCGTGGGAATGGGTGGGTGCTGGTTAGGGAGAGAAAGATGAGACGGACGAAATGAAGGCAAAAGAGAAGTGAAAGGTTATCTGTGGAATATTACTACCCTCCAGCATTGGCCTAAGTAATCCAAGGAAACCACAGAAAACTTGGACCAGAGCAGCCGGACCCTAGTTCAAACCGGTGATCTCCCGAATGCTAAACAACGATCTAGACCACTAGACCACGCCGCTCGGCTTTTAGTTCTACCAATATACATACTTATATACAAAATAGCTTAAATAGCTCCGCGTTAATAATAATATTGAGGGTGACAGACGAACCTGTCAGTAAATTCATCACCCTATTTCAGGTATAGACATCCATAGTTTTAAATTTGAAAGTACCGTAAAAAAACGAGCATGTCTTGACGAAGGAAACAATGTAAATATACTATAAATATTATGGTTTCAAATACTGGAAATAAATCTGTATACAAATAAAACAAAACCTAAATAATATTGCATAAGACGCAACAAACTGAATATTACTTCGAAGAACTGGTAAAATAATTATAACTAAATTTAAATTTAATAATAGTATCAAACAAAATACATTTGCAGATTTTCACTAAATTGTTTATTTTTTAAACATGACAGCTATTTCGCTACCGACTAGTTATTATAATTTTACCAGGCAACATCCGATTAAGATACAATGTAACTACCGAAACAGATGTCTTGTTTAAGAAATAAACAAATTGTGAAAATATGAATACACATTTTGTTTCATGTTGTTATTATTATTATTAAAAATGGATTTTTGCCAAGTAAAGACCACAACTATTATTAAATTTAAATATATCTTACAATTAAACTTTGACAACCTAAATTAGATCTTAATTATGTACAGTTAATTAAACCGATTCTAAAACCACTTGAAGTGTTTGAATGTTCAATCAAAATTAAGAGTTAAAAATTCAATTTCAAAACAAAATACACAAACAGCTGAAATAAACAAACGTCGACTCGACTTCAAAGTCGTTTATTACTACATATTTCCACGCGCCGTATCATTTTCGATTCTATTTTTAAAATTCACAACAAAAACACCACATCAATTGCTGTATAGACTTTTTAGCCATTACCTCAATAATTCAGTAATCCTAACATTCAACGAAATTCAAACCACGACTTCTTTTTAAAATCGTTTCTAAAAAGCTTCGTCTTTTAATATGTTTGTCAGAGAACGTGAAAACTACTGTACTAATTTCAATGTCACTTTCACTTAAATAACGGTTAAAATCCATATTAGTATACTTAGTGTAAGCATTTTATCTTGTGCGTGGATTTGAGAATAAACGAAGAAAACTGGTGAAATTTCTACAAAGACTCTGTTCGCATTTATCTTTTCATTTTTTTGTTTGTAAGTTATTGACCTTGTCAGTCACACATTTTTTACGTCTCAAATTTTTGTTGTATTGTCATGTGCATTTGCTGTCCGTTTCTTTCTTTTGCGATTGATGGTTTTATAATAGTACGTATCATATTTTTTCCCTTTTTAGTATTGCCGTTTCCCATTGTATTATTTTTTCTTTATCTTCAAATGCGCTTCTAGAGTTTAAGTTAGTTAATAGATTTATTGGGGGTAATTTGTTGACCCATCGGTCCATTTCGAGGACGTAGATGATGCACCGACACATAGATTACAGTTTTGCATTTTTTTGTGTTTACGTTTTCCCTCCTTTTTGTTTGTTTTGTTATTTCAAGTGTCGGTGCATCGGAACCACCCCTCCTCTAGGGGCGGTTCTTAAATTTATGTCAATATAAGTAAGATAGAATATAGTATAGATAATATAGTAGTTACAGTAAGCACAGTTCAATCAATTCAATTTCAACATATTAGATAAAAACATCAAACGTTTAGGAGAGATCATTTTAAGTACATTTTAACATATAGGAACAATTACAGCAAGATCTCTATAAACGTATAGTATCAATAACATATAGTTCAATCAATCAATCATAATCATTTAATTTTCGTAAATTAGTAGCAGTCACGACGTTCATGTAAAATTAGTGTATATAGTTGTAAATAGTTGGGTGTAATAAACAATTAAAACGCGAAGTCCGTTTATTGCACCGATTCCCCCATAGGAATCAAAAGAAGTGGCACATCTGTGCACCGGTGAAATAATTCATTTCATCAACCTAATTAAACAGACTCGGATCAGAATAGAAATTAAAACAAATGAGACTTTCATCCTAGCAGAAGTATCTACCTAACATGTAAACATAAGCTGATTTTCAATTTTTATTTTAGGAAATTGGGCATCAGTACATCATAATGTTGTTATATACACGGTGCTAGTTTTTTTAAATATTTTGTGGAGTTATCTCGAATCATAATACAAAATTATAGAATAATTAAACATCACTAACGTTTTGAAATGTTGAGCGTGTTTAAATATTCGATGGTCGTAGGGTAATAAAAAGAATATGATAGTGGGTGTGGTTAAACACCCACCGAGGGAACCATTAGGTTAGGGTATGGAGGAACGCCATTATAAAAATGAAAGTTATGTAAAATCGACAGAGGTATCCATCCATTCGAACTTGGTCAGTAATATTGTAATAAAGCTACCTATAAGAAAATTATAACAGGTGGGCTGAAAAGTTCGTAGACTGGCCCATAGATGGCGCTACTAATATCAAATCCAAATGATTTTTAATTAGCCATAACCTTCAAAAGCCGCGTGTATAAATTTGACAGCTGTTGCACTATAAGTATCTGAATTATAGCATTTTTAGTGAAAGAACTTTTGTTACTTTGAAAAAATTGATAAAAAGGAATTGCGTGTGTTAATAAAGCATTGCTTTTTGGCTTTTTGGCGAAAAAAAAATGCTGTTGAAACCAAGGCTTGGCTTGATAAACATTATTCGGATTTTGCACCAGGAAAATCAACCGTAGAAAAGTGGTTTGCTAAATTTAAACGAGGCGAAATGAGCACCGAGGACGATGCACGCAAAGAGGCTGTTTTCAATTTTGTAAATAAATAAATGATATAAATAAATATTCTTATTCCTGAAGGTGTTAAAAACATGCACTCACGAAATGTCGAAAATCAAAACAAAAGCATACTTAACAGGCGGGCTGAAAAGTTCGTAGACTGGCCCATAGATGGCGCTACTAATATCAAGTCCAAATGATTTTTAATTAGCCATAACCTTCAAAAGCCGCGTGTATAAATTTGACAGCTGTTGCACTATAAGTATCTGAATTATAGCATTTTTAGTGAAAGAACTTTTGTTACTTTGAAAAAATGGATAAAAACGAATTTCGTGTTAATATAGCATTGCTTTTTGGCGAAAAAAAAAATACTGTTGAAAAGAAGGCTTCGCTTGATACACATTATTCGGACTTTCACCAGGAAAATCAACCGTAGAAAAGTGGTTTGTTAAATTTGAATGAGGCGAAATGAGCACCGAGGACAATGCACGCAGTGGACACTCCAAAGAGGCTGTTACCGACGAAAACATCAAAAATGTCCACAAAGTAATTTTTGATGACCGTAAAGTGAAGTTGATTGAGATAGCTGAGACCCTAAAGATATCAAAGGAACGTGTTGGTCATATCGTGAATGAAAACTTGGATATGCAAAAGCTCTGTACAAAGCGGGTGCCGCGTGAGCTCACAATCACAATCGACCAAAAATAACAACGGATCGAATCGACGATTCTAAGCAGTGTTTAGAGCTGTTCAATCGTAATAAATCCGATTTTTGCGTCGATATGTGACGATGGATAAAACATGGCTCCATCATTTCACACCGGAGTCCAAACCGAGCAAAAGTCGGCTGGCAAGCTGATGGCATCAGTATTCTGGGATGCTCATGGTATAATTTTCATTGAATATCTTAAAAAGGGGAAAACCATAAACAGCGACTATTACGTAGCGTTATTGGAGCGTTTAAAAGACGAAATCGCGAAAAAGCAGCCTCATTTGAAGAAAAAAAAGTGCTGTTTCATCAAGATCATGCATCGTATCACAAATCAATGAAATCGTTGGCACAATTGGATTGAATTGGGCTTCGAATTGCTTTCGCATCCACCGTACTCTCCAGATCTGGCCCCCAGCGACTTTTTTCTGTTCCCAGACCTCAAGAGGATGCTCGCTAGAGAGAAATTTCGCGCCGATGAAGAGCTAATCGCCGAAACTAACGCCTATTTTGAGGCTAAAGACAAATCGTATTATAAAAATGGTACCTATCGAAAAATTGTATGACCGCTATAATCGTTGTATCGCCCTCGAAGGGAACTATATTGAATAATAAAAGCAAATTCCATAAAAGAAAAAAAATTCTGTGCTGGCCTACGAACTTTTCAACCCGCCTGTTATGTGCAACAATTGGTTCTACGATCTCAAACAATGAAATTGATAAGTCTTCGTAGCTTAAGCGCTGTTAACAGAAATAATAATCAGTACTTTTCACATTAATTGATGATCCGGATGACTCACTCTATCGGTTATGTGTTTTAATTAATCGAGACCTCCAAAACATTACTGTACTTCAAGAAGATTATTACATTAATACCACCGTACATTATAAACTATCTGGAGCGAACATGGCATCTGGTAAATGTATATAAGTATATGTATATTCAGGATCAACTAAGAGTGACTGCTACATCTGTTTATATTTATACTATAACACACAAAAGATATTCTTTTTTATAAAGTCTATTATTTACCAGCACAATGATCGTACCCAGGTATGCACGTAAATTGAAGGTCCCAAAAACAGTAATTATTTCAGAATTATGATTTGGGTTAACAAGCCAAAGTTGTCAATGCAGCTTCCACTGAAGATATCAATTAAAATTTCGAATTCGGCCGTGAAAACATATGTTCTTAAAGAAATTACGATATTTTTGGAAAAATATATATTAGACTTCCTCAATTTTTTTTGAGTATATATAGATCTACAATGCAACAAAATTTCAATCACGCGAAATTTGCTTTCAAGATCGTTATCAATGCGTCTACCTTTATTTAATAATGGAAAATAACTGATAAGTAAAATTCTTAACTGTACCCTTCAGTTAGTATTTTTGATAATAATTATAACGAATACTTAAATAAATAAAAATAGTTTATGAATAATTTAACGACCTCTTTTTTATATGTTTCCCCTGTAATTGTCAAACAGTACTTGGAGAAAATCTTGGAGGTGGGTTCGACTGACTACCTTCAATTAAGTAAAATCATTTTGAATATGAACTATACCAGTGATTCCCAAAGTGGTGTATATCGACCCCTAGGGGTCTATGACAACCTGCAAGGGGTCTACGTCAGCGAAAAAAAATTTGGGGGTCTATGAAATGAAAATGGGGGTCCACGATAGTGAATCTCAACACATACACTGATAGTACCTATTTACTTACATCATACTATCTTATAATATCAAAACATATACATTATTTATAAAAGTACCTATGAAGTAAAAAATTTATTATATATGTTTATAAAATTGTGTAAGTTGTAGGATGTTGGTATTAGCCGAGGAGATTTAAGATTAACCCTTACAAAATTGACGCCAAATGTTGATAATTTATTATTAAAGCATCAGGTTCATCCTTCTCACTAAAAATATTGACTTATTGCTTATGTTATTTTATTTATATTTTATTTTATATTTATTTAATGTTACGTATATTTTACATAACAGATACAAAATTTTATTTTGAGTAGTTTTAATTTAAATTCAATTAATAAATGTGTAAATTAACATGTGTTTTTACTTTAAGTTTTTAACACTAAACTTCACTACAGTTAAAAATTTACAGGAAATCAATATCAGGTAAGTAGGGGATCTACCCAACACGGAAAAACACGGCAAGGGGTCTACGACACAAAAAAGTTTGGGGAACTCTGAACTATACCAATTTTTGAGTAAACTGCTACGAAACCCTATCGTTCGTCCGACGCAATACTATTATTTTTTATTACCGTTAAATAGACATAAGAAGTACATTACACAAGAAAATCTGAGAGGCAAGACATTGTTTGCTTTTATCAAAACAACATGTAATACATAACATGAATGTAAACTGCTGTCGTAATTTTTCTAATGAAAATTATGAGAAAAAGTACACGACCAAACTTGCATTATATGTCTTAGATACATAAATTGTAAAACGCACAAATCTTACATTATAACTAACATATTCAGGCGTTTAATCGTACGCCTAGCAGCTTTACAAAACGTCTATGGACACTAGGCTTATTGCATCATGATCCTCCCCCAAGCAGTGTCTCGCAATAAGCAATACATAATCGGACGTATTATAAAACAACTGAAAATTTGAAAACAAAACTAACACAACCTAGATCAACTCCAACCTAATCTAACATAGTTAAAAAATTTTAGACTGATTTTCGTCTGGAGCCCCAATAACAAAAGGCAAAAACCACTCCAACTTTTTTTACTAAGTTAGATTAGATTAGTTAGGGTTGGATTGAATTAGATTATGTAAGGTGTATATTTTAATCAGTAGCGGGTTCGCCGAAATCTGTTTGTTTATATTGTAAATAAAAACATGTTTCGATCGACGCAAGTTCGAACGTGAATTTTATTACAGTAGTAATGATCCCATTGTGAACTAGATTTAGTCGGGATTCCCAATTGGACCATTTCGTTCATTAAATTATTATTCTGTGTGATAATTAACTTTTTCGGGTGTGCCGTTGAAACATTTTTATTGTTTAAGTGTGTTATTCCAAACATATGAAATTATTAGATTCAGGTGAGTTGCTCACTGAGCACTTTTCATTTTTAATAACTATTTAACTGATTGATTTGTGAAATGATGGTAATTGATAATTTATATTGATTCAAAAGTAATTAATGAAAATATATACAAGGACGCGACTCAGACTGTTAGCTGTAATGACACAGTCATTATTAATATTAAGGCCTGAGATTTAGGGAGCTGCGGTGCAATGAGGACTGTAGGCTGCAGTTGTACAGTTATCTAACTCATTAATGATATCGGTCCAGTTTTTGGGCAGAGAAATCTGTCTTGTAGAGGTAGTGCGGGAGCAGGGTGCTTGCCCTTTCCCAAGATTGGCTGCAGTCAATGTATTTCTTTCATACTTATTTATATTGCAATAAAGTCTTATGTACAGTAGGATGTATAATAAAAGCTAAGTAAAGGTATGCTTGAGTGCTCACACATATTTCTTTTTATATTTTGATTAGGTGCTGAAAAATAAAAGGGAAATCTAGCGAGTGATCATCATAGTGATTGAGCAAGTAAATATTTGTTATTTATATATTCAAGTGAGTGTTACATTGTTCAATTTATGTTTGTTGGATTGATATCAACTTATATTATTGTTACGCTCGGTTTTCACATCCTAACAATTAGTTACTTTTTCAAATTTTCGATTTTTCATCACCACCGTTGTGCTTCCACTTTTCCTTCCCCCCCTAAAACACTTGCTAATGTTCCCCACCCTCTCCATTCCTTTTTCCCCTTTCCAAGCCACGGCCTCATAAAACCTGTGATGCAATAAATAAACCAAGTCGTCCGTGCGCATTTTGTAAAACACCTAAAAGTATTACTAAACGTCTTTTTTTACATCACAATGTAAAATTTTAAGACTTGTTTATACGTTTTTCAAAAACCCTAAGCATTTTTGAAACGCCTAATTTTGCTATACGCCTATGACATACATATTTATTTATTTATATATATTGAAATAATCAATAGATACTACTTTAATAATGAATCAACAACCTTGAACAAACCGTAAAATTTATAAGAAGGACACGGTTTTCATTAGACCGAGAGTTTTATAAGGTTCGTTATGTCCAATAGGCAGCCAAGTGAAATCGATTCAGTTACGTAAAAAAAATGTTTACAATTGTGCCAAACGATTACCGTATTTGTAAAACAAAAACAATGCGTTCATATCACGTAATGTGATATCAAACACGGTATTAGTAGTAATGTAATTGTATGTATATATTTACTAAAACGCCTATTGTTCTGAATTAATAAATGCAAAAGGAATAAATATTAACCATATATTTTTAAAACAAATGCTTGGGAATAATACTATCTATTAACCAACTAAAGTTATCCTATATAAATGACATTTATTAATACTAAATAATACACATTGCGCACTGTAATCTCTTACACAAAACTAACACGGTACATTATAAAAAAAAATTTTGTTTCATTCCCACCAGCTAGCTCATGCTGGTGGGCGGGCACACTGTAGTGCAAAGCCGGAGAGTAGGGCATAAGGCCCTCTTCAGCCTCCTTGCATGAATCGTGGGAATGGGTGGGTGGTGCGGTTAGGGAGAGAAAGATGAGACGGACGAAATGAAAACAGAAGAGAAGTGAAAGATTATCTGTGGAATATTACTACCCCAGCATTTGCCTAAATGATCCAAGGAAACCACAGAAAACATGGACCGGAGCAGCTAGACCCGAGTACGAACCGGTGACCTCCCGAACGCTAAGCAATGATCTAAAGCAGGCCTGCGCAAATGGCGGCCCGCGGTAGAATTTTGTCTGGCCCGTGAAGCATTGTATATACTATTATTAAAAACACAAATACTACTTTTTGTCCAACATAAATTGGTGCATAAAAAATTTTAGATAAAATATTAAGCAATACTTATACACATTATCAGGGCCGGTGGGAGCCAAAATTTTCTCCCGGACAACCGCTCTTTTCAGCGCCCCTTATTCGAAAATATAATTATGATAATTGAACAATTACAGTATGTATAATAGTCGCACAATTTTATTAATTATTATACTTATTATATCACATTATTGCATGAATAAACAAAATAACTTAAATCTAAAGCCGCCATTTTCTCCTGCGATATAGTAGAACGCAAGTTATTTTATATTAATTTTAATTTGGAGAAATATCTTTCCGCAATAATTCGCCAAAAATTAAACGAAATAAAAGCAGATATAGATATACTGAGGGAGCATGCATCGTAAAACACTAAAGAAATAATGAAACTGAAACTGATGTATTTGCTTAACATATTTTTCAATTCGAAGAGTCTGAACTAATTGATAAATTTTCTAATTTAAAAACTTTAGCCAAAAAAATGTTCGTTATTTTTGGATCAACGTACATTTGTGAGCAAACATTTTCATTAATGAATTTTAATAAAAATCCGTTCAGATCCTGTATTAGTGATGAACATTTAAAAGCAGTGTTAAGAATTTCAACCACAAAATTTTCACCAGACTTTCAAAAAATTATTGGTGATGCTAAAAAATTTCACTTTAGTCATTAAAATTTATGTTATTAAAATTTTTTTTTTAATTTTCTTTCATTTTATTGTTTATTGTTTTATGTCTTTTTTTTAAAAAAAACTACTGAATGTTGACTATGAAAATTATAATATGTCAAAACGCAAATGTCATTAGAACAGTTTTTGTAATCTAATCAATTTAATATTATTGGAAGATTTGTTTTCATTTCAGCATACATATTTTATTGTAGTTACCTTTTTCTTCATAAAACATAACTTATCTTTCTTTCATATTACTTGTTTATGTTTAATCAAGTGAAATATTTGATCTAAGAAATTGACAATCTAAGAAGACGTTCTGTCAAATTAATAGTTTATGTAAATCACCACAGTGTTGCCAGCATTTGTTTTTCATGTTTTTTATGACTATTTGTGACTCAATCTATTAAGCATGGACGATAGTGGTAACACTTTTGTATGATAATCGTACAGTTTGATAATTATCTGATATTAATGTTTAAAATTTTTTTTTTCAATTTTTTTATTCAAATGACTTGATAAATAAATATTTTGATCCAAAAATGTTGGTTTTAAAATTCATTAATTGACATCCTTAGCAAAAAGCTATACTTAAAATTAGAAAAAAAACTGTTTGGCCCGAGGTCAAATTTTCATCTGCATTGTGGCCCGACTATCAAAATATTTGCCCACCCTAGAGCATTAGACCACACCGCTCGGTAGTAGACATATATATACCCTACACTTCAATACTTATTTGATGACCATGAGGAACACATTGTAAGTACACTTTTTATGCAATCCCGATTATCCGAATCGAGATTACCTGAAATCCGTTTTATCTTAAATATATGTAAGAAGTAAGTAATTTCTATAAAGGAATTTTTCTATTCACACTGTAGTATTCAGATCCAACTTTTGGCTGTTACTATACTACTACTAACTCGAATTCTCCAGACTTTGTTTATATTAACGGTGCGATAAGGCCCGAATAAACACGGACTCTGTTCTCGCGAGAACTATCCCATATAAGTGGGTTTTTCGTAAGGTATCAATATCGATTTTTAAAAATTGTGTGATATTGTTCATGTGTGCTTTAAGTGTCAGTTTTTCAAATAATAGGCGAGTTGATGATGATGGATGACCAATTTTACTATTAAATTATTTATAATTTATTTACTTTATTTATTATAAATTAATATTGCAATTTAATTGAGCACTATGCGAGTTGACCCTTAGTACTTGAAGCGAATGCATGCACTGTTTACCATGGTAGATAACTCTTTACTAGCTTATTGTATTTCCGTTGAGGTATTTCGCGAGTTGACCCTTAATACCTGCGATCTGAAAATGAGTTGCAAATTCATGAACTATTACTTATATTTATGTTGTTATGATTGTGATTTTGGTTTAATTGGTTGCTCACATATTGTTTTTGTTTATTTATTTCAGATAAGTTATCTGGGACCAGTCAGGCCATAAATTCCTAATTTAGTATTGTTAGTTATTTTTTTATAATTATTTAACAATTACTTAGTTCATGTTTTATCTGACATTATTTTCATTCATTTTTAAATTAAATTTCATTTAATTTTCCTATTTTAATTTCACCCTACATTCGAGGTTTTCTTAATGCGCCTAGGCCGAAGAATGTCTGGGATTTCACGGCAGTTTAACCAGAATGGAAACGCCTGTTATTGTTGTTGTTGCAGCGATAGTTATTTTGCTTTAATAGATATTTTATTTTACAAAATGAAGAGTCCTAACAATAAGCATAAACGTATTGTTATTACCTGAAAGGAAAAACTTGAAGCAATTCGGCCTTTAAATAATGGTGAACTGTTTAAAAATGTAGCAAAAAGTTTAGGTGTAGCTGTGAGTGAGTACTGTTTCCGACTGGAGAAAAATCGCGAAAAACTTGTAAAATGGTGTGGTGTTTTGTCATCGCCCATACCGGCACGAAAAAGCATGAAAAGTAGTCAATACCAAAAAGTGGATGATTCTTTATTTCAAAGGTCTACACAGAATCGAGGACATGGAGTAACAATTTCAGAAACAACTTAAAACATAAAGCAGTGGATTTAAGCAAGTTTTTCTGCGAATGACGGATGGCTAGATAAATGGAAAAAAGACATGGTGTACGTCAACTGAAAGTATGTCAAGAAAGATTGCCGGTCGATGTATCTGCGCAAAAAAATGCAGAGAATTTTGAGAAGCTTATAAAACAACATGATTTGTAACCAATAAGGCCTGAACTATAAAATGTTTAGCTTCAAAATCGGAAATTGGAGTACCTGGTTACAAACATATCACTGTCCTTGTTTGCGGTATTGCTTCTGAAAGACACAAATTCCCATTATTATGTATTGGTAAGTCGCAAATCTAAGAGCCATTAATAATATTGATCGCAATGTTCCTCCTGTTTTGTATAAAAATAAAAAGTGTACCCAGATAAACGCCAGTTTATTTAAAAACTGTTTTTTTTTTTTTAAAGATTTCATCCCCGAAGAGAACTATTTTTAAAAGAACATCGTTATCGCAGAAAATGTATTCTGTTACTAGATAATACCCCTACTCACCCAAGTGTGGAGCAACTTGAAAGTGGGGAAATAAAAGCAATGATTTTGTCTCCTGCTGTAACTTCTCTCGTTCAGCCCATAAATCAGGATGGGATACAAAATTTAAAATGCAATTACAGGCTTTTACTATTTGATGATATTTCAAATCAAATAGGTGATGGAGGCAGTCTTATTTATAGTCTCGAAAAGATAAATTTGAAAAATATTGCATATTGGATAGGCTCAGTCTGGAATCAATTAATAGTAGTTAGTACCTTGGGAAGGTATTGACCAAAATTAATTCAACAAAAGGAGAGGCGTCACACAGATGCATAGACTGAAGATAATGAAAATTTCAATCGAATTATTAAAAGAACATCAGGATTTGAAAATGTTACAGAAACAGATGTTTGTGAATGGTTGAAGAGAGACATTGCAGCCAAAAAAGAAATAACACTGAACAAGTGAAGTTAAAAATTACATCTTTAAGACGTAACAAGTTAATAATGAAAGTGTTTTGTTTTATATCTTACATTTCATAAATGTATGTGCTTACATACATTTTTATACATACCTAATCTCTGAGCATATAATAAGAAAATAAGTAAACTACTTCTATTTCTTTTGATAAATATGTAATAGCACATTACACAAGTGCTTGTAAGTCAATCTTCAATGTTATATGCAATCTAAACTTCTATTTTAAAAAAAAAGCTCGGATTAATATTTCCAAAAATATTTTAAAAAACAAATATGTACCTACTTATTTCTGCTAATATTTTTTTATATATAATTTTTATCTAAAATACAATATTAACGTCGTTTAACATTGTGTATACTTAATAGAGTTTTATAAATAGAATTGTAGAAGGCAACGTTAGCTTTTTACCATATTTGTCTAATTGTCTACCTACCTACATAGGTACATGTATCAGTGTAAGATACCTAGATAGGTATTTTGTATTCGCTACACAAGCTTGTGTCATTACAGATAATCTTAATCTTGTTTTTCATTAAATTTATTATATATTATAAAATTAACAAACCACACCTATTCTGATAAGTTTCAAATACTAGAAAATTAATTTCAGTTTTATCGTACTTTTGGCCACAAATTTTAACAAGAATTTTACGAATTTTTCAATTCCAAAAATAAGTTCAAATTCACCACAGTTCTATATTAATATTCAGACCTTGGACACCGAATTTAAAATAATGTTGCATTGAAAACAGCCTTGAATTTAAATTGCCTCTGTAACATTTAAAACTTAATAATTTAATTATATATATATATATACATCACCAAGCAACACCTGTGCAGGTATGCTGTCCCAAAATTGCTAATTACCACTGACTACAAAACGTGTTTACAATTTTCATACAGATTAAAAATTTTACAAACAATTTATTTATGTTTACCGGTTTCCGGTGAAACACAAAAATTATTATTTTAAACAAAGAAAAGCTAAATATACATGAATAACGATTCACCTGTCAACGAAGAAATTACAAATAAGCTCCACACCATAATAAATAGGGTTAGGTTTAACCAAGTGGGAAAATATGAAAAGTTATTATCTAAAAAATATATTTAAGAATATCACTAGATTGTACAATAATTAATAAAACATCAGGAAAATGGTTCGTTTCAATTCGTTTGTACAATAAATAAAGAACTCACCTGGTAATATGAATCCGCCATCTTGATTGAATTTGAAGTTTACATCACAAAATTAAAAAAATGGTTTTATTAAACGAAACACAAATTTCGAAACCAAAATTCGTACAAAGGGCATTACCGAATAATAAAAAAATTACACGAAACCACAAAACTGTAAAGCAACATAAAACTTAACAAAGTCCCGAAGCGTCACTACCTTAACTCACATTCCGAACCGAACTGCGCTACCGGCATTCCACAACTGAACAAATTGATTTGATTGGCTGATGTGATCTTTTTCATTTTTGAATTTTTTCCGTGTTGCTCATAAGTTGGAAATCTTGTTAATAACTAAAATTAAACAACTTTTAAATAACAATTCCTGCAAATCAAACATATAAAATTTAAATAAAGTATTTCACACTATAGTAAATTCCTAAAACAATATTTAACGAATATCTATTTAAAAATAAAATCAATTTTTTATGATATAATTTAAACAAATATTTTAATAATGCTTATGTGAAAATAATAGTATTATCAGTATCGCTATTTATATAATTGTTTACAATTTTATCATAAAATATAAAAATTGCTAATTACTTTATACAACCCAACATACACTACCAAAACAAACTAAAGAAAATGTGACCTACAAGGAATACAACTGTAACAGCATGCAAATTTGTGAATCACTGTTATTTAAGCAATAATTAATTATTTGGTAAAATACCCTTATTTATTTTTGTATAATTTTAAATATATATAAATTGCTGTTTACTGCATGCAACCCAACAAACTCTCTACTAAGCAAATTAAGGAAAATTCAACCTACAGAGTATGCAACTCTAAATATAGACAAATTAAAAAAATATATAAATTGCTATTTACTATATGCAACCCAACAAACTCTACTAAGCAAATTAAGGAAAATTCAACGTACAGAGTATGAAATTCTAAATACAGACAAATTTAAACATATATAAATAGTTTTTCACAATACTCCCACTTTTACTTTTATTCATTATTCTTGTTAATATAAACAAAACATAAAACACTAAAAAATATTTTCTTTAAACAATAAAAATTGCGATTTTAAAATAAAGCTTCACATTAGTATACAAATAAAAAAGGGTATTTAACTTTTGCTTACAAATTCCCGAATGTATTTCAATATAAAACTGCTTTTGTAAATATAATTGATCAATAAGGTTAAATTGAGCGATAATAATGCGAAAAAATATCTATAAAGACGAAACACTCAAAACATTTCGTTTTTTACTAGTGAATATTTCTTTGATTTAGAAAAAAATAAGTTTTTAATTATTACTTGCAGAAAATATTCAAGTGGTATTCTATATTTATTAATTGTTCCCCATTAAGACATTTTGATTTAGATTTTGGTGGTATCTTTTTATTGTTCCTTTTTCTTAATAATTATGTATGTGAATAACAATTACGACTGAAATAGCAATAATCCAAAAATAAATTTTGTTTTCCGCCACTCAATCAAATTTGTCAAGAAGAAGAAATACTAAAACAATAAAAAAAGTACAAACTTTCAACCATTTAATACTATCACAAATTTTGTTTATTCCATGCAAATTATCTGCGTCAATTAAGGTAACAGTTTTAAAATTAAGACATTGATTGAAAACAAACATAAATAATAAATGCAATACAAAAACTATGTACATATTTTAGTTTTATTTTAATAAAACAACAACTCTTTTCTTAAACTAATAATTTTTAAAACATTTTACTTTAACACGGAATTGTATTAAACCATTTACCTGTAGCTTGCTAATCCTTCATGATATTAACATCTTTGTAAGATCTTCAGGAGTTCTATTAAGAATACTGCTAGGATTTTCGTACATATTCACAGGATTATGAACACCTTCATAAAGCTGCTTGTAAATAGCCAGAAGGACTTCGAATGCCCTTTTCTGAATCACCTTTTTATGATTTGAAGACGCTAAAAGGTTGATTTGAGGCAGTAAGACGGTGTCAGGAACTGCTATTACCGAATCTAATTTAGCCTGAAAAAGTAATTTTTTATATTTCTCAGGATTTTTTATATTTACCTGCTCTGACACATGTATCTCACACAACTTTAGAAATTGGTTAATGTTTTTCTATTTTATCTTAGAAATTGTAGATTTCGAGACACTACATTGTTTAGCTAAACAGAACTTTACCATTATTTAATTTGCAAATCATAAACGATTTCTCATGAAGAGTAAGACACTTTGGTGTTTTAAGCGATGTTTCATGTACTTATTGATATGTATAAAAAATAACTTTTAACAATTACACAAAAGATGCAGAATACAAATAATACAACCTATAACAAAGTACCACGTATCCTAAAGTAAATATATGAATAAAACATTTTTCCAGCTAATATGACTGAGGAAGTACCAAATATTTTGGAGATTTACAGCATTAGTGCAACAGCAACGGCGAGGTACATATTTTTAAGACCGTTAAACATTTGTTTCCATTACTGAAAGTTTCATTTGTTGACGCTATATGAATGTCTAGCATAATTAATATGCTGGTGACGTATGCATAGTTTTCGTTATGCCTAAATGACACTAACGCGATTCTCGTATATTAGGTCTTGATTAAATAAATACGTTTATATATAGAAAAATATTGCCACTTATTATTAAACAACTGAAAAATAGCAAACAAAATGTGTTGAAATAAAATAAAGGCAAAAACTTCAATATGACGACTTACTAAAAAGTTTCTTAAATTACTAGGCTCCATTCCTGGTATACTTGACAAAGGTCCATGTGACTGGTCTTGTAAGATGGTATAAATGGGTCCTAGGTTCATATTCGCAACCAAATTGCTTGCCTGTTCGGAGGTCAACGTGTCTACTTGAGCGTCCGATTGAGCCTGCAATCTTTCAAGTTTTTCGTCCATAAATTCGTAAAGGGATAAGCAAGTGTACAGCGAATACATGCAATTAAGAGTATAGACTGCCATGTCGGTAGGGGGAAGCCTAGATGCCTGTTCATTGACTGCCCTCAACAGGGGGTCAACAACACACTGAGCAATCTAAAACACAAAAAAGTAATATTAAAACAATAACATAAAAAATAAAATAAAATAAGCCCCTTTCACATATTTAAAGTTTTAGGTAACAAATTGTTAAAAATTTAAGATACCATGAGTTAACTTTTGAATTATATACATAACAGTTAATTAATGTCCTGTAAAATAATAAAACGATTGACCTTCATGAAGAGTTAGAAATTTCACGCAAAAATTATTAAATTAATAAAATGTGTTATTTTTACCAGTAAAATAAGTATAAATGATATTTATCTAAACAATAATTGACTGTTGTAAATTCAATTTTGAATAAATATACGACAACTTGAAAATATCAAATAAAACTTTAAAATTTTAATTTCTTTTTACATTACACAAACAGCAATAACTGTTACCTTGATCATGTCAATTTCCCTTCCCTCACTCATGCTAGCTGTGGAAAGCATATCCCTTAAAACACTTATTAAGTGATGAATTGAAAGAGTTGGAGATAAATCCCTGGGAGGAGCCTCCACGCGAACCAAAGCATTGTTTACCTGATTTTCTAAGGCCAAAAGGAATGTTTGCTCACTCTTAGTTTGCATTTCTTCTAACACTGTGTTCAATAAACCACCTTTCGTTATCTACAACAAAAGAGGAAAATAAAATGTCAAAAAGAGCAGAAATTTTAAACTAATACAAAAATTACTTGCAATGTTCATTAACTAAAAAATAATATTAATAACCTTTCCTATCGATTTCTTGTAATATCTTATTAAATTAGTGACAGCATACAGAACTGAGGCATCTATAGAAATATTCAAGATTTTTTCAATTCTTATTTGTAAAGGCTGACAAATTCCTTCACAAATGTTTGCTAATGCTTCATCTAAAGTTTCTCTTAACTCTATAAAAAAAAGTTAATTAATTCAACAAAAAAGTCTTTCAAACAAGACCAAAATATTTACCTTCTTTATTACAAGTTTTTATTAATAGATCCAAATTACTCTTTTCAATGGGAATAGCTTTATTCAACCAAACAAGAATATCTGTTATATAAATCTGAGGATCATGAGCTCTCATTTCTATCGGCGCTGGGTTACCTGAAGGCCCACCTCTAGTCAGAGCATCTATAAATTCACCGGCTAACACACCTCTCCTTGATGAGCAATATTCATTTAAAACATTCCTTAAAATAATAAATTTCATATAATTGACATCCCTGTAAAAAAATGTTAAACAATTTACTTAAAAAGTACTGGTCTTGTTTGTAAACATGCCATTGCTCGTGTTATCAATTCTGTCAATTCTGGATTATCAACATTTCGACAGTAACTTTGACTCCAGCGATACAATCTTTCAAGAGCTCCTTCCTTCAGAAATATGAAAATTAACAATAATAAAATTGTAGTAGTAATTATAGTGTACCTGATGTAAAGTCATTTGTTCCATTATATCTAAGGCTAGTTTTTGATGCTCTGCCTGCAGAAGAATCTTACAATCTGCATGAATTTTCTGTACCTTCTCTAACACAACAAATATTTCTTCTGAAATTGTTACATCTCGTTTAAGTTTAGAACCATGAAGTATAATAAGTTCGTCTGGTGTTAACTGAAATTTTTCTAAAAATGCTGTTGACACATTCTGTTTCATATCATTTTTAACACTAAAAAATTTAGAATTTTTAACTTCCAGCAATTACAAAAACATTTCTATCAGACCTTTCTTCTTGCAATTGCTTAGTTCTTTCCAAAAGCTGTTTTGTTTGAGCTTTGGCATTTTTTAGTTTTGTAGTCATTTCTTCAACAGACTGAGACATATCCACCACATCTTGGTAAACATTGTCGAAAATATCTTTTACTTCCCGAAATGAAGATAAAAAATTCTGATTAATTTCCAAGCTTCTCTTCTCAATCTGACTTCGTAAATTTCGCCTGGCCTGAATACTGTTCTCGCCATAAAATGTTGATAATTCTTTTAAAGCTTCCAATGTATCCTAAAGTAAAATAAGAAAAAAATACACCTTTATCTATCATTTAAAATAATAAAAAAATATTAAAAATTACTTCAAAAATTTACATCACTAATAGATAACCTAACCTGATCATTTTCAAAACGTGTTTCTAAAACCTTGTTCAGTCTTTTCGATAGAACATTTTCTTTCTCTGGCATCATGTTTTATATCCTTCACACTATACACAATTTTTTTAACACTATCATTGACTAAAATTAAGGTAAATCAATTAAAACATACTGATTCTTATTGTATGTATACATATCTTTGTAACTTATATTTGATTGTTTGTCAATTTGACAACAGTTGCTACCAACAAAAGAACTACCAATCCTAAAAATGGAATATTCTATAAAATAGTTTCAAACTAGATTTCAAAATGAATATTATCCTTTAGTTTATACTAGGTCCTTTAGAATAGCTTCTTCATCTATTTGTTTCTAAGTATACCATAACATCAAAAATTCATAAACTGTGAACCTAAATATCAAATATAATCTCACCGCTAGGGTATTTTTTTGAAGTACACAATGAATAATTATTACAATACTTTAAATTAACGATAGATAAGAAAAACTTAGACAGCTGCTATTATTTAAACTTTTCTAAATAATTTTTAAACATAACCGACTAGTTTTTTGGAAAATATTATTTTTTATATAAGTACAAATAGTTAACCTACATAAAAAAACACATTAATATTTTCAATCATGCATGGTAAAATTGATAATAACAAACAAACATCTTATACGATGAGTAAAGTGATTTTTCTTTTTCCGTTTTCTCTATAGAGATCTAAAAAGTCCAACATTTGAACATAATGCCACTTGTGGGACCGAAACATACACCAAATTTGTCTATATATACATTATGTGGATAGCTATGTACAAAAACAGATATGTATACGAATATACTGTCGACAATGAAAAGCGAAGTCGAGGTAGCTAGATCGATACAGCAGGAAAATAGGCCGGGCCAAGCACACCCGTTACTAGGCAACCAGTTTCACGACGATGACACACTGACACCCTGAATTACATTAGAATGCTCTTTAGTACTATGGAGGGAGGTTATTATTTTTTACCCTGTAATCGAAACGTTATCGGTTTGAAGGTAAAAGTCAAGTTTAATGAACGAAAAAAGGGAATGAAGTTTTTTTCCAAAACGTAAAACTTACTGACGGGTAACGACGATATTTTATTATACTGGGTATTTTTTTATTTTTCTATTATGTAATATGTACATACCTACTTACTGCAAATTGTAAATTACACACTTATTGTACATATATGTGTATATAAATACTGTTGACATAATTACTTAAAAATTAACACAGTAGCTATACTCAAAATAGTTGTAATTGTGTAGCATTTCCAAGATCCTTATTGCCACACCTCCTACAGTGCCAGGGTGCTCTCAGACAAATAATAAGCGCCTCTTTAAGTACAGCGTTTTGTAATTTAAGATGCTTTATTCTTAACTACAATTATAAATTAATAAATAGGATTTTAAATACATATATGTGTATCATGCACTATTTTATTATATAGTTTTTTAAGTTATCGATTTTGATTGCTTTTATAACTAGTATATAATTTCATTAAAAAGAAATCCTTCAAAACTGTGGCACCCCTAAGCGGTGCATAAGTTTACCCCCCTCTAAAAGCCAGCACTGACCACCCTCCCCAAATTCAAAAACTAAAAAACCACCCAAAATGTTAATAAAGTAGGTATGGTAAAAGGTTTTATAGACAGACCTACAAACGTAGCAAAAATCAAAGTAAATTCCTACGTATTTTAGTATACCTAGAACATTTATCATTCTTGTAAACCTGTCGTTGTCTGTTTGAGGTAAAATGGCCTTGACGAAAAAGTTAGTTTTATCCATTAGTCCGCGAAAGCAACCGAACATTAATAATTTCGGCCCAGCCCACTCCACTCTTCCTCCTTACAACCATTACGTAAGTCAGATATCGCAAAGTAATCAGTGGCAGCGGGAATACATGTTTCCAAGGGCAAAAAATAATCAATTTCTTTTATTACGTAGTATTTATTTTAATCATATGAATTATCGGAAAGTCATGATTGAAGTTAAAACAGTTACTTGCTATATACATATTATATTGACATTAAATTAAATGTATAATTTGTAACTTGTAAGTAAACATGTATATATTTATTAAATTCTCCCAACAAATATGCGTCCGAAATGAAGTTTTTCCGATTTTTTTATTATTAAGGATCTTCACTTCTAAATGAGAACCGTATTTCTTAGAAAATATTATCGTAGAAATATAAAAATTTTAAGTACCTACCTAAGTATGATATTTTCATAGATATAGCGGAATGTGTAGGTAATACTTAAAAGCATGTCCTTATCCCTTCTTTTTTCAAAATTATCGGAACTGAAATTATGATAATAGCAGAACTTATCTAAATAGTTACTTTACCTTTGATTATAGCTTTGAGACATTCATAATATAGATAATTGAAAATAAATTGAGTAATATGACTGAAACAAATTAAATAAATAAATTATTTAATTTATTACCAAAAATGCATCAAAAATTTTATCACTATTTTTATCTTCGAAATTTACAGACCGAAAAATCTAACATGATTCACACAGGTAGATAAGTACTGTTGCAAATATTAGTCGAAAACTAAAATCATATTTCTGACGCAGTTTCGATGAAAACAAAACGATAATTAGATACAGACGTCGTAGTGTTCGCCATCTATAGAAATTTGCTATCGATAACTGTTAATTTTGTCTTTTTTTTTAAATTTACCTTGGTAATCTGTAGTACGTAGGTACAAATTAATTTAAAAATTAATATATTTAAATTTTAAGTTTTTATAAAATCGTCCAATACGTATTATTTTTCCTTTAAAAATATCAACCGTGTTAAGTTATTTATTTATTTTATTTATTTATTTATTTATTTTTAAACGAGTGTGACAATTCATTCATAAATCAATGCCAATAAAATACAAAAAAGTACCTTTAAGCTTTAAGCATCCAGAAGCAAACGAAATCTAGTGGCGTACTTTATTAAAAGAAATTTTAAGTGAATAGCTACATTACTCATTTCTACTTTTTTCTTTTTTTTATTACTCTTATAGGATGTAAAACATGCTATCAGCAGAAACCGCGATGACGTCATTTTAAGAATTCCCATTTCAGAAAATACCGAAAGAACATCACATGAGTAATTCAATAAGCTCGTTTGTATTACATAAAGAAGGTAGGTAGGTAGTGAATATCAAAGAAACACATGAATCGTAAAACCGTAGAAGTTATTGCTGAACAGTGAGTTCACCAACTTGTTCATCAAAAACACGCCTATAAAACGTTCAGTTCATACATGGATATACATGAATGTGTGCATGTGTGTTAAGTATCTGTTTATTTGCGTGTGCGTAAGTTTTAATACATACTTACACTTTACTTGTATCCACAACTGCTACCATGACTCATTAAAGGAAGAGATAACGTCATACTTATGTGCGTATATTATTGTGTTTCCTCTGAAGTTCATTTGCAATTTCAACTTAACTTTAATATAGGAAAAATACCTACAATCGTTGTCATAAGCATGACTTGTGTTTTTTTTTTTTTTTAGTTTTAGTAATTATTTCGATGGCTGCCAACATAGAATAAAATGATTCTTTTACCTATTTCACAGAAAATTTAAAATGAGACCGATCATACATAAAAAAACTGAAGAAAAATGTTAAATATATAGAAATGAATTACAAAAAAAAAAAAAAACAAGACATAATTTACATAATTTTCTTACTTATTTCTGCTCCTTCTTTACCAGTGGCGGTGCTTCAATATTGATCATACCAATGTATTGTAAATAAATAATAACAAATCCTAAACTTACAAATCTAAATTTGCTTAATTCCTTCCTTATTATTTTAATTTTATTTTCTTAAGATAAAGAACAATAAGGTATTTTTTTACTGGAAAAATAATAAACTATATCTGGTAAATGGCTCAATGAGTACCCACACCTCCGACTTCCCTAAAATTTTACTATTTATCATCATCTAGTTTTCTAGGTTAAGAAAAAAACAACAAAGCAACGACGCCTAAGTTTTTTTTATTAAGTTAGGTTAGGTTCGTTTATTGTTGTTTTTTTTTTCTAACCTCGAAAACTAGATGACCCTATATATACCTATACATACACAACATACAAAAATTTCAAGGAAATTGGAGGTGTGAGTACATAAAGACTTTTATCAATATTCCTTTTAGCATGCTTACTTATTAATCGACGTAAAAGAGTCATTTAGTGATGTAAGAATGAATTGATCCATTAAAAATAAAAAGACGGTACAGCGTTCGCTGTGAGCGCATTTTGTTTTTGTGATTCTCTGATTGCATAACTTGTACAAATTCGACCAGTATGTACTAAACAACACTACCCAGTCGTATGGACGGTTGCGGACACCCCTCTTCCCCGAAAACAAAAAAAATGTACTGAAATAACAATTACGAAGTTTATTTATTTTTCGCAGACAATCTGAGAATGTGGTATTTTCTAATAAGACTTTAACAACTATAAAACAGCGCGAGAGGATAACCGAAACTTCAGGCAAAAGTAATGTAGTAGGTAATTACATTGTGAATTGTGTGTTATAGTCTCAAGGGTGTTTTAATGTTTGAGTAATAAATCTATTAATTAGTAGTATATTATCTATCAGACTATCACTTTTTATTCCTAATTGAATAGCACTTAAGTATGGTTCGATATTTACATACGTAATTAATATAATAATTATTACGATTTGACCTGATTAAAAAAAATAATCAAAACCAAATAATACCTAACGGGCCAAAGGTAGGTGGTAGTAGTAGTGGCAGAAATGATATAAGAAATAAATACATATATTGTGTTATTCAGGAAATTGTGGTTTTATGAATACTGTGACGATGAGATAAAAAATGTCAACTAATTGGATAATAAACATGTTTGTGTCGTATTGTGCAAAATTTTCAAATAATAATCCTCTAATATGTAAAATGTTACGAACAACAAAATTAATGACACATACGTATTACCATAAGTAGATATGTACTTTTAACATCCGAAAAAGTAACCCAAATTTTATTATTATTAATTAATAATAACAATATAATTGATAAATCCCGGTTAAAACAAACAAACTGATAACCCATTTTCAACAACGAAATGAAATATTTAATGTATGATATGGCGTCATCAAAATAAATTTGCATGCGTAAAAAGAAATTAAACGCATTTGTAAAAGCAGTGATAACAAACAAATGGAAATAATGTTGAAAGATCATTCTAGATTATACACAGATTATTTACAATGATTTAAGATGAAGCAGAATCGGTCTTTACTTGATAAAAGTTAATCATAATAGAGAAATAAACCAAACTATTCACTTCAACAACTTGTTTAATAATACGTATATTATTATAAATAAAAAATATTAATCTTAAAGGGATCTGAGCAATTTATTTTATTATACTCGAGGATTTCGTATTATAATAAAAATAGCAAAGAGTAGATAAATACAATAATTATTTTTTATATTTTATCGTTTTCCGAGGTTTGAAGCAACATTTTTCTTAAAAAGAATAAACAAAGGTATACGATAGTCCCATATCAATAGACGCCAAATTCAATGAGGAATTCGAATATGCAGTCAAAAATGGGTCATTCCATTTAAAACAATTGACTTTAATCCTTTGAAGTTGACCAACTTTGACCACAAAATTTAAACACCTTGTACATTTTAGTTAAACACCACATTTGTTTTTCGATAATGTGGATAGTTATAAATAATTGGTACGAGTAATAAAGCGAAATCTGAAAAATTAATTGAATTACGGTTTTTTAAATGTTAACATGCAAATGTCAAAAAAATTTAAGAAAATTAAATAACTCAAAATCCGTCAATATTTTCGGGTAGTGTCTTGTATAAAATATGCATGAAAACAGATTTTCTATCGGAAAATGTAAAAAAAGTATGTCATTCCGTTTAAAATATGAAAGTTAATAACTACTTCCGGTATAATCGGAAGTAAATCGAACTTGAAAATATTTTTAAAAGAAGAAGCATAAATAATAACCAAATGATCCCAAGTTTCAGAATTGAATTCATTCTAGTAATTCATATACTTAAATTTGAAAAACCCTGTATAACAGTTGTGTAATATACTTACTTCAACAAAAAAATATTTGATTTATGATCAATGTGTCAAAATATCATTACCCTTTATCTCCGAAATTTACAGATCGAAAGATCTCAAAATTATCCATGCAGATAGATATACATAACAACAGTTTTGTTAATAAAAGTGGAAAATTTATACCTATATGTTTGGGTATTTTTAATCGTTATAAGAAACTGTTGTTAAATGAAAAATAACTACAATCTATGCACATTGCCATCTATTACTGTCTACTATCTCGTTTTGTTTTGTATTTTTTATGTAAATCAATGTCACATCATTTTGACCATCTGCATAAAAATTTGAAAATAAGTACATACATACTAACAACTGAACAAAAGTTCAGCAGTTTTGCGTATTGTTTCGCCAGTGCCTATTGCAGAAATAATAAATTTTAGATAATGTTTTTGTTTACTTCCACATTGATTAATTTAACGTTTTAATGCAGACAAATCCTTAAATATCCGCCTTGTATTTTGTTTTCATTATAAATGATTTATAGGAACTAATTTTTCATCGTCGTTTTTCGACGTTGCCATGTTATTAAAGGAATAGCGATTAGGATATGCAACGGTTAGAGGAATTTTAGGCCAGGGGGGCGCCCTACAAAACCGAACTCGTTCCAAGTATAAAAGGAAATTGCAAACGGCCCGCCCCTGCGCTAGATTCTGCATTGGACACTGCCGTTCCTTCCAGAACAGAAATTAAGGAGTCATAATGCAGATGCGAACTGTGACCGAGTTTCCAAAAATCCTTTTTCACTTATTTGGCAACGTCTGCTAAAGTAGTGGGAATAGCAAAACTGGGTTAGTAGCACGAACTACGTAACAGTGGCTGCGGACACACACACACACACACACACACAAATATACGCTCGTTATGTGCAAAATACATATACCAAAGTACATAAATGTACTTGTATTCGTTCAAATACAAAAAGCTATTTACATTATGTTCATTTTTTATACTATAACAATGTAAACTTGAAATATTATTGTCTTACATCATGTACTTGTATACACTCCCCACTATTCCTACTTAAACTATGACTATGAATGGCATAACATAAAAAAATAGACAAAACAAATTATATAGCGTCATTGCCATTAATAAATTCAAGTACGGAATCTTTCCAACATTTGGACATTTTTTTTCGTACCCAAGTAGGTAAGGGACACCAGGATTGACCTTAAACACTGACAAATTGGTTAAGGCTTTCGCGGCCAGTTTATGGACTAGTGCAGTCCTTATTCGTTTCTAAAGACCGTCGGTAGTTGGAATTGCTTCCTAACGTTTCGCTAGCACAAGTGGCGAATTTCTTCAGACGTCCTTCCATCTCCAATGCTACAGTGTGCATCTAGCTACTCGTGCTAGGAAGGACTGCCCCTTCCGACCTTTACTGTAGTGCAAAGCCGGAGGGTAGGGCGTAAGGCTCTCTTGCAGGAATCGTGGGAATGGGTGGGTGGTGTGATTAGGGAGAGAAAGATGAGACGGACGAAATGAAGATAGAAGAGAAGTGAAAGATTATCTGTGGAATATTACTGCTCCAGCATTTGCCTAAATGATCCAAGAAACCACAGAAAAGTTGGATCCGAAATCAAACCGATGAACTCCCGAATAATAAGCAACGGAAAAAAATTAAAGCAAAATAAAACAAGTTATGTGTAGAGGGTGGAATTACATACAGCATTTGAAGAAGTATATTTTAAAACTTATAATTTTTGATATCTGAAAACTCTTCTTTCTTTATATTCAAAAAAGAAGTCATTAAAATCTTTGTTCGTCTAAATTTTAAGGATAACCGATCCCACATTTCCAACGCGTCCTACACAGTAGGCACAGGAAAGCCATATCCCACGACCCATCTCATCAGGTGGGCGCTGGCAGAGAGTCTTTCCGTACGCTGTGCCTACTGTGTAGGACGCGTTCGAAATATGGGATCTGTTATCCTTGAAATTTAGACGAAAAAGGGTTTTAATGCCTTCTTTTTTTGAATATATTATATCTTCGTCTAATTATCGTTCGGAATCAACAGTGTAATTCATTGCCGGTAGGGGTATTAGCCCTCGGAGTAGTTGTTTCTGTTGATTCCATATTTATATTTATTATCTTCTTTCTTTGTTCACTCAAGACAATAGAATAACAAATTAAAACTAGTATAAAACACGAAAGAAAATTTCCAAGATATTGGATTTTATTCATTTATTGATGAGGTAAAATTACTTCCAAGAACTTTTTCTTCACAGTTTCTCCGTACAACACGTTAAGTTATTAAGATTAATGATGTAGAACAAAGACAACCCTATCTGTTTGTTAGAAGACTATAGCACATTTCATATGGGCATTTGTTCATTTTGCACCAATCATGCGATATAAACCTGTTCTCTTGCACAACAAACGTAAAAGCACTCTAGAAGTGTTCATATGATTAATTTCCTGGAGATGAACTCAGTAATCGGTATCAAAGTGTTTTACTATTACCAGTGGCGTTTGCAAAATCACATACAATTAATGACAGTTTGTAGATCTTTTTAAATAATTACTATCAACATAAGAAGTAAAATGGTCAAATTTCAATCCATAATTTTAACTCTCTGGGGTTGAAATTTTCAAAATATAAAAAAAAAACATAACCGTTGAACGGCTTAACCGATTTGGTTGAAATTTAAATCGTATATCGTAGGTATAATAGAGTAGGCATGTATATAGTTTTACCGAACTACAAGCATCTTCAAAAATTAAAATTCTCAAAAACATTAATGTGTTGATACGATTCCATTTTTTTATAATGTTCTCATTTCATTTTATACAATTATATTTTTTCAAAATTGTCGTCAGGGTGCGTCACAGGTATTACCCTTTTTTTTAGTATTTCAGGACCGTATATTTCTATCTTTTGTGGATTTTACAAACACAAATATTGCATTGAAATTGTGTTATTACTTAATGTCTTTCAAATAAGTAATTCAAAATAAGACTTTGTGATATATCGCGACGTTTTAACACTTTTACTATTAAATGGTTTTTGTACTGGAATTCTTTCGTTTACGGGTCTTATCCTACGGGATTTCTTCTATAGACTTTTGTTCCCAACTTAACCTGACTGCATCCTTACTTTGTAACTGAATTCGGTTTTAACTCCAATCCTGAGTCCATGACTGTTTTCCCTTGATCTCTTTCTTTTTGCTTTATTGAAAATCCCGTCAAATTTTGTTGAGTGATTTTTATGTTACAGACAAAAAGCTGTTTCCAAAAAAATTATCACATGCATCTTATCACCGTTGGTGGTGAAAATATTAAGACATGAGTTACAGCTACGGGATAACCTAACCAAAGAGGTGCTGACAAAGTTGGAACAATTTTTTAAATTGTGTTTTTTATATATTCATCAAATTCAAGATGTCTGAAAACAGTAAAATTATTATAGTGTAAGAAGACTGCGACTACTTTTTCTGTACGGCAACACAGGTCAGCGAAATCAGGATTTTTGAAAAGTAAAAAAATTGGGCACTAATTTACGACGTAATTTGCGACAAATATTGGATAAGCACGTTAGGATTTCACGAGATATTAAAACCAAAATGCAATTTTTAGCCTTTATGAGAGAATTACAACGGGCAATAAAAGGACAAAACAACCAAGAGTCCGCATTTTTGAGGTATCTTTTGTCGCTGAATCTGGCCTTATAAATATCCCCCGCACATCGCGATTTTGAAACATTTTACCTCCAAAATCAAAATGTTGCTAATTTGAATTTTGTGGATTTGAAATTGGGGTATCCTTAGATTTCGATATTTTAAGGCAATTCTGAAATCATATTCGAACTGGTCTTTGGAAAATACATAGAAAATGATTACCTTCGTAGTATTTTTTTGTTTTCAATCCACCATATAGAGTCTTTTTCGAGGGCACGACTATGAAGAGTTGAAAAAAGAATTAAAAAATAAAGTACTTAATGATTGTCGACGTATTCTTCGATAGTAAACAGAAATGTGGTCCCACAAAACTATTAGCACTTTCCTGTTTCGAGAATTTCTAGTTTCAAAACCAAACCAACCAAATTAACATAATTCGAATTTTCAAATAAGGATATATCAAAATCCGAATCTGATGAGACAATTTTGAGGACACATTCTAATTCAGAGACAAATGGTATCTCGGAAATGGCTACTGTCTTGGTTGGTCTGACTTTTCATGTCACGTGAGGGTTTTTGGAATTTGAGGTTAGGATATCTGATGAAATCTCTAGTCTAAGCTTCGTTCAACAGTGTAATTAGTTCTTATTACTAATCCAAAATCATAGTCAAAGCATCAAGGTGCGTGTACAATAACGATACCAGAAAATTGAACTTTCAAAGAAATTTCCCTTGACTGAAACCCTTTGGCGCCGCTTATGTATCTGCAATGTTTGTTGTTACGAGCGGCAAAACTGAAGGTGGTGCGGGGCGCGAGGATCGATTTCCACGTAATCTTCGCGGAATGAAACCTTGAAAAGTGTTCCGGCTGCGACAACTGCTTTCCCGCCAAAATGCGCGGTCGCCATTGGACGCACGCCATAGCCTTGGCGCAGTAATCTGAACGCGGAGCGAAGATAGCGTTTCTCTCTACTGCAAGATATATATGTATGTTTGTATGTGTACGTAATGTTCTCGTACACACGGCAACGTTGCTCTTTGAACTGCCGCTGTGACTGTGACTGTAACACAATAATAAAACGGTCGTTTGTCAGTCTAAAATTGGATTTTAGTCGGAGACGTACAAGCGTATAGGTACTACATTTTGTACCGTGGAACAGGAAAAAATATTTTTTAACAAACACCAAACATTAAAGTGTTAGAAAAGACTTTTTTATTGTACGTACCTATTAATGGAGATAAGTACGTAATTATTTCAAATAAGCCTCCGTTATGCAACATAGTTTATTGGGTACAAAGAACATCTTTTTATTGGCTTCGGTTTTCGTTACGTAAACTATTTTACAAGGCAATGTAAGAAATGTCATTCTACAAGATAGATACTCATAAATTGATTTTGTTTCCATATAAACCGAAAATTTCATTGTGTATGTATTATTGCAAATGGGGTGTAAATTTTTGACACACTGTATATGTACATACTTGTCCTTATAACAAGAATGAAGAAAACATCGATTGCAAAACTGTAAACGGTTGTAAATATCAAATACCTTTTACATTATAGATCTTTATCTGTTGGAATTCCTTGTTAACAAAATATATACCTCGTTCATAAATTTTACAATATTGAAATGTCGATACAAAAAATCGTATCTATCGTTTATTGGGAAAAAAGCAAAAACGGTACCGTTTTTGAGGTTAATTCATTCGAATGAATTTAATTTCGCAAAAATCCTTGCGAGGCGATTACGTGAAATTGAATATAATTAGAATTCATGGTCATTCCCCAGATGTGTGTAATACAATATACCGAGACTGTTTAACAGATAATATTTTATGTATTAAGTATTAAACGGTAAATTAAATAAATATAAATATCTTTTTTCTTTTTAATTCATAAAAGTACATAATTTCTTTTACAATCCACATATGTACCTACATTGTATGCGAATAAAAATAGTTTAATGATTTCGATTTGCAGAATAATGAGAATGCGAAAAATCGATACTTTTACTCTCATTTGTTTCACAATTGTTGATTTTTCATGGTTATATGATTTAGTCTAATAATACATATGATCGATTTATGACCAAATCCTTTGTAATTTTTTTAATGTTTGTAATGTTTTGCAATAAACATTAACAGCAAACTCTTTATCAATCAAAAGCACATTAAATATTCAATAAAATGCGTCAAGGCCATTGTCGTTTTCATTAAATGAATGTTACGCTTTTATTATATTTTAACTATACTACAACAAATAAGATCGAGTCAATTTCGGAAGGCCAAATCAACAATAGATTTGTTACACCTTGTTATATAAATTTTATGATATAAATAAAACAGTTTCCCCCGTACAGTTTGTCAGTTTTTGTCTGTCTGTATGTCATAGTCCCCAATTTTTGAGTAATTATATCGAGATTGGCAAACGGCTACGGAAAATCCTACTTTGATTGTAATTTCTCATGAGCTGTAAACACTTTTGAGTGAGTCTTTGAAATTGATTCTGCATACTTTAAATAATTATTGTGGGTGTAGATAAATAAATTTACATAGTTTATCAGATACAAAAATTGAAACACCTACAAGCAAACAAGCCAATTAAAATTATTATATAACGCGTGGTAAGAATCATTATTCTTCGGATAAAGTTATTGGTTACGCAAGCAACGCGACAAAAAAATTGTAATTAAGCAGTGATAGGAAGAAAGGGAACAGTCTTTGACCTTCAATTATTTTTTGGTAGCTACCCACCAACAAATTATCATTTATTGTTGTTTATAATGGAAGAACGAATCTGAATTTCGAGATAAAATATGTTTTTTTGAATAAATAATAATTATGTAAGTTATCTTACAGTCAAACTACTTCTTTGTTGAAATAGAGAATAATAAAGGAAACTGCGGTATGTAATAAGTTACAAAAAGAGAGACTTACCCCTATATACCACAAACAATTACTAATGCGGACACATGTTTCGCCCACTTACAACGCAAGATTTGCGTTGAAAATGCCCACATTGTAAGTGGGCGAAACACGTGTCTGCATTAGTGATTGTTTGTGGTATATAGGGGTAAGTCTCTCTTTTTGTAATTTACTTCTTAGTTGTTTAAATGAATAAGTAAAGTGGTTAATGTCGAGCTGCACACGCATAGATAGTATTTGGTGCAGTGGCGGATCAAGGAGTCTTCTTTTAGAGGGGCGGGATGAAAAATAAACTCAAGCAATTTCAAAAAACCCTATAACGGTTTAAAAAGTTTAGGTTATATTGTGTCAGCTTAGGATATCAGCCCTATCCCCCTTGGATCAGAACCTGCTTGTGGTTGTTCACCAATTTCTACTGTTTTAGGGGTTGTTTAAGTATTACGTAACGCAATTTTTGAAGATTTTTGAACCTCCCTCCCTCATGTGCGTGCCGTAACGTTTTTCTGTACTCCTCCCCCTTCCTAAACGTTGCGTAACAACCAAGTGACCATTTTTACTTAAGTCACAATTATGTTGCACAAAGTAAAATAAAACAAGAGATTTCTAATTCACAATGCATGCGTAAGTTGTTTATTTATATTGTTAATTAATAAAAAATCGCACATAATGTGATAAACATTTGCTTAAGTTTAAACTACGTTAAAATGGACTCAAATTTGCCCTAATAAACTTTTACTACTAATCTTACATTTAATTACGCCGTTTTCCTGACTTGGCCCTGTCCTTACATACATTTTTTGCTTCATCCATCATTGTTCTTCTCATGCATTCTCCTATTTTAGCTGTTTTTTTACTAATAAACTAACGCGTTGTTCAAATTCCCCTCCCACCCCTGTAACGCATCGTAACATTTTACCCCCCTCTCACCAAATTGCGTTACGTAATACTTGAACGCCCCCTTACTCCAAAACTAGAAATGACAATATCAATATTATTTTTATTTAAAGTACTCCTGCATATTTTTAGACAGTAAATGGAAAAATGGTTCAACCCTACTTCGTTATATAGGATAATATATAAATCCGTAGTAGATATGGAGCACCTGGCGTGAAAATCTGATTTGTTTTGATAGTAAAAACAGTTTCAACTATTGTATTTAAACTTTAGATGAAGGGCAGATATAAAAACAAAATTGGAATTTTTATACATGTGTTGTTGTTATTGTAACATATCAATCAGGGCAACTTTCAAACCATAACAAAACTTTGACAAGATGCATTTATTCTCATCTAAATTTTGTTAGATTTACTGTATTTCTGAACTTCAAAACACAACGTCAAAGGCTCCCATTATTGCCATTTAACTGTGGAATCCTAATGTGCACTTGATATTCTTTAGTAGTGAATATTTAAGTAATTAAAATTAACGTTTTGATGTTTGTATAGAAATAAAATAAATGTTACCCACATACGTATTTGTTAAACTGTTACATTAACTTTAACGTCGGTGGTACTTAGAGTCGTACGTAAAAATTCCACTCTGTACACAGATAGTTGAGGAAAATACTAAGGTACCTACGCTGGTACACCTTTCATTTCGCAGCCGAAATGCGTGACCTAACATTCAAGCGATTTTACTATTAGGCAATAAATAAATAATTTATTGAGGACATGTTTCGGTAGTTTTTCGCAACAAACCTTGCCAATGTTTTAATGTTTATACATACAGAAGGAAGAAAAATATTGATGTTGTTAAATACTAGACAAGCTGGAATTGAAAGGCTATTTTTAAATGATTATCTGCAAACTTTTCGAAGATTCCGCGATGACAAACAAACAGGAAATAACAACGCTGCTTTTTTTCGATAAAACACACAAATTGATTATTTAACATGGTAACAATCAACATTTTTAGATAATTTTTAATTCAAATCCCTCCGGGCGGTAAGGATTCGATTTCAATTTGCTTTATAACGAAAATATTGATTAACCGGAATACCTAATACCTTATATACCTAAAGCTGCAATTCTATATTAATTAATGTTAGAAACAATAGTTTTTTCTAAATATTTTATGGTTTTGTAATAAGGCTTCCTGTATACGTATGTCTTTAAAAAGCTGAGAACATTTATTTAATCAATATTATTAATTAGTAAGTAGAAGTCCAAATAATTAAATACTTTCTGTTTACTAAAATAGAAGATAATAATTATTTTGTTGTTTTAGTGTTTCCACCGTTTTTTCTTTTGAAATAGATTATTATTTTTTAATAATAACATTTTTTTAATCACACCTACTAAAACGTTTATCGAAATAGTTAAAAAATAATCATTATTTTTTTTTTATTAATCCAAACCTAACGTTTCGTTGAAAGGTTTCGAGTTTCTTTACTATCATCCCATAATAATTCCATTATTTAATTTCATAGTGTTCTAATGTGAACAATTTTAAAATGTTTGTCCATATTGATTTACTTTTAAGTTAAATTTTTTTCATTTTTTTCACAACATTTGAAGTTTGCGATATATTTAAAAATAGTTTTTCAATTTTATACATTTGTTTAAAAAAGTGTTTATGCATCACCATGATCATCGTTGGCTAGAACGATTTTCTTTTGAAGAAGCTCTAAACGTTGGATTTGCTTTAATAATAATAAATTATTCACCTGAAAAAGGTTCAGAAATATTTTCGTCATAATATAACCACCAGGAAAAAATATGGATATTGACAGTAAATATATTTATTATTATTTTATATTTCTAGAATTACAGGAACATTCGTGTTTCTATTCTTTATTTGAAAGAACCACAACAATACAAAAATAAACATTATCACAATACAAATAAATAACAGTTGTGCTGGAAGTTGATGTCAACTATCTTATTTTAAATGTAAGGGTATATTTTTTACGATGAATTCGTATGAAACATAAAAGTTTAGGGTAACTTTGATAACCAACTTGTATGCCTACAATGAATAGTTTCTGAGATAATTTAATTTGTTGGAAAAAAGATTGCACCGCAACCTATACTATAAAAAATCATAACTTCCATAACAAATTACTTAGAATGTTGAAATTTTTACTAATTATAGCCAAGTCATAAGGCTAACGTCATACCAAAACTAAGCTTTATAATTTGTACAGGGCGTTCAGAAAAAAAACAAAGTTTAAAAATTTCAGACACAAATAACTTCATTTTTCAAATGGCACCTGGCATATTTTATTTTGTCATTCGATTCCATTTTTTATCCTCTTTCGATACATTGGATGTGTTCCATTTTTTATTTAAAAAAAATCCAAAATTATTAAAAAAAATCAAATAAAACAGTAGAAAGGTTAAAAAAAGAATCGAATGACAAAATAAAATATGGTAGGTGCCATTTGAAAAAATGAAGTTATTCGTGTTTGATGTTTTTAAACTTTGGATTTTTTTTAACGTCCTGTACAAATTACAAAGCTTAGTTTTGGCAAGACGTTAGCCTTATGACTTGGCTATAATTAGTAAAAATTTCAACATTCTAAGTGATTTTTTATGGAAATTATGTTTTTTTATAGTTTGGGTTGCGGTACAATCTTTTTTCCAATAAATTAAATTATTAAATTATCTCAGAAACTATTCATCGTAGGCATATAGGTACCTATACAAATTGGTTATCAAAGTCACCTTAAAATTTTATGTTTCATGCGAATTCATCGTAAAAAATATACCATTCCGTTTAAAATAAGAAAGTTGACATAAACTTCCAGTATAACCGGAAGTGCCCGACAGTTGAAATTATTTTACTCCCAAATTTTCAAATCTGTAACATGCTTAGTTTCCTTAAAATGTTTGAATGACCCTGTATATGTAGTACCTACCTATGTACACTTATTTGAGATTTTAAAACTCTTTTGATTGGCCTTTTTAAAGTAAGATTGTGTGACAAACTGTATGGCTACGATATGTGTACAATGTACATACATACACCTAACGTAATTACACAAAAGTAGGTCAGTAGGACTGCCATCGGCGTTTTCATCATTTACACATTCATAACGATCACATACACGCTTGCATGTACATATTTATACAGCAGCATTAACTAACTAACTGTACAGCAAGTGCATGTATTTATTATGTTTGCGTATTCTTCTTCTCCGATACGTCATAGATACTTAAATCAGAATATCACACATCAAGGAAGTAAAAACATATTCAGTTTCATTATTTATATTATACATACATATATGTGCTACTTGTATGTATATCTATTAAATTATATAACCTGGAAGTGTGTCACAACCGAATTTTAGAATGGAAATGATATTTCCTGATTCTCTTTATATTTTTCACTGTGTCTGTAAATCTTGTTGACCTCTTTTCCAATGTTAAAACGTAGTACGCACATACATACATACATATTTATATTATAACTTTGACATTACGGTAGTATTTCGTCTTGTTCCCTGACAGGTTACTTATATATAAAAAAAGAACCGTACCGAATAAAAATTAACAAAATGTAGAGGCCAATTTTTGAGTATGTAAAAGGACTCCGTGCCGTCTCTGATTAGAAGACAATTGAATATGTCACAAGTACCGTTTTCGTAAAATGTAAACCTACGGTTGGAAATCACAGTTTTACTAAACTATTATAACACCTACGCAAATGAGAATAAAGTTTCTTTTTATGGGAAAAAATCATTTAATGTAATAATATTCATAACGGGCGTAAGCGAAGTTGCCACCAAATTATACCTGACCAAAAAAGGTACAACCGATTGTACCACTAACACCTAATAGGTAGAAATTATTCTAATGAGAAAGGAAAATACTTTATTGATATTTTATGGCATTTATTTAACAGTAATTAATAAGGATAGAAGTTTAAATTAAAATCCTTTAAAATTTTGGATTTTAACAGATTAAATAATTTTTCGTATGTTTGTGATTGTTTATTTCTCAATAAACAATATATGTAAGGCACATAGTGACCATTTTCATATCCATAACCTGCTTTTAAGTTACTTAATCCTTACTTATGACATAATTGTAAATAATTACTCATATTAATATTATCACCGGATAGTTATAATTAGGTGAACACTCTTTTCTCTGGTGGCAAGATTGGTTATTTACTTTTAAAACCCCAATTTTGTAGCAGGTAGATCTTTATTATTAGTAACCCTTGTAAATGTTAAAAATTAAAAAAAATGTTTTGAATTAAAAAAAAAATTTGGACAATCATGGCGTATACCGAATCAAAAAAAAAAAGAAATAAATACGTACAATAATAATCGTTACATAAATAAATAAATAAAATCTGTAATTGCAATTATTTTATGGAAAATCTTTTTTACAAGGAAAATCGAGCACTCTGTCCGTGTTTGGGGAATTTCTATGGGCCGAATATGATTTGGATTTTGTTGTTTAATTCCCCGTTCAACGACCAGAAAAAAAGGAACGCGAAGAAAAAGAAGAAGGAGGAACAACAACGAAATAAACAAATGCGTATTCGGATGGTCACCGAAGTGTAACACAAGTCGTATAACCAAAACGAAATAATCTAAAAAGCGGTCATTGCACTCGCTGTTCTGGTTTTGCTACCGTGCGCTATTTGGTATCTTTTCTTACATGTGTGGATATTCACATGTACAATCGAAATAAAGTACCATGTAACTTTTTACACAAAGGTCATAAAAAAACGCAGTGCTATACCAGGAGAGATGTGGTATTTAAAATACAGACACAAAATGCAAAATTTCAGTTTTTATTTTCTACTTGCAATACGGTCTTCTAAATATTAATTTGTCCAAACAAAGAAGGTATTAAAATCCTTTTTCGTCTAATTTAAAAGGATCACAGATCTCACATTTGGATCGCGTCCTACACAGTAGGCACAGCGCACCGAAAGCCATATCCCACGACCGGTTTCGACCTATCGGGTCTCGTCAGGTGGTCGCTGGCAGAAAAGCTTTTACAAGCTATGTAATAAATATAAATATGGAATCAACAGAAACAATTACTCCGAGGGCTAATACCCCTACCGGCATTGAATTACACTGTTGATTCCAAACGATTATTAGACGAAAATAACAATTTATATATATTACATAGCTTTTAAAAGCCTTTCTTTTGTTTTTTGGATTGTTATCTTCGTCTAATAATCGTTCGGAATCAATAGTGTAATTCAATGCCGGTAGGGGCATTAGCCCTCGGGAGTAGTTGTTTCTGTTGATTCCATATTTATATTTATTGATTTGTTTTTGTATTTGGATGATTTTTACCTAGAAGTAAAAGGGAGGGCAGCTGCCCTACCCCATGGACCAGAGATGTTAATTGTACCAACTGCTGGGTGTTCATACCAGTTTTTAATGATTTCTACCAAATGAAATACTTATTTTAATAGACAATTGTTATATTCATTCGACGAAATGTATTCTCCTTTACTGTGGTATCATATGTAAAAGATAACATGTTTCTGGAAGCATTGGTTGTCATTAACGTTTTTAAATATTTTATTTAATGAAAGGAAGCATAATAATCTAGGACAAAGGTAAAGCAACTTATTGATCTTGTGCAAAAAGAAAGGGTGTACCATTGAGGTAAGTTTCAAAACGACAATTTGTGGGTTTATTAAGTTTATTGGTTGTTTCTTTATAAAAATAAGGATGCCACAAGGTAAAACAATTTCTAAAGAGCTAAAAGGAATGGCGGTGAATGTTTTTTTTTGGAAATGAAAAGTGTGGCTATCATTTTCAGGTAGTATTTCTTACTAAAATTGACTGTGATCAAAATATTTCACGTTACCCTGAATGAGCATGTAGAAAAATGCCGAAATTAGGACGACTTAGAAAAACTACAGTCAGGGTGGATAAGAGAATCAAAAGAAATTCTCAAAAAACTCCGTGGATGTCACGACCAAGAGTAATTGCTAAAACTCTTGAATTAGAGGTTAGTCCTAAGGACTGTTCAACGAAGATTAGTTGAAGTGAAACTCTATAGTAGACGTCTAATCAAGAAACCTTCGGTTTATAGATGAATTCGTCGTGCTGGTCTTCAATTTGTATAACGAAATTTGAATTGGGTAGTTCAGGTAGTTCACTAGTTGCATGATTTCATTTGCGTAAATGGATGAGTTGCCTTATACTACGGCTATTATTGAAAGATCATTTAGTACTCTGGAGAAGAAAAAATCTGGCTGAGATCAATTACGGTGGAAGAAAGTCTAAAAGGATTTTGCATGCCTGCGCAGGTAGAAAATGTGTAAATAGTTTGGGCGATTCTTCCACAGAAGCTGTTTTAAGCTGATTTGCAGAAAATCCAAGAAGATTTCAAATAATTTCAAACAAACACTTAATTTAATTATTTAGTACCTAATCCAACAGAAACAAAATAACCCCCCCCCTCACTCCAAAAGCTGTGTATGCCAATAAACGTACTACGTATGTAGTTTGAAAATATTAAATGGAAACCATAATGGTTTGGTTTCCACTTTTCACTGTAGACAAGTCAAGTTGACATATCTCATCACCAACACAGTGTTCTTATTTATAATGGATGCCAAATCCTTATTGGATAATACGATTTAACTTGACTCCAATGTAAACTAACTATTATCGAATTAAGACTTATTTTACGATAATGATTCAGTCATTATAATAATTTTTGTGTGTTTTTTGGAATACTTGAGTTGTTGTCACTAGATACACTACCTAAACAATAATTAATAAAAATCAGAAATACTGCAATAACAAATATTGCGTATTGTTACATAACACAACTTACGCAGTATTATTCTATTTTATAAAAACTTTGTCACGTTCGAAATAAAATTACACAACTTTTCCGTATAAAAACCCTGGATGAACCTTACAGTAAACAATAGAATTATTTTATTTATAAACGACTATAGAAACAAGTAGTTTTAATTCACAAGGAACGTAAATTACAAAACTGTTCAAAGAAAAAAACTTTTTGTGTTTCATTCCCACCAGACACTCGTACGTAAGACCCTCTTGAGTCTCCTTTCAGGAATTGTGGGAATGAGACACCTGTTAAAATTTCATGATATTCTGTTCATAAGTTTGCGAGTTGTTCTGCTGACGCTAGAGACTGACGCTATTTTTGTTATTTTCAAAACAATGGATCAATGTACTGGATGTAAAAATTTTAATTTTACACTGCTTTTTGATGGGAAAAAATACCGTTCAAGCAAAGAAGCGAAGCAATGGTTTGAAAAGTGTTATGGAGACTCCGCTCCATCCGGAAACAACTGAAACAAAATAAAACGTTGGTTTGCTGACTTCAAACGTGGTCGTAGAGACACTGATGATTCAGAACTCAGTGGACGTCCAAATGAGGCGGTAACATTAGAAAAATCGTTTTGAATGATCGAAAATTGGAATTGCATGAGTTAGCTGACGTCATCAAGATATCAAGATATCAAAAGAACGTGTTAACTTTATATTGATATTGCATGAGCATTTGACTATGAGAAAGCTCTGTTCAAAGTGGGTGCCTCGTTTGCTCATTGTTGACCAAAAACAAGAATGTGTTGATGATTCTGAGCAGTGTTTGGCCATGTTCAAACGTAACAAACCGGAATTGTAGCGCAGATATGTGATATACGAAATGATGAAACATGGATCCATCACTTCACTCCGGAATCAAAACGATCGTCATCTAACTGGACAGCAACTGGTTCAAACCTGGAACCTCGTCCAAAGCGCCCGAAAGTAACATACAACAGTCGGCTGGAAAGGTTATGGCCTCGGTATTTTGGGATGTGCGTGGTGTAATATACCATCAACAGTGAATTGTAGTAATTATATAGCGTTATTAGAGCGTTTGAAGGATGCAAAATTGAAATTGGAAAGAAACGACCGCATATGGCGAAAAAAAATTTTGTTTCATCAAGACAACGCACCGCACCGTGTCACAAGTCAATCAAAACAATGGCAAAACTACATGAATTGTTCCCACATCCACCGTATTCTCCAGATTTGGCTCGCAGCGACTACTAGCTGTTCGCAGACCTCAAGGAAATGCTCACCGGCAAGAAATTTTGCTCGAATGATGCTGAAGCCTATTTTGAGGCAAAAGATAAATTGTTCTACAAAAGTGGTATTGAAATGGTAGAGAGTCTCTGGAATGATGCTCTCGATGGAGATTACGTTGATGAATAAAGCCAATTTTGAACAAAAAACCATACCGTGTTTTCTTTGTTAGGCCCGGGACTTTTCAGCCTATGTGTTATGAATGCAAAAATTCAATCATGAAATACTATTTTCATGTATGCTTGATTGAGTTTCAATTAATTCTGGAACGTCCCTCGTATGGTAAAGTTTACCTGTTTTATAAGATTTTTTTAAAACTCAATTTTAAAGATTTTTATCTCGATGAAGTTGTAACATGAAACAATCACGTGCCACGAAAGTGATAAAATAAATAGGACACAAACAAAATCAAATTTGGATCTCACCTTGAGGTTTATATAAATAAATTAAACATACATATGACACTTAATGAGGTTAGGTATGGTTGAGTTCATTAGATATCTAATCTATAGTAGATATAGACTATGTCTGGATAATGCTCTAGTTTAAGCTTAAAAGAAAAACTAACTATTCCGCTGTAAAAACAGTAAACGTATAGGTATGTAATATACTTAATACTAATGCAATATTAATTATTGAATTAATGTACTCACTACAGATTATGGAAGGCGTGACAGCAGTAACAAAATTTTCCTCAATAATATGAGGTAATCTGTAGTGGGTACATATTAATTCAATAATTAATGTATTTAAAATTTACCCCTGGCCTGCCTTTATCTCTCCATTATAAACCCTCCGGGAGAATAACTAAAAAATTACACTAGATACAGAACGCTCAGGTATTATTATTATTATTGCATTTCTGATAATTTTTTTAATTATAAAAAACGTAATGATATTGATAATTGATATAATCTGTTACCATTGTCACAATGAAAAAATCAACCTTAAAATTGTATACATTTGACAAATCACTATAAAAATAAATATTAATATAATCATGGAATCAACAGAAACAACCCTACCGGCATTGAATTACACTGTTGATTCCGATGGATTCTTAGACGAAGATATAACATTTTCAAAAAAAAAAGGTATTAAAATCCTTTTTCGTCTAAATTTTAAGGATCACAGATCCCACATTTGGAAGAAAAAGGATTTTAATACCTTTTGTTAAATAAATATTACTTTATTCTGATAGTTCAAGGATTGATCGAAAAATCAATTGTCAAAATCGGTCAAGAATTGTGACCAGCAGCGTACTGACGAAAAAACATTTTTCAAAGGTAAATTCAGAATATAATAAAAATAAAAAAATAAAACATTTTCTATAGGAATATTTCTTTTTTCTTTTAAAGCTATATGAAATGTAGATTATGTGAAAAATTATCCATGTTACAGAACAAAACACTAGTTGTAAACTTCAACAGATTTTTAAAAACAACTTTACAATTGTTTCGCCAAACTTTCGCTTCATCAGAAGGTTTATGGCAACTTAATGTTAAATTAAATTACAAATTCCTTAAATACTATTTGTGATGGTAAGGTTATGGAACAAATTGAGCAACGGAGATTGTCTTAATTCAATTTGTTCATTAAATACTATTTTAATTTGTTGATTTCTAGTATATCTAGAAATGATAATTTGTACCAATTGTTTTCTACATGCAGTATGCCAAATTGATCATTAAATCCACGATCTTTTGTAGTAAGGTGTTTAGCGTAATTTTAGTTGAGTTTTTTTATGATAATTTGATCTTTTAAGTTCATATATTCTGGTTTTAAAATGTCTACTGGTTTTACCTATATAAAACATATTACACGATTTGCATTCTAATTTATAAATTCCAGATTGCTACATTTTATCGGTTTTGTCCTTGTTATGTTTAATGAATTTACTTAAATTATCACTAGTTCTAAACGCAATATTGAAGTCATTTTTTAGTAAAGAGGAAACAACATTACTCTGTAAACCTAAAAAGGTTATAGTTCTTGTTTTAGATTTTCTTTAATGCTAAGGTAAATCATTTTCTTGTGTTTCATTTTCTTTAATAGGGTGTCTATTAAAGTGGGGTTATAGTTTATAGTTAATGTTTCCGGCGATTTGTTTAATTATACATAATTTTTTAAAAAAACATCTGAATATTATGGAGTTGAAGGAAGCTAACTTGTGTTGAAGTGGATGGCAAGAATTATTTCTTTCGGAAAATTGAAAAATTGTATTGATTATTAATTTTTTTAATAGTCAAGTCTAAAAAATTAATAAATTATATATATATTATGATAATATTATTGAAAGCTGACAGTAAAAAGTTGTACACGACCCACACAGACTGCATGATAAAAGGAATTTACGGGAAGTTTCCGGAACTATTCGGGAACATTTCATGAGTCATGACGACATTAATAGATGACTAATTCCGACGGGATTTAGTTTGATAGAAGGTAGCTGTTATAAATAGTACGTCAATAAGAAGATAAGAAGAAGATTGATATAAATGATGATTGCTAGTGTAAATAGTATGTACGAGATCTGCTTAAATAAATAGTTTATGTACTAGAAAATGTGTTACAATATATATGAAAGTTTTGCCTCAAACTGAACGGGTTTTGTAATTTAATACAAGAAAAAGACTTATGTAAGTTTCAAGTTTATTTTTAATCGTCCACTACGAACATTTCGCCAAAATGTGGCTTCATCAGGTGAAACTTAATTGTAAATTATGTAACATATAATTGTTAATTTCTAAAATTTCTAGAGGGTTTAATTTTTGACTTTTATTTTATTTAAAATTATCAAATTTATAGTCAGAATTTATGGCATGTCGAATTACATTTGTTAGATTCAAAACATATTTTCCTTTCTAACACGTTCTTGAAATGATTGATCAGTATGACCTATGAATAATTCCGAAATGGATTTTATTATTAAGTGGGTGTTTTTGAAAGGCATTTATATTGTTTTTGTAAAAGATGATGTTTCATTTTCGTTAGACACGACTGTACTGTGCAATATCTACATGTATGCAAAATACAAATCCACACCCATACGAATGTTTTGTGTATATTTTTATACATAATACCCTATGGCAGTTTTAACCGGGCACGCTATCCAAATTACATTTTCCAGTCTACTTGTTATACCGATATTTTTGCTCCAAAATTACGCAATGACCCCGTTTAGAGTGCGGAAATAGCTGCCACATGCTTGTATAGCTTGAACGTCTTTTTTACTATACACATTGCCTTTCGACATCAAAAAATGGTGCCACCATTCAAAAATTTCAAAATGGAAAATCTCGAAAAATAATCAAATTATTACATATCTAATTATGTATATGTATGTAACAGTCTATATTTTTTAATGAACAAATTTAGATATTTTAATTTATATTTCTACGTTAAAATGGAGAGAGTTGTGATAAACTGGTTAATAAAGATAGTTAGCAACTCTATAAATTATAAGTATTCTATTAAAATTGAAACCGTTGATGCCCCCCATGTTTAGTTACAAAACTTTATTTTATTGTAAAACCATAATAATTATTTCGCCGGCACAGCGGCTTCGTCAAGTGAAAGAATAATATATCTTAAAACTAGAAAAAACTTTTTAAACTTTTTTGTATTTCATTCCCACCAGTTACTCGTGCTGGTGGGCGGACAGTCCCTCCAACCTACACTGTAGTGCAAAGCCGGAGAGTAGGACGTAAGGCGCTCTTCAGCTTCCTTTCAGGAATCGCGAGAATGGGTGGGTGGTGTGGTTTCGGAAAGAAAGATGAGACGGACGAAATGAAGACAGAAGAGAAGTGAAAGATTATCTATGGAAAATTACTGCTCCATCACTTGCCTAAATGATCCAAGGAAACTAGAGAAAACTTGAACCAGAGCAGCCCGATCCGAGTTCGAACCGATGACCTCCCGGTTGCTAAGCAATGTTCTAGAGCACTAGACCACGCCGCTCTAAAACTAGGATACAAACAGACTTATATACTATAATAATGTAAATTAGGAGTAGGGGAAGAAGTTGAAGGGAGGATACTAAAAACTAATGTTCAATAACGGTGATTTATTTAAGTCTAGTTGATCATTTAATATAATACCTTTTTTGTTTAATTTATTTATTTCTATACTTTCCAATTAAATATAATTACCGACCTTTATTTGCAAAATATAAGATTTCATAATTGTCGTTAAAATTATGATAGTTTGTTATTAAAAGTTCAACATAAGTTGATTTTGTGTGTTTTTTGTCATAACTTTTTCTATATTCTTTTACTCTTTCCCTAAGTGTTCTATCAGTGTGACCAATGTATGCCTTGTCACAATTATCACATTGAAGTAAATAAACACCAGATCTGGTCAATTTGCATGTAAGTATATTTAAATACAGTTTGATTATAATAAGGGTGCCAGTTTACTCCTTCCTAATTTATAAGGGATTATAAACATGACCCGCCAACTTGTAGGCTAATAGAAAATACAAGAAATTACTTGAATGACTTCGATTTCCAAATCACTAAATGTGGATCGTGGTTTAGACTTTATTAGTCCCCATCAGCACACCATAGGTAGCCTCAGTAAATTACCAACTAAAACGTAATTTTATCCATCTAAGCAAGTTGGTTAATAACTGGTCAAATAACTGCATGGGAGTATATCATACAGCATTTCACAACAATAGATGGCGTGGCATTTATAGTTACTTGATATTAATCAACTTGCTTACATAAAGCAATAACGATTTAGTCGCTGATTTGTATTTTCGCTTTTTAGCGCGAGTGGCCACCCTTCACATCAGAGGTGGGCCACCGTCTTTCGTACGCCCTCTCCCCAAACGCTCCCGTACCTTCCCCTCACCCAACTCTGCCCACTCCTCAATCCATTTCCCGATCACAACCTCTCCACATCAATCCCTGGGATGTTACAACCTTCTGGTTGATAATCCCCACTCGAGGAGGGTTTTTAGTCAGTAAAAATCTGAACACTACCCCCCTTCAGGGGGTGCCTATGCAAGGTTTTCCCACCTCGAGTTACTTGGTAAAATATCAGGATCACATTGTTGTATATATATATATATATATATTAAGTATAAAATTAAGGAGAAACAAAATAAAGGTGTATGCGCATGCTCCCATGAAATTATACATCAGCTACCACTGTTAAAATCATGATAAGGGCTTCTAATGCGTTAAAGTGTACTCTGTCTTTTATTTTATTTAACTCGTACATTCATACCTATGTAACATTTTGTATAATAAAATATCTAATCATACAGAGACGTTTGCAGTTATATATATAAATATGTACGTTCGTAAATCTAAGAACAAACGTTATATACGAGTACATAAGCACATCGCATTCAGACAATTTGTATGGAGAATGCGTCCACCCCGAGGTTAGTGCCCCTAATCCACCTGCCTTGTCACTCACTACCATCATCGTGATAAAAAATGGTTCTTTTTGTAAGAATTACGATCCCAGTACGTGTTACTGTTAGAAAACGGGACAAACTCTAAAAAATTACAAAACTTACAATAATACATGTACAGGATGTCCCAGTTGATATGGAAGGGAGGGGACCTTAAAATCAATCAAAATAAACCTCATGTACCTTGTACAATTGTCAGCAGTTTCAAAGTTTTATTTTTTTCATAATTTTCACTTAACTCTATAAGTGACTGACGTAACATGAACGGAGTGTTAATTTTTCTTTTAAAGTAGCTTACTAGGTGTATAATTCTTGAAGAAAAAAGTTTTTATTATTCAAAACTATTACAACTGTTTCGCACAACGGGAAATTGCAAGACGTTTGAATAATAAAAAGAGACGGATAGCCTAAACTGCGTTTTAGATATATAACGCATAGCTCTGTCTCCCTTTCTCTCTCTCTCTCTCTTTTTTTTTTCTCACCACTCTATATCTTTCTTCTCTCTCTCTCTCTCTCTCTCTCTCTCTCTCTCTCTCTCTCTTTCTTTCTTTTCACTACTTCATATCTTTCTTCTCTCTCGTGGAACGAAATTTAACTAAAACTTAAACTTTGAATAGTGCACTTTTTATGAAACATTTCAAATCAAAGAGAAAAGAAGAAAAACAAATAAGTTTCACGAAATTTTTTATTGTCTCGACAATATTGTTTCGGTCGATTCGACCATTATCTAGAGAATACAAAAGATTAATAAATATGTAAAATGTGTTCAAACAATTTATACTATTAAATTACAAGAAACGTGGTGGGAAGGATAAGTTATAATTTATACAAAATCCAAGGGGAATCATGGGATACTAATTCTAGTTAGTTATTTTCAAGATTACGTTTATTATGGACAGCTTTTCTTATTTCTAAATTTTCAAGGAGGGACAGTTTCCTGTTTTTTGGGATGTTACAATGTAAAATCTAATCATCATCTAGAATTGGATAAGATAAAAATTTTACATTGTAACATCCCAAAAAGCAAGAAATTGTCTCTCCTTGAAAATTTAGAAATAAGAAAAGCTGTCCATAATAAACGTAATCTTGAAAATAATCAACTAGAATTAGGATCCCCACCACGTTTCTTGTAATTTAATAGTACAAATTGTTTAAACACATTTTACATATTTAGTAATCTTTTGTATTTTCTAGATAATGGTCGAATCGACCGAAATAATATTGTCGAGACAATAAAAAATTTCATGAAACTTATTTGTTTTTCTTCTTTTCACTTTGAAATTTAACTAAACGTTATATGTCCTTGAAATTTCACTCTCAATTATCGTTAACTCGTCAAATATTGGATCGCGGCCTGTTTTACATCAAAAAAATTTTTTTTGTTGAAACTTGTATTTTCTTCAGGAATTGAAAGAAAATTATACTTTTTTTTTGATAGAATCTCAAAGTTGGACAAAGAATTACATTCTACAAAAAGGAGAATAGGGAACTGTAGTATACATCAAATGAAGTTTTGCGTTGATAGTGCCCACATAAGAGGTGGGCGAAACGAGGCTAATACCAAGATTGGCCTGTAATAAGGAAATGAGCGTGAAAGTGATTGAAATCTAGCTAGTGTCCAAATCATTAAAGGATTCTATTGTTCAAGGTGTTCGAACATTTAATCCATTTGCTTATGTCTCCTCAGTGATATGGTATGCTCAAACTCTGGAGCATATATTAGTGTTATCTGAGTTCTTGAATCATCTCCCCTGATGGTCTGCTGCTTGGCGAGTCCGATAATGTTGATGACGATCTAAGTCTTCCTTAAATAAAGAAAGACTCACCCTAATTACCACGTTTAAACTAACTGACTAACTTAATTTAATATGAGCGGACACGTGTTTCGCCCACTTCACACTGACTCAGTCTTGTGTTGAAGTGGGCGAAACACGTGTCCGCTCATATTAAATTTAGTTAGTTAGTTTAAAAGTGGTAATTAGGGTGAGTCTTTCTTTATTTAATTATTCTTTTACCACAGTCTCCTATTTTCTACTTTTAATTCTTCCTTTATAAAAATACTACAAGTGGAACGTATGGGAACTTGGGATACTACTGTGTAGTGGTCGCATGCAGACGCAGATACAAGGCGCCCCCATCTTGACTCATGACTGAAGCACTTTATTTTGACCAATTTCAAAATTTTGACATCGTCATAAGGACGTCAGTATCTGTTTACAAGAATCGCTATGAACTTATTACTACCAAAATAGATTACATCGATCGATCACGTATCACTCGAAAGTACTGATAAGGTTTAATTGAACGATTCAAACATTGAGCTCCAGGCATTCACACAAAAATTGCCGACACCTAACGAATTTCTGCATCCGTGTTTGGTGGCATGTGTGAAGGTAGACGCATTTAGTCCCATTCACGACACAACAACTAAACGTTTCCCCGCAGATTGCTTTATGCCCCTTAAAAGCTTCCATGATGATCTATCTAAAATCATGACTGGTTTTTAACATTGTAACTTATCGTCAAACTATTTTCGAATCCAAATATAGTCAGTATGTAGGTCTTCAATGAACTTTACACACTATTGTAACCATGTTCCCATCATCGTATGAAACTCGAATTAAGTATATTATAATAATCAATTTAAAGTGTAATTAATATAGGAATCTCGGTAGTCTCCTTTGTTATGGTAAATTAATGTCATTCAGTAAAAAAAATAATAAAACTCAATTTAGTTGTATTTTAACCTTAGACAATAAGCACATGGAGACGACAACATTTAAAACGTACTATAGCAGTGATCCTGAAACAGGAAATAATTCTGGTTCATCTTTCTCGTTCCAATGAGGCTTGATTGCGTGTCTCTACCTTAGCCGTATCTCTCTCTTTCTAACAAACAGGTCGCGTTATAACGAAATACAAATACAAATTATAAATTAATGCCCTTATTTAAAAAGCATGTCGGTATTTAAATCCAAGTAGTTTAACTAACTAACGTAACCTCATCAATAATTAATTCCATACTGATCGTTCATTATTTTTATAGTGATCGTTTAAAGTATTTTTCAACATCTTACGAGGGTAAATCAAATATAAACGGTAATTTTACTATTTAGCTTAGCACGTAATTCCCATTTAGACGATTCGATGCTAGAGTGTTGTTTGGTTTTTGAGGAGGGGGAAACCGGTTTAGGTAGCAGCTGCGTTCTGATCCATCCGCAGTACAGTCATGACTGAGCGCAAGGTACCTTCTACTTCGTCTGTTGTACAACGCATCATCATAAACTTTTTAACTAATGAAGGCGTTAAACCATCGGAAATTTTCACTCGTTTGAAGGCACAGTTACAGTTTGCGGATGCTACACTGTCTCAGAATCGAGTGTATACGTGGGTCGTGGGTCAGAGAATTCAGGGATGGGCGAGAACGTGTCGAAAATAAATGTAATGAAAGTCATGATCGACGCCCAAGAATAAGTCTCACAAATGACATGACACAACATCCGTGCTGTTCGAGAGCTTGTTAAAGGTGATCGCCGGTTAACCATTGAACAAATCTCAGAAGTGGGTATGTGGGTATCAGCTATGGAAGTGTTCAATCTTCAATCCATCATCACTGATAAACTTGGCTTTAGAAAAGTTAGTGCTTGCTGGGTTTCAAGGTTGTTGACCGAAAATAAATGAATAAACACGTCAGATCAGAGATCAGTGGAAGTCTTCTGAATCGATAATAGATAAGACCAGAAGGGGAGTTTTTGCGGCTTATCGTCACTCACTGATGAGAAGTGGGTCCATCACGCCCGAATGAAAAATGGCGAAAAAGGATGAAGGCTGCCCTGCCCCGTCAAAGCCAAAATCCGTCTCTTAGCCGGAAAAGTGCTTGCCACTGTTTTCTTTGACTCAAGGGGAGTTTTTGATTGAACTCATTGATTTTCGAACGATCAACGAACAGTGAATGCGGCATGCGACTTACTATTCTAGTTTTTACAGTCGACAAAAATCGCGTATCGAAGCAAACGACGAGATATACCCATTCGAGACGCCATCCTCCTTCATGACAACGACAACGACAACGCCAGGTCACACACCGCAATTTTGACAAGGAAGAAATGGCCTGGGAAACCCTCAAGCATCCTCCTTATCCATCCCACCCTGACTTGTGATTACCCTATGATTATTTTTTGTTCGCGCCCTTAAAAGAATCACTTGGAGGCAAAAGATTTGAAAGTAATGAAGAAGTAGAGGAGTATGTGCGCAATTGGCTGACAACTCGCCCTCAAACTTTTATTTAGAAGGAATATTCAAGCTTCCAAATCGATGGCAAAAGTATGTAGAGAACGGAGGTGACTACATCGAAAAATGTTAAATATTTAGTTTATGTGTACCATTAATCAATAAAGTTATTTTACAAAATTACCGTTTATATTTGATTTACCCTCGTATATTACTTACTATGGAATTTTGGAATTCAAAAAAAATCTCTTTTTATGTAGACAAGACGTAATATTATTATTTTATACTATTATAGATGTTATTGAATTGAATATTTAGGAATTATGTATTTTCAGTCTGAAAATAACTTTGCGTTGTTTCATTAAGAACTGTATATAATATACGTTTGTATTTGTATTCTTAGAAATGTCCAATTAGCAATAATCTTGTAATTCTAGCGGCAAACAACAAAGAAATTGTTTACATCGGCGTCGTTCAAAAGTGTAACAGTAAGAACGATAACTGTAGTGAACACAAAACGTAAAGACAACTACTACGAAAAATAAATAATTTCTAAACTTTGTCTGTTGCATTTTTTGTAAAATTTTGAATTTATAAGGCTTCTGTAACCAACTAGAAACCCTTATTTTATAAACCGGTCGTGGGATATGGCTTTCAGTTCGTTGCGCCTACTTGGTAGGACGCGTTCAAAATTTGAGATCTTTGATCTTAATATTTAAACGAATAAGGATTTTGATACCTTATTTTATAGTTTTCGTCTGTCCATCTCTATGTTTGTAAGTCACGGTCACCCGTCTCTCACATTTAAATACATATTCAGATGAAATTTAATCTTTTAAAGTAATAGATTAATTTACCCTAAAACAGACACGAGGACACTGGTTGCAAGATGTTTTTGGACCTTTTGGTTAAATCTTTCTAATATCATGAGATATTGAGGCTTGTACATGGTGGAGTTCCATATTTCACTAAGATATTAATGATTAATAATAGAGGAAAAACCACTACAATTCACTAAATTTATTAGTTGAATACATTGAATACATATGTTTCAGTCCACAGGGGCATTTTCAGATCGGCGTGAATTTTAAACTAACTATTTTTTACATTCTACGATACTTATGTACTACTGTTGTGGGGATGGGGATTGAAAATATTTAATGATGGGAGTTGTTTGTGCACAAAAAAAGTTATAAATTTAAGCAATCGAAATCAACAGATACAAATATGAAGATAATGTAAAATTACTAAATGGACAAACCGATATTAACAACTCCCCATTATTAAATATCTTCAATCCCCACTCCCTTCAACATTAGTACATAAGTATCGTAGAATGTAAAAATAGTTAGTTTAAAACTCACGCCGATCTGAAGATGCCCCTGTGGGGTAAAATATATGTAATCAAATCTAGTCTAAACTAATTTGTCCTAAGCCCGATAGGATAAACCAGTTTAGGCAAGTCCAAACTGATTTGTCCTGATATAAATAGGTTAGGTTATGATCGATAGGTTTTGTGAGATACAGCTGCAAAAAAAAAACGGTTCCACAAACAGGTGCCAGTGCAAGAAGGCAATGATACTCTGCAATTCTAAGTGCCACCAAAGCACTCCATGTAAAAATAAATAACAATTTTAATAATTGAGATATGATATTACTTTTATTAAAAAACACTTATTATTTGTTATAGTATAATTGTTTGTATTACCAATTATCCATAACTTTTAACGACGAATCATTATGGTTTCAAGAAAAATGATTATTTTTCCAATTTATTCAGTTTATCTAAAAATACTATAATGATTACACTAGGCCACACCAGTTTATCCTAGAGTGTGCGAATTTATATCAGGACAGATCAGTTCGGACTAGCCTAAACTGGTTTATCCTATCGGGCTTAGGACAAATTAGTTTGGAAAAACTAGTTTGTCCTGAAATCGGGTTTGGCCAAACTTGAACGGGTTCAACTCGTCGAATATATTAATTTTTTGTTTGATCGTTTCTTACAGGATGTTTTTGAAAACAATTAATTTTCATTTATCAAAACTAGAAATTTTGTGAAAATAAAAGATAACCCTAACATTACAGATGAACTCCTTTTAGTAAAAGCTGGCGTATCATTTTCGTCTTGGACGTAGCTACAATTTCACGACCTTACGATAACCTTCTCGTTGTTTCAGACGACTAGGTCAAAACGGATAATAAAAAAAAACCAAGTACAGACAAAAACATTTATATTTTAGTAAGAAATTTAATTGATTCAGCTGTTATCAGAAAACTACGTTTAAATTTCTGTCTCAAACATTGCATATTTATGTTTTTGACATTCAGACATGATTTTTGCTATAAAACAGCTACCTATTAAATTACCAGCAGAACACTCTGCTAAAAGTATGTACAGCACATGAATGGCCTCAACTTTTATTGTCAGTGTTTATTTGAAACGTTGCTGACATTCGCATTATTTATTTTATGTCAGACAATAAACACTAAGTCATTGCGTTTAAAAACGACGTAAAAGACGAAAAAAAGCAGTATTGAGGGTAAAATATTGAAAAATTGATTTACTAATATCGGTATATGTACTTACCGATGGTAATATTGTAATCATGCAAAAATAAAGTACTAGGTGTAATTAAATTATAATTGTTGCCTTGAAGACGAAGGTCATAGTATTAAATCTAAAAGGTTATTTTTTTCAATTTACAGTTCCGCAATATTTACATTAAAATTAAAGTAGTCACAAGCAAGAATTCAATTGTTCTACAACGTAAACAGGGGCACAAATCCCCTTGTGAATAATATAATCATTTTCTTAGAAACTTTAAAATACTTATACAAGAACTGTAAATGGGGTCAGTTATGTTTTTTTGTATAATAAATTCGATTAAAGAAAGATTGAGTGATTGGGATAGTGGCTCGCTTAGGCTTTTGGGACAGGGATGATCCTAATAGATTGAGACTAAAATAATCTTGTTTTATTATATTTAATATGTTAATTAGCTAAGTACCAAAAAAATGTAGTGATTAATTACACGTAAAGGCTTAACCTTAAAAGTATAAAACATCAACTCACAGAAATTTCAAAATTCTATTTCTTATCCTTAAGTTTAAAAATATTCTAAAGAAATGTGTTTTATTAATCATAAAATCTGAATTTATATTATCTAATTTTATAATGAGATATTGTTAGACAAAAATTGTAACATATATAAATAAAACACTATTGTAATTTCCACTGATTTTATTAGTAACTTGACATATGTTTCGTACTCTCAGGTGTAATTAAAACTTCTGAAGAAGCTATAAAGTAGCGAAACATATGTCTAGTAATTAATAAAATCAGTGGAAATTACAATAGTGTTTTATTTATATATTTTACAATGAATTTCCATCAAGTAAAAGTAGAATCAATCAATTATAAAAACTGCAACATTTTGTGTTTTTGGTTAATACACCAATATGAGGTAATTTTATGTATGTTTGATAATGATATTCAATTTTTAGTAGTCTCTATATGTCGAAGATAGATTAAGAACCAAATCTTGGTTTGAAGTTTAACTGTTTTTTCTCGATGGTAGAATTGTGACTCTATGTGATAACTGTCCACCAAACGTAGTCACAGTCACACGATAGGTGTTTCTGTTTGTAGACTTACAATTTATTATCATTAAAGACATCTGACACGAAATTAAAAAATAATAAGAATCTTTTAGTCTTGGGCACTTTGTTTTCAGTATTGCGAAGACATAAATTTAACCTTCCTTTTTTTTTAAAATAAATTATGAACGATCTAAACGACTAAGTGCCTGTTGCTGTTCTTGATTCAACTATTCCGAAGTTTCTAAGGAATAAAACGTAAAACAATTGATGAAAATCTTTCCTAAATTTCAAATAGCGAATCGTTTCATATTTTGCATCTTCTCTTTCAAATACATTCTAACAACAATTTCACACATCTGTGTAAATAAAGATATATTAGTGTCAACAGTGTATTCCTAATCAACTCTGCTTATTTAGGACGTTTAATGTTATTTATATTTGTGTCAATACTCATTTGTGACACATTGTAAACAATGTTGTATATCATCATCGCCGTCATAATTATCATCACTTGGTGTGTTCGAATTGTTTTCGCTTCTTTCATTGCGTAATAGCAGGATGAGAAAACGTATATATTATTGTATTTTATGAGTCGATTACATAATCGGGACTTTTGTTCACCTATTATATATCCACCCAATGCGTACACAATACGTACACTGTAAACATATTTTTTAAACATACGTACAGTGGCGTAGCTAACACGGGTGGCACCCGTTGTGAACATTGTGCTGTCACCCAAATAATGAAAACTGTCAAAATTAATAAAAATACGATAAACGTAAAATTTCTTTTTATTTCATTAAAACAATGAGTGTAGAAAAGATAGTTGACCGACTTGAATTATGGCATTGTCTAACCAAATATCGACGACTAATATACATACATACAATGAAACCAAAGAGGGTATCTGAAAGGCAGCTTTAAAAAAAAGTGAAGTATAGAAATATTGTTTGTTGTACCCATATTATACAATTGAAGTGTTATTGTTAGAAATGTAAGGCCTTTAGAAATGTAAAATGAACGATCGACGGGTGGTGGTTCACTTTGGTGGATGAAACTGCCTGTTATATAGTCAGGTGTTCCTGTGGGTGAATTGTGTTTAGTGAGAGAAATCTACTGCCCAAGTCTTGGTTCACAAGGTACCTTTCAGATGGGAGCGGCGTGTGCGCATGTGTGAAATTTCACGGGCGGGCAAGCGCTCGGTCCATACGCCTGACGTAGTTACGTCAAGCGTGCGGCCCACACGTTCTTATGGGTGGTTTCACATGGGGCGTTGATTAACGCGAAAGGACTTGCTGAGTTGCCAATTTTTTGTTTGATTATAGCAGTCAGTGATCAGTACGAACAATTGTTGTTCTTCGAGTCTTTTTTCAGTTCAGTTTCTTTCAATGACACTTATTCATATTATTTTTTTAAGCATCTAAAGCTTTTGTTTAGATTTTTTAAGAAGGGTTTTATTGTATCCAAAGGTAAAATATACTTATACATACATATTTTTTTCAATCATCTAAAGGTCCTGTTTCGATTTTTTAAGAAAGGTTGCATTGTATCAAATAATCAAAGGTCGCTGCTGACATGCGCAAATAATTAAAAAGTCTATTAGGAGATACTCTCTTACTTTAGAATAAAGGGTTACAAATGAACCTTTTAACAATTTTTGTTCAACAAATGGATGTATCTATTCTATATAAATAACTTAAGTGCAATCATAAGATCTGGAAAGGATTCTTTAAAATCCTTTACCACGATGAATTTCAAAAATTATATAGACGCCCAACTGTAACAATTTTGGTATCTCTAAGATTGTGATGATTTGTGTAAGTTTTTATTTTTTTTGCACGATGGGGTGTCACCACAAACGGGTGGAACCCTGTCAGGGCAACCCTCGACACTCCTCTCCCTAGCTACGCCACTGCATACATATAGGAATATTACTTTAAACAACCACTATTTTTAAATCGGTATCGGCAATGACAAAATGCCAAAAATCTGTGCAATTGTTTGCCATTATCAGTGTCAATAACAAGACAAATAAAAATAACTTTACATAAAAGTATGCTGTCATTTTTCCGGAGATAATAACGTATTGTTATATACATAACACTACATCGAGGTTCAAAGGAACCCCGTAGCTGCAGAATACACAAAAATTTTGCAAATAAAACGTTAATAAAGGTATTTTATTAATTATTTATACCGAATGCATTGTATTAGTGTCCCAGAATTTGCAAGTAGGTTTAAAAATAATTATATTTTAATTTCTAACACATCATATTAAATTAAATTTTACTTATGGAACAAATGTTTCATGATAACTTTAAATAATTATTATCTAGCAGGTTTTTTGTTGATTTTTGTTCTATCGTAAGTACCTACAAAATTGGAAATTGAAAAAGAAAACAAGGGTTGTGTTTCTACGAGGTAATTTGTGAGGCTGACAGCGTATCTTGATAAACTTATCTCAAAACTCAAAAAATCCTAGTTAGATATAGTCATCATCTTTATACCTATCTAACAAATACTGTTGCAAATATACATTTTAAAATGAAAACGCAATAAGAGTTTGTTTAAATACATTAACATATTGTACTTATGTGTGTACATAAATAATCGTTGTTATTGTTATTATATATACGGACGCAGTTGGTGTTTACTAAATAAATGGGTCAAGGACGTAATAATATTTAAATTTAAGATCAGTTATATGCGTATAGGAATATGCTAACGTTTGTTCACGCATAATAATAAATAATACCGCACACCTTATCGTTTTGATGTAAAATATTTTGCACACCGATATACACTTTTATGTATATTTATTAGCGTTTGTAAAAACAATAAATTACTATATTTTTTGTCTAATTTTGAATTAATAGAAAGAAATAACCAATATTTATTGAAACATGATTTATTTGCAAGGATTTTGAGAAATATGGTACTTATACGCAAAAGCATTAGTTTTACCCCGTTTTTATTAATTCACTTTTTCTTGTCTGTCTGTGTGTCTGTTCGGTACAATTGATGAAAATACCGTGAATAGATAAAAATTATTAAAACTGAGGATCTACCAGAAAGAGTAGGAAAACAAAGGTCAATACAGAACAGGACGACGGTAGGACACCTTGTAAGACATGAAGGGCTAGTTAGAGAAATATTAGAGGCAGAAATAGGAGTAAAAAGAGGAAGAAAAAGGCTTAAATTGCATTACAGTTTGCTAAAAATAGTTAAGGATTTAAGATGTTTTAGTTTTAGAAAAATGCAAATATTGCATCAGGATAGGAAGGAGTGGAGATACATGACCTTTGACCAACCAGTCTTTGGTCTGACGACCCTATGATGACTAATAAAACATATTCCGACAGACAGTTTAAGTAGTCTATTCATTATATCATTATAAACCTAGTTTCAACCCTTTATAGTACAAGCTGATCATAAATTTTGATTGTGGCGTTTATTGTCACACTCGCTTCTACCAGTGCTGTAAAATTAATTTACAATTTTGAACATTTCCAAATGTATTATTTGGTATGTATTTCATTTTATTTCGCGATTCTAATTCTTCAGATTTCTATACATTTAATTTCTAACTTTTACTTCTTTATTAACATAATTTTTTTATTTTACAATGAATTTCCATCAAGTAAATGTAGATTCAATTAATTATAAATTTCTTCTTTCAATTTCATTTTATTCTTTTTATCTGCTTTACAAATCCTTTTCGAAAATTTCCTATTGTACCCTTAGTTGGTGTTATTCGAATCTTCACGTTCGTACCCATTTACCCTCGTCAATAAATAGAAAATGACCCTTTTCTACATCATGTCCATTTCACTTTTTTGCACCTACTACCTGTCACAATCACTTTTCCTCAATTCCTGGTATCCTTATTTCGTATAACGTCAAACTAAAATCATCAGAAATGGTTCCCCTATTTCTTTCAATACATAACGTTCGATTCATTAAAACCCTTCAAGCCAAAATTATTCAGTCAGTCAAACTGAGTCACTCACTCAGATTCAGTCATTCTAACTCAGTCATTCTTAAACATCAACCCTCAGTCTCAACTCTAAATCAGTCCTAAACCTCTACTATTAATTTGGAATATGTATAATTTTGTATTTGATTAAAATTATGATTATTAGAAATTAAATATTCTGCGTATGCAGTGAGTTTTTTATTTATTTAAAAAGCTATTATAATGTTCGCGAATTCGAATTTCAAAGAAACGACCAGTTTGACCTACGTAAACCTTTTCACAATCGGAACAACATAATAAATAAAGACCTGATTCAAACAATTATATGTTTTACAATTGTTTTTTGAAATAATTCTACCGAAGGAGTTATCAGTCTTATACGAAATAAAACTACTATTTATTCTTTCTTAAGTTTTCCCCTATTTGAATAGAAATGTTGCCTATGTAAATAAGAAATGAGAATATTATAGGAGACTGTTTCAAACAATAAAAAAATTGAAGAGACATACCCCTAATACCACAAACATAAGCTGTCGTAAGTCTTACGTTGATAATATCCATATTTAAAGTGGGCAAAACACGTGTCCGTTTTTCAATTTGTTTATGGTATTAGGGGTAAGTCTCTTTAATTTTATTACCTTTGGAAGTCAGGCAATTAAAAATATCTGGTTTAATTTTTACTGGAGGGTAAATACTTTTAAAGGTACATATGGAATCAACAGCAACAACTACCCCGAGGGTTAATACACTGTTGATTTCGAACGATTATTAGACGAAGATAACAATCCAAAAAAAGAAGGTATTAAAATCTTTCTTCTTCCAGTGCCCACCTGATGAGATCCGATAGGTCGAAACCGGTCGTGGGATATGGCTTTCAGTGCCCTGTGCCTACAATGTAGGACGCGTTACAAATGTGGGATCTGTGATCCCTTGTAATTAGATGAAAAAGGATTTTAATACCTTCTCTTTTGGACTTTTAAAGGTTTTTTAATTAGATTTTTATTTAATATATTGTCTACTAAGTTGAGAGAATATCCATTATTAAAAGCAATTCGATAACTCTTCTTTGACTGACACATCTTCGTCTTTAAATGTTTAGAAAATGTATTTTTTTTGCATAGACGGCGATCTCTGTGATCGTGCAACATCAGTCTGAAAATGCAGCATTTTACCCCCGCCGGGATAATTATCCCCACGTTCGCAATCCGCGCCTTACTTGGTTGATAAAGAAAATTCGCCCACTCTAATTATCTTTTCAGTACCTATTTAATTTTATTGTTAAAAATGGCGCGTCAAAATTATTTGTTACTAAGCCTAATTTGAAGATTCTACGTCAAACAATAATAATGCTAACCGACTGTGACAAGCAGACAGACGAATGACTGATTTTATAAAGCTTCCTTAAAAATAAAATTGAGTCTTTTATGTAGAACTTTAAAAGTAAACGAAATTTTTTTAATTTAGACGTAGTTCTCTCAAATTGCGTTCGATATTCCAACTTCTCATATTTTCTAGGCTGAACATGGGTTTATGTAAATAGAAGGGGCTGTTTATTAAATCGATTGACCTCGAAAACAGTTATGGCACGTGATCGTATATTTCTATAGTTACACGTAAGTTTCGCTGCACAGCAACATACATATCTTTATACAATATCACTAGTAATTACATAGTCAGTTACATGTACATTTCAGAGTCATATCATGCAAGGTATGTAAAAGAAAAATAACAATTTACTTTTTTCTTTAAACGCGAATTAAATTGTTCAGTAATTTACCCTATCAACAATAATTAGATAATTACCCACAGCACGTAGTGTTTTATACAATAACTTCTAATTATTACTGCAAAAAAATATATCTATGATTATACCATGTATATCTATATAGTCGACTTATTAATCAGATGGTAGGAATAATGTGAAAAATACGTGTTTTACCAAAATTAGTGTAATAACCATTAGTGTCTGAATTTATATTTATACTTTTAATGGTATCAGCGTTCGGGTAATTGTAAAAGATATTGAATAACAAAGAAATATAATATTAATAGACAAAATTTTAAACAAAAAACTTAAAAAAACAAATACTCAATTAGTTTTTCTCAATAGAGTCACAAAAAACTGAAAAATGGTATCCAATTACGTCCTACAAACATATAAACCCACATATTTGCTCTAGGTTACGAAATCTACAGATAAATAGAATAAGTAATAATAAATACTACTTGAAAACTACACTAGTTAATAATAAAATTGATAAAAAAGATAACAGCAAAAAATTAGGCATTTATAAAATAAAATTGAACGATTGTTATGCGATATATTTAGGACAAACAGGGAGTAATTTTGAAGTCAGGCTAAAAGAACATATAAAATCAATCATTGATAAAAAAACATTCGACCGGATTAGCACAACACTGTGTTATAATTAACCATTCCACTAACAACGAAAGTCTTTCAATTGTCCTAGAGAATAAAGGATTTAAACTCAACTTTTTAGAGACACTCGAAATACAAAAAGCGATTTATAAGAAATTAAATTTGACTAACGACCATATAGAAAGTCTCAATAGCCCTATATTTAAAGCAATAAGCGATGTATCCAATAACAGTGGCGAGGGGAGGGGTTGGGTCCATCATTTACACGTACATCTAAATAGATGTATTACTTTATCTCTAAGTACTGAGCGGCGTAGTCTAGTGTTCTAGATCATTGCTTAGCATTCGGGAGGTCACCTGTTCGAATCCGGGTCCAGCTGCTCTATTCCAAATTTTCTGTGGTACCCTAGGATCATTTAGGCAAATTCCACAGACAATCTGGAATATTGGAGAGCTTACGCCCTACCCTCCGGCTTTGCACTACAGTGTAGATCGGAGAAAAGGAAACACCCGAAAGTTTTATCATTAAGTTAGTTTTTGTATAATTTATCTCTGAAGATAACCGAATGGTTGAAACAATATGGTTGAACAGATCTCACGATGAATATCAGTCAGTTTCAGTCCCTTAGCACTAGGGAATCGTATAACAGCCCGGACTTCACAGTCGGCGGGACTAACGATTATCGGAGGCATCTTAAACACTCAGTAAAAAACGTAAAAAAGGTTGAATCAGACTGTAATGGCGTCAGTGCATAGGCGAGAGATGTAGGTACTAAGTGCGCATGCGCGGAATGCTGACCACAGCGCTGTGGTGGCAAAATTTCAAAACGGTAGTTACTTAAAAAATATACCTCGTAGATACAAATTTTCCTATTAGATAGATACTTACAATTTCCATATTAGTTATTTCCCTAGATGTATAATTTTTGCCATGGTTGTTGTACTTCCTTTCCAGAAGCCTGAAACAAACAATGCAGCCGTGAAAGCTTAAGCAACATTAAACACCCAATACAGATGAATGATAATATTAGTTAAATACAGTTGGGGGGTGGGGTCAATGATAAATTACATAACGTTAAATTGCAACAATTTTACCCTTCCTCATTGTCTCTCGTATAACAGTCATGTAAGGTTTTTCAAGATCCTTCCCCCTCAAAAAGAAATTAAGTATATTAAATATTGCTACCTTAATTTACTCAAAAAAAAAAATTACAATCAGAAAACGTAAAATTTATTTAAATGTCACATTTAATTTCATAACGATAGAACATAACGTAACAGATAACAGTAGGTACATCATTATCCCCATCCTATCATTAGATAGTAACAGATTCGGGTGCCCCACTCTCTCACTTCTGTTTCTGAAGGGTCTAAAAAGTATATCGGTCTAGACTGCAGTGAGGGGAATTTTGAGGCTAGACCGCAATGATAAAATACAAAAAATTAATTTTCCATTTTTCGAAAACAATAAAAGGATGTTCCAATACGATTTTGTCGGATGTGCAATGTTTATTGAATAAATGCTATGATTGGTATCGGAATACGATAGGGATAAGGGCTGTAAGTGGTCAAAGGGTTAAAATGTACCCGTAGCATAATCATGTAAGGAGACATGACAATTTTCTGCGTTTTTCTCAATAATATGTAAGTTGATATCGTGAGTAGCTCGTCAAAAATAATAGCATAAGGTGTGCGAATGATCAAGTGAAATTAAGCATCGGAAAAAGAATTTTTTCGTGATTTCCGGGTTTTTGTTGTCAATAATATTAAGTGCATTATTAATTTAATAATGCAATTGCCCGTTATAAATAATGGTACAAACATTGAGCATGGCCTTGATATTGAAAAATAAAGTAGTAAAGATGTAGAAAATAGGATTGTAAATAAGGTTGGAGTATCTGCTTGTAATATCGAAATAACTGGCTTATATTGTTTATTGAGAAATAAACAATAACAAACATACGAAAAAATATTTAATATGTTAAAATCTAAAATTTAAAGGATTTTAATGTAAACTTCTATCCTTATTAATTACTGTTAAATAAATGCCATAAAATATCAATAAAGTATTTTCCTTTTTCATTAGAATAATTTCTACTTATTAGGTGTTATTATTGGTCAGTGGCAAGATCGGTTGTACCTTTTTTGGTACTTCGGCTACGCCCGACTGACTAATCTTTGAAACTGCTGAACCGATTCCGATGGGACTTTCCAGAGATGAAGAAACTGTTGTCAGTAGTGATCTAGGCAACTTTATTTAAAAATATGTACTAGTTATTTTTTAATTATTTATTGGTTATTATAACAACCACGTTTCATGCAAACGAAGTAACAGATAAGAGCTACTTAAGTTAATAATAAAAATTAGAAACTATAAAGATTTTATATACAAAAAAGAAGGAATTAAAATCCTTATTCGTCTAAATTTTAAGATCAAAGATCTCACATTTTGAACGCGTACTACCAAGTAGGATATGGCTTTCGGTTCGTTGTGCCTACTTGGTAGGACGCGTTCCAAATATGAGATCTTTGATCTTAAAATTTAGACGAATAAGGATTTAAATTCATGCTTTTCTTTAAATATGTTATATCTTCGTCTAAGAATCCATCGGAATTAACAGTGTAATTCAATGCCGGCAGGGGTATTAGCCCTCGGAGTAGTTGTTTCTGTTGATTCAATATTTATATTTATATTTATAAAGATTTTGTTAAATCGCACAAAATACCACCTAAAATTTTCCATTCCAATGACATATGTAACAATTTGTTGTTTGTTCATAAACAGAAATTACCTAATAATAATGATTACTGTACAATTCGATGAATCATATTATGTTATGTATCTGAATGTCGCAACAGCAAGTGAGAAACTGATGTCTTTTGATTGCTGATGAACCTTCTACCCTTTTCATTCAGTTAGTGACTCCTAAAATGTGAACTCCATTAGTACTAATAATAATAATAATTAATTAATGATTGTTAATAGTTATTGTAAAAATTCCACTACTTGCGTCAGTTATCCAATTATATTTACTGTAACGTCAAAAGACACGCAACTGATAAAGTAAATTGATAAAAATGTATTTTATTTTATTATTAATTTCATATTGACCATACCGTCAACACGTGCAGAAAAATATGATGAAATTCAATACGACGAAGTTAAAATTTACGCCCTTTCAAACCAATAGTGCAACTCAATAGTACAATAAACATTATAAGTTAAATGTACTGTAATGTATCATTTTTTTAAATATTTTATTTGCTCGTCATTTTTTTCTCTTTTGAAAATGACGAAAACAAAAGGTATATGACTAAGTTTCCGTTACTTCCATGTGCCTACACAAGAAGTTATTTCTTTCAGTTTTTTTTTTTTTTTGTAAATGAACACTCTTAATTACAACTAATCTATACATCTATTTATACAAATAAACAAAATTGAAGTGTTTATCTGTAATATCGAAATAACTGCATTGTAAAGCCCATATGGTTATATGTAGATACCTGATTAGATGCAAGATTGAAATATGCACGAAAAGTGTCAATATATACAACATTACAAGTATTAACTTAAGAATTTTTAGTAGGAGTAAATTTTAAATATATTAATGCGATATTAATTATTGAATTAATTTGTACCCACTACATATTACTTCATATTAATAAGGAAACTCGAATCCGGGATCTTTGGCTCTACCTCTCGTAGCTTAGTGGCAAAAGTATTGGCGCGTAAAGCCTTTTTTATTTTGTTTATTTATTTTTTCCCATCAAGAAGCAGTGTAAAATTAAAATACGAAATTCTTTTTGATCCATTGTTTTTAAAATAACAAAAGTAGCGTCACTCTCTAGCGTCAGCACAATAACTCACAAACTAATTAATAGAATATCATTAAGTTTTAACAGTTCTCTTTTGAAAGTTAGTACTAACTGAAAAAGAGGCGAATGCAATAAAACTAGCGCCATCTATATGTTAGTCCCAGGACTTTTCAGTCCATGTGTTATGTTTGTTTATGACGTACTTTCACCATACTTGACCACACTCAAAACAATGTAATGACGTAAATAAAACACAAAATTCCACATAATACAATGGTGTTTTATTTTTGTTGATAAAATAAGTAGTTTAGTTTTCTAAGAGGAAGTGATGTTTCACCTAATTTTTTGTTCTAATATTAACATAATTTAATGGTTGATAAAGGAATGGGATCGTTGAATCTGGCTTTCTTTCTTAATAATGAACGACACTGGCTTTTAATCGACATTTAGCTCATTATTTAACAATTACTGTATTTTAGGAGATAGGTATAAACTTTCATTTCATTTCTATAATAGCGAACAAATGTTCTCTAGAATTCGAATTTATAATATCCATTCGTTTTGAATTTCCTGCTTAATCTTTGTCTCCATATATAACTGAAAATAGCTATAAGGTATTCGCGGAGGACGTATCAACCAAATATCCGTTGATATGGTAGGACATATTCGGCATTTTAATTAATGATATGCTTTTTTTCTGATAATTAAAACTAAATGGGGGTTTCCTGTTTCATTTGAACTTTATTAGCACATCAGTGCTAATTCTGGGTAATTTTAGACAATTTTAAAAAGTTTTAGTACCTACCTATCTAATTATTAACAACGAGAAAATGCTATCTATCACTATCCACAAAACTATTTTCTACGTATTATACTACGAGGGTGTATCAAATATAAACGGGATTTATTTTGTAAAAAATTCGAACTATATTTAATTAGACTTCGATACATATACTATTTTTCTACGTAGTCTCCCGCCCTAGAAATACATTTTTCCCATCGGATTGAGAGCATTTTTATGCCATCATCGTAGAAACTCTTCGGACGTTCTTGTAACCATTGGAGCACAAATGGTTTCACTGCGTGGTTCTCGTGAAAACGTTGGCCACCAAGAGCTTCTTTCAGGGGCCCAAAAAGATGGAAGTCACAAAGGGACAAGTCGGGGCTATATGGAGGATATTCCAGCGATTCCCAGCATAATGCATCTAATTTTTGCCTTGTGGCATTGGCCGTACACATACGGTCTCAGCCTGGCGTTGTCATGCAAAACAATGACACTTCTGACCGATTGCTTCTTCCTTTTCCTTTGAAATGACAATTTCGCGGTATCCAGTAGATCACAATAACATTGTACATTAATCGTGCGTCAATCATGGAGAAACTCAACATGAAAAGCATCTTGCCGATCAAAAATCACTGTTGCCATTACCTTTCCGGCAGACAAAAGCGTCTTTGCCTTCATTGGTCCCCTCTCGCCACTTTTTCTCCACTCCATACTCGCCTGTTTCAACTTGGGCGTGTAGTGGTGCACGTGCACCCATGTTTCGTCACAGGTGACGATGCGATTCAAGAATGCTTCACCCCCTTGCTGGAATCGATTGAAGTGCCGCTGCGAAATTTCCAATCGATGTTGCTTGTGATCCTTCGATAACCGTCGAGGAATCCATCTAGCGGACACTGCGCATTTTTAGTCCTTGTGCGGCGAACAGCATGGCTCTCGTTCTCGACCTTTTCACGGCCTTCAGAAAATTTCTTGTGCCATTAAACACCCGAGTTCTTGACAGGGTGTTGTCCCCAAACTGTGCCTGTAATCGCCGTAAAATTTCGGTTGTATTCACCCCCTCTTTGGCCAAAAACTTAATAATAATCCGTTGCTCCACGGAGACATGCACTTCTGTCTCTCTCATTGTTTCTTTTCGTAGCGAATTGCGGTTAGTTCTCCCTTCTCCCTAGCGGTACAGGCCACCTTTCCATCTACTACTAGCAGGTCACTGACCTCTCCGTAATTTAAAAAATATCAGTCCCGTTTACATTTCATACACCCTCGTATTATAAAATTTAGTCTTCCTTTCATTCTTTAATGGAACCAATAAAAAACGACCCTCCCCCTCTATTTCCGAAACTAAAATTGTGAACAAGACTGCAAGAAAAACACAGCGATTATATCCTTGGGTTTAAAGGGCTAATATCTACTACACATGGTATTGTCTCAGTCAAGTTTGGAAAAGGAAAGGGCGACACCGGCAATGGGTATATTGCACGAACCATTTCCAGCTACTTTCGAACCCCCTGTAAAATCACAGGCATTTACTCAAGATCCTTGCTATTGCACACGCGTTGAATTAACATGACGTGGAGTATTAATTCTTTTTTTTATGGGAAGATAGTGATAATAAACCTCCAGTGAACTTTAGAACTTAACTATATTTTACAAATTAATAATGACGTATAAATATGGACAGTTGTATATCGAATCAAAGTTGAAGCAGAAGTGATGTTAGCTTAATAAAAAAAGCTGGGCGATATCTATCCCTTTTCGTTATAACAATGTTATTCGTCGGTACACTATCAAACACGCGATAAAACAATAAGTTCGATTATCTGGAACAGAAGAGCAATGACGGGTCTATATAACCCGTCCGCCCAGATAAAGCAAGCTGACCACGGTACCGCAAAGAATATGCTAAGAAGAATAATTGTCACGAATGTAACAATACCACTTATTGTTGCCATGCAACCCTACTAAAAACAGGTAACAATAATAAAAGTCTGAAACCATTTACAAATCTAAACACCCCCTATAACTCAAAAACTATTACATCCACAACATTGCAATTTTGCATGTTTAATAGCCTCCTCGAAGACCTAGAATCCCAAATTTAATGAATAACCTTTGATAAAATTGTACTTTGCATTTATTCTAACGAACAAATTCTTTTTAAATTAAAATAAATTAAATTGAGTTTAGGTTAATTAAATGACCAATTAAACAACGTATTTGATAAGGAATAGAACCTCGTTGCAACATTTGCGAGATACTTACATTTATTATTTATACAATAAAAAACTTTTCATAATTTTATTGTACAGGTCAATGCCAGATTGGTTTAAAAAAAAAATTATTTGTAAAACCAAAAACCGACGTTTCGACTTGGGTAGAAGGTTATTTTAAAACCACCACCAACAATATAACATATGAATAAAAAAACTACTTATTAAGAAATAAAACAAAGTAGTGTTTACACCAAATTATTAGTCTATTCGACAATTGTTTCGGTAGATACTACCATTATCAAGAGTATTTACTTAATACTAAAGTTTACAAAGTGTGGCTTTTAATTTATACTTGCTACTTACCACCTGGGGGGAATGCATCTAGTCAAGTTCTGTTTGGTCGTTTACTAAATTCAATTTTGCATCTTTGGCTTTCTTAATTTCTAAATTTTCTAGTAAAATCAGTTTTCTGTCTTTATTAATATTTGAATGGAGTATTTTAGTGTGGTCTATATCTAAATTATGGTGGAAAGTTATACAATGGTTACCAATTTCTGTTTTTTCTTCTCTTTTATTTATACTATATAGATGCTCTTTTAGGCGTGTTTCTATTGCCCTTCCACTCTGTCCTATATAGGTAGCATTACATGATTGACAAAATAATTGATATATACCGCTTTTTTCTCTTATACCTTTTTTGGGTTTATAGTTTTAACTGGGAGATTTTTTAGGGGGTGTAAACATTACTTTGTTTTATTTCATAATAAGTTATATACTATGTTTCACAAAAAGTGCACCGTGGAAAGCTTATTGTTCAAAAAACAACTACATACCCAACACTACCTGGCTTTAATTTACATAATACATAAAACTAAGGGGAAGAAATGGAAACTAAAAATCTTTATATATTCGTGCGCAAACATTTATATATATATCAAGTTCATTGCTATTCAATAACATACACCAAGTATTTACAACGGAATATTTATTAATTGATTTCTACCCTTTCTTAACAACTTCATGGCATTTTGTCCTTCAGGTAGCATGTACAATGTACATACATGTATAATTTAGCAGATATCAATAATTACATCCTTCATTTGAAATGTAAGTACATACCTCTTTTAAATTTTATTTAGGTGGAAAGGTAAATACCACAAGTTATGTACATACATACTACAATTGCTAAGGTTTGGACGCAAATTGACGATAAATATATAATGGGCAAATATATAAGTCAAGGGCAGTAAATAGCCTTCAACACATCCCTCAAAACTGCGTGACATATAATAGCGCAGAGAAAGCATTGTCGAAGGGAAGGAGGGTATTCAAAATTGTACGTATCTATATATTAGTTAAATTAAGTCTAGATTTATATAAGATAATTTCTGTAACAGTTACACCTTTAATTTTTCCTTTTTTTCTATCTGTTAATATTGTGACGTGTTCAATTACGAAAACACAATTAAACGAACGAAAACAACGAAATTTATTAACAGCTAAAATTAAATTAACTACAGTTCTGATTAACAAAGGTCTACACAATTTTTTACCCTAGTAAATCTATTTCTCCCGCCGCCGTATTCTTCGCCACTACTTATACTCGCATTCCACTGCCGCCACTATATTACTATCGTCTGTCTATCGCTCCTGTCAACGCACGATGTAAACAAACTGAACTGTGTCAGCCCAGTTAACTCGTTTTTATAGTTTTCAGCATTCCTTCTAAAACTTTCTACAACCTTCTCGTGTTATTATTATTTGCTGGTAACTTGTGTTCCTCATAAGAGTGTTAGATACACTCACTCTAGAGGAGTTACATTGTTGCTATCCTATTTCAAAATTTTCATTTTATGTCTTAGTTATAGCTTCAAAATAACGGACGCAGAACAAGTCCGCCACCCACCTTATTTCAAACCAAGCCATGAACTAATCTTAAATCTAACATCTTGGCGGATATATTTGTACATTTTTTATTCGTATTTAAAAACCCGAGTTGCAACCACTCGCACAAAAAATTCGAACTCTATATTATCATTTTCACCTTTTTCCATTTCATCAGTATACATTGTCTTTTTATTGATCGTTGTTAGAATATTTGAGACGTATCTAGGAAGGCCGAGAATATCCCATTATCTTTTCCACGAAGGTATTGTTAATTAGAACTGAACCAACACAGACCGCAAGTACAGTTCTTGACAATATTTTCTTAATTTCTCTGCTTTCTTCATCCATTTTAGTCCCTTTCCGGATTCTGCCATTGTTTTCTCCATTACTTCTTCTGATCTTGATAAATTATAAATTGTCACCATATAATCTGCATATTCTTCGCTATCTTTCATCCAATACCTGCTAACCGTACATTTATTCCCTCTTCTGAATCCTACTCTTATTTTTATGTTTTTTATTCTGCTTTTTTCTGCAGATATGCCTACACCACATCTTATATAATTAAACCAAACATATAAAAAGAAAACACAAGAAGTTTCATAATTTTACACAGTTTAAGTTTTCTTATATAATTTTTGTCGAATTTTTAATTTTCGTCTTCCATCCCTTCTTTTACATATAGCGATGTTTTCTTCTTTCTTTCCTCCTTCTTATTCCTCTTTCATTTCTACGTATACATCAGCTCTCTCTTCTCCCCATTTTGTCATTTTCGAATCTTTACTTTCCATGATTTTTCTTATTTTTTTCAAAATTTTCGTCATATTTCATAAATCTTGCCATTACATCCAGGAGTGCCAGCATATTTCTGTTGAATTGTATTCGTAATATTTTCTTATTTGTACCAATATTATTCTTAGTTGTGTTGCTAGTTTATAAGCATATACGTAGATAAATGTACTTCGGCTAGAATAAGTCAACTTTGTTTAGTCCATCAAATGAGTTAATATGTTTTTTGTATGTATTACTTTATTACTCTTTTGGTATTAGTATTTTTCTACTTTAGTCAGTCATCTTTTTACTCTCTGTTAAGTTGGTTAATCTTCTTTAAACTTATTTCTTAATACACGTTTAACAGACCGATACTGCATTTTATTGATACTCTCAATAAATATTTTATCAATTTCCATCGCATATAACATACTTTTCATTACATTTTTTACTAAAAGTCTTCTTTTTCTTCTCCGTTTTCTTTTAAATTAGCTATTTTTTTCTATATTGTAATTTCTGTCCCATATCAATTCCGTTTTATTTGTGTTTAGTTTGTAATGTACTTAGCTGCGTTAAATGTCACTTATAATTCATACATATTTTTATAAACTTAGATTATAATTTTATTAATTTTATAAAGTAAAATTATATTGGTTTATTTTGTATTAAACCAGGAACGGATGTTGTAGAACGATAAGACGAGATTATCTTAATAACGCAAATAGGTTATTATGAATGATATCTTTTAATTAGAAATTCAAAACCAAATAGTATGTCTTGTGGAATGTTTATATTTACAATTCTAAAATGAATCATTGGGAACCAATGTGTGTACGGCAACTTCTACCCCTCCAAAGATGGAGATAACAAAATTTATAAAAACCATTGTTTTCAAAATAAATGTTAGTCTTCAGTCTCACGTTTTTAGTCTTACGCAGTCTTAGTAAGTTCGTTCTTTTTTAAGTTTATTTAATAACAATAAGTGTAGTTACAAGTTGTTAACCATTTTAAGTAAACTGTTAAAAACTGTCAGTGTTTCCATTCATATTATTTATTACTACACCACCCTCCTGTCTTTTTTAAAAAAATCTTCTGCATTTACTACAAATAGTATACATAAACACTAGTGGCCTAAGGCGCCGTGCCATTACAAGGGGGGGGGGGGTAATTGGTACCTGAATGTGCTTAGTGGGCATCGTTGTCCTCATCCATTTTTTGTCCAGAATATTTCGAGTTTTTTTTTCCTACTTGTATCGTGTTCTCTGTTTCCGTATATATTTATTTCTTTTAGTCCATTTCCTGTTCGGTTTCCTGTGTATTCCCTTCTTTTCTGAACAAGTTACACCTTTAATTGTAATTTGATTAAAGTAAGTACATTTAAGTTGGTAGTTTTATTCCATTAGATAAAATGTAAAGAACAAAAGTAACTTTTATCGAAATGTGTTTTTGTATAATTGTCCACTTATAAACGTGGTCATTGTTGGAATCGAAAAACAAAGAACCGTTAAAAACGGTTTACGATTGATTGACTATCCAATAAAAATTATAAGACCAAATTAAACGCTTTCTGAAAAACCCTTGACATCTTTTCTAAATCAGTAAAACGTTTCACTAGTGGTCAGTAGCGAATAAGCAAAATGCGGACTGTAAAATAAGAATTATGTATCTATATGATCAATATTCATTGGTGGTCAGTAATTAAATATAAAGTGGCAGTATTTAAATTCATGTAAAATAAAGTAAAACAAGAATAAAATGTTACAAAACTTTTTTATTGTAAATCTACAATAATTATTTCGCCACACTGTGGCTTCTTCAGGTGGAAAAAATACAAACTTAAATTTAACAGCAATTGTCTTATATACTATATTGTGGAAAAAGAAGAAGGTGGGGGTTTTTTACCTATCAATGTACAATACTAATATACAACTAATAATACATTAAGTTTATTTTAACAAATGTGAAAAGAATGAAAAAATGAAAAATATTTTTTATTATTTTTTAGTTTTAAAGTTACAGAGTGATGTATTAAAATAAAATTAGATTTACAATATAAAAGAAGAAATTCTGTTTAAACAAATGTTTAAAAAAAATTAATGGAGGTGAATTGTTTAATTCTAATTGATCATGTAAAATCAAACCTTTTTTATTGAGTTTATTTATCTCGAGGCTCTCTAATAAGTTTAGTTTTTTACTTTTATTTGCAAAGTGTAGGATTTTAAAATCGTCGTTAAAATTAGATTTATTTTCAATAAGATGTTCGGCATATGTAGAGGTAGTTTTATTGTTTTCAAATCTTTTCTTGTGTTCTTTAATTATTTCTGTAAAGGATCTACCTGTCTGTCCAATGTAACCCATTTCGCAACCTCCACATTTCAATTGGTATACTACCGATTTATTTAATTTATTAGTGCTATCCTTATTGTTTTTAATATAGTTTCTTAGGGTATTGTTAGTTTTAAAGGAGATTATATTATTCGTGAAACATTTTATTTGTTTTCCTACTTTTATTAATATATTTCCTACGTATGATAAACTGTTGTAATTGTGATTCTCTTTGTTTTTAACAATGGGGTGGATTTCATTTAAAGTTTGTTTACTTAATTTTTTATTTAAGATTGGTGTGACTATATTATGATTATATCCGTTATTATGAGCTATTTGATAAATTCTGTCTAATTCTATGTTAAAATTTTCTTTAGATAGAGGTAAGGTAATGAGTCTGTGTAAACTTCAGTGGAAAAAGGCTATGTTGTATGACATGGGATGATTTGATTTTGAATATATAATTGTATCTGTTTGGGTTGTTTTGTGATATATAGAAAATTCGTGTTTGTTATTTATGTTTTTTATTGTTAAGTCTAAAAAGTTAATTTTGCGATTTTATTTACAATAAAAAAGTTTTGTAACCGTTTACTCTTGTTTTACTTTATTTAATATGGAGTTACAAAAAGTGAAAGCCTTATCTTAAATTCATGTAGTCTAACCAATTAACCTATATGATCTACCTAACTTAATCTAACCAGTAATTACTTCCATTCATACCTTTTATATTATACTGATCATATAATATTTTTATATTGACTATTTTCATAATAAAATATCTACTGAAAGTTGATTTATATACAGATAAAATGGGATTACAATACTAACCAATTAATTTGTTGCCTTATTGGCCCCATTGAAGTTTCATCAAAATTGGTTCAGTAGTTTTTTTATATTTTTTGTTTTTTTTTGTACCTTATTATTTGGTGCAATGCGTGTTCAATAAAATAGTAATAAGATTAAATAAAACATATATTTATTGAACACCGTACAGAGAACAAGAAGAGTAATATGATTTTTAAATGTAAATTATTTAGAAAATTAATGAAGGTGGAGCTAAGGGTTGTAGATAAAAGTAGGGAACCAATAGTAATAGAACATATTTGGAAATGCCGAAGATAGAATTTCTAGAATTAAGACGTTGAACCCAAATCACCGAAAAAACTCACTACTAAAAAGTAATTAAGACAGGTACAGGATCACAGGCGTTATGCAGTTAGTAAGTAGAATAGAAATATTGCAAGGGATTGCAGTAAAAGTACAGAGGTAATAAAGTTATTTGTAAAGACAATAATGGATAGATTAATTTAAGTAAAAATACAAAGGACATTATTTACATATTTACACAAATAAGTTACATATACAGGGTGTTATACATGATGTTGGTCCCTACAATTGTATACGTAGGTATCAGTTCAATAAAAACAATTGTAGAACTGATCCGATTCTTGTGAAATATTATTTTAATAAGTGTACGTAAGGAAATCACTTTTAAATGTTTCAAGATTTATTGTAAACTCTACAATATTGTTTCGACATAACAATGTCTTTTTCAAGAGTAACAGAATTAGTCAAGTAATAGTAATTCTGCTACTCTTGAAAAAGACATTGTTATGTCGAAACAATATTGCAGAGTTTACAATAAATTTTGAAGTTCAATAAAAGTTAACCATTAGATATTGCGAAATAATAATGCTTAGTTAAGGATTATCCGCCTATGTAATTTTATCAACATACTTGTTTATATTAAATTAAATATAAGAGGAGACTGTGGTGATTGAAATAAACAAAAGAAAAGAAATGGCCTTACCCCAAACTAACCACAACACTTTTTGTAAATGCGTACACGTGTTTCGCTCACTTACTAATCGTGAGCATTTTCAACGCAAGACTGTTTTGCAAAAACGCATTTGCAAAAAGTGTTGTGGTAAGTTTGGGGCAAGACCATTTGTTTTCTTTTGTTTTGTTTAGATTAGTTTACCCTCTGTTAAGGATTTTAATTTGTTATTTTTTGTTTTAATGTACTTTTTGCTGTTTTTGTTTGTTATTTCATTATCATGTAGTTCACAAGCAATCAAATTAAATTAATACTTTCGATAGAGCAATGTTTGTGAAACATAATGAATATTTGTAAATGAAATAAAACAAATTAAACGTTTCACCAAAATTTATTAAACTTAAAGTAACTTAAAGTTACTTTTGATAATGATCGCTATCGTACGAAACTTAAGTCGAGTTTAATAAATTTTTGTGAAACGTTTAATTTGTTTTATTTCATTTACAGGTAATCAAATTAAAAGTGGTTGTTCACTTCTGTGAAATTCTGTACCAACATATAATGTTATATACATATATAATCGGTACCTTTCTCCGCAATTACTCTCTCGCTTTCAAAAAGCGTATCCATAATACAAACGGATTCGAATTGTCCACATGGGTACATGCATTAAAAGGAAACAGATACACAGGGAACTTCTACAACACTTACAAGTTCAAGACAAAAGCTTATGTTCGTATTGTTATTACTACTACTATTATTATTATTATTACGATAAGAAACATGAAGAAAAAGTCGAATGTATGCGCAGCAACAGTAGTAGCAGTACAAAAACAATAATGAAAAGATCAGGATCGGAAACTACAGTTAGGCGGCCTTGACTACCATTCAAGCCAGAATTGGGTAAGTAGGTAAAGTGGTAGCAAGAGAAAGAGAACGAACCAATGTACGTATACACACGCATTGGAACTCTTTTACACTTATGCACGATATACACACACACAAACTATAGACGTACGTGTCCATGTACAGTTAAACACGGCAACTTCCAGTGTAACATAATGCGTACCTCGATCAAAAACTGTATGCAAGTACATTACGCTTGTTGCGTTTGTTGTACACGTAAATCAAGGCGGAACTAAATTTAATTGATGATCTTTACCTTCAGGTGCACTGTTCCAATAGGAGATAAATTAGTCTTGGTTTTGGTCTTGTAAATATAAATATAAATATAAATATGGAATCAACAGAAGCAACTACTTCGAGGGCTAATACCCCTACCGACATTGAATTACACTGTTGATTACGGAAGATTATATGAATTGATATATAGTTATCACATAGCTTGTAAAAGCCATTCTGCCAGCGCCCACCTAATGAGACCCAATAAGTCGAAACCGGTCGTGGGATATGGCTTTCGGTTCGCTGTTCCTACTTGGTAGGATGCGTTCCAAATGTGAGATCTGTGATCCTTAATATGTAGACGAATAAGTATGTTAATTCATTCCTTTTTCAATATCTTGAAAAAATACATGAACGGGAGATTGAAACCAAGACCATATACACTGCTGAACAAAGATTAATATTTGTCAGTACAGCGATGTAGAAGTCACCAGTAATCAAATATTAGATGTCATTGCTAATATCGAGAAGAAGTAAATAATTTTTGAAACTCAAAAAAGTGTGTCTTTTATTTATTTTATTAAGTAAATAATTAAAAGTTAAAAGAGACTCACCCCTAACTACCACAGACTTTTTTGATGTTAAGTGGCTGTAAATATTAAAAATAATTGTTTGTCTATTTTTGTATATATCTGTTAAGTTTAGTTTGTAGGTACTTGTTCTCTTTTGTATATAGGCATCTTTTGTGTCCTCAATTGTAAATACGTTTTTAAAATTTCAAAAATAGACTTTGGTCCCTTTATGACACCCCTTGTAAATATTTTCAGGTGCATCGGTCATCAGCCTTAAGAACCCACCACCGGTTTTGTAAATTGCGCTTGAGGGTGCTTTAGCTTTAAGAGGGGGATATTTTTCACTTTGGGGCGTTGTTTATTTTTGCAGGCTACTTAAGTATAAAATAAGCGAAATTACGCTTTACACTACCCCCACCCGCTCACCGCCAGAAATCTAGTTTCGCTTTTTAAGCGATTCCTCCCACCCCTCCTCCAAACCCAATCCCTTTTTCCCTCCCCCTTTCTCCCAGGGATGTATAAGCTTCGGATTGAGTTCCCTTCTCGAGGAGGGGTTTTAGTCGGTAGGCACTACGGTGAATCCGAAACTACCCTCTCGGGGGTGTCTTTTGAAGATTTCCCCTCCTCGAGGATAATATAAACAAAAAAAAAGTTTTACACTACCTAGTCGTACGGACGGCTGGGTGTCCATGAAGAATTCCCCTCTTCCACGAAAACATAAAAAAAAAGAAATTACGCTCTATTCCATTTTTACATTCTATTCCATTACATTATATTCTATTTTATTCAATTTAAATCAATATACATTCTTCCAAAATCATAATCAATATAACCAAATCAAATCAAACAAACAAAAAATCAAAATAAGTGTAAATAGTGAAAAATAAAATATATATAAAAGGAAAGCAGTCCATTTTGATCATATCTTAACCGAAAGAACCTTCGGCGTGATACCGCTTTAGTGCTAAAGGACTAAAACCGATTGATATTCATCGTGAGATCTGTGCAGTTTAAGGACAAAACATTATGAGTGATGGAATGGTAAGGAATTTGCGCCGTGCAATCCAGAACAAAAGATGTGGCAAGTTGAGCAAGGGCGTCGTTTTGCTGCATGACAATGCCCGTCCGCATGTGGCTAATCGGACCAATGATCTCATCACATCTTTTCTCTGGGAAACTCTAGATCATTCTCCGTACAGCCCTGATCTGGCGCCCAGTGACTACCATTTGTTCCTGCACTTGAAGAAACAACTGGGTAGTCAGCGTCTTCAAGACGATGACGAAGTCAAAATAGTTGTGATGCAGTGGTATTCAAAAACTGGTCAAACGTTATCGCAAGTGCCTCAATATTGAAGGAAATTATGTAGAAAAGTAGATTAAAGTACAGGCTTTTATGTAAAAGTAAAATTATTAAAACATCTTTGCACGTTGTTTATTAATTTCAAAACGGTACTTATTTAAAAAACATGCCTCGTAAATCGATTGTTTCGTATTTAAATTTCAATGTTGTAGGTATTGCGAAGAAAAAGGAACTAAGAACAAAATGTGAAAATTTAGTCCTAATATTGCAACTCCGCCTTTTTTGTCGACGACATTTTGAGATCAGAAGTGATTAATCATGTCCAATTCTATGATTTGCTCAAAAACAATTTTAATGGAGAAACTAAAAATCGCATTTTCTCTAACAGGACTAGTATTACTTTTCTTGAACATCCGTATGATTTTTCTCTTACATTAATTAATTCAGCATTTACTAAAAGGAGTGATCCTTCGTAATTTTTTTAATTTATAAAATGGACGTAAAAGATGTTTATCAGCTGTTATTATTAATTTTATTAATATTGAACGGCCACATAGTTAGAAATAGTACACTGATCATGGTCTATTTTTAAAGATGCATCGCATAATAGTCACGTAAAAATAAACGCCTTATGTTTCTATAAATATACAATATACAAGTATATCTATTATGCATAGGCTGGAAAGTAAACATTCGTCATAATTAACTAAAATTTATTAGCATTATTAAATAATAACAATAACCTTCGAATTTGCGAACTACCTTACTTAATTTGTATTTTATATTTTTAATATGACCCTGAACGCACAATCGTCATTATTCATAAATATTTGTAGACCTACAGATGCCAAGATAAGATTTAATTAATAAACATAAGTCAATTTGACCAAAAACGTTTAATAACAACAAAAATACCGTAGTATGTATTATAGATAGAAAAATTGCGTAATTTAGAATATAATTTCAATATAAATGTTAAGTATTTTATTAGGAGAGAAAACTTTAAAATCAGTAAAAAAAAATCATGGCTGATAAAGTTATATAAATGCGATTTGTGGAAGTCTATGTTGAAGATTAAGGTCCACCTAATAATTTTCCTTCTTTTTTTACCTATTGATAGGTAGAAGGGTCTCGTCATTCAAATACACACAAAAAGTGCATGGAATTGCTTAAGCAGTTTTCATAAATATAAAATGTGAAAAAAATTGAAAGATATTCTTATTGTACGTTTATTCATATAAAACTTGAGGCAGTCTGAGAGACAGACCTACAAAACTATCCCTTCGACCAATTTTGTTTAATATTTTTTCGAATTTATTATTATTTACAAATAAAATTGTCTGAAGCAAATATTTTATGAACAAAACAAAGATCAAGAATGTAAATTACATATATCTATTTCTACGTACAGGGGGTGGCTGGTGTATATGTGCTACAGAACTGCTAAAAAATTAGATGTTTATGTACCTACATTAATGCGATATTAATTATTGAATTAATTTATACCCACTACAGATTATCTCATACAATGATCGTAGCTTAGTGGCAAAAAAGCATTGGCTCGTAAAGCCAAAGATCCCGGGTTCGACTTCCGGCGAGGACGTGACAACAGTAACAAAATTTTCCCACTTGTAATGGGTATAAATTAATTCAATAATTAATATCGCATTACCGTATTTAAAATTTACTCCTTCTAAAAATCCATCAAATTTTTCATTATTAGATGTTTATGTATTTTTGCGACCTAATTACTAAAATTTATGAACCTAATAACTTAATGTATCTACATCATATCTGACGCTGATGTGCTTGTGCAAACAGAAACTGAGCTGCAATCAATGCAGACAAGCATAAGCTCCGCCTTCGCTCGAGTCGAGACATTACCTGATGGAATTGGTGTGTTACTCATGGACGTTGTCGAGCGTAAATCATGGTCGTATTAATTTGAAAACAATACTGTTTTCTAGATTTGTATAGTGATTTATTACAGTAATTAATAGTATTTGTTAAAAGTATATTTATATAGCAATACGCAGTTTGTTTACATTTGTAATGGGTGCAAGACATAATCTTTTACGTGTGTTTTAGTGGCTCCACCTACAAAGGTGCATGCCTATTATATTATTGATTGTATTCATCTCGAGTGGGATTACAAACTCTGTATACATATATACGTGTAGAAGTGATAGTATAAACTTACTGAGTATAAGTTAAAGGAGAGTGAATGTATTAATATAACATTTGTGGGCTGTGGGACTGGAAGTGGAATGGTTGTATGTTGTATCTACTGATGTTTGGTAACGTGTGCAAATATCTAATGGTGTGATTGGTGAAGTTGTATCCTAATCGGGGATGCGTACGAATGAGCTAATGGGGTAGTGTGTATGCTACGAATAGATATACGTTTAATCTTAAGAAATCATTGTTATAACGTAGTACGTAGTCGTTATGACGTTATGAATGCGTTCCTATTCATGTGAAGACATTCATTCGATAGTCGTATAAAGAAAAAATTGATTTAAATAAATATAGGTCGGCTGTTGCCCAATATTTTTATTGAGACTGCAGGACACAAAAAGAATATAAGCGCCAATTTAATGCAAAAATTTATTCGAGGAATAACTATAGAAGATTTACCATACGGCATCCGCCTTCTACGGACTTATTCACACGCCAAACCAATACAGTTTACTTGGATGGTGGGCTGGCTCCGTGGGGTCTCCTCTCCGCAGAAGGGTTGGTCTCGTGAAGCTTCGAAGCGGTGCCTTAGGGTTAACGAGGCGAGTAACCTGTAGGTTCGGGATAATCCAAACCCTTATATTCGCTCAAGAACGGGAATGTGCAACGGGTCAGGCGCACACAGCCCCTTAACCCAGCATGTGGGGTTATCAACCAACTGGCCTCTCGAGTACCACATCAAATGGCGGGGGAAGAACCGAAGCTAGACTCCTGGACACCCCCGCCCCTGATGTTTCGATATGGACAGACGGGTGGCCATTGGCTATTCTGGAGCACCCCCAACTAGGTGACATCCGTTTCCCGTCTCTTACTGAGCAACCTTCAGCCCCCTGGCTAGCCCAAGCAACAATGCATAAATGCCTCTACTCTACAATCGCCACATATGTATGCCCCTCCTCCAAAGGGTCAGGGAGCACACCCTAATAGACAGTGTGCAGATATTCGTACGTTGCCACAATCTTCAGTAGTAACCTCCCTAATGGGTTAGATTACCCTCAAGTCTATGATCCCGCCCGAGTGCACCCACTGTCCCAGGGGTACTAGGTGTGCAGTACATGGGCAAGAGGGCGTAATCACCCAGCGGTACTTACCCCTCTCGAGGTTCCTATGCGATTGCCACCGAAGGTGTCGGTGGCCGCACCGGGTTTGCCTCCCTGTCGATGGTCCGACCTGGGGATGGAGAGCGGCCCCCTACGTATGCCTCCTATGTCTGTGCTGACCTTACTGCTCGTTTGCATGCCAACTGCTGGCTACTTCCCTCGGGATTTCACGCGGCCTACATGGTACAAACGGACGGGTGCTACCAGACCTTCGCCAATGTCGAACAGCTACTTCCTACACGACGCTTTGTCTCCAGATACTCGAGGCTCCTTTAGCTTCCCCATTCTTGCGTACAGGTAATGAGCCCCCCCACGACATCAAGGTGATGACCCCGGGAGATTTGTTTACGTTTTGGGCGGTGACAAAGCATGGATAGAGGTAGTAGTGAGAAGGTTACAGAATCATTTCATTACGAGCCGCCACTAATACGTAGATACAGTGCCCGGCACTTAAGGAGATTCAAAAGCCATAAATCATCGGATGCACACTAGCAAAGCTTAGCCCCTTTAGGGCGGGGATAATCGACCGGTAGGCAGAATGACAACTTCTCAGCAAGGTTAAGTAGCGTAGTAGCAAATAGTTGCAAATTGATAGTGTACAGAAGGGGTTGTTAGGGTAAGTAAATCAGTTGAATGAATTCACTTGTGTTCCGTGTTCAATACTTTTTCTCTCAGTGATACGCGCCGCTGAACTACAAGTTGATGCTTCTGTCCAGCTATATTCTTATTGGCTGTTTCATTTATTGCTATGCTAAAAGTTTCCGCCTAGCTACCTGTCGATCTGACTGTCGCTGAATCTCCTTAGGTGCCGGCCACTGTATATGTAATAGCATGCAACCAGTATAATTTTATACATAGATTCTACAGTGGATTTCACGATAACTGGAATAAATAGTCATCTGACTAATCAATGCAATGCTTGAGGATTCTTAATTACTTTAATCTCGTATGATCATGAAAAGAAAAAACCATCACCATAGGCAATAGTACATAATAGAGACCGTTGTGTCGAAGAATTATGTGAAAGGAGGCTGTTGTGGGATTTCCCGGTGTGCAACCATGCGGATCAAATTACTCAAGTCGTTTCCACCGTACTTTCCACTTCGAAAAGCTTAACTGCGCCGGCTCAATAAATTTCATAGTCAAACTTATAAAACAAAAAAGTAGATGTGGAGGCAACTTGATAAGGAGAGGCCAGAGTCCACTTGTATTTACCAAATATCTACATTAAGATCGTGTCGAAAACACAAACATTTCACAAAATACCCCTTCCCTAGGGCGAATAAATGCAGGAGCGGTCATAAAACTCAAAACGAAATCATTCAATTACACAAAAACTAGCCTCAATTATAAAAATTGTAAAATATTTTCCTGTTATCTATATTATTTGTATGAAATGATATTTTAATCTTAAATAAAAATATATTTCTCAACTTTTAGATAGGGTTGTTTGGAAATGCAGAGGGTTATTTCTAACTTTTTCGTAACTTATTTTTATTAGATTGTTCATTACTCTTTTTATTGGAGTTGTATATTTAGAGAGATTATCATCTATTAAGTTATTTGAATTGGTTAATTTATTTTTCTTTCAAGTTTGTTTAATAATATGGTCACATGACCGTTATTCTCTTATGTATAATACACCAACGGGTCGTGTTGATTATTAATTGCAGTCATTGGAAAAAAAACATTACCAATCCAATTGTAACCCTTAATGACAAAACGTATCTTTTTACCACGAAATAAAAAATAAAAAATTGAGTTGTACCTAGTTAAAATATTCACAAAAAAGGCGAAAGGTGAAATAGACGTCCTTTTTTACCTTGTCAGTTTGCGAACATCACCTGTATAATTTAGTATTGTTTGTTGTTTTTGTATTCTTGTAATTTTCATTCGGAACTCAGCAGCGTAAACGTGACAGTAATAAATGGGAACCAAATTATAGTTAATTTTTTTCGTTTGAACGTAGTATAATAAATAAACAATAAAAATAAATAAAACTTTTCAGGCATATATCATTATATCATATTCGTACTTTAACCTTTAATAAAGAGCACGACCGGAAGAATGATAAACTGATACAAAACACAAAACAATATTTTTAAAAAATGCGTTGATAATAGTTAAGTTTGATATTTGGACATTCTGAGGTTATAGTTTGGTTGTTATCGCTCTGGTGGTGAAAATATATGTTGTATCTTAATTCGTGGGCGATTTTTCACTATTGCAATCGTTCGTCGTTCGTTTACTTACATCTAAGCCCCGTATGTTTATTGCATGCGCAAGGTGCACGCGTGGTAAAACAATAGGTCAGTAATATTTATTGCAAACGAAACTATAAATAGACCAAATGGCATTGAGTGTAATACATTTGTATGCATGTATATCGTTAAATGTTTGTACTACCCACACATATATCCCGGTGAATGCATAAAATATACACTACAGGTAAATGTTTAACCGACCATAGGGAAATTCTATTGCATGTGTTTGAAATGCATGGAATATTGGTAGGGTTGATGACTATTATGACGCGTAAGACAGGCGGGACTACTACCTTACAATAATCGAACGATACAACGTATGGCGACCACGAACAAGATTTCAGTACTACCTACATATATCATCGCTTGTTCGATGTACCTACTGTTAATCAGACTAACACAAAATTGCGGTGCATACATGTTGTAATGTTATTTTTAGTGTTTAACCACTGTTTTTTGTCGCCTGGGACGACTGCTAATCTCTGGCAAACAAAATAAATAACAGAATTCCATAAACAAAATAAAGAGTACAGCAATTGATATTAATTCTAATTAAAAAAAGTTAATACGTAACTCCTTAAAAATTACTTTATATGGGGCTCAAATTGACCACCACACTGTATCAAACAATATCCCAGTTTGCTGTAAAACTTCTGACGAGTGCTTTCCATGATTTCAACTGGAATATTGTTTGTCATTCAAATTACTGGCTCAGAGATCCGAAACTAAACCAGAAATGGGTGTCGCAGTGTGAACTGCGTTGTGATTTGCTACTACCTTGTCGAAGGGATTATTCTTAGCATTTTAACATGGTCGGTTAAACTTTTACCTGTAGTGAATAGAAAGTAAAATCAATACAGGAATATAAATTGCAACAGCAATCGCATAAAAAGTTATAGAATTAAAAACAAACGATTAACGACAAAGAATCCATAAAAAATTAAAAGGCACCCAGAAAAATACACGGTCTTCTAAAAAGTCCATTATTGGAAGTTTTAAAAATTCAAAGCCACGTTTTTCTTTTTTGGTTTTTAAATTAATTATATATTAAATTGTTATTAAAATAAGTTTTCCACAAGTCACGTTTTCTAAATAGTGTAGTATTTGTAACTTTAATTACTCGGTTATTATGTACTGGAGCAAACAACTAAAATGTATGGCCATGAATTTTTTAAATTTTTGATTAAAAATATAGAATTATTTGATTTATTGTATGAGCAATGGTTATCGCAAATTTAAAAATCTTTTAGTCTCATTAAAATCCTTATCATCCGTTATTCATGCATTAGGTTCTTTTTTATTGAGAATAAAAAATGAAAATTTTTACTAAATAGAAACAAGGATCACATTATAAAGAAAAACTACAGAAATATTTAAGAATTGAGTGGTTTATAACAATGACGGTGTAAGTATTTTATCTTCAATTACATCATGTTATCTTTGCTGGTACTGAAAATTGCAAAAACTTCTTTTATAGACAAAGAGTACTATCAAACTTCTCGTTTATAACTTGAAAAACAATTATTCAAAAATTTGAGTAGGTACGAGTTTGTGTGGTCGGTCATCATTTTTATATATAATGTCATTTTTGGTAAATTTTACTAAAATTTCACCATGAACATAATCAACGAACTAACACAATAATAAAATTAATACAAACCAAGTTATAGTTCAACATATTTTTTTACATATTCAAAAAAGAAGGAATAAAATCCTTATTCGTCTAAATACTACGATCAAAGATCAATACCGGTAGGGGTATTAGCCCTCGGAGTAGTTATTTCTGTTGATTCCATATTTATATTTATATTTATATTTATAATATAGCCTGTAAAGACCTTTCTGCCAGCGCCCACCTGATGAGACCCGATAGGTCGAAACCGGTCGTGGTATATGGATTTCGGTTCGTTGTGCCTACTTGGTAGGATGCGTTCAAAATTTGAGATCTTTGATCTTAATATTTAGACGAATAAGGATTTTAATTCCTTCTTTTTTGAATATGTTATATCTTCGTCTAAGGATCCACCGGAATCAACAGTGTAATTCAATGTCGGTAGGTGTATTAGCCCTCGGAGTAGTTGTTTCTGTTGATTCCATATTTATATTTATATTTATATTTATAATATAGCCTGTAAAGGCCTTTCTGCCAGCGCCCACCTGATGAGACCCGATAGGTCCAAACCGGTCGTGGTATATGGATTTCGGTTCGTTGTGCCTACTTGGTAGGATGCGTTCAAAATTTGAGATCTTTGATCTTAATATTTAGACGAATAAGGATTTTAATTCCTTCTTTTTTGAATATGTTATATCTTCGTCTAAGGATCCACCGGAATCAACAGTGTAATTCAATACCGGTAGGTGTATTAGCCCTCGGAGTAGTTGTTTCTGTTGATTCCATATTTATATTTATTTTTTTTACATTTTAGTAGTTACATACATAGAAGTCATGAGTTCTACATTTTTTATTCTAAGAAGAAATCCAAAGAAATTGATGAAACGTATTGATTGAAATAAATAAATTTGAAGTTCTTATTCCCAATGATTCTATCAATAGCAAATAATCATGGGCTTTGATGGTTATTATCAGAATTTTTTAATTTTTATTCAATTCGGAAAATCGACATTCCATCAACATCAATTTTACTACAGTAACAGAGAACTGTAAGACTGTGTGTACTGTATATGTAGTATAAATACATATGTCCTTAAAAGTATTTAAATGTGTCCATTACATTACGTTTTATGTGCACAATTGCGTGTTTGCAAAGGTGACATAAGCTGAATAAACAGAATGAAGTTTCACGGTTCGCATATGTACCGGTTAGATTGTATGACCTCACATGTACTGTCACCAGAATGGCTATGGAACAAGGAATTGTAATGCATATGTGGTTTTTGCATTAAAATTCTTTATCTGATAAAAACTAAACTGTAAAATAACGCTATTGCATATTTTATAACACTAATGAATATAATACGTATAGCTGTATTTTATTAATTTATTTATAGTTATTCTTTTAGAAATCGTTACCCTTTTAGTGATCTCAAAAAATATGGAATACAAAAAGTGTTTTCCAGAATTATTCAGTAACTAATATACCGGGTGTCTCACAGGACGTGAGCTAAATGTAACAAAATAAATCAAATAGTTCTTGGTTTTGTCGAAATTGTCAGATGGGGATCGAGATTTCAAACTCTTTGGTTCTCAAATATTGGATTGAGTTGCTTGTTACATTCTGATAATTTATCATAATGGAATAATAATTAAAACACATAATAAATAAAATAATAATAATAATAATAAAGTTAAGTCTTTGGTTCTCATCTTCAAGCCGTAGCATTTTTTAATAGGCGGCGTTCACTATGCTGCCCCTGTACTTATTCACTAAACGCTGTTTATGCGAGGGTAGATCAAATATAAACGAGCCTTTTTAAATTGCGCACCGGATAGTTGTTCAAGGCGCATTCGGGCGTTAGGAACTTGAAGTGGGGATATTAGCTGGCACGGAAACGACGCGTCGTTTTGCTGCGTTCGCTTGGTTAATATTAAGTTTCTTACACTTGACAAAGTGAAACCAGCTGAAATTTGGGAAGAATGCAAGCACAATTCTGAAATGAAACGCTTTCTGGCCACGTGTAAAAGTTTGGTGCAAAGAATTTAACGATGGGCGGAATCGTGTCGAAAATGTAAATCATCCGCGCACCAGCATTTCGCCGGTTAACATTGCACGCGTCAGAAACTTTATTGAAAGGGACCGCCACGCCAAACCACTGTGCTTCAGATATCTGGTGAACTCGGCATCAGCTATTGGAGTGTCCACATAATCATAACGAAAAACTTGGGATTTCGAATAATTTCAGCTCGTTGGGTTCCAAAGTTGCTGAGTGAAGATCAGGCGCTTCTCACTCGATGTAGAGAAGGTGATTTTTTTTAACAAAATTGTAACCTGCGATGAGACGTGTTACTCTTGCACGATAACGCTAGACCTCATTCCGCATCTTTAACGCAGGCCCAAATCGGTGAAATGCACTGTACTCAGCCTAAACACCCTCCATATAGGCCAAACCTATCCCCTTGTGATTTCCAATACGTTGGGAAAAATATATAGCCAAACAAAGGGGATATGTCGAAAAATAGTGAAATTTGTGTTTTTGTGAAACTTTTCATAATAAATGTTTTATAAACAAAAGCTCGTTTATATTTGATCCATCCTCGTAGACAGCATGTAGGTAGGTTGGTGTTCTGTCTAAACTGTCTATTGCGTGGTGATGAGAACCAAAGAGTTCGAAATCGTAATAGTTTTGACAAAATACTGACCACCAAGCACTATATATCTAAATTTTTGTTTTCGTCCAGTCGTTTCCCAGAAATACAGCACACACTAACATTTAGTATCTTTTATCGATTTTTCTACATTTAAATTCAGTTCTGTTTTCTGAATAATCACATGCTGCATTGGAATACTAAACTTATAAGAAGATTATTCATTAAAACATTCGAAGTTGATGCTCAGGACACAGCCGAGCATAACCGAAGAGTATTGATCTAAAGACTAAAGGATTCCTCGTTGGTTACGTAATCCTAAAAGTAACTAACCTCTATGATGCAATTAAAATTGGATCGACTAAGGTTGTAACAGGTAATCATTTTGAAAGGATAAAAAGAAATCCAGATCAGCTAATCAAAGCGGAAACACTTACCGTAAATTGCAATTTTTGTGGCTTCTTCAACAGAAACAATTTTTTTTGTTGAGCAGGATACATTATTATTGATGTTACAGAGATTGTTAGAAACACAGCAATTTCTACAAAGGCAACACGTAGTACTTTTTTAAGCCTTATGCTATATGGACGATTTAGGTATTAACATTTACAAGAAGAAGTTATCTAACACTTGGCGGATTAAGAAAAACGAAAAAATTAAAATAATTATTACGTTGGTTTTGGATAGAATTTTTTTTTATAATTAACAAATGAAAGTATCCTTTTTACAATAAGAACACCACATTTATCGTTTCGAACAGATTGACGACAATCATAGTTTCTCTAATTTTAATTATGATTTTTCAACTACCCTTCTTTATAAATCAACTTCTAATGTAGTTTAATTATCTGCGCCTTTGATATAATCACAACATTATGCAGATAAGAATAAACACCCACGAGTTAGGAAGGATTACAGTATTGAAACAATTCACGATGTTTACGTGCATATTTTAATACGAATAAAGATATTTTTAAACAAAGAAACAATCGATAAGTAGAGGAAGTGCAACACAAGATGTAAATAACTAACACGCACTATAATGAAATAAAACTACAAAATAATTTTCCCACGCCTTCGATTATTCTTAGGTCAATTGGATTCATATACAGTTATTGTTTGGTGAAACTCATTCTTGTCTATTCTTTCATACAAGATGAGCATTAAAACGGTGTTGCTTAAATACACACAATTTACACTTTATATACTCAGTGGCAAGTGTTGCATGAGGTCACACGAGTCACCCCGATCACTATATACAATGTTCTACATAATTAAAGATGATTTTGTGATGTTATCTCCTCTAATGATACAAAATTACGGAATTATCTGATTATTAAAATGTGTAATCAAAGAATCGGAATTTTTAATTAAAAATCACCAATCTTTTGGTGTGTTGAGTGTGTTTGCATGTTAATATTTGGTCGTCAAAGCTTATAGAGAAATGTCATGTTTATAATGTAAGTGGTACATCGATAGTGGTACCCATCTGTCCAAATTTGAACGGATTCAACTAGTTTGTAAATAGATCCTTATTAGAATTATAACTTTAATATGTAGATGTAGACATTCTAAGATTCCTACATTATAGACAAGAAGAAGAAGTTGTTAGGAGTAATCTAGACGGAAAATTAAGAAAATAAAATATAGATTGGAAAAGTTTCACTAATTGTATCTATTTATTTTCGGGAGTTATATAAATAAGAGACCTGTTGCTTTTAAATATTACCCCCCTTCAGGGGGTGCCTATGTAAGGTTTTCCCACCTCGAGTTAAATCGAAACAAAAAAAACACCTTTAAATGTTCACTTTATTTGTATAAACTCTACAATTGTTTCGGCCTATTGAGCAGGGCCGTAGCCAGCCCATGATATCAGGGGGGCGGGGGGAGGGGGCTGAGGGACTTTTTGGGTGGGCGCATTTAAAATAATTGGAAAGTCTCAAAACAGTTGTAATTTTCGTAATTTACAGTCATTAAATTTTCGCATTAACTCAAACAAATCAATATTCTTCGTATAAACTTTTTCAAACGCCAAATCAATTAAATTAGCTTGTCGTTGGTGCTTCTCACACATTCTTTGGGGTCTGTGGATCTGTGTGAGTATCGAAAATGCTGACTTGCAAACAGCTGTACTACCTCCAAAGGTACGGCAAATCGCTAAAAGCTTGTAGGTGTCCTCAAATGCAGTTCGTTGGTTATAAAATTCAGCGAACATGCCGTCACGTCACAGTATCTACCGATAAATATAAATGTATTCATGATCCTACCTTTTTGTGATTGTCTTATTAATACATGACTCCTTCTTTGTCGAAGTAATTATCACGTCCGTTGTCTCAGCTAATAATCGATCTCGTCGTAGCGACGATCGCTCCTATTCCGTCCCGTTCGAGCCGAAAGATAATGAAGATTGGGGTATTGGCGCAATGGCAAGTGTTATTACAGTGAGTTGGAGACCGCCGCATGCAACAAAACCGGCGTAAACAGATTGCTTCGCATAGACAAAAGGGAGAAAGAGGAAGGATGCGGCGACGGATCGACATGCTTTTTTTAAATATAAATTCGATGTTGAAATTTCTCAAATTTCCTATAAATGCCTGCTCTTGATTGAGGGGGGCTGAGATCCTTCTAGGGGGGCTCAACCCTCTGGAGCCCCCAATATTTATTTACAATTCCATATTTTGAAATACTTAAATAGACAAACATTTAGAAAATAATTTAGTACCTGATAATCTTGAGAAAGGCTCAATAGGCCGAAACAATTGTAGAGTTTATTTATATAATTTAAAAAATGTTTCACAAAGAACCAACACAAGATTCTTTAAGTATCATTTTCAAGAGTTTTTAAATTACTAAATACAAAGATTTAAAGCTCACATATTTATATGTTATCTAAAATAAGAGGGGTATTTATTTTTAATGGGTTGTTCATTCGATATTCGGATCTGTTTATTGCTTTACTTACTTCGAGGCATTCTAATAGTAACAATTTTTTACCCTTACCTACATTGCCATGAAGTATCTTAATATTATTAACATCTTTATTATATTTTAGATCGATGCAATGTTCCGAGTAACCAGCCGTTGTATCTTTTTTATTAATACGTATTAACGTGTTCTGAAACCCTAGTTTCGATGGTTCTGTCAGTTTGGTCAATATCGTCAACTAGCATTGCAACAGTGGCAATAGATTGTGTAAATGCAACTTCTTTTTTCTTTATCTACTTTAGGTTTTTTTTATCGACTAACACGTTTTGAGTTTTAGTTTATTGTTCTCTAGGATCGAAATATTGAACTTTTTAAGGGAATTTTCACACTTACATTAAGAATAATTACGTAATAGGTAATCTAGACTGATTTTTTTCGATGTTACGGGGTAAAAGCTGGTATAATAATAAAACTATGAAAAACAACAGTAGTACCCATGATTTTTCATTTTCAAAATACGAGACATGCTTTTTAAGTAAGTATCGTTATAGAATTAACAAAAAACGTGCAAAGAAATCTTAATAATTTTCTAATTCTTTTACATGAAAGCCTTTACCTTAATCTACTTTTCTACATAATTTCCTTCAATATTGAGCCACTTGTCATAACGTTTGACCAGTGACCAGTTTTTGAATACCCTTCTCATAGAACTCTGCCGTCTGACTTGTTAACTGTTAATCACTGCATCACAACTGTTTTGACTTTGTCATCGTCTTGAAGACGCTGACCGCCCAGATGTTTCCTCAAGTGCAGGAACAACACTGGGCGTCAGATCAGGGCTGTACGGAGGATGATCTAGAGTTTCGCAGTGAAAATATGTGATGAAGTCTTTGGTCCGATTGTCATGCACATTTGTGCGGCCACCGTTAAGTGCTCTCTCCCACTTCCTTACCATTCCATCACTCATAATGTTTTGTCCATAAACTGCACAGATCTCACGATGAATATCAATCGGTTTTAGTTCTTTAGCACTAAGGAATCGTATAACAGCCCGGACTTCACAGTCGGCGGGACTCACGATTATCGGAGGCATCTTGAACACTCAGTAAACAACGTAATGGGGTCAGTGTGTAGGTGAGGGATGTAGGTACTCAATGCGTATGCACGTAATGCTGACCGCAGCGTCACGGCGGCAGAATTTCAAAACCGTACTTACTTAAAAAACATGCCTCGTAATATAATAATAATTAATCTTTTTATTGTTTTCTAGAAACCACGTTCAAATTTTACATTTACACTTTTTTAACTGATAAGAGTTAGTTTTAGTTGGGATTTAATTTTTGTTTTTGTGTTAGTCAATAATTTTATCTATAATCCCCCAAAAGTCATGACAATGTTATCGCAATGTCACTTATCACATTGCAAAACCGCGAAATCAATGTGAGTGCAAAGAATGACACGAAAAACATTACCTGCCCACGTATGTAACAACGTAATCGTAATAAATCAAATTATTAGCGGCAACAGTGGAGGAGGAGGCAGTAGATATAATCAAAAGCAATTTTTCCATTCATGCCCCAGACAATAACAACAGTAAAAAACAGAGCAATAGGTAGCGTAGTAACAAGTATAAACAATTATCTTTTGATAAGAAACAAAAGTTTCCAAATTAAAAAAAAAAAATACGTCTGGCTATATATTGAATAGAATCTGCGATGCGTTCGTTGTGAAACATTGTAATAAGATAAAAATTGTAAACGTTTTTTGCGGTATATTTTATAATTTAGTTTATTATTAATAATATTTACAATTAAGTACACCATTATTATTTTCTACTTCAATAGTGAATTGGATGTCTTTATTTACCGAATTATTAAATTTAGAAACAAGTCTAATTATCTATTGGTATCTAGCCATGTACAGAATATGTCATCTACATATCTATGCCACGTATGTATATGTTTAATATATGAGGCATGTTTTTTAAATAAGTACGGTTTTGAAATTCTGCCGCCGCAGCGATGCGGTCAGCGTTCCGCACATGCGCACTGAGTACCTACATCTTTCACCTACGCACTGACCCCATTACAATCTTACGTTGTTTACTGAGTGTTCAAGATGCCTCCGATAATCGTTAGTCCCGCCGACTGTGAAGTCCGGGCTGTTATACGATTCCCTAGTGCTAAGGGACTGAAACCGACTGATATTCATCGTGAGATCTGTTCAACAATATTGTTTCAACCATTCGGTTATCTTCAGAGATAAATTATACAAAAACTAACTTAATGATAAAACTTTCGGGTGTTTCCTTCTCTCCGATCTACACTGTAGTGCAAAGCCGGAGGGTAGGGCGTAAGCTCTCCAATATTCCAGATTGTCTGTGGAATTTGCCTAAATGATCCTAGGGTACCACAGAAAATTTGGAATAGAGCAGCTGGACCCGGATTCGAACAGGTGACCTCCCGAATGCTAAGCAATGATCTAGAACACTAGACTACGCCGCTCAGTACTTAGAGATAAAGTAATACATCTATTTAGATGTACGTGTAAATGATGGACCCAACCCCTCCCCTCGCCACTGTTATTGGATACATCGCTTATTGCTTTAAATATAGGGCTATTGAGACTTTCTATATGGTCGTTAGTCAAATTTAATTTCTTATAAATCGCTTTTTGTATTTCGAGTGTCTCTAAAAAGTTGAGTTTAAATCCTTTATTCTCTAGGACAATTGAAAGACTTTCGTTGTTAGTGGAATGGTTAATTATAACACAGTGTTGTGCTAATCCGGTCGAATGTTTTTTTATCAATGATTGATTTTATATGTTCTTTATTCCTGAGTGCTAAAGGACTAAACCCGGTTGATATTCATCGTGAGATCTGTACAGTTTACGGACAAAACATCATAAGTGATCGAATGGTAAGGAAGTGGGTGAGAGCATTTAATGATGGCTGCACAAATGTGCATGATGAACAACGAAGTGGGCGTCCTTCGGTCGTTAATGAATATTTGATACAGAAAGTGGACGAAAAGGTGTGAGCAAACACACGCTTTACGATTTCCTCCTTGTGTGATAATTTTCCTCAAGTTTCTCGCACATGAATTACCGAAAATTGTGCACACGTTGGGTACCGAAAATGTTGACGGACGTGCACAAAACCAAACGTTTAGGCAGTGCATTGACTTTCCTTGAGCGGTAACACAACGAAGGGCCTACGTCACACCAGTCCATGGAATGGCGGCATTCAGATTCACCCAGACAAGTGAAGTTTAAGCAAACAATTTCTGTCCGGTAAATCGTGTTCACAGTTCTTTTGGGATAGAAAAGGAGTACTGCTTATGAAATTGCTGCCTCTTAATGAGACAATCAATGCGGCAGTTTATTGCGAGACAATGGTAAGGAATCTGCGCCGTGCAATCCAGAACAAAAGACGTGGCAAGTTGAGCAAGGGCATCGTTTTGCTGCATGACAATGACCGTTCGCATGTGGTTAATAGGACCAAAGATCTAATCACATCTTTCCACTGGGAAGCTCTAGATCATCCTCCGTACAGCCCCGATCTGGTGCCCAGTGACTACCATTTGTTCCTGTACTTAAAGAAACATCTGGGCGGTCAGCGTCTTCAAGACGAAGACGAAGTCAAAACAGTTGTGAGCAGTGGTGGTGATGCAACTCAGGCGGCAGATTTCTATGAGAAGGGTATTCAAAAACTGGTCACTGGTCAAACGTTATGACAAGTGCCTTAATATTGAAGGAAATTATGTAAAAAAGTAGATTAAAACGGTACTTACTTAAAAAAAACATGACTCGTATATAAACTAGTATTCTTGTAATCCTCTTTGATAATGACCGAGAGGTTGAAACGTATCTGTATGTATGTATATATAGTTTCTAATAATAAAATTTTGTGTGAAATATTCTGATTTTTATTATCTTTTTACTTATATTAGCAATACGTATATTGATTCAGAATGTTCAAAAAATCGATATTAAAAATATATCCATCTTATTATTTGTGTTTAAACAGTTTCAGTTATTATGTTTAATGAATGTTGAAAAAATACATAGTGTTGCGAGCCAGAGCGCGAGGCAAAAATCAAACGGTACTCGGCAGTTTTTAATTGGTAAGAAAGGCATAAATTTAATAGATGACAAGTAACAACACATGAAACAAAGAAAATGCGAGCATAGTGGAAACGGAGTGGAGTGGTTGTTTTCTAGAAAAACACTAAAACGTTCCACGAAGTACAAATAGGTTGTTGATAAACAGCCGAGGACAGTTCGATGTAGACAGGTGTTAGTATGTTAAACGGTATAAATACGAAGTAAATCCCGTGATATAAATACAGTTAAATAAATAATCATAATTGTTAAAAAATAAGTGTATATAGTGTAATTTGGTGTTAAATAAATCAGTTATTACTCAAGATTGTTTAAATAAATATAAACAACTGGAAAATACGTTACAATACATAAATGTATTGAGGGATAAGGAATAATTAAAAGCCATTGAGAGGATCTTCGACAATTCAAACCACTGGAACGAGGAAAACTAAAATCTGTATTAAACACGCCTTTTTGATATTTTTAATTCAATAAATGCATACTTACTAACAGATAGATAAGCTTCTATTTTTGTTTGTATTATGTATATAATAGTTAGAAAATAAACAGGCTTTTAGTTTTTACTACAAATAAAATGGCCATTAAAAAGTTCTGACCACAAATTTACTTCAAGGCTGTTAAACTAAGCTACCAATTAAATATATAGACCTTTAAAATCCGCTGGAGACTAAATGTCCAATCGGGCACTTCACCAAATTCCAGCCCTGGTATTCGATAAACACCAAATCAGCTATTATCTTACTAAGAGCCCGGTTAGAGCATTGACTATCGATCAGCAAGTGCATTATCAACCAGATAAAACTCGGGCATTATTTGGCGGCTCCGAATAGGTGCCCAAAGAAAATGTAATGCTTTCTTTATCAAAAAGCCTAACCGGGCGCCTAACCAGGTTAAAAATCAAACTGATGACTTTTCAAAACGTGCCTGAGCAGAAGCTGATACAACAAAGTAACTAAAATGAATTTAAAATGCCAAAACTAGAAGCTTTTTAGGGGCTAATTTGGTGCCAAGGTCTAAATTTAGGGGCTGATAAACTGTCAACGATATTCAGTTATCAATGTTGTTGTGCCAGCCTGACGTGAAGTTAACATGTCGCCCTGGTTTGAAATTTAATCTTACAGTTCATTTATTGATCACGTGAAGCTAGCACAACAATATTGAATGTTGAATATCTTTGGCGATCTTTCATCCCCTAAATTTAGGCCTTGGCATCAAATAACGCCCTAAAAAGCTCATACATTAGGCATTTTCGAATTTAATTTTAGCCACTTCGTTTTGTTCAGTTTCGTCTAGGCGTGTTATGAACAACCCGACGAGGCATCTCACATAACGTGGTTAGGCGCATGGTCAAGCTTTTCGATAAAGCCCAATCATTCCATTTTGTACATTAACAAGGAAATTAAAGTAAACTTTCATAATGTAACTGAATATTTTAGCTAACTAACGTCGCACAAGCACGTTTGGTATCATTTCTTGTTTCATTTTGGGTTTGCTCAATAGAAACCGATTCATACCCGAGTACGGCTGCTCTGATCCAAGTTTTCCGTGGTTTCCTTGAATCATTTAGGCAAATACTGGGGTAGTAATATTCCTCATATAATCTTTCACTTCTCTTCTGTTTTCATTTCGTCCGTCTCATCTTTCTTTCCCTAACCACACCATCCACCCATTCCCACGATTCCTGAAAGGAGGCTGAAGAGAGCCTTACGCCCTACCCTCCGGCTTTGCACTACAGTGTAGGTCGGAGGGACTGCCCGCCCACCACCACGAGTAGCTGGTGGGAATGAAACACAAAAAAGTTTTTTGTTTTAATACAAAACCCATGTGCTACGCCTCCATTGGGTTTACACAAACTCAGTTGTCTTCCTTAATTTTCAGCCATTATGGCGATTTGACTAATGTTCTGTTATACAATTTTCCACTAATGAATATTAAAAACAAAAACCGAAAAATCCACAATGGTTCTCCAAGAATTAAATAATTACCCCATTAAAGGACTACATGAATGTAATAAGAAGGGATTTCATGTACACGTGAAAAGATGACCTAAATTACCTATTATTTCCGGTAAACGGTAACGTTTTGTTTCAATAAGCCCATCCATCATAAAGATCGACGGGAGATGGGAGCGTAAATGAGTACCAATCCACCTAAAACAGCAAGCGACCGGCGACCGCGTCCGATCGCGATCTACCTCGGTATACCACGGTTACATACACAAAATCAGACCACGCAATTCAGTACATCCGACGAGCCTCATGAGTTTTTACTTTGCCCTAATCGAAAATCAATATTTACACATTATGGCGCCATACCGCGCGCAAAACCAATTTCACACAAAAAAATCGGAAGGTACAGGTCCGCATGTTTTAGAAAAGCTTTTACTGTAATACAAAACAAACCTGCGCTATAAGAAAGAGATAACGCATTCGGAAGAAAAAAGATAACAGGGTACGCGCCCCCGTTCTCTATGCACCGGCACTGATTGATCTGCGGGGGTAGGAAATAAGAGTTGTCCACTACGCATCTGTGGGAGTGACAGAACTAGAGCTTTTCTTACGTTGGTTGGACTGTACCTATATTGCATAGTATAACGTCTATTGCTGTGTTTGTTCTCTTATAACTAACTATATTAGTTTTATTAAACTAGTTTTGGTGCATATTTGATGAAACATGATAAATATTAAAAATAATATGAAAAGTTTTAACAATGTATTTAAAGAAAACATCTTACAATTGTTTCGACGAGAGAGTAGGTAAACAAACTAAATTAAAAGTTAAAACCAACCGGTTAAATACCTATACATACATAAACATATTTGTAACAACCAACCAGCCTACATGGAATTTTCGAACATCATAATATCAACTCACAATAAAGCTATTGTATTCTAGGTAACAGTAAGGGTGTATTATTTGAGCACAATTCTTTCTGGTTGTTTATTACATTTTTTCCATCCAATAAAGCTTTTTTAATTTCAAGATTTTCGAGTAAATTTAATTTTTTGCCTTTTTGTCCTACGTGAATTAATTTAATGTTATCTATGTTTAATGTATGTCTGTTGATATTACAATGTTCGGAAAAGCCCGTAGAATTTACATGTTTTTTATGCTATTTACATGTTCTTTTATATTATGTTTTAAGGCTCTGCCACATTGGTCTATGTATATAGCATCGCACTGGTTACAATCTAATTCGTAGACACCACTTTTACAATTAAAGTCTGTTTTATCTTTATTGTGTACTAGTTAAGTTTTTAAATTAATTTTATTAACTTCTACTGTATTTATATTCAATGTTTTTAACCTAAGTTTAATTGTATTGCTTACATTTTTTCTGAAATTATTGGAACAAAAAACATTTTCATTATTTTTGTTTGCTTGGCTGTATAACATGTTTTTTGCTTGATTTTTAATTTTTTTTTGTTTAACATATTATGTATTAAAGTAGTGTCGTAGCCATTTTTGTAAGGTAGGTATCTAATTGTATTGAGTTCTAATTCAAAATTTGTTTTATTTAATAGAATAGATATTAAACGATGTAGTAGACTATGGAATGTTGAATGTTTTATGTTTGAAGATTGCTTCGAATCCGCGGGTATGTTAATGTCTATAGAAGTGTTTTTTCTAAAGATATTAAGTTCGATATGATTGTTGGAGTTTGTGATTGTTAGGTCCAGGAAATTGAGACTTCTATTACATTCCATTTCCATAGTCAATTGAATTGACTTATTGAGGGAATTGATATTTTTTTAGTTTTATTTGTCGCACCATGTGCGCGAAATGGTAATATAATATAAATATAAATATGTCTATAGAAGACTACAAAATACTTAATTATTATATTAATTTTTATAACATATTTTAATATTTACACAACTGCATATTTAGCTTACGGTTTGGTATAACTTTATACTAAAGATTTTTTCTTCATGTTACATACAGTAAATGAATGACATAATAAAAGGTAAAATATGATAGAAATTAATGATATACCAACATTACGTCATGTGACGCGATAGTTCATTATTAAATTATAAGAATGTCCTTATTAACAATCATCAAAGCTTTTCTTCTTCTTCTAAAAGAACTTTTTACTTTATACGTCAGTAATTCCATTGTTCAGTAAATTAATTTAAATGTTCCGATTCTACAATTTACCTTACATGTTTATGCATCTAAAAACCAAAATTAAAAATAGAATTTTTGAAGCATAATTGTCTACATTTCAGTAACATTACTGCATATATCAACTAATTCTAACGCACATAAAAATTATATTGCCTTTTCTTGTCACATATAAATTTGGACTTCACTTACGTATAAATAATCGTATGTTCTATTGAAGCATCTACCTTAATCTAATTTTCTACATAATTTCCTTCAATATTGAGGCACTTGTCATAACGTTTGACCAGTGACCAGTTTTTGAATACCCTTATTATAGAACTCTGCCGCCTGACTTATTAATCACTGTATCACAATTGTTTTGACTTCGTCATCGTCTTGAAGACTCTGACCGCCCAGATGTTTCTTCAAGTGTAAGAACAAATGGTAGTTACTGGGAGCCAGATTAGGGCTGTACAGAGGATGATCTAGATTTTCCCAGTGAATAGATGTGATGAGATCTTTGGTCCGATTAGCCACATGCGGACGGGCATTGTCATGCACATTTATGCGGCCATCTTTAAATGCTCTCATCCACTTCCTTATCATTCCATCACTCATAATGTTTTTTCCGTAAACTGTACAGATCTCATTGAATATTAATCGGTTTTAGTCCTTTAGCACTCAGGAATCGTATAACAGCCCGGACTTCACAGTTGATGGGACTCACGATTATCGGAGGCATCTTGAACACTCAGTAAACAACGTAAGATTGTAATGGGGTCAGTGCGTAGGTGAAAGATGTAGGTACTCAGTGCGCATGCGCAGAACGCTGACCGCAGCCCTGCGGCGACAGAATTTCAAAACGGTACTTACAAATCTCAACATTGACGTTTGAGTAACAGAATCGCTACGACAGATTATGGGGATTTCAAAAAGTCCAACATTACACTACGAAACTTTTTACTGAATTCGGTTAATGGAATGTAGATTTGAGTTCCAGGGGTCTTACTGAGATTGGTCAATCGAACAGTCACTACCTTTCCTTACGGGACAATATAACCATAATGCTATACATTAACATTAGAAATCAATAAAAATTAACTTAAAAATAAGATAATATCACATAGTATTTTTCGCTCATTTACAGAAAAAATTAAAGAGTTAAAATTTTCACTTAATACAATGGGCACTCTTTTTAATGAACAAATCTAACGAGCTAGCAATTTTTTTATTGTACGATATGTAGGCCAGGTTGATAGACGTTAAAAAATGAATGGCCATAAAAGTTCTTTAATTGTCCTAATTTTATATACAAAAACACACGTCTTGCTTTCTAAAACTGTCTCTACTTATACATAATTAATTTTATGTGCAAAACAAATGCTACCTAAACCAAATGTTACAGTCGTCCGTAGCGTCTATTAAAAACAAACGTAAAATAATTCATTATCCTCGGAGAACTTTACAATACGAGGGACGATTAAAAAAACTCAATTCGACGTAGAAATAACAGTAATAAAGACATAATGGTACACTCGTCACATACATATAAGAAAAGCTTTTGTGTGTTTCATTCCCACCAGCTGCTCGTGGGCAGACAATCCCTCCGATCTACACTGTGGTGCAAAGCCGGAGGGTAGGGCATAAAACGCTCTTCAGCCTCCGTTCAGAAATCGTGGAAATTGACGAAATGAAGACAGAAGAGAAGTGAAATTTATAAAAACAATATACAAACTAAACAGTGGAGTTTAGAAAAACTGCAATCCTCAGAATTATTTTACGAGCTCCTATAGTCCTGCCCGAAATTGAAGATAAATACATGATATGTATAAAGAACATTTAGATCTTTTCGTCGGTAACAGCCTCTTTGGGGCGTCCACTGCGTGCATCGTACTCGGTGCTAATTTCGCCTCGTTTAAATTTATCAAACCACTTTTCTGCGGTTGATTTTCCTGGTGCAAAGTCCGAATAATGTTTATCAAGCCAAGCCTTGATTTCAACAGATTTTTTTTTCGCCAAAAAGCCAAAAAATTATGCTTTATTAACACACGAAATTCCTTTTTATCCATTTTTTCAATGTAACAAAAGTTCTTTTACTAAAAATGCTATCTATAACTCAGATACTAATAGTGCAACAGCTGTCAAATTAATACATGCGTCTTTTGAAGGTTAGGGCTAACTAAAAATCATATGGATTTGATACTAGTAGTGCCATCTGTGGGTCAGCCTACGAACTCTTCAGCCCCCTCCCCCAAGTAAGAATTCATATGATTTGACCGAACCCATACCCCCCTGCTATCCTTACGCAATTTATGAACGGCCCCTAACGAGACACGTCCAACTACTGACTACTACTTTCTAACGAAAGACTGATGTGAACTTTTTAACTGACCCTCGTATCCATATTATTCTTCCATTTATAATCTAGAATTGGTAAATGTGAAGCGCATTAAATTTTCGTTTTAAAATTTTTATAACTATCGCGAATTCGTTCGTTTCCAAATATCGATACCATTATTATTTTAACAACTGCTGCAAACCGAATTGTATCAGTTTAAATAATAATTAGCATTCACTTCATTTGCGTGAACGGACGTTTTTGTATATTATGTATTGTTTTAGACACAGCTGGCGATTACTTTGTTAATAATAGAAAGGAAAATGCACCTGTTCTTGGTATAAATACATACATTTAGTTATATGTACAATAAGTATATAATGTAATAGTTGCAATAGTTTTGTTATCGAGAAACGACTGTGTAGACATAATTTATTAGCAATCGTAATTTTACATGTAATTAACCTCTCATACGTATCTATCAATATTATATTTACTAAAAGTAAAAAAATTTTGAAAGATTTTTAAAAGGTAGGTGCCTACAAAAGAAAGGAAGATCTTATAGAACACTACAAAGGTAGGTACCTATTTTTAGGTGGGGGCCCAGGGAAATTGTGAAAAGAAAAACTAGTAAAACCTAACCCAACAACCTTTTTTAACGTTGTGTAACGAACTTGCTAGACACATATTTATTTAAACAATCTTGAATATAACTAATTAATTTAACACTAGTTGTGCCCGCGACTTCGTCCGCGTGGAATTTAACAAAAAAATTATTTGTAAAATTTTAAATAAAGTCGTTGACACATAACCCTTAGCAGTAGCCCGCTCGCGCGTTCTGAGCCCGCGCGACAGGCAGCCTTTGTGATATTAAGTAGCGGGAGGTGTTTTTACAATTTTTGTCTGTCTGTTTGTTTTGGCTAATCTCTGAAAAGGCTGGACCGATTTTGACGGGACTTTCACTGGCAGATAGGTCATGTAATAAGGAGTGACTTAGGCTACTTTTATTTTAGAAATTAATAACTATTTATTAATAATGATAATTAATTTCTAAAATAAAAGTAGCCTAAGTTTCTCTCTTTATTAAATTAGCTATCTGCCAATGAAAGTCCTGTTAAAATCGGTCCAGCCGTTTTAGAGATTAGCCGGAACAAGCAGACAGACAGACAAAAATTTATAAAAACTCTTTATTAAATTAGCTATCTGCCAATGAAAGTCCTGTTAAAATCGGTCCAGCCGTTTTAGAGATTAGCCGGAACAAGCAGACAGACAGACAAAAATTTATAAAAACTCTTTATTAAATTAGCTATCTGCCAATGAAAGTCCTGTTAAAATCGGTCCAGCCGTTTTAGAGATTAGCCGGAACAAGCAGACAGACAGACAAAAATTTATAAAAACTCTTTATTAAATTAGCTATCTGCCAATGAAAGTCCTGTTAAAATCGGTCCAGCCGTTTTAGAGATTAGCCGGAACAAGCAGACAGACAGACAAAAATTTATAAAAACTCTTTATTAAATTAGCTATCTGCCAATGAAAGTCCTGTTAAAATCGGTCCAGCCGTTTTAGAGATTAGCCGGAACAAGCAGACAGACAGACAAAAATTTATAAAAACTCTTTATTAAATTAGCTATCTGCCAATGAAAGTCCTGTTAAAATCGGTCCAGCCGTTTTAGAGATTAGCCGGAACAAGCAGACAGACAGACAAAAATTTAAAAAAATGTTATTTTGGTATATACATCCATATGCATTTAGTAAAAAGTGGTTATTTTTATATTACAAACAACACTCCAATTTTCTTTATATATATATTTATGTATAAATTAGAATACACTAAATATTTTTTATTTATTTAACTGAATTTATTTTACTTATTTATATCACTGGCTATTATTTTGTATTCGCACTGTTTAATAACACTTGTCTATATCGGACTGTTTCCAGTTGTTTATTAACAACCTATTTATAGATATTATCGTGGAATGTTCTAGCCTTTCTGTCTAGAAACAACCACTCAGCTCTCCACTATTCTTGCACTTTCTTTGTTCCGCATCTAGTTATTTGTCATGTCTGAATTATTTACGACTCCGACAACAAATACCATAAAGGCTGATGATTATATTAATTTTTTTATGTTACTTTTAATTACGTTAGATTAGGTGACTATGATGACGTACATTTTACGGGTGTATGTAAATTGTACTTGTAATTTGGAACTTACCGTACATCTGTGAATCGTAGCTAACATAGTAATTTCTCCTAATTCATATCTTTTTAATTTATTTATGTGTCGTAAAAGAATAGCGAATTTAGTTAAATATTTATTTTGGTATAGATCGTGTTGTGTATTTAATTATATTTGTGTCACCATCGAAATTCGGGAACATACAAAAATTAGGAAGTGCAGAATGGTACTTATCTGTTTAATATGAATCCTTCACAGTCAAATAATTAAATCAGTTTTTGTTTTATATTAACATCATTTGGAATCAAAAAATACTATTGCAATGTATAACAGTGAACTTGTCATAACACAAACAAATCAAAGTTAGGTTATGTGATTTTTCACCTCTGCTCCTCCAATTTTCCACCTTAACCTCAAACATCTTTTTAGTGTTATACTCAATTTGCATCCAAATCCAAGAGGGGGACCTACCATCTGCACAATTACCCAAACAATGTTCATTTGTTTCCTTTTCTGGAAATAACCTGCCACCTTGCAGCTTTCGTCATATTGAATGTATAATCTTGACAAATAGTTTATGTTAAATTGTACCACGACTCATACACGAATGCAATTTTTGGGCTTATTTAAGCATGTTCAAAATTGAATTATAACAATATTGTAGTGTTACAGATATATAGAACAAATCAAAAGTAAAATAAAAACTTCTAAAAAGAATTGATATTGAATAACAGGTGGTGAAGTTATTCGATTAATGCTGTTTCAATCCAGCAAGTAAATTTGTCGGTTTTATTGGAATAACTGATGAGAACCAAAGAATTCGAAATCGCGATCCGACAGATCACTGACCAACAACTTATATGTTAAATTATGCTGCTTAAGATATTAAACTATATAGTCCAAATACAAAAGAATATCATAAGCATCATAAGTTTTTTGTGAATATATTTATAAAAATTATGAAACACAAACAATTTAACAATAAAATGATCTCTTCGTAATAAAAGAATAACATTTTTCAATTAAAATTCTTTTTCTACAAAATATGTATTTACAAAGTTCCGTTAATGAGTATTTTTAATCAGATACGCTTGAATGGGTCTAAATTCAAATTTTTAATGTCGGTTTAATGTGTTGAATGTTTTTCACTAAACTACAATAACTTTAAAAATTTAATTATTATTTTACTAATTAAAGTTAATGTAACATTAAACATGGCGTAAAATGTTTTAGTTGTGGTTTATGATCGGGTTATACGCAATTTGTGAAATTTAAATTGACTTTTAAATTAGCATTAACAGATAATTATTTAATAATTTGGTTTTATAAATAAATTATAAACGGCGCTTAAATGCAAAAGAAATTAAGAGATTCACATATAATCTCTAAATAATCCAAACACCAAAAAATCTGAAAGGACATTGTATTCCATTTTATTTAATGCTGTGTCTAATTCCCACCTCTAGATGCTAATACTGCTATACCATTCGCAAATCTAAGCATTCTAATCTTTTGTGCCTGTATATCTACCCGTCTTTAATAATTTTGATCGCTTCTTCAATATACAGATTAAAAGTAACGGTAACAGTGTACATCCTTGTCTAACTCCCTTCCTAAATTCTATATCACTCTTCTATCCCGTACCTCATCTCAACATTTTCAAGTACAAATTTAACATTGTCAAAAGTTTTTTCTAGATCTACGAATCCTATGCACACCATATAGTAACATAGATCAGAAATTTCGTGTGGATCAATTATTCAGTGACATACGGCACTTATTCCATTTATACTACCCTCATATTACAACGGGCAAATAAACTAGCACGTATGTAATGCAGAACACAAAAATAATCATTACTTACGGTCATTTTATGTGACTACAACTAAAACAATGTAACCCACGATTTTCCAGTGTATTTTCTATGTTACAAGTGAGTTCAATTTAAGTAATCTCTCAATAATTTTACATTAAGTAACTGTAATAATTATATAGTTTGAATAGTATTCGCAGTTCAAAAAAGAAGGAATTAAAATCCTTATTCGTCTAAATTTTAAGATCAATGATCTCACATTTTGAACGCGTCCTACCAAGTAGGCACAACGAACCGAAAGCCACATCCCACGACCGGTTTCGACCTATCGGGTCTCATCAGGTGGGCGCTGGCAGTTATTTAACTCATTAATGACCTTAGTCCTGTTTTGGGGCAGAGAGATCTGTCTTGCAGAGGTAGTGTGCGAGTACGGTACTTCCCTTTCCCAAGAGTAGGATTTCAGCATCATAAGTAAAGTAATTAGTGAAAATATATATAGGGACTCTACCTAGACTGTTAGCTGCGGTTACACAGTCATTATTGATATTAGGGGCTAAGGTTTGAAGCGCTGCGGTGCAATGAGGACTGTAGGCTGCGGTTTTACAGTTATTTAACTCATTAATGACCTTAGTCCTGTTTTTGGGCAGAGAGATCTGTCTTGCAGAGGTAGTGTGGGAGTAGGGTACTTCCCTTTCCCAAGAGTACGATTTGAGCATCATAAGTAAAGTAATTAGAGAAAATATATATAGGGACGCTACCTAGACTGTTAGCTGCGGTTACACAGTCATTATTGATATTAGGGGCTAAGGTTTGAAGCGCTGCGGTGCAATGAGGACTGTAGGCTGCGGTTTTACAGTTATTTAACTCATTAATGACCTTAGTCCTGTTTTTGGGCAGAGAGATCTGTCTTGCAAGGTAGTGTGGGAGTAGGGTACTTCCCTTTCCCAAGAGTAGGATTTCAGCATCATAAGTAAAGTAATTAGAGAAAATATATATAGGGACGCTACCTAGACTGTTAGCTGCGGTTACACAGTCATTATTGATATTAGGGGCTAAGGTTTGAAGCGCTGCGGTGCAATGAGGACTGTAGGCTGCGGTTTTACAGTTATTTAACTCATTAATGACCTTAGTCCTGTTTTTGGGCAGAGAGATCTGTCTTGCAGAGGTAGTGTGGGAGTAGGGTACTTCCCTTTCCCAAGAGTAGGATTTCAGCATCATAAGTAAAGTAATTAGTGAAAATATATATAGGGACTCTACCTAGACTGTTAGCTGCGGTTACACAGTTATTATTGATATTAGGGGCTAAGGTTTGAAGCGCTGCGGTGCAATGAGGACTGTAGGCTGCGGTTTTACAGTTATTTAACTCATTAATGACCTTAGTCCTGTTTTTGGGCAGAGAGATCTGTCTTGCAGAGGTAGTGTGGGAGTAGGGTACTTCCCTTTCCCAAGAGTAGGATTTCAGCATCATAAGTAAAGTAATTAGTGAAAATATATATAGGGACTCTACCTAGACTGTTAGCTGCGGTTACACAGTTATTATTGATATTAGGGGCTAAGGTTTGAAGCGCTGCGGTGCAATGAGGACTGTAGGCTGCGGTTTTACAGTTATTTAACTCATTAATGACCTTAGTCCTGTTTTTGGGCAGAGAGATCTGTCTTGCAGAGGTAGTGTGGGAGTAGGGTACTTCCCTTTCCCAAGAGTAGGATTTGAGCATCATAAGTAAAGTAATTAGAGAAAATATATATAGGGACGCTACCTAGACTGTTAGCTGCGGTTACACAGTCATTATTGATATTAGGGGCTAAGGTTTGAAGCGCTGCGGTGCAATGAGGACTGTAGGCTGCGGTTTTACAGTTATTTAACTCATTAATGACCTTAGTCCTGTTTTTGGGCAGAGAGATCTGTCTTGCAGAGGTAGTGTGGGAGTAGGGTACTTCCCTTTCCCAAGAGTAGGATTTCAGCATCATAAGTAAAGTAATTAGTGAAAATATATATAGGGACTCTACCTAGACTGTTAGCTGCGGTTACACAGTTATTATTGATATTAGGGGCTAAGGTTTGAAGCGCTGCGGTGCAATGAGGACTGTAGGCTGCGGTTTTACAGTTATTTAACTCATTAATGACCTTAGTCCTGTTTTTGGGCAGAGAGATCTGTCTTGCAGAGGTACTGTGGGAGTACGGTACTTCCCTTTCCCAAGAATAGAATTACAGACTCATAAATGTAAAGTAGATGATTATAGCAATGATTGGCTGCGGTCAACGTATTTCTTTTATATTTGTTTATATTGCAATAAGGCCTTATTTAGAGTTCGATGCATAATAAAAGCTAAGTAATTGTATGCTTGAGTGCTCACACATATTTCTTTTTATATTTTGATAAAGGTGCTGGAAGATAAAAGGAATATCTAGCGAGTGATCATCATAGTGATTGACATCTATTGGTTGAGTAAGTGAACATTTGTTATTTATATATTCAAGTGATTGTTACATTGTTTACTTTATGTTTGTTGGATTGATACCAACATATATATTATTGTATCCGCTCGATTTTTGGTTTTCGATTTTTGTGTACCATCCTAACAATTATAAATATAAATATGGAATCAGCAGAAACAACTACTCGGAGGGCTAATACCCCTACCGGCATTGAATTACGGTTGTGGGATGTGGCTTTCGGTTCGTTGTGCCTACTTGGTAGGACGCGTTCAAAATGTGAGATCTTTGATCTTAAAATTTAGACGAATAAGGATTTGAATTCGTTCTTTTTTGAATATGTTATATTTTCGTCTAGAAGTCCATCGGAATCAACAGTGTAATTCAATGACGGTAGGGCATATTTATATTTATATTCGCAGTTGCTTTTTTATGAAACATTTTATAAATAAAGAAAGGAAATAAATAATACCGCTTTTTTGTTTCACACTTGAATTTTTTGAATAGTATTTCATGTGTGAAACTAATTACATGTACAGCCACAATGTTTATGTCCGAATAAAGACACGCATAAGTGAAAGTGAAAACTAATATAATTATGTTTTTTAATTTCATCGGCGAGCCAAACCATAATCTTGCTGATTAAAATCAGTATTTCGGTTGTTTGTAAGCCGCAGCTTTCCTTTCTGTAGAAAAGCGGACCGAGAGCGTCATTGGACGCTTATCATGCGGTAAAAGTTCCCGATTACATACCGTATACGCAATTATGAAAAGGAAAAGAAAAAGAGCATAAATTTAATAAATTATGCTCCGCTGCTTATCGAATTAGTAACGCAAAACCAGTAGCGCCTGGTAGATTCAACGGGAAATGATGGTGCGAATTCCTAAGTACATTTAACACCGATAAACACAAACTGTACATGCATTATGTATGTATAACGCAACTTATGCATATATGTGTTTGTCTATGCATGTATAACAATGCCAATTCAGCTCTTTAGAATGAACCGTTCCCCTGAAATGCCTACGTATGATATTTGCAACAGCTATGCAAAGATAGTTGACAAATAACTACAGTTTGTTGCAGAAATTTGTGTCAAAAAAACACACAGTTAATTCTATATGTAAAATATTATAAAGGGTCGATTGATAAATTAGTACGAAATGATGCTGTAACAGTAGGGCCATAAGAGCTGCAGAATTTCAAAAAAAAAAATAGATAATAGTTACGTATTTTTGCGAACTTATTATTAATGCAATTAATGCGGTTTGTGGTGCATTCACATTAACATTATTACAATTAATTGGTGATATTTGAAAATGTAGACTCGCTTGGCACTTGGTGAAACATTTTTAAAAAAATTAAAGTAATAGAATTAAAACACTTGGCAAGTTTCACAATGTTAATTTATTTCTCTGACGATCGTTTCGGTGTTAAAACCATTTTCAAAGAGTATACAAAGTGTACTTTTGTAACATTGTGAAAGTGTTTTAATTCTATTACTTTAATTTTTTTTATTAATTGATGAAGTGAGTACAAAAACACCTTTTGGGATATTTCCCAAAACTTTATCGAACTTTCCTGATGTACGCTTCGGCTATTAAGCCATTATCGAAGGATACAGATGTTTGTACTGATTTTTACATTTCTCGCTTAACTATTTACCTATATTAGGTTTGTAAATGTGGGAATTCGAACAGTAGTAGGGGTGAATTGTTGGTGTTTAATTTTATTTGGTTATTTACTAGATTAACTTTGTTCTTTTGACATTTTTTAATTTCTAATGTTTCGAAAAGGTTTAACATTTTACTTTTTGGAATATGGTGGAATTTCTCATATAACTCGGTCAAACTACTACACCAACAATTCACCCCTACTGTTCGAATTCCCTCATTTACAAACCTAATATAGGTAAATAGTTAAGTGAGAAATGTAAAAATCAGTACAAACATCTGTATCCTTCGATAATGGCCTAATAGCCAAAACGTACGTCAGGAAAGTTCAATACAGTTTTGCGAAATATCCCAAAAGGTGTTTTTTTAGTACTCACTTCACAAATTAACTTATTATTAAATTAAACATTGATGTGCTTCTTGAATATGGCCTTTCGCCGGTCGTCCTATGCCGAGTAGTAAACGAAATGAATTATCTGAGTATTTGTTAAAGCGCGTCGTGCTATACTTAACTGGGCCAACAGACGGGTTCTGTGCACCACTACAAACGTGCCCGCTACCCAAATTTACTAGCCACACCCGGTGCTGAGTGGTACACCAAACGAATGCTCTGGATCTCTGGTAGAGCGCGACGAGGTAAAGTTGATAGATTGCGTATCGCATTCTTTGTGAAACATTTTAAAAAAATTGAATATCGGTATTATGAGTAACAAACAAACACTGCGTTACGTTTCACGAAAAAAATTACCTATTCTTCTCTACAATATTGTTTCAACTCTTGCGGGCTATTATCAAGAGCTAAGATGTTACTGAAGATGTAAATAATGTTATATAAACCGGTGATAATAAGCAATGGGACAAATTAACTGCAGGTAGTGGTTATCTATTTGGAAGGTCCAATAACAGCGGAGAATCCAAAGTGAACATTTCAATTTGATTATTTACAATATTTTGCTTATTATTAATGGCTTTATTAATTTCCAGCAAACTCAATTTACGACCTTTTTGTGCAGAAAGCAATTAATAATAAGCAAAACATTGTAAATAATCAAATTGAAATGTTCACTTTGGATTCTCCGTTGTTATTGGACCTTCCAAATAGATAACCACTACCTGCAGTTAATTTGTCCCATCGCTTATTGTCATCGGTTTATATAAGTCTGTTACATTATTTACATCTTCAGTAACATCATAGCTCTTGAGAATGAGCCTCAAGGGTTGAAACAACATTGTAGAGAAGAACAAAAAAATATTTATTCGTGAAACGTAATCCAGTGTTTGTTTGTTACTCAAAATACCCATATTACCCATAACTTTCCTAGTATAAACCCGATAATTAAGGCGGGTTAGTGAGCTGCATTCAACTCAGCCGATTGGTGGGTTTTCGTTTCTTGATTGATGTTATTCTTTGAAAATTTTTTATATCACAAATTGATAGCTTCAACGAAAACGTTACGTATACGTTTGCTAATGAAGGATCGTAGAATTGAATCAACTTTCAAAAAAACAGGTGATTAACATTTGTAGAACATCCGCTTCATTTCGTCACGAGCCGCTACTATGTAATAATAAAGTTAAAACAAAAAAAACTTTTGGGTGTTTCATTCCTACTACCTACTCATACTGGTGGGTGGGCAATTCCTCCGCGCGAAAGTGTAATGCAAAGCCGGAAGATAGGGTATAAGGTCCTCATCAGCCTCCTTTCAGGAACCATGGGAATGGGTGGGTGGTGTTGTTAGTGAGAGAAAGATGAGACGGACGAAATGAAGACAGAAGAGAAGTGAAATATTATGTGTGGAATAATTACTGCCGCGGCATTTGTCTATATGATCTAAGGAAACCACAGATAATTTGGACCAGAGCAGTCGGACGCGGAATCGAATTGGTGACCTCCCAAATGCTAAGCAATGATCAAGATCATGATCAATTAGACCACGCCGCTCGGTCAGTAAAATGACTCTGCACCACCGACATCGATACCGTCTAAAATTTGGACGAGTTATTTAGTTGGCATAATAAAGTACTTAAAACTTTTTTTATGAGAATGATTCAGTTATTTTTACATTTTTGTTTTTTAGGAATACCTACTTGAACTGCTATCACTACACATATAAAACTATTAATAAAATTGAGACCTAGACTCTGGTGGAACACAACCTTTGCCTAGTAAAACTTCTTTTATGTTTTGTATTATTAACACCAGACACTAACTGATATTTTTTTAGTTTTACCATTTAATTTTTTTCTAAACGACTACTACTGCTTATTTTGTAATGGAAAAGTTTACACATATCTTTCGACCGCTTATTTTTCTTTCATAAGGCCATATTTTCCAAATATTACATACTGTATATGAAACGTCGAAAAGCTAAAATGAATTATTTATTATCAGCGCCTACATTGCAGTTATTTTACAATTTCTGTTGGGTGAATGAAATTTGATTAGAATCTAGCTCATTTTTACTTTATATACATATAACAGTGCATAAGTAGTATAAAAGTTATTTGAATCGTTTAACTACATGACAAAAAAGTTAAAAGTAAAAGAAAGAAATGTTTTTCATGTCAGGCAACAGACAGATAGATACTTTAATAATATAATCATATGAATTACCCGTTATATTTAAACCATAACAAAGAATGATGGCACAATATAATGATAACAAAAACGCGTGTTTTTCATTTTCTTTTTAAAATAATACGTATCATAAAATATGTCTGGATGATAAGATATAAAAAGTTATTATATGTGAAGTTGTTGAACTTTATTTTTCGATTAAAAATTGCATTAAAATTTTCGGACAATGTACAAGGTTTTTTTCGTTAAGCATCACTCACGTAATTTAAGTCTGATAGATAACAACTCAGCAAATGTTTTTTTTTTATACATGCATATGCAACAAGCACACTTTAAATTCAACAAGTTCGTCAAAATTGTGATTCCTCAATATTTTTAATAATTATCAGCAGTGCCATTCATATTATCATGAACTACAAGACTACAATTATATTAGTGACAAGATCAAAACAACGACATGAAAACTAGGTTGTCATCTGGAAAAAAAAATGTTTTACTTAGGCTTTCAAGTAAAATGTTACTATTATTTACCATGTATTGACTTCTCCTGTATGGTAAGGTTCACTTTTTATTTCACTTTCATAGTAACAAAAATATACATATACTCTTGGTTAAGTAAGGTTAGGTTAGGTTGGCAGACATGTGTCGCGATTTCAAACTAATTAGTTCTCATCAGCACGCCATAAGAAATTCCAACTGAACACCAAAAACATTAACCTTTTGTGTGTTTCATTCCCACCAGATACTCGTGCTGTTGGGTGGGCAGTCCCTCCGACCTACACTGCAGTGCAAAGCCGGAGGGTAGGGCGTAAGGCCCTATTCAGCCTCCTTTCAGGAATCGTGGGAATGGGTGGGTGGTGTGATTAAAGAGAGAAAGATGAAACGAACAAAATGAAGAAGAAGAGACGTGAAAGATTATCTGTGGAATATTACTGATCCAGAATTTACCTAAGTGATCCAAGGAAACCACAGAAAACTTGAACCAGAGCACCCGGATTCGAACCGGTGACCTCTTGGAACAGTTCAGTTTAACAAGTCGATATCCTTATTAGAAAAGGACCTTGTTAAACATTACTGAATCCCACAAATCAATAGCAAATATCTACAGGTGGCATTCACTACGCTGTCTGTGTTTACTGATTTTATAAATAAATAATAAAATTTGGAAACAATCCATTATTTTCATATATTTTTTTTACGGTCGAATTTTATTTTAATACATATAACATTTCTAAATAATTATTTCATGTGTACTTCGAATTTTGTTATCAAAAAATAAAAAAGAACTTATTTCAGATTATGTGGTTCTTATTGTTTTATTTTTTTATGTAACACGTTCAGACAAAATTATCATAATATGTCATAGTCTTAGTCATACATTTTCGCATCTCTATCCACCTAACCGTTTTATTATTTTACAACGTTCGCTGTAATGTTCGGCGTTACCGGGTAAGACAATATAGCACGCTTATCGCTATCCCTGTCTCAGACACACATAGTTAGGTAGGTGTATGTTCCATTTTATCGCCACCCACTCCCACCATCCCACCTACGCACAGAGACTGCTATTTACTAAAGTCTCTTATTATCAGTGGTAGACCAAGGGTTGCCACTACTGTATGCGCTAAATATATGTCGAAATAGCAACACAAAATTTAACCTGCGATCTACCTTGACATAACTGTCAAAAGTTCAAGTAGGCATTAGGATAGGATCAGAAAACAAAAAGTAACAAATGGCAGTATTATTTTACAAAGTATTTACAAAAATAATAATTTTCTCTATATACATGTCTCATATATCTGTTTAAAAGAAACTTAAGAATGTGTTATTTCAAATATATACTACAATAGACGCTTGGCTATGTTTTTACACGAACTATCCATTACAATGAACAATTTTCCTTCGGTATTTCTCCGACTTGTCGGGTATTCCCCGCCATCAGTTGTTTTATTGGACTTCAGTATTCATGGGTTATAGTAGTTATCAAATATAAACGCTATTTTTTCTATTTAGCTTAGCACGTAATTCCGATCTAGAGGATTCGATGCTTGAGTGTTGTTTGGTTTATGAGGAGGGGGAAACCGGCTTAGATAGCAGCTGCGCTCGGTTCTGTCCGCAGTACAGCCAAGACTTCTACTTCGTCTGTTGCACAACGCATCATCATAAGCTTTCACTCGTTTGAAGGCACAGTTTGGGGATGCTAAATGTCTCAGAATCAACTGTATACGTGTACGTGGGTCAGAGAATTCAGGGATGGGCGAGAACGTGTCGAAAATGAAAGTCATGATCGGCGCCCAAGAACAAGCCTCACAAATGACGGAATGAACATCCATGCTGTTCGAGAGCTTGTTGAATGTGATCGCCGGTTAACTATAAGTGCTTCCGACTGTTTTCATTGAATCAACGGGAGTTTTACTCACGATCAACGAACACTGATCAGTGAATGCGGCTTACTATTCTGAGTTGTTACAGTCGAAAAAAATCGCGTATCGAAGTAAACGACGAACGGCGGGGTATGCCCATTCGAGACGTCATCATCCTTCATGACAACGACAACGCCAGGCCACACACCGCAGTTTTGACAAATAATAAATTGGAAGAAATGAGTTGGGAAACCCTCGAGGCTCTATAATCCTCCTTATGGCCCTAACTTATCGCCCTGTTATTATTTTTTGTTTGTGCCCTTGAAATAATCACTTGGAGGCAAAAGATTTAAAGGCAATGAAGAAATAAAGGAGGATGTGCGTAATTGGCTCACAATGACAACTCGCCCTCAAAAATTTTATGAAAAAGGAATATACAAGCACGGAGGTGACTACATCGAAAAATGTTAAATGTTTAGTTTGTGTGTACCACTAATCAATAAATTTATATTACAAAATTACCCTGGTATATGTATTATGGCGAACTAGGAGTGTGCTTAGTGATCGTTTCTAGACATTTTTTTTTGTTCGTAAAAGGAAAATATGAAACGAAAAGTATCGACATTGTATGGAAAAGGTATATTACAAGGAGTTTAGAAAATGGGCTGCGTGTTACTTACCTTACAAAAAGGTATAATATTATCTACTGTGCGTGTAATAAAAAAAATAAAGTGAGCATTGTATGTTTAACGATGAGGTGTGCGGATAATATTAAAAGAAAAACTTTGAAATCAAGAGAAAAATCCACGATGAAAAAAACACCAAACGAATGGTTTTGTAAACAGAGATCAATCAAATAATCTTCCAGTGATTTCTGAACTGTTAAAGTAAAGAGAAAAGTAAATTTCAATATTACAAATATATTTTCGATTATATGAACACGTCTGACTTTTATTAGTACTGTAAATAGTTTTTAGTACAGGTAGAGCCAGGGCCGGATTATTGCAAAGACAAATGCCTATGGCCCGGTTTTTTGTAGGGCTCTACCAACACATTATTTATTTTTGTATGCTCTATTTCTTGTGGGTGAGGGAGGGAACCCGGTAAATAGAAAATGTCTAGGGCCCCAATGTGAATTAATCCGGCCCTGGGTGGAGCGCAAGTTAAAGTACAAGGCATGTTTTTAATAAAATTAATAAAAAACGCGCAAAGATATCGTAATAACTTTCTAATTCTTTTACCTGAATGCCTCTACCTCAATCTACTTTTCTACATAATTTCCTTCAACATTGAGCTACTTGTCATAACGTTTGACCAGTGACCAGTTTTTGAATACCTTTCTCATAGAACTCTGCCGAATGACTTGTTAACTGTTAACCACTGCATCACAACTGTTTTGACTTCGTCATCATTTGATGACGCTGACCGCCCAGATGTTTCATCAAGTGAAGGAATAAATGGTAGTCACTGGGCGCCAGATCAGGGCTGTACGGATGATGATCTAGAGTTTCCCAGTAAAAAGATGTGATGAGACCTTTGGTCCGATTAGCCACATGCGGACGGGCATTGTCATGCACATTTGTGCGGCCATCTTTAAATATTCTCACCCACTTACTTACCGTTCCATCACTCATAATGTTTTGTCAGTAAACTGCACAGATCTCACGATGAATATCAATCAATCAGACTGTAATGGCGTCAGTGCGTAGGTGAGAGATGTAGGTACTCAGTGCGTATGCGCGGAATGCTGACCGCAGCGCTGCGGCGGCAGAATTTCAAAACGGTACTTACTTAAAAAACATGCCTTGTATTTGCTGATATGGTCCGCATACAGCAGTGGCACCTACCAAGGACTATCTATCATCCTAACCACGAGTGGCATACAATGAGTATTTGTATAGTTGTGCAGAAAAGAGAATCCATATGAATACCCACTTGGTGTTTATATACATATTTATAGTATAGATTCCTTTCTAAATTAATCCTAAATAAGCACGATAACAACCTCTAAAATAACAAAAATTTTAATGTTGTTATTAAAATGAATTACTTACTAGGTAACATGCATGTACATTTAATGTTGGTAGATGCATACACATATTTATCAATGTAATAACTAATTAAAACCCCTTGAGGTCTCATTGTTGACTAAGTCGTAATTTACAGCTTAGAAACGTGTTCTTTTTTTTTACTCCGCGGTGCTTGGTAATTAGAAACATATGCATGTGTATGTATATGCCACGAATATATCTATTTAATTAAGCACACTTAACAGTTATGCAAGAAATTTAATTCATTTAAACACTAATGTATGAGTACGTAAATTATTATATACAGAAAGTAAAAACATTATTGATATAAACAACTCAATTTGCAAATGAAACAGAAAAAATAAATTACTGTAGTAGTGAAACCTTGAAATCGAATCAGGTAAAACCTCTTCGCCAACAAAACAGGTTATTTCGTAAACAGTATTCAATAATAATAATAAGGAAGACTCATTTGACTTTTTTTCCTTAATTCTTCTGAACACTGTTAAGTCGAAAACTTTCTGAATATAAAAACTCGAATTATTTTACTTTCCAATAAACCACTTGTCCCATTCAATTCAAAGACAATAATTTTTTTAACCCAAGTCTCTCTATATGTGCGAATATTGAAGAGTGGAATGTTTGAAAATAATAAATCACCTTTGTATTCACAAAATACACAAAAAAGAGATATTTACAACTAAACATAACAGACTGCTGTTTCCCGCTTTGAATTCATTTCAATTTAACAACCCTCATACATCAGGTACAGGAAGGGATGTCTCTCATGTCTTCGTATTCTGACCTTCATCATACAATCTTTGTTAATTAGTATCCAATGAATAATTCAACTAGCTAAATATAAAATTAAAATAAAAATACGAATAGAGTTTACAAAATAGTTTATTGTTGCCACAATAGTTATTTCGGCACACAGTGGAGAAGTTATATAAACTAAAAACTATTACATTTCGCCTAAATACTAAATAATGAACTAAGAGGAAGGGGAAATTACAGAACAATCTTAAAATTAAATGTTTAGTAAGGGAGAGTTTACAATGTCAATTTGGTCATTAAGAATTAAGCGCCTAATTTATTTAATTTGTTAATTTCCATACATTCAAGGAGATTTAATTTCATACCTTTTTTCTCTATATGTAAAATTTTAAAATCATTATTAAAATTCAGAATAGGTTGAGTTTCCTTTTTTATTTTTAAAACATTTTACATGTTCATTTATTCTCTCCTTAAAACTCCTGCTGTCTTACCAATGTATGCATTGTTGCATGTTCCGCAATTAAGCTGATATATACCTGATTTAAGGTCTCTTAAGGAGAGAATAAACGAACATGTAAAATGTTTTAAAAATAAAAAAGGAAACTCAACTTATTCTGAATTTTAATAATGATTTTAAAATTTTACATATAGAGAAAAAAGGTATGAAATTAAATCTCCTTGAATGTATGGAAATTAACAAATTAAATAAATTAGGCTTAATTCTTAATGACCAAATTGACATTGTGAACTCTCCTTTACTAAACATTTTATTTTAAGATTGTTCTGTAATTTCCCCTTCCTCTTAGTTCATTATTTAGTATTTAGTGTATGTGCAACTATACAACCTAAAAAACAAACACCAGCTGTTCACATTATCGATTTTTTCACGTTAACGAATGTTATTTGTATATAATATGTAATGAACATCTAAATCTTCAGGTAATTAACAAAATATAAAAATACAGAACACTAAAAAAAAGATAATTTTTAGAGAACGAATTTCAAATCGTTATAGCCATCCGTCACTGGCGGTAAATTCTACATATACCATTTTCACTTATTGGTTAATGAATTAATTTTGCTTTTTGATTAGTTATTCCGCCACTCACAATAAAATTTTGGCTGCGGTTCAGAATTTAGGGCGTAACACATTTTTGGAACACAACAGAGAAAGTTTTAATTCGCGAAAATGTCACAAAAGGAACTTCAAAAAAATATATTCAATTGGTAAATATGAAAACACCAGAATTAAAAATATAAATAGAGTTGGCAGAAAAAGAAACTATTTTCTAGTAATACTTAACCTCGAAATTAAGATAATACAAAAAGTCAAAAAGGTTGTAAAGATATTGTAAATCGACGAGAATCGTAAAGTGGGTTTTGCTTGTCAAAACTAGTCCTATCGAAGGAACAAAAAGATATGTATTTCAATTGCATAGAAAAGGTGTATTTTTGAGTAGAAAGATTGGCGTTGCACATGCCATATTTCAAGATGCTCATTTTGTCATTTTCAGAACAAATTTTTCTTTGTCAAACTCTATGAGCATTTATATTGTAACTAACCAAAAATTATGTAACTGTTTCTTTATTTGCAAATTCTATCTGAGACATAAATAGTAATGTAAACTTCGACCAAACAAGATTTATAATTTACTATAAAAAAAAAAACAAAAAAGAAGGTATTAAAATCCTTTTTCGTCTAATTATAAAGGATCTGTTGATTCCATATTTATATTTATATTTATGATATAGCCTGTAAAGGCCTTTCTGCCGGCGCCCACCTAATGAGACCCGATAGGTCGAAACCGGTCGTGGGATATGGCTTTCGGTGCGCTGTGCCTACTGTGTAGGACGCGTCCCAAACATGGGCTCTGTGATTCTTTATAATAAGACGAAAAAGGATATTAATACCATCTCTTTTGAATTGTTATCCTCGTCTAAGAATCGTTTGGAATCAACAGTGTAATTCAATGCCGGTAGGAGCATTAGCCCTCCGAGTAGTTGTTTCTGTTGATTCCATATTTATATTTATATTTATAAAAAAAAAGAAAATCGTCCCGAAAATGACCATGTTTCATCTGGTAACCCACCCTATGTATTAGCTTCCGCTACGTACCATACCATTATCATTGTATCCACCCTGTATATATAATTCCCTGCAATGAAATTACCGCTGAATGACCTTTTGTTTTCCGTTCCCGTCTGCAACGGAATCATTGCGGGATGTGCCCGTGCCCTGTGGCATACCAACAGAACAACCAACGATAATATCATACATAACATAACTTTATTTTAAAGGCAGAGGGAAACACGTTCGAGTTAGGTTCAATAGAAGAAAGGTAACGGTGTGCTGACACGGTAAACTTGTGACCTGTTAGTAGACTATCCATCTACACAGTCAGTTCTTTTTTAAAATCCGTTATGCTCGCTATAATTGGCCCGTTTCTGCTGTTGTTGTTATTGGTTAGAGAAAATATTATCTCGCATCGTTCATTGTAAACAGGTGGAATTCCAAATATGTACGTACCTCTTCTAGTTGCTTGCTAAATATCCAATACCCGTAATATATTAAACGCCAACCTAAAATTAACGGAAAACTTTTATTTCGACGGTTGTTGGTTGATACATTATCTCATATTTACGAGGTCTGCAGCAGGGATATTATGTAATTAATAACAGTGAAGAAGATTCCAGGAAAGTAGATAACGACTCTAGAGTTTGAACTGTCCCAAGTGGTGTTAATCAATTTGCCCGTATAATCAAAATAATATCTTTTTTATATATAGTTGACAAGCAGTTGTTTTAAACGAGCAAACATTTAAAATTCAAATTAAACAATACTATACTAGTATTACCCGTCCAAGCTTAGTATAGTAATAATAAGTACCGCTGTCGATGCATCATTAATTAATTACATTTTAAAAACCAAACCGAACACTATGGAAAGTTTCGCCAAATTTTATTAGAAAAAATCCTAACAATCAATACCGATACAATTACTCTATTTCTTTGAAAATGGTCGCGTGACCGAAACTTATTTAAACTGCGACCCTACAACAGCCCATGATATCGGGGGGGCTGAGGGACTTTTTGGGTGGGCGCATTTAAAATAATTGGAAAGTCTCAAAACAGTTGTAATGTTCGCAATTTACAGTCATTAAATTTTCGCATTAACTCAAACAAATCAATATTCTTCGTATAAACTTTTTCAAACGCCAAATCAATTAAATTAGCTTGTCGTTGATGCTTCTCACACATTCTTTGGGGTCTGTTGATCTGTGTGAGTATCGAAAATGCTGACTTGCAAACAGCTGTACTACATCCAAAGGTACGGCAAGTCGCTAAAAGCTTGAAGGTGTCCTTAAATGTAGTTCGTCAGTTATAAATTTCAGCGAACATGTCGTCAGGGTTGTACCTTGTACAATAATTTTTCACATCATTTATTTCGCATGGTGATGGAACCTGGATTTCTAATTTCTTCAGAATTCCTATTTCATCGATGTTCAGTTTCTCGGCATTTGTAATGGTCGTGCAAAGATCTTTGTTATGAGAAAATCTCAAGTGTAATTTCGCAAGCATCAAATCCAAATTTTCCATGTGTAAAGCTTTCAAAATTTACGAAGGATCGTCATCCGACCGACCCCCATAGAATTTTGCAACGGTTCCACGTTTCAAAAATGTATACGATAAATAAATATTAAACAAAATATAATAAATAACGCTTTTAAATGTTTCAGATGTATATTAGAAAAACTCTACATATGTTTCGGTGGATAACACCTTTATCAAGAGTACATTATAAGATAATACTATAATTTAAAACATGTTCAGGTCTTATATATCTACGGAGGGTTATTACTATGGGAAATACCCAAATACAGGTCTAATAAAGGGGTTTGTTAAAAGTCTAGCTGGTCGTTTGTTATATTTAATTTTTGAAGTAATGCTCTTTTTATTTCCAATTGTTCTAGTAATGTTAATCTAGTGCCTTTGTTTTCTGAATGTAATAGTTTTAAATTGTCTATATTTAAATTATGATTGAAGTCTAAACAATGTGCGCTGATGCCTGTGGATCTTTTTAAGTTTTCTATACTTTTAATATGTTCTTTTGTTCTAGTCTCTAAATTTCTGCCCGTCTGCCCTATATAGAAAGCATCGCAATCCTTACAATTTATTTTGTAAACTCCACTCTTTTTGTACATGCAGTTTTTTGGTTTGTTATTGACTAATATTTTCCCAATGTTACATTTATTGACAGACACAGTGCTTATATCTAGTTTATTAAGGCTATTACATATTTTGTTACTAAATTTTCTACAATAATTAATTAAGTTATAATGAGTGGTTGCTTTATTGGATCCAGCATATATTTCTTTCACAATTAAGTTTCGTTTCGTCTTTTTTAAGATATTGTCTACGATTATAGGGTTGTAATCATTATTTATGGCGATTTGTTTTATTAAGTTGAGCTCTTTATTGAAGTTGGATTTATTTAGAGGGAATTTTAATAGTCTGTAGATGAAACTGCGAAAACTGGCTAATTTTATTTGTTGTGATTGGTTAGATTTGGATTTGATTATTGTTATTTCAAAAATTAAATATAACAAACGACCAGCTAGACTTTAAACAAACCCCTTTATTAGACCTGTATTTGGGTATTTCTCATAGTAATAACCCTCCGTAGATATATAAGACCTGAACATGTTTTAAATTATAGTATTATCTTATAATGTACTCTTGATAAAGGTGTTATCCACCGAAACATATGTAGAGTTTTTCTAATATACATCTGAAACATTTAAAAGCGTTATTTATTATATTTTGTTTATTTCATAATGTTTCATAATTCAGTCACCGACCAAACCATTTCTCTTAATAAATATTACTTCAAGGAATCAATTTCGTTAACGACATTTACTATGACCTATAATCCTATAAATGCTCAGCTCCCTGGAGCCCCCCGTGGCTACAGCACTGCCCCGATTTTCAATTAAAAAATCCGATTAAACGACAACAACATCGTGGGTATCAAAACTGGGTGCATTAGATAGTTCTATCCTTTAATTACACATTTTAATTTTAATGGTAATTATGTATCCTGAGAGAAGATAGCTCCACAAAGTTACCCTACATTTTATTACTATAAGTAAAGAAGTGCTAATACATGTATGTATAATTGTTGTATTATATTATTGTGTTATATTATTTTATGCAGCAAACAAAATACTTTTTGTTGCATTTTAAAAGACTTACTTGAAAATATCCTACTCAATGGGGTATGAAGAAAAAAGATTTTGAATAGAGTTTTCGTTGCAAGGAAAGGTATGTAAAAAACTGTTTTTTAGAAATTTTTATTGTTTCTAATTTTGAATCATCACTATCCCAAAAATTACTACTTTAGGGAGATTTTTAAAAGAAACAGATATTTTAATTGAATTACTTTTTAAAATTTATAACGATTAAAATGTGTATTCGCTAATATAAATGATAAATTCGAGTTGTAATGTAAGTGCTTTTTAAAACAACATAAATTAAAAAACAAATAGAATTTCAGAAAACGTTAGCGCTAATTGTTGTTAATTGAAACCTGGCATTTCATAAATTTAGAAGTCAGGAAGGAAACAGGGTTGAGCCCGGAGGCCTCAATAAACTTTCGTTATTAATTGAATAGTTCAACTTTATCTATCCAACAGTCTATCTTTTTCCAGGATGTCCTACATTTCTGCTTCTAGCAGCTTAATAAATAAGGTCAACTTTGCATCCTTCCTGTTCGACGCTACTTTTGAAATTGCGAGTAATTGGAACGTTGGATAATAATCCTGCCTTAGCTGTTCTGCTTATGTTAGCAACATTTTTATATTATTTCAAATTATCCTTTCGGCAAAGAAAGTAGCATTTGCATAAAAGCTTTAATATAATAATTAATATCAGGGATTTTTAGAATTATATATAAGTATATAATAATAATTATTATTATTATCATTATAATAATAATAAATATAAATATGGAATCACAGAAACAACTACTCCGAGGGCTAATATCCCTACCGGCACTGAATTACACTGTTGATTCCGAACGATTATTAGACGAAAATATAACATATTAAAAAAAAAAGAAATAAAAATCCTTATTCGTCTAAATTTTAACGCGATAGGTCGAAACCGGTCGTGGGATGTGGCTCTCGGTTCGTTGTGCCTACTTGTTAGGACGCGTTCAAAATGTGAGATCTTTGATCTTAAAATTTAGACGAATAAGGATTTTAATTCCTTCTTTTTTGAATAATAATATTTATTTGCCTCGTAGGTACAAACCTATTACAAATTATCAAATATACATGAATATTTGCCTCGTTCTCAGGTACCTTAACATGTAACTAAGCCTCTATATCTCACTATTTCTATTTATAACCAGTGTAAGTTCTACAGTATATATAAGAATTTATGTTAATCGCCTAATACAAACGCTCTCAATTTCAAAATATTTCCATTGTGATAATAAAATCTTTTTGTTTCTTCTTTATTTGACAATTTTAGATTATGTACCATATCTCTGTTCATATTCCTATTCCGCAAACTATTGTATACACGACAATTAATTAAAACATGCTCCAGAGTTTCGTTAACATTTTCATTACAAGCTATGCAAAGGTTAAAATTATATACAAGTAATACATAATATATTCAAAAAAGAAGGAATTAAAATCCTTATTCGTCTAAATTTTAAGAGCAAAGATCTCACATTTTGAACACGTCCTACCAAGTAGGCACAACGAACCGAAAGCCACATCCCACGACCGGTTTTGACCTATCGCGTTCAAAATGTGAGATTTTTTATCTTAAAATTTAGACGAATAAGGATTTTAATTCCTTCTCTTTTGAATATGTTGTATCTTCGTCTAGAAGTCCATCGGAATCAACAGTGTAATTCAATGCCGGTAGGGGTATTAGCCCTCGGAGTAGTTGTTTCTGTTGATTCCATATTTATATTTATATTTGTAATACATAATAGTTTTTTTAAGGTATCATAGTTATGCGCTGGATAGTATTTTGAAAATTTGATTAGCACTTAAATATAGTAACGAAGACATAGTCATATAGTGTATAAATTTTTTATTTAATTTGCAATATAAAAATTAAATTTATTTGAACCATGTGGGTGAAATTCTTAACACAAAAAAATCCGTTTAAAACTTATTACATACATTCATTTACAAGAAATAATTGTATTCAGGTATCTACTCGTTTGGAAAATTCCAAAAAAAAAAAAAAAACGTTATCGAAAACGGTATAAATACATATTTATACTTGTCAGAAAAAAATCGCGGTATATATGTGGTGCGAAATTCACAAATGGGCAAATGTAGATAAGTTGTTAATATAAAAAACCAGTTCGCAGCTTCAAAATTGACTTTAAAAGATAAATAAGCGACACCGCGAATGATCACGAAAAAGCATTCGGGTTATTAAACGATACACAAGTTGAATAACTTCCCTATTTAAATAACATTTCAGTTCCTTAAACTCAAATGGACCGAATTTACGAAATAGATAATCGCTAAAACTGATAACATTTTCGATATTTATTTTAAGCTACATAACCAATTTTTACATTTATACGTACATGTCGAAATGAATCAGCAAAATTATGCATTTTCAAATGAGGCTTCGCAACTAACTAAACATTCAGCAGAATTGTCAAATATTGCATTTCGCACTAGCGTAGCTGACGTTACGTTATATACAACAGTCAAGCTATAATATTGTATTATAGTATACATATAACTTTCGCCTACGCTTTTAGTTCATTAGTACCGCTGATGATGTCAGTTGGCGACGAAACGTTTGGCCTTAATCGCTCATTTAGACCACAACCGTTTAGCTTGAAACTTAATTCTACGATATTCCTCCTTTCCCTTCAAATAAAATTAAAATGGTACCCTCTACATTTCATATCAATCCAAAAAGAAAGATCTCAAAAAATGATAATAACAGGCGGGCCGAAAAAATCGTAGGCTGATACATTGATGGCGCTACTAGTATTAAATCCATATGATTTTTAATTAGCCCTAACCTTCAAACGGCGCGTGTATAAATTTGACAGCTGTTGCACTATTAGTATCTGAGTTATAGCATTTTTAGTGAAAGAACTTTTGTTACTTTGAAAAATTGATAAAAAGGAATTTCTTGTGTTAATAAAGCATTGCTTTTTGGTGAAAAAAAATGCTGTTAAAACCAAGGCTTGGCTTGATAAATATTATTCGGACTTTGCACCAGGAAAATCAACCGTAGAAAAATGGTTTGCTAAATTTAAACGAGGCGAAATGAACACCGAGGACGATGCACGCAGTGGACGTCCCAAAGAGGCTGTTACCGACGAAAACATCAAAAAATCCACAAAATAATTTTTGATAACCGTAAAGTGAAGTTGATTGAAATAGCTAAGACCCTAAAGATATCAAAGGAACGTGTTAGTCATGGTCATATCGTGAATAAATATTTGGATATGCGAAAGCTCTGTACAAAGTGGGTACCGCGCGAGCTCGCAATCGACCAAAAACAACAATGGATCGATGATTCTAAGCAGTGTTTGGAGCTGGGAGCTATTCAATCGTTATAAATCCGAATTTTTGCGTTTGCATCGATATGTGACGATGGATGAAACAATCATGAAACAAACATCATTTCGCACTGGAGTCCAATCGACACGACAGTCAGCCGAGTGGACTGCACATGATGAACCGACTCCAAAGTGTGGAAAGACGCAAAAGTCGGCTGGCAAGGTTATGGCATCGGCATCAGTATTCTGGGATGCTTATGGTATGTTATAATATTCATCGACTATCTTAAAAAGGGAAAACCATAAACGCGACTATTACGTAGCGTTATTGGAGCGTTTAAAAGACGAAATCGCGAAAAAGCAGACTCATGTGAAGAAAAAAAAGTGCTGTTTCATCAAGATCATGCATCGTATCACAAATCAATGAAATCGATGGCACAATTCCATGAATTGGGCTTCGAATTGCTTTCGCATCCGCCGTACTCTCCAGATCTGACCCCCAGCGACTTTTTTCTGTTCCCAGACCTCAAGAGGATGCTCGCTGGAGAGAAATTTCGCGCCGATGAAGAGCTAATCGCCGAAACTAACGCCTATTTTGAGGCTAAAGGCAAATCAAATCGTATTATAAAAATGGTATCGAAAAATTGTATGACCGCTATAATCGTTAATCGTTGTATCGCCCTCGAAGGGAACTATATCGAATAATAAAATCAAATTCCTTAAAAAAATTATGTTTTCCATGCAAACCTACGAATTTTTCAACCCGCCTGTTACTTTTGCCTTACGTTTCTGAGACTTTTCAGTAAAAAAAAAACTACATGCCAAAAAGGCGCTTCACAGTTCAGTTTTATAATATTTCTTTTTGGAGCTCAGAATCGACCAAAAATGGTCTTTATCATCCTACAACTCTTTTCATAATATTTCATTAGATCAGAATGTTTTTGCCTTTAAAGTAATAAATAACTAACACCCTTGTTTTTTTTTTCTTTTAATTTTATGAAGATGACCTACTTACTGAAAGATATTTCCATGTGTTTGAAGTTCTTTTGTAAAACACTTTTATGTCTACTAATGTATAATTATTTTTTAGCGTCGCTGTTGTTCTAGCGTACGTATCTAAGATCCTAGGCAGCTTGACCTAATTCTTATTAAGTCTCTTTGTTGTACTTGGCAACCGTTTTAAACTTACACAACCTCAGCACGGAAAAGTACCCCGTACCTTCTACATGATAAGAATTACTTAATAATAAATCTTACCCTTTGCTAATTGTAAGTTCTTAATAAAAATACTTACTTAAATGTGAGAGCACGCAATTTTCAATTTGCGAGGAAACCCCAAGCTAATTACTTCATTTGTTCACTGTACAACATACACTCACACCCATACACACACAGAAGACAAAACCATACGGAGTATTCAGATAAAACTCATGAGGCCTTCCAATGTTGCCAAGTCGAACATGTAATTGTTAAAACGATCAAAATTTTGAAAAAAAAAATAAACAACCAAAATTAAACACACTGAAAATGACAAAATATGGAAAAGGAAGAGTTGCTTTTTATTTTTGTTATTTATTTGCATAATTACAAAAACACTTAGGTTAGGTTTCTTTTATTGAAACCAATTATTTTAGAATTTGACAATTTTAAATTAAACTTTAAATCCAAGGGGCCTTCCCAACCCTATTGGATTCTTCAGAAGGTGAAAAAGGATTTATTCGTATACTACCCTCATTTTTTACTTATTCTTTCAAGAAAAAAGAAATCTTAATAATAACCCAAAGCGAAAACAAAAATTGTTATACTCCCGTTTCATTTATTACTTATTTTTATTAACAAAAACCTATGGTAGTAAACAATTACGTTTGGATTGAAAAAAATATTTAACAATAACGCTGGTCAACGTAAAGAATGTAAGACCCAGCATGTCAAAAGTCATTATTCTAATCTCAACGTGAAATGAAACGACAAAAAAAATCAAGGGAGTACTTTTTTTTACTTCACATAATATTTCTCCCAGAAAGGTCAAAACTGTTTTAAGGTTTCAAATTAGAAAATCTTAAAATCCTGACGTCCTGAAACTATTCTAAGGCTAGATGACCACCCTTTTGTTGTTTTACATTTCAACCGATAATTTTTTTGACCTGTGTAATACAATAAATATAAATGTGTTACAAATTGCTAATTACAATACGGTTGTGTATAAAAGTTAATTATACTTGTTAAGTATGTATAATAAATACCCTGTATAAATCGCGAAACAATGAAGTTCAATCCACAATGTTTGTTATTCACGACTATAATTAAATTCAAATTAAACTTGGGCAAGAGCTACACCAACAGAGTTCTGTTTTCCTATCTATTATTTCACAATTTATACTCTTTATCTGACAGCAGAAAAATTTGCAATAAATCACGCAGAAAACCGAGACCGGTTCAGTAAGTCCTTAATAGATACTAATAAGTCTGTCCGCTATAAATGTATTATTTTACAGCTTTTCTGAAGTTAATGTGTAACATAATGGAAACACCTTAACTCCATCTACCTTACAGGGTGTTCCATGAAATATTGATTAATAAAAGACGAAGAGTTCAGTTCGTTTCAAAAATCAATTGTATATGTTAAATAATTCTCAATTATTTATTTTTCTTGTTTTTTGTTATATCTGTAGAGTATAAAAAAATAACAAAATTTAACACTGAAACAATCATGATGTTAGGTTAGGTTTGTAGTAACCAGGGTCTGTCGTTCTCTATCGCCTATTTCCATAATTTCACACTTCCCTACATTATTACCTACTACTCATAAATCAGGAACTGTTTAGTTATCTTAGACGCAAACGAACGATAAAAATTCTAGATGTTGGAGATGTAGCTCAAGAGGTCGGGAATTTACCCTAGCTCAGCGTCGCGTTCTTGGTTGTAGAGGGTTGTATGCTTATTCTTTGTGTTGATAGTGTAGCGAAGTGTCGCGTTTGTTGGTTTTTTGTTTTTTATTTCTATTTTTGTGTGTTTTTCAAGTTACATTCACAGGTAATAAACTATTGTATTTGCATGTATTTTTCGACGGGGTTCTAATATTTATTATGTTGTTTTTCACTGTTATAAACTTTTACACAAATGTTTTCAATTTTCATTGCTGTTTTAATCCATTTTAAAATGACGTAATAATTTGTATCTTGTACATTTTATGATGTTTTGTGTAATTTGAAGTTTTATTTTGTTAATTTGACCAAAACAGTGATGTGTAACAAGTATTTTGTGATTTTTCTTTGTTTTCAATTTTGATTATTCTGCTCTTTTTTGATCTACCAGGTGCGTTCAGAAAGTTTCGAGCCTTGTTGAATTTACTAACATTTTCACCCGTGTTGGGAATTGATCTAGGAGTATTCACAAATGTGTATTTTGTTTTGATATTTATTTGTGTATTTATTTCGACGTTTATGTGTTGCATTTGATTTTGATATTTATTTGTCCATTTATTTCGACGATTATTTCGATATTTATTCGTTGCATTTATTTACATATTTTTTTGTGTGTTTATTTTGATATTTATTTATTGCGTTTTCTAAAATTTCAACTTATAGCTGTGTTGCCTCCCGTATGGGACCTCAGTACCTTCTGACATTGTTAGCTAACTAATACCATAATTCTTCAGTTTTAAATGATTATTTACATGTGTCTATGTATGTGGATCGTGCAGGGTAAATCTTCACAGAGTAATATTTTTAATTTATATATCTTTCATACTTTACGGATGATACACATCTCTGATTAGTAGGGCTAAGATCGTGGGTTTCTCTGCCATATTTTTTCCTCGCGCTAGCCCTAGGCTGAGTCTGGCATTCGTATTTCTTTTGTTTAAAATTTAATATTACTGGGATTTCCCTGGTATTTTATCATTTCATTCATAATCAAGTTAGGATGTCACATATTTGTTGTATTTCATTTAACAACTATAAACAACCCTTCCAAATTACGTTGATAGCCAGTGTATCGTACCGACAACAGCTGATTCCCATAAACAACGTAGGTGAGTTATATGACGATCGAATAGACCTGGGTAAGATACACTACAGGTTAGGTTAGGTTTATTTCAGGTTAGATACGGATTCACTGTTCAAATGAAGTGTATTTTATTACATGGATAGGATTTTTCGGAAGGACGAGTTTATTTATAGAAACTGAACGTTAGGTATTTCAATTTTTGAAATTATGCGAAACAGAAGTTAGGATTGTCAGACCTATGGAAATTTTCGAGCTAGCTTAGAGAAAAAGGAATTTTTATTCTAGGGTAAATATGGTTGTCAGGTTGTTACAGAAAACTACGGAAATTTGGGCGAAAAGTGTAGGGAATAAAATAAATCATCTGGCAGCCCTGGAAAAAATTCTACAGTATGAAATTAGCAGCGTAGTTGCGAATATCATCGAAATATTAGAATTTGAGCTATCTGAAATATGTTGTGTCAATAGAAAGAAACAGAAAATGACGATACACCATCTACCTCCTTTTATTTCATACATGCATAGTAGATAATCACCTATGTCAATCAATTAGGAGCGTTACTATGTATAGTATTAATACATATGCATGCGTTATTAAACAGAAATAGATACAGTACCACCACTATTTGTCATCTCACATAACACTGCCACTTACAGGGCTGCGTGGGACTTACCTACCCTATTCTATTATCTCTATGGCGAACGTAGCTAGAGCTCCAGCCTAACAAAAGAAAGTATCTGGTCTCGGGGGTCGCCGCTGTTTGCAGCTGATTGGGGCGTCTTCAGACCCCGACCAGTAGGGGCAGGATGCACGATGATATTACATAACTACGAGCTAAATAAGTATGTAAATAGTGAAGTACACAAATATATATTTTTGCTAAGTAATTATTTTAAACATTTGAATAATTGTAAATATCGGTTCCAGAAACTAGAAAAGCGAAAATGGGTGAGTGCTAAATACACTTCTCTTAAACGATATAAATTTCACATAAACATTTATAACATAATAAAGATAAGGAATCGTTTATCTGAATTTATATATTACGTCGATAACGTGGAACAAAATGTTTCAATATACATATATACATTCAAATAAAATTCTGTATCTAATACTTTAATGCCGTCACCCTTCAGGAATTAAATTCCATTTTAATTATAATTCAAGGAATCTTCCCGCTGTCTTCAACGAACTTAAGTTCTCAATTAATTTTAATTTTTCTCAATTTCTTATCAAGTCTAAAAACTTTTTTCAAATAAATAAGTCAAATGGAAATTATCACAAGTGAAGTTTTATTACACAGCAACACTTAAAAGTCGTAAAATGGAGAAGCTGATTTTGATATTTAGCAATTTATTTACGCCATTTTAACATCTACCTGAAGTCCAGCCTTTTCTACCCAAAACACATTCAACCAAATGGAATGTCGTTATATAAACCAGGTATACAGACCGTCACTAATGGTAAATATGTCGGGTAAAATAATAAAATACGTTACATTACAAATTAAACGCAAAAATAACGAAATTAGAAAAAGGCTATAGCGGGATAAGATAGTGAAAATTGCCCCTTGCTCGATTGTAATTTCGAAAGGACATAATTGAAAACTCATTCAGTTAAATTTTCAACCCTCTAAGTGGTCACAGGGTGGCGCTATCGTTAAAAATGTGTTTTTTCGAAATTAATTTCTTCTGACTCACTGTTTAGTTTAAAAAATCTGAAAAAATTCATGAAGGTTAGTTATTGAGAAGGAAACTAGCCTGATTTTTTTCAGATTTTTAGAAAGTAAACTGAAGCTAGGAAAAATATTTTAATTTTTCAATAGCTTCTTAGGACATGAAGGTTCCAGTTTTTCATGTATTTTTCCCGTACTTCACGATTCCGGTAAGTATATTTTCATTTTTAGACCTGAACATGCCCAAAAATGGAGAAAACCATCATTTTTCGAATTTTTTAGATAATTTTGGGCCATAATCTTGAAATTAAATAGCCATTTAGGCATTAAAATACTAAAATATACGTAAATACTTTTTCTTAACCCATTAAGTAATGGACAATCATCAGTATATATAGTATATCTATACCAGGGATTCTCAACCTTTCCTTTATTGCGGCACAATTAACGATTTTAAAATTTGTCGGCATACAAAGAAACATATCAGTTTAAAAATATTTACTTATCTGTGATACACTGCGTAAAAGAGTTTATGATAATAATTTTAAATGTGCGAAATAAAATAATATGTACCTACTACAAAAATAACAGTACGTTTATGAAGGGATTAATTACAAGTTAAAAATAAGAATACTTTTAATGCGAAATTTGAGCTTCATGTTTTTTGATAATTTCTTTATATTTGGTCGTAAAAATGACAATGCTACTCTCATATCGTCTTCTACATTTAACAATCTTGATCTTTTTTAGTTTTAATGTTGGTTAATGCTGAAAATCCGAATTCACACAAATAAGATGTGAAAAATTGTAGTAATATGTTTAAAGCTTTTTTGACTATCATTGGATAATCGCATCTAATGTTAATCCAAAATGAATTAACTGATTCATCTGAATGTTTTAAAATTAAATCTCGATTATTGGAAAGCAAAATGAGTTATTCCTCTTCATTCAAAGTTAAGTCAAATACAGAAGTATCCGTTATGAGAAATGGATTGCTGGGCTTTATTCTTCCATAAGGTTATTTATTTTTGGAATCCCATCAGCTTGTCGGTTGAGTTTAAGATATTTTCATTAGGCCCTTATATACTTGAATGTATGTTATTAAAAATAACAAAAATGTTTGATAAGTAAGCCAGTTTAGTGCATCATATTTTATCTTCCAACAAATGAACAAATTATTCATAATTTTTATTTTGTTAAAAAAACATTTCGTCTTTTAATTCCAGCACACGAAATAAAACTCTTTCTCTGGACAACCACCTTACTTCCGTATACAGTAACAAGAATTCTTACTTGGCTTTCATAGCTAGGAATAATCTACTAAATAAGCGACTTTTTAATGGTCTTGATTTTATATAAGTAACCATTTTAACATATTGTTCCAGAAATTTTTCAATTCTGATGACAAATATTTTGTAACAAGTGCTTCTCGATGCAAAAAAACAATCGGTAACTAATATATATCCATCCCCATTCAGTTCTTTAACATGTGCTACAAATCCTTTTACATGTCCTGTCATAACTGGAGCACCATCTGTACAAATGCCAATACATGACTTCCACGAATCTTTAATTTCTTTAATATGAACTAATTATATCCAAAATATGTTTGCCAGTTGTAAAATTAGGTAAAATCATATTATTTAATAATATTAACATTATTTATTATATATCTAAAATTTGGCGGCACACTTTTAGAATTTCGGGGCACACAAAAGTGCCGCGGCACAGTGGTTGAGAATCACTGATCTATACATATGAAATCGATAAAACAGTTGATGGAAGCATAGCCATTGATTGTCCTTTTTGGATAGTATTATTTTTGTTTCATTTTGATATAAATAAATATGTATACAATTTCCATTTTGTTACACCAAGTGTTGTTTTGTATTTACTATAGCAGTATCTAAATGTTAATTAGTAATTACAACTTATAATGTATCTTATTTATAACAGACAGAATTAAATTTTGATTAGGTATGACTTGTTAACATGGTATGTACAATATTCACCACGAATAATCTAAGGTTCATTTTGATTTTGTATATGTTTATAAGCTTGTAATCTGAGTAAGAGTCAGTGATCATTAATCAGTTATATTATTATTTATTATAAATGTGTATGTGAAAATGTTTAATAATAAATGAGCTGTAATAATATTTTTGCGCGTGACCATTATGAAACTCATAATTTCTAGGATTTATTTATTTTGTGACTTTTATACAGATGACATTATTTATAATAAATAATACGTAGATTATTGAACTAATGTAGAACAATAGTTTAAAAAATAAAAGACCGCCGAGGTATTTTTACGTATATTTTCGACCAAATGTATTTGTCCTTACTTTGGTATAATACCCATGTAAAATATAATAAAATATTTACAAAAACATTGGTTAACATTCACGTCTTTAAATATTTTATTTAGGGAGCAAAATCATACGGGAAAAAAGTAAAGCAAGTTTTACAAAAATAATTTTTTATTTGACTTCACAATAGAAAAAAAAACAAATACGGTTTCATAGTTCCAAACAATATACAATTTTTAAATTATTTTTTATATTAAATTAAAAAGTAAAAAACTTGACATTTTCGAATCCAACGAAATTAAAAAATACAATGAACAAAACAGTGAGCATATTTTGAATGAAATAGAAAACGTATACGAATCAACAATTCTAAATAAACTGGTAAAAATCACCCCTACCACACCACTTTTATTCCAAGTTACCTACTGTACCTATATGTATATATAAGAATAATGTAAACATTATCGCTTATAAGTCTTCTGAAGATGCCCTTGTAGAAGTGAAACAATTGTAAAGACAATTAAAAGTAATACAGTGTAACATTTACCAATTTGAAATTGTATTTTATTTAAATAATTAAATAATATGATTTTCCCTAAAGTAATGGCGGATACAGTCAACCTACGTTATTGTTTTTTTTTTGTAAACAGTTGCTTTACTTTTGTACAAAATTTTATACAGGGTCATTCAAACTGAGTGGTTACATTAGACGTTTTAGGGAAACTAAGCGTGTTACAGATTTGAAAATTTGGGGGTAGGGGTTATCAAGGATGATCTATACAACTAAAATAATGTCAACTGTCGGGCTGTCGGGCACTTTCGGTTATACCGGAAGTTGATGTCAACATTCTTATTTTAAATGGAATTATATATTTTTTAGGATGAATTCGTATGAAACATAAAATTTTATGGTCACTTTGATAACCAACTTGTATATCTATATGCCAACGATGAATAGTTTCTGAGATAATTTAATTTATTGGAAAAAAGATTGCACTGCAACCGAAACTATAAAAAATCATAACTTCCATAAAAAAATGACTTAGAATATTGAAATAAGTTATTTACTAGTTATAGCCAAGTCATAGGACTAACGTTAACATCATGCCAAAACTAAGCTTTATAATCTGTACAGGGCGTTCAGAAAAAAAAACAAAGTTTAAAAATATTCAAACACAAATGGCATCTAGCATATTTTATTTTGTCATTCGATTCCTTTTTTATCCTCTTTCGATACATTGGATGTTTTCCATTCTTCATTTAAAAAAAAATCCAAAATTATTCAAATTTTTTCAAATAAAACAGTAGGAAATATCTAGATGGATCTAAAGAGGGTAAAACAAGGAATCTAATGACAAAATAAAATATGCTAGGCATGCTATGCATTTTTTTTTCTGAACGCCCTGTACAAATTATAAAGCTTAGTTTTGGCATGACATTAGCCTTATGACTTAGCTATAACTAATAAATAACTAATTTCCACATTCTAAGTAATTTGTTATGGAAGTTATGATTTTTTATGGTTTGGGTTGCGGTGCAATCTTTTTTCCAATAAATTAAATTATCTCAGGCATACAAGTTACAAGTTGGTTATCAAAGTCACCTTAAAATTTTAATTTTATGTTTCATATGAATTCATCGTAAAAAATATACCATTCCATTTAAAATAAAAAAGTTGACATCAACTTCCGCTATAACTGGAAGTGCCCAACAGTTGAAATTATTTTAGTTAAATAGATCATCCTTGATAACCCCAAGTCCCAATTTTTTAAATCTGTAGCACGCCTATTATAACGTACCATCTAGTAAAAAAATCGTTGTTCCCAAATAAAATAAAAAATAATAAGTAAATATAGTCTGCTATTGTTCTAATAATGTTGTTGATATGTAGTTTTGAAGTCACCAGGAAAATCAGTATAATAATGAAGGTAAATAAGATAAGTTTATGAAAACATACTGATAAAAATTAAATACCATTATCTATTCACACGGGTAACTTCGTAGTGACTGACTATCACAAAACTTGCCAGTAATTTTTTGCTCGTTGTTAGTTTCAAACAGCATTTTAATTATTGATGAAATAGTCTGTATGGGTACCCCTATAATAGTATATTTTAATTTCGTTTTAACAAATAAATAATGCACTTCATGCATTGTTTTACTAAATTTTATTTGAATGTGTCGGAAAATATACATAGGTACTGTGAATTTTAATTTTAAAGCATTACACTTTCGTTGAAAAATTGTGTTGTTACAATATTTTTTATACTCAGTCTTTACTTACTTTTCCTTTAGAAAGTAAAGTCATGTGTTAACAAAAACATAAAAATTCACACATGCTTTTCTTTTTTTAACTATCTATTACTAAAAAACCACAAGCGTCCGTTATTTTTTGTGACCATCATCTATATATTTATTTAAAAAGTGGTTTCATCTATGTATGCCAAACGAAAATCCAACAACCAAGTTTCGCTCTCACAATTACAAATAAAAAAAAAAACTTGACATTCTCCGAAATTCAACGGTCATCCGTCCGTTTGGACCTCGGACCACCTCCTTATAACCTCCGCTGCTACTCTCCTGTTTCTATCTACCACATATCTTCGTTGTTTGTTGTTTAGGTTCTTTCAATATTCTTTAACGGTCTTCACATTATCTAACTCTAGCAGGAAGTGGAATTCGCAGCCAGCTCGACAAACGAACATCGGCACCAGCAGCATCGGCAATTTGCGAAGCAGCACGCCACGCTGCTGGTCCTTGTTGCCATGGAAAGTTTGGGAGTAGCCTCGATATTCTGCCGCATTTCTATTGGCTCGTCCGAATCTAGCCACGAATGTGAGTGTGTATGGGTATCTGTGTGTATGTGTACCGCTTGAAATTAGTAAAACACGACCTCAAAACGTGGTCGTTTTGTGGAGCCAAGGCTACGCCGCACACTATTTTACCAAAGGTTGATTTTATAGAAAATTGAACCTGTATTACGGACAGGTAGGTAGGTACACGGGTTTAGACAGACACTACCAGGAGTGGAAATAAATAAAATCATCTTCTCATCTTCGAAAACCTCATTTACCTACCGTAATATAATTTTATTACAATTATTCGTGTTTTTATTATTAGATAATTACTGTTTCTGCCGTAAGTGCCCACAACAAACAAAAAATAACCGGAAATTGTTATCTTAACTGACAAACTAACAAATCTTCCCGTCCTTTAATTACAAATTAATGATATGTACCTATAATTTTATTGTTTTATTTATTAGTTAGTTAACCACTTTATAAAGTACCTTCTTTGGGGTAGATGGGTACGTACCAACCACTACCACGGAATAAGTTTATACTGATACCTATAATGGCAACTTTGCGATCCTTATAAATATATGGCATGTTTTTAGCTATTTCCGCGATTTCCAAGAATTGACCTTCAAACAATTGCGTCATACTTAAAGTTGTCGGTTATATTTATACCTATACCTACTAGGCATAATATGTACTACGATTTTGCAATAAACAAGCAATTAAATTGTGTAAAATATTGTGATAGAAAACAATTTGTTATCTGTTTATTAATGGATAAGTAAGTATTCGATAAAGTAGATACATTTTTTTAACTTCAAAACGATAAATTTTAAAGTATTAAGTACCTTATATTTACAATTCAACGAAGACAAAAATAAAATTGGTATATTTTTTATTGTACTGATATCTACAAATAAAAAAAATAATCAACAGATGTCGTTCACAACCGTTTATAAATTTCGACATTTTTTTTTGGATTTTGAGATAAACGGACAATCTTATTTGGAAAAAAACGGCTAACAAGCGGGAGGTTCCGTAAACTACTAGTATGGTATTTCCGAAAATCATTCAAAATGAAAAATGCCAAAGGAATCTCGTATACATTTTTAAGAGCTTTCTAATGACACCCCACATGCTAAGGTACCCGAAAAATTTGTTTTTATCTCCACTAAAAACAAACGTCATCAACCTTGAATGTTTTGAATTTTTGATAGGTAATTAATATCCGAAAATTGAAAAGCTAGAGTAGGTAAGCAAAGATATTTTTTATTCCCATTAAGAACTGGGTCATTTGACTATATGGAACCTTAAATATCTCATCAACCATCAATGTTTTACATTTATGACAGTTACTACACCCCAACATGTGAACTTTTCTGTTTAAAAATTTCATGTATTTTTTACCTTTGAGGATATAATAGAAACGTCTTCTTGCACTGCAAACCCCAATTGTTGTCTTAACACCACCATACCAACACTAGCTTCTTTATTAGCAATAACTCTGATACCACTCACTCACTTTACACTCGTTCATTCCCGATGGCCATTCGCTATCCATAAAAGGAATATTTATTAAATTAATTGTACTTCAGTACAATAATCATGTCTATTTTGTACATTTAACGTTTCCGGAGATAAACTGACACGAAAAGCATCGATTAGTTCTAAGATGACCGACCTTGTTCTTATCCATATCATCAGTATGGAAAACAAGGTTAAAAACATAATAGCAAAACTAGATTTCGTGCCTACAAGCAGCAAACCAATTTCGACTTGAAGGAACAATTTTGTTATTTACAATTAGTTACACATGTTGTTTAATGAATGTAACATATTTGTTATTTTTAAGTGATTTGGAATAAAATAGTCACGTTTTCAATTACAATAGTAAAATATTTAGATGGTTTATTAAAATAGGCAAGAAATTATTTATTACACACAATTGGTAGTACTGCTTCCACAAAATAATAAGTTTTAATTCATCCTAACCTAAAAATATGCCAAAAGATGTTTCATGCATAATCATAATATCTTACCTACAGTCACCAGTGGGTACTTGTTAGTGAAAAGAAAGTGTTTAAATTGTAAATATGTAGTTGCAAATTTAATGCAGATACTGCAACATCACCTGGAAAAGTTTAATAAAAATATAAACAATAATCGTGCAGTGTGTGTTTCTGTTGTTTCGGTTATAGTTATTATTGGATGAATTTCTATAATAAGTATTTTAAAAATGAAAAACGATTCTGCATCTGCAAGTAAGTTTACACATTACATTACATTTATTCATTTTCGAGTTTTCTTTGTTTGTTACAAAATCGAATTTAGTTTTCTGGCCGTGAATGCATAGAATATACGGTTACAGAACTTGTCTTACATTTTTACACGTGTGAGATCAATGACCCTGTCAGCTCTCACGAAATTGTGTTGCGTAATTTCTGACTAAATATACTTAGTAGTATTAAATTGAAATATATATTACTTACTTATTTACCTAATCAAAAATCACAGAAAATAGAAAAGGTTAATTGTTAAAAAAGATTAATTATCGAGGAATATGTCTCTGTTAATTACATTAAAAAACATAGTGAACAATATTGTTTTTTTTTTGGAAGGGAGGGTGGTAAATTACCTACCTACCTAGTAGGGGTTGTAAACTCACAAGCACAAATTAATTGAATTATTATATTTATTACACTTTGAAAGGTTGAACATCTGAAAATAATCACGCAAAAGATAACTTACAATAAAACCAACTAGTTAAATAAACCGTTCAATTAACTGAATATTATTCAAATACAGTAGTACAAAAACAAAAAATTATGTTGAATACCTATAATTATTTTCATACATTTGGTCTTGTGAATTAACGCCGCAATATTTAATGTTAATAGAAAACTAAAATGAGTTAAAAGTACCATTATTAATTGGGATATAAATTAAGGTAGACATGAAATACGAGGTAGATGTAGATACAGTCGGTTTGAGGGCTTGTTAATTTTGTTACTAGTGAGTAAAAAAAAATGGTTATAATGATATCTATCATTGATGGTGTTAAATGATTTGGTATACCGTCTAAGTTAGTACAGATGGGTACCGATGTCCACATAGGCATAGATACCACTTATATTTTTGATTTTTATTTAAGTACAAAAAATTAAAACTACTTTTCCGGTTTTTAAAATTTAACAAGATATTTCAAAGAGAAATAAATGTGTAATTCTATTTATTCATTATAGAATTTAATAACATACCTTTTATCAAATTCAAGGAAAACTGACTTTAAATAACCTTGTATCTCACCACCAGGTTAGTTGCCTTCTCTTCCGTATTTTGCCAAAAAAATGTAGTTATTTAGAATAACATATTATCAGAGCAGAGCTACCTCAGTTGAACCAATTTTGCCGTTTGCAATGCAAAAACTCTATTTCGCTAAATAGGGTTGAACGAATTTTAACAAAACCCCAATTTAATAAATCTAATAATTTAATTTTTTCCGTTTTTTCCTTTCCACCAAAAGTGACGGACAAACACCAACATTTATTTGATAAATATGATATTGGATAAATTTTCTTTAACCATTACAATACTTACCTCTTAATAGGTGAAAATTTACATGAAATAAATCATTTGCTTCGTTAAAAATCTTATTTTTAATTTCTCCAATACAAAATTTAGAGAAGACTTACAAGCGTTGTTTTGTATCTACTACCCGCACCTAATTAAATAGCGTCTGTCAATTACCATCTTTTTCATTTTAAATTCTCACGAAAAACATAATACAATTTGATGTGTTCAGATCTAGAAACACAGTAGGTAATTATATAGATAAACAAATATCAATTTAGAAATTTGCTTATTCTTATATTTTAAATACAGACTTGTTTTTGATTTTCATAAAATTTGATAAAAAAAAGTTATATTCTAATTACAACTCATGTATTTTTGTCATGAAATCCTGAAGGGAAATACCTAGTCAGAATAAAGTTTAATTAGGTATATATTGAAAAAAACAAAATTAATTCTGCAATAATCCAAGGCATCATATTAAATAGAATATATTCATTAGAAAATTTGTTTAAACCTGCATGTTACTTTTTTGCAATGTAGTATACGTATAAATCTGCAAAAAAAATCAACAAAATACCTAAAATTTAGTAACATCGAACAAGTACTTATTTCAGAATTATGAATAAGCACGTCATTTAATAAAATTATCGATAAATCTGTAAATAGAAAACCAAAATATTTTAATCATTTTTGATCAGTACTCATCTTTTACGTATATGGATGTAATTACCGGAAATATTTGAGTACTTATACTACTCACTCAATCAATAATGACTTCGATATATTTCGAAAAGTTTCAAACAAAGGAATTGTAACATCTTTTTAAAAAGCTATCACAGTCGATAATTCCAAACATATTTAACGTCAATGATAAATAAATTCTAGAAAAGCATATAAAATTATACTGATAAATATCAAGTTAAATGTAATATTTGCAATCGAAATTGTGTAACAACGCTACCATTTTTCTCTTTCTCGAACAAAGTAAAAGAGAATTCATGGGTATTATCTCATAATTTCCGTCTTTCAAAATCAGAAGACCCCCTCCCGTTCAAGGTTAAAGAGGCTGTCCCAGAACGGCCTCAGCGTCCAACCCCTAAATAAAAACAGCACTAGCAACGCCATTTCGAAAGCTGCGATGCGGAATACACACAAGTATATAAATACGTATAGTAAATTATGAACACTTTTTCCACCGCTGACGTCATAATGGATTAAATAGGAGAGAGAAAAAGACTGACTTGTTTTTAAATAAAGTAAGCCTAATTCCTCTCCCCTGTTCGCCCATTAGCTTGCTTCATTCTTCAATGTTTGCGTAACGTTACGCAAATGTTGCAAAATACAACGTAGGTACCACAAAAAAAATATGCCACACGCACATAAGGTGCTAATATCAATGGCAAATTGCATGTTACGAATTAACTAAGAAAAAAAAAAAAGAAAAAACGTGCACAGCAACGATTTTACAATCTCCTATTACGAAATAAAATGAAAATCAGAATTCGCCTATTGAATTGCGTCACATTTGCGAAAAAAAAGACGCGCAGAAACCGTTGCGTTGCTTGGCAAGACTTTTAAACAAGATGGCCGCCATACTTACAATGCGGAAGTTGAGAAAAGTAGGTCGTTACGAAATACGAATAAATGTTGCAGTTTAACACATTTTACTTGAATTTCTTCTAAATGTGCCATCAGTTTATCTACAATGGATAAAAATTTTTAAAATCAAGAACCGATTGCAATTTTACACGAACACCATCACGAACGACGTTTACCAGACGACGGTTTCTCGAAGAATACGAAGGCACAAAATGGGAATTCGTTTCACGAACACAGCGTTTTAGTGGTAAGTGGTGGGGGTATTGCAAATAGATTGCCGCATTGGCTGGCTTCTCCCACCACTGCGTTTTATGCGCGGCCCTGGATTAGACTGTGACTATACACTAATACCCTAAACTTTGTGAGAAAGTTCCACTACGCGTTATTTAGGCCAAGAGGATAGAAAGAGACGAAAACTATCGCCCTCTTAGTTCCACCTCGACACGTGGCAGTTCGATGACCTCGATATACACGTGTCGAAATTCACCAATATGCTCAACTACATATTATACTAAAAACTAAATAAAAATTGTATTTGTTCAACTATGAATTTTCTCTTATCGTTAGTTCAACATATACATAACGCAGCATATGCTTGCTTTATATGATAATTCCACACACTTCCTTCAAACATTACAATTATTAAGTAATTATTATGTACAACGTTTCGAAGAAGTAGACAATATATTAAAAAAAAAACAAAAACGAATTATTTCTTTTGCATTATGTGGAAAAAAATAGATTTTGCAACAACAATCTACGCCGTACTCGAAGGTCGCTGAATACGAACAAAGAAACTGTATTAAAAAAAACCTCGTAGAACGAATTTCATGAGTTAATGAACACTCGAACAAGAAATGTGTGGTAACGCAAGCTACTCGTGTTTTTTTATTAATGACCTTGTTATAAATAAGGTAGATTACTAAATAACTCACATTAATTAAAAGTTATACTAACGTACTTCAATAATAAGTACCTACTTGATTAAAACAATTTAGTTTGTTGCTCGTGATGCTAAAACATATAACAAAAAACTTACCGATTACAAGGAATTAGGCAATATAATCGAAGATACCTATACGATAGACTATATATTAATTTTGTGTAGATAAATACAGCTTTAATCCAACTGAGTAAACTTTAATACAAAACCGGAATAATTCAACTGAAAAACTAACAGCACACTACTGTGAAAAACGTTTATTTGAAGTTGTTAAATTGCACTAAAAAAAACACTGCTTTGTAGAGCAAGTAATAGGAGTTCATAACACAAACACATTGCACCAACTCAACGTCGCAGTTGGAAATGAAATACTCCTTGCTCTCCTCTTTTCCTTCCTCTCCGTAGCTTGCTTACAAAACGAGGTGGGATTCAAGTATTGATTAGTATGATTCGTATACACTCGTATATTTTCGACTGGTATATGGGTCACCAAGCATATCCACGTGCCGTCTAAGCTGCCCTTGGCTCACATGCATCGCGTTCAGGTTAAGTTAGCGCGGATAAACGATGAAAGGGAAATAACAGTGTGTGGAGTACATACAATATATTGTACTCGTTTTACTAACGCTTAACATTAGAATAGTGCTGTAGATCGACCTATCAGAAGATGGATACCTACAAGTGATTGTATTTTGACAAACTATTTTTTCTGTATAGGTAGTAGGTATAGTAGTAATGGTGTACATACATTAATTAATATTTTCAGTGATTTGGATTAAATCTTCATAAAGATTATTTATGTATTTAAAATTCTTGGTTTAAGTATAATTTACCATTACCCTAAACCACACCAAATATTACTATTTTTGTAACATTTGAAAGTTACTAATTACTGCAGTTTTGTAGGTTGGTACTAAAAGCAAATTTTTTTGTGGAGATATTAGGGGCAGTCCATAAAATACGTACGTATTTTAAGCGGTCTCAATATTATTTTCCCAGAACGTTTGCCAACATGAATATTACCCTGTACTAGGTACATGCCTTCCCCAAACACTAATCTTTGGAAATTTTAAATCTTGTCTACATATTTTTAAAAGTGGTGCTTATTTAGGAGGATTTATAATTCATTTTAAATTTATATTGGTCTCAAAAGTTTTGACTGAATTGTACCAGGATATCAGCGGATAGTTGTTTGAGATGGAAATATCTAATTGGTCCCAATTGCTGTTAAAAAGAACTTTTGGAAAGTTCGTTAAATCAGCAACAAGGACGTGAGATATCTAGAAAAAACTGAATTCACTATTTAAAAACATACTAAAATTCAACTAACTACAAGTATCTATCTACCTATATAGGGTCATTCAAATTGAGTAGTACATTACACGTTTTAGGGAAACTAAGCATCTTACAGATTTGAAATTTGGGAGTAGGGGTTATAAAGGATGATCTGTTTAACTAAAATAATTTCAAACTGACTGACTATCGGGCACTTCCGGTTTTACCGGAAGTTGATGTTAACTTTCTTATTTTAAAAGGTATGACATATTTTTTTACGATGAATTCGTATGAAACATAAAATTTTAAGGTGACTTTGATAACCAATTTGTATACCTATATACCTACGATGAATAGTTCCTGAGATAATTTAATTTATTGGAAAAAAGATTGCACAGCAACCCAAACTATAAAAAATCATAACTTCCATAAAAAATGACTTAGAATGTTGAAATTAGTTATTTACTAGTTATAGCCAAGTCGTAAGACTAACGTTAACGTCATGCCAAAACTAAGCTTTATAATTTGTACAGGGCGTTCAGAAAAAAAATCCAAAGTTTAAAAACTTCAAACACGAATAACTTTAAAAAAACAATTATTCAATTTTTTTCAAATAAAACAGTAGGAAATATCCAGATGGATCGAAAGAGGATAAAAAAAGGTATCGAATGACAAAATTGAATATGCTAGGTGCTATTTGAAAAAGTGAAATTATTCGTGTTTTTAAACTTTTTTTTTCTGAACGCCCTGTATAAATTATGAAGCTTATTTTTGCATGACGTTAACGTTAGCCTTATGATTTGGCTATAACTAGTAAATAACTAATTTCAACATTCTAAGTCATTTTTTATGAAAATTATGATTTTTTATAGTTTGGGTTGCGGTGCAATCTTTTTTCCAATAAATTAAATTATCTCAGAAACTATTTATCGTAGGCATACAAGTTGGTCATCAAAGTCACCTTAAAATTTTATGTTTGATACGATTCATCGTATAAAAATATACCATTTTTTTTTAAATAAGAAAGTTGACATCCACTTCCGGTATAACCGGAAGTACCTGATAGTTGAAATTATTTTAGTTAAATAGATCATCCTTGATAACCCCTACTCTCAAATTTTCAAATCTGTAACATGCTTAGTTTCCCTGTATCTATCTGCGTATATCATTATTGGTTTTTGTACAAAAATGTACGCATGTAATGCGTAATGGTAAAACACAGGCAAGATTTTTTCTTTTTGTCAGTAAAAGTAAGAAAAATTCGAATCTATCCAAAATAATAAGTAAATAAAACAAAAAATTATACTACGACATTAAATTAGTTTGAATTTTTTTAATAGGACCAGCAGATGGTTTTGAGCAACGTTTACTATTTAGTGTAGATAATGAGTTTTGCTTGTTCAGAGCGTAGATAGGTAGGTACATTTAGCAAACATTTCTACAGGTTTCGGTCCATTTATCTGCAACATGGCGCTGCTCTAATGGAACTAATTGTATCCTTTTTTTGCTTTCGTCGGTTCAATTACGTCGTGCTCGTTTTACGCAAGTCCTCTAGCGTCGTTTTATTTTATAAAACACTTTCACTCCACGCGGATACCGTTGAGATATCTACCGTTGTGCAATGGACATGTTCCAGGCATAAAGTAAAATTAGGCACTTTATCAAACGCCGATGAATTTAGACAACGACTTGGCAAATTGTAAAACATACAAATACATAGGTAGCGAAATATTACAGTATTCAGACATTTAGTGCCTAGGCGTTTTACAAAATTCGTATGGAACTTACGCTCGTTGCAAAATGACATAGACTACATTATTTTGGAAATAATAATCTGTGTACCTTTACTGATGGGTTAAACAAAACGGTTTTGGATAAATGGGGCCGTTCCTCAGAGGGGGAAAAGGGGCGGAAGAGGTGACTTAGTCAGACATTTAGTGATACGTCTAGGCGGTTTACAAAATTCGTATGGAACTTAGACTCATTGCAAAATGACATAGACTACATTATTTTGGAAATAAATTTTATTTCCTACTTTGCATCTGTGTACCTTTACTGATGGGTTAAACAAAACAGTTTTGGATAAATGGGGCCGTTCCTCAGAGGGGCGAAAGGGGCGGGAGGGATGACTTTGTTAAAAACTAAACAAATGTTTCAGATGTGAGCGGAAGGGTGAAGATGAAAAATTGAAAATTTGAAAAAGAGACTAAGGGGTGTTCAAATATTACGGAACACAATTTGGGGAGGGGGGGCCTTGTAAAACGTTATGATGCGTTACAGAGGTGGGAGGGGGTTGGAGCAACTCCCTGCTAAGAAAATTAATTGATAATCTAAAAGAAATTTTAGGCATTTTTTGCAATTTTGATGAGTCTAAACACAATGTGCCATCCATACATACATACCTTAAATATATGTAGTAGATTTTTTTTGTAATCACTGTTCAGCTGATTTACAGATCAAATAAACGGTTGGGGAAAATGTAAAATAACTTTATTAAAGAAAAATTGAAATAAACATGACGACCTTCGCTCTACAACGTCTTTTCCTTACAATATCTGCTTAAGAACTAACTTAAAGGGGGTGATGAGTGCACTGCCCTCTCTTTTCCGCACTTCAATAACGTCTTTTGCATCTATCTGTCTCGCTCTCTCATACTCTTTCTCTCTCTGATTTACTAAGTTTCTAGGCTAACATCTGGTAACATTATCTCCGACTTCGTCTACTTACCCTGATCCTTAAATTTAAGTTATACTGCGTTAGCCTACGTCATAATATTTACAAATATTTCTGCCACCACATATACCCAAGTGATCTCCGTGGTCTTTGAAAGCGTTTTCGAAATTTCAATGGATTTTTAGTAATAAATGTTGGCTAATGACTTAAAACAGTGTAGAATAACCGTATAACAAAGTAATAAACAGTATAACTTTAATGAATTTAATAAACAGAAAATATTGGCTACAGTGTGACTAAAACTTGATTATGACTCCATACACCAATGGTTAAACTTAAACTAAACTTATTGCTCTACATATGAGCCTATTTCAATTAACACTATCATTATTTATCGAACCTGTTGTTTGTTGTTTAGTCTGGAACCGTTTATCGTTGCACACCCGTCACAAGCATGCCGCTATACTCACAACAATAAATGCCACAACCGAACACCTTAGAGCATAGAAAGATGGAAACAGCATTTAATGCTACACTAGTGAACCTGAAATAGTAGGTAATTGAGGTTCGCCTTTCTCGCTCTTACGCGACCTGATTGACTGTCTCTTCCCTTGCTGTTAGCGCGTTAGAGCGAGAAATTCGCACCACAATTATTTCCTATTTCAGGACTATAATATTAAATGCTGTCTCCATGTTTTTATGCCCTAAGTATTAGAGGGCATACTGCACTTATTTCTAACACCTGAAGATTTAAAACAGTTACAGGTTACTCAGTTGTATTCCTGCACTACAAGCGAATAGATGTACAGTAGTTTACAAAGTAATAGTAAACTCAATATGAATAAATCATGTTGGATGTTACAAATTACCAGTATAACGTAATATGTTGATTTTTACCTTTTGTACGTGTTTGCGTTTCGGTTAGGTTAGGTTACCGACCTAAGTACGCTCCTCAAAATTACGTCATGTGATAAAAACATATACGGTCAACTTTATAAGTATATTTTTTTCCGCGCAAGGCAATGAATCCCTTTGAATGCTTCCTTCATTCCGATCAATATCTATATATACATGTAACAGCTTCTCTTGTCTATAATTAGATTTTAATTTGATTGCGAACCTAGTGAGAAACCACACGAGTTTCTTAATAACCTAAATAGAATTAAGAAATGTATTGTGCAATGGCGTATTTTTAACTGATGCGAATCACTAGAAATGTATTGCCTACCTAAATGGCAATCATATAAGGGATGGAAATTTTATCGTTTTTGCAAACACAAGAGGGTTTTTGTCTAAGTAACATTATACACTACACGTTGACATGTTGATACCTTTATTCTGAAATTAAGACTGAATTTATATAATTGATACGATGCGGTTGTTGGTGAAACATTTTTAAAATAGAGAATATAATACTTGGTAGTTTCACAGGTTTATTAAAATCTTGACGACAGTAGTTTCGGCTGTTATGCCATTATCAAAAGAATACAAAATAATACTAAATAATTACATGATAAGTTGAGCAGAATACTAGATTTACATGATGGATTTTAAGAGTGGGGATACATTAATATCTAGTTGGTCATTGGTTAGTAATTTCTTGTTTTTACGGGCTTTATTAATTTCAAAAATTTCTAGTATGTTTAACAATTTGCTTTTTTTACAATTATGGATTAATTTAATGTTATCAATATCTAAATTGCGATTGTTTGTAATGCAATGTTCAGCGAAGTCAGTACAAGGGTTTTTGGTTAAAATTGATTTTTGATGTTAACGTATTCTTGTAAGTTGTAAGGCCCTACCAGTTTGTCCAATGTAAATTGCTTGGCAATTTTTACAATTAATTTGATAAACACCACTTTTCTTTAACGTATCAGTTTTTTTATTGTTGACTAAAAGTGAACTTAGATTAAATTTATTTACAGAAATTGTTTTTATATTGTATTTAGAATATCTATTACTGATTCTACTGGTTAAATTCGGTATATAATTAATAAAATGATATTGATTTTACTCTTTCGTACTTGGTAAGCTACAGAAATTGTTTAAAATAAATTTCTTTTGTTTTTTCTTTATTAACGTATCAATAATATGTTCATCATAGCCATTGTTTCTAGCTAGAGTTTTTAAAAAAAGGACTTCCGAATTGAAATTAATATTATTTGAAGGTAAAGTTAATAACCTGTGTACGAAACAATGGAAGGTACTAAATTTATATTATGATTATCTCACTTTTAATAATTAATCTCAAGTTGGATCATTTTAATACTGATTTTCATAAAAAATATACTGTAGACAATTTCAGTTTCAAGACATAAAAATCCCATCAATACTATTATTAGTGTTTCACATTTTTTTAACGATTAGTAACGTGGTAAAGTTTAAATTTCTAATAAATAAAAAAGGAATAATAAGCGAGAAGCGAGGTAGTACCCTTAAACAATTTAACACCAATGCGGTATATTTTAACCAATTTACTTTAGGTAAATCTCTCGTTAACAATAGGATGACTGATAACCCGACATTCTTAGATAAAGCGGTGTTCGGCTGTATACATTGGAAAATCCAAACCAGATTCAATGAACATGTGAATTATGTTAAATACAACAAACATGCTTCGGGTTTAGCCACTCATCTTATTCATAACAATCATACTATAAATAAATAAAAATTTAAAACGTGGTCCCATTTTAGATAGATGTGAAATGTTTGAAATTAAAAAGGCAATAAAATTAAATTTAAAAAAATCACAAATAACCAAATAGATTTCGGAAATAACCCTTTGTTAGATCTTGATATTGTAACTCCTTTTCAAAAAACATCCACTATAAATAGAAACGTTTAACAGACTATTAGTATAATTATTTACTCCTGAAGATGCCCTTATTAGGCGAAATACGTATAGAGTTAATAAATTTTTAGGGATAGTATTTCGAAGTCGTGTTTTATTTCAAAAAAAAAATAATAATAACGCTGATATTCGCTTTGTTCAGATGACTTATTATATTCTAAAGCATTTTAAAGGAATCTGTATATGTAAATTATAGGTGTACCTGTACAAAAATGCATGGGCGACGTTATTCTATCCTGTTTGGGTTAAATGTGACAAAGTAAATTATGACCTTCGTCCTCGGGACGGTTCCGTTTATCTAACTACCTACTTAAGTATAGCCCATCATCATTGGGTATTGAGGGATAAGCTGCAGAGGTCTATCTAACATTACGCCCCTAAATTTATTGCTCCACCCTCGGATTAATGTTATATAGGAAGGTATCTATTTTGGAGTGGTTTGCTTTTCAAAATACATACATAATGGCTGACACTTTTAGATACCATGCAATAAACATCCGATAATATTAATGTAATGATGACTATGGAAGTAAGTACCTAGATAAAAATAGGTAAGTGCAACCCTTCATAAATAAATTAAAATTAAAATAATAGATACGTAGATATATTTTAAAGTTTCAGTTGTCACCAGAACAAATTAGATCCGATATTTAAATACGAGGCATGTTTTTTAAGTAAGTACCTTTTTTAAATTCTGCCGCCGCAGCGCTGCGCTCAGATCAGCTCACTGAGTACCTACATCTCTCACCTATGCACTGATGCCATTACAGTCTGATTCGCCCTTTACGTAATTTATTGAGCGATTAAGATGCCTCCGATAATCGTGAGTCCCGCCAACTGTGAAGTCCGGGCTTTTACACGATTCCTTAGTGCTTAAGGACTAAAACCGATTGATATTCATCGTGAGATCTGTGCAGTTTACGGACAAAACATTATGAGTGATGGAATGGTACGGAAGTGGGTGAGAGCATTTAAAGATGGCCGCACAAATGTGCATGACAATGTCCGCTCGCATGTGGCTAATCAGACCAAAGATCTCATCACATATTTTCACTAGGAAACTCTAGATCATCCTCCGTACAGCCCTGATCTGGCGCCCAGTGACTACCATTTGTTCCTGCACTTGAAGAAACATCTGGGCGGTTAGCGTCTTCAAGACGACGACGAAGTCAAAACAGTTGTGATGTAGTGGTTAACAGTTAACAAGTCAGGCGGCAGAGTTCTATGAGAAGAGTATTCAAAAACTGGTCACTGTTCAAACGTTATGACAAGTGCCTCAATGTTGAAGGAAATTATGTAGAAAAGTAGATTAAGGTAGAGGCTTTCATGTAAAATTAAAATTATTAAGGTATCATTACACGTTTTTTATTAATTTCAAAACGATACTTACTTAAAAAACATGCCTAGTATGTTTTTCAATAAATATTAAATTCCATTTTTTATTTAATTTGTTAAGTTTGATAAAATTTCTTTTAGATCGTATTGATTTAATACGCTGCGATTTTATTACAATAACGAAATTTATACTGTTTTTGGTTTGCCAAATTTCATGGCGAGGAAGAAATGACTACGGACGTAAATGTAAAAACTAATAAAAAATAAATAACTAATAAATATTATTTTGATATGTGAACGACGAAACTTATGATATATTTTTCGGTATTTATTATAAAATGAGGGAACTGAAACTTATATCACAAGGAAAAAGTACTGTGCCGTACATATGCAGGTGTAGGAAACAAAAATCACTTGTTTATGTTGCTATTAAGGCAGTTAAAAAAGTAAAAAAAGATGGTGTATCGGCTGTGAATCGAACATAGGAGCACGCCAGCATCTGTTTCTGTTTGAAGCTGTCCAGGGCAGATCCAAACATATAATTTTATGCTGTTACCTACGATTTGTGCCAAACACAAAAGTTGAGGTTAATTCATCATATAAGCATTCATTAGAATGCAAATTTGCAAACGTTATTACCTTGTTTCTTTTAATTTTAAATTTAATTTAAATTGTATATTGTACCTTATTGTCGGCCTTATTGTTTGAGATTACGATAGGGGTCTCACTTTAACCTATATACTATTATTTTCATATCTAGTAAAAGTCTTTCAAGATTCTGATATCAGTTTTGTTTTATCCTTGTCCGTTCACTTTTTTGTAACACACTTACACGGTCACAGTCACAGTCACAGTTAAACTTGCTTTAGCTTGCTTGTTTCCAACACCTTTCTCTAAGAATGTTCTTGAACGGTTTGTAAATCGATAGAGGGCTCGCTCACATTCTAAGTCGAATCTAGTTCACGAGTCAGAAAAAACGAGGCTGTGACAGTTACTCCAGAAGTTAGACTGTGATACGAACTGTTTGGTACAATCATTAATTTCAAATGTGTGCTGTTCGAAAGCTTACTTGGAGACTCTGAATTATTACTCCTTAAGGAACATCAATTTATAATGATTTTGGAGGGGTTTTGTAGCGGTTTGAAGTTTCCAGGGAAAAGATTTAGAACTCTATAGGTATGATAAAATTAATCATGAAATTGTCTGCAAATACCTAACATGTAACTGGAAATTGGATGTTTACGAATTTAATAGATGAATGGATTTTTTTTTATTTATCAATAATATTAAGTTATTATTGAAATTATACAACAACAGTATGCAGACAGCTAAACAGAAAAATTCTGAATTTATTTTATTATTTTACAGTAAAAAAAGATGACTGAAATTTATCTTATTCAGCTACCTTCTGCACATGTTTGTAGAAAAGATATTTTATCTCTATGAATCACCTTAAATTTTTAATTACATTAATGTGATATTAATTATTGAATTAATTTATCCCCACTACAAATTAATTCAATAATTAATATCGCATAACCCATTTAAAAGTTAGCCCTACTAAAAAATTCTTCAAATATTTCATTATTAAATTTTTAGTTTAGCCATTTTTGGAACTAAATAATATATTAGGTATAATCGAGTATATAGTAGATTAAATCCTAAAAAAGTGAAATTATGCCCGTTTTCTATATAACCAATAATAATTATAGTAAAAGTATTAAAAGTTTTATTTGTTCCATCTCCGGGCAGTGAAACAAAATGAATATAAAGTAATAAATATCATCAGCCAGATGTGTGCTAAAGTCCTTTCTACCTCTACCAGTTTCGAATGTCTCCTAACTGTTGCCAAAATTTCATAGACAATATTCTACGCCAAACTTATAAATAAAACAGCTGTTCTGCATAAACTTTCTAGATGTAAATGTATATATATATGTATGGACTAGTATGCTGGTTCGTTATAAAATATTCTGCGTAAAGGAATAATTTTTTATACTTATTTCAAGATTTGAAATAAATAACAAAAGCCTTTTTGCTTTATTTTGTTTTTTATTTATAAAACTGTTCTATGATTTATCGTAAAATTTATGCATCAGGAAGAAGTTAGGAACCTAAATTTTTATTAACTTGCTTTCTTGCCTGTCTGAATCTTTTCTGGGGCCAGACTGGAGTTCGTCATTTTAGAGTACATCAATAATGATTACTCTCTTTTTTGATTTTTTTTTCAATTCTCCGTAGTTGTGTTGAGAGCTCGCTCGAAAAAGAGTATACATTATAGTATACTAATGGCGAGTTAAAAACACAACATTATGAGTGTTGGAAAGGTATGAAAGTGGGTGAGAGCATTTAAACATGCCCGCACAAATGTGCATGACAATGCCCGCCCGCATGTGGCTAATCGGACCAAAGATCTCATTACATCTTTTCACTGGGAAACTTTAGATCATCCTCCGTACTGCTCTGATCTGGCGCCCAGTGACTACCATTTGTTACTGCACTTGATGAAACATCTGGGCGGTCATCACAGCGTCGACGAAGTCAAAACAGTTATGATGCAGTGTGTAATTACTGTAAATGTATTTTTCAGAATTGCCCTAAAATATTAAAATTTCAAATCCCAAACAAGCCAAATTTAAATTTTGGAGATAAATTATTTCAAAATCTTGTCTCGACTACGATGGGAACTAAGCCATTACAAAGTAAATATAATAAAAAACACAAAAAAACTTTCACAAAATTTCAACAACAATTGTTTCGCTAACACTGTAGCTTCTTCAGGTTGTGTTTTTTATTATATTTACTATGAATAATTTTCACCAAGTAAAGGCCGATTCAATTTCATCATTAAGCCATTGCAGTTTGTAGTTAGTATTTTCAAATAAATAGAAAATAGATTTAAGAACTATCCAAATACAAAAATAGAAATTACTATTTAGTAAAGGTATTTAGATAAATAGAAAATAAAAATAGTTATTTTACATTTTGTGTCTGTTTTTTTAAAATAGAACTGTTCCCAATAAATCATATTTCTGAGTATTATCAAATATTTTTAATGTATTACATTAAAATAATATTTTTCTTTTACAAGAACGACCAGTATACTCACTAAATACGTTCTATTTTAAATGGTTTATATAAATTGGGGTCATTTCAAACTGTATTTATAATAGACGGACTTTTGCATGTCATATTTTTGTAATTAGTCGAAGAGCTGGTGACACTCAAACCCTACGTTCAACGATAAAGTTCATATCACGAGTCTAAAGGGAAAATGTAATGGTTTTCTGGATGGAGTGGACAGGGCCGCAAAAAACGGCTAACTTCCAGTCCCTCCAAAAAATAGTCGTAAAGTGGAATGCAATGTTTTTTATTTATTTAAAGCTCCGGTTTTTAGTAAGCTAAAACTCGGATGATTGGTATACTTTTAGGCCATCACGGAATAGGAAGTAGAACTACGATGGAAGTGAAGGGTTTTCATTTGTAAAACATTATCGTGTTCGGTTAGGTTAATCGTGGATATTTTGTCACAAATAAAACAAATACAGTTCCACCTTAAATCACTTTTATTCTTTACAATTGTTTCACTTAAACATAAGCATCTTCAGAAGAAGTGTTAATTGTAGCTTAGTCTAGATTGTTTTTCTATATTTATATACGCATTTACCGGTAGGGGAAGAAGTTGATAAATTTTGTTATTAGGGGGGATGAATGTATATTATCTAATTCGTTCAAAACTGGGTTGTTTTCGTTTTTTATATGTCTTTTTATTTCCATTTGTTTCTAATATGTCTAACCTTTTTCCTTTTTCTTGTATATGTAATAAATATAAATTGTCTTCTATGTTAAATTTGTGCTTATTGTCTGTTATATGGTTCATGTATGTTGACTTCCTATTATAATTCTTCACATGCTCATTAACCCCTTCTTTAAACATTCTACCAGTTTGGCCAATGTATAATGCTGTGCACGCCCCACATTTTAGTTTATAAACGCCACTTATTAACTTTTTTGGTGTTTTATGCTTTTTGTTATTAATAAATTATTATTTGTTTTAAAGGTTACATTGATTTGTTTTTATTTCATTTCTGAGACAATTTTGTTTCATACATGTTTTAAATATGTTATTGATTTAAAATTACATTGTTTTTCTTTTGTTTTTGGGTAGATGGAGCAAATACACTTATTTTCCCGTTTTTCAAGTTAGGTTAGGTTGAGCGACTGCCATATGTTCTGTTGTTCATCATATATAGGATTGATTGGGTTATAAAAGTAGGTATAACATCTGTATACGTCAGTTTGCTAATTTATTAAAACGTGTCTAAATTTACGCAATGAAATTTAATTTTAAATTTAAAAAACAGACGTAGGAAATATTTTTTATCTTATTATTTAAACTGTCTATGGTGCAATTATGATGAAACATTTTTAAATGTTTTAATAAAACACAAAGAAACTTTCAACAATAAGATTTATTAAACTCTTACAATTGTTTTGGCCAACGGGCCATTTTCAAAGAGTACAGATTTGTTACTAAAATTAAAGAAATGCAGCCGATCAATATAAAGGGATGAGGGTAATACGGAAATTCCTAGATGCAGGTACCTACTCTGGTAAAACCAGTTACAATTTGTATAAAAGTAAAGGTGAATTGCTGGTCTCTAATTCAGTGTGGTTATTAACTATTAATTTATTATTATTCAGCGCTTTTTTAATTTCAAAATTTTCGAGAAGGCTGAGTGAGTATCTTACTTTTTACACAATTGTGTAGTAGTTTTACATTTTTATCATCTAGATAGTGATTATTTAATTTTAGTAACAAATCTGTACTCTTTGATAATGGCCCGTTGGCCGAAACAATTGAACAAATTGTTGAAATTTTCTTTGTGTTTTATTAAAATATTTTTTATCTTATTATTTTATTATAAAAGTACAAGTTCGACAAAACTTTCAAGTTTCCATATATCTAATATGTACCTATCTGTAACCAAGTGTGGCTGTAAATTAATGATCTGCTCTTTATTTTATTTGATCGTTCAGTGACAAATTGCAACGAATAATATTATATTATTTTGTTATTTCTAAACATATGCCTTATTTGCTGCATCAAACGAAATAATTTTTAGAGTGGATGTTTGTCAGCAGGGTGCCCACTCATTCGAAGTTTGATTATAAATAGGCTACAATGGGGTCAGTGGGTCAATCAATGTTTGGCGTCCCGGCGCCTGACGCCGAGCCCCGCCCGCGTCAACTGTGTTGGTCTCGTTTACTATCGATCCCCTTTTCTTCTTCTTCTTCTTCTTCTTGTTCTTCTCGTGCCCTCTCATGCAGGCAATTTCTGAAAACTCTTCTTTTCAAACAGTCATTACATTACTATATAAACAAACACGTAAGGAAGCGTAAAAATGTATGTACACATTGATGCACTTTTTATAGTCCTTCAATTCGGTGTAAAAATGCTAGGACGTTATTTTACTAAATATCTTGTTATATACATAAATAACTCGTTAACAAATTTTAATAATTGATTTTAAAATGTCTCAATAAATATTTGAAACTTAGTATTAAAATGTGAACGATCACAATATACAATGGCCTGTCTTTTTCCCATTTTCTCTGAATTTTTAAATTAATACTAACTATCTGCCTTTACCCTTCTGACTCCAGAAATAATAAACCATTTAATTTATGTAGCAGCTCTGTATATTTCTTTTATTGAATGTATAAACAGGTATATTGTATAGATTTCTAATTTTCTATAAATACATGTTAAATGTCAGTAATTAACTGTTTTTCCTATATTATATAGGAAGATACTTATAAAAAATGTTTAAATTATTAGTTAGCAAACAATAAACGCATTCTCGACGTTTTTCAAGCTTCTCCAGATAGCTGTTTTAAATTTAATTTTCAATTTTTTTTTTGACCACGAAATCATTCGGTATAGCTTCATAAGGAAATAAACACCTTTTACCTTATTAATTCGATTTACCTACCATGTTAGTTTGTTCGCCACTTCGGAAAAGTATGTGTCTGGAAAAATAATTAACAGGAAACTTCGTCGGTTCTTTGAGATGGGAAGGGTGGCCCAGTTTCGTTATCGATATCTGTTTTAGCAATTAAAAAGAAAAACGAATAGAAGGACTATTATCAGACTTTGCTGCGCAGAATCTGATGGGATGAAAGAGGAAAGAAAATAGAACATCATCAAGTGTCAAATCTTCTAAGAAGAAGTTAATTCAATGTGCAGGAAATATTTCAATGAAAGTTGATTTAAAATATTAATTTTAAGATAAAATTGTATTTTCATGAATGTTAGTTTAAAAGGGCATAAACAAATGTAAAATTGGACGAGTACAATTATTCTACTTTCGTTTTTTAAGACAAGAAAGTCATATAGGTTTTTGGTTTCGATTGGGTTTCCAATACGAATTATAGGAAAAATTAATGTTTTCGGTTTATATTTACTCAGTCACAGGCTTACATTATACAGATCTGTTGAACATGCATATCTTTAGTCGAATATTATTATAAAACATGTGAATCTCTATAATGGTGTTTTATAAAAACTTCTATCGAAAATCGTCAAAGAAACCACTGCAGAGATTGTATTTCTCTGCATCAACCGAGAGCCAACCAACCAAACAATAGCTGCTGTGTTGTCATATCCCTGACCCAGTTTTCAGACACGTGTAGTATTAGCCCTTCCACATAGGCGTTTGACTCAGTTTTCGTTTCTCTTACTTTTGCTGGTCTACTTTTAATAACGGCAAAATCTTCTATAGCTCAGGTAATTTAATTTTCCGAAATTCTAAATTCATGTTTACGTTTATTTTATTACTTATTAATTGTTAATTTTCATTCAAGATGTAAAAAAAAGCAGAACAATATTTTATTCGTTTTCTACAATTATTTTCCAAGTTTAAAAATGCAATAATAGCAATATGTATCTGATTTTCGCTCTAGTATGAATTCTTTTAACATAATATGGTACAGCTGCCGCTATCTATCGCCTTGTAGCAAAAGCAATTTATAGCACCACATTTCAGTACAGCATTATTTACATTTACATAATAAAAATAATTTTGAATTAATAAACTCTAAATTATTTAAATTTAACAGAAGTTACTTAAACTAAAAAATGTATTCTTCCTTTAATCATTTAATCCATAATGATTGTAGAAAAAAGGAGACAATTACAGTTGGTAACATTTTAATGTTGACATCGTTATTGGTAGTCGTGGTATTTCCTCCTTCATACAACCGATACAACCTAAAACAATCTTTTTGACAGCAGCTGGCGAAAATTGTTGCCGAACACGTGCTTTTTAAAATAATTTATATAAAAAAATGGATAAACAAGCCGTTTTAGCCCGTGTTATTAAAGTTCTAGGAAGAACTGGTTCCCAGGGACAGTGTACGCAGGTTAAAGTAGAATTTATTGGCGAACAAAATCGACAAATTATACGTAATGTAAAGGGGCCTGTTAGAGAAGGTGATATCCTCACACTACTCGAATCCGAACGTGAAGCTAGAAGATTACGATAACTTGTAAGTAATGTATTGATAAATACAAAAAAATATTAAAAATAAAATAATATCGTTACATAGAGCGAACATGTTGCAGGTTATGAACTGCCTTTTACAGTCTGTAGTTGAAAATTAATAGCATTTTTGTGTCGCTGAAACTATTTGCAATAAATAAGTACTATTAAATTATAAAAATAGTAGGGGTGAATTGAGAAAATTTTAATCAGGATAACTGTAACTGATTACAACCTACCCATACAAATAACATTTTAACATACTGGTGCAGTTACAAATGTAAAATAGTCTTACTTGAATACATAAATGCACTATTATAGAAGCTTTTCATAATTTTAAATGCAGTCTGCTAAGTGATAGCAAATTATAAAAATAGCAGAGATTAACCTACCAAATTGCAATATAGCGATTCATTTTTTTAATTATTCCTATTGATGTATTTGTGTGTTGGTAAAGATCTGGTAAATAGATACTTACTTTATCAGTACAAGTTAATTAAGAAGATTATCTTTCTATGGGTATGTATCACAGTCTTGTGTTTCCATGGGTCAGTACAAATAGTCACAGCGTTTTTTGTGAATACAAAATAGAATAGATTTGTGTATAATTCATTTAATAGTGCCTAATATATTCTTTTTATTTACAGCAGACCACTTCAAAACAATTACAATGGACAACATATTGTTTTTAGGTCTTAAGTTATGTAAGTAATAATTCAATAAAAATGATTTTCCAAAATTTGTTTTGTTAAACAATATCTTGTTTTAAATTTTATTTATTTAGTGTTCAAGTTTTTTAAACGCATACTGCAAAAGAACATACAAATACACTTTCAAAATTAGTAACAGTATAACAAAATGAAAACCGTTATGTCTGACTAAATGTAGAATTAAATACATGGTAAACAATACATTTGCCAAATGTAATACTTAAGTCCAAAGTTTAAATAGTTTACTTGAAGTAATTTTTTATTAACTCTTCGACTTTTTTCATATTTGCCATTTTGTTAACCTTGGCTTGAAACTTTTTTCCTTTTCCTGCACCTTTTCCTTCCAAAATATCAGAAATTCTGCAATTAAATACACTGTTAAGAAGGAAGCAATGTAGCCTCAATTCTATTTTTACACTTTAGATGTCTCAAAAAAAGAACAATGACTGTATGAAAAATATAAAAATGGTTTTGTACTCTGAAAATCGCCAAAATATTTCAGTTGTAGTAAATATGACAAAAGAATTTTAAAAGATAAAAAGCACTTTTAAATAGAGACTGTTAAGAAGGAAGCAATGTAGTCTCAATTCTATTTTTACACATTAGATAAGTCTCAAAAAAAGAACAATGAGTGTATGAAAAATATAAAAATGGTTTTGTACTCTGAAAATCACCAAAATATTTCAGTTGTAAATATAAGAATTTTAAAAGATAAAAAGCACTTAACTTTTTTGGATGATTATATTAGAACAACAATGTTGCACTGCAAAATCTATCTATTTTATTGTGCAATAAAAATTTATTACTGTACTTGTAACTCATTATTTGTAATAAGTTTAACCTTTGGCCTTTATGTGATAAAGGAAAAATTTGAGTATGTTTAACTTTAAAATACACTAGACACTTACTGATTCCCTAGGTTTTGTATATCCAACTCTTGCCCATATAAAACAATATTTCCTGTTGTTTTCTCGTCGCCAACAGCTAAAACTAAAAATGTTTCTGTATCATTAACTTCCCTTAAAAATGTATTAATGTAGTCAACATCAGCTTCCTTTTTATGATGAATAAAAAACTTTGGAACTGGTGCAGAATTTTTAAGTTTCTGAGCTTCTACTACTGCTAGTTCTTTTAAAACAGATTGTAAATTCTTGCTAATCAATTTTGTGTTTTTTTGAAGTCTTTCAACCAACTCGCAGTGCTGATTAGGATTATTGCTGCAATAAAAATTTTTTGTTTTGAGAATAATGTATTTAATCATTTTATTACATACTTAAGAAGTGTTGTTAATTTTGCTTCTCTTTCCAAACAAGAACTTAATTTTTTTAACACTCTATTTCCAACAAGAAAGTAAAGTAGTGTTTTATTTTTTCTTTTACTCTTCTCTGAGTGTAGTAATTTAATTACTTGCAATTGACTTAAATTTGTAACATGTGTACCGCAGCACATGTTACTTTCCACATCTTCAATGGTAATAACTCGAATATCGCCTTTGTGATCATCTGGTAAACCTCTAGTTCTTACCTTAAAAATGATGTTCATGTGTTAAAGAGTACCATAATTTTTATTATTTTAATTTACTTTTATTTCATCAACAGAGTTAGTATCTTTAATTACTTCTACTGAAACTTTTTTTCCTGACTGAATTAATTCATTGACTATTCCTTCAGCACGTTGAATTTGTTCAGAAGTAATGGATGGGGTGTCTTGAAAATAAATTAAAGATAAATACCTATAATTAAAAGAAAATAATTCATTTTTACCCAATTCTACATGTGATACTTCTTCTCCAAGCCACCAAGAAACTGTTGGAAATTTAAATTCACGATCTATTATGGCAGTAATTAAATGCTGTCCTATAATTAATGCCTTATAAAAATTTCATTTGCATTATTAAAGAAGAGTTATTTACCAGAATGTTGTTGCATGTGATCAAAACGTCTTTCCCAGTCAACCTTTTGTTCTACTAAATCACCAACATTAAATGGCTCAGTTACAAAAATTATCGCCTTGTCTTCTCTTCTAGTTACTTGAAGGACAGGTTTTTCATTTAAAAAACCATGATCACAAGGCTAAAATTAGTTTATAGAAAGTGTAATTGAATATTAATATATAAATTTAAATTATAGAAATACTTGTCCTCCTCCTTCTGGAAATAATATCGTATTTTCTAGTATAACTTCGTAACCATTTACTAAAGTTTTCTTGCCTTCTCTTATGGTATCAAAAGATGACTTGCTGCAGGAAATAACAGTGGATCTATACTAGAATTTTTATTTATGTAATTTAATTTCGCATAAGCCGAAATTGCAATTAAATGCATACCTGCTTAAGAAAGCTATCTTCTTGGCACTTAAACACCATTTGAATTGCTTTTGTTTTTATATAGAAGTGCTAAACTAGCCAACTTTTCTTCAATCAGTGGGGTAATTCAGTATACATTGAAACTGTATATAATTTGTTTGATAAAAAGCAATCCTATTTTGTTAGTAAAATAATGTTTTATTGTATAAATTTATATTTTATTACTAATTAAATAAAAGTTACCCTTAAAAATTTAGGTTAGAATCATAGAAGTTATAAATTTATAGATGTAAGATTTATGAATGGCCTTTAGAGGTACTTCATTTCTATTGAGCATTTAATTAATGCTGTTTTTATTGTATTTGTGGTTGTTGTTTCTCACTAGCATACTAAATTATTACGGTTTTACAAGGAATTATAATTCTTCCCAAATAATTAATTTTTAAGCCTGAAAATATGTTTGATCATTTTAAAGATAATTGGAAAGTTATTATTATGGAAGGCTACTTTAAATTTTAGTTAGTTGAAAGGTGGGGGTGCCATGTGTCCGAAGTTGTGACGTACATGCCACGTAAAAGTAGAGCTGGAAGTTTAGCGGATTTTGAGGTTGCATTCTAAATACTAGTCAGTTCGTATGTTTGTTGCAAATCGAGTTGAACAACTCAACTAAAAATTAATAAAAACTATATCAATTAACATGAAATCTATTTTATTTTTGGCTCTACTTATTTTACCATCGGTATTATTTATTATTGGTGATGGTAAGTGTTGAATTTTATTATAAATTTCGAGTTGTTATTCTTTTAAAAAATGCAATTTATATTTCAGTTTTCATGTATAAGTAATTAAATTTTATTTACAGGCCAAAAGCTGTTTGCTTATGCGGAAGAAGATCCTTTAGAAGAAGAAGCAGAAGTAGAAGGAGAAAGTGACATTGAAGAAGTTGCAACAGCAGGTGAAGAATATGAAGAAGAGGAGCCCCAAAGTACAGGTTCACCAGACGCAGATACAGCCTTATTATTTGTGAGACCTTTACAAACATCAGGTGTACAGATGGGTAAGCAGTGTATAATTTTTTCCATATTTATAGGATTGACATAAGTTATATCAAATTAAATGAACAATTCCTTCCAGAAATTCCAGCTGGCCGACCTGTAGAATTCCTGATTGGGTTTAGAAATAAAGGTAAAGAGGACTTCACCATACATACAGTTGAAGCATCATTCCGCTACCCTATGGACTTTAATTTCTATATTCAGAACTTTTCTGCCCTTGCATACAATAAACTTGTACCCCCTTCTCAAGAAGCTACAGTGGCCTACAGCTTTATTCCTTCTGATGCCTTTGCTGGAAGACCATTTGGTCTTGCCATTAATTTGGCATACCAGGATGCCAGTGGAAATACCTTTCAAGATGCTGTTTTCAATGAAACTGTATCAATTATAGAAATAGAAGAAGGTAATTTAATAGACAAGGAGATTGTATAAATTGATTTTTGTCATCTTTCTGTAACTTTGTTTATTTGTGATATTTTTTTAAAACATATTGATATCGAACTTATCCAATAGTAAATATTGTTTTTCTTAAATACTTAATGCTTATTGTATATAATTAATCTGGTTAAATAATGTTGTTTTAATTAAAATTTTTCATGTTACAGGTTTAGATGGAGAAACATTCTTTTTATATGTTTTTATGGCAGCTTGTGTTATATTATTGATGGTGATTGGTCAACATACTTTATTGTCAGTTGGTCGTAAGCGTACAAGTCGTAAGGCTCCAGTGGAGACTGGTACAAGCAATCCTAATGATGTCGACTATGATTGGCTTCCCAAACAGACTTTGGCATCCTTTAGTAAGTATTTAGGAAGTAATTCGATGAAATCTTTAAATATAACCAAACAAGAATAAAATCTGAATTGTTTCATTTTATTTATTGGATAAATAACTCGAAGTGTATATATCGTCTTGTTACGGTATCAGGAGCGAAAAAAATATCGAAGATATGTAATTATAGGGATAGCTTATTTTTTGTCTATTAGTTGATTTGTTTGGAATTCACTTCAAATTAAGGGGAAGTTGTTATCAAATTCTAGTTAATTATGTACGAATTGTTTATTTAACAATATTTATATTATTTTTGTTATTACAACTGTGGTTATTATCAATTAAATGAGGGAAATGTTTATTATTGAATATTATATGATATTGAATATGTATATTAAACATTGTCTTGGACTTTCATTTAATTAATTACAACCATACTAACGAAAATAATATAAAACTGTTACATTGTTTATAAGGGTAAAATATTAGGCTTATATTAAATTCTAAACTTTTAAAAATCTATTATTTTGATAAATAAAAAATTGGCTAATGGTAACTAAATATTGAAGACAAAAATTATTTCTTTAATATTAATATAAGTAATGGCATTTGGAATAATATAATGTTACATTCTTGTGTTATTTGCAGATAAACAACAAAAGTCACCTAAAGGCACAAAAAGTCCCCGACAACGTAAAGCGCAGCGTAGTACCGGATCTGAGTAGTAATATTTTCGTTCATAAAATGAGTGTGTTGGTGAAGATTTTGCGAAAACATTTGTTGATACGTTCATAGACTAAATACTCTTTTGGTGTTTTTGATAACACAAGTATGTGTTCCTTTTTTGTTAAGGAGCGTTGTTACATTTCCATTACCCATTGTACTTCCATCTCTATGCGTTGTTATCATCGACTTAAATTTATTTCTTTTTAAACTAATAATTTTGAATAAATAAAACCCAACAGTGTTTTATATATAATTTTTTTCATTGTGAGAACCATAACACAAATTAGTTTCTTTTATTAAGATAAAATAGAAGTTGAATGTCTATATGGTTGTGAAATGTATTTATTTTTCTAAAAGATGTAAAATTAAAAAAGTGACTAGTAGTTTTAGTATAATTAGTACTTCTTGAGCAAAATTTAAATAATTTGATTAAATTACTTCTGGTAAGGTAGTTTTATTTTTTATTGCTACAATGAGCTATTAGATCAGTTTTTAATTTTTATTTATTTATTTAAGAGACATTTTAGTACATACTACATACAGTTGTAAATCTGCTTTTTAAATTAAATAATACAAATTTATTTTTTTATGTGAAGGAAACCTACAAATTATGGAACTGAAATACTATTTACAAAGCAAGAATTAGTATTTTAGAGGTGGTTCATTTTACAGTAGTTCATGTCATTACAGGGCCAGCTTGAAGATTGGTTGGACGTGCACCTCCACTTCTTTCTATCCTGAACCGAATCTTCATATTTCCAATTTATTTTATTCAATTAGAGCAATCTACATCCTTCAACTGTTTATGAACAGTAATCTAATCTATGTCTCTTTTTACTCCAATATGTCTAAGAAGGCTTTCTACCACCATATTTCTCCTTTGCCTTATTGATTTCCACAGAATCTTTTGTTCTCCTACCGTTTCTTTCAAAGTATAACTGGTAAACGTTTTCGAAGTTACTGTACTTATGAGCATTTATTACAGAAGTGCAAGAAGTATTTTAAGTTAGATTTTATGATGGAAATTAGGTTTATGTACAATTATTTCTGCCCATGCAATTTGAAGGAAGATATTATTTACCCTGGTTTTCTTGTAGATGAATTTTACTTTGAAAAATTAAATTACATTACATAAGAAGTTAACATGTTGTAAATACTAAAATAAACGCGAATTTTATTCACTGAATAGTATAATAATTAAAACTAATTTATAGGTTAAATTGGAGGTTACGAATTTTACTTATCTTATTATTCAATGTTGAATTGCTCGTGTTGCTTTGATTATTAAATATAGCTTAATTATTCTCTTTTAAATTCATTAAATCATTTTTTAAAATAAATTCTAAGGTTTTTCGAATAGTTGTCATAATTTGTTATAGTAAACACAAACTTTGAAGTTGTACATCTGCCGTAACTTTAGAAAAAAATATTGAAAATTACAAAATTGTTATAATCTTTTCGTCTACATAACAATAAAATAAACAGTTTATGATGATTATATAATTATGCTTGACTTGTGAAGTGCCTAAATACATAAATTTAATTATTTTTGTAATTTTCCAAGAGAATTTTTCCGTTTACAAAAGTAGCGGTTACAACGCCACTATTTACGGAAAATTAATCATGTGACTTATGCTCTCCTGATACAAAATCGAGCCTTAAAATTTTGCTGTGAAAACGTTGGCGCCTCCACCAAAATCGAAATTTCAATATTATTTATTGCAGTGTTTTGAAGTCCCGGCGCCTTCTCCAAAATTGAATTTTTATATATTTTTCATGATAGTTTTAGAAAACGTTAGTGCCTCCACCAAAACTGAAAATGTAGACATTCTTTTTTTATAGTATTTTTGAAAAACGTTGGCGCCTCCACCAAAATCGAATATTTAGTTTTATTTATTGCAGCAATGTTTTGAATCCCGGCGCCTTCATCAAAATTGAATTTTTAATATTATTTATTGTAATATCTATAAATGACGTTGGATTTCCACCAAACTTGAAAATTCAGACAATATCTTTTATTGAAAAACGTTGGCGTCTCCACCAAAATCGAATATTTAGTTTTATTGACAATATTGTTATTGAATTTTTAATATTACTTATTGTGATACCTATAAATGACGTTGATTTTGCATCAAAAATGAAATTTCATTATTTATTGCATTACCTTCTAAAACTTTTTATCGTATTTGATAGCAGTTGTATCATTCATTTGTAAATATATATAATGTTTTTGGTGAAATTATTTAACTGTTTATATTTGTTTTTTTTGTTATTTATAAGTTTTTATTCAAAATTCAATGTTTTATGAGACATATTTCATCTTTAAATAATTCTATATTTGTTCACTAGACGAATGTTGCAATTTAAACTGGGAATACTTTAGATTTTGTTATTAAAAGAATTTATTCAACTTAAAGTTTATAGAGATTTATGTTATCGGGTAGTGGAAAATAATAATAAATACAGGGTGACCGAAAAATATGATGTATTTTAATGTACCTAAAGAATACATTTAAATTAACAGTTTTCAATAACAACTCTGTTTTACAACTAATCCTACCCTACAATCATCACAATATTTGATGTTAATGGTCCTACTAATCACTACAAAAATAATTACTATGAATAAAAATACTGGTAGATTTTAACCGCTAATTTTGCCACTCCTAAATCACAGGCTCCATTGATAAATGCACTTCTGTTTCACTTACAATTAGGCCAAAACATATTACTAATTATTTTAATAATTATCATCTAATAAGGACGTCTACCTAATTTTCTCTTTAAAAGTTTAGGATAAGTGAAACTAGCGCTAAAGAATATAATACTGGATTTAGAAGATTAAAAGTTTGTTCCCAACTTGATGACGACGAAACAATCCTTTCCAAGCTTCAAAAAAAAAAAATAATAAACAAAAATGATAAAGCTCAAACAGTAATTAATATCAAGATAAATATCTTAGTCACAAAAATAAGTAGTAGGTATCTTAAAATAACTTTCGTTTTTAACCAAAAGTGGTCAGTTACATAATATAATTATACTTAAAAAAAGAAATACATTTTATATTCCAAGCAAAACATAATAGTATTAAATAAAAGTTTTGCTGTAAACACCTAGTCAGGTTTCAGGAAACAAATACCTTAAGTCATTAATATAATATTCATAGGCAAAATATATACTTTTTTTATGTTATGATTACCATAAAGTCATCGAATATATTCCTTCGCTTTGTACTTATCGTATTTATATACTGAAAAAAAATAAGTGCACAAAAACAACAATGTCACAAGTAAAAATTAAGTACCACATATAATATAATAAGTAAGTACAATCATTGTAAAATTACTTTTTTTTTGGCACCTTCTTTTTTCAAAATGCTACAAAATTACAAAACCAATAAATAAGTGATGACAAAAATGTTACATATTTAAATAAAAATAAAAATTGATTTACGCATAAATAATCAAACAAATGAATAAAAAGAAAAATGATTATGTACATTGATATTTCATTTCAATAGACCCATTTAATAAAGATTTTTTGAAAAATCCTTAGGCACTCTCCATTAAAATATAGGAAATTAATGCAGAATGTATGTTTCTGATCGAAACTGAAGTTTGCGGTATTTGCAAATTTCATTTCGGTTTTTGATACAGTGATAATTACATAGGTAGCTAAATAGATATTTTTTAGTGATAAAAATAAATTAGTTATTGAAAATGAAATTATAACTATGGCCCCCAAAACTTCCTTTAGAAACGCCCACCCTTTCATCAATGCAATTTTTAATTCTGTTAATGTCTTTAAAATTTTCTTAACTACAAAGTATAATGAATGTTATATTATTATTTAACTATAACACTAGCTGAGCAGCTGGTTTTAATAATTAACAATGATTATAATGATTAAAACCAATCCTATCGCTATAATATAATATTTCAAATCGAATCTATTCTATCTAAATTACTACCATTATTATATTTATAATTATTATTATTCATTTTGATTAACTTTGCATTTATGATTAGTGTTCTTATTGTTGAAATAAAAAAGGACGTATTTTTTTAAATACAATTATTCACTTACTTATGTATGTATCTTCAGAAAATTGCATAAGTACCCACAAAAAATTATTGCATCAAAAAAAGGTATAATAGGTACTAGTGCTAGGCAAATAATTCGATTAATCGATTTATGATTGATTATTTTCAGTTTTAAAATAATCAATTAACCAAACAATCAGTGAATCAAACAATCGATGAATCAAACAATTGATTAACCAAAGAATCGATTAAGTGTACAATCAATAAATCAAACAATTGGTTAACCAAACAATCGATTAATTAAACAATTGATTAACCAAACAATCGACAATCTATTGTTAAATTTGTTAATCGCCCAGCCCTAACAGGTGCCCAACAATAGATCATTTTTAATATTAAAAAGATTTCGTGCAGGAGTAAGAAGTTCTAGCACCAGAGGCTAGGTAGAAAATATCTTTTATTAACCAACTTCTCAGCACCAACTTTTGAGCTATATTATTGCAGCCGATTTATAAAAATTATTAAATTGATGCAACAATTTGCTGTCAAAAATGGCAATCAATGTTAAAAGAAGAAACAAAACGGGTTGCGGTGACTACAAAAAATAAAAATAAAATAAAACGTTCGCGTTATAATCTAAATATTAAGTATATGCATATAATAAGACTGTGTTAAATTAATAAAACCAAGACGGTTCGCGTTGAATGGGTGCCTTTTAAGGAGTTGTCCCGTTATTATACGATGGTCTTAACTTAACCAGGAAGTCGAGCTTGTTGGTAGAAGTCGGGTTCGTCATCGTCATCGTCATCCGGCTGTTCGCCATCCAGCTGTAAACAAATCACCAGTAAATAACATTAAAAGGAGAAAACATAATAAATACGTGGGGTCATTAAAGAAATGTAACAAACCCCCGTCGAGGACCAGATGTAACATACAGCACCATCTATTTGTATACCTACTACTGTTTGTACACGCATGCTAAAAATGTAACCTAAGCAACAAATAAAGTTAGTTTTTTAAAACTATTTAGAAAAATCGTAAATTAATTTCTTGTAGTTGTTAAAGGTAGTAATAAAGTAAATAAATAATGTGCTTTGGTGAAACACCCTGTATAATGTGAATAAATTACAACGAACAAAAGTAATAAAAATTATTTACGAAAAGTAATCATAGAAAGACGTTATTGTTTATTTTATTTGAATATTGTACCATTTCTAGTGCGTAATTTTTTATAGTTAAATTTACATGTACATTATCTACAGAGATCTGGTTCATTTGAAATATTTTCTATGTAAAATAGACACAAATACAAAATATACAGGGGCGTATCCAAAGGAGGGATAGGGGCGATCGTGATCAGGCAACTATTTAAAAGTGTTGACTCGCTACCCTCCAATTATGGAGTTTAAACAGTTTAGTTTATTGGCTTAAGGGAGTATTTGTGGTTTGGTTAAAGAGATTAAAACGCTTTGGTTTAAGATTTTGGTTTATCGTTTTTTTAAGATGTCTTTATACCCTCCTTTCACCATTGCCATCCTTAAAGGGGATTTCTGAATCCGCCCTTGAAAATACAAATTTCGATATGTACTTCGATAGTTTTTAAACTGATATCAGCTTGTTATTATGTTATGCTACATAACATATGGAATATTATTCTCTATGATTCTTGTGACCTCATACAGCAAATTTCCCGAATTATCCCTATATAAACCCTGTATTTCGTTTCACAGTATTTGTCTATTTACAACAGTCTGAAGAAATTACTTTTTAAGTGTGTTTACGTTGGCATTAAAACTTCTGCATCTACTTCTACGCCCTATCTCAACAATTAATAAACTGACATTTCTTCGAAAAAACAAAACAAAATCTCCAAACTTTGAAACGGCCAACGTGATAACGCGACTTTAATGAAAATTTAAAAAAAAATGCAAATTTCTCAAAAAGTACTGCTCACAGATACCAACACCCCTATATCAGTCGAAAGGAAATTTAATTTTGCATTATACTATGTGAGAAAAAATATGGCAAAAAAAAATAGTTATCCCTGTTTGAATTTGTGAATATTGGCATGGATAAATTTTATACTATTGATAATGAACATGTCTATCTAATACCTGTAGATGATAGGCAATTTCTTCCAGAAACGGAATATGAAAACCGCAACCCTCTAAGTCCTTTCGTTTCTGAGATATTTAAAATGGCGCCAAACACTGCAAACGTCAAATTTTACAAGAAAACTGAAATAACTCCGGAAGGGTGCGTCCATGTCCAATTTAATCTTAATAAACTGACATCATTTTTTTATGGGGAATTCAAAAGTATAATAAAAAATAGGGTGTTACATTTAAAATAACGAAGTTAGGGTGCATTTCCGGTATAACCGGAAGTTCGCCATATTTGAAAATATTTTTACGTTATTCTACACTTAACCCCATACAACTTTTATTTGAAATATTTTTCTCTATTTTGAACTATACGCGTATAAATGGCCGATTTCGGCTTGGTGACTCACCCTGTATATATGTACGTATTATTGAAATTGCTCCATATTGCCTGAGCCATTATACAATTTTCGGGATATCTGCGGGGACCTTGGGACCCCCACAATCAGTCAGGTTCTTTAAAACGATGCTAACATGCATAGTATGCGAGTATATTGCAATAAAAATTTAAAAAAACGAAGTTACTTTTTGAAAACTATTTAGAAAAATGGTAAATTAATTTCTTGTAGCGGTTAAAGGGAATAATAAAACAAATGAATTTACATTCTGGTAGGTCATTCTGTATAATGTGTATACATTACAAGGAAATGTCTTCGAGATTACTTATTAATAATTAATTAATCTAAAACGCTACTATTCAATTTAACGCCAGTGTTAAGATTCTAAATTGTAAATTAGTTAGTAAAATTGTAAAATGTAGTGAATTCCAAAAGAAATAAAATTAAATCAAAAGATTATTATCAAGAGTAAAATGAATAACAATATTAGTATTGTCGAGTACCTAGTAAAATATGTTAATTTTATTTTACTTTTTCATCTACCCATATAAATAAAATTGAAGTGTCTGTCTGTAATATCGCAATATTAAGCCAGAAACGACCCTTAAATTTTACTTGTCTGTTTGCCTGTACGGACTAATCATCGAAACGGCTACACTGATTTCGGTGGGAGGTTATCAGCAGTAGTGATCTAGTGCTCTAGAAAATTGCTTAGCATTCGGAAGGTCACCGGTTCGAACCCGGGTCCGGCTGCTCTGGTCCAAGTTTTCTGTGGTTTCCTTGGATCATTTAGGCAAATGCTGGGGCAGTAATATTCCACAGATAATCTTTCACTTCCCTCCTGTCTTCATTTCGTCCGTCTCATCTTTATCTCCCTAACCACGCCATACACCCATTCCCACAATTTTTGAAAGGAGACTGAAGAAGGCCTTACGCCCTACCCTCCGGCTTTGCACTACAGTGTAGGTCGGAGCGACTGCCCGCCCACCAGCACGAGTAACTGGTGGGTATGAGATACAAAGAAGTTTTTTTTTTGGTGATCTAGGTGACTTTCTTAAATTGTGTATTGGTTATAACAATTGTATTTATTATAAACAATTGGAAATAGTTTCACGTGGGCATAAGTTGATAAGTAAATATTATGAATATGTTTGCCACGGTGCTTATTTTGATAACTGTACAGCGTACATGTATTACTTTATTTACATATAAACAATATCGGCATAACAAAGTAGTACGAGTATCGCAACGTTCGGTGAATCCATAATTCGTCGTCTCCATTTGCACCTTTTTTAATTTTATATTTGTATGTAAATTCATATATGCACACAGGCGAACGAACAGTGAGTGACGAGCTGTAATGCACAAACATTCTTAGAAGTTACCGTACATTTATAGAATTCAAAATTTTAGCGTTGTTACGAAGTTTATTTATCAAAACGAAAAAGAAAAAAAAAAAGAAAAAATGTACATCGACGCATTGCAGAAAGAATTCCTGTTTCAGCACTTGCGTATAAATCATAGGAATAAATAAACGTGCCCGAACGGCAAAAGTTGCCCGTTCTGAGGGTCTTATTTTTAGACTTCTTGACTTTGTCAATTCCTAATACTTTTCGGATTCTTGGCTTGAATTCTCGTTTGTTAATGAATGACAATGAAGTGTGCACCTTGATTTAAGTATATATCTTTCAGAGACATGAAAAATTTCAAATATTAAATGTAAATAGTTTTGATAAATGCAAGTACGAACTTCCTAGACAGTTTTTAACATAAAATGCATATTATCTATCTATTTTTGTTTAATATATGTAGGTATGCATATCTATTTGCATTTTTGTACTATTTCATGATATTCGTTGCAACTAAAAATTTTGAGCAATAATATGTTAATAACAGAAGATATGGACCAACAATATGATAATAATTGAAAATATTTAGACAAATGTGTTAATTATTGAAGGTATTGACCATAATATATTAATAATTGAGAAAATTAAGCAATAATACGTTAATAGTTAAACATATTGAGCAATAATATATTAATAATAGAAAATATTAAGCAAAAATGTGCTAATAATTGAGAAAATTAGGGAATAATACGTTAATGGTTAAACATATTGACCAATAATGTGTCAATAATCAAAAAAGTAAGCAAAAATGTGCTAATAATTGAGAAAATTAGGGAATAATACGTTAATGGTTAAACATATTGACCAATAATGTGTCAATAATCAAAAAAGTAAGCAAAAATGTGCTAATAATTAAGAAAATTAGGGAATAATACGTTAATGGTTAAACATATTGACCAATAATGTGTCAATAATAAAAAAAGTAAGCAAAAATGTGCTAATAATTGGGATATGAACCAATAAATGATAATAATTTAAAATATTTAGAAAAATGTGTTAGTTATTGAAGGTAATATTGATCTTAAAATGCTAAAAATTGAGAAAATTAGGCAATAATACGTTAAAAGTTAAACATATTGACCAATCATGTGTCAATCATCAAAAAAGTAACCAAAAATGTGTTAATAATTGGAGATATGGACCAATACTATGTTAATAATTGTATAAATTTTCCAACAATATGTTAATAATTACAAACATTAAGCAATAATGCGTTAACAGTTGAAAATATTAACAAAAGTTAGTTATTAATCGAAAAAATTACGCAATAATATATAATTACCGATTTCAGGTACCTAATTGTTATTTTTCGAAATGTTTTATAGTTCTCATAAACAATTTAATTAGTAAGTAGCAGATCGAAAATTGCTTCATTGTGCCGACCTGAGCCTATCTAATGCGGTTTTGAAAAATGATAAAAATTATATACTTCATTCTTCTTGAATGTTTTCCTTTGTTGGAGATGATGGAGGCCATGTTGCCGCACCGTTTCCTTTAGAAATTTGAGCTTTAATTTTTTTGTTCCGAACCATTCATGCGCAACATCATACTCGACTTCCGTAAGATAATACGTTTGTGGTATCTGCAAGCGACGTAATTAGTATTGATGATCTTATGCGGATGCCTAATTCGTTCCCTAAGCAAAAACAGAAAGAAGGCAAAACTGTTTTTTCATTCTCATTGAAATGATTTATTGTTTATATTCTAACAATATTCAATAAAGGGTAGAAGATAAGAAACCGTAGTAAGCTAAACAATCTAATTCAATATCTTGTTATATCAGTATATTGCTATCTACAGAAGTAACAGGCGGGCTGAAAAGTTCGTAGGCTAGCATAGAAAAAAATTTTTTTTTGATAGAATTTGATTTTATTATTCAATATAGTTCCCTTCGAGGGCGATACAACGATTATAGCGGTCATACTATTTTTCGATGCCATTTTTATAATACGATTTGTCTTTAGCCTCAAAATAGGCTTCTGTTTCGGCGATTACTTCTTCATCGGTGCGAAATATCTGTCCAGCGAGTAGCGAGTATCCTCTTAAGGTCTGAGAACAGAAAAAAGTCGCTGGTGGCCAGATCTGGAGAGTACGGTGGATGCGGAAGCAATTCGAAGCCCTATTCATGGAATTTTGCCATCGATTTCATCGATTTGTGAGATGGTGCATTTTCTTGATGAAACAGCACTTTCTTTTTCTTAAATGAGGCCGCTTTTCCGCGATTTCGACTTTTAAATGCTCCAATAACGCTACGTAATAGTCGCTGTTTATGATGTTCCCCTTTTTAAGATAGTCAATGAATATTAGAATATTATATGTCGTAACCTTGCCAGTCGACTTTTGCGTCTTTCCACGCTTTGGAGTTGGTTCATCACGTGCAGTCCTCTCGGCTGACTGTTGTCAAAAATTATTTTGTGGACTTTTTTTATGTTTTCGCCTCTTTGGGGCGTCCACTGCATGCATCGTCCTCGGTGCTCATTTCGCCTCGTTTAAATTTAGCAAACCACTATTCTACGGTTGATTTTCCTGGTGCAAGGTCCGAATAATGTTTATCAAGCCAAGCCTTGGTTTCAACAGTATTTTTTTTTCGCCAAAAAGCCAATAAACAATGCTTTTTTTTATCCATTTTTTCAAAGTAACAAAAGAAATGCTATAACTCAGATACTAATAGTGCAACAGCTGTCAAATTTATACAAGCATCTTTTGAAGGTTAGGTCTAACTAAAAATCATATGGATTTGATACTAGTAGTAGTAGACTACGATGTTTTCAGCCTGTTACTTATTTTTATGTTACACAAGGGCTTTAGTAACGTATCTATATGCCCAAATGAATCGACGGCGTAGCTTGTATACGTGATAGGCACATAAAGCAAATTAATAAGAACAGTATAAGTTCTCGGTGAGTGATTTATGTAAACCACAGAAATGTCTAGTCGTCATCCCCGGAGGAACCACGAAAAAAAAAAGAGTTGAATGAAGTTATAAAACAATTGAATGAAGTTAAAAAAAGGTCCTTCATATATAATTAAAATTGGTATTCGGCTATATGTTATTATAATAGTTTTAGTGGTTTTTGATGAAATTAGTTGTCAGATACCACATCAGGATTGAATTTAAAGGACTTGGTTTTGCACTGAGTCAATTTTTATTTTTTTTAATTAATAATTCTGTTATACTAAGTAAAGTAATAAATTGCTATGAACACCTTGTATATATAGTGAACGATGTTCATCTGGATTTCTCCTTACAGCCGTGAAAGTACGACAAATAAACAAACATTGTTTAAATGTTTAAAAAGCACGTGTTTAGGCTCTTTGGGGCTGTAGCTGAAAGCTGAAAGTACAAACACAGCACCCGATCTTACGACTCGACGAAAGGCTACTTGGAAATGGAATTATCGTGTAATTACCCGTTGGGAATGCTGTTAATTTTAAGTTGGACATGAACATTTTCTGTTTTGACCGTTATTGTGAATAAAAAAAAGAGAAATGGGACCGGTACAGTTCTTTTGTTAAAAATAATACTAACAGAAACATATCCACTGTTATAAAACACATAATTAAGGTAATGATAGATTATACCTGATAACAAACGATCCTAATGCCGTTTTCATTGAATTACAATGATCGTAAATAAAATTATATTCACGAAATTCTAGTACAATTCGAATATTTGAAAAATATCAAATAATTTCACTAGATAACATTAGTAAAATTGAGAGAAGTGATAAAAACATATTATTTTTAATATAAGAAAGGCTGTTCATGGTGCAGTCTTGATGAAATATGTTAAATAAATAAAATAACGACGAAAAAAAAACTTATGATAAACAGTTGAAACAAAACGAATTTTTCGTTGTTATTTTATATATTTATATTATTTTTATTATTATGTTCCTCTTTTTTCAGTTTTCACTGGTTTCTATTTAACATATTATTATTATTATTATTATTATTGCCATTATGTAACTATGATATTAATAATTGCATAGCTACATAATACGAGAATAAACGATTGCTGAATGTTACTGGAATAGTTATTGTAAAATAGTAAAAATGTACTGATCATTTAAAGAATTTACAATTACTCGAAAAAATCAAATTTCTGGATTTTTTGAATTATTCAAAAAACTGAATTTCACAACAACAGGTAATTCAAAATTTTTACCCCTAAAAATAATCTAAAATTTAAAAATATGAGCTCAATATTCTTTATAATTACGTCAATCGTTAAAATTCTACGTTTAGCTTTTCTAATTTAAGAAAAAACGCGTGAATGTCGCATAGACAGATGCATAGATTAATGAGGTACAGCTTCAACAATTTATTTATAAAAGTGCAACTTTGACAACTCTTTCGGTCAAATGACCATCCTCAAAGAGTAATACCTTAGAAGAATACTTTTATACCAAATCATACATGTATCTCCTAGTGTCACCAAGTTCGTACAAAGTGATGTAACGTTTTACCTTTAATAAAATATTAAAAAGATAGAAAAAATTATTCCTCTTTTAAATTTGTATGAAGAAAAGAAAAAGCTGTCAATATCGTTCGGAACAAAATTGTAGTATTTGAACGAAAAAAAAAAAAAAAAGAATTATGCAAATGAAGATTTTCTATATAACTATAAATGGGCAACGTCTCCAAAGAGTGAATAATTCCAAATATCTCGGTATAATCCATGACTCAAATGCAAAATGGAATGTGCAGATCGAATAACATTGTTAGCAAAACTAAATACCTTGTATATATATTCTACAGACTTAAACAAGTATTATCTAAAAAACAGTTACTTCAAATTTATTATGGTCTTTTTCATAGCGTTGCAGTATATGGTATAAGTGGCTGGGGTGGTATATATGATGCTTTACGTGACCCACTAGATCAGTGATTCCCAAAGTGGTCTATATCGACCCCTAGGGGTCTATGACAACCTGCAAGGGGTCTACGCCAGCGAAAAAAATTTTGGGGGTCCATGAAATGAAAATGGGGGTCCACGATAGTGGATCTCAACACATACACTGATAGTACCTATTTACTTACATCATACTATCTTATAATATCAAAACATATACATTATTTATAAAAGTACCTATGAAGTAAAAAATTTATTATATATGTTTATAAAATTGTGTAAGTTGTAGGATGTTGGTATTAGCCGAGGAGATTTAAGATTAACCCTTACAAAATTGACGCCAAATGTTGATAATTTATTATTAAAGCATCAGGTTCATCCTTCTCACTAAAAATATTGACTTATTGCTTATGTTATTTTATTTATAGTTTATTTTATGTTTATTTAATGTTACGTATATTTTACATAACAGATACAAAATTTTATTTTGAGTAGTTTTAATTTAAATTCAATTAATAAATGTATAAATTAACATGTGTTTTTACTTTAAGTTTTTAACACTAAACTTCACTACAGTTAGAAATTTACAGGAAATCAATATCAGGTAAGTAGGGGATCTACCCAACACGGAAAAACATGGCAAGGGGTCTACGACACAAAAAAGTTTGGGGAACTCTGCACTAGATAGACTACAGAATCAAATACTAAAAATAATATGGATTCAAGAACAGGGATAGACTAGACCATTAACTAGCTATAATATATCAATACAGTAATTTAAAAGAAGAATTTTTACAAAATCCTATCAATATTCGCTTTAAAAGTGTTCAATTACTTAAACATTTATTATCTATTGTCCAAAGGTGTTATACGTGCTACGCAAGGAAATACTGCAATGAACTGCCTAATGGTTTAAAAAAATCTAAACTATGGACATAAAGTATTGAATAAAAAGTTAAAAGTTCAGCTAAAAATCATCAAAGTGACGTGATAATTATTAAGTGTATATAGTAGGTAAATAAAGTGCAGCTTATATCAACTAAATTGGTTTATCTTTTTTTCTGTATAATTTATTATTTTTTCTCCATATCAATATAATAACCAATAAATTAATATATAAATCAAGAAGATTGTAATATATTATAATGTTTAAAACAGTACCAATAGGTACTATATTTAATATAACAAAATAATGTATTTAATTACTTTTGTAAGGACTAACCTAACCTAACCTAACCTAACCTAACCTAACCTAACCTAACCTAACCTAACCTAACCTATGTACGATCATTTATGACTCCTGTAGGTCTTTATAAATTAAATATATATATTGTATATGATCAATTGTTGGTATAAATAAAAAATATATATACCAAGACACCATCAACTGGGCCAGATGCAGAAAGAATATAAAAAATATCAATACCAACAAGAAGGCGACTAGTATAAAATGACAAGCCATGAAATGCACCAAATAATTATTTTGGCACAAACAACTTATAATAATATTTATATAAATTCAGTGGCAAGAGTCACATCAGTAAAATGTCTAAATAGTTTTTTTGTTGTTCTAGGGCGCAAATAAGCAATTTTTTTTGAAAGAATTACAGCGACCAGATAACAAAATATTTTGACTTTTACGATAACATTTTCAGTAACATCTTAAAAGTTTTACATTAAAAACTGAAATACTACTTATTGAATGCAGGAATTAAAGACATCAAATATTATTCCTTAAATTTTATTAAAAAATACGCGAAAATTCGTCTGATGAACACCAAAATTAAAAAAATAAGGATTTTATCTGTAGAGCCAAGAAAAAATAAAGTGTTTTAAAAATATGCGATGAAAATAGTGCTTCATAAATTATTTATTGAGCCAGTAGTATTTCATTTGTTAATTGATTTATATTTACTGTTAGATCTTCACGGGAAAACTGATAAATAAAATAATGATTTTAAATATAAATATAAATATGGAATCAACAGAAACAACTACTCCGAGGGCTAATATCCCTACCGGCATTGAATTACACTGTTGATTCCGATGGATATTTATATTTATATTTATATTTATATTTATATTTATATTTATATTTATATTTATATTTATATTTATATTTATATTTATATTTATATTTATATTTATATTTATATTTATATTTATATTTATATTTATATTTATATTTATATTTATATTTATATTTATATTTATATTTATATTTATATTTATATTTATATTTATATTTATATTTATATTTATATTTATATTTATATTTATTTAGATATATAAGACGAATAAGGATTTTAATTTCTTCTTTTTTGAATAATGATTTTGTTTAGTTTTAATATATTGATGTAATGGTCAAACGATCAAATGAAATTATATTAACAAAAAAAATTGTCAAATATTTGTACTATATATACTGCAAATTAAAACGGGAATGCGTATTTACTTATTTTCTATAAAAGTATTTTTTTATTATAACAAAACTTAAAATTAATTATCCACTTTCATTTATTTAAACTTATTAAAAGGATCAGAAAATTATTTAACAAAAAAAGACCGTTTATGTAATAAATTATTCTTACCTGAACCTTTTCTTTAAAATATATTTATATTAATGTATTTTGATTGATATTATAATAATGGCAATAAAATAAAAATAATAAAATGACCTTTTTTCAGTAAAAACACATTTTGATGTCACGCAGTTACCCCTTATCATTATTTATTTAATTATTCTGTAATTTTTCAGAATTATCAGATATTCAGTACCACCGGACATTTGTAACACTATAAATAAAATTAAGAAAATTACTAAAAAACAAAATTCACTCACCGCTCGAAGCTCTTTCGGAGTAAAAACAAACTTTAGTACTTGACCTCTCAAAGGAACAGTCAAAATTAAGAAGAAGGGAAAAGCCAAGGAGGCCTTAGTCTCTTTGATAACCCACAGAAACACTAAACAAGACAGTTGGATGACTGTAAAAAGGTGCATCTTCCATGTTCTGACCTGTAACAAAAAAGAATGCAAGCGTAAAACAAGTTATGAGTGAGAATGTTTTTCCATATAATTCTAAATAGCATACTAAAAAGGTTTATCTGAAAAATATGCAAAAGTGCAGCATTTGCCTCCACCTTATTATTTCAGAAAAAACTGGACCCATATAGAAGCCACATTTAAAGGACTTTAAATACAATACTACGGTTTCTAATTTTTCGGGGTTAGAGAATTAAGAAGGATTTTGAAAATACCTTAACTTGATAAAAATCCATTTCAAATACGAATAAGTTAACCCTTGAAAGATTTTCACAATTTTTTATTTTGTAACATTGACTTCGTCAGACATACTACTAAGTATACATATGTTATAAAATTAAAAGTTGTGAAAATCTTTTAAGTGTTCGTATTTCACTACGATTTAATTTTTACGGAGTGATTTGGTTTTTATTTGACTTTTTTTCAACAAAAATACACAAGAAAAAATATAAATTTCTCGATTTTGTGACAGACCAAATCCAGAAAATCGAGATCGAAAATTCTCCTGCCAGAAACATTACACAATACAGATAAAGTTTATCTTCTATAAATAAAATTAAGATACTCGTTTCGTTCGTTGTAATTCTTAATGACATTTACGATGAAATAATGTCACGCTTTGGGACACCCTGTATGTAAAGAATTGCTGTAACACTGTGCAAGTAGTTCATCAGACTGCTAAAGACATTAGACGTAATTATTGTAAGTGCAACGGTTCATACGTCTTTTTATGTTCGAGGTCTAGTTAATATCTGGGACATACGAAATATAATAGACTCACGTCAGTTACTGTAAGTGTGGTTCTCGGGGCTCCTGTACAATAAGTGTTACTTCATATGGCTTTCATTATTTAACATTCTCATCGGCAAAACGCAAGTGTGATATAAGGATTGTTATTGTTACGGTGTAGGCTAGGAGAGGAACAACAAGCTCTTTTAAAACATATACTACGGTGTTACGCACTTCCTGTTTCCTATATAACAAATACAAGGAAAAAGGACCCGATTTAAACTTTTTCATTATTACAGTAAGGCCTTTCGATAGCGCGAAGCTTTCAAACAAAAAATAATAATAAGAACACCTAAACTAACACTGAAACAAATTATTTACAGTTTCTTTGAGATTAGCCTGTAAAGATCTTTCTACCAGCGCCCACCTGGTGAGACCCGATAGATCGAAACCGGTCGTAGGATATGGCTTTCGGTACGCTGTGCCTACTGTGCAGGACGCGTTCGAAATGTGGAATCTGTGATCCTTAAAATTTAGACGAAAAAAGGATTTTAATGCCTTCTTTTTTTGAATATTTTATATCTTCATCTATGAATCCATCGGAATAAACAGTGTAATTCAATGCCGGTAGGGGTATTAACACTCGGAGTAGCTGTTTCTGTTGAATCCATATTTATATTTATATTGTGATATTAATTATTTAATTCATTTGTACTCACTACAAATTATTTCAAATTAATGAGGAAAACTTTCGTTACTGCTGTCACGCCCTCGCTGGGACTCGAACCCGGGATCTTTTGTTACTGCTGCCACCTGTCGTAGCTTAATGGTAAAAGCATTGCCGCGTAAAGCCAAAGATCCCGGGTTCGACTCCCGGCGAGGGCATGACAGCATAACAATTTTTTTCTCATTAATTTGAAGTAATCTTCTAGTGGGTACAAATGAATTCAATAATTACTATCTTTTTTGACTGAAAATATATAAATTTATATAACGTAAAGAAAGAAATACAAGTAATACATTTTACATCGCTCACAGCTAAAAAACTTTCGTTTTATTCATAAAAGCTCACAGCAATTTTTTTAAATCCCCGGAAAATCCTTTATAAATTGAAATTTTACAACAAAAAATTCTTTTCTGCAAAATTACGTTGCTAACTAAAAAAATACATTGAATTAGGATGAACAATGAATAAATAACAAAATCTGGAAGTAAAAAACTTCTGTTAGCTTATATATAAATTTTAGTCCTTTGGCATAAAATATGAAAAGGAAGAAACAAGAAACTTTTTGCGTGATTCAGATGAATATATAGTAGAACAGGATAGTTACAATATTAATTAATAACAAGTAAAAAATAAAAGATATATTACAAATATAAATATAAATATGGAATCAACAGAAACAACTACTCCGAGGGCTAATACCCCTACCGGCATTGAATTACACTGTTGATTCCGATGGATTCTTAAACGAAGATATAACATATTCAAAAAAAAGAAGGAATTAAAATCCTTATTCGTCTACTTGGTAGGACGCGTTCCAATTTTGAGATCTTTGATCTTAATACTTTAGACGAATAAGGATTTTAATTCCTTTTTTTTTAAATATGTTATATCTTTGTCTAAGAATACATCGGGATTAACAGTGTAATTCAATGCCGGTAGGGGTATTAGCCCTCGGAGTAGTTGTTTCTGTTGATTCCATATTTGTATTTATAGTTATATTTATAATATAGCCTTTAAAGGCCTTTCTGCCAGCGCCCACCTGATGAGACCCGATAGGTCGAAACCGGTCGTGGGATATGGCTTTCGGTTCGTTGTGCGTACTTGGTAGGACGCGTTCCAAATGTAAAATCTTTGATCTTAATATTTTAGACGAATAAGGATTTTAATTCCTTTTTTTTAAATGTGATATATTAGGTACAGTTCAAAAATGCTTTTTTTTCTGATTAGTTTACTAAATAACCAAAATATCATATTATTTGTTATTAAGTTATTATATTTATTAAAATCTGGGGTGAAAGAAAAAAAATGTACTAAAAAGTACTACTTTGTTAGGATAAAGATGACCATTAGCGTAATAAGATGACTTGACCTTCGACTGTTTGATGGTTTGTTGAATGAATAAAAAAAAAACTTGGTTTTAGAATATGACTAAAAATTTCCAGGAATATGTAGCATTTGTTTCGCTAATTAAAATATAGTCTTTTAAAATAAAATTAATAAGCACATTTTTTTGAAAAATTTAAGTAACTTTATATTTTGTTATCTATTCATTAATTATAAAAAATTTGCTGTGTATGCTATGTCATAAATTAATAGCCGTACGCCTTAATCACAAGAAGTATTTCTGAGGGACCTACTTAGGCCGCTAATCTAACCTATCTGAGGTAAAAAAAATAAACATGTTATTTAGGGGATATTGGTGATGAACAAAATTTAATTTGTTTTTAATACGTCTAATGAATATTTAACTAAGTATTATGAAATTTTGATCGTCGGCCTAACTACGGACCTCGTATGTGATTTTTAGATACGTACATTCATTTATTATACTAACAAACAGTTAAGAGAATTCTCGTGCATTGAAAAAGAAGATTTATACTATATAATGTATAAGCAGTTTTTTCAGATTACACCCACAATTTATTGTATTTAATTTAAATTGAAGGTCGATGATGTAATAAATTTGTATTCAGCTTATCTATCATCCACAATCCGTTGGTAATAACCTACATATTTTGAGTAATTATTTTAAAACAATAATAGTAAAAAAAATCACATACTAGAGGACAGAAATTAATATGCAAGATAAGTACTTATATTAGGTATCCATGGATACAGAAACACTTCTATTGTTTATTATATAACAACTACATATGTGTTTGTGTAGAAGAATACACATACATATGTATACAAACAAATATATTATACATTACGTAAATAAACGTTAAAAATGTGCAAACCATACAGACTTTTATTTTTATTCTTTTACTTGCTGGTTGCATTGCTTTATAGTGAATTAAATATCACGACGGCCTTGTAATAAGAGCCACAGTGAACTCAGCTCGACGTATTTACGTATATTTATGTGAAACATATGCACGAAATACTCTCTCACACACACGTACGTTCATTTGTTATCCTACCGAGAATTGAAGTTCTTTTTTATACAAAGTAAAGTTGAAGAAACTGCGAGAAATCGTCTAAGAATTTATTGTAAATTTATGTATGTCTAAGTACATAGGTGGGTACCATTTCAAACATACCTAGGTACTAGGTACCTACATATTTATTATATGTATACTACTGTCCAATGGATAGTCTCAATTTCAACGATCAGGAGGCGTTAAGAAAAAAATCACTTTCGTCATTAAACCACAATGTCAACGTTACCAAACAAGGAGAAAATCATGTCTAACGAGAAGAAGTTTCAAGATTTTATCCAGAATGGTAATTTAAATAGGTATACCAATGTATTACCATGCAAATGGTTAATCAAACATTATCATAGTGGTCGTCAGTACGAAGACCGAAGCAACCTTCATCCTGGCCTTTCTCTGTCCTCTTTACTTCTGTTTCTGCTTCTAATATGTTTCTTACTAGCCCTTCATGTCTTAGAAGGTGTCCTACCATATCATATTTTTCCTTTTCCACATATTGACTTCCATTGTTAGAGACATGTACATAAACTAAACTATGTCTATACGTAACCATTTGAAGTCAATATAGTAGGCAATACATTATACATTTAGTGGCAAAAAAGCAATTTTTCGTAAAATACTCACATTTGGGAGGCGTAATTGAAGTGTGGTAGTTGTAAATTGAATCGATGAAGCCTTCAAATATTGTAACTCCATAATCACATTTAATAAAACACAGATGAAATACAGAAAGTTTTTATTGATACCACAATAATATTATTTCGACATACAATGTCTTCTTCAGGTGGTGAAGTAATCTAAACTTAAACTAATTACAAGTTGACTTAAAAACTAAATTATAAGGGTGGGGGTGAAAATTTTAAATTTCTAGTAGAGGAGAATTGTTCAAATCTGTTTGGTCATTAAAAATTAATCCTAATTTATTTAATTTATTTATTTCCATAGTTTCTAGTAAGTTCAATTTAATATCTTTAGCTTCAGTATGTAGTATCTTAAAGTTATCATTAAAGTTGTGTGAATTAGAAACTAGGTGATTAGCATAAGTAGACTGATCATTTTTGTTTTCAAAACATTTCTTGTGTTCTTTTATACAATCTTTAAAAGCTCTTCCAGTCTGTCCAACAAATCTTACATTGGATCTTGATCAAACAGATTTGAACAATTCTCCTCTACTAAACATTTAAACTTTTCACCCTCACCCTTATAATTTAGTATTTAAGTCGACTTGTAATTAGTTTAAGTTTAGATTACTTCACCACCTGAAGAAGACATTGTATGTCGAAATAATATTATTGTGGTATCAATATAAACTTTCTGTAACTTATCTGTGTTTTATTAAATGTGGTAGTTGTGTTTGGGGTGCTAAGTGGTGTATCAGTGTTAATAAAGTAAATTTAATGGAAGTGATTGCAGCAATTAAAAGATGGTGAAATCATGTTGCGCATATGATTGTATGTTAGTATCGTTTCATATGTAGGCATTCTCAATTCATAAATTTAACATTTTGTTTTATGGATAAACTGTGTTAAGGTTTTTATAAGTCCTGAAATGCGAAAACGAAAACGTAAATGTCCGATTTTAACAAACTTCCTTAATTTTAGTCATTCCTGGATCGCGTAATGGTTGTGTAAATTTACGCTACATATTATTAATACTTCATTAGAACAATGTACATTTGTTATGATAAAACTTTTTCAATAATTGTAAGAGTTTAATTATTTCGTAAACTCTCAGTTGTTCAATGGTTTTTAGACGGAACTATGATCTTTTGCCACCATACGTAATGTCGGTTGCCTACTATGTTGGCTTCATTTAAGTTCACGCTAACTACGGCTTGGGCTATGTTTATGTGATACTTATGTCTTTATCCGTAGTACACTTTGTTCTACAACCTTTTTCATTTCTATTTTTTTTTCACAATAATTTCAACATGGCAACAACTGTAAAGTTGTTAAATTGTTTAAAGAAACGCATTATTAATAGGTATACCTGTCATGTGGAAAATTAATTTGTCCACAGTGAGAATAAAATCGTTTAAAATTGAGTTATGATGGTTCTTCAGGAAAATTGCTGGGATCGGAGAATTAATTTTTCTTTTTTATTCCGTTTCATTTAAACTAATTTTTATTACCTATATATACATCGACGATAGGTAAATTTTCTTATGTTGACGTATATATCTGTGACAGACCATTGAATTATTTCATTCTTGTTGAGTCAGTCGTTTCCTTATCAGTTGGGTTTATAGTTTAATCATCACTGCTATGTTTATTTATTTACGATTTTACTATTTTTACCGATTTTGAAATGAAAAATGATATGAATTTCTTTCCGGCGTTGTACCTACTGTAATCTACAAAATGTCATAGTATTATTATTTGAAAAATGATTCAAATTGATATCCTAGTTGTTCAAATAACTGTAAAAAAAAAACTTCATCAATCAGTTAATTATGCAAAAAATTAGAACTCCGAAACCATCAAAAGAAATCAAACATTTTACGTTCATGGATGTTTACCCCATTAAACTATAAAAAATTAAGAAAATAATCTTGTCCTATTGAACCGATATGTCCTCCTTTCCTCTAGTACATTTTTTTATAGAGTAATATCATTCATTAGAAAAAATATAACTTTCCTGAAGATTAATTGAATAAAGTGCAATATTAATTATAATATTTAAACGAACATCTTCGAAAATACTGAATTAATCAATTGAGTATTACCACGCATACTTATTGTAGGAAATTTAATTCTTTACAATATACTGCCATGAGAATTTGAAAAAAATCTTTACAGTTAATTTGTTTTTTGTTAATTAAATGGAAAACAAATTCTGTCTACGTCGTTGATAGTTTTGATCTACGAAACTGAAATTTTAAGATACGATGGATGCTAATTGGCTAATGGGACCGAAAAAACAAACATCCTAATGTATATGTTACGGGTAAAGTTAGATAAGCGAGTAAACCTAGTTTTACCCTGGTAAACTGCGTAATACCCAAGACTCTTGGGTAAAGTCTAAAATATATTTGGAATTGCATATGTTTCGGGCTTTACCGGGTAAACCGCGTTTTATCCGCTTTCGCTTGGTTAAAGTTGGATGTACCATAAATGACATGGCCTGTAATGTTTGAAAAACATATTTAATTCAAAAAATACATTTTACAAATAAAAATTAGAATTCTAAAACTGTAATCTACTCACGAGTACTTATTTGTTCAAACAAGACAAGCTTCTGTGACATTTCGAGTTGCAAAGATTTCCAATAGCTTTATCTTGCCTAACCTAACCTAACATAACCTAACCACGAGTCCTTTTTTGACAGATGTCAGTTTTTTTGACACCCTTCACGAAAGCGCAGATATAGCTTAATAATATCTTGAGTGACATGAGTCATCCAACTTTAACCAATCAAAAGCGGAAAAAATGCAGTTTACCCGGATAAAGCCCGAAACGTGTACAATTCCAAATATATTTTAGACTTTACCCAAGAGTCTTGGGTATTACGCAGTTTACCGGGTAAACCTAGGTTTACTCGCTTATCTAATTTTACCCATAACATATACACTTATAGATTATTATATAATGATTGGCATATATATATATATATGCAAGATATACACTTTCTTTAGTTTTTCCGTTACTCAAAATATTTCTATTACAACTGTCGTACGAACTTTTTAAATTAATTACGATATTTATTAAATGGATACATTATTACCCACAATAATTAGTACATTTAATAACTTGATTTACATTAATTAAGTAACAAATTTTACCACTGGAACCGCAGAGGTTATCAAAATTATCATTAACAAATACGTATTATTCGTAAAACATTATGATAACACCCCCCAAAATATAATAAATACATTGTACAGATAGATAACCTCAGTGAATGTTAAGCAATAAACGTACTGCATGGTGTAAAAAATAATATATTAAATGTTTTAATTACTGTTGGCGTATTTTAAACGTTTTCTATACAACGAAGCTAACGATAATTTTGTAACACATACCTAATGAATATTTCACACAATGAATCATCATTGTCAGGATATTCGAGATTCAAGGCAGATGTACATATGTAAAGTGTCTAGGTACAATGAAAATAAAATATGTACTTAATCCGGTTTTGATTGAATACTGTAGGTACAAAGGATTCAAAGAAGATTGACGAAATGCGCCATTTTATTAATTAGTAATTATGACCATATTAAGAAGCAAACTTCTTTTGCGAACTACGCAGGTTTTATACAGATGTGTGTTATAATAAAGACCATTTGGAGTTAAGTACAATCTGCGTGATGATTAATTCATTTAAAATGTAGAACGATATTGTAGAAATTTCATACAAATAATTGATTAATACTATTTCGCTTACTGTTATTACATTTAAATTAATGAATAAGGAGTACGGGAAAATATTTATAATTTTTTTAAGTTGGGCGATTATTAATTTTAACAATCGATTGTCGATTAAATTAATAGGAATTTTCGATTAATCAAATTTTTTATTAGGGAAAAAATCACTTGAAAATATTACATTTTCTGGATGAGATTGACTGTAAAACCTTTTGTTTGCAAGCAAACATCAAGCTATTCTAGAAAAACAGGAACATTCGTGTTTTTATTCCTTATTTGGATGAAGCATAATATCATAAATATAAACATTTTCATTATACAGAAAACAATAACAGTTATTGCGTCAAAAACAAAATACATAAAGAATATAAGAAATTTACGAAAAACAAATTCTTTGAACAAAGACATTGATCCTTTTCGACTGCAACTTCGGCAGTCATCTTCAGTGGGAAGCTTGATTCCTAGGTCGATTGTACCTAAGATTGTACCTCGGAGTCTCAGTTGTTACTGAGGAAGAGAAGACCTAGGAATCAAGCTGCCCACTGAAGATGACTGCTGAAGTTGCAGTCGAAACGTTTGGATCTACAAGCTCCTTTCGACTACGGCTGTGAAAGCCTACCCCATTACATAAATTCATTATTGGTTACCAGAAATGTTAATGGTACGACGACATGCTCGCCTGTCAGAGACAATATTACCACTCTTTTATTGAACTAAGAATCGATTTCTAACTGTTTACATTAATCTGTATCAATTATTTGCGATTAAACGATTATAAGAAATACACAGATATACAAAATAAAGTTAAATTACATAAAAAAGATATTAAAGGTCTAATCTAAACCGATTTATCGGTTTTCACCAAATAATTTCTATAACCAATAAAATGACGGTACTCGAAATAATTTTTATGCAAAAGATTTTTGAATTTTTAAGCAGTTTAGTTTGAAAAAGTCAAAAAGGGACACATTTCAAATGAATTTCTGATTTTATTAGACCAAAAAGAATATTTCAGTATTGAAGTAAAAACATGGACAGTTTCGGTCAGGCTACGATTTCCAAAGGAATAGAGTAAACCATATACTCAGCGTAGGATTTTTAAATAAGTTAAGTTAATTTAATTACTGTATTATATCTTAGCTGCGGTTTTTTAAAGAGCATAGTATTAGTGTATGTGTTTGTTTTGGTAATTGGACGTGTTTATTATATATTAAAAGTAACATTCGTTAACGTGAACAAATCGATAATGTTAATAACTACAAATCTCTAAAAATTTATTTAATATAACTGTCACAGAACACCCTGTATAATCACAGTTTTTTCAACTTAGAAAATTTAATTTTATCGACGTCTAGTCGAAATGTTGAGTGAAACAGACTGTTTGTAAAAATATTTATTTTGGTCTGGTAAATTGAAAAATTCCATCTATTTGACGAAGTAAACATAAATCGAAAGAGTAACACATATTATTAACACCCAGACTAATTTTGTGTTTTAAAAATAGAAACAAACAGTCAAAGACTTTTAAACGGTTTAAAGTAGCTATAAGTGAAGAAACAATTTAGAATTCAATGGTATAGTTCAAGGTAATTAGTACAAACTCAAACTGCATATTAAAACATCAACACAACACTCGAAATAACTTTACAATAATTATGTACGGTATATTGTTTCAAGTCGAGAAATAGTGAAACAAAAGTTTTATTAAAAGTTCTGTACAAAAACTTTATGCAAAACGTTTAATATAAATTTGTAGTTCTTATTACAGTTTTGGACTTTCTTGACTTTATTGGAACTTAATTTGAAGTGAAAGTATGAGTAACTTGTTATATTTAGTAATTAACGCCTTCTAAATTAATAGTATTTTTGGTATTTAAATATGTAGTTCATTGAAGGTACAAAGGAACAGTTTATTGGAAAAGAATAAAAAAGAAACTTGGGTACGATTGAATTTTAATTAGTTTCTCAAATGTGTAAGGTTGAATATCAGATATCATAAGTCTTCGGAACATTTCCACTTATTTCCTCTCGCTAGCAATCATTATCGATCCCCAAATTTTATACGCAAACTCCATTAAATTTCGAAATCAATGTCGTAGGTTATAACAAACGAATGTTAGTCAGAGTATATTTGTTAGATGCGTTTGTTAACTTTAATTATAAATAATTAACCAATTAAATCCGTGACCTGGTTTAATTATTGTAATTCAACGTTTCCAAATTTGTCACATATTATTGAAGTGATATAAAGTTTTCGATATGATCACTATTAACAATTTTTGGATGTCTTTTTTAAAAATACATAAAATTATTAAATTCGTAGGTGTTTTCCGAATAATATTTTACGCAGCGACGAATTAAAAAAATGGTTTTATAGATTAGTACAATTAATTGATTTAAAGTAATAATAATTTCTTCCAACATTTCATGTAAATAAATGCGAATGATATTAGCAGATGCAATTAAAAATTGTTATACAGGTTGTCTTTGAGTAAAACCCTAAGTTACGCCACTGGTAGTTGTGCTAACATTCAAATATTAAGAAAGAGATAGAAACGGGTGTCCTTGTCGCACTTGCGGTAATTGCTCCCTCTATCCGGTTTCAATCAGCGCCCAGTTTTCGACCCCACTACCTTGCTCCAAGGCAAGATTATGTTCATCGCGCAGATGTTGAGGGGGGTTGCCGAAGCAAAATAGCCGCTTTCTCAGACGAAGACAGCACCGCTTTAAAATAAATTAATGTAATACAAGCCTAGATGATATGCTTTGTTGTTCGTATCAATGAAAACATCGGGTTACGTAAATGAACTTTGAATTGGTGATAACGTGAGACTGATATGAACGTTATTTCGGAGATAATGACCCTAGTGAAGTAAAGCGAATGTTTATGACTACGGGCGTGGCAAAACAGTAAATATTAGTCATATACACAAGTTCGTTAGGTGTCACTATCAAATTTGAAAAACCTGTAGTGGTCAGGTTTGAATTGGAACCGGCAAATACAAATTTAACGGCAAGTGTTCTGTTCGTAGTTATTAATTGCTGAGCAGAATGTGCGGTTAGAGGACTTGAAAAAATTCTTGTATGCTCATAACGATGATAATTTAGTGCGCGTATGTCTAACTTTTTGTGTTTTTCTGCAACAATGAGTGCCAATAATGTTAATGCTCAAGTATCAACAACTCAAACACAAGCAACCGCTACTATAAAGTCACGTCCAAATATTATGCCAAGTAGTTACATGTACACGTCTAGTTCGGGACTATTGAACCGAAGTAACGAAAACAAACCCACTCCTCCCCCAACATTACCAAAATATACATCGAGTTTTAATGCAGGAAGTGGCTTCCGTGATAGAGATAAAGACAATATTGGAGGTTCCTATCGTCTTTCGAGTTTAGATAGGTTAGGTCTGAGACAGAAATATTTGGATCAAGGAACCACGAATAATTCCACCCCTAATGGAACAATAACCCCAACAAACGGTAGTGAATCACAAACAACTGCTACAACGCAAAGTAAAAGAGAAATGTTTTTCAATTCCACAAATACAACGGACTCAACTACAGTTCCTCCAGCAGCCAAAGACTCCAATCGATTCAATAAAAGTGGATTGGATAAACCCCCTGAACCCCCAGCTAAACCGGCAATATTAGATAACAAGGAAGATTCAAATAAAGAAAAAGAGGTAAAAGAAAAGGACTCGGCTGAAATAATAAAGGAAAGACCAAAACCTAGAGAATTGGATGGGTATGTGGGTTTTGCTAATTTACCCAACCAAGTTTATCGAAAAGCTGTCAAGAAAGGATTTGAATTTACTTTAATGGTTGTGGGCGAATCTGGCCTTGGAAAATCAACATTAATCAACTCAATGTTTTTGACAGATATTTACCACCCAACTGAATATCCTGGACCTACACAGAGACTTAAAAAGACTGTAGCTGTAGAGACAACAAAAGTACTGCTCAAAGAAAATGGCGTTAATTTAGTGCTCACAGTAGTTGATACACCAGGTTTTGGTGATGCTGTAGATAATAGTAATTGTTGGGTTCCAATCATTGAGTACATCGAATCTAAATATGAAGACTATCTCAATTCAGAGGCCAGAGTAACACGAAAGCAAATCCCAGACCAAAGAGTTCACTGCTGTTTGTACTTTATACAACCATCAGGACATGGGCTTAAATCATTAGACATTGAGTTTATGAAACGCTTATGTGATAAAGTTAATATAATTCCTATAATTTCTAAAGCAGATACACTAACATCAGATGAATGTGGTTTATTCAAGAAACAAATCATGAATGAAATTGCTCAAAACAAAATCAAAGTTTATGAATTTCCAGAAACTTCAGAAGAAGATGAGGAGCACAAAATTAATAAATCATTAAGGGATAGAGTTCCCTTTGCAGTAGTGGGTTCTAATGCTGTAATAGAAATTGATGGAAAGAAATTGAGAGGCCGCAGATATCCATGGGGAATAGCAGAGGTAGAAAATCTTGAACACTGTGATTTTATAGCCCTTAGAAATATGGTAATACGCACACATCTTCAAGACTTGAAGGACGTCACAAATAACGTTCATTACGAAAATTATCGCTGCCGCAAATTGGCTGGACTTGGGGTTGATGGTAAAATGTCCAAGATCTCAAACAAAAATCCTTTAGCCCAAATGGACGAAGAAAAACACAATCATGACCTCAAAATGAAGCAGATGGAAGCTGAAATGGAACAGGTATTCGAGATGAAAGTGCGCGAAAAAGTCCAAAAACTGAAAGACAGTGAGGCCGAATTGACCAGAAGACATGCAGCAACAAAGAAGAGTTTGGAACAGCAAGCAAAAGAACTGGAAGACAAAAGAAAGCAGTTTGAAATGGAGAAACAACAGTGGGAACAGGAGAATCAGATAACCATGGAGGAATTGCGAAGGAGATCTTTGGAAGGCAGCAGAGAGACCATGGATGGAAAGAAAGACAAAAAGAAAAAAGGGTTATTTTAACTATAAATTGATTTTCTCGAAAACCACAGATGTAGAAGTCAGGAAATGTCGAATAAACATTATTTTTAAGTATGATTGAGGCATGTGTGTACATTTATATAGCTGCTGCATTCCTAAGTATTAAGACCAAACAATAGTGTCATTCCTGCTACAAAGTTCTAATAATTTTACATTGCATAGGAAGATAAATTTCATTTAATGTGTCCTATTAAAAAAATATATAAGAAAAAGGTGAAAAGTAGCCATTCAGTTTAACATCAATGTTGTAATATATTTCTATTTCTGTGAACTTTTAGCTTGCAACAATAACTATTTTAATTGTGAAATTATATGTATGTTTTTATAATGTATTTTAAACAGCCAATTAAAATTAACTCATGATTTATTTATTAAGTACATTGTTAGTGAGAGAATGGAACTGGATTTTTCATTTTGATAAGATCTGTATTTTTAAATCTTTTTCAAAAGAAACTATTTTGGGCACAACTTCTTTGGTATTTTTATTGCCGTTTGGCGAGAAAAAACGCATTTTGAATTACTTGCCTCTAGCATTTGACTGCTATAATTTAGAATACGTAAAATTAATTATTTATAAAATAAACTTTTTAATTAGTGTACATCTATTAAATGACATTTTGCATTTAGCAATGTGCCATTTATTTTCTATTTTAAACGTTCAAATGTAGTGGAACTTGTAAAAATAAAAACGTAAATAAACATTTTTATTTCACGAGCCTTTTTGTATTATTTTTTTACTTCAACTTTTTACACTAAATAATTTTACTGGCAAAATGTTATTTAAACGGAAATGGTTATTTGTTTCTTATCACCTTGTGCACAGTAAAAAATGATAAACTTGTAGCACATGATTTAAAACGTAGCCTTTGTCACTCTTGTTTCCGGATTTTATAAATAAATATGAAAGTTATATTAGAACAGTTGCGAACTATTAATGTCATTTTTTTAACAGCTCATTAAATACAAACTGTTAATTAAAAAGTCAAAAAGGGAATGTTGGCAAAGAAAGAGAAGTATGACGTTATATTCAGCATGGTATAATAATGTCTTATGATTATACTATGCCACACCTTGGCCATTGTTTATTTATGTGGGTTGTTTACGAAATTATGATGGGTAATTAATGTAATTAATTAAATTACGGGTTTTAAAACGTATTGCAAGGAAGAAGCAGAAGCCCTTCTTAACCGATTTAATTTAGTAAAACCTAATTTCTATGGAATTTAATGCTACCTGCAAATTATAACATCACATTAAATGAAAAGAGAAACTCATTCCAATTTACCACAATAAACTTTACTGAGTGCACGTGGATTTCTCCCACTTCTTATGTGAACATTATCAAAGCGAGACTTTTTTAATAATATTACAAGTCAAAATGTTAATGTAAGCTGGAAAAAAAGAGTATAAAAATGATTGCTGTTTTAAAGTATGTAACCAATTGATTTTCTTTAGTAATGAAAAGTGTTCAAACATAAAGTTTCTTCGATGCCTATTGATAAAATACACATGGTAAATTTATGTTTGACAAAGATAAAAATCGAGATAATTCCCAGACAAAACGCCTATTCTGATAAGTAATCCCTGGTAATGTAGATAGGTAAAGTAAGTGCAAATAAGAAGTTATTTAATCTCAAAATAGAACACGTGTATTAGTAGAAACAGTAATTGATTTTCAAAGGTGTTATAATTATTAGGTAGTATTACTTCTCTCATATTTTGTTAATTCGAAAATAAACTTTAAAATAAAAAGTGTAAATGTAATACAATTTACGCAAAAAACAACAATAATGGTGATAAAAAATGGTATTGAACTTTTCGTTTGAATGTATTAGTCTCTTATCTTTGTTTTATTAGAAAACAATCGAAATATAATTAAGAAAATAATTATTAGGAAGTAAACTTATATGGTTAGTATAGAGTTTCTATCAAAAGAAAAAAAGTGCAAATTCCTACCTTTCGGACGTAAGATGCATGGGGATGATATTTTGCAGGCATGAGGAGTAATCTGCATCGTTCGAAGAACTGGATGCCAGTTGTAGAAGCGATACCCATGTAGAGGAAAACACCAAATAAGACGGCCATTGGAACAAGCCTAAAAAAGAAAAAATACCAAATTACATTGAGTGAATTAACTATTCGACATATTTGGCATTGAATTAACAATTTTAGGCCAGAACTGAAGATATTTGATAAATTTTACTGTTTCGTTGGAGAGCTTCTGGTGGAAGATATTTTAAATATATAATTAATTGTTTCGACTGAATTGTGTTTTAAGAGATACAGTCAAACTGTCTTTTTTAGTATGATTTCGATGTATTCTTGAAAAGTATTTAATAAGTTGAAATAACTGTAGAGTTTTATATTAAACTTTTTAAAATATTAGAAAGCATTTTCTTTAATTAAAGACATTTATTTCCAATGTTAGGGAAGACCCATGACTTTTGTATAAATTATAAAAAGGATATTATTTGTTATCTTAGGTTTTGTGATTTGTAATCTTATAAAGCATAAATTTTCTAATTAATTATATTGATGAGTGGCATTAATGAAGATTATAAGTACAAGGCTCTGTAAATAGAATAACCACTTTTATTTGATGTATTTGTGTTTATGCTTAAAACTATAAATAACGGGTCATCGTGATAAGAAAAACGGAACAAATAAATAGGGTAATTAATACTAAAGATAAAACAACAATAATTTTTTCAAGTAGCTCACGAATTGAGCGAAAACATAAATCTATCTAAAACTGAAGTAAATATTTCTTTCGGCGTCTAATATAATTTTCAGAAATAATTACCTCAAAAGAGGTGCCATCAGAACCGATAATCCAATGAGAAGTCCTACAGCGAAGGCGGAAAGTCTTTGTTCTTTGACTTCAATAATGTAGGGCTTTTCACCTGGTGCATGGGTACGTGACATGACGGTAACGGCAGCTACGTGTGCTATAGAACGGACCGTTGCGGCACACATGAAGGGGGCGCCCAATAAGCCACACAAGATGTTTATAAGACAAATAAGTACAATGTCCAAGTGGAGACCGCTACCTTTTTTTAGTTTTCTCTCAGGTTTTGCAATAATCAATCTGAAACAAAAAAAATATTAGTTTTGTGTTTTTGTTTTCATAAATATTAAGTTTAACTCTAGTTGTTACTTTAAAATTTCTAATGAGAAGGCTGTATAAAAAAGAAATGTTTTTAACGTAAATGTTCATTAACAAGTTTGATTTTCTTTTAGTTATTAACTTTAAAATATAATATTTTAATTTTCGATGTAAATTCACACAAGTTTATAAAATAAAATGGTCATTTTTACTATCTTTTTGTATATAATTTTGTTTAAAATAAATAAATTCTACCAACATAAATGGCTTAGTTTTTTATTTAAATTATAATATTTATGTATTAATTAACGTATAAATAATTAATTGAAACAAGACTATATTATCTTAATAAAAACAAAAAATTTATTTTTGTATTTATCAATCAGAAAAGAATAACTGTTTTCAATTAAAAAAAATAAATAAATATAAAATAAACAATTTTGAAATAATTACTCGCAAATGTGGGTTTCCATGAACAGCAAAATATAAACGAGCATAGCAGGAATACCAGCAGCAAAGATAATCCAAAATGGAAAGCCGTTTTGTCCGGCAGGATTTATTATCCAGCCTCTCATTTCTGGATTTGAAGGAGTTAACCCTTCTGGCAACGAAAGCTTGTCGGTATATGTTTGAGGAATCATGTAATCTAAAAATACCATGATAACTATTGCTATTGGAACGCCGAAGTCTCCCAGGGCTCTTCTTGCCTAAAAATGTGATTATAAATATCAGGTACACAAAATAGACTACGAATACGATATCATATATTTTAATCGAAATATTTCCATTCAAAAATCAAAAAAAGAAAAGGTTTATTTCAGGTATAGTTACAGAGCTGTCATATTATGAGCTAATACTTATAAAGTATGTAGTTTTTGAGACAAGAAAAAGTGAAGTATATGATACTTACGCTTCTTCCTAAAAATTTTCCATTTCTGAACTTGAGCAAGTAGTAGGCAATGATAAATGTCCCGAGGGTAAGTACGAGACAGAAAAGAGCGGTGTTTGGTTGATTCACAGGACCCTTGGCATTGTATGAAGGCAGTAGCCAGGTTGGATTAGTCAAGCATTGTTGATGATCGTCACTCGAAGTATTAAGGGTAAGGTTTTGCTTGTCAAAAGGCACCACAGAGCTGTTACCATCATCACCGGTAACCAAGAAACCAAGATGACAATAATCGGCCAAAAGTGGATTCTTTTGGAACACGTTTATTAACTTCATTATACTTTCCATAACGAAGAACAATGATATCAAGGCAGCGAAAATTTCTTGGGTAAACCTGGTAAATTGACGAACAAAAACGCTTCCTTCGAGACAAGCCACAAAAAGACCTATTATACCCAGCCATAGGCCTATGTATACTCGGATAGTAAGGTATTCTATACCGTTAGAATCACAAAATTTAAATAGTGCTTCTTCAAAAAGTAGCAGAGGTCCTGTTGTTCCAACTATGACGAGTGGTTGTCCCCCCAGAACGGCAAAAAGTGCTCCTCCTAAAGCAGTTGCGACCAGAGTTTCGGAAGTTCCAATAGAATTTCGTGTTTTGTCACTAAGAAGACCTCCGAAGGCTATGGCACCTGATAGGGCTGCGAAATAAATGAAAATTGCAGCTGCTGCACATTGAGCATTCAAACCCTGCCAACAATCACTTTTATAAAAAGGATATCTTCGTTTTATATCCCTTATCAATCCCCCAAAAGGTCTATGGGTTCGTTCCAAAGGGTCGTCGAAAGGGGGTTTCTTTTCTTCAGCTCCATCTGATAGTAATAATACTTTTGTATCTTCTGCAGTTGAGATTTTCTTTAAAGCACTCTGTTTTCTTCTCTTAATCTGTTCACTTTTTGCTTTGATTTCTTCGATAGGAAGTAACGCTCGCCTTTCCCAGTCTCCAGGTGGTAAAACAATACTGTCGTCCAGGAATTCGTTTATGGCTGATAAAAGTACTTTCCTGTTATTAGCTTCAAAGGCAATGTCGTGGAATTGTTGGTTGGCCATAAGTGTAGACAAAGATCTACCGATTTCATGGTAGTCCAGGTTGAAATTCTTAGTACCAAGCAAGATGAACATGAAACGGATGGGAATGTTCACTTCTAGGAACGATGGTATAACTATACCTTCTGCCAAACGTACGAAAGCTATGGCGGGTTGTTCGAGGAAATCCACTTCTCCTACCAGCACACTAGTTGCTTGGGCGTCAAAAGGGATTTTGCGGATAATTGAAGTGGATGTCTTACGTGAGACATCTTCATTACTTGTACTATAAGTCTCTTCTTTAATATCGACAGTAGTATATTTTTCGTTCGGTATCCCCAGGTGACCATCGGCTGTAATAGTTCCACCATTTCCTTTGATGCCATGGTGGGTATCGGAAGAAACGCTTGCTTTACGCTTTTCATTGTCATGGTGCAAATTCTGAAATATAAAATTTTCTATTTTTATTTCTTTAAGTAAAAAAGTGAAAAAAAACATGGGTGCATCAGAAAATAGCGTGCGGGGTAATTATCAGTTAAGGTGCATGGATATTTAGATAACAAAGAAGTTCTAAGCAAAAAAATCAATAGACGCATTAGCAAAAATGTGTAAAACCAACATTTTTTATCTACTTACATTATGTAATACTTTTATCATACTACAAACAACTTTGAAAATATGTAATATAATATGAATAAATGTTTTCTAAAACATTTATTGATTTTGAAAGATTTTATACTTGTACTCCAAGTTAAAAGAACGTAAAAAAAAATTAATGCTACAAGTTGTAAGTAAGAAAGACAGTATTAAAAGCTGCAATTCTAAAGCTCTTAATTATTTTCGAAACTATTTCTAACTAAAGCGTTCAGCAAATACTAGTCGATAGAATCCAATAGGACTACTCAGCTGGATTGAGACTCGGTAACTCGTTAACGAGCCAGCCAATTGAAAAGTGGTAGCATGCTTTTGTTTTCGACGTAAAAACGCGGTGAAAACTCTAATAAAATGGGTAAATTATTCTCTGTCTCGGATGTAAGCCACGGCAAGCAAACAACCAACCTACGTTAATGCAACGATAATACATACAGAGAGAAAAAAAATTGGAAAACCAAAGGTGATATCAGTGGATAACAATGAAACAACAGTGGTAAAGAAACCAACAAGAACAAAGACAACAACAACAACAACACAACTGGCCATATGAACAAACATTACACTGAAATAAAATGGCCCACGGGATGGCTGCATGTGCAGGGGGCACAGCAGTCCCTGGGTCGCGCAGGTGGTGCAACGGGCCATGCTGACAGCTTCGCATATGACGGCACTCTCCAGCCATAATGACTGCAACCATTAAACGAAACTTTGATTAAAATTTCAAATAGATAATTAACAATTCTAATAAAGACACCCTTAATATTATAATTCGTAACTTTCAAGTTACTTCATTTGGGCATCACTGGGTCCTCCTCGTAAAAACAAATTAAACACATTTAATAGAAACTAAAATACAGAAAAGTCTAGATTGGAAATGTTTTATCAATTAAGACAAATTTTTTGAAATTTATTTTGCTAATTAATAAAAACCATAAAAATGATTTTTATTAAATGTCTTTTGAAACAACTATTTGTTATAATGATGGAGATCAGTGTTTTTCACAGTGAAACATTATGAACAATATAAAAAAGCAAGCCAAAATGGGGAGAAAAGGTGGTTTATTATAATATCATAACCGACGTTTCGCACTAGATTGCAGGATTTATCCAGATAGGTTTTTAGCTTAAAATGTTAATATTTCTACGATGTAAAGATTTATGTTTGACGTACATATTTTTAATTACAGGTCGACTTAACGCAGTGTAAGTGGTTTTATTTTTGTCGTGTGATATTTAAATTGTTTATGGATTGGTTTGGTTGAGATGATATTGACGAATATAAAATATTGAGAAACACTATATAAACTTTATTAAATAAGAAACGAAATAATTTATACACACTGAAAATATTGTTACACTTAGTGGAGAAAATTGAAATTAGTGGAGCAAAACGTACGGTTTTACGTTGATTAAAATAGACATTATTTGAAGATTGATTGGTGATGACTTGGACTTTTTGATAACTCGATACGGTAATACTTGTACTCGTGTCTTTTGATAGTCGGATTTTGTTTTTTGAAGATCTAAATTCTTCGATTTGTGGGGGTTTAAGGAGGGTTTGTTTTTGGTAGTTGTTTAAAAGATAATAGGACAGTAAAGATAGAATAGGTTATACACTAGCAGATGTTGTTCTAGGAAAAATTTAATTTTCCTCGAAGGCAAGGATTTTGGACAATACAGCAATAAATAAGAAATTTCGCAAATGTTTGACAGTGGAAAGAAAAATTGCAGGGTAACAAAAAAAAAAGGATTTGGGTGTTTTCTATCTTAATAATAGTAGCAGATATTTTTAGTGAACTGTAACGAAAGTAAATTATTGAATTGAATAAGATTTTTTTTAAAGGGCGTGACGGACTATAATAATTTACTTAATTTGTTATTTCAATTATTGCTGTTATTGACTAGAGTATATTATATTGTTATAATAATATGTATGTTAAATATAAATATTTGAATCATAGCAATATTAAAATTGATTTTGATTTAAAAATTTATCTTGGTAAAGTCCTACAACCTAGGGCGAAACATCGATGTTGGTAATAAAATAAACCATCTTTTCATCCCATGTTGGCCTACTTGTTTTATATTCGTAAAATAAGGGGCAGAAATGGAAAAATAAACGCATAAGATATCTGTACTTCGTGAAATGTGTTAATCATTATTTAATTATTTATTATTAATTTGAGAAACATAATAACCGAACTCTAAAGTAGATTAAGAACGAATTAAGAAAAGACTAATTGCAAGATTATGTTGTAATTTTAAAAAAGTTGTTTTTTTATTTATCTTAAATGTGATAATTTTTATTTTTTTTTATTACTTAATATTTCATGTAACATAATCGTGGGAGTATACCTACTAAGAAATCAAAAAAATTGCAATAAACAAATGTGCACATACATACGCAGATTATGTGTATTATTAACCAGAATTAAACATGTTATTCAGTGTATCTTATCGTTAGACATGATGTACGATAAGTGCATTTATCTGCCAGTTTTATTTTTAATAACAAGTTTAGTAACATTGGGGTTTCACCATATTAGTGTATTTTTAATCCACTTTCAGGATCATATGCACTTTAATACCGAAGAATCATTACCTATTTGAATTTGCGTCAGAGTATAATAGTATTAACCCTTTGTTGAAGCTGATGCAAAATTGCATACAGACAATAATTTATCGATAACATTACGTAAACATTTTTATTGTTTAATTTATTTATGCACGTATACTTACTCTTATTTTGCCAGAAAGCAGATTCGGAAGTTACACTTTTCCAAAAATTACTTTCGTAAAAAATAGTGAACTACATCTGCCAATTAAGATTCAGTAAAACTATTAAAAATTACAAATGACTAAATAACATATTATATTTAGTTCTTGGTCAAAAACTTATTGAAATTTGAAGATCGCGATTTCAATATTACTACAGCTAACCACCAAACCCTAGATGGCATCAATAAATTACTAAAAACTTTTTTTTGTGTTTCATTCCCACCGGCTACTCGTGCACGTGGGCGGGTAGTCCTTTCGACCTACACTGTAGTGCAAAGCCGGAGGGTAGGGCATAAGGCCCTCTTCAGTCTCCATGCAGGAATCGTGGGAATGGGTGGGTGGTGTGGTAAGGGAGAGAAAGATGAGACTGACGAAATGAAGACGGAACAGAATGAAAGATTATCTGTCGAATATAACTAAATTACTGAAAAACAAAAAACTTTTTTGTGTTTCATTCCCACCAGCTACTCGTGCTGGTGGGCGGGTAGTCCCTCCGACCTACACTGTAGTGCAAAGCCGGAGGGTAGGGCATAAGGCCCTCTTCAGTCTCCATGCAGGAATCGTGGGAATGGGTGGGTGGTGTGGTAAGGGAGAGAAAGATGAGACTGACGAAATGAAGACGGAACAGAATGAAAGATTATCTGTCGAATATAACTAAATTACTGAAAAACAAAAAACTTTTTTGTGTTTCATTCCCACCAGCTACTCGTGCTGGTGGGCGGGTAGTCCCTCCGACCTACACTGTAGTGCAAAGCCGGAGGGTAGGGCATAAGGCCCTCTTAAGTCTCCATGCAGGAATCGTGGGAATGGGTGGGTGGTGTGGTCAGGGAGAGAAAGTTGAGACGGACGAAATGAAGGCAGAAGAGAAGTGAAAGATTATCTATGGAATATTACTGCTCCAGGCATTTGCCTAAATGATCCAAGGAAACCACAGAAAACTTGGACCAGAGCAACCGAACCCGGGTTCGAACCGGTGACCTCCCGAATGCTAAGCAATAATCTGGAGTACTAAATACGCCGCTCGGTAAATTCCTGACCAATCCGAAGCTGTTCCATAAAAGGAAGTTGATCTAACATCGTATTAAAGGCAATATGTCGCCATCTACTGGATTCAGTTTGTCAAATAGATATTTTCATAAGACCTTGTCAAACACATAAAATACCACAGTTAGCAGTAAATACCAGCATATGGCGTCACACTGCCTTTAATACGATATTAAATCAACTTTCTATTATAAATGAAAGAAAATAGACATTAAATATTAAACATTAGATGAAAAATATTTTTTGCAGTTTTAAGATTACGTGATTTTTGACGGTTTTAAAAAAAGTGAAACTTTTTTACTTTCATCTGATTTTTAATATTTAGAATCCATTTTGTTTCACTGCTAATTTTCAACTACTTCACTTTATCAAATTTTACAGACGCATCTCGTACAATTAGTTATTTACTATTTTTTGTCCAAAATTAACAATTTTTTTTAAACTGTTTCCGGGTAAATTTTTACAATTTCCAAAAAAAAATATAATGTTTATTAACATCAGGATCAAGAGAAGCTTTTACGGAAAAAAACAATCGATTTCATAATAAAAAAACAGTATGGAAATGTGGAGTGGTTTCAACTTGTAGCGTACTTAAAACGTTATCAACAGGGATAAATGTATTATTAATATTTAACGTCGTTTTCGAGTATCATAAAAAATGGATTACTTAGTCGATAAGACGTAACTTGCTGTCCATTATCTAAAGATGTGGGGATTAACTTACACTTTTTGCTGTGCACACAAACATAGTAAATATAAATCAATCATTTTTCTTGTAGGATTAAAAATATTCACTGAAGTGAGGAAGCTAAATTTAACGCAGCGGATGAAAGTTTCCAAGCTTAAACATTTAGGAAAAAACTGACAAAAAACTTTTCCCTATTGCGTATAATCATTCATAATTCAAATAGTTACTGAAGTAGGTGGAAATGCATATTGTTAAAAATGTTGAATGAGTTTTTCGGAACTTATATATTTACTATCTAAATTCTCGCGAAATTTAAAAGTACAGACGATTTATTCAATTAATGTAATAAAACGTGAGTGACGAGCACGGATTATCATTTTACTTTTTAAACATATTAATCGTCATTAACCATTTTTGCAAATAACGAAAAAATAAATTGATAAGGTACCCCGTGTATTTCATATCTTTAAAAAATGCTGAAACTCAAAAAAATACAATAAACAATCAAAAAATGTTTTTCGACTAGTGTTTGTGAGATTTTAAGTATTTTACTTGTATTACGAAAAGTATTATAAAGAAATTATGTATTTTATTATATATACATACAGGGTCATTCAAACTGAGTGGTACATTAGACGTTTTAGGGAAACTAGAAATGTTACAGATTTGAAAATTTGGGAGTGGGGAGTAGGGGTATCAAGGATGATCTATTTAACTAAAATAATTTCAACTGTCGAGCACTTCCGGTTATACCGGAAGTTGATGTCAACTTTCTTATTTTAAATAGAACGGTATATTTTTTACGATGAATTCGTATGAAACATAAAATTTTAAGGTGACTTTGATAACCAACTTGTATGCCTACGATGAATAGTTTCTGAGATAATTTAATTTATTGAAAAAAAGATTGCACCGCAACCCAAACTATAAAAAATTATAACTTCCATAAAAAATGACTTAGAATGTTGAAGTTAGTTATTTACTAGTTATAGCCAAGTCATGAGGCTAATGTCATGCCAAAACTAAGCTTTATAATTTGTAAAGGGAGTGCAGAAAAAAAATCAAAGTTTAAAAACTTCAAACACGAATAACTTCATTTCTTCAAATGGCACCTAGCATATTTTATTTTCTCATTCGATTCCTTTTTTTATCATCTTTCGATACATTGGATGTTTTCCATTCTTTATTTTAAAAAAAATAAATAGATCATCTTTGATGACCCCTACTTCCAAATTTTCAAATCTGCAACATGCTTAGTTTCCCTAAAACGTCTAATGTACCACTCAGTTTGAATGACCCTGTATATCATCATCATTATAGAGTCATCAGTCCGAAAATTGGTTGGATACGCACCTCCTAAAACTAGATTACATTTTTAACTATTTGCGAACACTGATCTGTAGGCCTTCCTCTACATCCTTATACTCCTATTTCTGCCTCTAATGTGACTCTAACTGTCCTTCGCATGTATGATAAAAAGTTGTTAGTCTGGCTTTATAATAATAATTATTTTTCGTGTTCAGAATGGGTCCAAAACAGCCCTTACCAGCCTAGCTTCTTTTCAGGAAACCTACGAAAATTATTACTTGGCGCCACGTCCGATCCGTACGGCATGTACTTTCATTTATTTTTATTCAAGTAAATACATACATAAGGAAAAAGTTGCAAAGGTTGTTAGTTCCCAAATAATTTTCAAATTAACGATAATTATTTGGAAATGTGAGAAAATGTTTCTTTATTCATTTTGTTTTTATTTCGAGAATTTCATTTGGAAAATGTACGAAAAATACAATGGACGTGTTTTATTTTTCAATTTATTTTAACCTTTCTAATTTGACGGTTAATTAATAAATTAATAAATTAATTATTAAAGCAATTGATTGATCTAGTCGTTCCATTTAAAGTCATACAGTTATTTAATTATGTAAAACTATTACCTGTTTGTTTAAACATTAATCTGGGTTAATCCGAAAATAATTAAGATTAGTGATTGTGTTTTTCGAGAATAAAACAAAGTTTGTGACTGGCTACAAGTAAGGCTTTATTACATTCTGATGGTGTCAACTTTAAGAGTATAGGTGTAAAAATGATATTATTCTAAACATACTGCTTACTTGAATTGTACGAATGAATCTTTTGAAGTTGAGGGGATAATGATAAGAACGCTAGCTAAGATTATTACTGATAAATGTTCTTTTGAACAGCTATATGTGTCGTGCCCTTTAAACAGTTGAGAAAATATGCACCTATTTACACAGAAAAAGATCTTTTTAATTTTTCTTTTCCAAAAAATTAATTAGTCACTGTTAATTAATATAAAAAAATGTACTTTATAAAAAAGGCACTTGTTAATAAATTTTTGCTTGATAGAAGTATGATCACCTTTTTGTTTCTATAAATAAGTTATTTTTTATATGAAGAATTGTAATTTGAATGTCAAAAAAGTTATTAAATTAGGCATTTTAAAAAATTAAAAAAGAGAATTAAAAATATGACTTGTCATGTTTTTTGGGATACAATCAGTAAAAGAAAAATGAGTGGAAAGCAAAAAAAAAAGAAACTGTCAGAAAAGTAACAGACAAGCTATTTATAAACACGTACCCAAAAGTTTAAATCATGAGGAAGGGAATAGGAATTAATTACTCTTTTGAGGTTTAGAAAAGTTTCATTTTTAATCAGGAATTAATTATTTTTAAAATATCGAAAGATATATATAACATATACATAGATGAAAAAACTTTTTTCGATTTGAATAAAACTTTACCAGTTGAATGATAATTTATTATATAAACAATATTTATGAAAGTTGAAAGAAATTTTGTCCGGAATATTAAATGGCATAAAATTTAAAACATGTACTACCTTGGAAACAGATATAGTTGACTTGGTAATTCCTTCGAATTCATATTAAATTTAATCATCCAGTTATGCGAATCCCAGATTTGAATTCAAATATTGGTTTTTTTTTATTAACCTTGTTCCTCCAGTGTAATCGAAAGATTTATTACTTTTTTGAATAGAATTGATTATGTAGATTTTACATTACGGTTTGGTCGTTTGGGGGTGTTGAAAACGACACAATAAAAATAATGCGATCGGGTTCAAATTAAGTTTAATTTATACACTATGAACAATTATTATACACTGATAAAGAATGACGAAAAATAAATAGAAAACAAGATGTAGTAATAAGGACTTGATGATTAAGTAAGAGTGATTCTGAGTGACTGTGTGTGACTGACTATGATTGACTAACTGCCATTCACTGATCAACTGACTCTAATCTCCTGTTTAAAGTTTTTTTTTTTGAACGTATGTTAAAATCAGGAATTTAGGGAAAGTGACCGTGACGAATGTAATTGGCGTAAACAAGTGAAATTCGAATAACACCAATTAAGGGTACAATAGGAAATGTTCGAAAATGATTTGTAAAGAGGTTAAAAAGAATAGAATGAAATTGAATGAAGAAAGAATTATGTTAAAAATACAAAGGAAAAAATTTGAAATGTATAGAAATAAATAATATTTATGATTGTGAAAAAGAGTACAGAAGAAATAGAAGTTATAAATTCAAGAAATAGAAATGTGTAGGATTAGACGTGCGAAATAAAGATGTGTTAAGAAACAGAAATAGTAAAATTAGATACGTAATGTATAATGGCATATTTACAGAATAAACAAAATTAATAATTTAAATTTACAACCCTGGAAGAGACGAGTGTGGCAATAAACGCCACAACTGTAACAAAATGAATTTTTAAAATAAAACAGAATTTATATTACAAATAATTAATATTTTAATTCAAATCTGTGTTTCCTATAATAGGACGATCATAATGATTATTATGACATTTCATCATCTAGACAAAATTCCTTGCAATGTTCAAAAATAATTTTTACAAGATAAATCAATGTACAACCAAGTTTCATTCGAATTAGAAAAAAATAAAAGAGAGAGACCCAAAACGCGAGACTGATAATGTCTACGTTTGAAGTGGGCGAAACATGTGTCCGCTCAGTAAATTTTGTTAGTGGTCTCCTTTTTCTACTTTAAATTGGAAAAAGTTTCTCCATAAGAGAACAAGTAAAGTTTTAGTGGTGATATCTGAAAGCATAAAATTAGGATTGTGACAATATTCGAAAATTTCAAATATTCCAATATTTTGAAGTATTTCAAATAATTCGATGTTATATCGAATAATTCGAAATTTTGAATATTCTCGATTCTAACACTATCTATTTGTAATTCCTACATAAAACTCTACAGTAACACCCTTATACCACAAGCTACAATCTAGCGAAATTTTACCACCACCACCACCACCGCAATATTATATTATTAAATAAATTAAATACAAAACCTTACCTGTAAAGATGTGTAGCTATGTTGCTTCTTGTTGAACCTGAACCCACGGTCGTGATGTTCATTAACGTGATGATGCTTCAACAGTAATAGTCTCATTATCTTGGCTTTATCCGCTTCTCGAATTAAATCTTCTTTATAGAATTCTTCGGTAATTCTGTATGTTATTGCGGGCAAGTCCTTCTCTTCCATGTCCAAGATGACCAGTCCTTCTTCCAAGCATCGCCGTAGATTTAAAAGAGAATGGAAACTGAGAGATGCCACATGGGGTCTTCCCCATCGATCGACGCCTTCTTCAACATCTTCTTCGTACTTGATCCAACGGGCTGTTTCTCTCCATTCAGTTTCTTCTGAATGTTCTTCGTCTGCGCCCAGCTCGTCCAACTGGACGAATATCTAAAAGAAAGACACGACATAAAATTACAATAAGCAAATACATATATATTCTTATGAAAATTAAATTAAATTAGTAAAGAAGCTTAAATGATGGATAGGTAATCAATATAAGCACGTTAGAGAATTTTTTCTCTGCGGATAAAAGCCGGATGATGGCTAAATAATGATTAACGTGGATCAGAAAACTAACAGGCGGGCTGAAAAGTTCGTAGACTGATCCATAGATGGCCCTACTAGTATCAAATCCATATGAGTTTTAGTTAGCCCTAACCTTCAAAAGACGCGTGTATAAATTTGACAGCTGTTGCACTATTAGTATCTGAGTTATAGCATTTTTAGTGAAAGAACTTTTGTTATTTTCAAAAAATGGATAAAAAGCAATTTCGTGTGTTAATAAAGCATTGCTTTTGGCGAAAAAAAATACAGTTGAAACGAAGGCTTGGCTTAATAAAAAAAATTCGGACTTTGCACCAGGAAAATCAACCGTAGAAAAGTGGTTTGTTAAATTCAAACAAGGCGAAATGAGCACCGAGGACGATGCACGCAGTGGACGCCCCAAAGAGGCTGTTACCGACGAAAACATAAAAAAAGTCCACAAAATAATTTTTAATAACCGTAAAGTGAAGCTGATTAAGATAGCTGAGCTGAGACCCTAAAGATATCAAAGGAACGTGTCGGTCATATCGTGAATTGGATATGCGAAAGCTCTGTACAAAGTGGGTGCCGCGCGAGCTCACAATCGACAATCGACCAAAAACAACAACGGATCAATGATTCTAAGCAGTGTTTGGAGCTGGGAGCTGTTCAATCGTTAAAAATCCCAATTTTTGCGTCGATATGTGACGATGGATGAAACATGGCTCCATCATTTCACACCGGAGTCCAATCGACAGTCGGTCGAGTCGAGTGGACTGCACGTGATGAACCGACTGGAAAGCGTGGAAAGACGCAAAAGTCGGCTGGCAAGGTTATGGCAACAGTATTCTGGGATGCTCATGGTATAATATTAATTGAACAGCGACTATTACGTAGCGTTATTGGAGCGTTTAAAAGACGAAATTACGGAAAAGCGGCCTCATTTGAAGAAAAAGAAAGTGCTGTTTCATCAAGACAATGCACCGTGTCACAAATCAATGAAATCGATGGCAAAATTCCATGAATTGGGCTTCGAATTGCTTCCGCATCCACCGTACTCTCCAGATCTGGCCCCCAGCGACTTTTTTCTGTTCTCAGACCTCAAGAGGATGCTTGCTACTCGCTGGACAGAAATTTCGCGCCGATGAAGAGGTAATCGCCGAAACTGAAGCCTATTTTGAGGCTAAAGACAAATCGTATTACAAAAATGGTATCGAAAAATTTTATGACCGCTATAATCGTTAATCGTTGTATCGCCCTCGAAGGGAACTATATTGAATAATAAAATCAAATTCTATCAAAAAAAAAAATTTTTTATTTCAGCCCACCTGTTAAAAGTAAGTTGTCTGAGAGCGAATCTGGTCTCAAAAAAAATGCAATTTTTAACCGCATGTGAGCATTAGTGTCTTAAATAAAAGTTATTTCTGACTTTGATCGCTTAATTAGAGTCTGCTCTTAGGATTTCCTCAGCTCATCAATATTTTGCAATATCTTAACTTCAAAATCCGAATGATTTTGAGATTAATTGTAAGATATCTCGAAACTTGAATATGCTCGACTTTTTCTGGTTTTGGGTTTTGAGTTCGCCGTACAAGAATACTTAATTACCTTCTTTCCATTCTTTTTTTCCATTCATTGTAGTGTTCTCGAAATAGAAATATCATAATTTCAAGACCAAACAAAACAAATTAGTATCATCAATATTTATGTGCAATTTTGATACCGGATCCTAACTCCGCGACAAAAAACACATCGGAAATTACTATTCCCTTAGTTGTTTTATCCTTTTCCTTTACTTATTGTTTTTTAATATGATTTGAACATTTTAAAATCCCGACCTGCTTACTCAAGTCTGACTACCTTTCGTTTTTTTTTTGTATTTTCAGAATCCGATATTCTTAGCCTGCAAATCTTTGAGTTATTGTTTTGCCACATGCGTTTTGCCTGCTTCCTTAGGAATCAAACCGAATTTACAATGAAATAATATTCAAAAAACTATCAAAATCAACTCTTAAAATATACCAAAAAATGTATTTTTTTTAATCTTACAAATTTATTCAAAACGGTTTAATATTTTATGAGTAAAATTATACTAACGCAATGATGAATATTTTAGTTTATATAATAGATACCAAATTACCCTAAAGTGATAAAATATTTTTTATTTTAATACCAAGCTTTATGGAAAGCGATAAAAAAAGGAATATATATATAGGTATTATTCCGACTCAGATGGGAATTTTGCAGTTTTTTGGACATTAATGTCTTACTTAAATGTAAAAATATCCTTATTATGGCCCTTCATATTATTTGTCGAAAAGTTTAAGATAAGGTCACGGAGAATGGCATTGCGTAGTTTAGTGGTTTTATTATTTACGTAATGTTTATTTTAGTGTTTTGTGTTGAGGTAGGTAAATTTGCTGCCCCATGCCAAGCATTTCTGAAAAACGAAAGTATTTTTTCTTATAAATGGGATCGTCCGAATTATAAAGATGAATAAGTCTGTTTTGTTTTTTTGTTCATTTTAGAACTATTAGTTAAAATTTCCCTAAAACTGTATTAAACTGGTTTATATAACATATTGTACCTATAAAGGAACCGTTATTACAAAACGTCGAATGATATAATTTCAATTATTTCAATTTTTGCTTTAATGATGTCACATTAATTGTTTCTGGCTAAATATTAAATTTTAATTCTAATACCAACACTACATAATTAATAGCATTAACTGGATCGGACATTAGGAAACAAGAACAGGCTTATAAACTCGCTTTTAATAACAATAATTCTAATAAAAAAAAAAATACCTTTTTCTTTTTATATACATCTACTAAGTTGTGCCACTTTAGAGCATATTATTTTTCATGTCCTGCTAGTTTTTAAAGGTTTAAAGTTGATAAAGATGATAATGCTGGTGAAAATAGGGGTTTCTTTCCTTTTCCGTTTAACTAAGATAAGAAAATGACAATATTTTATATAAATTGATGTTTGGCAGTTTCCATGATCGATAAAAAAAACTTCTTAGGATTGTATGATTGTGGAACTTATGCCTTTAAAAAAAGTTTATCAAGTTCATATTGTAAATTTAGTTGTTTAACAAATGTAGTCTGTTGAACTTTTAATATAAGTCATAATATTTTTGTAGAGAAAAATTTTTCCACATAGCCGTATAGATAAATAACTTTTAATTTAAAAATATATTTTGGTTGAATGGAAGTTGTTAAGCAATTAAAATTGCAATATTTATTGATTTATTTAAATTTTGCATCCTATAGAGACAAAAATCGTTGTCTGTGCATAAGTTATTATTATTATACTATTGACCAAATGTTTTTTCGGATTCAGTTCTACATACAACCTTGAAGAAGATTTGTTTAAATCGATAATACAAATCAAGAAACATTAATGTATATAAAAAAGGTGGCTTTTGTATACAACGTCCTTCTATTTGCATATTTTCTTAGCCGGGATATATATAATAATAATTATGTATTCATTTTTGATTTAAAGTTAAATTCTTTGTAAAACATTTTAAAGAAAATTGAATATGGGTAATTTGAGTAACAAACAAACACCGGGTTACTTTTCACGAAAATTTTATTTATTCTTCTCTACAATATTGTTTCAACCTTTGCGGGTCATTATCAAGAGCTATGGTGTTACTAAAGATGTAAATAATGAAACAGACTTATATAAATGGACGACAATAAGCAATGGGACAGATTAACTGCAAGTAGTGGTTATCTATTTGGAAGGTCCAATAACAGCGGAGAATCCCAAGTAAACATTTCAATTTGATTATTTACAATATTTTGCTCATTATTAATGGCTTTCTTAATTTCCAAAGATTCGAGCAAACTCATTTACGACCCTTTTGTGCAGAATGTAAAAGTTCAATCGAATTAGTGTCTAAATTATGTTTGAAATCTAAGCAATGTTGAGCTATTCCTGTATTATTCTTTTTATTCCGGATGAAAGCACATGTTCTTTAAGCCTAGTTTTTATGGCTCTACCTGTCTGTCCTAGTTAGTTAATAGTTTTTTACACAGGTTAATAACGTTACCCCTTTCTAAAACCAACCTTTAAAAACAATTGAAAATTATAAAACATATTTCCATCAATTTGATCGAACTTTTACATTCTGCACAAAACGGTCGTAAATTGAGTTTGCTCGAATCTTTGGAAATTAAGAAAGCCATTAATAATAAGCAATTTATTGTAGATAATCAAATTGAAATGTTTACTTATGATTCTTCGCTGTTATTGGACCTTCCAAATAGATAACCACTACCAGTTAATCTGTCCCATTAATTATAGTCATCTGTTTATATAAGTCTGTAATATTATTTACATCTTTAGTAACACCGTAGCACTTGTAATGACCCGCGAGGGTTGAAACAATATTGTAGAGAAGAATAAATATTTTTTCTCGTGAAATGTAACCCAATGTTTGTTTGTTACTCAAAATACCCATATTCAATTTTAATGTTTTTGATTACGTGTTTAAATAATAACAGTGTGCAGTGTTGTCTCTTCTGATTGAACCACACTCACTGCTAACTTTATCCTGTCGAATTCCCGTTAGCTGTGCGTGCGCAGCTTCCGTTGCACGTTTCTCGCGCAACTTCCGTTGCATGTTAAAATTTTACTGTCAATGTGATGTATTATTTCAAAAATGGTCATTTTCCTATCGTAACTGGATAAGTGGAAAAGTAATTAAGATGGAATTAATTGTTTTCTTAACAGGGAAACTAATTTTAAGATTAACAGTCAATGACGAGAAACATTGCCATAAAGTGGCACAGCCTAATATCTACGCATTAAATAAGCCAGTGTCGTAAATTACTCTAAACTGGTCCATATACAATATTTCAAAAAATAAGGCATTAACAATGATAGCTTTTTAAATAAACTCCTTCCTATTCATATTACTTACTCGGCATCTTTCACTGAATAGCTTGAAAAACAATTTATTTAAATGGTAGACAAGATGAAATCAACATTTTCAGTATTTCTTAAGAAATTTTAGAAGATCTTTTTTTATTCTCTATTTTGGATGTTAACAAAATGTTGGACAAGATTCAATTTTATTCTAATAAGATTAATGTGAAGAAATATTCTGATCTATCCAGATGGAGTTTCGTAAGAAAATTTAAATCTTGAGTTAAAATTATCTGCTAATACCGTATTTTAATTTAATTAATCAAAACTTTTACTGCAATGGAAAGTAAACTACATTGTCTGCTAACTTACAAATTATTTAATTTAAGTCGAACATTTCGGGGAGGTGGAGGGGCGCACATATTGTTGAACATATTTAAACAAAAAAAATGGGAAGTAGTGTTTCATTATATTTATTAAAAGTTTCTTTCAATTACCTTATAATGATATGTCACTTCCAACCATAAAAAACAAATACATATTGCTTCTATCAAATATATCAACAATATCAGTCATTATTAATTAAATGTAATAGAAAAAAGGGATTTTTGCAGAACGCTTTGTAACATTTGTGATGTATGTTATATTGGCCAAAGTGGTAGAGCCATTAAAGTTAGAATTAAAGAACACAATATTGACAAAAAGACACTAAAACAGATTCCTCTGAGTATTGTGACCCTTCTAACTATCACCTAGACATTAACAATATTGTTGTCCTTCACAGCGGCATTAATAAAGGTAAAAAGTTGCCACCTGTAGAAATCAAAAATGCCCTCCTTCGCAATATGAAATCCAGTAGAATGAAAGTTTATTGACTCCCCACTTATTTTATGTTATTAAGCAGGGGTAGGCAACACGATTATTTCTGTTGAATCGATTCAAACGATTCAATTTTCTAAAAGGAATTGATTCTCACGATTCGTTCATTTGAACGAGTGAATCGATTCATGCGATTTTTTCAAGAAACGTTTAAATGAACTATTAGTTCAATCATTACCCACTTCTATTGTTAAGTAACGTGTTGCTGCACTAGTTTTATGTATTTAGTATATATTCACTCTGTTATCTGATAAAATGGTCGCATGACCTAAACTTGTCAGGTTCTTAATAAATTTGGTGAAACTGTACTTTGTTTTATTGTTACATTTTTATATTTTTAAATCAACCATTGTGTACGTAAATACATTCTGTTGTTTTTACCTGTTGAAGAAATGGAAAAAAATATCGTAGTTTTGTTTACTACCTGTTCGTATTTTTGTATTATTATTGTTGACGTCAACTAAGAAACTATTAATAAAATCTTTACAAAAATCGGATGCTCTTGGCACATAATAACATCAGAAAAAACATACTTTTGAAACCCGACAAGGTTGTGCTTGGTCATTTTTTAACAAGCATATTATTTTAAATGTGTAATATTTTTTAATTTCTGATGTTCGTATGCCAAAAATTTTGATGTGATCGATAATATTTACACGACTGATTGAAAGCTGAACAGAAATAGATGATCACGAGGTATTATAAAAAATAAAATAAAAGATATAACTGAACCTTTATTATGTTTCTAAGACAACTGTAATAAATACATTACTTGAATTAAATTAAATGAATAAACTCGATATCCATATAATAAGTATGTAACACATACGATGCTACATTGTTATGTACCTAACCTCCCTCTCAAATTCCTACATAGTGATACAATTGATCATTTCATGAAATGTCCAGGCTTTTCACGAAAAGGTCAATGAATATACTAGAAGGACGCAACATAATAAAAATTAGGAACAGGTATTTTAAACCACATTTTGTGGTGTACCTATGCTATTAGGCTCAATGAGAGGGGGAAGAGAACGGGGTACTATTATTTATATAAATTGTTTTATATAATGATTTTTTTAGTCTATGGATTGATAGATCAAAAATTTAAATTTTCTTTCTTTTGTTTTTTGTGTTTCATTCCCACTAGCCATTCGTGCTGGTGGGCGGGCAGTCCCTCCGACCTACACTGTAGTGCAAATCCGGAGGGTAGGGCGTAAGGCCCTCTTCAGCCTCCTTGTAGGAACCGTGGGAATGGGTAGGTGATGTGGTTGGGGAGAGAAAGATGAGACGGACGAAATGAAGACAGAAGAGAAGTGAAACATTATCTGTGGAATATTACTGCTCCATCATTTACTTGAATGATCCAAGGAAACCACAGAAAACTTGGACCAGAGCAGCTGGTGATCTCCCGAATGCTAAGCAATGACCTTGAGCACTAGACCACGTCGCTCGGTTAAAAGCTCCAGGTTTACTTATATTAAATAAACACCGATCGAAAAGCGCGAGTTTTAAAGTTTTACCATTATGACATCATATAGGTAATCCTTTTTTTTCTGTCTGTTACGAATGTATGTTGTGACGTAATAGTGAACCACTCCCTTTCAATTGTTTTTTCTATTACTTATACTTCAATTTACAATGGTATTTTTGTTTTTGAAGTCACGACAAGATCCATGATTGTTTTTTAAATATTAATGGTACCTACTTATATGAATATGGCATGTTTACTATCTGTCGATATAATGGAACTTAAATTATTTACAGTGGTATTAATGAGAATGTCGGTGTAATGACGATCGTTTTTGAAAAAAAAAGACTTTTGAGTTTCATCTTGAAACTTATACGACAGTGTCGTGATTTTGTGATTAGTTATATATTGTTTTCATGGAATAATCGCTTTAATTTCTTATGTAATTTCAATCTACACCATGTTGTGTATGTGTGTATCTTATTAGCAAAATTATAATAAATACTGAAAGTAAAAGAACAACTACAGACACTGGCGGCGCGGTGCACGCTATCTGTAGATTTGCTAGTAATTATCAGCTCATTAATGTTCGACAAGGTCCTTTTGAATTTACAGCGTAGCAATCTTCGTAACGTACGTTCTGGGTCAGTAATCTGTCGAAACTGTCAGACGTTGGTCGCGATTTCGAACTTATTGATTCTCATCAGCACGTGGTAAACAGTTCTGACACAACACCTTTAACCGCAGTTTTAAGGCAGTAACTAAATTGGTCGGTGCTTTTACGCCGTGTGTTCAATTTGACAAGTCTGCCGAGTAATTGAATAACATAGTAATTCTATGCAGCTTAATTTTTGTTAGAACAGTTTAATGTTATGTATAATATTTGTTTTGCCAGTTTTGTTTCTAGTTACTATTCTTATTTGGGATTTGTCCTTTAAATTTAACTTTTTGTGCTCCTTTCATATATTTGGTCGAAATTTATTTATTTTAAATACTTAGTATCCATAATATAATCATTTTTCTTTATAAATTTAATAAATAAATTTAGATGCAAATGGCGGACATATTGAACACTTAATGTAATTGTAATTCTTTTTCTTTTTTAGTTATTAAGTAATTAATATATTTTATTTTCTACAAGAGCAAGAACAAGATGCGCTTTAATAAATATGTTTATATAGGACGTAAGGTAATATTATAACAAACTTTTTTTTTTAATTGAAATTCTACAGATATACTAATGAAATTCTTATATATTGAATTAAATTTCAAAAAAGTGGTTTCAATTTTTCATTAATTAAGGAGTTAGCAAGATATTGATATTGATAAGAATATATAGCACAATGACCAAATAAAAATTAATACTATGATTGGTACATTACTAATTTTATTACCGCTCTTTATAAAAACAAAACATTGCATTTTGATATATAAGAAAACTATCTCCTAATTATCTAACTATTTCAAAAATAAAAACTAATCACATAATTCACACACATAAAGACGTATTTCATTCCAAACGCCCTCAGTCATATCTTTATTTAATTATAGAATTGTACCATGCATTCATCGAATAGGAATTTATTAAATAATATTTCTACATCTGCTTTTAAATGTTAAAGTCAGTTAGGATGTTAATTAGGTCCCTACATTTAGTCTGGTTAGCTACTATCCACTATCCACTATTCTGGTGAAGGAGAGTTTAAAATGTATGCTAATGAAATGGAAACAGGTGAAAATGATAATATAGAGTTCGAAATTTTTGTGCAAGTGGTTGCAACTCGGTGTGCAAATATATTCACCAAGACGTTAGATTTAAGATAAGTTCTTGGCTTGGTTTGAAATAAGGTGGGTGGCGGACTTGTTCTGCGTCTGTTATTTTGAAGCTATAACGAAGACATAAAATGAAAAATTTGAAATAGGATAGCAACACTGTAACTCCTCTAGAGTGAGTGTATGTTACACTCTTATGAGGAACAAAAGTTACCAGCAAATAATAAATAATAATAAATAAATAATATTCTTGGTGAAGACAATTGCAAAGTTGTGTAGGATCGAATTTATACCTCCAAAAATGTGACGAAAACAATATATAGAATTCGGTATTTTAGAAAATGGCTAAGCTAAACAACTCAGAAACTCAGAAAGCAGCGTTGTTTTTAATGGCTCACCAAACGATTAGTGGTTATCAAACCTTCCATTTGGCATTAGGGAAGCTCCCTTTCTTTTTATCAGTTAGGAGAATCTTGCACAGCTAACTTTTAAAACGTTTTCTTTTGTGGTTTTTGAGGGAATACATGAAGACAAATGAGAAGTGTTAAACTTACCGGATGTGGTAAATGATCAAATTCCTTTTTCATCATTAACGTTTGAAACTGATAGTCATCTTTTCTTCCGATATGAACGACGGAAGGTCGAGAGGTCTTGTGCCTTCGAAGAGCTTTCGGATCATCGGATCTGTGGCTGTCAAGTTGATCACGATCGGTTTCCTTAAGGGTCAGGTCTTCTGGTTGGGTGGAAATTTTACGTTTCGGATCATCCCCCTTATCGCTGGCCTCGACCGGAAGTGAGTATTTACGTGGCTTGAAATGTTGCTGGGCATGATGATGATGATGTCTGCTGAAACAAGAACGAAGAAATAATATAGTTATTTGTATTGAATTAGCAGATACTTGATGGAAGTCTAACATATTGAAATAAACGCACAGTTGATAACTTCTACAATTTATTAAATAAACTTGACACGTGTTTCGCTAACACTGTATTTCTTCAGAAGTACAAAATCTACTTAAAACTACCTAAGAGTAGATATGTATAAATAGGGTGGTGCATTCTCATTAGAGTGAGGGAAAAGATTTAAATAGTACTGCGGGGCTTATATCTACTTGGTCATTAAGTAATATGTCTGTATTTTTATATTTGTTAATTTTTTTAGATTCTAATAGTGTAACTTTTAAACTTTTATTTTCAATATATAAATTTTTTAGATCTAAATTAAATAGATGATTATCTATCTATCTATCTATCTAGCATACTTAGAATAGTTTTTTTGTTTCTATATGATCTAAAATGTTCGTTCAAACGAATTCTAAAATTTCTTCCCGTCTGGCCTATATACATTTTTATTGCGGTCCCTGTTAAAAAATTTATATAGGTCAGACGGGAAGAAATTTCAGAAATTTATATTAACTATAATGATCGTGTTAAGGAGACCCAGATTTGAATTCAAATATTAGTTGTTTAATAGAAATTATGCTTTTAAAGCGTTATTTTAAAAATTCACCTCGTTACCCGAGTGTAATTGCACATTTTAACCATCATGTATAATTTACATAATCTGTTATTCAAAAAATGTAAAACAGACTTTAAGATATATATCGATATATCTTTTAAAAAATAATAACTGGAACGTTGTTTGAGTCAATAAATATTCAGTAGAGAAGTAGTAGTAGTACTATTTAATATTCAGAATTTTTTTTCTTTGTTAATTAATTAGTTTTACTGCGGATAAAAGTACGAAACAACAGAAAACGTGCTTCAGTTTAAATTTATAAGGTATATATATATGAACATCTCTACTCAAAAACTTATTAAATTTATTTCGCCTACTTTCAGAAACTTCTTCCGAGTTAACAAGGAACAATGAAACTTCTGCGTCGGAAAAAAAACGAATTTCATTATGGCAAAGTTAAAAAAATCTTAAACATAATACAAGGAATAAATTAGATTCCTCTTGCAAGCAACTTTAGATCAGCAACGGTTTTAAATACGAAGTTTGTTAAGAATGGCTTAAAGAAATAAAGTATTTAAGAACAAATAAAGTATAATACATGAACAAAAATTCAAATTAAAATTAATTCTTTTAGTTTTTGTATAAAAGTACTATACCTACAATAAATGTTGTATGGAAAAATATTATTTATTATAACTACATTGTTGTTACAACTAAATGTTTGTCATTTGGTAATGGAATCCAGCAGAAAATAAAACACATTACGAAAACGTCAGATAGTGCACAGTAGAAAGGAAATAATACAATACAATACAATACACCAAAAACAAAAACATAACGCAACGCAACACAATATAATACTTTTAATAGAACTCGCGGTGGGGAAATAATGAAACATCTTTAAAAAAGAGATTAAACACACAAAAAACACTTTTAAATGTTTCAAGAAATGTATATTATTAAACATTTTTTAAAACATTTAAAAACATTTTTTGTTTGTTTAATTTTTACAATATAACACATATACAACTCAGCAAAGATCTACAGAACACAACACAACACCACGAAGCACAGCTAATCCCAATAGAACACAACATAGTATCGCACTCCCCAACGCAACGCACCACAATACAACACAACACATCAATATTAGTGTTAATGCTAAAATCAACATCAATGTAAAAACGTTAGTATCAATATGTACTTGAAAGTCAATAAGTATCGCACTTCTCAACGCAACGCACTACAATACAACACAACAGATCAATATTAGCGTTACTGCTAAAATCAACGTCAATGTGAAAACGTTAGTATCAAAATCGACTTGAAAGTCAATATCAATGAAGTTTTGCAAACTTTACATCTTACTTTTTTGATAATGGTTTCCCTGTACATCTGAACTTTTACTTTGTTGGCCGATCGAACTTCGTTGTAACGAGAGAAAAATTAGATGCCATCGTGCAAGTTCAAATTAACTTTGTAAAAAGTGAAAATCAATCATCAAGTACGTAAGTACAGCTAGCTGGTAAAAAGAAAGTTGTATTGTATATAAAGTGAAGCGGTTTTTGAGTGGAAAATTTCACTTAAAGTGACTCCTCAGAAAATTATGCAGCTGTTTGCTCATTTTACCATTGCCTCGACAGTAACTACTTAATAGTACCAACAACGATTCAGAAAATAAAATAAAAATTCCGAGATGTTCTGTTAGTTCGAAGGCTGGACACGCACATCCATTCCTTTCCATACATTTCGCATTTTTCGAAAATTAGAACATCCCAAAACAATAACCTTTTAGAATCAGTAATTTAATCTAGGTCTTCTTCTGCACCTCTTTACTCCTGTTTCTGCTTTTAATATTTCTATAACCAGCTCTTAATGTCTCAGAAGGTGTCCCCTATTTCTTAGTGGCTTCCGTAGCTCCCTTTCTTATCCTAATCTTTCGAATACCTCCTCATTTCTAGTCTTTTCTATCTACGGTAGTTTCATCATCCGCCTATAACACCACACCTGTAACTTTTCTTTCGCTGCGACCAACATCAACGTTTCACACACGTACACAGTCCTGTTACATTTATTATACTGTGGCTTTTATTGCCACATTCGCCTCTTTCAGGGTTGTAAATTTAAGTTATCAATTTTGTATATTCTGTAAATATGTCACTGTATATTGCGTATCTAAGTTTACTATTTCTGTTTCTTAACACATCTTTATTTCGCTTGCGTAATCCTTCACATTTATATTTTTTAAATTTATAACTTCCATTTCTTTTGTACTCTTCTTCACAACCATAAACAATATCTATTTTTATACATTTCAAATTTCACTTTTCCTTTGTATTTTTTAACATAATAGTTTATCCATTCAATTTCGGTCTATTCTTTTTAACTTCATTACAAATCCTTTTCCAACTTTTCCTATTGTACCCTTGGTTGGTGTTATTCGAATTGTCACGCTCTCACTCATTTACCCTTGCCAGTACAAAGTGACTCTTATCTGCATCCGTTCCAAATTTCACTTTTTACGCCAATTACCTTCGTTACGGTCATTTTCCCTGAATTCCTGTTGTCCTTCGAATAATAACGCCAGATTAAAATCCTTAGAAACGGTTCCCCTACTTCTTTGATTCTCTTAACATACGATTTTATAAAAACCCTTTAAACAGCACAAGAGAGGTCAGTTGGTCACTTAGTCAGTCATGCACAGACCGTCATTCAGGATCACTCTAACACGTCTAAACCTACGTAATCATCAAGTACTTATTTAATACATCTTCTTTTCGACTTGTTTTTCTTTATTTCTTCATCCGTATATATAACTGTTCATAGTCTACATTTTAAACTTTATTTGCACCCGATCGTATTATTTTATTGTGTCTTTTTCAACACCCCCAAACGACCAAAATATGATAGTAAAATGACACATAAACAGACGACGATAAATCAGTTGTTTTGTTGCACATAAGTGTTGATGTTTTTGACGTAATTTATTTTAACCGGTTTAAAAAATGACTATTACCAATTTCAATAAATAGATTACATCATTTTATAATAGTTTTAATCAGCAAAAATAAAACTATGTTATTATATTATTAATAAAAATAATTAAGTTTAGGTCACATAGAAAGTTGTGGTCAATTTTCACCTTATCATCTTTGATGGGGTGCAAAAAAATAGAACCATTTAACTGGAATAATTAACTCTCTAACTAACCCCATCCCCTATACCTTACACCTCAAATTTATGTGGTTACATAATTTAATAATTTCATCAAATCAGGCCGCCGATAGTTTTTAAATTAATTTCTAAACTTTTTCAAAAAAAAATTTAAGGAGTCACCTTTTCTTCGATCTTCTCTTTTCCCCTTCATCTTCTCCTTCTTTAACTTTTCCATTAACAAACTGAACCTTTCTGTCGAGCATATCGGGAGGGCTCCTGTATCCCGTTGGATCTGATAGGATGCATTCCGATTCGGAACTAAGAGCTCCCGGATCTTCTATATCGGAATCATTGAGACGAAGGACTGGGGAACCCAACGAGCCTAGATTGTTAGAGGCAGCTGTAGTAGTTTTGGTGGATGAGACGGGAGAGCCAGGGGTAACTGTGGGAGTATCGGATGGAGTACTCTCGTTTGGCGTGTCTTGGGGAGAACCCAGGCGCCAGCGTGACGAACGGGAAGGCTTGAGGGGTAGATGGACATGAGGATAACTCTGTTGACGATGCACTAGAACAAATAATAGAATGCTAATAGTCACGGGTAGACAAAAGAAAAATTAAAAATTTCTAATAAAGTTGTGTAGGCTTTCACGGCCGGCGTCAATTAAACTATTGTAGGTTTCCGGGCTTTGTGGCCGTGGTCTATAGGCTGGATTGTTGCCAGAAAAAAATAGAAATTTTTAAACTATTGTAGGTTTCCGGGCTTTGTGGTCGTGGTCTATAGGCTGGATTGTTGCCTAACGTTTCACCGACTTCTGCAGTCGGCATCTTCAGAGGCGTTGTGGATGGCATAACAATGATAAGGGTATTTTTGGAATTAAGTAATTGTGGTTGAAAGTTTTTCCAAATAACATATATAGAGTTCTCTTCGACTGTCTGCTGTCGACAGCCTATAGAATACGGCCACAAAGCCCGGAAACCCACAACAGTTTAAAAATTTCTATTTTTTTCTGGCATAACAATGATAAGGGTATTTTTGGAATTAACTAATTGTGGTTAAAAGTTTTTCCAAATAATATATAACATGAGTAACAATTCTGTTTTCTAGTAATTTTTACTAGAAACGCACTAACTACAATCAGGGGATAGTATTTTTGTTGATTGTTGATAAAATATCACTTGTTAAAATGTAAACATAATGAAGTGAAAAATACACACAGTAAAAGTTTAAATTTTATTTGTATTGTAACAATATTGTTTCGCTATACAATAGCTTCTTCAGGCGAAGATAATACAAACTTAGTCTACTATACAAGTATTTGTACCTAAGATGACTATTAACAGCTACGGGGTGGTAGGGTAGGTAACAAATTCAAATTTAGCAGTGGAGAATTTGTGATTTCAAGTTGGTCGTTTAAAATAATATTTTGTTCACTGAATATATTTATTTCTAGTTGTTCTAATAAATTGAGTTTAATCACTTTATTTTAAATATGTAAAATTTTGAAGTCTTTATTAAAATTATGGTTAAAATTAATTAGATGTTCTGCGTATGTTGAATCAGTTTTTTTATTAATAAAACTTTTGTAATGTTCACGGATGCGAATATCAAAGGCCCTACCTGTTTGTCCTACATAAACATTTTTACAATCTGTACAACTTAATAAATAAACACCTGACTTGGCTCCTTTAGGTGTTTTACATTTGTTATTAAGAATAAATTTACCTAACGAAATAAAACTGTTATTTATACACTTTATGTTTTTACTTATTTTATTGGAAATATTGCCTAAAAATGTAAAATAATTAAATTTAATCGATCTATTTTTAACGATAGGGTAAATACAATTTATTGTTTTTTGTTTTAATTTTTTACTTAATATGTTATCTATTATACTATGCGAATAACCATTATTAATTGCTATTTGATAAATTCTCTTTAACTCCAAGTTAAACTGCTCTATTTTTAAAGGTACATTTATTAATTTGTGGATAAAGGAATTGAATGCTGATACTTTTTTGGGATATAGGATGAAAAGATTTTGAGTGGATTATAGTATCTTTATGAGTGGATTTATGATATATCGCGAATTAATGTTTAGAGTTTACTCTTTTTATTGTTAAGTCTAAAAAGTTTATTGAATTATCTTTTTCTATTTCTAGCGTAAATTTTATCTTTTAATGGATGTTGTTAATAAAATTAAAAATTTTTGAAAGTAATCTATCAGACCCTACAAAGTACATTAGTATGTCATAGACATATCTGTGGTAGTATAAACAATTTGTAAAAAGATGATGGCATGCTATTTTATTTTCTAGATGATTCATGAAGATTTCTGATAAAAGCGGGCTAAGGGGATTTCCCATAGCTAAACCCTCATTTTGAATATAAAATTTGTCGTTAAATTGTACATAGTATTTTTGGTGATAAATTAACAAATTTATTTAATTTACTTTTTTTGATTACTTACGAAACTTACTGTTTTCGGAAATTTCGAAATAGACCTTTTATGTAAATGATTGTTAAAGAAATTTTCTGGACTTCCTTCCTTTAAACTTTTTCTACAAATCTTAGTGAGCTTCTAAATAATTGAAAAACGTGGTGAGAGGAATTTTTATGTTTAATTGTTTCCCAGAACAACGGCTACATAAACGGACAGACAGAGAGATTAAGGTACGGAGTTTAAATAAACAGACAAAGACTCCAAGTTTAAGGTACCCTGTTTATTCGGTGTCAAGGGTTAAACAGATCATTTCTGATGTAGTTTACGATGAGTCTGGCTTCTGAATTGCATTTGTACGTTAGAATTTCGAGATATTCTAACCTCAAATGCCAAAAATGCAAATCATTATGAGTATTATTATATTCAATAAACGATCAATCGTCTTCGGTGCTCATTTCGCCTCGTTTAAATTTAGCAAACCATCAGCCACTTTTCTACGGTTGATTTTCCTGGTGCAAAGTCTGAAGAATGTTTATCAAGTCAAACCTTGGTTTCAACAGTATTTTTTCGCCAAAAAGTAATGCTTTATTAACACACGAAATTCCTTTTTATCCATTTTTTGAAAGTAACAAAAGTTCTTTCACTAAAAATGCTATAACTCAGATACTAATAGTGCAACAGCTGTCAAATTTATACACGCGTCTTTTGAAGGTTAGGGCTAACTAAAAATCATATGGATTTGATACTAGTAGCGCCATCTATGGGCCAGCATACGAACTTTTCAGCCCGCCTGTTATATTTCGAAGAAGAATTTGAATCTGTCACCAGAATTATCTTAGAAAAATCTCAAAAAATAAGATAGATTGGCTTCACTAGTATTTTGAGATTAATATACATCAAAATTTTGATGTGCTGAAGCAATTATGAGCGTCGAAAATTATGCTGTAAATAGATGTCCTTTTGTTGTTTTCATTTTCAATCCTTGACTTCGTTAACCTGTGTAATTAATCAACACAACGATGTTCTCATTATTAACATTTCCGCTAGTGTATTCTACGTATATTGTAGAGCCAAATTACTAAATAAGGGTGGAGTTATTTCTCCCGTTAAACTATTTTGCTGATGTTTTGTGTAAGACAATAATCTTCAGCTTCACGCGAATGTATTTATTGAAAGCGGAGGTGTTTCCTTGTAATTTATTTCTAAGGTAGGGACGGAATATCTTCTGAAAGATAAGATTACGATAAAAAAATCAAGAGAAGGAATTGTACGATACGAATGTATTTCAAAAAGATCTAGTAACAATAGGAATTACGTATATAGGATCCTTGTATAGAAATAACCCAAATCATGTGGCCTAGTCACGAAAAAGTGTGTCATTCAATTTATCCGAATACAAAATTGTGGTTAAACCGCAGCAGTTCATTTTCGAAACAATGAAACAATACTAAAGGGAACTTTTTGTCGAACACAATACTTGTTCTTCCCCGACACGTATTTATTTTGGTAACAGTTATCTATTATGGAACTTGTCCTTGAAACTTGCAAACTCGAATTTTCTTATTGGACTGAAGAATAAGGGAGGGTAAGTTGAGAGAAAAGTAACTGATTTTTGGGATTGCAAAAATCGACGCAAAGAGTACTCAAAATACAAAACTGTTGCAAATACGGATTTTTACTAAGATACAAAAATATGTATCCTAATACATAAGTAGTTTTGGAGAATAGTTTATTGAAGTAATACATAGACCCTAAAAATCAACCACAACCAAATTTAGTTGAGAGTGGGGTAGTTATTGCCCTTGCCGCATCTTAGTGAAATTGATAATCATATCAAAATGTAGTACCTCGATGGGAATGTCTACGTATAAAATTTCATTCGAATCGCACGATGCGTCTTCGAGTTATTTCAAAAAACCTGTATTGTCGAAAATTATTGAGACGAAACTTTTTTTTTGCAGATATGATTTTCCAGTAAGAGAAAAGCAATAAAGCTAAGGTCTAATAATTGACGTACTTATTCAACCTTCTAAATAGGTTCCGAAAAATTTTATCTAAGGGTAGGGGTAATTTTTACCCTTGTCATCTTTTAAGAAAAATAATATATACATCAGAAATTGATTTACATATCTACATACCAAATTTTATTGAAATCGTAATAAGCGTTTTTGAGTAATAGAAGAAAAATGAAATTCTTTTAGTACCTTTGGCACCCCTCACGATTTGATATATAGATAAGTTCGGTTAAATCGATTTAGTTTGATCCCAAGAACCTGTGGTTGCTATATATCAGCGGAATTTTTGGTAACACTATACACAGATTTGCTAATTAAAACTCATTTTTGTCTCCCTTAAATTTTACTGCTGTCCTAGGGGTTGTATGTTAGGAGTCATTTATAACTAAGATGAAATCAGCTTTTACGTATCACATCAGGATTTTTAGGGGAAGCAAAAGGAAAAATTCTTTATTATAAATGGACCAGTGTTTATAATTTTCACAAGTTTTTTATTTACTTAACAACTGTTTTGCTACTTTGTGACTTCTTCAGAAGTTAACAGAGTTACTTCGAAAGACAGCTTATTGTTTTAATAATGTAAATTATTATATGATATTACGTTTTCAATTATAATAGGGATTTCAACATTCTTAGCAGATTTCCAATTAATTTGCAATGTTTATTATTATTCATTTGTTTTTAATTTGTTGATTATAATGGTTGTGAAACTGTCCCAAGCTACTAATAGAAAAATATTTAGGAATTTAAATTGTTACATGTTACCTGTTAATTTATTTGAAGAATCTCTAATTAAATGGATTAATAAAAATCGTTGTTAATAATTCATAAGTATTTTTTTAAATAACGAAATACTTATTATCTTTAAAGTTCGAAAGCTTATGATTTCAGCAGATTAATTAGATAATCTGGACAAATAATCTCTATTTTGTATAAGATTAACGTGATTGTCTATGCAAAATAAAGATAATCTGGATAATCTGGAACGTCTTCTAGCTTACGAAAATTATTTCCGGCATTTTATGCGACGATTCTGAATAAAATATAATCAATAAGTTCAGACATCGTGTGAATACCACCTGGAAATGTAGTTACTGTGGGATTTAATAATTTTCAACAAGGTTCTTTTCTAATAAAGATATTGACTTGTCAAACTAAATCAAGGTGTAGCTAACCACGTGATAGACACGTAAGCAAATGGAACAAAAATAAAGAACATATAAATTAATAATAGGTGTGCCCCTTACTTTGTAAAAATCCATATTCAATAACAACAACAAACAAAATAAGTTTGCAGATTTTCACTATAATGTTTACTTTTTTAAACATGACAGCTGTTTCGGTACTTGCACTGTTAAATCTTCGGATGTACCTAGTACCAACTTATTAGTACCGAAATAGCTGCCATGTTTAAACAATAAACAATACGATGAAAATTTACACACGGATTGCGATTTCGACCTTATTAGCAGGGTCGTAGCCATGGGGGGGCTCCAGGAGGCTGAGCCCCCCGTAGAAGGATCTCAGCCCCCCCTAAGTCAACAGTCGGCATTTATAGAATTAAAGGTATAGTAAAAGTCATTAGCGAAATTGATTTCCTGAAACAATATTTTGACCAGTGCTCTTTATTGTATACATTATTGAAACGTGGAATCGTTGCATAATTCTATGGGGGTCGGTCTCTATCAAGATTACTGGAACAACGATGGAGTGGACATTTACAAACTACTCAAGTCATTTTTGTAAAATATTCCAGCATCTTATAAGTCTTGGAAGAGATTGCGGCGAATAAAAAGATAAAAGGAGAATATGTGGCCGAAGGGTCTGGTATTCTTATCACCATCCGAAAAATTGAATTTCGATTTTGCCTATGCCTCATGAAGTACGTTTTGGAAATAATTGAATCAGTTGACAAAATTTTGCAGTCCAGAGAGTCGAGTTTAATAGATTCCATCAGGGTCGTCGACGCAGTCATTCAAACTTTGGAAGGAATGAGGAATAATACATCCTTCGATGACATCTTTCATAAAGTCACAACAGTTCTTAATATTAATTCGGATGACATATCTCAAGATGGATCGAATCCGAAGGGACAGAGAAAAGTAAACAAAAGCATTACAAATGTCGAGAAACTGAACATCGATGAAATAGGAATTCTGAAGAAATTAGAAATCCAGGAATCTTCACCATGCGAAATAAATGTTGTGAAGAATTATTGCTCAAAGTACAAACGCCGGGCGTTTAAAAATTTAGTATAATTCAAAATTAAAAATGTACGGTATTAAGTCATACCAATTACCATACACAATAAATTTTACAAAATTTTCAGCCCTCTTGATTGCGATTAATCTGTGAGCAATAGATGACAAAATTAATCTGGACCTAATACAGTTCCTTGCCTTGAGCAACACCATGTTCATTACTTTTTATGGAAGATGTTAAACCCTTGTATCTTGTTTGCTGAGCTCTGTCGTTTAGGTATTCTGAAAACTATTCTAAAACTTCTCCACTCAATCAATCCCGCACTTTTTCATTAATTTTTAGAATCAATAGGGCTCGATTTATCGTCCCGAAGGCTCTCCGAAACTACGGGATATCTTATCCGGATTTCATCATACTTTTTTAGTCGGGATTTTTTACAGTTAATGACGTTTTATGATCCAGGCAAAATTCCTTTCAACTTTCAAAAATTTCAGCAATAATTTTTACATGATAAATGACGATTAATAGAACTCTAATAAATGATCAAGTTTCATTAAGGGTTACTTACATTCATAATCTTCTTCAGGTACTTTAGGATATGCGGTGTCAACGGATGAAGGGGTGTCCACCAGTTTTGCAACATCGAAACGGTCGACGTCCGAATCCATTGCGAAAACTTTTTCGCATTCATCATCAAGACGAGCATCCGTGTCATTTGGATCGTTGGCGTTGTCACTCTGAAAATGAAGGAAAATTAATTAGTAAACATGATTACAGAAGACAGTTTTTCGTAAAATTTTCTAAGGTCAAGGCAGGCTTCAAAATGCTTTTAAAAAATAAAAATTGTTAAATACATTAATGCGATATTAATTATTGAATTAATTTGTACCCACTACACATTACCCCATATTAATGACGAAAATTTTTGTTCCTGTTGTCACACTTTCGCTGGGACTCGAATCCGGGATATTCGGCTTTACGCGCCAATGCTTTTGCCACTAAGCAACGAGAGGTGACAGCAGTAAGTGCGCTTGCACATGATGCGATTGCGACACGATTTACCGCAGCGGTAAATCGCAGCAGTATCGCAAGTACATCAAAATCAATGCTTTTAAATGACGGGCTTACACACTGTCGCGGTACGACGCGACATCATAAAAATTACCGCAACTGTAAAAAGTTGTCGCAGTAACATGCGATTTGTTCTTCAAAAATCGGATGACACGTTGTCGCAGCGATTGCTGTAGAACACACAAGTTTATGCCTGCTTGCACACGTTGAGACTATGACATGCGGTTTCCTAGCATTTATTGGATATTTCATCAGTAACAACTGAGCCATCGTTGCAAGATGTCGCGCAGAGTGACCAAGTGGAATTACGAAATACCCGACTTAATTGAATGAGTGGAAGAAAGGCACTGCATTTGGGACAAAACGGTTGAGGTATATAAAGATAAAATTTTCAAAGAAAAGGCCTGGCATGGGATATGTTGTCTTTTAGAGAAAGATTTTGAAACGTACGAAGAACAGGAGAAGAAAAGAATAGGTACGTATGTAAATAAATACTCCTTATTTTTAAGTGTATAATGCGCAGGTAGTTTTGTTACGCAGATATGTTAGTATGTGTGTGTTTGTATCTGTATAATAAAATTCGATTTCTGTCAATCATATTTTGTATTCATATGTTATCCTCACAACGGTCACAACCCGACTGAGACATTGGCAACAGCACTATTCTAAACTACTCTATGTACATATATATACGTTCCTGTCGTGCTATTTGTTCAGTCTTGTGTGAAAGCTCTTCTTACCTGCGGTACGATTTACCGCGTACGGTACATCGTGTTGCTATCGAATCATGTGCAAGCGCGCTAACAACGACGAACGTAGTAACTAAGTCACAGAACGTCGGAATCAGTGCTTAGTGGCAAAAGCATTGGCTCGTAAAGCCAAAGATCCCAGGTTCGAGTACCGGCGAGGGCGGAACAACAATAACAAAAATATTCCTCATTAATATGGGGTAATGTGTAGCGGGTATAAATTAATTCAATAATTAATATCGCATTAATGTATTTAAAATTTACCTCTATTAAAAAAAAAGAAAAATTCTTCAAATATTTCATTATGAGAATTGTTGTTGACAATCCTACAAAAAGAACTCACGGTAGTTTTGAAAATTGTATTATACAATCATGAACATATTTATAGGAGAGTCCTAATAATAAGGATTATTTAGAAAAGTAAATAAATAGTTGGTTTAACAAAAAAAAAAAAAACTTACGACTAATGTAACATTCACACGGGAAACGGTTAAATTCAAACAATGTAAGAGTAAAGCTTTCTCAAACTGCCAGAATTGTTGTTCCTTAAGGAACTATTTTAAGGCTACTACTCTTTATATTGTACACAAATGACATATTTAATATTAAGAATAGTTTAGCTTCATATGTCGATATACTAAACGTATAAAATAAAAAATATAATCAAGTGGTTATGCGCAAATAAATTGCCCTTAAATGTAGCCAAAACAGCTTTTATGACTTTTGGTAGTTATCAAGATAGTGTACCAACTACTTTCGGTAGAGTGTGTTAATAAACATATTTGAAACATTTAAAAGCATTTTGTTTATATATATTTTCATTTAATTTAAACGATGTTTCATAATTATCCAACAGACAATTCAATTGAAATTATTGCCTAAGTCTCCCTGTCTTAGACATAAACGGTTAGGTATATGTTCCATTAAACCACCCACCACTCCCACCCATTTATAACAAACATACTGCTACCAGTAAACTCTTTTATTATCAATGGGAGACCAAAAGATAATAACGACCACAACACACACATGAATACACATTCGTATTTTATATACTTATACGTAACATAGCAATATTAAAGTATCAAGTAGACTTTGGAAATAACCCTCTATTAGACTATTATGTAACCATCTACTAAAAATATCAATGTACAACAGTTTGTTATTAGTGTAATTGTTTACTCCTGAGGATGTCCTTATAGAGCGAAGTACATATAGAGTGCAATAAATAATAGTGGTATTATTTCTAATTATAGTAATATTTTTTTGTGGTTCTACTTATATTCGCATACAAAACAAATATAGAAACATAGTTTATTATAGCTACGAGGTGTGGCTATAAAATAACGAGATTGATCATTTTCAGAAGAACTACGCATGCGCCGAAGTCGTACGATCGACAATTGTTGTGATAGAGCAAAGAATTGTCGTAAAATTTCATATGAAACTTGGAAGAAAAATTACTCAAACTTATCTTTCATTAAGAGAAGCACCGAGAAACACTGTATTTCGGTCAAGACGTTTCTAAGCAACAGCCAATCCGCAATATTCGCCTGATTTGGCACCATGTGACATTTATCTGTCTAAGGTCAAATGTACATTAAAAGGAACAAAATATTATCAGGCCGTTGATGCAGTGAAAGAAAAAGCGGTACACGACATGAAGGAGCTCACACAATAAGACTTCCAGCACTGTTTTAAGTTTAAAACAGTGAAAAATTTGCATTGCAAAGGGATAATAACTAAATATGTAAAATTAAAAAAAAAATATATATTTTACAGCATCGTTATTTTATAGTCACACATCGTAAATAACAGATCAATGTTGGAGGGAATTGGCTGATTTGATCTCGGTCAGAATTCGAATTGACTTTTTCCAATTTTTAAGACCATAGAAATTGTTTCATCTTATTATGGAAGGTAGGTGGTTTTTTTGATACAAAAGGAAAACGACTTTTGTAAGTTGTTTGTTTTGGAAGATTGGAAGTTACAAACTTTCAATGTTGAGAATGCGTTCGATTAAAAGTGAGCTTTGATTTTTCATAACTTTAAAATAAGATACGGTGTAACAATGAACGCTATTTCATTTTAAGAAGACAATTATTATCTTTTGAAAAGAACTTCCTGATTTATTTCCTCCAGTATTTCTTGAGGTATGTATTATTCTTGTAAAACATTTTCGCTCTACGTTACTTCCTGATCATGAATTCTACACAAAAGGGACGGAGCCATTAAATTAAGAACTTTCAAGAAGATCCAGTAAAATGCAATTTCAATTTATTTATTCATACAATTGAGCACCGGAATTGTATTTATTTATTTTTTACAAATTTATGAACGAAATCTGATTTCGATTAAAAAAAAATCGATTTATATTCAGACTTCGCAAAAACATAACGTAGAAAGTAAATTTAATTCCTTATTATTATTTTAACAAAAGAGGTCTTTGAGGATGGCCAAAAAGGAATTTTGTAAAAACTATCTTTTCAAGTACTTTTTTCCAATGTAAGTAGAATTTCAAAATTACTGCTAATTGTTTTTCATTTTCAATGGGTTACGCTGACAATATGACACAAAAGGTACCTCCCTCATTTGTCAGAATCGGTCTATGTATAAAGTCTTTCATACAAACTTTACTCTCATTTCACCCCTGTGTGAATTGAATTTTAAAAAATGGTCGAATACGTAACTTTTTATTATTTGCAAAAAACTTATGTGTGGATTAAGAGGCTCCGTACTTAAATTAATTTTTGAAAAACTATTTATTTACGACTGGTTAACTTTTCAGGCGTTAAATTTTCAAAAATGTTGCCAAAATAATAAGAACAAAAATAAGTTTTTGGTCAAGTAATTTATCGAATTTATGTTTCTGTATGTAATATAATGTGACTTTATATGATAAACATATAGTATTATTATTGACCAATTCTTCAAAGATGTAAGGCTCGCATTCTATATTTATTAGTACTACATCAAATCAAAGCGGACAAATAAGGGGGAACGTATGTCACGTAGCATGATATGTTAGTTACGACTAACGTTTACCCTACTTGACTGAGAAGGTTTAAAATGATGGAACCTACAATTATCCGGAGGGGGAGGTTGTTTATATCGTATTTTCTATATTACAATGAGTTCAATGTGCTTTTAGTAATACTTGCAATCTGCGCAAAATTTCAGCTGGTTTCACGTTTTCACGTGTAAGAAACTTAATAATAATTCGTTGCACAACGCTGTTATGCACCTCTTTCTCACTCATTGTGATAGCTACGAGTGTTAACCAAGCGAACGCAGCAATACGACGCTTCAAGTTCCTAACGCCCGGATGCACCTTGAACAACTATCCGGCGCACAATTTAAAAAGGCTCGTTTATATTTGATCTACCTTCGTATAATAATTGTAATTGTATTTTGGCAAATCACTTGTTGAAACATTTTTAAAATTAATAAGAATAAAAAGTAGCACTTGGTTTTGTTTCACAATTTTATTTGTATTCTGACATATGTTTCGGCTATGATGCCATTATCAAAGAGTTATAGATAAGTAACTGAATATATATTTACAAAAGTTCCTTTAAATAGATGAAATTATTACGCTAGGTGATAGTGGTGTTATTTATCTTTCTCTTAGATGTGACCGCTCTTATCAAGGGGGAAACCCCAAAGTCTATCTGGTGGTTCAATAAAACTTTATTGTTGTTTGCTCTGGTTATTTCAAAACTTTTTTCAAATGACACCTAGCATATTTTATTTTGTCATTCGATTCCATTTTTTATTTTTATCCTCTTTCGATATATTGGATGTTTTCCATTCTTTATTAAAAAAAATCCAAAATTATTCAAAAAATTTCAAATTAAACAGTAGGCAATATCCAGATGGATCGAAAGAGTATAAAAAAAAGGAATCGAATGACAAAATAAAATATGCTGGGTGCCATTTGAAAAAATAAAGTTATTCGTGTTTGAAGTTTTTAATTTTGGATTATTTTTATGAACGCCCTGTACAAATTATAAAGCTTAGTTTTGGCATGACATTAGCCTTATGAATTTAAATTAAAAATTTAATTTTTGATGGAAATTATGATTTTTTATAGTTTGGATTGCGGTGCAATCTTTTTTCCAATAAATTAAATTTTCTTAGAAAGTATTCATCGTAGGCATATATGTATACAAATTGGTTATCAAAGTCACCTTAAAATTTTATGTTTCATATGAATTCATCGTAAAAATATACCATTCCATTTAAAATAAGAAAGTTGACATCAACTTCCGGTATAACCGGAAGTGCTTGACAGTTGAAATTATTTTAGTTAATGTACCACTCAGTTTGAATGACCCTGTATATCTTCGTAGTAAACAGAGTAAAGGCCCTTGTGCAAATGTACACCAGCATACCAGTTTAATTACTCGGTTCTTTGAAGGTTGTATTTGATTTGAAGCTTTAACAGGACTCTTAATGACTTGGGCTTTTGCGAATTGCATTATCGTGCTACTTATAACTACGCCATTGGTCTTATATAAATAGAATGTAGATTCAATTCAAAAGGAAACCGAGTCACATCCGTTCCCGTATACTATGGAATATTATCAAATACAGATATCCAAGGTTGTAAAAGGGGATTTTTGATGCGGGACTTTTTCGTGTAGTTGATTCATCAGATATTTAAAAGTCGCAATAGGGAAAGACAACATAAAGTGATAAACTAAAATGTTTTTTTTATGTATCTATCATCCATTTCCGGTTACATTTAAAATCGATGTCAACTTCGTTATTTTACTTTATTCAACTGTAGTAACAGGTTGACCTATACATTGTCAGATAAAAGAAAAACAATTATTTAAAGAACAGAAGTTTTTGTAGATATCTCCATATGATATATTAAATATCCAACCAAATTTACCTTCTTTTACTTTCACGTCTTTAAATAAATTTATTTAATGAAAGGGAGCAAAATCATAACGGATAAAAGTAAAGCAACTTTTTGATTTTGTCCAAAAAGAAAGGTTCTACTGCTAAGGTATGTTTAATAGTGAAAATTTACTGGTTAATAAAACTTATTAGTTATTTTTTACACAAATAAGTATGCCATAAACAGGGATGGGCAATTCAGCGGCTCTTAGGAACCGAGCAGCCCGGTCTTGCCATAAGGTATATGTATGTATAGAGATATAAAAATGATAGCAAACGTCTTTATAGAATAAAGGAATGTGTAAATCAAGTTACAATGAAAGAGGCATGTAGAAAAAATGCCGAAATCAGGACGGTCTAGCAAAATTACATTCTCAAAAGATCCATGGATGTCAGGGCCAAGAATATTTATGAAAAACATAAAAAATAAATTAAAACAATTAGATATATCAGCTAGCATCACTAACAAAAGGAAATTAAGTAATATTCTGGTCAATAATAAAGTCAAAAAAGAAACTTTAAGTCGTATTGGTATTTATCAAATTAAATGTAATGATTGCAAGGCCATTTATATTGGACAATCAGGCAGATCCATAAAAAACAGTCTGGCTGAACACCAAAAAAACTTAGCTAACAAAATAACAACTACGGGACTGACAGAACATTGTATTTCCAACAACTACAGCTTTGATAATGACAGCGTCAAAATTCTACACAAAGAATCTAAAGGTAAAAAAATGAACTTATTGGAAAATATTGAAATAAAGAAAGCCATCTATATAAAAAAAAAATCTAGTTAATAAACAAACAGAACTATATGCAACAAATTCCCCTCTATTATTAAGTTTCCAATAACTAATTTCAATTTTGTCAGTACCTAGATGTTCATACACATTTAATATTTCTTTGAATCCTTATTATCTGATTATTGTAAACAGGTAATTACAATTACTTACATCATGCTTACATACGTATGTACGAATATAAATAGTTTCCTAGGCTAATTACACCCTTAGTATTGTTAAATTAAATTAAGTAATTACACCCTTAGTATTGTTAAATTAAATTAAGTAATTTAACAATACTAAGGGTGTAATTAGCCTAGGAAACTATTTATATTCGTACATACGTATGTAAGCATGATGTAAGTAATTGTAATTACCTGTTTACAATAATCAGATAATAAGGATTCAAAGAAATATTAAATGTGTATGAACATCTAGGTACTGACAAAATTGAAATTAGTTATTGGAAACTTAATAATAGAGGGGAATTTGTTGCATATAGTTCTGTTTGTTTATTAACTAGATTTTTTTTTGATATAGATGGCTTTCTTTATTTCAATATTTTCCAATAAGTTCATTTTTTTACCTTTAGATTCTTGAAAATGGCCTTTGGCTGAAACGATTGATGAGTGTATTTGTTTTAATAAAAACTTTAGTGAAATATAGCCAAGTGTTTGATTCAATTTTGTTATTAATCATGTTTCACAATTAATTCACCATACAAACTTCGGAACTTACAAAGAATATTTGTTGAAATTTCTGATTTAGAAGTTAGACCTAGGACTGTTAACGAATATTAGTTCAGATGAAACCTGATGCTCAGTCAAGAAACCTACGGTTTCTGAACGAGATCGTCTTGAATTTGCACATTTGAATTAGGCAGTTCAAGACTGGAAAAGAAATATTTAGTTATCAAACTTGTTACATAATTTGTAATTTTAACGAGATGTCACGCAGCATATGATACACCCATAATAAAACACGGACACGGCAGTGTATTTTCAAGGGGTAGTTTTTCGTGGAGTTGAGTAGGTCCATTACATTTTATAGACGAGACTGTGGATCGATTGGTATACAGGAACATACTCCAAAACGTTATATTCCCTAAGGTGAGTGAAATATGCCTTTGCAATTTATTTTTTTAACAGGACAATGATCCGATACATTCATCTCACCTAATACGTGAGTGGTTTTACGAAAACGGAGTCCAGGTTATGCAGAAAACCTGTGGGAAGAGGTTGAATTCCGGAATCCGGCCACACGTATTCCAAGGAAACAGTCTTTGATAAAATAACGAGGTTTGCACGAATCTGCTAATTATAAAAGGCCAAAATTTAATATCATTTATGTCACATCGTTGCTAAAAGGTTATAGGCCAACACATATTTCCTACTAATTATTAAATTATAATATTGTTATTTCTATTACATATTTGTTTTTACTGTTATTTAGTCCAGTAAAAAATTCTTCTTATAAAAGTTGCTTTACATTTGTCAAAATCTACTTTAGTGCTGTATGATTGTGCTCCATTTCATTAGATAAACTATTTAAAGACGTGAATGTCAACCAATGTTGATAAAAATGTTTCACTATATTTTATATATGTTACCAAAGTAAGGGAAAATTCATTTGGTCGAATATTTAAAAAACCTACGAAGATACCTATGGGGTCTTCTTGTTTTAAACAGTTGCTTTACTTTTGTGACAGTGGTGATGATTGTAAAACATATTTAATAATAACAATAAAACAATGTGTTCTAAAGTTTTACAAAATTTGTTAGTAAGAATCCTTTACAATATTGTTTCGGTTTATAAGGCAATTATCAAAGAGTTACTTAGAAACTAAACAAAATGTAAAAGAATGTTACTATTTATATCAATTGCGGGGGCGGGAGTAACAGACCAATTATGACTAAAGTAAGCTAGATATGAATATAGGACTGTAATGTCTTCACATTGTTCATTAGGGACGTTTTTATTTTTATTTTGTATTGTAAACAGTCTTCATTTTGATGAAAGAAATTGTAAAATTTTACATTGTATTTATAAGGGTATAAGACTGAATATGTTGGAAAAGTTAGAATTTTAAGAAGCCTTATGTCAAAATAAAAACATTACTAATGAATAATGAGAAAGACATAACAGTCCTATATTCTTATCTAGCATACTTTAGTCATAATTGGTCTGTTACTCCCGCCCCCACAAATGATATAAATAGTGACATTCTTTTAGTTTTTGTTTAATTTCTAACTAACTCTTTGATAATGGCCTTATAAGCCGAAACAAAATTGTAAGAGATTCTTACTAACAAATTTTGTAAAACTTTAGAACTTAGTATTTTATTGTAATTATCTTATTTATTATGTTTTGATGGTTGTTGAAATACAAATATTGTGTAAAATAAAAATAATAACTTGGTCGCCGTAATGCTTCCTAGTATCTACTGCTACTACAACTGTTTAATCTGCACTATCCATTACGGTATCTATCTGTTCAATTTGAACGGGTTCAAGTAGTACATAATTATAGTTACCTACAATTTCTAGTTAAATCTAAAACCTTTTAATGAAGTGGTTACATAGCAAGCGGTTTGTGAGTTATCTTTACTCACAGTGTTTGTTACATTGTAAACAACGTACATATATAAAGTTCGAAGGTGAGCTATTTAAACTTTCCTGGAAATTGAACAAAAGTCATGAACTCTGACCTTATTCCGCGAGCTCGTAATACGCAACAAATGCATCCGAATATTCATTCAATTGAGAGGTATTATTTCTCTACAACAATGTTTTGTAATAAAATAAGCAGTTTAGTGTTTAGTGGTAGTTGGTCGTTCCCGTTTTATTTTTGTTTTATTTTCTATACGACAGACGTCGATGTTAGAAGTTATTTCTGTAAAGTTTGTAAAGTTTAGGTATTTTCTGGTTTATCAGAACAGAAGAGAAGAACGACCAAAAACCATACCTGCGAATTTTGGATTAATTTTTAAACAAAAATAATTACGTATACTTAATCAGATAAAGAGTTTGAAGACGACTTTTCAAAAGCTTTGGCTCAAAAGCAGCTGTTGGCATTAGCGGTAGCTTCATCACGTAAGAAATTGCCAGATGTGTCACCTCTGATCTATTCAAGGTCTGGGAAGCACAACCAGGATATATGCAGGCAAGGGTCTTCATCTCCTTTAATAACTGAAAACACTGGGAAGAACAAATTCTCAGTTTCGGCAGGAAGAAAGCCGAGACTATTGTGGGAATTATTACAGGTTACGATGAACTGTGATACCACAAGAATAAACTAGATTTAACCACCGTTTCTTTGACGGAAAAATAGAAACTTCTATCAATATTCTACAAGATAATTCAAACTGAGTGGTACAATAGACGTTTTAGGGAAACTAAGTATGTTACAGATTTGAAAATTTGGGAGTTGGGAGTAGAGGTTATCAAGGATGATCTATTTAATTAAAATAATTTCAACTGTCGGGCACCTCCAGTTATACCGGAAGTTGACGTCAACTTTCTTATTTTAAATGGAATGGTATATTTTTTACGATAAATTCGTATGAAATATAAAATTTTAAGGTGACTTTGATAACCAACTTGTAACTTGTATACCTACCATACATAGTTTCTGAGATAATTTAATTTACTGGAAAAAAAAAAATTGCACCGCAACCCAAACTATGAAAAATCATAACTTCTATAAAAAATGACTTAGAATGTTGAAACTTTTATTAGTTATAGCCCAGTCAAGTCATAAGGCTAACGTCATGCCAAAAGTGAGCTTTACAATTTTTTCAGGGCGTTTAGAAAAAAAAATCCCAAGTTTAAAGCTTCAAACATGAAGAACATCAGTTTTTCAAATGGCACCTAGCATATTTTATTTTGTCATTCGATTCCTTTTTTATCTTCTTTCGATGTATTGGATGTTTTCCATTCTTTATTTAAAAAAATCCAAAATTATTCAAAAATTTTCAAATGAAACGGTAGGAAATATCCGAAAGAGGATAAAAAGTGGAATCGCCCACATTTTCAAATCTGTAACATGCTTAGTTTACCTAAAACGTCGAATGTACCACTTAGTTTGAATGACCCTGTATATCATTCCCACACGTTGGCTGAACGTAGGCTGATGTTTTGGTTGCCAGGCTCTAGAAGAGGAAGATATTGCCGCCTGAGACGCCCAAAGGATACCTTCCATTTGGGAAGTTTCCCTCTTAGGTGTACGCAGAATTGTTAACATAACTTAAAGGAGAAGCCAAGGGGCTACGCGTGCTTTCTTAGTTCTAAATAAGCCCGATCCGATAATAAGTAATATAATACTTTTTGTCTTCATTTCTTTATCGTCTTGATTGCATCTAATTTTGTTTGGTGTAACGTCACATGTTTCGCTTGTCGGCATCAGACGCCTGAAAATGTCGAGAGGGGAAACACGTGTCGCTACCCCACTCAAAATTAGTAGCAGTCAAGAAGATAAAGAAAAGAAGACAAAAAGTATTAGCTTAATTTTAGTCATACTATTATCCAGTTTACGTCTCGTAGCTTCGATTAATTACTTGACCAAGAACTTATTTTTGTTCTTATTAAAATCTTAAACATTAACGTGACCAGTTTTTGAATACCCTTCTCATAGAACTCTAACTCTGCCGCCTGACTTGTTAACTGTTAACCACTGCATCACAACTGTTTTGACTTCGTCATCGTCTTGAAGACGCTGACTGCCCAGATGTTTCTTCAAGTGCAGGAACAAATGGTAGTCACTGGGCGCCAGATCATGGCTATAGGGAGTATGATCTAGAGTTTTCCAGTGAAAAGATGTAATGAGATCTTTGGCCCGATTAGCCACATGCGAACGGGCATTGTCATGCACATTTGTACGGCTATCTTTAAATTATCTCACCCACCGTCAAACATTTTGGAAATTTCTTATTTATTGCTATTTTGTCCAAAATCCTTGCCTTCGACGACAATTAAATTTTTCATAGAACAACATTTGCTTGTGTACATCCTTTTCTATCTTACTGTCCTATTCTCTTTTTAATGCACTAGCAAAAACAAACCCTCCCTCAACCCCCACAAATCTAACTAAACCAATCAATTGTCCAATCAACTATTTAAACCACACCTTCTTTCCCTTTCTATCTTAACAATTTAGATATTTAAAAACCAAAATAGGAGTATTAAAGAGCACAAGTATTACCGAATTACAAGTCATCACCAATCAATCTTCAATTTATATCAATTTCAATCAATTCAATTAACCGTCGCTTCGCTTCTCCAATTTCAATTTTCTCCACATGTCTAATAACAATATTTTCAAACTATATAATAAATATAAATATGGAATCAACAGAAACAACTACTCCGAGGGCTAATACCCCTACCGGCATTGAATTACACTGTCGATATCGATGGTTTCTTAGACGAAGATGTAACATATTCAAATAAAAAAAAAGAAAGCATTGAAATTTAGACGAAAAAAGAATTTTAATGCTTTTTTTTTTTAAATATGTTACATCTTCGTTTAAGATTACATCGGAATCAACATTGTCTCGGAGTAGTTGTTTCTGTTGATTCCATATTTATATTTATATTTATCATACAGCCTGTAAAGGTCTTTCTGCCAGCGCCCACCTGATGAGACCCGATAGGTCGAAACCGATCGTGGGATATGGCTTTCGATACGCTGTGCCTACTCTGTAGGACGCGTTAGAAATATGGCACCTGTGATCCTTAAAATTTAGACGAAAATAACAATCCAAAAAAAGAAGGTATTACAATGTGGGACCTATAATTAGATGAAAACGGATTGTAATATCTTTTTTTTTTAGAATATTTTCAAAGTTTATAGATAGTTTCGTTTCGTTTTTTAGTAAAGTTTATTTATATTTCGTCTTAGCCAAACAAATCCACAATCAAATCAATATTAAACAACAACAAAAAAAAAACTACCGACACTTCGTTAAGTCGACGTGTTGGACAATAAAATAACTTCCTTATCCATATTTTACGAAAAACTGCGGCATTTCTTTTTTTTTAATAGGGCGACTGCTTTTAGTTTCCTTGTAGAAACGTTTGTGGTAGGGTGGAAGTTACATATTTCCTCAGTTTGGTTCGTTTAAATGAAACAACAGTCGCCAACGCTAGCTAGTTTTAGTCGTTCGAGTAAAATTAATTTAACAGAACAGAGATTTATACGTATAATTTCAATTTATAAATCGCACAGGCTGTAAATGCTAATATATATGTAAGTATCGTATTTTGAAATTCCGTATGAATAACAATTTTCCACAGTATGCAAAATATTCTACATTGACTACAACTAATTGCAACGTGGGTCGGTATTCGTTGTTTAAAAATCCAAAAAAAGAAGGTAATAAAATCCTTTTTTCGTCTAATTATAAAGTTACAAAATTGTAATTCACTGCCGGTAGGGGTATTAGCCCTCGGTGTAGTTGTTTCTGCTGATTCTATATTCATATTTACTTGCAGTTTACACAATTTAGCCGGTTGTTGAATATAAATAAATTTTTAATAACTAATTTTGGATACTGTATTTGCGGTTAGAAATAGGTAAAACATTCTTAATAATATTGTAGATTTCAATGAAACACTAAATAATATTTAAATTGTTTTACAGGTTTGTAATTATCTTTTACAATTGTTTCGGTTTCTCGACCATTCTTAAAGAGTTATTAACAGTTTAGTTTCTAATAACTCTTTTATAATGGTCGAGAGACCGAAACAATTGTAAGAGATAATTACAAACCAGTAAAAAAATGTAAAAGTTATTAAGTGTTTCATTGAAATCTACAATATTTTTATAATTAAACAACGGTTTCGTTAAAAAAATTGCGCTGGGTATCACACAGTTACTTTCAAAAGTTATATATACTATGAGGAGGGGGGAGTAGTTTTAAGGGGTTGCAGAAGCATTTCAGCACAATGGTGGATTTATGTTCGACTGTGTCCTAGGCCTCCATCCGATATAGAGCCCATTTTGATTTACTGTAGTTAATTAATTATTGCTATAAAACATCTGATTTACGAATATTACAAATATTGTACATAATAATATAAATATACTAAAAGTAGAAAAACAACGAGATCTGTACCTGTAGTTAGATAATATGATAATTTCAAAGTAAAAATGTAATTAAATCTAAAAATCATACAATTTTAAATATAATAAAACTATGGTTATGTGCCCACGAGAAGATACATGAAAACTAGTTATTTTGTGGTTGATGTTGTAACCCTGCTGAGTGGGTACGGAAGGTTTATATGCTCGGACGATCGTGAAATAGGAAAATGTACAAAAAAATGCTTTTGTGTGTTTCATTCCTGCCAGCTACTCGGGGTGGTGGGCGAGCAGTCCCTCCGACCTACACTGTAGTGCAAAGCGGGAGGGTAGGGCGGAAGGCCCTCTCCAGTCTCCTTTCAGGAATCGTTGGAATAGGTGGGTGGTAATAAGAGAATGATGTGACGGACGAAATGAAGACGAAGGAGAAGTGGAATATTACAACTCCGGCATTTGCCTAAATGACCCAAGGAAACCACAGAAAACATGAACTAAAGCAGCACCAAATGTAGAAGTATTTACAATTATACGGCTAATATTTGTAGCTTTTATTGAGTTTGAAAATAAACTTTGCTTTCTACACGACATAACAAGAAATGTTTTAAAAGTCTGAACGGTGACATATTTGAATTACGAAATTGGAATGCTTTTAAATCAGTTGCTGCAAATCTTTTAGGCAATGTGAAGGCGGACAATTATAAAGATATTGTGACTTAACTAATTAATGCTTACAAAGGAACATGTTTCTAAAAATTCAATTTTTGGATTCTCATCTGAATTTTTCCCGGCAAATTTAAGTGCGGTAACTGATGAGAATGGTGAACGGTTTCACCAAGGCATTTCTGCCATGGAAGAACGGAATCAAGGCAAATGGAGCGTCAATTTGCTTGTTGATTATTGTTGAACATTGTTAAGAGATACTTCAGGAGCAACATATCGCCGTAAAACATCGACAACAACATTCTGAGATTAATGTTAAATTAAAGCGAATGTTATTTCCGGCTTTTTGGGTACGTTTTACATAATAAACACTTTGTTTATTTTAATTTCGTTCACCAGTGTAATATGTAGCTTCTTACGTAAAGCCCTTCTTGTAATAGATTTGATAACAGAATGTCTCAAAACAATGATCTTGACGAGCCCCAAAGTGTTAATTAAGCCTGCTTGAAAAACTATTTGGGTTGTACGTTTCAGGAAGTGGCCGACTTAGAATTGAAGGGGGGGGGGAAAGAGCTGCGGTAAAAAAATTGAATGTTGCTGTTTGTCTCATTAATATAGGTGTATGAAAAATTATCCACAATTAGTTCCGTCTGAGCCTATAATCTTAAATTAAATAACATTATGTAAAATGATTTTCAGTAATTGACTGTCGTTAAATGTAATATATTAAGTTTTAATGATTTTTCGAAATACAATATTCAATCATCAATCTCTCATGCATCATACTGACATCACTGTCAGAATTATCTTCAGAAGATCAATTCAGAGTCTCAAGACATCGAGAAGTTTATTAAATACGTCCACTATCTCTTCTACCGAAATTTCGATTTTATTATGGATATTGTATAATGCTAAACCATTTAGTCGATTCTCTCTGAAAAAGTCTTCTACTTATAAAGACATTTTCTCAATTATTGACTTAAACAACTTAAACAGTTAAATCTACCAAAAAATGCAATTTTTGTCTCTTTTGACGCAAAAAACTAATTTCCCTCTATCTCAACTTCAGAATTACTACAGGTATGTGAAGAATTAATCAATTCTAGTAACTTAGATTTGAAACAAAAAGCAGAACTATTAAAACTCCTTAAAGTCTGTATAAAACAAAGTTACTTTAAATTTAACGACCGTTTTTATTCACAACTTGACGGTTTACCTATGGGTTCACCTTTGTCTCCTTGAATCACAATTATTTAGCTCTAATAATCCCTTGATAAAAAATGTCTTTCATTGGACGAGATATGATAAGTTAGATTATTTTTTAAATTATTTTAATTCATTTTATCCTAGTACTGATTTTACTCTAGAAATTGAAAACAATTCTTCTCTCAACTTTTTAGACTTGACCTTATCTAGAGAAAAAGAAAAAATCACTTTTGATATATTTAGAAAACCCACTTTTACAGATACCTTACCTCACGCCAAATCTAGACAAAATAACAATATTAAAATGAGTGCCTTCCATTCCTTTATACATAGGTTAGTCAGTTTACCTTTAAACAAATCTCAATATGAAAAAGAGATCCGTTTAATAAAAACTTTAGCAAAAAAAATGGATATGATATGAAACTTCTTGGATTGATAAATTAATAAATAAATAACAAAAACAATTAACCCTTCACAAATTTCTATACCGCCAGATAAGACAGAAAATTAAATTAAATTAATTATATACCACAATTAAGTAAAAAAGTGTGCAATCGTTTAAAAAAATGTAACCTGAATTCAATATGTGTGAATAAAAATAATCTTTTTGGTAAACAATAAAGAAAAAACAAATTTGTTAAATAAGTCAGGAGTATATAAACTAAGTTGTAAAGATTGTAATTCGTTTTACTTAGGTCAGACTGGACGATCTTTAAAAACACGCGTAGAATAACATAAAAAATCAATTGGAAAATGTAATAAATGTACGAGCATAGCCCAACATTGTCTAGATTTTAAGCATTCTTTAGATATAGATAATATAAAATTGTTACTTCAATGTAATAAAGGTAAACGTTTTAATATGTTGGAAATTTGTGAGATAATCAAAGTAAAGTTATTAGGACTTCCCATTGTTAATGAACAACTAGATTTCGATATATCATCCTTATTAAACGTAAACATTAATGTAGACAAAGATAAGATACCTTAGTGTTTAAGGAACAAATTTATATTATAATATTTATTACACTTTTGTATACTCTTTGAAAATGGTTTTAACACTGAAACGATCGTCAGAGAAATAAATTAACATTGTGAAACTTGCCAAGTGTTTTAATTCTTTTACTTTATTTTTTTATTGACTTTCCATCATTTATTCTTTTATGCAACTAACTTAGACTAAACCACACGTAATGAGTTTTAATGTAGTGTGCATATATAGGTACCCAACATCAACTAAAGTCTGCCGGAGAGGGGATACATCCCCAATAACCCCCTCTATAGATTCACCAATGCTTTCAGGTAGGAAACCCTAAGAAGGACAGATATTTATATTTCCATTCGATAATCTTGACAGGTTGGTTAACTATTCCATACAATTTAAAAGTCAATCAAAAACCTACTCCTTAATTTATTGATTTCTATGATGCCTGACCCTGGAATTTGTACGAGTTCTGAAGCGGGTAGGTACGGAAATGTATGTTTTTTATAATGAATTATGCACTTGATGGTGTTGCAGGTTCAAGTTCAACGGCATTCGATAAATTTCTAATATATACATAAATCGAAACTTATTTTACATAATATCATAAAATATTTTAAGAATGTTCATAAGCGATTTTGGTTCCTTAAACAGTAATAAGACGTCAATAAAACATATTCAAAAAAGGAGAAATTAAAATCCTTATTCGTCTAAATTTTAAGATCAAAGATCTCACATTTAAAACGCGTCCTACCAAGTAGGCACAAGGAACCGAAAGCCACATCCCACGACCGGTTTCGACCTAAAAATTTAGACGAATAAGGATTTTAATTCCTTCTTTTTTTAATATGTTATATTTTCGTCTAGAAGTCCATCGGAATCAACAGTGTAATTCAATGCCGGTAAGGGTATTAGCCCTCGGGGTAGTTGTTTCTGTTGATTCCATATTTATATTTATATTTATAGTCAATAAAACGTTTATTAACCAAGAATAACAAACTTTATTTTCTCTACAAAAAATTATTCGAAGCAAAACCGATACTCAACAACGTTCTTTTGTTGGAAAATAAAAAATTACTCTGTGTATAAAATACATAAATTTTAATGTTTTCCAATTGCAAAGTGCGAATTATTTATTATGCATTGTAGTACGTAATTTTCATAGAGATTTAGAAAATGTACTGCGTAATTTGTTGCGCCATTTCTTCTAATTAGTCCCAACTATTAACTTTGAACTAAAATAGGGTCTTTTAAATTTAATTTGTCGTTTTGATGTCTCATAAAACTTTATTTTCTTAACTGACAATTTCAACCAATAAGTAAATTGTGGTTTACAGCAAAATGTCATGCTATGGTACGTACCACCCCAAGACAGGATTTCGTTAGACTTGTCTACAAACTACGCCATTTTAAGCTTTATCGATTATTATTCAAAGGACAGTTTCATGAAGGTTTCATAATTGCAGTACATTCATGATTAATAATAATAATAAATGATATTTGTATTATCGATTAATTGAACGGAGAGTTTAGTTTAATCATATACTTACTACATAGTACAAGGGTGGTTTGAAAAGTCCATGACTTTTTGAATTTTCCGCGCAGTAACTGTAATGGCAACACTGTTTCCGTTAAGTGCCATCTATCAGTAGACTACTGAAACATTTGTACCAAGCTACGACGTTTAGTTTATGTTTGATAACCATTGAAAGCAGCTAACCTTGTTAATTTACACAATAATGGAAAAAAGTGAATTTCGAGTGGTGATTAAGTATTACTTCCTGCGCAAACAATCCGTTAAAGAAACCAAGGAGATACTTGATAAATACTATGGGGACTCTGCACCCACGATTTCAATGGTGGTTTACTGAGTTGGTTGAGGTTGTAGGCATTTCAACTGAGCGAGTGCATCACATTTTACATTTTGCATGAATATTTGGACATGAAAATATGTCGGCAAGATGGGAGATGGGTGCCGTGATTGCTCACGATCGACCATAACCACCACCGTATGATAAGTTCAAAGGAGTGTTTGGAGATGTACAGCCACAATCCACAATGTACTGTTTCGTTATCGTAGATGAGACATGGATCCATTACGCCACATCAGAGACCAGAGACCAAGCAACAATAAAACGGAGATTATGTAGAAACATAAAATGACTTTTTACTGAAAAACTGATCTTTTCATTTAAGAGTTACGGACTTATTAAACCACCCTGGTAGTAGTAGATAGGCACTAAACTAAACTAAATAGAATAAAATTAATATGTAACATGAAAATATGTGCTTGGTCAGTATTTTGAGGAAATTGCCAGACGTCAGACGTACTGATGAGAATCAAAGTGTTCGAAATCGCGAACCACGTCTGACAATTTCGATAGAATTCTTACCAAGAACATATATATGTTTTTGTTCTATTTGATTACGTGTCAATCACGTAGATAACTACGCCGTATGTTTAGTTTGACAAGTTAATATGCTTATTAGAAAAGGACCTAGTTGAACATTATTGAATCCCACAATGAGCAAATAATAGCAATGTTCTATAGAAGATGGCGTTAACTACGCTGTTTGTATTTATTAATTGGACGCTGTTTAATGGTAGCACGTGCATTGGTCGGTGTTGCTGTTTACGGCGAGCTGAGGAGAACCAAAGTGTTCGATATTGCGATCCACGTTTGACAGTTTCGTTAGAACAGAGACTAAGAAAATATTTTTTAATATATTTTACATTTACTGTAAAAAGAAAAACACAAAATAAGAATATTTAAATACTAGACTACAGTCGATCATTTTCAAAAGTACCGAAAATGTAACTACGATAAAATATGTACATCGTTGCTTTTATGCTTTGACTAGGAGGTGGAGGTTACGAAATATGGGGGCTTCAAATTCTGAAGGTAACAAAGGTGTACATACCTATTATAGGTATGGATTTATTTTGATAATTAACATGATTATCCAACCTTCTGAGCTTAAAAGACCTTGACAAGTATTTTGTTAGTTACACTATTATCAGAACTCAAAAGCATACTTAAATATACTTACCTTAATCCATTTATAATATGAACGTCATTCGAGGGGGGAAATTTAAATTCAATTTGATCGTTTCGCTTATAATTAATTGGTTTATTAAGGACCTACTGTTCTAATTACCAAAAGTTCCAACCACTTCAAACTATTGGCTTTATCTATTAATAACACTTATTTTGCGAATCTAAGGAATGCTTTTTAGAAATACAATGTTCAGCAAATCCTTCTTTCTATTTCTATCATGGTTCTATTATATTCCTTACTTCGACTTTTTAAGTAAACGTTGCACGTTGTTTTTAGAATACACCCTATTTATATACATTAGTACAATAATATCGGAACGAAGAATTAGTTCACAGGTTCACTCGGTTTGCGTAGGGCATTTTAATTTTTAAGGAAATGTTAAGACACGTTTCAAAAATTAACTTATCTGTTATTTTTGTTCAACTTGTTGATACCGAGCAGCGTGGTCTAGTGCTCTAGATTATTGCTTAGCATTCGGGAGGTCACCGGTTCGAACCCGGGTACGGCTGCTCTGGTCCAAGTTTTCTGTGGTTTCCTTGGATCACTTAGGTAAATGCTGGGGCAGTAATATTCCACAGATAACCTTTCACTTCTCTACTGTTTTCATTTCGTCCGTCTCATCTTTCTCTCCCTAACCACACCACCCACCCATTCCCACGATTCCTGAAAGGAGTCTGAAGAGGGCCTTACGCCCTACCCTCCGGCTTTGCACTACAGTGTAAGTCGGAGGGACTGCCCGCTCACCAGCACGAGTAGCTGGTGGGAATGAAACACAAAAAAAAATATTTTAAGTTGTTGATAAATAATTTTTAGCCTGCTATAGCCGTTTAAAAGTATGCTCAGTTTTGTTTGGATTTAATCAGGATAAAGACAGTGGCGTATGGCGCGCCCAACGATTTGTTTCGATCTCATGCAAGTGTTATGACATTATTAATACTATGTCGCTGGATATAGACTTCATTAGTGAAAATTGGAGTTTTAAAATTGGGGCAAACACCAAAATTAAAATGATGATTAAATCTATCGAAGTTTAATAAATATAGGGATTAATCTGTAAGACCAGGATTAATACCAAGATTATCATCAGGGGGGAACTGTAAGAATTGTATATCGTTCGTATAACTAAAAGTACAGTACTTAATTGGATTTCACAGAATTCAAAAAAATTATTGACACTGACAAAATTTATTTTGCTTATATATTTGTTTAAACAAACCGTAGTTTTCAGGTTACAAGTTAAAATATTAATTAGAAAATTGTGATTTTATATTGATCAAAGGTAAGATCTTATAATAAGATATTTTACAGTTTATTATACTAAATCGAATTCATTTCTTTATTGTACTCCACCAGTCAAATATTTAAAAGCTACAGTAATTATGAAATTCAAATTAATTCTTTCCTTATTGTTCTGAAACAATCCATTAACAATATTAAACAATAAATTATAAAGTATTAGTTACAAGTACGAGCTTGATATAAAGTTATAAATTTCTCTCAAATTTCCGACTTTGAAATTGTTTCTTGTCGTTTTTCTCGTGAAATACATAAAAGCTCAAGCATAGGCAGATTAATTCCTCTCTAATATTATAAGCTTAAGGATCCTAATATTTTTCTGGTGGATGAAAAATTGAGTACGATGAAAACCGCTATTATCATTCGAATTTAGAAAATTATAGGCTTTTAGGAAAGTTGATAAATTATTGTTTACATTATCCTTAAAAAGTGTCAACCTCAAAAAAATGCTGTTACATTAAATATGTTTAAAACTATAACTATTACAGTCTCAAGGAGAGGCAAGTAAGTACTAGGATAGCTTGATAAGGGACAGCTGGTGTAACAAGCGGACTGAAAAGTTCGTAAGCTAGCATAGAAAAAAAATTTTTTTTTGATAGAATTTAATTTTATTATTCAATATAGTTCTCTTCGATGGCGACACAATGATTATGGCTGTTATACAATTTTTATAATACGATTTGTCTTTTGCCTCAAAGTAGGGTTCAGTTTCGGCGATTACCTCTCCATCGGTGCGAAATTTCTGTCCAGCGAGCATCCTCTTAAAAAAGTCACTGGGGGCCATATCTGGAGAGAAAGAGTACGGTGGATGCGGAAGTAATGCAAAGCCCAATTCATGGAATTTTGCCATCGATTTCATTGATTTGTGACACGGTGCATTGTCTTGATGAAAAAGCACTTTCTTTTTCTTCAAATGAGACCGCTTTTCCGCGATTTCGTCTTTTAAACGCTCCAATAACGCTACGTAATAGTCGCTGTTTATGACTTTCCCCTTTTTAAGATAGTCAACGAATATTGTACTATGAGCATTTCGACCTCACATACTCTATTCTCCTGATTTTGATTACAAACATTAAAAAATGGATCAATGGAAAAAAAACATTTAGTGAGGACAATTAATCCTTTTTGCCAAATTCCAGGAGACATATTCTCAGGATAAGTTAAATAAGTTGGAATATCGTTGGGTTAAATATATCGAGCAGAAGGGAAATGAACTAGAAAAATAAAATAAAATAAACTTAGTACAAAATAAGATGTTTTTCATTCCAATCACTGAGTTATCAAACAACCGTAGGACACTATATTAATAGTTACTCAATGTATTTTTTTTTCAACTTCTCCCCAAACTCTCCTTTTGACAAATATTTTTATGGAATGTGTTGCGTCCCTGCTTTATTATCGTTGGAAGATGCGTAACGTTTTCACACTGACTTTCTAAATTCTGATTTTTAGCTCCTTTGTTCCTTTATTACCAGTTCCTTTCCTTTGTCAATTTAGTCTCGAATCCTTTCCTAATTGTACTACCATAAATCGCCCAAAAATTCCAATAATTTTTCTAGCTGTAACTGTCAACCCCCTAATCCTAACGTCCGTCAATTTGTATCAAATTTCCGTCACATTTATAACCCTAAACCAATATGCTATAACAAGTTTCAAATCCCACCTTCGTCACTTGTAACACCCATCATCATTGTTCTCATCAAATTTAACCACACCTCCAACCCTTTCCAACTTATTGTAAAATCTATAAATAACCTTTTTTCTAAAAAGAGATCATAACAAGCAATATCAATTCACATCAAACTATCTATCTATCAGCTATATTCAATTTTTTTCAACAACCAAGTCTAAACAATTAATAATATTCAAACAACAACCTAATCGTGACGCAACTTCCTGGTAGTTGCTACCAGTATTATCCGTTGTAAAAAGTGTAAATATATGTATGTAAATCCTGCTTAAAAACTTTAATTCAAACGACTTACTTCAATCAAACAATTCAACACAAATACCTGGACAAAAACAGAATGTGAGTAACTCCGATTTTATTAATTGATTAATTTATCACAGGCTATAAGGTCTATTTACTTTTGCAGATCTTGGTATGATGCTGAAAAAAATCCAAAAGCAAACCTTCCAAATGGCTACTAGTTTCTTCGGGCAAAAACATGATCGAAATTGTCTGCTCTTTAAATTTTTTGCCGGCACAATGTTCCGTCCTAAGACGTTGAAAATTGCATCAAGTCTATTTATAATTTACAAGTACATATTGTAATTTTCCGATTTTAATTGAAGTGTAACAAACAACGTCTACACTCTATAACATGAAGTGTTTTGTTTACTTTGGGAATTTTAATGATATTTACACAAATGTTATATAATTTTGCCGAATTCGTTTACAGTTTCTTGATTGTATGTTAAATGTGACTATGTTCAATTTCGATTATAATATTTATGTAACACATACACTACGATAATTCTGACCTTGTGATGTTATAATTACAAAGAAAGCACTTTGTAATAACACCTTTTAATAGAAGCAAATTTCATACAGTTGCAAAAAGATTTTGATTAATAAGGAACCTAAACTTTCAAGGAAATATATTTTAGAGACGTCGCGTACCTACGTGAAATGTTACTACCTACAATTTATATAGTTGTGAAGTATTCTAAGTCGTTAAGCACTTAAAATGTTATTGTTTTTTGACTGAGTGAGAATATCAGGGATAAGAAGTTAAATTATATCTTGAGTAATACTTCTGTAAGAACAGTTACTAAAATAAATACAGAAATTATGTCAGGCATAAGAATTTTTTTTTAACTTACGTTGATTTTATAGTTCACGTTTTCAGGGTAGATCTGAAGTAACCTTTTCGATAAATAACCTTTAGAGTGTTTCATTCTTATCAGCTACTTACTAATACTGATGGGTGGGTAATCCGACAGACTTAGTAGGTACTACACTGTAGTGCAGGAGGTTAGGGTTAGGAGGTTAGGGTGAAAGGCTCTCTTCAGCATTCATTTAGGAATCGTAATAATAGGTGGGTGGTGATTACGGAGAAACAGATAGGACGGACGAAATAAAAATAGAAGAGAAATGATCGAATATCGTACCTGAGAAATATTGCTGTATTTAAATGATCTAAGGAAACGACTAGATGGGCCCTGAATCGAATAGGTGACTTCCCGAATGCTAAGCTAACACATAGGTAGAAATGTCCCGGGCCTAATACATAGATGGCGCTAGAAAAAAGTTTCAAAAGGCTTTATATATATATAAAAGATATTTTTTTCTACAAAAGTGATTACGATAATGAATACGGCCAAATTTTAAACAAACAAAAAAACGTGTTTTCTTTGTTAGGCCCGGGACTTTTCAGTCCATGTGTTATGATTTAGACCATTACACCATGTTGCTTTGTGGCCCGGTTGGATCGGAACCTTCTCGGTTCTGACTGTCTCTACATACACCTACAAGGTGATCTCAAAAAAGAAATCACGGGACGGTAGATTTTTGATAATCCAAACACCTGTTTCTTATTCAATTTTTAGATTATAGTTAAAATTTCCACAGATGGCGCTTACTATCTATTACTGTCTGTGGTTGTTTATTAACCTCTCTGTTAACAACCAGCAGTGGCTTTGATTGGCCGGTGTTCTATTGGAATTGGTGGCTGTGCTCTGATAAGAATCAACAAGTTCGAAATCGTGATGTACATACAGTGCCCGGCACCTAAGGAGATTCAAAAACCATGAATCATCGGATGCGCACTAGCAAAGCTTAGCCCCTTTAGGGCGGGGATAATCGACCGGTAGGCAGAATGATAACTGCTCAGCAATGTTCAGTAGCGTAGTGGCAATTAGTTGCAAATTAACAGAGTATAGAAAGGGTTGTTAGGGTAAGTAAGTCAGTTGAATGAATTCACTTGTGTTCCGTGTTCAGTACTTTTTCTCTCAGTAATACGCGCCGCTGAACTACAAGTTAACGCTTCGGTCCAGCTATATTCTTATTGGCTCTTTCATTTATTGCTATGCTAAAGTTTCCGCCTAGCTCTAACAGGTAAATAAGGGGGAAGATGGGAGGGATATGATACATAAACAGACGAACGGTTGTAATAACGGATAGATTGGAAATATAGGGGTTCCTAGTTGGTTACGTAATCTTAAAAACACATAAAAAACAATTACTAGGGGAGATCTGAGACTTTGAATGCGTAGAGATTTCCACAGGGTAAATTCTCTACTACAATTACCCACGACAGATTATAAGTATTTGTTTGCTTACCTGATGTGATCGTCTTATAACTCTTAGTAACTTCAGAAACTTTTCTCGAGCATGACGAATAAACGACTTCTCCACTTTTGTTGGGGATGTCGCAGTATCGGCACGCATGATTTTCCCGTTGCTCACGTCATTGTAGTTTTTGTCGGCAATTCCCCTTTGGCACCGGGTCGCTTAGAACGTGACACGGATCGGGGATGTGTATTTTTTTAATGGTATCGAATGAGGACAAAAATAAGCAGCCGTTAAAAACTTTTTTCCACCGTACTTATAACACGTAGCCAGTGATGTTTTTTTTAACTATATGTTGATGGTAAGTTGTAGTGAATAATGCAAGGGCTGCTAGGATTTTTGTAGCGGTGAATTCGTTTGTTTGTTACATTCTAATAGAGAATTGGTTTTCGAATAGCGTTCCGAGGGATTTGTTGGGAATTATTGAATCCAGACACGTTTTTATACGTATTAAGGTATCACTTTTTTCGTTTCATTCTGATAACAGACAATAAATTAAGTTACTCACTTAAAGTTCTCCATTTCATGCAAATGAGAGGAATTATGTAACCTTTTTAGTACCAAGCATTTGTTCCTGCAAACGAAAATTCCATTAGGGAAATGAAGGAATTGAATCCCTTTCGCACAGATTGTGTAAGCTTACCAGGATAAGTGTATTTATAAATAGTGATAATAATAACGATTGCACCTTAGAGGCGTCTGTTAAATGTTTGACGAATATTTTGGGTGTCCATTTGAAACCAATAAAATTATGCGTAAGTATGAATTTATGGTAAAAAATGAGAAGCGGTTCAGATACACAAACTTATGGATTTTTCTGATAAAAGTAATACCTACTTATGTAGTGTTGAAATAAGATTCATGAAGCTGTAATAAATCTAGATACCTACTTAAAATAATGCAACCAATAAAGAAAATGATCAAAATATTAGGGAGGGTGGTAAAGAGAACTACTGGACTTTTAGAGCATGATAATTATGTAATAAGTGAAACATTGAGTAATTGAGTCGACAATGACTTGGTAAGACATGTAACTAGTGTGTAAATTCTATAGTGATAATAGAAATAGAGTGGGTAAGAAATCGAAAATGTTCCATGTTGATAGAAAGAAACAGAAAATGAAGATGGATTATTTACCTCTATTTATTTTTAATAGTACCTAAATATAGGAACGTTCCTTTTAACGTATATAGGCTATTAAACAAACCACTAGTTTTTATCTCATATAACACCGCCACTTACAGGACTGCATAGAACATGCATACGCTATTCTATTATCTCTATGGTAAATTTTGCAGTAACTAGGAAAACTATAACTTACTATGGACTACTATTGTATGTTAAACAATAATAATTAACAATTTTTTTTTTCTAGGTTTAAATATTTCGTATTTAATGTATATTTTTGTTTATTGAATCAACTAACAAATTGCTGAAAAAGAAGGAATTAAAATCCTTATTCGTCAAAATATTAAGGTCAAAGATCTCACATTTGGAATGCGCCCTACCTTCTTTTTTGAATATGTTATATCTTCGTCTAAGAATCCATCGGAATCAACAGTGTAATTCAATGCCGGTAGGGGTATTAGCCCTCGGGAGTAGTTGTATTTATATTTATATTTTTATATTTATAATATAGCCTGTAAAGGCCTTTCTTCCAGCGTCCACCTGATGAGACCCGATAGGTCGAAACCGGTCGTGGCTTTCGGTTCGTTGTGCCTACTTGGTAGGACGCGTTCCAAATGTGAGATCTTTGATCTTAATATTTAGACGAATAAGGATTTTAATTCCTTCTTTTTTGAATATGTTATATCTTCGTCTAAGAATACATTAGAATCGACCGGTTTCTAGGGGTACTAGCTCTCGGAGTAGTTGTTTCTGTTGATTCCATATTTATATTTATATTTTTTTATTCATAAATTGCCAATAGTTTACTGACGGTTTATATTTAAATTCACAAATAATTTTGAGATTGATTGGATTAGTAATTGTTTTAAAGTAATAGTCGTTTATAACGACTCCGTTTATAGTGTCCATTTGCATATAACTACGAAATTTGATACCTTCGGTTATTTTTATATGTACAAATCTTCATATATGTTTTCTCTCGTATCGACGAACACGATTTTACCGACGTAAATTTGATCCTTATAAATATTCAAATGCGGATATAACGACAGCGCGATGGCTTTTGTAAATTGATTTATTGGCTCAGGATTGCCTTAATCAATCCTTCCACTGTCGATAACAAAACCTGACGATCGGCACGTTCGCAAAATATTTTGCCGGAGACAAAAAGTTTAAATTTAACTTTAGTTAATAAAAGTGGAATCAACTTCGAAAGGAATTGTACAATTTATTACTTAAATTAGCATTTACATATTATTCGTTTGTGTTTTAGGTAAGTGCCTGTGTTTTTCAATAAATTGTCAAATACCAATCCAGTTAGCTATTACGTTTATATGTACTGTATAAATATAAAATAGAAATTATAAAGAAAACTCAACGTATAAAGTCACAAAATTATTTATTGACCACTATAGCAATTGCACTACACAGTGGCATAAGTAGAATGAACCGTATTTTTTATAAAGCTTTTTTTGTGTTCATTTAATCTATCTAAAAAGGATCTCCCCGTTTGACCTATGTATGATTTGTTGCAAGTGCCACAATTTAGTCTATAAACACCTGATTTTGAATTTTTTTACTTGGGTCTTTATTATTTAATAATATGTTACCTAAAGAATTACTTATGCCGAACATTTAATACAGAATTCTCATGATTTCGATGATAATTTTGAAATTTTACATTTGGAAAATAAAGGGTTAAAACTAAATTTATTTGAATGTCTAGAAATAAACAAACTTAATAAATTAGGCTTAATAATAAACGATCAAATAGATGTAAATAATTCACCTCTTCTTAATATTTAGCTGAAGAAGCCACTGTGTGGTGAAATGGCTATAGTGGTCAATAAATAATTTTGTGACTTTAAACGTTGAGTTTTATTTATAATTTCTATTATGGAGTTACAAGAACTAAAAGCTTCGTCTATTCAAATATAAAATAAATACGTACGTAATACTTCTCATTTCTTCCCTTTACTTTTACTCGAAGCCAGATTTAACCCTATCTGGCTATAGCATTAAATTTCGGCAGTCCCTTCGTTGTTGTTATTGTATGAGAATTATCATATGAATTGTAACATTAATAATTAAGTGATTAATTAAATAATTAGTATTAAAAATATATCCACAATAAACAACAATTAGCGGTATAAAACGGGTTTTACACTCCGATATTTTTGCTTATATTATCTGTTTCCTACAACCTTTAAAATCTACCCTTTGGGGTTGCATAGAAATACTAAACCACATCGATGCACCTGGCATTCGAAGAAAACATTGCAGATGTTCTCACGAATATCCTGAGCAAAACAAAACAACGTTTTAAAATTAATACGTTTGAGGGAGATTGTATCGAGGGGTAGTATCCGAGATCTGATGCAACCCTAAAGATAGATGTAAGGTCGGTACAGACAAACAGCTGAAAATGGAATACCAACAACGTTGTCCAGTAACAACCCTTAGAGCAGGGCAGGTAACGAAGGTAAGTTAAGGATTCTTAAAATTGAGTGAGAGCGTTACAGGATTAATTTATCCTGCGGATTTTTGTGTATATTTCATTTTTCACATTATTTTGTTCGTTAATTGTGAGAAATTTCTAGGCATTCCATGTCCACGTTTATTTCTTCAATTTCATTCATATTTATGTTTAGTAGGTGCTTCACAATTGAACTCCATATGTGGAAATTGCATCCAATAAAATTGATTTTAAGCAGACGTATTTAAGCTTGAATTTCATTAGTAAGTTTTTTATCTTAATAAAGTAAATTGGTTAAATATTGAATATAAAAATTGCCATATTCAAACTGAAATGGTTCAGTGTAAAATACGCATTTTATTTCATGTTTGTTATGTACAGAGAAAGAAGAGACATAGAAAAATAAAAGGTACGTCAATTAGTTTTATTGCCCAAAGAGCATGAATGTTTTTCATTTCTAACATATTTAAGTACTTGCTTTTGGTGAGGTTTTAGTACATCTTATTATTATTATTATTTTAATGAGAATACTTGTCGAATATTCCTCATTTAGACCAGGAATTAAGCTTAATGCTTGTAACCTTCCTAATTTTTTTCAAACATTGCTTTGCATGATATTCGCAAAGCTTTATGCTTTATGAGTACCTACTGTAATGCCTCAAATTATTGTTATTAAAGCTAATCATTAATAATGAAATCTTTTTGGATAATTTCTCAGTAGATGTTAATTTAAATAAGTACATTAATGCGATATTAACTTTTGAATTAAATGTCATTATTAATTTGATTATGTCAAATTAATATGAGATATTAAATGAAATTCCAACGAGTATTGTTTTTCGGGCTTATTGGATTATAGTCATCGGCCGTGAAAGCCCATACTCACTGATTAAATGAAATATTAAAACCTTAATATTTGCTGGCTAATAAATAGTAGTAAGAGGCTAATGTTATAAATTGGTCTACTATATGTTTAAGTAAAGCTTAAGATTATTAACAAACATTTAGTTCTTAAACAAAAATTTGTCGACATTACCAGAAGTGGATGATTTCATAAAGATATTAAATCTCCGCTTCCGGTTTCGTCAGTATTTTATCGATGCTACCTATGATGTACTGAAGATTTCTAATAAGATCGAATTCGAGATCCACTTCTGCTAATTTCGATAAATTTTCGACCAAGAGCTATCATGTAATATAAGCAGTGTCGTAGATTCACATTATCATGTAGATACCTTCGTAAGACCTTGCCAAACAGATAAAAAGCCACAGTTAGCAGTAAATGTTAGTAGATGGCGACATACTGTCTGTAATCCTTTACATAGTATTAAGATAACATTATAACCGAACTTTCGCTAGATGATCTGTTTCCACAAGTTAAAAAGACTAATCAGCCATAAGGAAAAATTTACCATTGTGACTCCGATTTTCAAAATGATATTTTTCTTCGATGACCCATGATGACCTGTCACTAACTCTAGAATATTATGAAAATCGACGAGTACAATTGTTTATTATAAATTAAAATGTCAATTTCCTCAGCATTACGTCTATGGCAGAAATTCGAACTTTTAGCCTCTGGATGACCATGTACCTCATCGAAATTGGACATGAAACTTTCAGAGCTCAAAAGATATTGTCATAAGACATATTTTGGCTAAGTGACAAGTTGCGACTATTTTTTTTTGTGGCCGCTAGGGGGCGTCAAACATTTTGCTATTTTTCTTTGAAAAACGTCGAAAATAGGTTTCAATCGATGTATTGTGATTTAGAATGTTCAAATAATAAGTGTCAAGTATTCTCACACGCCAGGGGGCGCATTAGCACAATTTTTGTTTGAAAATATTTTTGTATTAAAATTATTTTTACATTCTTATCTTATGTTTTCAATGGTGCTGATCATAATTATAGCTTAATATGATGAATTACAGAAATAACACATTTTTCAAAGAAAAATAGCAAAATGTTTGGCGCCCCCTAGCGGCCACAAAAAAAAATAGTCGCAACTTGTCACTTAGCCAAAATATGTCTTATGACAATATCTTTTGAGCTCTGAAAGTTTCATGTCCAATTTCGATGAGGCACATGGTCATTCAGAGGCTAAAAGTCTGCCATAGACATAATGCTGAGGAAATTGACATTTTAATTTATAATAAAAAATTGTACCCGTCGATTTTCATAATATTCTAGGGTTAGTGACAGGTCAGCATGGGTCATCGAAAAAAAAAATATCATTTTGAAAATCGGAGTTACAATGGTAAATTTTTCCTTATGGCTGATTAGTCTTTACCTTATTTTTTTGAAGCTCAATAAGTAACAAAATTTCTTTTGAATTGAAACTGCGTCAGAGGTAAATAATTTATTATTTATTATTGCCCTGTTGGTAAACAACGTTGAAAATTTCATTCGTCATAATTATCTTTTTCTTTATTGACCCTCCTTTCTTTGATCGTCAATCGATAATTTCGAGCAAATACAAGAAGAGATGTTTGGGACACGTTTCAAATTAAACGACAACCTAATCAAGTTAGTGTTACGATTGTGGGCTCTCGAGGGTCTCCACTTGGGAAATAAAAAGGATATATTGTTGTATAAGTTGTACGTCGTGTATAGGTAGGAAAATCTCGAGAGTATTATTTGGTTTTTATTATTACATCGAGATGTGTTGATGTGGAAGCAATTAAAAAGAAACGCAATTTGGTTTACTTTGGAAAGTCGTTAATTTAATGAAAATTTTCTATTTTATAAAAATAGAATAACATTAAATCTGAATTTATAAGAAGTATGTTATTCTTTTGAATATATAACTTTTAAATGCATCAAATTCCGAATCTAGTAAATTACTTAAGAAAGAAAAATAAAATGTAATCCAACACATGTACAACACAGCCCACCCATTAGGCCCTAAAAGGTTCAAACTAATTAAAGAATCTCGATGCATATGAAAGTTTATATATTCAAAAGAATAAAATACATCTTATGAATTCAGATTTTGGAACCATTCACATTTCCACTTTGTTTCAACTATTGCAAAAGGTTTAGCTGATATGTTAATTATTCAAATATTTTAAGCTCCCTTGTTATTCCCCTGGTAGGTCGTGTATTATGAAGAATACGTATTTTATAATACATTTTAATTTAATAGTTTCTGAGATAATTTAATTTATTGGAAAAAAGATCGCACCGCAACCCAAACTATAAAAAATCATAACTTCCATAAAAAATGACTTACAATGTTGAAATTTTTACTAGTTGCAGCCAGGTCAAGTCATAAAGCTAACGTCATGTCAAAAGTAAGCTTTATAATTTGTTCAGGCCGTTCAGAAAAAAAATCTAAAGTTTAAAAACTTCAAACACGAATAAATTAATTTTTTCAAATGGCACCTAGCATATTTTATTTTGTCATTCGATTCCCTTTTTATACTCTTTACTATTCATTGTAGGCATACAAGTTGGTTATCAACATCACCTTAATATTTTATGTTTCATACGAATTCATCGTAAAAAATATTTTTGATATGTTGAATTATTAAAATTGAAACAATAATAAAACAATGCTTTGTATCCCATATTATTACATTTGCCTAATTAATGAATTTAGGACCTAAAGAAAAAAATACCAATTATTATGGACTTTGGAATTAAAATAACTAGAAATAAAACAAAATTGGTACGTAAGGGAGGTGACAGTAGGTGTAGATAGTATAAAAATTGGACGCGATAAACTAGAAGAAAGCGTATATTTTCGATATTTAGAAAGTAAGATAACACAGAATGAAAAAAGTAGTAGAGACGTAAAACAAAGGATAGCGCAGGGTCGAGTTGCCTTTAATAAAAAGAATTCAGTCCTGTATTCGTGAATGGTTTATTTGGAAATTCAAAAAAGATAGTCAAACGTGTAATTTGGAGCACGGCTCGGATGCGAAATATGGACGGTGAACGCAGCGGAAAAAAGTTAAAAGCGTTTGAGATGTGGTATTATAGGAGGATGATGAAATAAACCGTAGATAGATAAGGTTCGAAAATAAAAACTAATAAGATTCCGCCAGGGTAAATGGGAAACAGATCGCATTAAATTTGAATCATATTACTCGTGATGATGATTTTCGAATTTTTGCTGGACTTTCTCTATAAGTTTTTTATTTCGAGGTGGTACCTGTTGTAGGTCCCTACAAAATGATTTGGCATTGTTTTTACTTTCTAACAGCTATTTCAGCTGTTAAGTAATTGTCAAGATTTATGAATACAATATTTAGTATAAAGATACGAAGTGTTTTAATTCTATAATCAATATGACTACTATTTATATAATTTAAAACAAAAATGTAAATTGTAACATTTAAATGTTTAACCGGTTTTATTTCAATGCTATTTTTTGTGAACTAGTATAGTTTTATTACGAAATTGGAAGAATCCTATCGAACAGTTCTCTAAAGCTACCCCGTACACATAAAATAATATACTATGCGATGAATTCTGCAGAGCAGGAGCTGTTGAACCCTAATCTAGTTAAAGCTTCTCCGCATTTAAAACGTACCTTCGAAAAACCGGAGGAAAATCTAGGTCATCACTATTTTCGTATAAATATAATACATATACATGTACATATAATACCTATACACATAGATGTAAAAATGTTATATTAATATTATATAAATAATATAGTTTTTAAAGTGGTAGGTGATTCGTTTTGAACCTTTAAGAAAATAAAACAATAAAGTTTCAAAAAAATTATATTGTACTCACAACAATATTGTTTCACTAGGTAGTGGCATCACCAGCTAATTTTGATTAACTAAATCAGGTGAGTGGAGGACGTTTTTATATTTATTACAATAAATATTAAGCATTTGAGAACGATTGCCTCCGTTCAAAATGAACCCTTTTTATAATATCTATTGATTTCTAACTATTCTAGTAACTTTAAGTTAAAACCTGTATGTTGGATATGTAAAATTTTATAATCAAACTTAAAGTTATGATTATTGTCTATCATATATTTTGCATAGGTAGAGTTTACTTTTTTATTGAAGAAACTTTTAAAGCGCTCGTTTATTCAACTCTGGAACTTTCTTGCCATTTGTCCTATATATACTTTGGGACAATTGTTTCAATTTATCAGATAAACTCGTGAACATAAATATTTAAGAGTTTTACATTTATTGTTTGCTATATAACTACCTAAAGAATTGTTAGTCCTGGCGCTAATAGAACTATCGTTGCTATTACTTATAAAACATTCATAACAGCGATGAAAAATATTTTTGTGGATGCAGCATATAATATTTCTTGAAAGTTTATAGTGATTTATAGGTACAGATTTTCATAATAATAGATGCCTAGAATGAAACATGGGTTCAGATTATTTTTTGATATATGTATATACGGATAATCGTCTGGATTATTTTGATGCTCAAAGCTTCTAAACCTATTTTTTTGCAGTAAAATATAGCCGAGGCCAACCTATTTCACGTTAATGATAAAAATATTTTATTATGTAATAGAAACCAAGGTTTGATGAAATTTAGCTGTATTTCGACATTTGGAACATTATTTCTAATAAATGACGATCAGTCTCTAAAGATAAACTTTTTCTACAACAAAATTGAATGCGAAATAAAATCTATAACAGAAATGTTTTAATTGATTTTAGGTTACCTGCTGATGTAAACGTTTTTTGTTCATCAAACTTTAGTTTCAAGTCAAAAAACTAAATAAACTTTAAAGACTTGGTAGTCGGAAATTTATGAAACATTATGAAAATAATCTGAGAACAAAAAGTAATTTTTATATGTTTAAAAAAAGATGATAACTGTCCAGAATACCTACAAAATATTTAATTTATTTTTGTGTTATATTGCATCGTAACACAGTACATATATTTACTGCATACTGTTATCATAACATTGACTAAAACTGATTAAGTTAGTTTAGGTTAAATTAGTTGGTTAATTATTAGTAAGGTGTAGTATTTAGTTTTTTTTTTTAAGTTTACTATTAACTCTACAAATGTTTCGGCATGTGATGCCTTTATCAAGAGTACTCTAAAGTATTACTAAAGGCATCATATGCCGAAACATTTGTAGAGTTAATAATAAACTTTTTTGAAAAAAAAAAACTAAATACTACACCTTACTAATAATTAACCAACTAATTTAAACAGTTTTAGCCAATGTTATGATTAGAGTATGCAGTAAAAATATAATATAATATAATAACAAAAATAAATTAAACATTTTGTAGGTATTCTGGAGGGTTATCGTCTTCTTTTCGTCAAAAATAATTTTGTAGTAGTAATTTTTTTAATTAAAATTCATTTTTAAGGTTTGTATGAATGAAACGGGACCATGCAAAATTTAAATAGATAATTTAACCGAAATACATAATATTTATCTATTTTTATTTCTAGTCTATTTTCTTCTAAATATTGAACATACTTTTATTCTTGAGTTTCTCATAAACCTAAAGCATTATATCGTGGTTTTGATTGTGGAAAAATGAAGTAGTTCTGTGCGAAAGCGGAAATGAAGGGGAGGTTTTTTGAAATTAGGTTCCGTACAATATAATGAACATTATACTCATGCAATATCTACTATTATGATTTATAATTTTACTTTTACTATAGTTACAGTAAAGCACGATACGACATGTTTTCGAAATAACAAAAATTAACACGATTTAATAAAGTAAAACTATCTACAACTTAAAAAAAAACTAAAAACAATGAAATTGTACATAATAGTTGTATAGAGAGCAAGTAAAAACATTGAAGTTTGAAAACTTACACAATTTTAAAATATTTTATTTAAAATGAATATGTAATTTGCTTGTTATTAATGTTGTTAGATATTTCCTAGAAGGTAAACTTACACCATTACGTTTTTTTAAGAAGAATATTACGGTTAAATTCAATGAAAAAATATTTTTTAAAGCTTTGAAATTGTAAAATTGGCTGGATTTGTATGAAACATTGTATCAATAACTGAAGAATCAACCAATCACTTTAAAATGTTTCAAAATTAGACCTTATTGTAAACTCTACAATATCGCTTCGACATGGCAATGTACGAATTAATTACTTTTAAAAAGATATTAGAAAGACATTGTTATGTAGAAACAAAATTGTAGAGTTTACAATAAGGTCTAATTTCGAAACATTTTAAAATAATTCTTTAATTCCGCCGTTATAAAAGTTTTGTTTCTCCTATTTTTTTTTTTTTTATTATACGGAACCCTATGAAAAATGGATAATGAAATGAAGCAAAAAGTGTATGTATTTATTAATATGTATTACTAGGTCACATCACCGCAGAAAAGGTACGGGAAGATCACGGCGCGACGGACGTAGCGAAGCCGTTCGTTCGGTCGTCTGTAGACCGCGTGTTCCAAATACCGAAATACAACCCTGTGATTTTCGCGACGGCGTTCGACGTTGCACGGTGGAGAGAGAACTTATGGTAGTCAGACGTGCACTGACCTAGTGCGGCATTATCAGTTGTGTTTCCCAGCAGACGCAAAGGCAGGTCCGGTCGATAAGAACGAATCGCGCATGCAGATGTAGTACAGCGGATCCGTTTTATACCCATACACATATACATATATATTGAAGCGTCGCGACGCGGTAAAAGCGCGTCCAGGTCATTGTCAGAAAGAGGGAGGCTCTCGGTCGTCGACGAGGACGACATCTGGCGGTGGTCGAAAATGATTTCCGCCAATGTCAATGTCAGTCAGCTGATCACTGTGGCCTGGAATATTGGACATGAAAAGCGGAAGTAATCATCATCGGTGGCATGAACAGCACTCTTGACACAGCACACTGCGCTTTCTGTTTGCATTATAGTATACGACCTTCCTACTCTAGCTAACGTACACTCATAAGGTCGCTAGGGTGGGAATTGGAGAAAGGGAAAGCTGGAAAAATAGACAAGACGACGACGTTGCCCTTAATACTTAAAAGTGAAAGTCTGATATCGGAAAATCAAGCATCTTCTAAGCATTGAGAAAATCAAATTTTAACAGAAAACCAAAACAACTTTGGTACCAGTTGATGTAAGGATAACATACATGATGTAATTAGAAACAAAAAAAAATTAGAGTTAAATTAAACGACCAGCTAGATTTTAAAGACACTCCTGTATTAGACCTGTATTTGAGTATTTCCCATATTAACAACCCTCCGTAGATATATAAGACCTGAACATATTTTAAATTTTACTATTATCTTATATACTCTTGATAAAGGTGTTATCCACCGAAACATATGTAGAGTTTTTCTAATATACATTTTAAACATTTAAAAGCGGTTTTTATTATATTTTGTATAAAATAAAAAACTTATTTTGTAAAAAACGCGTTGACCGAAAATTCTAAACCATAAAAATCGGTCTACCAAATAAACACTAAAAGTGTATTGATACGGTGAAATGAATTTTACTTTCACATTTATGACACTACAAACCGTAATGGTTTTAGGATAATCAAGTTTAACGGGTGTACAGATAAAACACATGACACTTAAAAACATCAATTTTATTGCAAAAATAAAAATGTGCGTGGTTAGCGTTCTGCGGAAACTGACAGACGTGTATTGCGATTTCGAACTCATTTGGATCTCATCAGCATGCCATAGACAGTTCCAGAGCATATTTTCTCGATCTGGTTACGTAGTTGTAGCTACGCAGTGGGTTCAGTTGAACAAGTCGATATCATCATTTGAAAAGGACCTTGTTTAACATTACTGAATTAAATAAATACTGTATTTATCAATTTTAGTGTAAGAAATTACTGTAGTCATTTATATATCTTTGATTTTGATAGGTGGATTGGTCGAAAGACTTCAATAAAATGGACGGCAAGATGTCCTGATTTGACGCTATTAGTAGAAGGGCATGGCAGTATTACCCACTTAAAAAAACCCGAGTGGGTGATTATTTATATTTACCGATTTTTTTTTACTTCTGTATTCCAAACGTATGTATGTCTGGGATATCATAGGTGAAAAATTCTTCCTACATGTCGACGAATTTTCAATAACTACTTTTTTGAGTTTCATTCCCACCAGCTACTCGTGCTGGTGGGCGGGCAGTCCCTCCGACCTACACTGTAGTGCAAAGCCGGATGGTAGGGCGGAAGACCCTCTTCAGACTTCTTTCAGGAATCGTGGGAATGAGTGGGTGGTGTGGTTAGGGAGAGAAAGATGAGACGGATGAAATGAGGACAGAAGAGAAGTGAAAGATTGTCTGTGGAATATTACTGCTCCAGCATTTGACTAAATGATCAAAGGAAACCACAGAAAACTTGGACCAGAGCAGCCGGACCCGGGTTCGAACCGGTGACCTCCCGAATGCTAAGCAATGGTCTAGAGCACTAAACCACGCTGCTCCGTGAATTTTCAATACCTCGTTTATAGAATTATACTACAAGCTAGCACAGCTATTATCGTATTGAAATTCTTAACAATGATCTCGAGCACTCACACCTTTGTGTGTCGATGATTCGTGCTATCGAAAAGTGGGAATTGTTAAAAACGCTGTATGATAAATGGCTGAAAATTTTGAAATTGGGGAAGCGAAATTGTCAAGAAAGCACATGGTGCCCAGACGATTAGAAATTGCTAATTCCGAAAATCATGTTTTTGAATCCTCTGAAAATTATTACTGATAAACGTATTGCAGGGTATTCGATCAAGTAAAATTGTTTTTGACAACTTGATTCAAGACGAATTCAGCTAGATTTTTCATGTTTTTAGGGATTTTTACTATCTGCAAACACCAAGGAGCGTGGTCTGGTGCTCTAGATCATTGCTCAGAATTCGGGAGGTTACTGGTTCGTTTCCAGGTTCGCCGCCCTGGTCTAAGTTTTCTGTGGTTTCCTTGGATCATTCATTGGAGCATAGCGTTCTTATTTAATTTATGAATCAAAATTACAGAGGTATTGCGGCGAAAACTAAATAGCAATCTAGATAATCGCTTGGAGGTGCAATCACACAATATAGATGTTGTTTATATATTTTCTATTGGTAAATTGTGCTAGAAAAATTTGTTAAATGAAATCAAAATAATATGGTTTAATTACTTTTTGGCACAGGTTCATTTAACTCTATTGAATGTTAATTAACATAGTTATTTTAACTGTAAAATAAAATTTTAAGTAAAATAGCAACAACATTAAATTGAGCAATCTTGGCATTTATTTAACATTTACAAACTAAAATCATTATTTTAATGCATATATATTATTGAATTAACAAATCTGTAAAAAAATCAAATCCTGACAATATTTTTCTTTTACCCACTTTTTTAAATCGGATCTCAATAAATTCCATCTATTTTATGATGCATAGCATGAAAAATTTCCAAATAATTATAAGAACAACACAAACAAACAATAAACAATAGACTGTTGGAAAACAAATTAAACCGGACTGCTTGTTTAGTAATATACTTGTAAACCTGTTTGTTGGATATGTAAAATTTTATAATCAAACTTAAAGTTATGATTATTGTCTATCATATATTTTGCATAGGTAGAGTCTACTTTTTTATTGAAGAAACTTTTAAAGCGCTCGTTTATTCAACTCTGGAACTTTCTTGCCATTTGTCCTATATATACTTTGGGACAATTGTTTCAATTTATCAGATAAACTCGTGAACATAAATATTTAAGAGTTTTACATTTATTGTTTGCTATATAACTACCTAAAGAATTGTTAGTCCTGGCGCTAATAGAACTATCGTTGCTATTACTTATAAAACATTCATAACAGCGATGAAAAATATTTTTGTGGATGCAGCATATAATATTTCCTGAAAGTTTATAGTGATTTATAGGTACAGATTTTAACAAATATAAAAAAAAATGTTCAATGCTAGCTAAAACTTTCAATGTTAATTAAACAAAAAAAAAAAAACGTTCGTTCAACATACCGAAATTTAAAAGTGTAAACTTTGTTGTTTAAACAAACGAATTCCTTTTTGTCGGTGTAGAATTTAAAAATTGACGTCAAAACCGAAGCTTAAATTTAAAAAAACCGTAGCAAAGATAAAAACACTTGTATATGATTTTCACAAATTATTTATTTGAAAGTTAGTTTAAGAAACATGCACTCAAAAAGAAAAATTGACACGTACGACCATATTTCCGGAAACTTAATTTCTTAAAAATTATTAATGGAATTAATTAATATAAATTATTAACAGATAATTCTACTTATGTCAATAAATCTGCTTTGAAAGCTTCATTATGACTACAACGGCAGTTAAATTAAAAACATACACATTAATATATTAAAACAAACTTATTATGTAGGTATAATGTGCAAAAAAGTTTATCTGGGTTCTGTAAAAAAAAATCAAATCCTGACAATATTTTTCTTTACCCACTTTTTTAAATCGGATCTCAATAAATTCCATCTATTTTATGATGCATAGCATGAAAAACTTCCAAATAATTATAAGAACAACACAAACAAACAATAAACAATAGACTGTTGGAAAACAAATTAAACCGGACTGTTTGTTTAGTAAAATGCTTGCAGTATATTTCCAGAAGATGACAAGTTTTGTTAAGGCGCTTTTTATTCTACAATAAATTAAGAATTCGCGTGGCTTGATGATTGGTTTATAAGTGACTGGTGGCATCACAATTACGTTGTTTGTACAATATAATGGTTTTTTAATTTTGAATTTTACTTCCGTAATTAAATAAATATAGAATTATAAACATTTTCATGCTATGTCATGCAGTTACGGTTTAGTTATGTTTATAAAAAAATTAAATTGGTCACTATTCTCAGAGATCATTTAAGTAAAACAAAAAATAGTATTGTTTGAACAATTGTAATTTCAATTGTGGGTGTCAATTTGAGTACAACGAAGAAGGGATTCTAACATACATTGTAAATTTAATATCAATGTATGCAACAAATTTTCTTTTAAGATGGTTGAAGAATATTGTATATTTCTATTGTAAGTTCTTCTTGTATGTTCCTGAGGAACTGGGCACCCGTTCAGATCTTACCTTTTTTATCGGCGAACTTGGCTTGCTATTTACAATTGTGTTTTTGTTTTATTCCTTTTGCAAACATCAAAGAGGCTATGATTTTTATATATTTTTTCTTTTGTATACGACTAACGATCTACCTTGATGACAATTTTCAATTTTCATCTAGAAGTACTAAGTGATAAAAATAGCACTTTTCAGACCTTAATAACCCGTGCACTACATAGGATTATTCATGAAATTTGAGATTCTAGGTGACCTGGTTGGTGGGGTAAATTGTAAGTATGTAATTGTGACAGTTTTTGAGCTATTGGGGGGGGGGGTTCGAATGTAACTCGAAATGGTTCGTGAACTTTCCCCATTTTTGTGTTTCATTCCTACCAGCTACTCATGCTGGTGGGCGGGCAGTCCCTCCAACCTACACTGTAGTGCAAAGCCGGAGGGTAGGGCGTAAGGCCCTCTTCAGCCACCTTGCAGGAATCGTGGGAATGGGTAGGAGGTGTGGTTAGGGAAAGAAAAATGAGACAGAAGAGAAGTGAAAGATTATCTGTGGAACATTACTGCTCCAGCATTTGCCTAAATGATCCAAGGAAACCACAGAAAACTTGGACCAGAGCAGCCGGACCCCGGTTTGAACCGGTGACCTCCCGAATGCTAAGCAATGATCTAGAGCATTAGATCACGCCGCTCGGTTTTCGTGTAATAGAATCTCAAATAACCCATAAAACAATAGCCCTTTGAAATTGTCAAAGTAACTTTAAAAATACAAAATATTAAAATCTTACTAGGTATAACACTTTGTATATAGATTATTTATTGTTAATATTTATTATTTAACAAAAAAATACATATTTATTTATTTATTTATTTATTTATTATACAAATGAGGTGCTATGCAGTATTCGGTTTTTCACTAACCCTTAATTGAAAGAGGAAAAAAAAAAACTCCAAGAAAACAGGAAGATAATTCCTTTTTTAATTTTCTAATTCAGACTAGGTGTTAATTACAAGAAAAATATAGTTTCTTTTACAAATTTATCAATTTTAATAGTTATATTTTATTTGTTTTATTATTAAAGTATTATATTTTTAAAATTCGAGTTGTCTAGGTCCCGTCGTTCTATAATATGACAAAATAAACGTTAAAAAGACTTACCAAGTTGGCTGCACTGGTTTTCGAGAAGCCAAGGAAGGAAAGTTTCCTTAGGTTATTTTTTTGCGTATTATCACTCATTTTAACCGAAAAACAAAAACCGAAAGGATGTTAAACAGTACGTCCAAAAAGGTCTTTATCTTACACACTTAAAACTACGAATATTTATGTACACTTTACACGCGGAACTATATACAAAACGTATACGCACACAAAGTTTCGTTACGTCCACCACCTTCACGGTATAAAAAGGATCACGCACGCACTTATTTTTTTCTGGGCGATCTTCCAAGACGAGTAGTAGCGAATAGGACTTTCATCAGCATCGGATATCCCCGATCCGACGTTTCGATCAAATCTTGCACGTACTCAGTGTAAGTAGGCGTCTTCAAAATTAACTTAGCCGTGGTTCACCGGACAATGGAACCCGAAGTACCAATAAAATCTGTAATAAAAGATCGAATTAATGTTTGCACTTAAATTCGTAATCAACGTCGGTATCACGAGATAAAAATTTAAATTTTTAATTAACAATTGCACGTAAAAACCATGAAATACCGAACGTCCTACATAGAACATTCCAGCAAATAATGTTTCCAGTGTTATTAATAAATTTATACTAAATTTTCGCGGTCGCGTATCAAAAGCTTAGAAGTGCATATTTAATTTTGTAGAAAACAAGTGTTAATCGATTCCCAGAAAGAAATATGTTACAAATACGAAATTTAACAGTAACATATTAATCAAAGTAATTAAAAAAAATTTTTTCGTTTCTAATTTACTCAAAATGCTGAAATACTTTTGATTGATTAATTAGTGTAATTAGTGTACTATTGGGAGGGTTTTAGTATACCCAGTAAACACAAAAATGCCATTATTGCATGCATAGTTGTTGTAGACATGAATTCATTGAAATGCTTTCTTCATTAAAAACCTTATCTCAAATAGAACTAACTAAAAATAATAAACCAGAAGATAGAAGTAAAAAATACTTTTAAATTAGGATTAAATAGTTAATTTGTTAAACAATAGTGACTCAAAATTAACAGAAAACATATAACTGAGTAAACTTGCCGATAGCACTTGGTGAAACATTGTAAACTAGCAAGGTATTCAAAAAGACACACACTTGGAAAGTTTCACTATATTTATTATCAACTCTATACGTATTTCGCCCGCGTAAGTTATCTTCAGGAGTAAGAATACTACTTATTATACAATTATAATGGTAGCTCTTTTAAAATAAATGGCTAGTGTTTCCCTATTCCAGGATTTAATAAAACTGAGTAAACCTATATTAAATCCTGGAATAGGGAAAAACTAGCCAAACATTTTAGAAGAGCTACCATTATAATTGTATAATAAGTAGTATTCTTACTCCTGAAGATGCCTTTAGCGGGCGAAATACGTATAGAGTTGATAACAAATAATAGTGAAACTTTCCAAGTGTTTGTTTTTTTGAATACCTTTACAGAAATCGTCAACACAGTCAGAATAACATAATAAAGCATCTCAAATTTGAAATAGATTTACATGGAAAGCAGAGGAAAAGATTAAATTAACGAAGAAAAGGAAGGCCTAGAAATAGAAAGTAGTAGTAGAGGGCACATAACATTACAGAGGTAATATAAGAATATGGTCTTTATATCTGGAATTTAAAGTAAGTTGATAACATCGGTGGAAGTACATAGAAGTGTCAGCAGTGAGCGAGTGACTCAACGTAATTTCCACTGAAAATGTCAGCTGCAGTTGGCGACGAAACGTCTGAACCAAATCGTTCATTTCGACCACAGCCCATTTCATCTCGAATCTTAATTCTATCACAGGGACAATTTAAAACTGACAAATACCCTCACAATGTAAAAACGAATCAAACTGGGATGCCATAACGGAAGAAAAAAAAACAAAGTGGAAACAACAATTACGAAGAAAAAAGAATTAGGGAAGAAGAAATTGCGGGACATAAATTTTAGGAAAGTAAAAGAAGATGAAGTAGAGCATTAAAAAAATTACGTAATGGGTAAATTAAGCAACGTACATAATTATCAAAATAAAAAGAAAAACCACAAAACCTTACGCAAACCAAAGGAGATATATTCACAGAAGAGAAAAGATAATTTTAAATATTTATTTTGATTATTTGTATCTAAATGTGGTTGTTTATATTTGAACTTTACTTATTATAAATACTTATAATATTTAAAAAAAACAATAGAATCTTACGAATGAAATTTTTTTTTCCGAAACAAAATTATGATGATGGGTTGACAGAGAGTCCAAAACGTCTATAGTGATTAGTTTCACATTCTCTATCACATATAATGTATTAAACAGTTTTTTTACTTTCACACAAAGTTCTTATATCATAAGAGGTTTTTCATTATAAAAGGTTTCGTTATACAGAGTTTACACCGCCAATCTGTTTGATTAATAGCACAAATTATTTTTAACTTTTTGGTACAGTTTTTGGAACTTTTAAAACAAACAAATAATTACAGAAAATATAAACTAAAACTCAATAAATAATACGTGAACACTTAAACATTTATCCTATAAACTAAAAACTTTCGTTTACCTTATGCAATATTTACGATGCAGGCTTACACCTTTTGTTTAACTAAAACTTCTTAGCATTTGCCAAAAAAATAAAGTAAATTTCACGTTATTGCCAACAACTGCATTCTGCGCATCGGAATGATGAAACACCTTTACGTTTCAAAATAAAATTGAACAAGCTGGTACAGCATGTAGGACGAGTTTGAAATTTGTTTTTTTTTTAATTCGTAATATACAGTATCGGACTAGGATGTTTTGACTCGGGAATCTCACAAATGCTTGCGTGTTTTACTTTCGTCCTTTAAATGGTCAGCTAATTGTCAAATATTGTATCTTTGGACGAGATATTTCCACCGATTTGCTTTACAAACCTACTGACGCTGCCACCATAGATACGTAACACATTTATAACTAATCGGAAACATAACATGTAATGCAGCATGACTAGGGAGCGGATGACTTTCGCAGATATAAGGTCTCTAATTAGACCGACGATCATAAATGTTAAAAGTTTCTTATTCTAATATTAACGATCCTATGATTCAAATAAAAACACCGTTTATTAAATGGATTTTTAGCGACAAACTTACGTGTAGTATTTTGGAAACTAGTAAACTTTAATAGAATTATGTTTGGTATAAGGTAAAAGGTAAAATGTTGATTTTCATAAACAGTAACTCAGCGTCCTAAGTACGCCACTTACTCGAAATATTTCAGTATTCGGTTTATTACTTAGTACTATTTGAACCGTTAATATATTGCTCTTAAGATGTAAAAAAATAATTAAGTCCGACACTGGTGAAATGTAATCTTGTTACAATTAAGTTTTAATTTATTGCTACTTTAGAATCAAGACAGTGACATGTTTTGACCTGTGCAACATATGTCTTATATATATATATATATATAAAAAAAACAAATAGTAGATACTGATTTGGATTCTGATTTTGACCTTTTTCACAACAGAACCTTCAAAAAACGTTTTAAAGATTACAGTAGCAACTAAATAAACTTAAATATTAAACTATTGTATTATATACATATATATTCAAAAAAACAAACACACTTGTTCAAACTTTATTAAGAATACTATTACAATTGTTTCGGCTTAATTAGGCCATTCTCAAAGAGTCAATTAGAAACTAACAAAATATAAACAAACAAAACTATCTATTTATACCTCACATGTGAGTGGGGGAAGTGCCCCTACATACAGTTTTTGGAAACAAGCACGAAATATAGGGCTATTGTGCCCTTCACACTGGTCATTTTTAATATTTAATAAAAATATTAAAAATGAAAAGTATGAAGGGCACAATAGCTCTATATTTCGTGCATGTTTCCACAAACTGTAAGTGGGGTCACTTCCCCCACCCACATGTGAGTTATAAATAGTTGTGTTTGTTTATCTTTAGTTAGTTTCTAATTGGCTGTTTGAGAATGGCCTAATTAAGCCGAAACAATTGTAATACTATTCTTAATAAAGTTTGTCAAATCTTTGAACAAGTGTGTTTGTTTTTTGAATAAATTAAAAAAGTTCCCATCCGCAACCTCTCTATATATTATATACATATGTTTTTAATAGATGCTCGATAAAAAACAGTAAATTACATGTCGTAATGTGTGAGTTGTTCGATGGATTATGCACTGTGCTTTGGCAAAGAACTTGAAAAACACTAATTTATTTTACACCTACGTGACAATAAATGAAGCAAATTGTGACTAACTCATTTACGGCAATTATCATTTCTTGTTTGATTTAACTATCCAAAACACAAACAATTTGTAGATACTTAGGAGAGGTGCTAATTGGTAATAAAAATTCGACTATCTAGAATTGTTAAGAGCACGCGTGCACGAAGAAGTGCCTTATCTGAAGAAAACCATGATCATTTTCGTTAATTACTATTTAGTTTTTAATTTATTTTTAATATTTTGTTGCTCTTATAAATTAAGTAATAGAACAAAAGTGAGCTTAATGCATTAGATAAACCAAAAAATGGTTAACCTACATATCCTCCGGCGTAAAATAAATCTTGATAAATTAAAACTAATCAAATACTCTTGCGACTTAAAAATATATCGAATATTTTTTACTTACTTATTGGTAAAGAAAAAGTTGATTAAAAGAAGTGCAAGTAGGATTCGTGTCCTGGGAGTAGGACAGTTTTATATGATTATATTACCATAAGCCTTAGCAACATAATTGTACTAAGTAATTACAATAGGAATTACCCACATACTAGTTGAACCCGTCCAAACTTGGAAGGATGGGTACCGCCATCGATAATGCTTAGGACTTACATTCTATCCATGTCCTTATGTAAGGTGTATATTTTAATCAGTAGCGAGTTCGCCCAAATCTGTTCGTTTATATTATGAATAAAAACATGTTTCTATCGACGCGAATTCCAACGTGAATTTCTTTACAGTAACAATGATACCTTTGTTAACTATATTAAGTCGGGGATTCCCGGTAGGACAATATCGTTCATTAAATTATTATTCTGTCTGACAATCGAGTTTTTCGGGTGTGCCGTTGTAACATTTTATTGATTAAGTGAGTTGTTCCAAATATACGAAATTATTGGATTCAGGTGAGTTGCTCACTGAGTACTTCAAGCATTTTCATTTTTAATAACTATTTAACTGATTAATTTGTGAAATGATGTTAATTGTTAATGTATATTGATTCAAAAGTAATTAATGAAAATACATATATACAGGGACGCTACCTAGACTGCTAGTTGCGGTGACATAGACATTAATATTGGGGGCTGAGGTTTTATGGCGCTGCGGTTGTACAGTTTGTTAAGTTTATTAGATAAGTGTACAGTTTAATGTTGTATTTAGTATTTTTCTCTTCAAGTACAAAATAGTGTAAAAGGGTCGTATTGCCTGACCGACATTTCCTAGCAGGTAAAATTTTATTATACATTTAAGAATATACCGAATATTCTTTTTAGTTTTAGTTGTTTTGTAACTCTCAAGGAACATAGACTTCAATTCATTTCAATTTTTAATTCGTTGTAATTTTTAAATAAATATAAAAAGCATCTCTGTTATTTGGAAAATCTAACACAACTATCTAACTCATTATCGACCTCAGTCCAGTTTTTGGGCAGAAAAATCTGTCTTGCAGAGGTAGTGCGGGAGCAGGGTGCTTGCTCTTTCCCAAGAGTAGGATTACAGCATCATAAATGTAAAGTAGATGATTACAGCAATGATTAGCTGCGGTCAATGTATTTCTTTCAAACTTAGTTATATTGCAATAAGGCCTTATTTACAGTTCCATGCATAATAAAATCTAAGCAAAGGTATGCTTGAGTGCTCACACATATTTCTTTTTATATTTTGATAAAGTTTCTGAAAAATAAAAGGGATATCTAGCGAGTGATCACCATAGTGATTGACATCTATTGATTGAGTAAGTGAACATTTGTTGTTTGTATACTCAAGTGAGTGTTACATTGTTCAATTTATATTTGTTGGATTACTATCAACATATCGTATTGTTACGCTCGGTTTCCATACGTAACACTTATGATATTTATCCTAATATTGATATTTAAACACGTTTAAGAAGAATATAATTTTTTATAAAGGATTTTTTCTATTCATATCAAATTATTCTGGTGCAGTTTCGAATTCTTCATACTTTTTTACAAATACAGGCATTGCTTCCTTGAAAACTATGTTAGGCAAGTCAGTCTTACGAAAGTCGTCGACACTGAGAATAAAATAATAAAATATTATATGTTTTGTGAAAGTAGTAGTTTTCAAAATAATAGGCGAGTTATTTCACTGGGTGATCACTTTTACTTTTATCAATTAATAACAAAATAGAGGCAATTGTTGCCATCTAGTGGATTTTAGCCGCTACAGAAGGTATCAAACTAGACAAGGCCTCACGGAGGTATTTAAACTTGTCCAGCTAAATCAACAACGCAGCCTACATACGTGAATTTACGTAAAGCTTGAAAATAATAACAATTGTTATTATATTAACTGTTCTTTTCATTTAGACTTGGTCAGTAATTTATTGAAACTGCCTATGGTACGCTGATGGGCTTCTAACAAGAACGAAATCGCGATCTGTGTCTGGTAGTTTCGATAAATTTCTGACCAAAAGCATAATAATTTTTAACCCTTAATTAGATGTACTTAATTTATTTAAATCACTTATTATTAATTGTTTTTATTGTAATATAAGATAATTCATTATTGATCACGAGCACTATGCGAGTTGACCCTTATACCCTATATATATATATATTTTTCCCTCGTGTTAAATTTAAATAACATCACTTCCTCACAGCTCAGGAGTTTGTATAAAAATAACTTTCGCCAAGCAGAATGTTGGCCAACAAGTGAGCTAGCTCTATTTCATAATATGCACCCAGACATACCTGTCACAATCAGTTGAATGAGTTGTTTGTTATTGGCTTCATAATGAGCGGTATACATGGCTAACACTGCACTGTTTTTTGGGGGCGATGGAAAATTCGTCGTATATACTATTTTTCACGTATAAACAATAATATCATAGTAATTTAGGTTAGACGTATAAAGTAATCTACAACTTACAATAATACATTATTGGTAGTGTGTTTATAATCTTGTATTCAAAAATAGAATGCCTGGGTACTTCAATGAATACCTGAACCGTTTAGCTAAAGTTCACAAACTTTATCTTACACTTTACACTTACTCGAATGTCAAACGTAGGTACAGCTAGAAATGTGTAAAATTGACATTGAAATTGTAGTTGCAGAATGTTGTATTTTCGGATGAAACAGTTCCATCGATTTTATTTATAAACCTACCTACGCTCGAACCATATATATGTGGGCGATTTAGAAGAAATTATTCAACAACGTCCGATACATATTTTATCTTTCATGCAGTATGACTAGGGGCGGAAGTCTTTTGCAGATATAAGGTCCCTACTTAGGCCGACGATCATAAATGGTAAGTCTCTTATTCTCATTAAAAACAAATTTAATTATATTAATGGCCGGTCTCATCAGCTAATTGAATAAAAATTTGTAAAATTCCATCTGAAAACTTTTGTAAAAATGTTAATTTGTATTTAATTATTGATTAATACCGCAAATTATTCCATGGATGAAGACTTTATAGGATCATACCGAAACTGAACCTCCAGTTCTTCGAATTTTGTTTCCAGTATAGTTATCTATTTGATAATGATGGTAAAGTCTAAATTTTACACTTTATTTTGTATTAGAAATCTATAGAATTGCTAGGCTATACACAAAAGAATACGTTATAGTTAAGGTTAGAAAAAATATTTTATACATTGCCTACATTGCATAGAATGCCTGAACTATATACGGTAGCGGTAATGCATATAATATATTAGTAATTTTTTTTAACGAAGGATGAACTGAAAAATAAATGAAATATGTTGATAAATCGTGCAACAGATTGCGGTAATCATATACATGGAAAAAAAGAGAGGCTTACCCTAAGGTATTCTAGCAAACTTTACTGAGTTGACACGTGTTTTGCCCATCTCTAATTTTTCACGTGGATAATGTTTATATAAGAGATAGGCGAAACATAATAAAAGTTCAAAATGGTTATAGGTAGCCGCCATATTGTAGTCAGATAAAAAATGCATCATATCAGGTAGAAAATGAATGTAATTTAGGTTTTTGTTAAAAAAAACTTGTTTGTTTTTAAATATATAATGATCATTATACGCTATTATAAATAGTAGGCGAAATGAGAAAATACTTTTAAAGTAAAAAATAACAACAATCATTACAGGTTTGATTTGTTCAGAGATCGACGTTTTCAATGGTTTTATCTTTCTAAGCTTTCTGTTTTTTATTTCTAACCAAAATATCAAAATTAATTGTTTTTCGTATGTAACCACGAAAATAGAATACAATTAATATTTTGACTAAATTAATATTGTTATTATGGAGTTCTGAAGAAACCGTAGATGTAAAATGACGAATATCAGGAAGGAAATGTTATAGCTACCCTCAAATTTCAAATAACGTCGCTGGTAGAGATAACACGACGAGAAGATGAAAATTTTCAATTTAAATTTTACTGACATCCCCTAATTCTCATTTCAACCGACTTCTTATAATTAATAGATACATTAGAAAGCGGCTTGGGGTTGTATTTCTAACTCAAACTTAGGAAATGCGAGAGAACCGATAAATTATCAACGCAAATGTCATCTACGAAACAAAGGGGAAGAATAACACCCTGGTTTAGTTTACACATGTATATAGTCAATCATGACCTACTTACATTAGAAGAAAAACATGCTTGACATGGCAAAATATATTCCAAACGGTTGGAGAGTCTATACGGACTACAAAAGGGTAGCTTATTAATAACGAGTAAGGGAAATAGGTTGCTAACAGGACATTTTTGAAAATTGGCTGGTTGACTTTCCTTTTATTCCTTTCTTATTATTTATATATTAGTTTAACCTGTTCAAAATTGACTTTTTTTATATGTAACTAGCTGAACCCATCCATATATGCTCGGTTGGTTAGTTAGCGCCAAAATCAGTATTAATTGGCTTTAAAACGATACAATACTTATGTGATGATTTCGGGACACCTTGTATATTTTTTATGATTATTAATTTATTTTTCTAATCGATTAGATATCCAAGAACATTATGGTTTTTAAAAAGTTAACAATACCATGTGAGAAATCTTTATCAAGTAAATATTAATCAGACGAATTTATCACTAACTAAATCAACAGGATAATAAACTCCCTGACTTAACATTACTGATATTATCGTCAATTTACACGAATTCAAGAGTGATTAATAGTTGCAATCAATACATTTTAAACATAAATGGGTATCGATTTAAGTTAGTGAAATTAGAATTGCAAATCTGTTCAGATTTAATGCGCGTGGAAAGAATAATAAATAATGTATCTAAGTTACGAAACTACGGAAAATTTTTAGACACCTATAACTTATTGTACTTGGAATATAATGTATGGCACGACTTCTAAAATTGCTAATAAAATATTATGATTAATTGTGTACAACATTACAACATCACTAATTGTTGAAGATAATATGGACGGCATAATTAATTTTAGTTATTTTTATACGATGTCATTTTTGGGATTAAATTTTTATTAGAAAGATATAAAATGACAAGATAGAGAATAAGAGACTGTAGTAATCGAATAAACAAAAAAAAGGTACTTACCCCAATTTACCACAACGAATTTTACAGAACAGACACGTGTTTCGCTCCCTTAATATCTGAGTATTAATAACGCTTCGTAATACCAATGTGGGTTGGCGGAACACGTGTCTTTTAGTTAATTGAATATTAGTATAGAGAATAATTGGAAAATCGTACCTTGAAAAAATAAAATATTTTTCAATACAAACTTTAGTGAACCCCTAGAACCTTAAATTTCAAATGTGTAGGACCACTGGTTTAGGTTATGTGTTGTCAGTTAGCCAGTCAGTCACGGTACTGTTTTATAGGGGTAGATGATGATTTATAGTATCATGTGGAAAATTTACTGAAATTATATGTTAGATCAAAGTTGGGTGTAGTTTCACAGAGTTTATTATAATTCTTTACGAATCTAATTTAGACAATTTATGACAAACTTACTTTATCACTTATATATATATATATATATATACACACACATTAATTATATAAAATATATAAGTGACAAAGGATGTTATAAACTGTCTAAACTATATCTAAAGTGTATACAAGTCAATAAATTAAATTTACAAAAGTTATTAGTAAATTATAAGAACAAAATTGACCCAAAGGAAAAAAGCGGTGTTTATAAAATAAACTGTACTAGTTGCGACGCAGTTTACGTAGGACAGACAGGTAGATCTATTATTGCCGGATTTAAAGAACATTTTTATGCAATAAAAAAAAAACAAAAATTGTACTAGCATCACGGAACATTGTCTCACTGATAAACATAATATCACATTAGATTCTATTAAATTAATTCATACAATCCCTAAAAGTAAAATGTTACATTTGTATGAAACCATAGGAATTAAAAAATATATTAAAAACAACGAAAACATTGTAAACAGCCAGACTCAATTGAACAACAATAATTCACCTCTACTCATTGTACAATTTCTGAATTTAGTTTAAGTATAAATAGCTGGAAGTAACATGTTAGCATTTAGTACAAAATCTGTATCTTATGATTTTGGCCTCATAGCCTAAACGAATTCATCAAGAATTATAATAAACTCTGTGAAACTATACCCAATGTGTTTGTATTCTCCTCAACTTTGAAATTATATGTTCTAGTTCTCAGGCGAAATCAGAAAAGGAAGAACGCAGTAAGAATTCAACGCTATTTTTTTTTGCCTTTGGCAATAAATTTACACGGGAAATGATTCCTGCAATAAATGGTACAATGAAAAACGCATATTGTCGACTGCTGTAGTCAGTAAAGAACCATTATGGTAAGCAGGCATACGGTTTTAATGGTGGCTTTTTCGAATTGAAGAAAACAATGCGAACAAAAGAGAAAATATGTGTAAAATCGAGAGTATTGAGTTTATCTCCGCCGTTCACGAGTTTTCCCATTTTAGTTTGCAGCATATTCAAGATCTTAAATGAGCGAGACCCAGAGAATCACAGGTATATTTTCGTTTTTTTGTACTAACTGATAGATATTAAATAAAAGTATGAAAACTAAGTATTCATTTGAAAGTACTGTATTTCTTTTGATGAAAGCAAGATTGCGGCTTTTTATTGTTGGCAATATATTGCCAGTAGCGGCTCGTGCATTCGAAAATTGGCGAAGATTTACAAAAACTCGAGAAAAACTAAGTTCAGAATTAAGTGGGGTATGCCCTCAAATATCTCTTAGAATGTGCCAGGGAATATATTGAATAATGTGAATAATTCGATTTAAGCGTAGATATACTAATGAGTATCTCTGAGACTCTCGAAAGTAAAAAATCTATGTAAAATACACAATACACGCAGGCTTGCACACTATACATGTTACTATATATAAAACATGCAGTAGACTGGTCGACCCGCCGCGATCTCTTCCCTATTCGAGGCCGTGTAGGGAACGCTAGCATAGATTATAAGTCTATAAGTAGCGGTGTTATATGAGATGAAAAATAGTGGTACTCCCTCTATCTATGTTTATTAACGCTTCTAATCCCACTGTATTTACGAGTGCTACATCTGTATTTTAGCTGTTGATATCATTGTTGTCATGGCAATCCCGCTCGCGCTGGAAGAGGTGTAGCGGCCATATTCATAAATCTTCACTTAGGCATTATGACGTACTCGAAGGCCACTATAACGGACATTTGCCATTGTTGTGGCAACCATAAATAATTGTAAACTTCACGTTGTATTTTTAATTTATTTTTAAAAATGGAGTTACATTACCTTAAGCTTTATCAACTCAATTTGGAACATTATATGACATCGCCCACGTATCTGTTCGTCTGTCCGCCTGTCACAGTCACATGCTTAAAGTTTATAAGAAAATATTAAGAAAATCCTAGACCTTAAGTATTTGTAGAAATTCACATTAAAAACTTCTCATTTTATTTGCGATTGATTCTGAACGAAGCGAGTATCAAAAATAACAGTAGATGTTTCAACAAGATTTTTTATTATTCACTCGACAATTGTTTCAACTAACAAGTCATTTTCAAGAGTACATTGGCAATAATAGTATTGAAAATGACTTGTCGAGTGAATAATAAAAAATCTTGTTGAAACATCTACTATTCTTTTTTTGATTTCTCAAAATTATGTTTAATGAAATGGACTACGGTGACTAGCGTTTTCGAAACACTTATATTGATGGCAATTGGAAACTAGTGTCTGCGTAGGTCGTAAACACATGTATTATATATCAAACTAAAGGTCTCGGCATTCTAACTTTATTAGAAAAGATTAACGATAACAACGCACTCCATAAGAACACAAGTACCTTCATGAATTTTGAATTCGTTTATGAATTCTTATGCCTTCCTCTACTCTTCTATCTCTCCACTACTCGCGCCTTTCTCCCCTTGAAAAATCGTACGACACCGACAGATTTGGTATGGTGCGTGCGTAACCAATGCAGCAAACGAGGCGCACCGTGCGCACGCGCCAGCTATTCATATGCAGCTACTGCTGTAGCATCCTTACACAGCATAAAATGACAGTTGGGCTCGAATTTTTTCATGTTTTGTGTAACCTAATTTATTCTAAATTTATAATATGTACATAGCTACTATTCCACATACTCCAAACGCGAGCGAATTATATCGTCTCACCAACACTGTACTCCTCTTGTTTTGTGCGAAAATGTTCGAGTTGGAGACGAGAATTTCACGAATATTGAATGTTTTGGATATGAAATACCTTTTTTTTACTTATGTGAAATAAAATGATACAGTTGGTAGAATTTCGACCATGGGCAGTTCTAGTACTAGTACCAGTACTTTATTTAATATGGGACTCTTGGCTCGAGAGTTAATCTGACATATAATTGGTTTTTGCAGATTTAACATTCACAGGCAGTCGATATTTTACATCCTTTCCTAACGATAAGGTGCTCTAGTTGCTCTATTTTCCGTTCTTTATGAACCACCCAGTTAATGTCTACATAGCATACGTACAGGCCTAACAGATACCTATAAACATTTTCATTTTTATTAATTTTTTTAAATTAATTTCACCTCGTATTTATTCTATTCTCTAAATATAGAATGGAAACAGTAGGTACTAAACCTGGTGTGTGGTGTGCCATTTTCAACTATAATTGATTGCAATCGTGTATGATCCAAGGTGACACGTTTGTTATGTACACATGTATATAGATAGATAGATAGATATATAACAGGGCAATGAATTCTACAGTGACTGTGGTAAGTTTCATAATAAATATGGTTAAGAATGAGTTAACCGATTGACGGGAGCAATAGCATTGTCATTAGTTCTTCAATGTCTGTAGTGCTTAAAACTTTTACACAGTTATAAAATCGTTTCAAAAAAACAAGTTTATGTACTGCGCCCAATATTAACGAGCAAAAACGGAGTATATATTAGGTAAGGGTTGCCAGATCCCAAATTAATTTAACAATTTATTTATAAACATAAAGGTTGAAGGTATTGAGAAAATTTAAAATTCAATCACTTTCCTGACGAGTCTTATAATTATCATACCTAGTAGTATTTTAAAATCGATCCAGTATTTCAAATACGTTAATCGAACTATTTAAATACAAATATTAAATACTTTTAGTCATCGGTATTTAAATATTATTTAAAATACCATAAAAATATTCCAAATATTATTATTTAAAATACTTAGCAAGTATGTGAATAACCCACTTAAAATGCGTAATAAACATATCCAAAATTAACAATTTTGAGATCAATCAAATTTCTACATAATTTACTTCAACATTAATTTTAACGTTGTCACATCTATTTTGGATCCTTCAGGAGTATTGAGAAAAGATTTAAAATTTAAACAATTTACATTAAATAAACTAAAAGGATAGTCATCCTAATTTACAAGTAACACTTTTCATAGCGGACACGTGTTCCGCCCATTTCGGTTGTGGGTATTATCTAGGCGAGACTGTTAATGATGATAATTTCCACAATCGAAGTGTACGAAACACGTGTTTGCTGTGAAAAATGTTAGTGGTAATTTGGCGCGAGTTCCTTCTAATCTATTTATTCTCTATAAGAACAAAGGCTTTCACGGCCGGAATCCACAGTAGAATAAAGATTCGGGCTGTAGGGCCGTGGTCTAAGTGAACTATTAAGTTCAGACGTTCTTAGTGGTAACTTAGCATTCGGGAGGTCACCGGTTCGAAGCCGGGTCCGGCTGCTCTGGTCCAAGTTTTCTGTGGTTTCCTTGGATCATTTAGGCAAATGTGGGGCAGTAATAATCTACAGATTATCTTTCTGTCTTCATTTCGTCCGTCTCATCCTTCTCTCCCTAACCATACCACCCACCCATTCCCACGATTCCTAGAAGGAGGTTGAAGAGGGCCTTACGCCTATATTGCACTACAGCGTAGATCGGAGAAACTGCCCGCCCACCAGCACGAGTAGCTGGTGGGAATGAAACATAAAAAACTAAACTAACTAATCGTAAATAAAACACCATAACCAAGATTTCAAAAAACTTAAACGCGATTTTGAGTAGGGTTTATTTGGAATTTTAGATTTTAGTGTTTCATCTCTAATTCTAAGTATATCTTCTCGATACCCGTATTGATTGATGTACGAATCTGAATCAGGTGTATGAACTTCGTGGCACGCCAATATATTAAAAAAAGTTTCGTAGATGTAGATTATTCTAGTCACATTGATTCTGATTGTCGTCCAAAGATATTAATGTAGAGATGCTTTATAGAGGTAACGACCAAGTTCCAAAGACGTGACGACAACTCAGAAGGAATGATGACTCGACCGCAATGGGATGGACTTCGAGGAGATAATAAAACACCAATGGGATTGACCTGAATCGTACGAGATTGGTGTATCAAAGGAGAATGATGCTCCTATTGATGAAGAGAAGGTTGGAGAATGGAATATTGATGTCGAAAAAGGAGAAACCATGCGAAAAATTACAAATCCGAGTTAAATTCATTGTCATAATAGCTCTTAGTGCATAAAAACATGGATACAGTATTTATGTTAATACTGTAACAGTGATCCTGAAGTAGGAAATACGAGTAATTGTGGTGCACCTTTCTTGCTCTAATGCGGCTTGATTGACTGTCTTTTTCTATCAATAAGATCGCGTTAAAGTATGAAAGGCGAACCACAATCATTTGCTATTTGAGTACCACTTGTATAGAATTAAATGCTGCTGTATTTTTATGCTTTAAGAGATAGCAGAATGTAGGGAGGTTTTTATGGCGATAACGTCCAAGTCGTTAGGTTTGGTCGTCAAATAATAATAAATGAAACAAATAGAATGTAATTATAATAGAACAGTCTCCTTTTTTACTATATATTTCTATTTATCCACTTTTATATTAATAAGAAATCTTGGATAACAAATAACAAGCCTATAATTTTATTTTTCTTCACTATCTGAAGGTAAGGTTTTATAATTGGGAAAGTTGCTCTTATTTGAAACTTACGATTAGTTAGAAATTAATAAGGAAATTTGTATCTACTTAAAAAAATTAAAATTGTCCTATTAGCGCATTCTTTGTAATTTATAAACACTTTTATAAATTTCGTTCAGAAACAGGAACCTTATAAATTAGTTCTTGTTTAAGTTAGTTACTAGTTGTAGGAATACTTTGGTAAATACAAATGTTGTTGTTAAAATGTTATCTATATTTGTGTTATGTCATAAAAAGTGTGATTAGAATGACAGACAGCTTAAAAAGAAAGATGTTAAACTGTTTTAATGTACAAAAACTGATAACAAAAATGTAGCAAACATGTTTTTTATTTTCGTGATAAAATAGTTAAGAATAACATTAAATTGTTTAAAATTAAACCAGAAAAGTCTTCACAAAATTTGTTCACAAACTCTTACACGTGTTTGAAGCTGTCGGCCATTCTAAAAGAGAACTACAAGATTACTAAATTTACTATTTATTGCGTGCTTACTTTGAAAGTCCGGTATTTGGTACGTGCTCGAAATAAGGGGCTGTTGTACCTGTTCGGTGATATAAAGACATATTTTAGTTTATAGTTATCTTTATATGTTTAGAAAATATGTTTGTACTATATATCTGTCTGTACATAAGTGTATTCAAATGTCTACGACCGGCAAAATATTTATTATCTGGTTGACCCAAAATTTTAACTTCTCGGAGGGTTGGTACTTGAATTGGCAAGACAGACTCCAGATGCGTTTTCAAGTATCAACCACTTCCATGTTCTCCAGCTTCACGTGGGGGCTGGAGAAACATATAAAACTATCTATTTTAAAAAATAAGCAGCAGTGTTAAATTTAAGTTTTAACTGACTCAATTCATACTCGATTCAACCAATAAAAATCCGAAATCAACACAAGTCATATTAACAATAAACAACATTGTATATAAATATCAATAAATTGTATATAGGTGCACAGTCTATAATTTAATAATTTATCGAAGTGTTATCACCAAAAATAATAAACGGCGGGTTACCGCCCAGCTAATACAGTACCCATCGGTTTGATCATTTAATGTGTATTTTGTTGAAAATAGAGATTTTTGAATTTCTAATTTTTCCATGAAATTTTTAAAAAGAATGTATCAATTCTCCATATCTTTTATAATAGCAAAAAACTTAATTTCATGGAAAAATTATAAATTCAAAAATCTCTATTTTCAACAAAATACATCACATTAAACGATTAAACCGAAGGGTACAACAGCCCCTTATTTCGAGCACGTACCAAATACCGGACTTTCAAAGTAAGCACGCAATAAATAGTTTAACCATCTGTAAAGAAATTTACTACTCTTGTAGTTCTCTTTGAGAATGGCCAAAAGCTTCAAACACGTGTAAGAGTTTGTGAAAAAATTTTGTGAAGACTTTTCTGGTTTAATTTTAAACAATTTAATATTATTCAGGATTTTCAGAATGAACCTACCGTAGAAACAATTCGAATTATTATAATAGTTAAGAAATTTAAAAAGAATCAAACGAAATTTGCAAAAGTTTTATTTCTTCCGATTCCTTTGATTACACATTACTTAAAAACGTAATAGACTTTGTTTTAATATTAGATGTTTTAAAAACGATTATGAAAGTAGAATAATAGGACAACTCAGCCTTGAAACTGGGAGCTCCCTTTTCATCACGTATCGACCTATGTTTCCGTGAATGATAAATTGCAGGCAATACGTAGGTATGTATTATACATATACACATAATACATACGTTGCTAAAAATCCAGTTTCTTAGAAAAAATTTTAATTGAAACATTTTTATGCAAATTCTTTTACAATTATATATTATAAAATATAATAAAGAAGGGTATAGCCACTAACCTTCCGTAACGAACTATTTATTATTTAACAAAATTATACAATAATATTGATCACCTTGAATAAAAAATATATGAGTTCAATATTCTCTACACTATTTACTTCCTATGTAAACATATGACATTGCATTCAACTATAAACAACGAACGGAATAAATGAACATATCCTAGTACGTTAATAAGCGACAAACATTTGAAAAACTATTTTTTTTAAATTATATTAAAGGATTAAATAATTTATTATGTTTGAAATCATCACTATATTATAATAATAATATTATACGTATCTATGGTAATTCTGTGCAGCTATCTCCTTTCATGATTATGTTGTCGTCGATTCAGTTGAACAAGGAGATACTTTGCTAAGGCTCTTGTTTAACATATGAAATGCTTCAGTTAGCAGTAGATTTTAATAGATGGCGATCTACTGCCGCAACTCGATATTATATTAACTTGTTTTTGTTGTAAAAAAAGGGTGAACAAATGAATAGAAAATTAATTTATTCTTAATTGATTTAAACTAAACTACAGTGCCCGGCACCTAAGGAAATTCCAAAGCCATGGATCATTGGATGCGCATTAGCAAAGCTTAGCCCCTTTAGGGCGGGGATAATCGGCCGGTAGGCAGAATGATAACTGCTCAGCAATGTTCAGTAGCGTAGTGGCGAATAGTTGCAAATTAACAGAGTATAGAAAGGGTTGTTAGGGTAAGTAAGTCAGTTGAATGAGTTCACTTGTGTTCCGTGTTCAGTAATTTTTCTCTCAGTGATACGCGCCGCTGAACTACAAGTTGACGCTTCGGTCCAGCTACATTCTTATTGGCTCTTTCATTTATTGCTATGCTAAAAGTTTCCGCCTAGATACCTGTCGATCTGACCGTTGCTGAATCTCCTTAGGTGCCCGCCACTGTACATTTACAAAACGTATTGTATATTATTATATCAAAAAATTCTCGTTGTAAAAAGCAGATCGACTCGTGCGCATTACGGCGTGTACATGAGGCAAAGCACGCTTTTTTGAAGCTACTTTTCTGTTATAATTAACAGATGGCGCCTAGGATTCTTTTACTCTATTTATACAGACGAGATTGCACCAATTTACTATATAATCAACAGTTTTCAAAGTGCTCCTCCGGTTTGATGAGATCTAATAAGATCTAAATTGCAATTCACGTCTGGTAGTTTCGATAAATTTCTTTTTTTATTAATTGGGTTTACATATATAAACTGTGTCGTCGATTCAGTTTGAGAAGTAGATACCTTAGTAAGGCTCTTGTTTAACATGCGAAATACTTTAGAAGGATATGTTAACATACAAAAGTCAGTTTTTTAGCATGATGACTTCTAACTATTAGTACAACTCGGCGAAATCAAAATGGGGTGATGCTGACCGTGTGTTTCGTACATAATATAAGCGTTATACTTATTTTGACAAATTATTTATGGTCCGATTTATTTTGATACTGCGTGTGACACGGGACAAATAATGACGCCGCACAAAAATCAATATTGAGGATATTAGCTACCAAAATGCCTTCGTGTTTAGGTTTCCGTTTTTACTAAAGGAAAAACGAAATTCCTATTTATTGTACGGTGGAAAAAAGTAATTATCTATAAATAAATTTTTAATATTTAGTACAGTGTAAACTCTCTAAAACGAAATTCTAGAAACTGAGCATTTTCTTTCATTGTAGAACGTTTACTGACCAAGATAATATTTTTATTTTTGTTCTATTTGGTTAAGTGGCTATCATGTAGAGGCTGTTCAACTTCAAGAGGCTCAAGGGCCGCTGTAAATAAAAATGTGGTTGTGAGGGCCGCATTAAAAAATGCCTCGTATGCAACTTTATCAGTGATTTGTAATAAGTACAAAAAAACTTGTTTGTTTGTTTGTATTTTTATTTTTATTTATTCAATAAAATTAACAAATATACAAAAAAGTTGTTTGTTGTTGACAAACAAAGCAACTGAGTAAATGACTTATGAGACAAGGAACACATAATTTGACTATAAATTTCAAATAAGGATTGTTCGGTCAGATAATTATGAAACATATTCTTCAAAAACATATAAGACAAAGAAAAAGCTGCTTTTTTATGTTTCAAAGGTTTTTATTAAAACTCGACGATCGTTTCGTAAAGGCATCGCTAGCCGAAACGTTCGTCAAGTTTTAATAAAAACCTTTGTAACATAAAAAAGCAGCTTTTTCTTTGTCTTATACATTTTTATAAATTTCATGTTGGAAAAGATACGCGCTTCCCAGCATTGAGTTCCGAGAGCCGCAAAGACTGTTGTAGAAAGTTCTATGCGATCCGCGGGTCTGGTGTAGTATAGTCATAGGGGCTAAAGTGCCCAGGGCCTCCAGTAAGTTAAAGACGTCCCTAAGCATATGTTTTGTCAAAGCTGTATACGACTTCAAAAAATAATTAAAAATTGTTTTTTTTTTAAATTTGAGGTCCAGATCACTCGAAATTCTGAGGTTCTGAGAAATTCTGATGGTAGATTCGAACTTATTATCTGGTCTTAGTTTCATTACCATATTGACCAGTCATAATTAAATTTTTATTTAACCGCTTTAGATACAGAATAGAGCTGTTTTTTAAAGCGGCCAGTTGTGTTTAATAATACGGGATTTTGTAGATTGACTTCGAGATTAATACTTATAATGTTAAACGGATAAAATTGCGTTTATCCAATGATGTTATATATGATAATCGATGCAAACGAAGTCTAAATATAAGGAAACATGATAATTTATTACTCGATAATTTCTCGATCGTATTCATCAAGCATGATATGCGGGTGGACGGCAGCGTTGAATAAACGTTAAATTACTTGATTATGACAATGTTGTTAACTTTGATTAGAACCAGAATAATAAGGGACGGAATTTACGGGCAAATTAAGATGGCCACGGAACTTCGATAATAAAAATAATGTTCGATAAATTTTATCACGTTAGAATCTGTCGGCCCTTCTCAGCCAGAAATTGGGTCAATTTATCCAATCTAGTAAATAAATTGTCTTTTGTAAGAAGTTTGTAGATGGCACCACTTACTTAAAGTCTGATAACAATGCCGAGCGATCATTACGTGCTGCTACAATACACTTACATCCATAAACCAATAATGTCACAAATAAACAACAAACGTACTCTAATTAAATCAGGCACCCTCTCCAGACCAAAAAAAGAAAGCTTTAAAAATATATAGAAAATAAATTTACCGAGTTATATACAGGGTGATAGATGGAATAAATGGGAAATTTCAAAGTTAAATGGTACCAAATCAATCAAATGCTCAATGCTCTTAAGTAAAAATTAATTAATTGAATGTAAACAATAGAGATAGGAAGTGTATCTACCTGATTTAGATAGCGTACCCGGCGGATCCGGTATCTTTTTTAGGATACGGCCCGATAGCGGATAATGATGCCGGGTAATTAAGCCAGTGGTGAAAAAAAGAAAAAACGAGATTAAATAAGTATAATGAAACCATACTTTTTTAATTATTAAGGATTCCAAAAAGAACAGTATTAAATCAATTTAACATTACAATTAAATTCTAATGGGGTACACTATGGTATTCCTTAATCCAATATTAATCTGATCGGTTCTTCATTAGGACCTGATACTAAAAACTTAAGTACGGGTACAGTGCATTGTTCATCGTATACGATGTCCTGAACTAAATTATAACACGAAATTTAGTTTTACATCTGATCCGGTCCGTATGCAATATTCCTTATCAAAATTTACAACAAATGTAAATGTAAAAGCGGAATCAATAGAGAAAGAAGTGTCAAATTATAGTAGTATTTACAAAAATGATGAAAATTGATTGAATTTCATCACTACATAAAGAAAAATACTGGAAACAATAAATATCATAAGTAAAACCCCAGCGTCAAAACATTGATGCAGTTCTCTTAAGTTCCTGAAGAAGGTAACCTCGCTTTTTTGATCAGGATTTGAACAAACAACCTTATCAGAAAGGCTAAATCGTTAATTTCAAGGTAGCAGGAAAGAACCATGTATGCAATGTGTATATCACTATAACATGTAGGTAGCGAAACACTATAACATGATATTACAAGAGTGTATCAAATATAAATGGGATTGATTGTTTTTTAAATTACGGAGAGGTCAGTGACCTGGTAGTAGTAGATGCGATACCCTGTCAAGAACATGGGTGTTTTCATGGAAAAAGAAATTTTCTGAAGGCCGCGAAAAGGTCGAGAACGAGAGCTATGTTCGCCGCCCAAGGATAATCGAACATTGAGGCGGTCCGAAATCTCATGAGGGAAATCGACGCATAACTCGTTTATAAATTGATCGTCAGTTACGGGAGTGTTCACGGGATCGTTACAGATGACCTGAAAATGCTAGCGGACCTAGATGGGTTCGGGTTTGTCGACTGTTATCATAGGATCAGAAGCAACTTCGATTGGAGATTTGGCAGCGACACTTTAATCGATTCCAGCAAGAAGGTGAAGCATTTTTGAATCGTATCGTCACCTGCGATGAAACACGGTTGCATCACTACACGCCCGAGTCGAAACAGGCGAGTATAAAGGGGAAAAAAAGCGGCGAGAGGGGACCAATGAAGGCAAAGACGCGCTTGTCGGCCGGAATGATAATGGCAACAGTGTTTTTTGATCGGCAAGGTGTTTTTCACGTTGACTTCCACCATGATCAACGCACAATTAATGCGCAATATTATTGTGATCTACCGGATGCCGCGAAATAGTAATTTCGAAGGAAAAGTGGTCAGAAGTGTCATTATTTTGCATGACAACGTCAGGCTGAAGCCGTATGAGTACGTCCAATGCCATAAGAAAAAAATTGGATGCATTAGGCTGGGAAACGCTGAAACATCCGCCATATAACCCTGAATTGCCCCCTTGTGACTTCCATCTTTTTGGGCCCCTGAAAGAAGCGCTTGGAGGAAAACGAATCCACGAGAATGACGCAGTGGAAGCATTTGTGCTCCAATGGTTACAAAAACGTCCGAAGAGTTTCTACGATGATAGCATAAAAAAGCTCTCATTCCGATAGGAAATTTATATTTCTAGGATGGGAGACTACGTAGAAGAATAGTAAATGTATCGAAGTCTAATTTAATACAGATTGAATTTTTTACAAAACCAATCCCGTTTATATTTGATACACCCTCGTACATCAACTTGCTTTTACGGAGCAACATTGGTTTTTTCGACGATTCATGGAAACCGGTTACGGCGTGCTGATGAGATCTAATAAGTTCGAAATCGTTGATCTACATCTAGTACATTCGATAAATTGCCATGACCAAGAACTTGAGTCTTTTTTGATAATAATTAGTTGGGATGTTTGAACATACCAACAATTCTTAGACTAAACGAGTACAATCGGTGGTCGGTCGTTCCAACGTACGTAATGAAACGAAAACGGAAAAAATTTTCTTAATTGCTTAAATGTCAACGACCGCAGCAATTAGTAAACGTGATGGAGAGAGAATATTGAACCGAATCTTACTATTATGGCATTTTTATAAGATTGCATATGCGTAATCAACATAGTCTGTCAGAAGTAATCCGAACAGTACCGACCGAAGTTAGGAACAATAGATATTGAACTCACTTGTAATATAGAAAAGTGCCTAGTTAACTATAGAACTTGGAATGCAAATGATAATCGTGATGGTGGTATCGTAAAGGTGGTATCGTAAAATAATTAAAAGGGAAATGTTGTTAAGTGTAGTATAATTCAATTCATTTTAAAACCTTTAATATAGAAGTATGTGTAAAAATAATTAGCAGATACTGGTGTTGAAAATATACTACTTAAAACACTTACAAGTCTTAAAATTGTATAAAAAGTGAAAATGAAAATTTAAAAAAATTTGTTGTTCATATTTCAAATAGATATTAAAAGCATAAAAATGTGCATTATCCTGCGTACATTGAAAATATAAGCCATGTAGCAATTGCATCTTTCTTCTAAGCCAAGGTGGGTTGTCTTTGTACTCTATTGAGTGATATGGTGCATTATCCATTATAATTAGGGATAGCTCGTCCAAATCGGGTAAAACATTATCTTCAAACCATAAAAAAAATTCACCATTCATTTCACCATGGTAGTCAGTTTCCTTTAACTTGGAATTATTGATGAAACCGTCTTTTGCACCAGCATGTACTACAATAAAACGGTTTCCATCGAAACCTTCTGGTTTCCTCATGCTTTGTAATGAATTATCCTGCCAAGACTTTCTGGCGTGAATCCATGATTCATTCATGAAAACTACCTTTCTATTACCAGAAGAAAAAGATTTTCTGTATATTTTCGCATAAAGAAGTCTCTTTTGACACCAATGTTTGTTGAGCAGTGTTTGGCCATGTTTGAACGTAACAAACCGGAATTTTTGCGTCGATATGTCGATATGTGACAATGGATGAAACATGGATCCACCACTTCACTCCGGAATCAAAACGATTGTCATCTGAGCAACTGATGAACCTCGTCCAAAAGCGCCCCAAAGTAACATACAACAATCGGCTGGAATGGTTACGGCCTCGGTGCGTGGCGTAATATTCGATCAAATATCGACCATCTTGAGAAGGGAAATACCATCAACAGTGAATTGTAGTAATTATATAGCGTTGTTGGAGCGTTTGAAAAGAAATTGCAAAGAAAAAGAAAAACTGTTTCATCGAGACAATGCACCGTGTCACAAGTCAATCAAAACAATGACAAAACTACATGAATTGAATTTGGAATTGCTCCCACATCCATCGTACTCTCCAGATTTGGCTTCCGATGACTACTGGCTGTTCGCAGACTCAGACTAAAACATGGTCGCCGGTAAGAAATTTCGCATGAATGAAGAGGTTATCGCTGAAGCTGAGGCCTATTTTAGGGTAAAAGATAAATTGTTCTACAAAAGTGGTATTGAAATGTTAGAGCGTCGCTGGAATGATTGTGTTGCTCTTGATAGAGATTACGTTGAAGAATAAGGCCAATTTTGAACAAAACAAAACGTGTTTTCTTTGTTAGGTTCGCGACTTTTCAGCCCATGTGTTATATGTCGAGTAATATTTTTATAATGAGGAATGGAAAACCATTTTTCATTTTTCATTTTATCAGAGAGACATAGGCCAGCAGAATGATCATATACGTGCAGTTAAGTACGTAGGTATTAAATACACAGCAACAATCTTACGTGAACCTGTTCGCGACCATGGGATACATACTTCTATGCAGATATAAAATATTAATTGAAAATCCGTGCAAAAATGCGTTTACGACTCTTTGTTATTAAAATGTTACAAGAGTAATGAAAGGCGCCGCGCCGGTTTCCGCTTGACAGCCCAATCGTTTTTTGATTCCATCTGGTCACGAGGATAACCGTGAGTCAGCGCAATCTTGCAAACAATGAAATTCCATCACATGATCGCTCTAGTTTTATTTACATCCGAAAGAAAAAAAAGACAAAAACTCCCGTCAAAACCACAACTTCTTGTTTCGAGAATAACAATGGATACGTGTAAAAGGTACAGATAAAGCATGACCTGAACTTGTACACACAGACACTTGATTGTTAGTGGTTGCGGAAATACATAAAATTTAGCACATGATTGAAAAATTTATAACTATATAAGCTAATATAAATATTGGAGACGAAAAAGTCACCGATTTTCGAAATATAGGAAGTTAGATATCCGACCACTAATTAGTTCATATTTTCCGGGGTACGTTTAGATCCGGGTCAGATATTCCGTAATACGACCATCCCGAGGGTACAGTACGGTATTCCTTAATACGGATATCTGATCAGTTCCTTTTCAAGGTCCAAGGTCTGATACTAAAAACTTTAATAAGGTACTAGTTGTTCGGGTCAGAATCGTATCCGACGTCCTGGACTAAATCGTAATACAAAATTGAGTTCTACATTTGATCTTTCATTTCTGATTAAAATTTTATAACAAATTCATACGTAAAAGCGAAATCTATCGATAAAGGAATGTCAAATTATAGTAGCATTTACAAATCACTGATGAAAATTATCCGATTCTGATAATTACAAACCTCCCCAGTAGATTCGATAATCTTGTCAATTTCTGAAAACAATTTACGAGTATGATCAGCGTCGGATCCATTCAGGGGAGGTGTGACTTTCATTGTTCGTACCGGACCGATATGTAAGTCAGGAAAAACTGATTAGATCTAGATTTAAATCAGTTTTTTTTTTAATTTTCTCACAAGATATCAATTTTTTTTAGTGCCTATACTTTTTTATTGAGGATTAAGCGGTTGATGTAACTGTATAAAAGAAAATATGGGCTGCTATTTAAAAAAAAGAGTTTTTTTATTTCTAGCACATGTTTTGACTCCATTATATTTTTTTCAAAATTCTTTGGATGAATTAATACCTTACTAAAACATTGAGAACATGTCGACAAATCATTAAATACCATCCATTACTTTTGAAGATAACCGCGATAAAAGTAAATGCGGCAAACGGAATAATTAAAAAACAAATGAAATAACTCAAAAATCGTTTAGAATAAAGGTAGGGATGTATCATTAAATGTAACCTTATTTCTGATGGGGAATCCAGAAATGTAAAAAAATAGGGAGTTCCATTTAAAATAACAAAGTTGAAGTCACCTTCCGGAATAACCGGAAGTGATAGAAATTCGAAAATATTTTAAAATGGTAGGCTTTCTGCGAAAACTCATTTAACCAAAATCTCAAAACGATATTACAATTCAGTCCGAAATAGTCTAGAGGTAACGTTGAAAATGTACACCCTGTACAATATGTCAAGATGGAAAAAGCGG